>CM031244.1:218060302-219385302 GCA_018340775.1 Taxus wallichiana var. yunnanensis | reverse complement strand
AAGCTTGAATTACATCCATGGTTTCCTAGTAGACTTCTTTCTAGTGAGATGGGTTTGATACTTCCCATGTACTACCTCTTCCCTTGAAACTAGAGGTCTTTACTTAGGTGCTTCATTTGCATGCGTGGACTCCACCCTTGTTGTTACCATAACAGGTCTAGTTCGATTCACGTATTACTCGCGGGAGACATTGTGCATCAGCCTTCTTAATACTTACCATGGTAGTACCCTTATCCTTCTAGTGCTGCTGACTCATATGTTCATATAACTCTAGGCACTCTTCATACTTATGTTTTTTCCCACACCAGGAGCATTGTAGAAGATCTGGACATTCGTGCTTATAATGTTCTGTGGATCCACAATTAAAGCATGTTCCACATAAGAACTCACTTCTTCCCCCGTGGTTACCATGACCATGAAATCCTTTGCAAAATCACCTCCCTCATGCACCTCCATATCCACATTCTTCATATTGATGCTCAACTCCTTTGGAACTATTGGCAATGCCAGTCTGGCATACACCAAGATCAATTGCCTCACGAACCGGTCAATCAATCCACAATCCTTGCTGTCATGTGTGGTTAAGGTACATATCTTACAATAACAAGATATGTTTTTACAGATCACACACTATAAAATGGGGCACCTACTTGCATCATGGTCCCTGTGACATATTTCACAATTTACCACTACAAGAGGTACCACCTTCCAAGTACATATCCCACCATTATCCTTCGTGTGCTCTTCTACATCACAATGCACCACATCCCACCTGCGATTCTTTGATATTATGTTGGTGAGATAATTTCTCCATTTGCTTAGCCATGGCGAGTGATCGAGCCTCCAGAAATGGGCTAACACTAGTGTTAACACTACCAAATGCCTCAGCATGAAAAGTAGCTTCCAACGCTTTGCGTGGGTCCGTGAATGTTTTATGAGAAAAATCCCTCCTAAAGGGTGTGATCAACCCTCTGACAAACCACTGAGCATGTTGTGAAGGGTGGATATCATAAGACAATTTAGACAAAAGAGTTTTAAAGTGTGCATCATATTCTACTACAGTCTCTGCCATTCCCTACTTTGGATTTCCTTGAGAGAGCCGATGCTCTTCATTGTTCAAACTTCGAGGTATGTGGAATTCTAACAAGAATTTATTTTTCAACGTGGTATAATCCACAATAGTCTGATGAGGGTCATACTTTCTATACCAACTATACTCACATCCTTGGAAGGTTGTTGCAAATTTACTAGCCTTTTGATCCTGGGTTGTGATCCCCTTCACGTGCCATAGCAGCTCACACTTATACACATGCTCTGCGGCATCTTCTATCCCACTATAATCTGGTAAGTGCAGAGACATCTCAAAAAAAACTTGAGGAGGTGGCTGAGGCCCTTGTCCTCCTAACCTAGTCCCTTGATTTCCTCTAGTGTTTCCTCCTCCACTAGACCCACTAGATCCTGAGCCACCAGCTCCACCACTTCCACCTCCAAATCCTCCTATGTTAGGTACAGGGCCTGTGTTTGTCATGTCGAATGTTCCCATCATCCCACTGAATTATGCACCAACAATTTGTGAACTAGTGCCACTCCCAGTTGTATTTCCTCCACCACTTCCTGATGCACTCCCAAAACTAGTTGTATATGTGCCTTGTCCAAACATTCCACCAAATACTAGAATAGTGTGTGAAGCCATATAATTCCCAAATGAGAATCTATATCTTTTGGGTGCCGATCGGTTGCTTCCACTGATATCAAATGGATCAACTATAATTTTCCCTCATTCGAGCAAACCAAGCACTAAGGTTTGGTCACTAGGTAGGGTTAGATGCACGCCAATGACTCTTATTTATCCATGTGATGGACTCTCATCAGAAGCCGAGGGGTTCTCTCTTCCATGCTTTCCAAGATGGGGTAGCACAGACTATTCAGGCTCCACATCCTCCATGTGAACCTCTTCTCCCAAAAATGTCTACCTCCATGAATCCATCGTAAATGCAACCTCGCACCATCTCACAATCTCCCTCTCATGTGCTTCACCATACTTGAGCCATCTCTCCTCCCTTTCCTTTTTAGTCGTTATATCAGCCATCTTTCCCCAACCTGGCTTCCTTGCCAAGTGCTTAGAGTGGTTTATCCGGCCATTGGGAATGCCTCTAAACTCATGGTTACCATCAATATTTTGATTTCCAGGGGGATAGCCTACAAAAATGATCCTCTGGGCTCCCACAAAAATTCAAACTCAGCAACTCTACGGACAATAATACATGGAAATTGCATATTCCAGAGTGTAGCTAGCCAATACTCCCTTCCACCAATGATCTATAGCACGGGTCCACGTTAGATCAGCATCTTGCAAGTTTTGGTATGTTTCTTGGGTCCAAGGGTGTGATTTATAATACCACCCCGACCTAGATGCATATGTCGAGAGCCACTCAAATAACTCTACTGGGAAACAATAGAAGAAGGTTTCATACAACTCATGATAGAGAGTGTCTTCCACCCATCTTTGCGTATCAAACTCAGGTCCAGTATTGAATCTCTGAGAAAACTCATCCTCCATGCTTTTAAACCAATTTTCAACACCTTCAAGTGTTAAGCACTCCATCATCACTTTTTACACAGACCATGATGTATGCCATGTTCCACTACAACTTTGAAAAGAGGTCCTGGAAATAGAACCAAGATGTAGTCATTTTTGCACCCACCAAGAACAAGGGAACCTCATGTGCACCGACCTATCACCTAGTGGGTCGTTGGGTGCTCACCCGAGGCACGCGAGAGGGAGTCGAGTCTCTCTTTTATGTGAGTTTAGTGGAAGGCATCATTCATGATCTTGAATTAGTGATTTTAAAGGACATGAAAAAGCTATAGAGCTCAGAACAGCTTCTATACCCTTTCAGTCATATCAAAAGTAAAAGCACTTAACAGAATTAATAGAACTAGGAAGTTGTAAATCCACAAATAGACTTAACATTCAAATAAGGTTCATGATTATACAAGAAAAAAAGCATAATAGAAATATGTAGATAATACAAAGAGAAGATCTTAATACAATTATCATGGTAACCTTATCATATTCATTCATAGCATTACTATAGAATATCATAGAAGGGGAGACCATAGTCATGCACCATATCTGGATCCATACATGAAGACTTTCGAAACAAAATTTACATTCCCCATTCCCTTATTACATCCTTCCTATAATCATCTACCCCTTTTATCCCATAGTTCTTGTAGTAATTCTGCAGAGCTCCACTTCCTTCCTCATGTTCTCCTCCTCCTCTTCTTTGCTAAGGGTGCACATATATATAGGCATCTGATCTCCAACAAACTCCTCTATAACCTCAGATCTGGCCCCAAGTGTCAAGGTGTGGATCACCTCAAGTGCATGCCTCTCCATGTCATGATTAGATTTTTGGATCTTCTTATCATAAGGTATATTCCTTCCGCGACACCCTGTTGCCAGGCTGGAACCTTATCCAAATGGAAACACGTTCTTCATGTGTTCTGTCTAAAAGGCCGAAAATGGCTAAGTCCTGAATTGTGCTTTGTGGGGGCACATCCTTGGTTATCTAAGAACCATTTTTGAATCCTACTTTGTGCACCTTAACTTGCACACTTCCTCTAGCTGTGCATGCCTATGCACCTTTAAGATTTGGTAGCTACATTAGGGTCCCAACAACTGTAAAAAATAATTTACGATCTCGTAAATACCCATGTAAATATTAATTTCCTAATAAAGAAACTACATTTATACACAAATGGAACCTTAAATTTGTGGCAAGTGAGGTGGTTCATCCATAGGTTGAGGATCATCTGTAGTATTAGTACATGGAATAGGAAGACTAGTATTAGGATCATGATCATAGTATTGGAATGGGTCGTGGTCACGAAGAACAATATATTCAATGCCTTCATGAAGGAATTTAACACAATGATGCACAGTAGATGTGATGGCTTGCATGACATGAAGCCATGGCCTATCGAGTAAACAATTATAGGAGACTGGGAAATCAATGACGAAAACATAGTGGGGATAGTTTTAGGCCCTACAGTGATAGGTAATGTAATGTGACCAACACATGGATGAATGAAACCATCATATGCACAGAGTGAGAGGCATGATGGACTAACATCATGAGAAGAAAGACTTAATTTTTCAAGGAATGACATAGGACATAGATTAATATTAGATTCATTATCAATTAGAGTGTGCTTGATACCCATATTGAGAATATGAATCATAATATGCAAGGGTGGGTCATTATCAAAAGTGTTTAAATCAGCAAGAAGATTAGATTTGAATGATAAGTGTTGAGAAAATTCATCTACAAATTTTTTATATACTTATTTAGGATGCATATCAGTATGAATGTGGGAATTAGCTATAAAATGTTGGACTCTATACCATACATTAGGGTGTGTAAGTAGATAATCATTAATTGAGATATTCATGATGAATAGAATATAGGGTGACAAAGAGTGAGGATCTTATATGTGCGAAGATGGAGTATGGGTTCACAAAAATGATTAACTAAAATGTGGTAAAATGGTAGTTAATATAACTAGGAACAACAATAAATAAAAATAAATAAAATTAGTGAATAAATATAGAAAGTGACCCAAGAAACTAGGATAATGAAAATAGAAACCTAATATGCAAAAAAGGGTTGGAAGGAGCTTAGCTAATTTGGTGAACTTTTTGGAATGTGTCACAAAGTTGAATTGAGAAATAAGAGGAGGAAACAACTATTGAGGTCCAAAAACTTGTAGATCCAGGAAATTTGAGTGGACTGGGGCACTTAGGAGAGGATCAAGGCACCTTTGGGTGCCCTAGTCTACGTTCTAGGTGCCCTGATCTATGCAAGAGGTCCAAAAACTAGATTTGTAGGGTTGTAAGGTGATGTGAAGCCCTTGCTATCTTTCACACTAATGTATCTAAATTACGTTGGATGTCACTAGTAGTTAGTGAAGAAGAAAAGACCTTAAAAACCCCAAGACAAGTATCAAACCCCAAATAAGAAAGATGCATATGAAGGGGTTGGAATCACCTCTACTGTCACAATGGGGGAATTACTAATTGAGTGCTATACTACATCTTAGACCTGATGTAGTTCTATGTGCAAGTGTGTGCAATGATGCCCTAGGTGCTCTTGTGCCAGTTACACTTTGTGAAATTAGTGAGTAATAACTATGTGTAGAAAATGTAATAGAATGGTGGATGGAATAGAATAAAATTCCCTTCTTTGCTTGTGTGATGCAGGTGAACCAACCTTATGCCTTTTTATGGAGCTAGATGGATGTAAATGAATCCTTTGATGGATGAAACTTTAGGTTATGATAGTAGTGACTTCTTGATCCCTCATTATGGTTTCATAACTTTATATTTATATGGTTCTCTTGATCTAATTTCATAATTAACCATGAAGAGGTTGACCACAAGAAATATGAAATTCTCAAATAGCTAGAAAGTACCCAAAAGTGGCGGGAAAGTGGGAAAAGATCAGGGTGCCCCATATGGGACCAAGGTGGTTGTGGGCACCACAAGTATATGCATGGGAACCCCAGTCAAAGCTAAAATGATGGAAAATGACAAAAACAGACTAGGAAAGTGTGTATGGGAGGTAAGCGATGACAATAGAAATCAAAGTAAAATGGTCAAAAGATGGGGGTTAATTAATAATTTCTTCACTCAAAAACCATATGAATAGTAGTATGAGACCGAGACTAAATAATGTCTAAAGTGCATGATTTTGTGACTAATACTACATTGAAGAAGAAAATTGCTCAACATACCTCATATCAAAATTAAAATAGGAAGAAATTTTTGGAGCACCCCAAAGGCTTGCTGATATATATAGATTATAATCAATCATTCATTTAAACTTGTTAGGTGATGAAATCAGTTCAACTTTATCCTTATAGGCTTATAAATTGACACTTGCTCAAGGCTAGTATTCCTCTAAACCATGTAAATTTGACTCCCAAAGTTCAAAATGGATTGTAAAAACCTCATAACATGTTCTCTAACCTCTATTCATGCCAAAATAGTCATCAAATTGATTAAAATCACAAGAAATGGGTAATTTGAGTCCCTTTTGCAAGAAATGTCTTTTTAGCTTCTCAAGGCAAAGTTGATGGTGAGTTATAGTTAGGAACAAAATACAAGTCACTAACACAAAGTGAAACCAATTCTAAGTAATCATTTCCCTTCTCCAGGTGTGGGAAAAAATTATTTTCTCAACTCTCAATACATAGGTCTTTTCCTTATTATCTCACCTTCTTGGCTTAGTCATTCCCTACCGGCTCTATCTCAAAGAAAAATCAAGCATATATTTTATACAATACCTCAATTTATAAGATAAGAACTATTTTGAGTACCCATTTAGGTGATTTAACTCTATAAAAATAACCCGCAATAACTAAGATTAAATATTGGTGGAAGAACAAGATAAGGATATTCATTAAAAAATAAACAAGGAGACTTACAATATCATATAAAGAAACTGAATCATACCTCTTTGGATATTCTAAAGAGGAGTTCTAGTCTTAAATCCAACAATTATTATGTCCTTGGATCTTATCATTATCAAAATGAACAAAGTGGACATAATTATAGTTACGAAACCAATTGAGTGGACTCTATAAAAGTTAGATATACTTGAAAAATTTAATGAACCATGGATAAGAGAAATCGAGTGTTAGTTTAAATCTATGCTAGGTTCTTTTATTATCACTTGGGTGATTCAAGATTGGACTCACTTTGATCACAAGAAGGATGAAGTTTTAAGTGGATACAAAGGAAGGTTCCTTAATAAATTTCCCTTATTAATCCACATTTTAATAGTACAAAATGGATTAATTAAAAGTGCACAATAGTTTCTTTAGGGAAGGATATCTTGGAATGGTGGGTGAGAAAGGGGTGATTGAAAAGATGTAACTATTAAAATTTTATGGGGTGATGGTTGGGTTATAAGAAAATGAAACACAAACAATATTTAACTAGCAAAAGGATATTATGATAAGCAAGCATTAAAATAAGTTAGGTTACAAAAATGATGAGGAGATCAGATGAAAGAGCTAGAATAACCATAGAAAGGATGGAATTAGCAAAGAAGGTAGAAAAATAAAGAATGGTAAGAGAAGGAAGAATAAAGAAATTGAATGAAAGGAAGGAAAAGGGTGTTAGAGATCAATAATCCACATAAAATATTGAACCCACTTCAATTGGAGGCCAACAAATGGCTAACCAAGAAAGGGAGGAAGATGTTGCATGAATTTCTATAATTCTCATGGTAGGAGGATACCAACAAACATCATTTACCACATGGAAAGAAGGTACCATGGGATAATTTCCATTATACGGTGTTATCTGTAAACTGACAAGGAAAATTTTGTAGATAACCATACCAAAATTTCTGTTTTGGTCCCCTAAAAAGTCTGACAACGTTCAAAATGGCCTAAAAGCTCCCTACCAAAAATCAAGTTTTAAGAACATAGCCATTTTTAGCCTTTCTAAAGCTGGGAGTAAGAAATGTTGTGTCAACATAATAAAATATGCGCCCCTTTGAAAATCCCTTTAACCCCAAAATGACATCTCAACATCAACGAAGTTGTGCCCCTTTGGCGCAAGAAATAACATGTCAACATTATTAAACATGCACCAAAAATGTGTGCTAAGGCGCGAGAAGTGGTATGTCAACATACCAAAATGTGCGCTAATTAAATTTTCCTAAGGTACTAGAGATATCATGTTGACATCATGAAAATTACGCCCCTTTATACCCTTTGGCACTGAAATTCTCATGTTAACATCATGAAATGTGCACTTTGGCGCTGAAATTCTCATGTTAACATCATGAAATGTGCACTTTGGCACTGAAATTATCATGTTAACATCATGAAATGTGCACTTAGGCGCTGAAAGTATTATGTCGACACCAATCAAATTACACCAAGGCACATTTCAACCCATGTCGACACTCTAGAATATGCACCAAAGAAAGTTGGTGAAATAATTAATGCTAAGTTTTCTATAAATAGGCGCTCAACACCTGTCATTTTCACGAATTGAAAATTGTGAAAAGTATTTCTCTATGCATGTTAGTTGTCCTTGTCACCCCTATGTGCCTTTTCTCAAGCTTGTGGACCCCAAAATCATCCTTCGCTCTTTGTAAAACCAAAACAACAATAGCCATCCTCAAGCTTACACATGTCTTCATCAAGCAAAACGCCAACCAAGTCTAAAGGAAAACAAAGTTGTGAGAATAAGAGATGAAGTACAAGTATCGAGAAAGTTAGGATGCTTTCCTCATATGCAGAGAGTGATCTCGATATCAAAAACTCGAGCTTGGGCATATTGATATGGAAGACTTCTGGGTGAGAACCAACCGTGCAACTAGTGGCCTCTAGATGAACAAAGCGGTGGGCAATGGATTACACTTTGCACTGGACTGCCAATAAGTGTTGCGAACAATGAATTTATCATGTTGGTTGCCCATTGCTATAACAAGGATATAAGATGTGTCAAAGTTAAGGAAGGAAAGATGATCATCGACCTAACAACTTGTCATTTTGAAATAACCTTGGGCATTCCTCATCACACAGCGGTATGTCGCCATAAGTCTAGAAGACTGTAATAAGGCCTTGGAAAAAAATAACGACAAATGTATACAAATGATGAATGAGCTTTACCTCAAGAACAAAAATCCAGTTAACAAATGCCCTTAGACCATCCACCATAATGACTTCAATGAGGAACCGAGTGATACAATCACCTTCTTGAAAAGAATATTTGGGCTTCTTGATGCCCATTTTTTCCATAAATAGATCTTTGAGGTACTTAGAGAGCAAGAAAATTCTTTATCAGCATTTTGGCTAGGGAGAAATCATCAGTGACACCATCTCCCAGTATCTTCAATAGGTCCTCACAACTGGCAAGTTCTATATGAACTCCTACATTGTATACACGTTGTAGCATCAACAAAATATTTTGCAAGCCTAGCTCAAAATGGGGTATGGCCCCAAGTCAAAATATATGAATTCTACCTAGAGCTAAGGCTCGAGAACAACATCCCCCAGTTCTCAAAAATCAACGATGCCTTCTTCTATGAAGTGATCTTCCTGTTGAGGCTGAATATGAGACATGGTCAAACTAGCCTGATTTTGATCACTGTCACAAAGAAGTGGGGAGCATTATTCACATAGTTTCCCACATTCACATATCTCAGGGTGGTGAATTTTGAAGGTGAACCAAAAAGCTACCAAGGTATACAGGGCCCAAGCTGATTCTCTTGGAGTTGTCAAGGTAACTAATCACATACCATGAGAAATGCATAAAGAGAAATAAGGGAGGAACTCCATTCCCCCTTATAGTGGGACGATACACATGTACCACACTATCAAAAGCATGAGAAATGTATGCCGAGCTTGAATTGCTGAATCTAAAGCAAAACTTCCCAGCCAGGCCTACCTTTGATTATTGGGGTTACCTCCCAAAGGAAAAAATTGATCCTATCCATGTTCCTGAGATCGAGGACATCTACATCGACCTGACACACGAAATAGATATCAGGAGAAAGGATCACTCCCGGCTGGCTCTAGAGGAAATCATTCATTATGGCATAGCCATCATTCCAAAAGGATTCCAAGAGCCTGATCAAGAAATTGATCAAGTTTACCTTGACATGGATGGGGATGATTGGTCGTTCGTAGAGATTGACAGAGCCAAGGCACCGAAGACCATTCAGAAAGGGTCAAGCCCACGTTGTAGCACACCAAACATTGGTGCAAACAGAATGGTCTCACCTACCTTGGGGTAGATTTTACTACTTCTCCTTTAGGTAGAGCACCTCCAAGAATGGCCCAGGTGCTGAAAGGAAAAGGAAAAGATAAGGAGGGAGAACCAAGCAAACAGGAAGAAACTCCTGAAAGCCCTCCTACTACTTCTGAGAAGCAAGTGGTTGACCTGGTGTCTCCAGGTAAAGAAGAAGAGACCACCAAAGTTTCAATGGATACATCCACTCAGGATGTGGTCACAACTACAACTACTGAGGTACCCACCATTCCTTCTTCCGCTCCTTCTCCTCCCCTTGTCGTTGAAGCATCTATTCCTATGGATGTTTCTTCTTCTCTCCCTTCCTCCCTTCCATCTCCCACCTCTTCCATCTTCTCCTCTCTCATAGATCTATCACCTAGTGTTCCCTCCATCCCATTACAGATCCCTTCCGCCTCCATGTCCTTTTATTCCCCTATAGTAACTCAAGACCCTACAAGCAATGCTCGTTGGACTCCTTGTCAATGCCACCACCAAGTGTCTCAATGTTCTTCCCTATAGCCTCTTCAGTTGCTTCCCCTTTCACTCTTGTTTCTTCTTCCATTCCCTCTACTCCCTCTCCCATAAGTCCAAGTTGGATCTCTAACCATCTGGGTCAACACAAGAGAAAGGTTCCCATAGCACCCATGGACTTCTCTATCATTCCGAAGAAGGGACCCAAGAAGCAGAAATCTATAACTTGCTTCTCTAAGAGCATTTCAGGAGAGAGAGTCATGGAGATTGCATACCCAGATCCCACCAAAGAGAAGAAAGATCTATCTCCTATAGAATTTACAGTGACCCAAGTCACGATGGGAACCTCATCTAAGAGCCTACAAGGAGAGGCCTTATCTCTGTCATAGATGCTCTCTGTAAGAAGATATAAGAAGCAAAAGAGGAGAAGAGATCACTCAAGGAGAAGAACAAACACCTCCTCCAAGCATTATAGAGAATGGGAAATGCACCTCCTATGACTACCGCCAGTCCTCCTAAATTTTTTAGTCATGACAAGATAAATGAATACGCCAAGATTGGCAAACAAGGCATGGTAGTATTCTCCTGGATAGAGCAAATCCTTAGAGATAGTGAGGAAATAATCAAGAAATTCATAGGGCTCTACCAGGGTATAGATCAGGAAAATAAGGAGCTACAAGTAGTAGTAGTTTCCCTCTCTGAGGAGTTGGACAATGCCAGATTGCAACATGAAACATTCCAAGCAATGGCTAACTATGTGGTGACAACCTATTAAAGGTCGGCGTCATTGATCACCCGCGAGCACATAACAAAGCTCTCATTGCATTGGATTACCAGGTTGATCAAATGGAATATATCCTAGAGAGGATAGATAAAATCAAGGACAAAGCCCTAGATGCAAAATACAACACGAAGCATGAGACGGTTACCAAGATGTATCCAGTATGTCTAGTGAATCATTCACCTTGAGGGAGGCAGACGATACAATCTAGCTCTTTAAGGCTATCGCAACCCAAGGTTTGGCACCAAAGGTCACTTTTGACCGAGAGTCTATCAATAACCTTCTAGCTTGTCATGATTTCATTGGATTCTTGATTGAGGCATGCAAAGAGTACAGGCTACTTGACAAGCTCAAGACTGAAAAAGAAACTTGTGAAGTTATTGGTGACCATTTCAAGGGTCCAGATCATAATCAACTTCAAACAATGATCAGCAAGTTTATGGAATACCGAGCTCAGTGTCACATCGCCTCTCCCGATCGAAAGGAAGACACTCCATTTAAGCCAAGAGATGATGAGGAGTAGTTTCTCCTCTTGTGTACACTTTGATCATTTTTGTAAAAATATTTAAAAAGTATGTTGGCATTTACAATGACATCATCCATGTTGCATCATGGGATGTTGCCATCCAAAAACTTGCCCAAAGTCAACTTTTGACTTTTTAGATATTTTGTAAATTGGTTGGTTTTTTTGTCTTCTTTCCTCCTCTTCTTCTATAAATACTGGAATACTTGTATTCAAGGTGGACATTTTTTATATGAAAAAAGAAGTGAAGAAAGAAAGACTTTGTGCCTTCTTGTAATAGAAGAGATATTAATATATATATGTTAAGACTTTGTGCTCAATATATGTGTTATTTGCATAAGATATTTCTTAAGTTAGATCTATGTTTCTATTCTATTGGATTCATTCTTATTATCATCATATGTTCATTAGTATTGCTTTGTTTGTTTATGCAAGTAAGTTTGGCTCTGTTTACTACCAACCCAAAGTGTAAACCTTCTGACCTTTCTATCTTGGAATTCATTTCTTTTCTCCCTTCAGATCTACCCTCCTCCATTCCTTCCCTCCTACATTTTTGTTCGCAGTCGGAACTACCTCTACTAGGATGAGATCCCAAACCCTTGAAGTTAGAATAGTGTAGATTTACACAGATTCCTACTTGATAGAATAGCAATAAACCAGTTTCACTTTGCTATCTCAAAGAGGGGCTATGCCTTGCACACTGTTGGCCTTTTCCGTGACCTATCTAAGCGACATATTTTCAAGCCAACGGTTTTGGTGACTCCACTGGGGATCAAACTAAGGAAATGATTAAAAAATTTTAAAAATCACTACCAGTTTGTAAATTTTAACTCTTTGTTAAAAATTAAAATTTTTGCGGAAGTGATCAAAATTGAAAATTTCATTATACAAATCCATAGATCTTGACAAGATATGAGATTTTAGTTCGCTAAGTTTATACAAAAACTTGTATATTTTCGTAGATTTGAGATTTCGACATTTCATGTCATTTTCAAAACCTTGCAAAATTCAGGTCAAAGATCTGAAAATTAGCTTTCTAAATTAACCCACTTTTTATCTTTGTTCATCTTTGTCAAAAAACTAGAATCGATTGTTATTAAAGAGGATAAAATTTAAAAATTGAAAAGTACATGCTGCTGATTTTTGCAGAAAAATCAAAAAATCAGCAAGTACAAACAAAAGATTGTTGTAAATCTACTCTTAATTGTTGCAGATCTGAATGGGTATCACTGGCGGGTGAACAATTTACTCATGGAAGAAGATCTCATGGAGAAGTTGATCCAATATTTGATCTACTTCAAAGGCACAATTTTAGTATCACTCCAACATGGTTCAAATCACTAAGTTCCACAGATCAATCAGCAAGAAGTGTCTCACCTCCATAAAAGAGCTAGATTTCACAAGGTGCCTCGACATCGATTTGTAGTGCTCTTTTACTAAGTGGAACCAAACTTCCTACTCGTGTTATTTTTCCCACTTTCAAATGGTGATAAATATACCTATACCATGGGGAAATGCCATGGGTCCTTTAGTACTGCCACATCCACTCAACCCCCTCCCTCACAGAAATCACAAAAATTTCCTAAAATTTGATGGGAGCATAAATCAAAACACAGATGCACATATTGCTACATTTATTATGTCATGCAGTATTTTGGACGTGACTCGTGAAGACGTATTAGCACGTCTTTTCTGAGACCTTACAAGGGCCTACGATAGAGTGATTCTAGCACTTACTAGCCAGATCCATTACCGGTTGGGACACATTACGGATTGCATTTAAAGACAGGTATAAGCCTTCAGAAGACGCATTCACATTATTATCACGAATCACTCACATGAAGAAGGAGGCCAATGAAACCATGTGTGATTTTATCACCTGTTTCAATTCACTGATCAACCGTGTGCCACCTACCATGTTGCCAACATTAGAGAATCAAAAGTGTTTCTTTGTGAATGTAATGAGTTCGAGAGTAAGTTTCTTATTTTTATAAGAACAAATAACCACCTTGGTCCTCACTCAAGCTATGACCATTTGGATAGAAGACAACCTTCTTATATCTGGTGAGTTAAGAAGTGAATCATCAAAATAAAAGGCTTCAACTTCTTCATAGGCTACCTCATCAGATCCAAAGCATTCCAGAAGATGGTGAATGAATTACTCTCATTAAAGAAGAAATTGGCTCAAACATTGTCTACTGCTCCGTACTGGGATATCCCTTGGAGGAACTTCACTCCCAATAATGCCCCCCAAAGTCCATGTTTTCCTGCTACTTATCCAAGGTTAGCAATTGAGGCCCCTTTGACCAATGCTTTGGTTGAAATTGAAGAAGATGATACAAATTACGAAGAACCTTTTCACAAGACGAAGATGATCAAGATGTCGGTGATCCGACCGACGACTCCACTATTGGGTATATGGACTTTGAAGATGAGGAATTTGATGAAGAGGAGGGTACCCAATGGTATGCAAGCAGACAATCATACATAATTTTCACTTGCTCACAAGGAAAATATGCAAAGGTTGCTATTGAAAAACAAAAGGAAAAGGTTGTGGTAGCTCCACCGCCAATAATCGCTAAAAGAGGTTATCCCCTTCCTGCTCAACCTCCTCTTAAACCTGTTGTAAAGAAATATTTTCCTCCTATTTCTCCCCCAAACCAGCCTTCCTCTAATTCAATAAATACCAGTAATCCTCCTCTGTAAACATGAAATGAAGGACTCATTCCTTTGTTAGCGTAACCCTTGGTCACATTCGATATAATCGATCATTCTAAAAAGATGAAGATCCGGATGTCCGAAGTTGAGTACCTTCAGCAACCCTGAGCTACTTGTAAGATTAACTAAGTATACCCAAAACTAGGTTGCCATCCTTCCTCCCGATTCCTTAAAAGGAATTCTTCCCACACCTCCTACGTCTCACGTAAACGTTGCCTCGACTTCGTGTCGGGGAAAATTTAACCTTTTACCTATCTCTCCGATCAATGGTCATAAGCTAAGAAATTATATAATTGATTTTGGAGCTTCGATAATGTCATTCCAACAAATTTCACCCATGCTTTAGGCCTCACACTTACTAAACCTTTTGGTAGATGTTACTCCATGGAAACCAAAAAGGTACCATTGATTGGTCAGATCAAGGATGCACAGTTTGCATTTACGACATTTCCTGAGGAAAGGGTAAAAATGACTATTCTTGTAGCTGATATTCCAGTAGCCTATGGAATACTACTAGGGAGGAGCTTCTGTAAAGAAGTTAGTGGGGAAATTCATATGGACTGGTCTAAAGCCAAAATTCCTATCAAAGGAGTGATGCAGACATTGGAACTAGAATCACAAAAGAAATATCTAGTCACCAATTCTGATGACCCCAAGGCTCAGATTATTTTCAAATCATCAGGGATGGGAAATTACTTCTTGTCCACTGACTCAGATAAAATGGATGTTCTCATCCAAGAAGAGGATCTCAACAAAGTGTGGACGTTGTAGTTTGATGGCAGTTGTGCAACGAGTGGATGCATGCTAGGGTTGTTCTAATATCTCATGAGGAGGAGATTTTCCCTTTTTCTTTCAAGTTGTTCTTCAATACAAATAATACTGCCAAGTATGAATCCTTGTTACTTGGCATGCAAGCTACAAAAGAGAAGGGAATCAAGAATCTAAAAGTGCAAGGTGATGCCGAGCTAATTATCAATCAGGTGAAAGGGATATACCAAGTAAAGAATGACCGGCTCAGACACTACCACAATGCAGTATGGGATAACATTGAGGATTTTGATGCTTTCTCAATCAAAGTAGTCCCATGAGCTCAAAATGACATGGCTGATTCATTGGCCATCTTAGCATCTCTCATGCTCCCTCACCCAAGGTTAAAAATGGATACATATACCATTGAGGTGGTTTTTCACCCAAGTGTGCCGAGATAATGCATAGTAATGGCAAGTGTTCAATGATGAAAACCAACTTATTTATTTTACGGAGAAAGTGACAATTTCAAAGAGCTTCATTTTGATGGATCAACTTCTACGTATCGTGAGTCTCTCACCGATCAAGCGCATGAATCAAAAAGAAACAGTGATAAGCTAAAAGGAAATAAGATTCGAAAGGTTTGGTCTCCTTAGAACAATTATTTGATAATCATGACCATTTTGTTAAGAATAAATGACAGGATGATCCTTCCTCTTCTTCGAAATCAATCACAACTGGGTACTATGGAACATCCTCATTTCGTGAACATCAGGAAGTGTTGTACGCAAAGGAAAAGTAGAAATTCATCAAGTTGCTGAAAAAGTACATGGATGTATTAGCATGGTCTTATGCTGATCTGAAGTCTTTCAAACCAAAGGACATTCAACATGACATCCCACTCAAGGATGATGTCAAGCCTTTCCGTCAAAAGAAAAGGCATTACAACCCCAAAATCTTAGGTACCATCCAGGCTGAAATTCAGAAGATGTTGGATGCAAGAATTATTTTTCCAATTCATCACAAGTACCTAGGTTGTAAATATTGTGCCTATGCAAAAGAAGAATGGCGAGATACACATATGCATGGACTTTCACAACTTGAACCAATCATCCTTAAAAGATAACTATCCACTACCAATAATGGATCAAGTGCTACAGGTAGTAACCGGTTCAGAAATGTTGTCTATGCTTGATGGTTTTTGGGTTACAATCAAATTCAAGTCACACTTGAAGATCAGTTCAAAACAACATTCACCACCCCTTGGGGTACCTTCACCTACAGCAGGATGTCATTCAGTTTGATCAATGCTGGTGCCACCTTCCAACGAGCAATGGAATTTGCATTCAAAGGTATGATGGGAAAGGTCATTGTGGTTTACCTAGATGACCCGTCGTGTTCTCCAAAAATGAAGTGATCACTGCAATCATTTAGAATAAGTCTTGATCAGATGCCGAGAGCACAGGATTTCACTAAATCCCAAGAAGTCAGTTTTTGGGGTCACAGAAGGAAAGCTGCTAGGACATGTTGTCAACAAGAAAGGAACTAAGACAGATGTCAAAGAGTCAAGGCTATTCAGAGCCTCACTTTTCCTACAAGCAAGACTGGTGTTCACTCTTTCTTCAAAAAGGTAAATTTTCTTAGATGCTTTGTTCCTAATATTACTGAGAAGACACGTCATATATCTAATATGATGAAAATATCCCAAACATTCCAATGGAGTGAGGAAGGCAAGGCATCATTCAAAGACATAAAAACCTCCGTCGCTCATGCTCCTATTTTGGTGTGTCCTGACTTTAGCAAAGACTTCATCATGTACAATTATGCATCTACGCATATTGTATCAGCTATCTTGATGCAAAATAACTCCAAGGATATAGAATCCCCAATTTCTTTCATGAGCTCTCCTCTTAAGCCTCATGAACTAAAGATGTCACAGTTGGAAAAACACACCTTCGCTGTGGTAAAAGTAGTCAAAAGTTTCCGCTACTACATTCTGAATTCTCATACAGTAGTATTGGTTCTAGACACGGCTGTTAAGTCTATCTTGACTCAATAGGAGTTAGGGAGATTACGAGGGAATTGGATTACAAAGGTCCAAGAATACAATCTAGACATTAAACCAACCAATTTGGTAAGAGGTAAAGGCCTATGTCAGCTAATGGCTGAAAATAAAGACCCAGAGGTACCTGAGGAGCAAGTTGCTCATGTTGATGGAGAACAAAATAAACTAGAGAAAGTGGATTCTTTACCCATGGTTCTATTTGTCATAACCAATGACGAATGGTATTTTGACATCACATTCTTTCTCACCTATGGAGAGTTCCCAACTCACCTAACCACTAACAAAAAGAGATCGGTAAAGCTCGAGCCGCAAGATATGTCATATGGGATGATGGATTGTACAAATGTGAAATTGACGACATTTTCCTATGATGTGTTGATAAGCCACAACAGATAATATTATTAAAGAGTTTTCATGACTCATCCTATGGTGATCAATTCTCCTCATCCATGATAGCACATAAGATCATTCGGGCCAGGTACTATTTGCTGACGCTATTTCAGGATACAACCACCTAGGTAGCAAAGTGTGAGCTTTGCCAATAGTTTGTTCATAGACCAAAGCTGGTTGCATTTCCCCTCAGGCCCGTCATTATTGACAAACCATTCAGGAAATGGGGAATTGATTTCATTAGAGAACTCAATCCTCAATCGAGTGCTAGACATAGTTACGTCCTAACAACAACGGATTACTTCACAAAATGGGTGGAGGCCATACCTATCAAGCATGCCACTTCTGAAGTTGTTTACAACTTCATCAAGGAAAATATTATTGTGAGATTTGGCATTCCACACAAGATCATTGCTGACAATGCTTCCAACTTCTCTTCATGGGAAGTAATTGGTTTTTGTTATGGATACGGAATAACCTTGGCTCATGCTTCTGATTACTACCCTTAAGGAAATGGTTAGGAAGAATCTAGCAACAAGAACCTGGTAACTATCATACGGAAGCTAGTTGATGAAAACCAGTGGTCCTAGCACAAATCATTGTATGATGCTTTGTGGGTGGATCGTATCACTCTAAAGAGGTCTCTCGGCATGTCACCTTTCTAGGTGTTGTATGGGATCGATGCTGAAATCCCTATCTTCGCAGAACTTCCTGCTCTGCACTTGGCTCGAGCAATCGAAGATGAAAATTTTCAAAGTTCTCTTAAAGAGGGGATTATGTACTGATGGAACTTGAAGAAAAGTGAGTAAAAGTGGTCGAAAAGATCACTGAACATCAGAATCAAGTCAAGAGGTTGTTCGACAAGAAAGCTAGGTAGAGAGATTTCCAAGTAGGAGATCTTGTCCTTCTGTGGGACAAACAAAGAGAACTGAAAGGTATGCATGGAAATTTTGACTCTCTTTGGAGAGGGCCATACAAGATCAAGCAACTCAATGGAGAGAATAGTTTCTATCTCTCATATCTAGATCGGAACCGAGCTCCCGCTTCCCTATAGCGGGCAGCACCTGAAGATCTTTAGGAAGTAGAGCTTGCTCTCTTCTTTATATAGTTTTCTTTCATTGTGTGTTCCCTTCTTTCCCTTTTGTTCGCCCTTGTTTTTACTCTCTGTAACCCAATGGATAGGCACATGAAAATCTGGGATTCTCTACCCTTAAGTTTCACTTAAAGATAGTCCCCAGAAAGAGCCAACTGTTATCCTATAAAATTGACAAGGGAAATTTTGCAGATAACCATACCAAAATTTCTATTTTGGTCCCCTGAAGAAGTCTGACAACATTCAAAATGGCCTAAAAATCCCTTCCAAAAATCAAGTTTTAAGAACTTAGCCATTTTTAGCCTTTCTAAACTGGGCGCAAGAAATGTTGTGTCAACATCATAAAATATGCGCCCCTTTGAAAATCCCTTTAGCGCCCAAAATGACATGTCAACATCAATGAAGTTGTGCCCCTTTGGTGTAGGAAATGACATGTCAACATTATTAAACATGCACCAAAAATGTGTGCTAAGGTGCGGGAAGTGGTATGTCAACATACCAAAATGTGTGCTAAGTAAATTTTCCTAAGGCGCTAGAGATATCATGTTGACATCATGAAAATTGTGCCCCTTTATACCCTTTGGCACTGAAATTCTCATGTTAACATCATGAAATGCATGCTAAGGCACTGAAAGTATTATGTTGACACCAATGAAATTGTGCCAAGGCACATTTAAACCCATGTCGACACTCTAGATTGTGCGCCAAAGAAAGTTGGTGAAATAATTAATGTCAGGTTTTCTATAAATAGGCACTCAACACCTATCATTTTCATGAATTGAAAATTGTGAAAATTATTTCTCTATACTGTCAGTTGTCCTTGTCACCCCCGCATGCCATTTTTCAAGCTTGTGAACCCCAATGTCATCCTTCACCCTTTGTAAAACCTGGAACAACAACATGCCATCCTCAAGCTTACACGTGTCTTCATCAAGCAAAAAGCCAACCAAGTCTAAAGGAAAAGCAAAGTTGACAGAACAAGAGATGAAGTACAAGTATTAGAAATTTAGGATGCCTGACTCATATGTAGAGAGTGATCTTGATATTAGATACTTCAAGCTTGGGCATATTGATATGGAAGACTTCAGGTGACAACCAACCAGGTAACTAGTGGCCCCTAGATGAACAAACTGGTGGAATTCGGATTACACTTTGCATTTGGGCTGCCAAGCAAGTGCTGTGAAAAATGAATTTATCATGTTGGTTTCCCGTTGTTATAACAAGGACACAAGATGTGTCGAAGATAAGGAAATATGATCATCAACCTAACATATCGTCATTTTGAAATAACCATGGGCATTCCTCATCACAGGCAATATGTCACCATAAGTCTAGAAGACTGTAAGAAGGCCTGGGATGAAAATGAGGAAAAATGTATGCAAATGATGAATGAGCTTTATCTCAAGAACAAAAATCCGGTTAGCAGATGGCCTTAGACCATCCACCATAGTTACTTTAATGAGGAACTAAGTGATACAATCACCTTCCTGAACAAAATATTTGGGCTTCCTAATGCCCATTATTTCCATAAATGGATGCTGAGGTACTTAGAGACCATGAGCAAGAATGTGCCTGATCAAGTATTTTGGCTGGGGAGAAATCATTAGTGACACCATCTCCCAACAGCTTCAATAGGTCCTCACAACTGGGAAGTTCTATATGAACTCCTATATTATATACACTGCAGCATTAGCAAGAGATTTTGTAGGCCTAGCTTGAATTGGGGCATGGCCCGTGTCAAAATATATGAATTCTACCCAGAGCTAAGCTCAAGAACAACATCCCCAGTTCTCAAAAATCAATGACACCTTCTTCTATGAGGTGATCTACCTGTTGAGGCTGAATATGAGACATGATCAAACTAGCCCGAGTGTGATCACTGTCACAAAGAAGTGGGGAGCATTGTTCATATAGTTTCCCACATTCACATATCTCAGGGCGGTGAATTTTGAAGGTGACCCAATAAATCTACCAAGGTATACAGGGCCCAAGCTGATTCTCTTGGATTTTTCAAGGTAACTGATCACATACCATGAGAAATGCATGAATAGAAAGAAGGGAGGAACTTCATTCCCCTTATAGTGGGCCGATACACCTGTGCCACATTGGCCAAAGCATGGGAAATTTATGCTAAGATTGAATTGATAAATCTAAAGCACAACTTCCCCAAATTTAGGCCTAACTTCAATTGTCGGAGTTGCCTACAAAAGAAAAAAATTGATCCTATCCATGTTCATGATATTGAGGACATCCACATTTTCCTAAGGTGCTAGAGATATCATGTTGACATCATGAAAATTGTGCACCTTTATACCCTTTGGCGCTGAAATTCTCATGTTAACATCATGAAATGTGCACTTAGGCACTGAAAGTATTATGTTGACACCAATCAAATTACACCAAGGCACATTTCAACCTCGTGTCAACACTCTAGATTATGCACCAAAGAAAGTTGGTGAAATAATTAATGCCAGGTTTTCTATAAATAGGCCATCAACACCTGTCATTTTCATGAATTGAAAATTGTGAAAATTATTTCTCTATGCATGTTAGTTGTCCTTGTCACCCTATGTGCCATTTTTCAAGCTTGTGGACCCCAAAATCATCCTTCACCCTTTGTAAAACCAAAACAGCAACATGACCATTCTCGAGCTTAGACATTTCTTCATCAAGCAAAAAGCCAACCAAGTCTAAAGGAAAAGAAAAGTTGATAGAATAAGAGATGAAGTACAAATATCAGAAAGTCAGGATGCTTGACTCATATGCAGAGAGTGATCTTGATATCAGAGACTCGAGCTTGGGCATATTGATATGGAAGACTTCTGGGTGAGAACCAACTAGGCAACTAGTGGCCCCTAGATGAACAAACTAGTGGGCAGTGGATTACACTTTGTAGCTGGGCTACCAGTAAGTGTTGTGAACAATGAATTTATCATGTTGGTTTCCGTTGCTATAACAAGGACACAAGATGTGTCGAAGATAAGGAAGGAAAGATGATCATCAACCTAACAACTTGTCATTTTGAAATAACCCTGGGCATTCCTCATCACAGGCAATATGTCGCCATAAGTCTAGAAGATTGTAAGAAGGCCTTGGATGACAATAAGGAAAAATGTATGCAAATGATGAATGAGCTTTACCTCAAGAACAAAAATCCAGTTAACATATGGCCTTAGACCATCCACCACAATGACTTTAATGAGGAACTGAGTGATACAATCACCTTCTTGAAAAGAATATTTGGGCTTCTTGATGCCCATTTTTTCCATAAATAGATGCTTTGAGGTACTTAGAGAGCAAGAAAATTCTTGATCAGCATTTTGGTGGGGAGAAATCATCGGCGACACCATCTCCCGGTATCTTCAATAGGTCCTCACAACTGGAAAGTTCTATATGAACTCCTACATTGTATACACTACAACATCAAAAAAATATTTTGCAAGCCTATCTCAAAATGGGGTATGTCCCTAGGTCAAAATATATGAATTCTACCTAGAATTAAGGATTGAGAACAGCATCCCCAGTTCTCAAAAATCAACGATGCCATCTTCTATGAGGTGATCTTCCTGTTGAGGCTGAATATGAGACATGGTCGAACTAGCCCGAGTGTGATCACTGTCATAAAGAAGTGGGGAGAATTATTCACATAGTTTCCACATTCACATATCTCAGGGTGGTGAATTTTGAAGGTGAACCAACAAAGCTACCAAGGTATGCAGGGCCCAAGTTGATTCTCTTGGAGTTGTCAAGGCAACTGATCACATACCATGAGAAATGCATGAAGAGAAAGAAGGGAGGAACTCCATTCCCCCTTACAGTGGGCTGATACACCTGCACCACACTAGCCAAAGCATGAGAAATGTATGCCAAGCTTGAATTATGAATCTAAAGCACAACTTCCCAGCCAGGCCTACCTTCGATTGTCGGGGTTGCCTCCCAAAGGAAAAAATTGATCCTATCCATGTTCCTGAGATCGAGGACATCTACATCGACCTGACACATGAAATAGATATCAGGTGAAAGGATCACTCCCGGCTGGCTCTAGAGGAAATCATTCATTATGGTGTAGCCATCATTCCAAAAGGATTCGAATAGCTTGATAAATAAATTGATCAATTTTACCTTGATATCGATGGGGACGTTTGGCCATTCGCAGAGATTGATAGAGCCAAGACACCGAAGACCATTTAGGAAAGGGTCAAGTGCACATTGTAGTGCACTGAACATTGGTGTAAACAGAATGGTCTCACCTACCTCGGGGTAGATTTTACTACTTCTCCTTTAGGTAGAGTTCCTCCAAGAACAACCCAGGTGCTGAAAGGAAAAGGAAAAGATAAGGAGGGAGAACTAAGCAAACAAGAAGAAACTTTTGAAATCCCTCCTACTACTTCTAAGAAGTAAGTGGTCAACCTAGTGTCTCCAGGTAAAGAAGAAGAGACCACTAAAGTTTCAATGGATACATCCACTTAGGATGTTGTCACAACTACAACTACTGAAGTACCCACCATTCCCTCTTCCGCTCCTCCTCCTTGTCATTGAAGCATATTTTCTTATGGATGTTTCTTCTTCTCTCCCTTCCTCCCTTCCATCTCCAACCTCTTCCATCTTCTCCTCTCTCACAGATCTATCACCTAGTGTTCCCTCCATCCCATTGCAGATCCCTTCCACCTCTATGCCCTTTTCTTACCCTCGTAGTAACTCCGGCCCCTACAAGCAAAGCACCACATTGGACTCCTTATCGATGCTACCACTAAGTGTCTTGACATTATTCCTCGCGGCCTCTTGATTTGCTTCCCCTTTCACTCCCATTTATTATTCCATTCCCTCTACTCCCTCTCCCATAAGTCCAAGTTGGATCTCTAACAATCTAGGTCAACATAAGAGAAAGGTTCCCATACACCCATGGACTTCTCTATCATTCGAAGAAGGGACCTAAGAAGCGAAAACTATAACTTGCTTCTTTAAGAGCATTTTGAGAGAGAGAATCATGGAGATTGCATACGTGAATCCCACCAAGAGAAGAAAGATTTGTCTCCTATAGAATTTACAGTGACCTAAGTCACGATGGGAACCTCATCTAACAGCCTACAAGGAGAGGCCATATCTGTTGTAGATGCTCTTTGTAAGAAGCTACAAGAAGCAAAACAAGAGAAGAGAATACTCAAGGAGCAAAAAAAACATCTCCTCCAAGAATTGCAGAGAATGGGAAATGCACCTCCTAGGACTACAGCCGAGCCTACTGAAGTTCTCATTCAGGACAAGATAAATGAATATGCCAAGATTGGTGAACAAGGTGCAGCAGTATCCTCCTAGATAGAGTGAATCCTCAGAGATAGTGAGGAAATAATTGAGAAATTCACAGGGCTCTACCAGGGTATAGATCAATAAAACAAGGAGCTACAAGTAGTAGCAGTTTCCCTCTCTGAGGATTTAGACAATGTCAGGTTACAATATGAAACATTCCAAGCAATGGCTAACTTTTCAGTCGATGACCTATTAAAGTTTTGTGTCATTTATCACCCGCGGGCACATAACAAAGCTATGGTTTCATTGGATTATCGGGTTGATCAAATGGAATATATCCTGGAGAGGATAGATAAAATCAAGGATGAATCCCTGGATGTGAAATACAACATGGAGCAGATGGTTACCAAGATGTCTCTAGGGATGCTCAGTGAATCATTCACCTTGAGGGAGGTAGACGATACAATCCAGCTCTTCAAGGCTATCGCAACCCCGGGATTAGTGCCGAGAGGTCCCTTTTGACTCGAGATTCTATCAATAACCTTCTGGCTTGCCGTGATTTCATTGAATTCTTGATTAATGCATGCGAAGAGTACACCAGGCTACCTAACAAGCTCAAGACTGAAAAATAAACTTAATATATATTAATATATATGTTCAAACTTTGTGCTCAATATATGTTTTATTTGCATCATATCTTTCTTAAGTTAGATCTATGTTTCTATTCTATTGGATTCATTCTTATTATTGTCATATGTTCATTAGTATTACTTTGTTTTTTATGCAAGTAGGTTTGGCTCTGTTTACTACCACCCAAAGCATAAACTTTCTTACCTTTCTATCTTGGAATTCATTTCTTTTCTCCCTTTAGATCTACCCTCCTCCATTCCTTCCTTCTACATTTCTATTCGTAGTTGGAACTACCTCTACTGGGATGAGATCCCAAACCCTTGAAGTTAGAATAGTGTAGATTTGCATAGATTCCTGCTTGATAGAATAACAATAAACTAGTTTTTTGCTATCTCAAAGAGGGGCTATGCCCTACACACTGTTGGCATGTTTCCCCATGACCTATCTAACTAATGATTTTCAAGCCAACATACGTAAACTATAATACTCATTATCTCAATAAGCTCAAGTGATGAGAGAATAAAAAAATAGTATATAGAATACAACTAGATACCGAAAGGATTTTAGGAATGGAAGAATGGGAAAATACAAATCAAAATCCACATTAATGATCATATAAAAAGGTGAGGAATTAAAATGTTCTAAAATAAAGGAAAGTTCGAGTTAAGGAGTTAGAGGAAGATAAGAACATAAAATGATAAATAGAGAAAACAATAGTTAGGTTTGAAGAGCAATAAATATAGGAGTTAGAAAATAAAAACAAGAAAATAAGAAGTGAGGAAAGATACAAAAATTTAAAATAAAATTATAGATTAAGAGATGTTAAAGGTAGGAAGTTAGTATGGAAGAAGGTAGTTACGAAGAGATTCTAATAAAATATGCATCCCCAACCATCAAACAAACCAAAGGACATAAACCCCTTGTATCGTTTGCCATACAATTTTATAATTTGCACACTGATTAGAAAAATAAGAGAGGGAGAAAGTTTTGAGGAAATATACAACAAATTAAGAGAAGAAATTAAGAACGGAGAAGATATTGTAATAGAATTTAGAGAATTATTATGGAAACTCTTTATTGATATAGTACTAACGAGGTATAAAGGAAGAAAAGGATCATATTAAAAGGTAACTAACCAAAAGAATTAAAAACACTGAAATTAACTAGTTCAAACTTCAATAGCTACACAATCTATTAAAAGGATGGCCTAGAAGATTAAGATTCCATTGTTTGCAAAGTATGCCAAGGATGTGGAGGAACATTTTTTTATTTTGGATCATTTTGGAAAATTAACAACATTATCAACAATGCAAACAAGTTATATGACTTTATTGGGACACTAAGAGATGATACTTTGAGGAGGTATATGAAGACAAACCCCAACATACTAAGGATTGGGATACAATAGAAAATCAATTAAAGGTGTATTTTCACTATCTAGAATCACTAATTGGAATTTTATGTAATTTGAGAGAATTAATACAAAAGGAAGGAGAAACAATCATATAATTTGACTAGACATTCAAGAATGTAGATAGAATGTTAGAAGAACCTCTACAGATAAAAAAATAACGAATGATTCATATTAGGATTTTTACCCTACTTGAGAGATTCACTAGATGGGAAAACATTCACATTCTTTACAAACATATTGGAAATGGAAAAAGATTAGAATCTTAACCTTACAGAAGGGGAGGTGAAATTATATTAAAACATAATTAAAAAATTACAATTGGAATTAGCAAGGCTTAAATTAGTAGGAAATACAGAGAAGAAGAGAAGGAATAATTATCCTCCCAAAACAATCACAAAGATAAAGAAACTTGTGTACAATATGTTGCACAAAAGGCCATAAGAAACTAGAGTGCCCTTATTTGGAGAAATATAAGCGGGAAGAAGAAATAGGACAAAATTCTTTTGAAAAAACATCCTCCAATAACACACCTACATTTGAGATAACGTAGCACAAAATATGTATACTTTGGGATCAACATACAAAAGACACTTATCCCCTAATGGAAGTATCCCCACCCATAAAATATTTGATGTATTATACAACAAGCAGATCTTGTAACCACTACAACCACACATGTCCTATGGTGGATGCCATAGAGGACTTGAAATAATATAATACCCGAAGAGTAATGTCCAACAAACAAAATCCAAAGTATGTACACCACCGACACAACAACATACCCCTAACATATTAGTACAATAACCTTTCATATTTTAATTCCTAATAAGAACCACTTGAAACACAATATTAAGGTTATCAAAGCGGTTTGTTTCAATACACGGGGAGGCTATTAAGGAAATAATTACAACCAAACTACCAAATTTATGATGGGGGTACAATGTTAGATATAGAGGAGGCTACTGGGATGTCTATAAGGGAGAATGAAATAACTATCAAGGAGGTAAGGGATATCATGGCTACCAAAATAGGGGATACTAGGGTTACTAAGGAAAAGAAGATCAAAATAATCCCGAGAATGGACCACATGAAAGAAGGCCAATAAAATACTACAGATGTGGAAAATATGGGCATGTAGTAAGAAATTGCACTAAACCCGAACCCCGTGGGTTATGTCATGAAAGAGGAACACATTATTCATTTCATTTTCCTAAAGCCATATAATCCTATAGAGATGGAGGAACAAAATCGAAGCATTAGGGGAAATATTTCGAACAAATTATTTGTCATTTTTTTATTAGAGGTAAAAAAGGGTTGAGGGGACCCTACCCCATACATAATGTTACCAGTTCCTTACAAAAAGCCAAGGGATATACCCTTGAATCCCTACCACAAAACCAAAGCAACATAAGACCAACAACAAGGAAATACAAACATAAAAGAAAGTAACCAAACAACAAATAAACTATCTAACAACATAACCAAGAGACTAACAACAAAACAACTTAGAACTAACAAAGCAACAAGACAATATCCCATATATGCAGTCACTCTTTTATCAGGTCCCCACTAAGTTCATGCATCTGTTCCATTCTTTGATGAGGGAATCAATGGTAGCTTTCCAAACCTTGTAGTTTGGCTCTGGGATCTCCACTTTGGGGCCTTTACCATCTTTTTCCCTTTCCTTAGCAAGTTCCATGGAGTGAATCATCTTAGCTAAAAGCTTGAGATGGTGGATGGTGCTCTTAACGTTGAGGAGATGGACATCATGAATCTAGAACACAACTTCTTTCATCTTCAACATGTCCTTGGCCATTTCCAGGCTTCTCTCATTGGCGTTCTTGAGCTGTTCACTAAGGACCAACGAGGAAAGCTTTTCCACTTTATCAGTTAAATCCTTCAAATCCATGGAGACCATACTAATCCTGTGTCTATTAATGTCGGTATCAAGCCTACAATGCTCAAAATCCGCATGAAAGAGTGAGTCTTGACAACCGAGTCTTGAGCAGTGAACAGTTTAGATTGGGTAGTTTTCAGAGCGTGCAAGCTCTCAATGGCATCCTCTCGAATTCTTGGAGCACTTATCATCAGTAGAATCCAGAGCTTTCTCACTCTCCCCCTCATCATTGTTATCCCCATCAAGCAGACCTTGTCCAAACTGGAACCTGACAAGTCCGGATTCCCATCATGGTTTTCCCCCAAATCTAAAATCTCCACTTCCTCAACCTTTTTAGGATCCTCCTCAACCCTACTACATTTGTTGACAATACCATGACTCAGATTGGATCTAGTACGCTTAGCCACAAGTTTTCCAAATGGGTCTTCACTAAAACTATCCTCCTTTGGCATCAAGCCTTCAGTGATGGAGGCCCCAAATTTTCATTTTTCCCCAAAAGGGGAGTACCCATCCTGAGAAAAGCTTTAATGAGGCCTTGATGCAGAGGAAGGGAGAAGGTCCCTTTCTCAACCATACCAATAGATTTCTCCATGGAGGTATATAGAAAGAAGGGGAAATTGTAGGCCTTGGCATTATGCACATGGTTCAACATGGGAAAATGGTAACCATAAATCACTTTATACTTGCCTTCTAAGGTGATGTATGACATAAACAGTTGAGCAATTTCATCATAAGGGTGGGGCAGATTTCCCTGAGCATACCCATTGTGAAGAGAGACAGTGTACCCTTACCTTGCATGAAACATTCAATCTCCAGACTGTAGTCCGACTTTGGCTTGTAGATGCATCTTCCTTCTAGAGATAAACCCGAGACCTTGGAAATAAGCTTAGGAGAAATGGTAAAGGAGAAATTTCTGACCCAGACATGGCCCTCATTCCACATTTTCACCACAGCTTCACTTAGCTTCTCATCGTGGCCATCAAAAATATTGAAAAAGGGTAGCATGCCCACCTTTTTGAGTAGATTTTCTACCTCGATAGACATCTCCTACCTCTTGCAGGGTTCAATTTGAACTAAGTCTCCCCATGCTACTTTGGATCTGTTCTTCCTTCTATTCTGTAAAACGTTAACTTTCCCAATCCTATCTTCACACTTCCAGAAAAACAAAGATGTCTAGCCTGCCCCTTCGAGGAGAAGAAAAGAAATTTGGCATGGGTGTAGTAATCATGGAAGAGTGTCACGTGACTGAATAAATTTTGCCTCCTCATTTGTAGGAGTGTTATAAGTTAAACCTTCCCTTTTCATGATTTCAATAAATTTGGCATGCATCACATTGGGATCCTCTACCACCTTTAGACCCCTAGCATTCACCCCCAAATTGGCCATGCAATCTGTGAGAGAGTTTCCTTCACGGTACACATGATGAAAGGAAATGGCCTCAAAAGTGGATGCAAGAAGTTTAGTTTTATTTATGAAGTCCTCAATAGAAATAGAAGGTTGAGAATTTCCTTTCAAACAAGAAATGATATAAAGAGAGTCCCCTTCCACTTCAAGATGTGTTAAGCCTTTCTCCTTGGCTAACTTCACCCCCAAAAATCACAATAGCCTCAAAGCAACATTGTTAGATTGGAGGCCCAGATCGAAGAAGTACACAAGAAGAAATCTACCTTGGGAGTCCCAAAGAACACCTCCACCCCCAGCTTTCCTAGGATTACCTTTTGCAGCACCATTGAAATTGAGTTTAAAGAAGCCATCCCTAGGTGAATTCCATTTAATCCCCGAATGAGGATTACATCTTTTGGATTTAGGGTCACCTATAAGGTTCCAATTCTTAAAGAAATGAAGTTCATTGTCAAGGATTTCCATTTCATTTTTCCTCAGTATAGAAAAGTTGTTTCTAACGACTGTAGGAGTTTGTTAATAGTCACCCTAATAGGAAGTTTCTTGTTCTTGAAAATCCTTATATTTCTTTCTTTACACAATTCCCACCATAGGTGACCCAAACTCATAACCCATAGATTAAGTCCCCGACTGAAGAAAGGGCAGCTCCATTGAATCCAAGCATCCTTGATCTCATTAGGAATAACCCAGAAAACTGAGAAACAACCCAGAATAGAAGAAAGCATAAGATGGGAAATAGGGCATTCCAAAAGAAGAAAGATTTACAATTTCCATATTCTCTTCACATAGAACACATCTATTGGCCATCTGGAAACCTCTTGTAGCTAGATTACCAACAATGAGAATTTTATTCATTACTGAAATCCAACTGAAGACATTAAACTTTGGGGTTATGTTCTTGTTCCAAATCTTACCAACATTTAAATATTATTCACTAGTTCCTACCTCAAAAAATAGGGAATAGGAAGATTTGATAAAGAAATTACCACTTTTATCTTTGTCCCACACAATTCTATCTTGGTCCTTGATGTTAGAAGAAACATAATTATTTGTAATTTTACTAGGATACCAAGGGATGAATAAAGTTCAAATGACTCAAAATCCACACAGGAAATGATAAATTATCTAGCTCGGGAAAACCAAATCAAACAAAACCAAAGGCAAAGAAGAAGCTAAAGAAAATTACCAAAAGAGGAAGAAAAAAATGGGTCAAAATGAAAAAGAGGAGACATTATGCCAAGCCATGAAAACCACTAAAATCAACCAAAAGAAATAATAAAATAAGGGCACGGGAAAAATAATTTTGTCACCTCCCGAAGAAGACATCTCTAGTGAAGAAGAAAACAATAAAAATGGTGTAACCCAAAGTTACGTGAAAAATAAGTGACAAAAAAAATAAAGAATTCATCAAGAAAATCCAAAACCACAAAGTAGTAGAAACATTTTTTTTTTGGAAGAGGAAATGAATACTCTTAATAGGGTAGTAGATTAACCATTCATAAGGGGGTTAGTACACAAAATAAGACCATTTTGAAAATATTGGAATAAAGAAGAAAAAAATTCAATGTCAACCAGATCAATACCACACAGAAAAAGAAGACAAAAATTGTTCACACACAAAGAACATGGTGGAAATTCAAAATATACTTGGATATCAAGATCTGCGACACAAAAATTTCTAGAGTGTTACTTTGGATCTAAGAGAAGATGTTAACATAATGTTAAAAACAACATGGGAAAAACTTGGAAGACCTTTTTTCACGCAGAGCGTATGACATTGGCCTTGTCAATGGCTTAAAGAAATACCTAGTTGGATTATTACGGAATGTAGAATTTGATTTATAGGGATAAAGAAAATCCTAGTATTTGAAGTGATAGAAATTTTTCTAAGAAACCTACATATAATGTCATCTTAGCACTCCAACATTTTCTAAACCGTAATGGCACACTAAATTCAAAAGATGAAGAACTCCATGTAGAATTATATGGGATTTGGCTACATATCCCACTATCAACATGGTATGAAGAAGTATGGCATTATTGGAAGATGAATAATTTTATGAAACTCAAGGAATATACACTCTCAATAAAATTTCAAATCTATATAAGGAGTTTGAACAAAAATGAGAGGGGGAAATCTCAATCGATAGTACAAACATCAATGAAAATTTGGACCATATAGTAGAAGTATGGGCACATGCATTCCTTGAAACAAGAGTATGAAAACTTCTCTAAGTAAGGTGGTTGAGATGCAATGATAGAATCACGCTAGATGATACTCAATAATACTCCATGGAGGATGAAGAAGAAACATGTTGGCCCATGGAAGAAGACTTCCCGTAAAGGAACGTGAGTATTAATCCATGGAAGAAGACATAATTCTGAAAGATATACAAAAGGTAGAAGTAGGGAAACCACAAGACACAATAAGAAACCCCACAACAAGGAACAACAAGAAGAAAAAACCAAATGAGCAGTTAAGTGGGTTTATAGATTAATCTATGGATCTTCCCACTGCACATTACCAAAGTTCTCTATATTTGGGGACTTAGAAAGCTACTTGTACCAGATGGTAAAAGTCTTCTTATATGAAGTATCCTAAATGGAATCCTGGATGATACACTAACAATTAATGTAGCTCGATGGTGGGTTACTCACAAACCTAATATCACACATTGTACATTAGTGGTAACATTAATTAAGAATAGATATTTAGAGAGTGAAGGGTATTATGTGGCTATCCCTTAATACACATGTGAAGAAAAACCCCAAAAACATATCCAAGCATGCCTAAAACATTGGCAAATATGTGGAGAAAAATCCTGAATGATGTGGATCCAACTATTATTTTGGACATTAGGGTCCCTACCTAGGTCTTAGTACATCCACCAAGAATCAAGAACATATTAAATAAAATGGGATCAAGTGGTAATAGACTTTTTTCACACCTTCAATTTCTAGAACGCATATCTAAACACACTAAAAACACTTTAGAATATTTGTACTTTCCTACCATTATCTACAAAATATGTTATTTTTCAATTTACAAATAGTATCCCACTAATGGAATGTAAATAGAAAATATGAAATAAGAAACCAATGAAAACAAAAGAATTGGATTATTACTTCACTACAGAGAAGCAAGAAAGAGAGGAATAATAATAAATATAAAATATAACACCACAGAGGGGGAACAAAAAGTGGTAGGAAAATAATGGAAGAAGACTAATATTTTAAAAAGGAAATAAGGATTAGGGAAGAAAACATTACATTACAAGGACAAGAAAAATTGGCAACAATTCGAGATTATTGGGGAGACAAATAGCCAAAATAAGAAAAATCCTTACAAAAATTTAGGACATATTCCATAAGAATTTTAAAGAACTTCGTAGAATTAAGGAGGAATCTGTCATAATGAAAATTCAAATTAAAAGAGTAAAACCATTGAAGAAGAGACCATACAGACTAAACCCCAATCTTAGGGTCAAATAAAAACCAAAAATTGATAAAATGATCAACGATGGGATAATCAAATTGGTCGATGAAGTGGAGTGGATTAGCCCCATGGTAGTATAGACCAATAAAATAGGAGAGAAAGGTTTGTGTAGACTATAGAGAGTTAAACAAATCTTACATACAAGGCCGATTCCCTACTCCATTTACAAAGGAAATGATAGAAAATATTACGGAAGTGAAGCATATTATTTTACTAATGGATTTTTTGGTTACAATCAAGTATGGATAGCCACTGAAAATCAACCCAAAACCACTTTTACCACTGAATTGAGATGCTTCATGTACACATTTATTCCATTTGGACTCAAGAAACAGACCCACAATATTCTAGAATAATGGGTAATGCATTTAAAGAATGTATTTATGAATTCTTGGAAGTGTATTAAGATGATTATACGATCTATGGATTGCTAAAAATAATATATTCATGTATTGCGTCTAGTGCTCCAAATATGTTAGGAATTACAAATATCATTAAACCTAAAAATGCATCTTCCTCACACCCTTCAAAACACTATTGGGACACATCATTTGTAAAGAATGATTGTTGATATATCCTTAAAGATATATGTAATTGTTATATTACCACAAGAAAAATCACAAAGGATGTGCATACAATCCTATGATACATAGGCTATCATATAGAATTTATAAGTTATGCGGCTATAAGTACACTTTGTTAGAAGAATTTTGAAATAAAAATTAAAAAAAATAGATTGGAGAAAGGATTTGTGTGGATGCCTTTGAAATATTAAAAGATGAGATATTACATGCCCTAATCCTTATCTTCCCATATTAGAAAGTCACATTTCATGTACATGTAGATGCTTTGGGAATATCAATAGGTGTGGTATTGACATACCCGTGGGATAAAATGGACCATCTAATTGCCTTTACAAGCCTTAAATTGGACAAACTAGAGAATAATTACTCAACCATAGAATGAGAAGCCCGAGCTATGGTGTATTCTCTATAAAAATTTATACATTACTTAGTCAAAACACCATTTATATTTTATACAAATCACAAAAATTTGAAATATATAATCAAAATACCCTTGTTATTAGGAAGAGTATGCAAGTGGTTAATTTTATTCCAAGAATTTGACTTCAAAATCTTAGTAAAACTAGGCAAGCTAAATAATGGAACAAATTAATTATCACAGATTGAGATAGGGTATGATCAATGAACCATTGATGATGAATTTATTTGGATAGAGGTAGTACCAAATAACTATAAGAAATATCACAACTTATAACCATCGACGAGTTTTTTGCAGTATAAAAAAAACAACAAAAACAAATATTATTGACTCAGAATTCCCATTCACCTTTATTCAAGGACAATTATAAAAATATTACGAGTTGATATACTTTGGTGAGTAGTCATGGATCATGAAAGAAATAATATCTTGAGAAAATATAACGAGGGAATATCAAGAAGACATAATGGTGGTGATACAATAGTGCGTAAAGCTATGATGGAAGGATTATGGTGGATTATATTATCTAGACATGCTCATAAAAATTCAAGAGTATGTGAAATATTCCAACACATAGGAAAACTGAATGTGTGAGATGAGAATATAATAAGGCCAGTTCTAGCACTGGTTAAATTCAAAAAATGAGTGATATACTTCATCAATCTCATTAAACCTGTGGCACAACACTCCTAGACAAGATTCATAATTACCGGAACGTAAACTTAACAAGATAGGTGCCAAAAAAATAATGCACCATGAGAACCCTTGAAAATTTATCTATGAAAACGTCATTATAAGGTTTGGATTCCCACTAAGCATCAAACATGATCAAGGAAAGTAAATTTTCAATGAAATAATCAAGGAGTTACTTAAACATTTCATGATCAATCATAACAAAAGAACACCTTACCACCCATAATAAAATGGTACAATTGAAGCTTTTAATAAGGTGTTAGAAAAAGTATTGAATTGTATTTTCTCCCTATAAAAGGTAGGTTTTGATATTAAGATACCCAAAACACTATGGGCATACTACACAACATACAAAAAGATGAAAAATATTCACCACTTCAACTAGTCTATGGGCTATAAGTTGCGGTTCCTATGGAATGCATGCTCCCACCTAAGAGTCCCAATAGAATTTTGAATAAACAAATAAAATTCAGTACATGAAATTTTGATCACCTTAGAAAAACTATATGAAAAAATATTATTGGTTGCATACAACAAACACAGGAAAAAATAAGACAAAAATCTTGACATGATAGTCATTACAAATATAAGCAGTTTAATGTGCGAAAGTGTGTTATTATATGATAGAAAATATAAAAATTTAGGAAAACTAAAAATTAGATGGTTAGGGCCATATCTTATACAACATATTTTACCATGGGGAATTTAAATCAAAACATATATATATATATTTCCTCTCTAAAAATCAACAATTTGGTGGAGTTGACGAGGGGAAAATTGAAAACATGTAAGGGTACTTTTACTCTTAAAGAAACAAGAAGGAGGAAAATAGTAAAAAGTGAATAAGGCAAAAAAACCACAAAGTAACTACAAGATAAGAGAAAATAAATAATTATGATAAAAAAATAAGGCATATTCACCACATAGAGAAAAAATAGAAATAAAGGAAGGAAATGAAAACACAAACCTTGAAAAAAAGAAAAGAAAAGAAAACTCCGCAAAACAAAAAAAAAGTACATCCACAAAACAAAGAAAATAAATGAGTATCTATAGAACAAAGGAGAAAAAAAAAACCTATGGGAGAAGGGGAAGGAAGATAAACCTGTGTAAGAAAGGGAAGGAAGTAAAATACACAAAGTTAAGGAAGAAAATAAAAATCTTTAGACAACACATACAGAAGTCGTAAAATCCATGAAGGAAAGAAAAATAAGGAAAATCCCCAAATAAAACAAAAATATGGAAAACCCGTGAAACATAAGAATGAAGAAAAAAGGATAACTACAAAGAAATAAAATTAAAGGGTAAAAATGGCAAAAACAATAAATTTGGTGGGTGAGATTAAAAACATATGTAAGGAGGAAAATTCCAAAAATACACATACTTGTGAAAGCAGAAAAGGTGGAAGAATGAGTGAGGGCTAAGAAGTGTCAAGGGAAAAGTAGAGAAATAAAATAATGGAAACCTCCACAATAGTCACACAAACCAACTTCCCCAAGCCAAAATTTTAGAAAAGGGCATAAAAATCCATGTTTCCATACCCAAAATGGGTGTTTTCCCATGTTCTACTCAAATTTTCACACGCCAGGAGATACACAAAAATACATACATTGTTCCCTAGTAGAATACAACCATACCAGGTTATAAATTGATCACAAATTATTATTCCAAATATACGGGGATGCATTTGAAGGATCCTACAATAAAATTCACAAATGATTGAGGATTTGAGGTTGGATGTGTGGTGTAAAATCCCTTACTTTTCCATGGAAAATAATTTCATTCGATTTATCCTAGGTTTATTACACAATGATATGTTATACATTTATCAACCATACCACATAACTATGATAGTGATGGAAAGAATAACATGGTTATGAGCCAAAGGAATTGAGTGATAAAGATACAAAAGAAAAATTAGGGATGTAACAGATAACTAGGTTAATGGGCACTATAACTACAAAAATAGGGGTTAAAATTAGATAAATAAGGAATTATGTCCTTAGGTATGCTACAAATCCATATGTTTGAATATATATAATACAAACTAAGATGATGGAGCACATGCTACAAGCACAAATGTATCCCTAGAGATGGTAATGAGATCCTGCGAATATAATTTGTGTGAAAAACTTAGTGTGAAATTCCACAAGAATACAAGAAAAATAAAGAAAGGTAAGAAAACATTCTCGCTATCATTCATTACTCGTATGTTTAGCAATGTACTTCCCTCATACATTACCAAGAAAGACAAAAGAATAATGTGGGATGAAAATACACCAATTTTCATGCAATTTCTAAGCACATATGGACACCCTCTCCATGGTAGAACAAGTGACCACATTCATTAGATGGAAAAAAATATGCGTAGGATTGTTGTTAATAACACGATAATATCCGAGAAGGAAGTATTAAAATATGATAAAGATGCAGTATTCATTACAGATATATACTATAATTTCCTTCATCCTTTCACTTCACAAATTACACACATAGCCCCATTTCCTTATGATGCATAAGATGAATTAGTAGTGAGTTTTGTAGAATTAATAACGAGTTTACTTATGGATAGAACAAATCTGATGCTACCAAATATAGATGAGGTAATCAAAGAAACTTTTGTTGAGTTTTGGAAAAAGTATCTCGTGGATTTCGTAGATGCTCTTACAAAGATAGGTGTACCTCGAGACCCACAAGAAATATGTCAAATCTTAGGAAAAATAAAAGAAGAAAACTTAGGAGAAGGAGGGTCCAAAGGTATATAAGAGAAAATCACCATAAGAAAAGGAAAAATAACCTCTAACATTACCGCAAAAGAAACCAAGAACATATAAACCTAAACTTAATATGTAAGAATAAATATTAGAGATAGAATTCTCGGGTAAGTATTCAATGGAAACTATAGAAGGATAAAACGATGAAAAAATAGAAGTTGACACTTCTACTCCTCATAAGTCATAAGAGAAAATGAAAGAGAAAAACTTTGAATTTAGGGGTGCCATAGAGTCTTTAGTAGACTCCAAGATCACACCATCCACCTAAAAACTCTACAAAGAATGTATAAACTGTAGTGTATTTTTAGTAGTGGAAAACAATATGTGATATATAGCAGAACCAAAAATAGCCATGTGTAATGCCCTTGTTCACTATCTCTCGAAGATTTTCACTAGTACTAGAGAATATAGTTCATCTCCTACGCATTCATTACTCAAAGAAATCAAAGCCCAAATCCAATTAGAAGAAGAAACCATCATAGAAGAATACAAGTAAAATGGTCTTTTTATTTACTAGTGCTTCATTGGGAATGTTAGCACTTCATCCGGACAAAGTTTGAAAGATCACCAAAAGCAAACACAACAACGAAGTCTCTCATTTTTTCAATAAAAATATGTGGTTATATCATACATGTTCATCATAGCCATTATAAAACAATATGAAAGAGTTACTATATGACATAAAATCAACACGTGACCTTCTTCACACCTGACCTCTCGAGGTCGTGCTAAGACATCCGGTGTAGAATGAGTGTGAATGTGAATGTGATGACAGGGATTGAGCTAATTGGAAATCTTATATCTTCAACATGTAATGTCGGGATCTACGAGTCTAAGGAAAAGAATGCTCTCCTAAATTGAAGTGGTGTGATGGCTCGGTTTGAAATAATAGCCGCTCGTAGACTCCAATCAATGTTGAGCTCGGCTGAGATTCTATTTGTTGGTTGTTGAACATGTATAAAATGACCTATGGGTGCCTCGTATAGATTTCTAGACAAGGTCATGGAAGTAAGAACGAAAGCCGTGATGGAGCCATAAGTATTAATGGGTGATTTTTCAGTCTAGTCCAAAAATTCTTAGCCTGATCGGCTGCTATGTTAAGTAAGGAAAGTTGTCCAATAATATCTGGTGGAAATGGTTAAGATTTGAATACTAATGTATGCAAGCTAGTGTCAATATATAATCGACTAGAAGACTCATTGGGTTGTGGAACCTGAGGATCACAACCAAACACCCATGGAGGCTATGGCCGTTGAATGGTCATGTGCGTAATCAAAACCTTTTTCCAGGAGAAATACAATAGTCGTAGGCTTGATTAGTAGTGATATTTAGTGTATTGAGTTGTTCTATTTTCTCATCAAAACTTGTAGTTGTGTGTAAGATCAAAATTAAATTGGTATCAATGTTAGCTAGCAATCTGGCCCATTTGGTTGTGGGAATAAGGGATAAAAAATGTGTGTCTTTCCCTATTGTGGACCGTTGATGGTCATAAAAAATGAAATAAAATGACTATTGATAAGAAAACAAATTATTGAAGGAAATCTAGTCTATGTTTCTGGAGTTTTCATAAAATTTTGGATCAAAGCAATAAAAGAAAACTAATCTATTAAAGGAAATCTTTTTGTTCTTTTATAATTTTAAAGAAATGTGTTCTAATATAATAAATAAAATAAAGACAAGTAATCACCCAGATGTATCTAGTTACTCATGTAAATGTATGAATCTAATCTAAAATAAATAACCTAATCTAATCAAAACCATTCAAACCCTACCTCAGAGGTGAAGAAAAAATCATGACCCTAAAAGGGGCTATTGTTCCTCACAAATTCCCTAGTAATGTTAAAGAGGCAAGCTTACTAATGACTGGATCTACTTGTGATTGAATAATTCTATTGAAATGAATGATTTTCTACTCTATTTGATATGAATAATTGAAACTAGTGATTTGAAATTGACAATTCAACAAACAAGGCAAACAAACACACAATTCCAACCTAGACAAGTAAGAGCTTTGGAAAATCTAGTTGTGTCTGTATCTATCCCCTCAGTATGTTCCTTTCTTTCTCGAGTGTTCATGTGAGTCCAAGGGATTAGGAATGCAAGAAAAGTAGCAGGAAGATGGTGATTGAGCAATGACAACTTGATGATATTTCAGATGTAATTCAAGTAGAACAAAGATAGCACAAGAGATCAGAGCTTGGCTATGCAATTCCTAGCAAGATTGTAGTAGCAATACAATGCAAGATACACAAAATTCTCAGGCCCTTTTTCTTGAATACAAGCATGGAATATATAGGAATGGAGGATGGGAGGTACCTTCATGCACAAGGCAAGAAGGAGCAGTTCTAACCAATTAAATCTATTTAAAAATAGGAGGAAGGAGAACCAAGCAATCAAAGCTAATTTTAGACAATTTGGCTCACGGATGCATGCAAAAAGTGAAGTTAAGTGAACCGTCACATGTTAAAACACACGTGAAGGATTATGGAAAAAGTGGGTAGGATTGTCACCCTACGCAGTGTGGTGGTTTCAGGACTGCTGCCCTGTTTTGGGTAGCGGTTTCAGAAACACCGCCTAGGCAGGGCGGCATTCTTGGCACTAAAGGAAAAAACATGTGTAGAAAGAGGCAAGAAGCTAGAAAAAGTGCGGGAAGGCTAAGTAAAGATGTTTAGGTGACAAATATCTACTACAAATGGAAATTATAGCTTGAACACTTTCTTAAAAGGACATGGATCATCATTGGGGAATTTTTAACCATTTTTTGATAATGTAGCACATGTAATTTTGGATGCATACATATTTACCCCTGGAGAAGTGTCTTAGCCATGAAAAGGTGTAAAACGTAGAGTTCAAGTATGGCATTCCCGAAAAGGGGAGTTAGAAGTTATATCGACACACCCATGTCAAAATTTCATTGCCCAAACTCCTGCTACTTACAAGAGAAGAGAAGACTCAAGTGTAGATAGATAAAATATCAAAAAATAAACACTAAATCAAAATGACAAGAGGACTTACCATCTATGCGGGGATATAGAAATATGCCTCCCAATTCTCCAACCTTGTGAACACATAAAATCAAAATGAGGTTAAAATAACACACACACACACACACACATATCGAAACAACTCATTTTCCAATTCATTTGTGCTATTCGATTTGGTGAATTTGGAGCTCTGGACCCACGGTGACCATTTTTATGAGAGTAAATCCGATGCAACTATGATGAGATCATGATCATGCCTCCATGAGTGGGAGATCAACCAACGCGGTCTAAGGTTGGTTATTTTCATTTTTGTCTTTTAATACCTAAAATGTAAAAAAATTGAAAAGTTTTTCGAGGAGGGATCATTTTTTTAAAATGTCTTAAATGAGTCTCTAGGGTGTGCCCATAAGGCATTATTTTATGTGGTCAAAAGTAGTATTTTTATCTTTTTGGGCATTTTTAGGGTAAAAGATGCATTTGGAAAATCAGTCCAGACCACCGCCCAAAGCAAGGGGGTAGCGGTCCTAGAACCGTTGGCCTTTCTTGCAAATGGTTGAGCAGAATGACCAAAACATGTATTTAAATTGATTTTTTTTGGATTTTTGATGTTTTGTAATGTTTTTGGTGAGCTTATTATTTGGTATATGTTACTAACTTTCTCTTTTTCCATGTTTTGGTGAATACAGAAGAAGGAGGAGTACATCAGATGGAGTTGGGAGAGGGAGTGTGATTGGCTCCCTAGTATCTTGGATTAGCTAACATAGGATGAGATGGACCTTCTCCATAGGTCAGTATCTAGAGGATTGTACGGGTCCCCCTTATTGCTCCTTTCAGTCATATTCTATGTGACTTATTTTCCTATTGAGATGCAGACTAGAACACTTTCCAGTTTTCAGTGTCTTGGGTGAGTGGACCATCACCCTAGAGGATGTGTACCACATTCTTGGGCTCTGATACTTGGGAGGAGGCTGAATTTGGAGATAGTAGGGTCCAGGGCCACGATGATGCAATGGGCCACATACATGGGAGACACCATTGTCTCATCTAGTTCAAAGAAGGGGATGAAGGTTCAGTCCATTGCCACCGCTCCCATTCCTATCATACGTAGAGCCATCATGGGCATCTTGTCCTCCCGACTAATTAGGGATAAGGGTGGTGACACCCTTTTATATTTTTGGGCTCCTATCATTGCATAGATCGAGGGGCACAATTGTAAATATGCCTAGGGCATAGATATCTTGGGGACTACCTACCATGATTTATACAGGGTAGTCCGATTGCAGGGGCAGTCATTGAGCCACCCCACTCTTGTTATGAGCTAGGTTTATGAGCATTTCATCCCCTATGGTAGGGGAGTACTGATGTAACCTATAATTTACAGATAACACCCTAGACGTCTTTGGCACATCACTCGGCCCTAGACCGAGCACTCACCTAAAGTGCGCAAAGGTTTGAGTCCTCTTTAGGGTTATTGTAGATGGATGTTAGCATGATGAAGGAGGAAACATACATATCCATAACTAATCCATAATTCTACCATGCATGCTACATTAAAATCTATGAAAGTACAAGCTTTAAAAAGTAATCATGATTGAATCAATAACATACACTACTCAATTACACACAAGAATGATGCTTAGGTTCAACCAATATCTTCCATCTATTAATAAACAAAGAAGCTTATTATAGTAATTCATTCATATGCATATATCTCTACACCTTCATACATCCATCTCTCTCTATTTATATTCTACTATGTGCTTCATCATATATATATATATATATAGGGTGGGAATTTCCCTTTACCGCTTATCTATTCTAGAAATAGGTCACATGATATTAATAGCCACGTGTTCTTTACAGGCATAGCCACACATGCAAGTGTGCTATCTATAGACCTCTTAAAGTTAACTGAAGTGAAAATCCTATTCTTATCTCATCTCCATGTAAAACACTTCAATCTGATCCTTCAAAGATAGACAATGTGTGGTGCGCACGTCTCTGCATCGTTGGTGTGTTTCGCATGCCATCTTCTAAAAATAGGTCTTCATGCTCAAAATTGGCTAAGCCCCGAAAGCTTAACTTTCCCTCTACATGCGGGTCCTTCTTGTCCCTTCATGCCCTTGATCCTGACCTTCTCTCCCATGTGGACTTCTTTTGTTTTCTCTAACAAGTATTCTCTAATAAACATTACCCCACACTAATCTCATTGTCATCTCGAAAACTGGTATATCAAAAATTAAAGTAAAGAATAGAAGAATGGAAAGAATAAGAATGAAATAATGTAGATAAATAAAGAAGTTTTATGAGGCTATGAGGAAACCTCCTCTATATCAGTTTGAAGTATCAACTCTGGATACTCCTCCTTTATTTCAACCTCTAAGGCTTTCCATTTAGCGAGTGCTTGTTATGCTTTTTTTAGAATGTCTATAATAATGGATTCCAACTCATCCCTCACAATCTCTCCTTTTTCATTCTATAGAACCAACATAACTCCAAACATCAAGGTTATTCTTGCTTCTATAATATCCATCTTCTACATAATTAGCTTCCCAAGATCTTCTAGCTGAGTCTTGTGCGGCTCTTGTGCTACTGCTAGGGCCTCACGCTTTTTCTTACCTATTGAAAATATTTCTGTGTGGCCCAATTTCTTTTCCTTCATTTCTTTTGGACCTCATTGTTTTCTTATAGGGTATTTCTATTGATAAGTGCCTCTGGATATGTGTATATATTCAAAGCCTTCTCTACTTTCTTTAGTACTTCTTATAACTCTTATAACAACCCTTCATAGGATACAATCTTTTGCATCACCGAGGCTTTCTATCATTCTTCCTCTTGCTCTAATTCCCTTAGCACCATGTCATGCACAAAGGTTCATCTTCAAGTACCAGGTCCACAAACTTTCCTACATAATGTATCACTGAGGGAAACATCTGTGGTACCTTGGTCTCAAAGTGTGGCCTTTCTCTAATGACATTATCCCCAATCTCCTCTGTGATGTTGATAAATACTTAATTCTTCTTCTACATGAATTCCCTCTGTTGTGTTATGCATGTTGTCTCTACATCCTTTTTTTTTAGCTCCTCACACAATGCTCTAATTGTTGTAGCTTTATCCAAGTTTCTTCTAGCAACTTCAACATAAACCTTTACCAATGTGTTGCTTTGATTAACTCATCCGACATGATAGTAGGATTAAATTTCATGTGTCTCGCTTGGGATGCCTTCTTTAATCTGTCATGAAATACAGGACTCTTCGCATACATAAAATTCAAGCTCATCCATGTGGGTGTGCATTGACCATGATAGTTGCTTTTGAGTGTACATAGTTACCATATCCTCATCCATTAGCTCCCAGCCAAATAAATCCTTCTATGTTATCATGCTCTGGAAGCGGGTGTGGAAAATTTTACCTGTATCCTCTACATACCCCATGTCTGGTGGAATGTGCTCTCCACTCATCCTCTTCAATCTATGACCCTTGGGAATTATAGCTTCAAGGTTAGGATCCTATCCCATTACATCCTGAGTAGTCACATGCGTGGATCTAGAGATTTCCTTTTCTTTTTCTTCGTCCTTCATCTCTTCATCTTTTTTCTCTTCCTCATTCTGTGGCTCATCTTCTAGCTCGAGTGGGGTAGGAGATGCATGCTCTCTCTCTTTTGATTCCTCTACTTCTTTATCCAACTTCAACTTTCTTCTCTTCTTTGGTTTAGCAGTCTCCTCGTGTGGAGAGAGATGATTTAATTTCAGTTTGACTTCTTGTGCATCTAAACACTTTCTTAAACCTATGCTCCCCTTTCTCAACCTCCATATCTTCCTCTTCATCCTTTCCTTGAGGTGGAGTGGATATGCTCTATGACTCTTCTCTATCATATGGTTGCTTTTTTCTACTCTCCAAGCCTCCACTATCTTCACGCTCCTTCTCTTCACCCTATACTTCAACAAATTCTATGGGTCTTTGAGCCGGTATGTTTTCTATTGTGTGTTTACCCTTCAAAAGCCACAGGAACGTGAATTCATTCTCTACATACTTATTGTTCTCCATCTTGGGCTTCAACTGAAGATACATTAATCCTACCCCTACATCATCTTCTACAGCCATACTTATTTGCTTAATATTCAACACCTCCAAAATTATACTCTCACTATAGGCACTTCTTCCGGATACACATACTTCTTCCTCAACGTGTGGTAGTTGGAATCTACATTATCTGCATTGAATATCAGTCAGTGCATGTTTGTGAATATGTGAACATATGTTTGGATATAACTTAAAGTGAATCAGTAAGGCAATTTACACCAAGGGCTCCAAACTCCATCTCTCATTGAGAAGTGTGTAATATAGAAATGTTGATATATAACAAACTGGAATTTTTTTCACTACTACTAATGGTAGGTCCTTTGGGATGCCGCATTCGGATCATGTCATACCATTTCTCCATCCTTTTCTTGACATCATCTGTCATGACCCCTTTACATAGGTACTTGCTGAACCTTTCAGCTAGTGACTCATTCTCCATGGGGTATTCCCATACCTTTTCCTTTGGCCATTTGGCACTCCAATTTCCATGAATACTAGTGATAGTAGAATAGCCCTAAAGCTGATATTCTCTCTCTGTGCACGCTTCCTTGACTAATTGTTATGCAATGTAGCCGAAATATTATAGATTTCCCCTTCTGACATCTTACACACAAAATGTAACCACATAGTATTTACCTGTGACCACCGCTCTTGATCATTCAACTTTGTAACAAGGTGTGTTACTACTTGCACAACCAGACAGTTCTTTAATTTGTCTATATCCATACCATGCAGACCCTTCAGGTACCCCAACTCCTGTCTGGTATTTAAGATCACGGCTTTATCTATGAGATCATTCTTTATGTCCTCTCATGTGGCCTTCAAACCTATAACTGATGAGATAAGCGCAGATGAGATTCTAACTCTACGTCCTACAAAGTAGAAGAAGTCCTCGTGCACTCTGCTCATGAGCCACTGATACAAGGGCTCATACTTCCCAAAATATGGAATATCATATAACTAGTAGACCCCAATTCTCTTTATAAGCTTCTTTCCTACATCATCATAAACCGAATGTCATCCGTCGTATGCTTATTTGTCCTTGCGGTGAGTAGGGAATCGAGCTCCTTCTTGTTCTTCGTGGTCTTGTGATTTTATTCACTCGACTTTTCTTTTCGAGAGGTGAATCCCATTCATGGCCAATGATTACTCCTTCTAAATATTATATTTATGAAAAACCACTTTCAGGTGCCATCTCTTCCTCCTCGACGACCACCTTCTTCTTTCCTTTTTCTCCTGCTACAACTACCTTCTTGGGTGTCATTTTTACCTTGCAATCATCTCCTCTTTAACTCTATAACTTGCGAATCAAACCATAGCTCGATTCAATCATGCCCTAGGTGGAAAATTCATGCCCTAACTCCTCTCTACTTCCTTTCTTTTCTCAAACCCCACACGGATCTGTCATACCATTTGTCCACCCTTTTCTTGACATCATCTGTCATGACCCCTTTACATAGGTACTTGCTGAACCTTTTAGCTGGTGACTTATTCTCCGTGGGGTATTCCCATACCTTTTCCTTTGGCCATTTGGCACTCCAATTTCCATGAATACTAGTGATAGTAGAATAGCCCTAAAGTTGATATTCCCTCTGTGCACGCTTCCTCGACTAATTGTTATGCAATGTAGCACGAAATATTATCGATTTCCCCTTCGACATCTTACACACAACGTGTAACCACATAGTAGTTACCTACGACCACCACTCTTGATCATTCAACTTTGTAACAAGGTGTGTTGCTACTTGCACATCCGGAAAGTTCTTTAATTTATCCATATCCATATCGTGTGGACCCTTGTGTACCCCAACTCCTTTATGGTATTTAAGATCACGTCTTCTTTATCTATGAGATCATTCTTTATGTCCTCTCATGTGGCCTTCAAACCTATAACTGATGAGATAAGTACATATGAGATTCTAACTCAGGGTCCTGCAAAGTAGAAGAAGTCCTCATGCACTCTACTCATGAGCCACTGATATAAGGGCTCATACTTCCCAAAATATGGAATATCATATAATTGGTAGACCCCAATTCTCTTTATAATCTTCTCTCCTACGTCATCATAAACCAGAATGTCATCCGTCGTATGCTTATTTGTCCTTGCAGTGAGTAGGGAATCAAGCTCCTTCTTGTTCTTCGTGGTCTTGTGATTTTATTCACTCACTTTTCTCTTTCTGAGAGGTGAATCCCATTCATGGCCGATGATTACTACTTCTAAATATTGTATTTATGAAAAATCACTTTCAGGTGCCATATCTTCCTCCTCGATGACCACCTTCTTCTTTCCTTTTTCTCCTGCTGTAACTACCTTCTTGGGTGTCATTTTTACCTTGTAATCATCTCCTCTTTAACTCTATAACTTGCGAATCAAACCATAGCTCGATTCAATCATACCCTAGGTGGAAAATTCATGCCCTAACTCCTCTCTACTTCTTTTCTTTTCTCAAACCCCGCACGGATCCTATCATACCATTTCTCCACCCTTTTCTTGACATCATCTGTCATGACCCCTTTACATAGGTACTTGCTGAACCTTTCAGCTGGTGAATTATTCTCCATGGGGTATTCCCATACCTTTTCCTTTGGCCATTTGGCACTCCAATTTCCATGAATACTAGTGATAGTAGAATAGCCCTAAAGCTGATATTCCCTCCTCGTGCACGCTTCCTCGACTAATTGTTATGCAATGTAGCACTGAAATATTATAGATTTCCCCTTCTGACATCTTACACACAATGTGTAACCACATAGTAGTTACCTCTGACCACCACTCTTGATCATTCAACTTTGTAACAAGGTGTGTTGCTACTTGCACATCCGGAAAGTTCTTTAATTTATCCATATCCATATCGTGCAGACCCTTCAGGTACCCCAACTCCTTTATGGTATTTAAGATCACGTCTTTATCTATGAGATCATTCTTTATGTCCTCTCATGTGGCCTTCAAACCTATAACTGATGAGATAAGTGCATATGAGATTCTAACTCTGGGTCTGCAAAGTAGAAGAAGTCCTCATGCACTCTACTCATGAGCCACTGATATAAGGGCTCATACTTCCCAAAATATGGAATATCATATAATTGGTAGACCCCAATTCTCTTTAAAATCTTCTCTCCTACATCATCATAAACCGAATGTCATCATCGTCGTATGCTTATTTGTCCTTGCGGTGAGTAGGGAATCAAGCTCCTTCTTGTTCTTCGTGGTCTTGTGATTGTATTCACTCACTTTTCTCTTTCTGATAGGTGAATCCCATTCCTGGCCGATGATGACTCCTAGATATTGTATTTCTGAAAAATCACTTTCGGGTGCCATCTCTTCTTCCTCGACGACCACCTTCTTCTTTCCTTTTTCTCCTGTTGTAACTACCTTCTTAGGTGTCATTTTTACCTTGCAATCATCTCCTCTTTAACTCTATAACTTGCGAATCAAACCATAGCTCGATTCAATCATGCCCTAGGTAGAAAATTCATGCCCTAACTCCTCTCTACTTCCTTTCTTTTCTCAAACCCTTCACCACTAGGGATGTAAGCTTCTTTTCACACATATTTGTTTGTCACGATTGGTTTCACACCCTTCGTGCCTTAACCTAATCAATTATCTCTTTACACTTAGCTATTTCCTTAAATTCTCTTAGTCACAATGGTAAAAAATAATCCACATCCCATCCTTATATAATTTTTCAAATTTTGATACATTTATTGCTCCTTCACCTACTAAATATCCTCTCATTCATTGACCAAATTCATTCGTTCCATGCAGTACATCTTCGCACCCCAACTATAACCTTCTAGCGCGCCTTCCTACCCTCTGGTCATAGAATTATCTTCAACACACACCCTTGCACTCGAGTACCTCATCACTATACCTTCTCCTAGTAGTTATCATGGCCTCTGCTTACCTCACGTTATATTGTCCTTTCATTCATCTCCATCCTTGGTCACTTTTGAGAAGCAATCTTCTTTTGAATTAAAGCACACCCGTAGCAGCTTATTCCTTTCACCTTTTAATTCCCACAATATTTTACTTAGATAAATACAACCACCCCACTCTAAAGTTATGTGTAGTCCTTTAGGCATAAACATTCTTCATATAGTAATTAGCTTCATACGCGCAAGCATGCTTATTACACAAAAACAACTAAATTGACAAAGCATAGTGACAATGAAGGAAATATATTAAGGAAATACATAATTAAAAACCTAATCTAAATGGAAATATTTCCTTATTACAAACACCAAGAAGACTTATTTATAGTAGGGATTCAACCTACTCCCGTTAAAGTAACTAGGTAGCCGTGTTCCATCAAGTGCTTCTAACTAACAAGCACCTGATTCAAGTATGTAAGTGATGACATACGGCCCCAACCAATGTACTTTGAGCTTTCCTAGATGGTGCAAGAACTTAGAGTCATAAAGAAGTACCATTTGTCCAATCTCAAACTTCTTATCCCTTATATTTCTATCATGTCATGGTTTATGCCTGGATTTTTCTTTCTTCTGACTCCATTGTGCTATGGCTCGTTGCTCATCCAGTTGAATCATCTTCTCTATACACTCTTTTAAATCCTACTCATCAGCTAGACCTCCAACGTGTGTAATGCGTAAAGAAGGTAACATAAATTCTATAGGGAGAATGGCTTCTATGCTAAACACCAATTGAAATAGTGTGGCTTTGTTCAATCTCTTGTAAGTTGTTATATATGCCCAAAGAACAGCTGACACTTTGTCATCCCAATCCTTTCTTCTAACATTACAAATTTAGTCAAAATCTGGATCAAAATCTTGTTGAAAGCCTCAATATATTTTCCTGAGGATGGTAGGGTGTAGTTTTATGGTGTGTAACCATAAACTCATCTAATAGGATCCTAATTTCATCATTTAAAAGTGTGTACCCCTATCACTTTTCAAGATTAAAGGACATCCATATCTTGTAATAACATTCTCTAATAGAAACCTAGCTACTGTGTAGCTACTATTTAGTCCTTCGTAGGTGCTGCTTCTACCCATTGTGTGAGATAATTTGTGTAAGTAATGATATAGCGTGACCTGATCCTGCACGCGATTTGGAAAAATAGTTCCTACAAAGTCAATGGCCCATTTCTCAAATGGTTCAAAGCACTAGTTATTGGTCTCAAAAGCATCTCATCTCTTTTTCCTAGTTTTCCTAGGCACTAACAATGATCACATGCCTTACAATATTCTTTATAGTATTTATATAATGTCTCCCACCATAATATGGCAAGTAGGATCTTCTAGGTAGTCGCATCACTTGCATAATGAATTCTGCAATACCACCATGGGTTTCATCCATAATATCCTTGTGCTTATCATCTAATACATAACGGCATAATACTTCATCTTTGCTTAACTTGTATAGGTCACCACCGATTTACATAAACGGTTCCACGCATATAGAAAGTTGTTTCTTTTCTAATGCCTTCATTCCTTTCCGGTGCCACACCGGTCCGTAGAAAGAGAACAATGTCTTCTAATTCCATGGTTGCATGTTGTAACCTATATAAGCTGTGCATCGGCATGGTTTCTTCAATTGTAGTTTCTTCCTCTCCTAAGTTGATTCTAGATAAATGGTCTATTCTAGACTTGTTTTTCCCTAGATTCACCACAACTATGAAGTCAAACTCTTGAAATAGGATTTCCCATCTATATATCTGCCCTTGTAAGATGAGATTTTTACCAAGTACTTCAATGCCATGTGATATGTATAAAACACAAATGGTGTTGCTAATAAATATTGTTGAAACTTGTGTAATGCATAGATCATTGAAAAATCTTTGCGCTCTGTAGTTGTATAATTCCTTTTAGCAGGAGTCAACTTCCTACTAGCAAAACAAATTGGATGATCTACAATACCTTCTCTAGGTTGAGATAACACCAAGCCAATGGCCATGCTAGATGCATCCACATGCACATGAAATGGTTTATCCCATGAGGGAAAACATATAATGGGCACAATAGTAAGTTTCTCCTTTAATATCTCAAACACACGTTGTTGTGGTTCTCCCTAATAAAATGTACATTTCCCCTTCAATAAATCTTCCAAGGGTGTAGCATCTTTGGCATATCCTTTGATGAATTTTCTATAATATCGTGTATGACATAAAAATATGCGCACCTCACATTGGTGGTAGGTTCTTCCAGGACCTAGAATGATTGCAACCTTAGCTAGATTAACTAGCAAACCTTCTTTGTAGATTATATGTCCTAATAGTATTCCAAATGGTGTAGAAAATATGCACTTCTTGATGTTCAAAGAGATACTCAATTGTCTACACCATTCAAACATTAAGCGCATATTGTCACAATGATCTTTCACAAGCCCATATACTATCCAATCATCTAGATAAACCTGTAAGAAGTTGTGAATAAAATCCTTGAATGCCTAAAAACTATGCATGAGAATATAGCAGGCACATTTTTCAATCCAAAAGGCATCATAGTATAGGAAAAACTACCCCATTTAGTAGTAAATGTTGTCTTTTCTTGATCCTCTTGAGCAATCCTAACCTGATGATACCTAGAAAACCCATTTGTGAAAGAATATATTTCGCGCCATGCCACTGCCACTCCTTCCAGTATCTCCTCACTGAATGGCGTAGGGAATGGATATGTTACATAGGTAGCATTCAGCTCCCTGTATTCCACACATTTTCTAATTCATCCATCCTTCTTGATACTGTTCACCATTGGGCTAACCCATTCTAACTCATCAAGGGGCTTGATAATTCCATATTTCAACATTTTATCATTTTCTTCTTTTACCTTTTCGTGTAAATTGGGATTCATTCTATAAGGTCGCTTCATAACTAGTTATGCACTATCCTTAAGTTTTATCTTCATTTCCCCAAGTGATTTAGGCACGCCTTTAATTTCATGATACCCTAGAGGGAATAAGTCATAATAATCACCAATTAACTCAATGATCTTTGATACCTCCAAGTCTGACCAATAGTCTCTAATGATGGCCTCCTTAGGCTCAGCCTCCAAACCTATATTCACCTTCTTTTTCTTCATGGGTTCATGATAGGTGTGTGTATCCTTATGTCTGCATTGTCCAAGACCTCATGCACCCCTTGTGAATGTTCAATATCCAGGTTCTCAACTTCCTCATCATCCATGATGTAAACCATATTTCCTTTCTCTTTCTCAAGGAAAGCACATTCAAGTAGTATGGAGTCCATTTCTTCTTCCTTTTCAAAACGTGCTCCAAAATCTACCTCACCAAATAATTCTGAATATGCTCTTTGGATTTTTCACTATCTCCCATAGTTAAGCACTTGAAAATTTTTAATGCCTATTCTATTGGAGGTTGGGAAGAAAAGTAGTCAAAGGTTTGGATCATTGATGTAATCAAATTTTTCCATTTCCCAATCTCTCGATGTAGTTACGTGTATACATATCAGGTGCATGTGCATCCTTGTAGAGTAGAGTATAATTTATGCACCCAGAGTGAAGGTGGTAATGCTTCTTGTCCTACTATCCAGAGTCTCTCACACTGTTGAATGTGATGCTGAACATGTTGATCACCATGATAAGTGAAGATCTATGTAGGTGCATTGTTCCTTACAAACCTAATAGATAAAGTGACTCCAATCTCTTCCCATTTTATAATATTATCTTTTGGACTACCCACCAGCGTGTTGTTGTCTCGCGCAAGGTATATACTAACATATCTCTTCTCTTAATTTGATCTGTCCACTATGTTTCCATGGCTTTCAAAAATACAAGAAGATCTTTTGCCCCTGTATACCAAGGTATTGTGCTACCTATCCATCGAACCAAATGAAGTCCATTATTTCATGAAATTTAACTTTCCACCTCGCTTCCTACTAGTTCATATGTACCATGAGCCCAATTATCACAAGTAATACTCATAGTATCACTAATAGAATGAGAATCCTCCCACTGTAGGATGCCTTCTTTTGATGGCTCATTGACCTCTGGGTCTTGAATAGTGTGTACATAAATTTTTTTAAGTCCTCCTCACTTAGAGGCTCAACATATGGTGTAGACTTCCCATCTATCAAAGGTATCACAACCATTTCCTCCTTGTTCTCAAAGCTAATATACCCCTTATTGAATCTCAAGTCAGCATTATTCACATAACACCAAGGGTGTCAAAGAATGGATGGAAAATTGTTTGTTTCTGCAAGTGCTAATACCTCAAAATACCTAGTGAACTTGGCCCCTTATATAGTTATAGATGCATCCTTCAAAACTCGTATGGTGGTGGCCTTAGTATAGTTTTCCATAAACAACACATTAGATGATGGCTGTAATGGAGGCCTCCCCATTTGTACTCATGCATCTAATGTAAGCACATTTACTTCCATACTTGTATCAATCAATATGTTTCCCAATAACCATCCATCCACAACAACATTTGAGTAACTTCCATGTATTAGTCAATGCTATCAGGGGGAATATTTGCATACAGAATCTTCCATCCAGTCTCAATACTTACACGTGGAGTGTTCCCTTTTAACCAAATTCCTAATAGTGGAATGATGTTCTCCTGGCGAAACATTTTACACACTTCTCTCAGATCATCGATATCAGTTTGGAATGTCTCTGATGCCTTATTTTGCTACTTTAAGTATTGTATCTCACCCTAAAGATTCCTTAGCACTTCCATGGTATCCTAGTAAACTTCCTTCTGATGAGAAGGATCTGGGTACCTTGCATGTAAAACCTCCTCCTTGGTGATTATAGGCTTCTAGTGCAATGCATCTCTTGCACGTGCCGCTTCAGCTCATGTAGTAATCTTCACAATTAATGCCTCAAGTCCTGGTGCTATCTTGGGCATCCACTGATCTTCTACCATGCGTTGGATTCCAACCATCCTTGCATTTTTGTTTTCTTGTTTATGCTTCTTACTCAAATGCTCATATAAGTATGGGAACTCTTCATAGCTATGGTTATTTCCACGTAAAGAACATGCAATATTCTAAGGACATTCACACCTATAGTGGTCAAGAGATATGCATGTATAACATGTTCCATGAGGGAGCTCACCTCTTCCTCCACCATGGCCTCATCCTCCATATCCACCATGATATCCACATCCTCTTCCATGACATCCTTTAAAATGCCCCTCATTCCTGTAATAGCACATTTGATTATGATCCTAATCATGGTGCTCATTCTTACCCTTAAAATTATCTGTTATACTTATCTGTCATACCCCAATGTCTATAGCATGTCCTAGATCGACCAATCAACTAACAATCTTCAGTATCATGGGTTGTGTACCGGTAAATTCTACAAAAGTAGGATACATTCTTCCTTATCATGCACTATAACAAAGGATAGTGACTAGCATCATGATTCAAATGATAGATCTCACAATCCAATAGTAATGAGCATACATATCTATGATGGAAACTATCCTTGGTGTGACCTTCCACTCCACAATCTGTACACCAAATTCCTAAGCACATTTCATGGGCTGAATTTGTTGATAACTTCTCTAACTAATTTTCCATAGCTACAATCTATGCCTCTAAGAACAGACTAACACCAGTGTCAATGCTCCCAAATGCCTCGGTATGCAAGGGTTCTTCTATTTATTCACATGGATCAATATATATCTTATGTGACAACACCCTTCTAAATGGTTTAATCAATCCTACAACAAACCATTGTGCATGCTAGATTGTGTGAATATCATAAGATAACTTAGATAGAAGTGTCTTAAAATGGACATCATACTCACATACACTCTCGGTAGTGCCTGTTTGATATCTTTGAGCACGTTAATACTTTTTCTCGCTAAAATTCGGAGGATATAGAACTCTTTCAGAAAGCATCCTTTAATGCTATATAATCCATGCAAATTTAATTAGGGTCAAACTTCATGTACTAGTTGTGTGTGCATCCCTATAATGTAGTAGCAAATTGAATTTCCTTTCGCTTAGAATTTGTGATCCCTTTAGTGCACCATAAGATCTCACACATGTGCACATGCTTAGCAACATACTTTAGAAAACAAAGAGACATCTCCATAAAAATATTTTGTGGCTACTATAGAACTTTACCACACTGATATAGAACCTCTTGTGTTCCCTCTACCTCTAGAACCACCTATACCTCCTGATCCTCCACCTATAGCTGGAATAGAACCTATAGATGTACTCCCCTATGCTCCAACAGAGTACTATTATATTGAACCCCTATAGTCTGTGAGGTAGTTCCACTTCCAGAGGTGAATCCAACATTCTATGTGCTCACGTTTTGTGTGGATGATGTACCTAAGAATGTTCCTCCAAATATCATTGAAGCCATCTATCCTACCATTGATGTACTTGCTCCTTGACTTACTCCTGCTCTCCTACTTCCCAAGTTAGCTTGTTGGTTACTTGTCATACTAGATACTAGAAAACCAAGCGTAAGGGCTAGGTCACTAGGTGGATTAAGATGCATGCCCGTGGCCTAGGTAGTCTCTATTGGCACACTTTTGTGTGAGGCCAAGGGGGGATCTTTGTCATGTTTTCCAAGATGGGGAGTTCCTGATGCTCTAGCTCCATGTCTTCTACATGATGCATAAATCCTTCATGAAACATATCTCTCCTTAATACCATACTTTCTGTAATGTAACGCTTCTTCTCTATCTTCCTCTCACATGCCTCATTATACTTAAGTTGCCTCTCCTCTCTCTGCCTCTCTGCCACTAGGTCTACCATCTTTCACCAAATTTATTCCTTCCCTCACACATGGTGAAGTTTAGTTAGCCATCGGTTTACTCTCCAGGTTCAAAGTTACTATCAAGATGTTGATTTCCAGTGGAATACCTTGTAGATATAATCCTCTTGGATACCGCAAAAATTAGAATTCAGCTACCTCGAGCAAGACTACGTCAAAATTGAATATTATAGAATATAACTATTTAGAACACCATGAAACCATGTATCCACAGCGTGAGTCCAGATCAAATCAACATCATAAAGGGCCTAAAATTCTTCCTGTGTCTAGACAAGTGCGCGATACATCCAATTTTGTTGAGATGCGTAAGTAGTAAGCCACTCATATATTTCTCTTTGGAAAGATAGCCAAAAATCTCTCATATAGGATGTCATACAAATTCTGTTCTACCCAATTGTGTGCATTAAAATTAGATCCTTTGCTGAACCACCATGCATATTCTTCCTCCAGATCATGCATCCACTCCTCAATACTTACTAGAGTTAACTGGTATGTATTCATCCCAAACCATCCTGAAAACAATTGAAAAAGAGGTCCTGACAATGGAACTAATGATGTAGCCTAGAATTTACTAGATAACACCCTAGACACGTTGGCACATCACTCAGCCTAGACTGAGCGCTCACCCAAAGCATGCAAAGGTACCAGGTCCCTCTTTAGGGTTGTTGTAGATGGATGTTAGTGTGATGAAGGAGGAAACATACATATCCATAACTAATCCATCATTCTATCATACATACTACATTCATATCTATGAAAGAACCAACTTTAAATAGTAATCATGATTAAATCAATAACATACACTACTCAATTACACACAAGAATGACACTTAGATTCAACCAATATCTTCCATCTATTAATAAACACATAAGATTCTTACAAGTAATTAATTCATATACGTATATCTCTAAACCTCCATACATCCATCTCTCTCTATGTATATTCTACTATGTGCTTCACATCATATATGTATATGGTGGGGACTTTCCCTTCACCGCTTATCTATTCCAGAAATAGGTCGCATGCTATTAATAGTCACGCGCCATTTATAGGCATAACTACACATTCAAGTGTGCTATCTATAGACCTCTTATAGTTAACTGAAGTGAAAATCCTATTCTTAGCTCATCTCCATGAAAAATGCTTCGATTTGATCCTCCAAAGATAGACAATGTGTGCTCTTTGCATCCTTGGTGTGTTTTGCACACCATCTTCTAAAAATAGGTATTTATGCTCAAAATCAGCTAAGTCCTAAAATTTAAACTTTCCTCTACGCACGGTCCTTCCTGCCGCGCTCCGTACCCTTGATCCTGGCCTTCTCTCCCATGCAAAATTATTGTGTGTTATCTAACAAGTATTCTCTGATAAACAAGTACCAGTGTCAAATCTAAGGGTTGTTCAAGCGGCTAGATGGATAGGTATGTTAGTACTTAGGACAACACATCAGTCAATGGCTTCCTTGACTATGAAAAACATGACTACTACACCCTACCAGCACATGATAGGGATATGGGGACAATAAGTGAATACGATGGTAGCTTTTCTACAACAGTCAATTGGTTGACAAAGAAAGGAGACTTGAGGTCTACCCATTTGATCAGGTCCCCCAATAGTTTGGTATTCCATTCATTGATATGCTCCCTCCAGTTACACCAGTTTATAGGAATATTCAGGAGGCTCAGAGGGGCCCTAGAGGGGATCGCAGATAGATAGTGGTCATTCTAGGTGTGTGTTTTGTGGTTATATGGGTGGTCCGTGTGTTTAACAAGTAGTTGGTGCGCCTCAAGCACCCTACTTCAAATTATGGCTACTATTTCTCACAATGGGGAGTAGGATGAGCCCATCGATCTAGACTTTTAATCGAGGAGGATACGAGGGATGAGACGAAGGAGGAGTTAGTCGAGAGGACATGAAGGATGAGGGAGTTGGTGTTGGGACTGGTGAGGTAGCCCATGCAAAGGAGGAGGAGAGTGACCCTGAGTGGCATGATACTCAGGAGATGCTTGAGAGAAAAATACTAGGAGGACATTGCTAAGAGAGAGAACTTAGTCTTAGAGATGACACTTCCTCACGATGGAGAGGGGGATGACAATTCCATGATCGATTTGTGTTTGGCCTCTAGCTTTAGGGAGGCCCTACATCCACCAACAACATTGGTAGTATCGACCACTTGAACCTACTTGGATGCCAGGAGATCCGAGTATGTTTTACACTCTTTTCTCACCCTTTGTTAACTTGAAACCTTGGTTTTGATATTCTTGTTTAAATTTCATTTTGTTGTTTTTTCTAACTTATCTCCTTCTTCTCCTTCCCTTCTTGCAGTGGCTACACTTGATTGGAGAGATATTATTTGACGAGTGTGCATGGACACCCTGTTGATCTCCTCAGGGAAGACACGAGCCAAGTTGACTGATGATTTGGGTCACCACTAGCTATTGGAAAAAAAAGTGATCTGTTTTCTCCCATTTGGAGGATAGCTGAGGTTGTGACCTCCTATTATACTATAGTGGCTGAATATGAGGTTGTCAAACATTTGATGAGGCAAAGCCATTCCCATAACAAGACCACAGCCAATGACCACCATCATGAGCACTCACCATTCGGTTCACTCTCGGTGTCGTCGTAGCCACAACAGAGCCATGGACTTGGCCATGCACCATCCAAGGGATCCCATATGGATTGACAGGATCTTTGGGCCACTTATTTCCTTGTTTCATTTTTTGGGAAATATACAAATTTTTTTGTATATTTTGGGCTCATTATGAGCATTTTGACCACGCCTTAGCATGTGATGGCATTGTATAGAAATTGACCCAATATGATATATACAGACTCTTCTCTTTTGGTTATGTAATCCATTATATCTGAGTTGACTCTCTTTTGGTTTATTTCTCATGTGTACTCTAGATGTTTAGAATTTCCACTTTTCTATGCTTTTCAGAATGTATGTAGTGGATGTGAAATGATAACAAAATGATTTCTTTTTGTATTTTATAATGCTGATATATGATAATGCGAACACAATGTGATGTTGAACTTTAGTTTCTTCAAGAAATATTTGATACTCCATATTTTCTTGGAAAAATGTGGTGATACAATGATATGATAAGTAAATGTACTTGCCCCACCCCAACTCCATACAACTAGTAAGATACGAGGGCTCAACACCAAGAATCAGAAGGGGCACAAGTTATGAAAATTTATTGAATGGTAGTGATGAGAGAAAGACAAAGGTTTGGCATAACCAAACTGAGACGCTACAACCTTACCCTACTCAAGCTACTTCATAGTTTAGAATGTGAATTTCTTTCCATTTTATCTAGACTTGGATCCATAGATGGCCACTTGGTTGAAAAAATATGGATTTGGGGTTTTAAACTCTTTTGGAATTTTGGACATCTAACTCACTTTGTTTTTGACTTATGAATTCACAACATTTGAAAGAATTATTTGTAACTTTCAATTTTATCAAAGAGACCCCCTACTCCTTTCCCCATGCTACCAAGAGGAAGCATGGGCTCATCACCATAGAAAAGGAATAGGAAAGTAAGGGAATTTCTCTCCTTTACCAACCCTACATCACCAATAAGAGATGCAGGCTCAACACCGAAGGTTGGTAGGGAAAAGAAATATGTAAAATAAAATTTTATGTGGATTTTTATTTGACTTACTCATCTAGGAAAATTATTTAGTATGTTCTTATTTCCAAAGAGATTTTTATGGGATATATGTGACACTATGAATCTTCTATAATGGACTATAATTGAAGACACCTAATCTAGAAAGAGACTATAAGTAGAACCAAGTATGTAAGCCTTGGTATGATCATAGTCAAAACATTGTCTTATCCTACTTGAACTGATGAAATGATTTAGAAATAATTGATGATACTATGAAGGTTTGAAGAGATATGATTTGAATGTTTTTCCAATGTTTTCAAAAGTTTTTAGGAATTGCTATAAGAATAAGTTCCTTGATCACAATTTTTACAAAATGAACTGGTGGATGAAAATGCAATGCTAGATACTGATAATGTACATATGAAGATGTTGGTGGATCATGCATAGTACCTCTTTAGGTGAAGAGATTTTACGGATTCGCTAAAATCCTCACCTTCTAGTGTACATAGGAGAAATGCCCCATTTTGTAGTCTTCTATCACTCGATATGGACCCAACCACCTAGGTCTAAATTTTCTTCCTCGTCGGTCTTCTTGTCTATCTAGCTGTCAAGTCTTAATACCAAATCTCCCTTGTATATTTCACATTCGTAAACCTTCTTATTATATTTCGAGCCATCCGAGTTAGAGTAAACGATGTGTCTTGTTGTTCAACATTAAGTCTAGCCTCATTGAGAATTTATAACTAAGAGATTCATGCTTCTCAATAACCTTCTTTTCCCAAGATCCCTCGGTGAAATATGGATACTAGGTATTTTGACTTCAAGTGACAAAACCTCCTCAACACCAAAAAGTGAAGAAAAGGGGGTTGACATTCGATAGGCCCACAAGGCCAAAAAAATTTAGGTGCCAATCTTGTTTGTTCTCCTTAATGGTTTTAAAAGGATGGACTTTAATGTTTTATTAGTAGCCTCAACTTGTCCATTATCTTGAGGATAATAAAGAGAATCCGTGTGATGAATTATCTTGAACTTTGCACATAATTCACGCACCTCATCATTTTTGAAAGATGTGCCATTATCTAAAATAATGACTTGTGGCACCCCATACCTACAAATGATCTAGTTCAAGATGAACTTAGCGATTACTAGAGCTAGGTATAGTGGTAAGAGGCATGGCTTCTATCCACTTGGTAAAGTACTAAGTGGCCGTGATTATAAATTTATGGCCATTCATTGATGAGGGAGAGAATTTCCCTATCAAATATAGGCCCCACATGAAAAAGGACCATGGGGTTGCGATTGGTTACAAATATGGTGCCAGTATGTGGATCTTGTGGGAGAACTCTTGGATTTTTTGGCATCTACGCAAAAACTCTACTGTATCATGTTCTAGAGTGGGCCAAAAATATCCCATCTAATGTATCTTCCAAGAAGTGGTGTGGCTGCCAAAGTGACCTCCACATACTCTGCTATATGACTAATAAATATTATTTTCAGATTCTTTGGTGTCAACACATCTTAACAACATTCCATCGAAGGCTTTGCGATAGAGCACCTGCTCTACAATAACATACTTAGCAGAAATGACACATAACCACCTTCTTTGTTGAGATGTTTCCCCTTCTGGATACATATGGTCCACTATAAAATTAATGATGTCAGTATACCATGGACACGCAGAAATGGGGGCCTAGTCTTAATGAAGTACACACACACTCATCGAAGAAATCTAGATATACCGATCACCTCCATCTAAATGATTATTGGTGAACCAATTAGCAATGATATTTTATTTTAAATATTTCTAATTAACAAATGTTAACTCAAATTCACCCATCAAATTTATGAAGCGCCCGACCTTCTTAGACAAGGATCCTTATGTGAGGAATGTCCATAAGTGATCTGACTTAACAATAACCCTCGTTTCTTGATTCAACATATAATGCCTTAAATGATTTATTTCAAATACTATGGAAAGGCATTATTTTTCTTCCTAGGTGTAATGTGTCTCATAATCAAGCAATGTCTAACTAATGAAATAAATTACACGCTCTCATTTATCATCATCCTCTTGAGCCAACATGCAAGCTAGCAAAACATCTGTATCTCATGAATACAAGATCAAAGGGCAATTTGATCTAGGTGGCATTAGTGTGGGAGGGGATAACAAGAATTGTTTAACTACCTTGAAGGTATCATTGCATTCTTTTGTCCAATCAATGCTATAATCCTTTTTCAACAAATTTTTGATGGGGTGAACAACAAAGGTCAAGTCAAGGATAAACCTTTGCATTACATTGAGTCTCCAAAGAAAATATCTGATACCAAACTTATCTAATGGTGGAACCATCTCTAGCACAACCCATATTTTTGATGGGTCAACATCAATCCCTCATGAAGATATAATGTATCCTGAAGCTTGTCTCTCATTACACCGAATACGAATTTTTCTAGATTCAATGTGACACGGTACTTGATTAAGCAAGAAAGGATGACATAAAGAACTTCTGGGTGATAACAATGCTTCCTGGCCTTAACTAGAAGGGAATCCATGTAAGATTCCACAATCTTATGAATAAGATCATATAATATGTAATTCATCACTCGTTCCTATGTAGCTCCAACATTCTTAAGCCCGAACGACATGACCACATAATAGTAAGTTCCCAAGGAGTTATAAATGTGGTTTTGGCATGATCCTCTTTAGATATTATGATTTGATTATACCCAGAGAATCCATCCATAAGAGACAACAACTTGAAACTAATTGTTATGTCAATGATAACATCGATGGATGGTAATTGTAAATCATCCTTGGGACAAACCTTATTTATATCCCAAAAATCTATACAAATGTGAATCTTTCCATTTTTCTTGAGAACGAGGACTATTTTAGATACCCATTAAGACTAATAAACTTTCTTGATGAATCCCACCTAGAGGAGTTTCATCACTTCTTATTTTACCATGAGGGACACTTTTGGCTTCACGGGCCTCAACTTTTGCTTAATCATCTTTACATCTAGTTTGGTTACAAGATTGGGAGCTGCAATATGTGGTATTATCCCTATTATTTCTTTGTAACTAAATGTGAAGGATTTTTGGTGTTCCTTGAGGATTCAGGTATGTATTTCCACCTCCTCTGGAGTTAAGGAGGATCCTAGCTTTAAGATTTTTGGTTCCTCCTCTATTCCAATATTTATATCGATTGTTCCTTCAATTAAGGAGGCATTTCCTTCCTCGATTACGGTGGGGCTAGAGGAAATTCTAAATCCCCTTCTTCTACCTCATAAATCTCAAGATATTTTCCCAGGGAGGATTCGATCATGGGATTCCCAAAATAGGAAGAGGAATGCAGAATTAAGGAAAGGTCTATCTCATGATAAGTAAGATGCAGCTCTACAAAAGTGTTTAAATATCTTAAAGTCACTTCATCACCATTAACATGGTCTGAAAAATCAGGCTGATTCTTAGCTTCTACATACATCAACATTGGGGTCATTGGTGCTTTATGAATCAAGGGCTCTCTTCACGGATTGAAACCATGAATTTGGTATCTTCCAGTCATTACCTAGGGTGAAGCATGAAGTATAAGTTGCTATAGAGTCTACAAGAAGGTTTTGTTCGCGTGGAACTACTTTGATTGATATGAAGTCAAACCCTTTTGTCAGGCCTAGTACTATTGTTTTGTAAAGTTGTAGATGCTCGATCTAGTCTCATATACTTCAGATATCTAATTTGTGACTAGTTGTGAATCACCCAACACCCTAATATTGAGGATTCCCATTCTCTTAGCTATAATGAGACCTAATAGGAGAGCCTCATATTCAGCCCCATTATTTGTGCATTCAAAATTTAACTTGAAAGAAAAGGTAGAATCCTTCCTTCAGGTGAAGTAAGGATCATGCCTACCCCGACGCCAAAATGACACTTGGCTCCATCAAAATGGAGATTCCAACAACTACTTGGAAAGATGGATGTTGGGTCATCCTTTGTACCTTCTCCCTTTACCTTGGTTACTTCAACCATGCAAACCTCATCTGCTGGAAGAGAACCAAGTCCCAAAGTATGTCCCATACCCATAGAATCAAAGGGGAGGAGAATAGGAAAATCCTTCTCTAATAGCTCAACATTTTTGTTGTGGTTCCTAGCGACACTGTCTCTACAATAACGGTTTCATCCTTGACCGCTAGAATGCCCTCAATCAACCCCGTGACTTCTAACTCTGTCATAGGGACCAAATTTCTTTTTGTATTGTGCTTGCAGGTTTGTTTAACTGATTTATGGGAAGCTCAAACTCAGAGTGAACCCCGACCTCTTCTTTAAGTTAGCTAAATGTATGTCAAAGGGTTTTGGATCACCTTGTGCCACAAATACCTTCCCTAAATGCAGGAATATAACCTCCTAGAATAGAGTGGAGGGGATTTCCTTCATGCGGTGGATCCAAGGATGACTAAGGATCATATTATAGTTGGTTTCCCAGTCTATAATATAAAAATCAGTTAGTACCATCTTATGCCCAAGAGTAATTGGTAATACTATGGTTCTAATCAACATTTCCTTGAGGCTATTGTAGCTCTTTAGCATATTTCATGTTGAAGAGAAATTAGTCTCTCCATACCCTAGTTTTTGAAGGAAAGAGAAGAGGACTATGTTGATTGTCACCATGTCATCAATCATTGCATGATTTACATAGTTGTTGTAAATCCGGACTTGTAAAACAACACTGGATCACCTCTATGAACTATTTTAGTATCTGTGGGCATCTTACTGATATCAAACATGCGAATTCTTTAACAGATCCAAGAATGAAATGTGTGAGAATGTATTAGTTAGGTCACTGATCAAGTCATCAGTTTCTACTGGTCTACTTAGTGTATCACATATGTCATCTGATGTGGTTGGGTAGATTGGAATAGGTTGCGAAGAATAGTCCCTAGTTCTAGTGATAGCGTTATTTTGTGGTCAATGTCTAACTCTACTAACCCGACAATTTTTTATTTGCTGGCGACCATCTAAAGGATGTGCCACCTGTGGGTTTGACGAAGTTAAGGCTTTTTTATCATGAGTCCCTATTACAATACCTTTATTCGAATCGTTGGGATCTAATCTACCATAATTTGGACACATGGGGAGAGGATCGTTAAAGATCCCTAATGGTGTTTTCTATGGAGATAGTAGTCCCATGTAGGTGATTTGAGTGGGTGTAGTTGTGTTTGCCAAAAACATGTCAACAAATAATTGTCTTTGGTCCTCTAGAAAACACTGTAAAAACTTGTTACAATCATAGAACATTCTTGTGTCATGCCCGCAAACCCTATGGAAACTACAATATAAGTCGGGATCATAATCTTGAGGCCTTTGGTTTGTTCCTTGTTGTGGTCTAAAACTACGGTTATTATTTGGTTGTTGGTTGTTATAATTAAAATTTTGGAACCCTTGCCCTTGGTTTTGGAATTGGTTAGGATACCCGCTTGGGTATTGACTAGGGCTTGGGGTCGGTGTTTGTCTTTTTGTTGAATTTTTGGTTGTTGTTATTGTTGAGGATGATTAAAATCCACAATGTTTACCAAGGGTGAGAAATTATTGTTTCTCTGATTATTGCCATTATTTTTGTTATTTATAGCACATATACTGGTAGGATTAACAACATTAGGATTTTTGGGCTGGTTAGTCACACCATCGGTTGTAGCTCCATGATTCTTATTAAGGATCTTTGGTCCTTGATTATTGTTTGTGTTGTTGGAGTAACTGGGATTATTTTGACTAGGAGTGACTAACTTCCCATTTGCTCCATAAGTCTTATGACCACTGTCAATGGTTGCTTGGTCAATCTGAAGAGCACCCTCTAGCACCTCTTCATAGCTCCTTAGTGGGAACTTTTGAACCTCTTCCTTTGTCTCTCTATTGAGAGAGTGAAGGAACAAATCACAAAGTTCTATTTGATCCATATTTGGAGTGCTTGCAGAGGAGTAGAGAACTTGTCACCACCTTTGAATAAAGTGGGCTATAGACTCATTGTGTTCTTGGTTGATATGAAGGAATTCCCTGATTCATATTCTCAAAATCTTGTTCATATCAAAATATTTGATAAAATCTGATATGAGTTGCTTGAACGAGTGTATTGAAGCCTCGATATCCTATAGTACCAGTCGAGAGAAATACCTTCTAGCGTCTTAGAAATTTTTTTACAATGAATGCATCCCATGGGAGAAGCTCTCGAATGGCTATTGCATAAGCCTTGATGTGGGTGTTAGGATCACCCTCCCTTTTGAAATTTGAAAGATCAGGAAAGGGTCTCAAGAGCATGAATTTCTGAATAGAGAATTCTAGGGGTTGTTTTAGATATTCGAATACATCCCCATTACGTATGTTTCCACCATTGAAGATCCTTATTAGGGAGGTGGGGGTTGCATCGATTATTAAAATGGGACAACATTTACATTGTTTGGGAATATGGCATACCCCTGCAGCTTGTCTATATAGACTCGAGTAGGTATATATTTCCCCCTATATAGATTTAGAATATATGTGTACATAGGGGGGTTGATTACCTTCATATGGAATCAAAGGCATGAAGCTAAGGAGCGATGCACTTTTGGCTGGTATGGCATTTGAGAATGCACTTCTAGCTAGTGCCTATTACAAATATCCATACGTGTCTTGGGAGTCATACCCAAGGTGACCATCCCTATAAGCTAGATCTCTAGGGTTTTGAGTATTCATATAAACTAGAGGATTCTATGTAGTAGGTATTTTTCCATAATTCGTAGGTAGGAGGAGTTCATGATTACCCTGCATATGAATTCTAAGTATTTTGGGAAAGCTCTAGCTCCTTGAATTTTTCTACCAAATCTGAAATGACATCACCCATTGATGGGGTAGTGCTTTGCTTAGGTACTTTTTGTTGAACCCTCAGAGGTTGTTGAGGAGTATGGTATCCTGCTATGAATTTTTCACTATGTTGCCACCCCTCATTAGTGATATTATCAGTTGGTGGATGGGTAAGGTTATTGTTTTGAATCAAGACATCACCTTTTCCTTACAACCTATCGAAAGCTTGGTTTATGTTCTATAAGTGTTGTTCACTCCTAGCATATCATGCTAAATATTCCTCATCTAGATGCGGGAATTGATATGATTACATGCTAATGGGCTATCAAAACAATACCCAAGGATATGAACTTGCTTCACCAGTGAGAGTCATGTTGTTTGAACTTTATTGTTTATTGGGATAGGTGTGAGTGACCTAGTCAAGTTCCTCAACACGTATAGAGGAACCAACATTGGTTCACTGAAGTAAAGGTTTTTGAGTGGATTAGTGGTTGTCTACCCATGTTGAAAATGAAGGTGATTATTATGGTATACTTAATTAGTAGTGGTACATGTCAAAACCCAAGATGGTTTGCCCATAATCATCGTATCCCAAAATATTTTGGGGGTATAAGAATACCCTCAAAATAAAGGATGGAATAAGGAAGCATAAATGTTTAGAGTCTAGCTCTTCATCTTGGCTTCACCAATTTGTACCACAAAAATCAACATGTGACCTTCTTCGCACCCGACATCTCGAGGTCATGTCGAGACAACTAGTGTAGAATGAGTCCGAATGGGAGTGTGGTGATGGGGATTGAGTTGATTGGGAAATCTTATATCTTTAACACGTAATGTTAGGATCTATGAGTCTAGGAAAAGAATTCTCTCCTAACTTGAAGTAGTGTGATGGATCATCTGGAATAGTAGCGCTTATAGACTCCAATCAATCTCAATCTCAGCTAAGATTTTATTTATTGGTTATTGAACTCATGAAAAATGACCTGCAGCACCTCATATAGATTTCTATGAAAATTCATGGAAGTAAGAATGAGAGGTGCGATGGAGCCATAAGTATTTGTCGGTGATTTTTCAATCTAGTCCGAAATTCTTAACTTGATCAACTACTATGTTTAGTAATGAAAGTTGTGTAATAATATCGGTGGAAGTGGTGGAGATCTGAATAACTAACTAGTAGGCCCATTGGATTGTGGAACCTGAGGATTACAACCAAAAACTCATGGAGGTTGTGGCCCTTGAATGGTCATGTGTGTAATCAAACCCTATTTCCAGGAGTAGTCCAATAGTCGTAGGCTTGATTGGCTGAAATATTTAGCATATTGAGTTGTTCTATTTTCTCAAAGAAAAGTAATAGGCGTGCGTAAGACCTGTCAAATGTAAACTAGTATCAATATCAGTTATCAATTCTGGCCCATTGGGTTGTGGGACCAAGGGATCACAATTGTATGTTGTTTCCTATTGTGGACCACTAATGGTCATATATAATGAAATAAAATGATTTTTGATAAGAAAACTAATTACTAAAGGAAATGTAGTCTATGTTTTTGGATTTTTCACAATATTTTGGATCAAACAATAAAAGTAAACTAATCTATCAAAGGAAATCCTTTTGTTCTTTTCTAATTTTTAAGAAACGTGTTCTAATATAATAAATAAACTAAGGATAATTAATCAGTCATATGTATCTAGTTACTCGTGTAAATGTATGAATCTAATCTAAAGAAAATAACCTAATCTAATCAAAACCCTTCAAACCCTACCTCAGAGGTGAAGAACAAATCATGACCCTGAAAGGGGCTATTGTTCCTCATAACTTCCCTAGTAATGTTAAAGAGGCAAGCTTACTAATGAATGGATCTACTTGTGATTGACTAATTCTATTGAAATGAATGATTTTCTAATCTATTTTATATGAATAATTGAAACTAGTGATTTGAAATTGACAATTCAATAAACAATGTAAACAAACACACAATTCCAACCTGGACAAGCAAAAGCTTTGAAAAATCTAGTTGTGTCTGTATTTGTCCCCTCAATATGTTCCTTTATTTCTCTGAGTATTCATGTGATTCCAAGGGATTGAGAATGTAATAATATCAGCAGGAGGATGTTGCTTGAGTAATGGCAACTTGATAATAGTCTGGATGTAATGCGGGTAGTGTTAGTGCAAAATCACAAGCACCTCGGGACGCACATCGAGCTTCTAGGTTGATGTTCGGGCATCCAGTGTGATTGCACAACATGGAAACCTCTCTCCAAGCATGGGACTTGTAAACCGAGAGAGGAATCTCCGAGAGAAGGCTAGTTCCTGCTCCTAAACTACTTACCACAAGCTATTCCAGTGCAGGCAAGCTAATCTAATCCTAATCTAACCATACCAAGGAGACAGAGAGAGAGAGAGAAAGGAAAAAACAGCAAAAGCCTACACTAAAACGGTGATACACCAGAGAAGGAGAATGTTGGACATCTATCAAAGCGCCATGGGACAAAGAGAGGTGAGCAATGGGAAGGATGGACGAGATGCATCACGAGGCCCAAGGATAGATTTCACACAGAAAATGTCCCAAAACTCCATGAACACAGCTCCAAACCTACAATGAACATTCAAACATGCACAGATACCTGCAATGAAGAGAGGCAAGAAGAGGACAAGAAAAAATGAGGAAGGATGGACAGATGCATCACAAAACACGTTTTGTTGCTCCAGAAGTTTGCACAGAACATCATTCCATTAGTAAAAGGAAAAAACACCATTACAGAGCAAGGGAGGAGGTTCGAACTCCATTTTCAACCCTAGAGAAGAAAAGAAGGGAGGGCCGAGCAGAAAGAATGAACAACCACTTTTTAAAATGAGCCAAATCTGGCTTTTACATTGCATGGGTCGAGCCCAGGGGACAGAAACGTGGGAAAACGTGTAAGCCCATTCCTCATTGAATACCAACGCATTAAAATGGCATAGGATACCTTACCAACCCATACCCTGCCATATTTGACCAATTTTGGAGGAGAATGTGACCCATTTGTATTAATTTGGCCACTAAAATGTCACTTCTGTCCGTGCAGAAGAAGAATGCAACCCATTAGCATTAAAACGGGTTGTTGAAAAGTCACTTCTGGCCATTACCACACGTCAGAGCCGTTTCTTGATTTTCTCTCTTCAGACTACACCAAAACTTGAGATTGATCCTAGAATCATGTAGAACATCTCACAGACTTTCCGTTGATATAAAGAGCGTGGAAATCCGAGCTCTGGATCAAAAGATATGGTGATCGAAGATTTAGGGCGCGGAGCAGATCAAAACGAATTTTAAAATGTTTTCCCGCTCTTCGCCATCTGGACGACACGTGGCACGTGCTGATTGGACGAGCAATTCTCTCTCCTCCATCTTTCGCGGGCTTTCCTTTTGAAATTGCTTGTGGGCCCCTTAAACTTGGACACGTGGCGCCATTTCATTGGTTCGGTTCAGCGCTCGATAACTCGTCCCTTTGACCTTTTGACTTTTCTCTTGTGAGGACACGTGGCACCTTCTGATTGGTCCTCGGCTGATTCGGCTCCTTCGCGTACTTCACCTCCATTTGTCCTGGATGTCCCATTTGATTTGGGGCCCTTTGTGCTCATTTCGGCCGGTTCGGGCATTTCGCGTCCATTTGTCCCGGATGTCCCATTTGATTTGGGACCCTTTGTGCTCATTTCGGCCGGTTCGGGCATTTCGCGTCCATTTGTCCCGTATGTCCCATTTGATTTGGGACCCTCTGGGCTCATTTCGGCCGATTCGGCCGGTTCGGGCATTTTTGGCCCGCTTGTCCCACTTTGCTGACTGACTGACTTGACTCTTTTCGGCCGGTTCGGCCGGTTCACGCCTTTTTGTCCCAATTGTCCCATTTGCGTCCCTCTCAGCAGTTAGCCAATTTTTTCTCGGTCGAACCGGCATTTCGCGCCCGCCGCGTACTTTTGTCCCAGATGTCCCTGTTGCTTTGCGGGCTGTTTGTGCTTACTTCGGCCGAGCCGGCCGGTTCGGGCCTTTTTGTCCCAAATGTCCCGACTGCCCCTAGGACTAGGACTTAGTCATTTTTACGATTTTTTCCTGGATCAACCTACTTGCCTTCTGCAACCTCTTTTTGCATTTTCTCAGAGCTTGCTCTTTTCCTCTCAGACAGGGAACTTAGAAAATATTTGAGGGGACTCTAGCAACATGATTTTTGGCCCCAAATCAATCAATTTTCCTGGGACTTGAATATTCTGATGCATGTTATCAAAATTACCCAGGGGGGGTGAAATTTTGACAACGGTTTAGCGACTCGGTGGGTCATCTACACTGCTAGATGAATGATCGAGCTCTGAAGCATCCATTGGGCATGGAGTCATGAGTTGCAACCTGCAACTGATCGAACTTTGAAAACCTCCCTCTCGAGCCACTTGGAAACCCATTGAACTGGAGTGTCTTCACCAAGATGCCTTGAAATGAGCTGTGCAAGAGCAAAACCAGCAACACCAAAACTATGTACAAAGCTGAAAATCATACATGCCCCAAATGGAACATGCGAGTGTGCACAAGCACTTCTTCTCTCTTGAAAGCAAACCTAACTACTCTACTTTAAGCTGGAAGCAAAGGCAAGCTAAACAAACCTGCAATTGGTTGTGCAAAATAGCTCCCTTTCTTCAAAATTGGCAGCCATGCAACTGATTTGCACGATCATGGCTATTTGGATGGATGGAAAATCAACAAGAAGCTGGTCTTCTATCCAAATCATCAAGGTATCAACTGAAAATAAATCCAATACCTCTTTTAGTTGCTCTGCATTTGGATTGGAGAGGTATGGCAGCTGATCCTTGGTACTTTTAGCTCATCCTCATGCTCGAAGCAAGCATGACTGGTTGTGGCTTCTCCTTTGGCTCCAATGAAGCCAAACCGATTGGGCAAGGTCGATCCGTTTGATATGCCCATTGTTGTGATTTTCAACTCCGAGAATGGAGTCTTCTTGTAGACCCTCTTGAATGGATGATGTGGAAGAAATGGTGAAATTCTTGTCCTTTCTCTTCCTCAATGAAGAACATGGAAGATTTAAATCTTCCAATTTTGGTTCCAAAGGGCTCTTTATAAGATGCAAAGCTGCTGCAAATGAATGCTCTTCTTCATGACAGCAGACTCTTGTGTTTGGAATGTGGATGATGAAAGAGAGAATGGTGAAAACTCAACCGGCTCTTCTTCATCAAAATAGTCCTCCAAAACTGACAGGTAAACTGCCTCATTGTTGTCCCGCTGTTCTTTTTCAACTTCCTCCATGGTGTCCTCTTGATCTGCAACTTGACCACCATGGTTTCCTTCACTCTCCAATATTGAGTTTGAGAGATCAAACTCCTTTTCAGCACTGGAACTTGAGAGAAGTGAAGTAGAAAGAAGAACTAAAGGTTCTCCTGTAACCTGCTTTATGCTCAAACCCTTTGGATCTGCACTTTTCTCCTTCACAGCTAGATTGTGCTCCTCTTCTTTTGGATTTGGAGCAGCTTCTCCTTCCTCCAATGTTTGAAGGCAATCTTGCTCTTGGTTGAACTCTTCCTCCAGCATGAAGTTTGTCAAGTCAAACTCTTCAATCTGCTGCTCTAGAGGGCAAGTTGGGGCTGCAAGATCTTCTTCTTCAACAAAATCAGTCCTAACCACCATTTGTTCAACCTTGGCCTCTTCCGTAGGATTAACCATCAAGGGAATCTTTGTTATCCCAAATTTGGCAGCCCAAACCTTCAAGCTGTCTGTCATTTCTTTTCTTTTGGCTCTTCCTCTTGTTGTCCTTGATGACTGATTTTTCAATTTCTTCTTTCCTACATGGAATTGGGGATGCAAGAGGAGGGATAGGTTGAAACTCAAGCCTGATTTGACAATTTTGTGTGGTGGTGGGCGGTGAAACCTCTTGTTTCTTTGGAGGAGGGGTGTTTCTGTTGGCTCTTGTGGAGGGAATGACTGTTTGGAAGGGAAAAGGAAAGAAGAATCCAGATGAGATGGAAGGCGAGAGGTGGAGACATGGATTCAACATTTGGGATAGCAGATGGAGGTTTTGAAACTTGACTTTGCTGAAATGATACAGATTGGGAAAGAGGAAAAGAAAAGGTATGAGATGATGTGCTTACCCGTTGACAAGGTTCTTTGAATACTTCTCTCATACACCTCTATTTCTTCAATCCACTTTGCAAGCAAAGGCAGCGTTGCAATCATGAAGTCAAGTTTCTCTTGAGGGCTGTAATGCCTTGGAAAAGGTCCCACCCATGGACAGGGTGCTCCACAACCGATTCCAAATGCTCTCATCGTGCACGAGCCTGGACTGCACCATCCCCACCTCCATCTTTTGGATTTTCTCCAACAGACCAGCATCTTGGATCTGATTGTCTTCATTGTATGCATACTCTTGCTCTTGGAAAGCTCCATAGCCAAACTGACTTTGGCACTGCTGTTCATATGAATATGCATGCTGATCTGGAGGATTTGTAAAACGTGTTGGAGGTGGAATATACTGCTGTTGTTGATATGAAATCCATGATGGAAATGAAGTCATGATTGCACGACTTCATGGAATGGAAAAGAATGAAAGGGATGGAAAGAAAGATGGATGAAAATGTATGGAAACGGGCCTGCAAGCTCAGAGAAATGGGTTGCTGATCAGATGGAGTCGCCAGATGTGTTTACAAGTGCCTCCAAAGGCTGAAATCTTCACAGGAACACACCAACCTGCAAAAGATGAAGTGAAAGACCTCTAAGGTCCCACCGGGCGTGCCAAAACTGTTAGTGCAAAATCACAGCACCCCTGGACGCACATCAGGCTTCTAGGTTGATGTTCAGGCATCCAGTGTGATTGCACAACATGGAAACCTCTCTCCAAGCGTGGGACTTGTAAAGCGAGAGAGGAATCTCCAAAGAAGGCTGGTTCTGCTCCTAAACTACCGCCACAAGCTATTCCGGTGCGAGGGCAAGCTAATCTAATCCTAATCTAACCATACCAAGGAGAGAGAGAGAGAGAGAGAAAGGAAAAAACAGCAAAAGCCTACACTAAAACGGTGATACACGAGAGAAGGAGAATGTTGGACATCTATCAAAGCTGCCATGGGACAAAGAGAGGTGAGCAATGGAAGGATGGACGGATGCATCACATGCCCAAGGATAGATTTCACACGAGAAAATGTCCCAAAACTCCATGAACACGGCTCAAACTGCAATGAACATTCAAACACACACATGAGATACCCTGCAATGAAGAGAGGCAAGAAGAGGACAAGCAAAAATGAGGAAGGATGGACGGATGCATCACAAAACACGTTTTGTTGCTCGAGAAGTTTGCCTGAGAACATCATTCCATTAGTAAAAGGCAAAAACGCCATTACTGAGCAAGGGAGGAGGTTTGAACTCCATTTTCAACCCTAGAGAAGAAAAGAAGGAGGGCGAGCGAGAAAGAATGAACAACCACTTTTTAAAATGAGCCAAATCTAGCTTTTACATTGCATGGGTCGAGCCGGGGACGAAACATGGGAAAAGCGTGTAAGCCCATTCCTCATTGAATACCAACGCATTAAAATGGCATAGGATACCTTACCAACCCATACTGCCATATTTGACCAATTTTGGAGGAGAATGCGACCCATTTGTATTAATTTGGCCGCTAAAATGTCACTTCGTAAAGTGCGGAAGAAGAATGCAACCCATTAGCATTAAAGCGGGTTGTTGAAAAGTCACTTACGGCCATTACCACACGTCGAGCCGTTTCTTGATTTTCTCTCTTCAGACTGCACCAAAACTCGAGATTGATCCTAGAATCATGTAGAGAATCTCAACAGCTTTCCGTTGATATAAAGAACGTGGAAATCCGAGCTCTGGATCAAAAGATATGGCGTCCCGAAGATTTAGGGCGCGGAGCAGATCAAAACGAATTTTAAAATGTTTTCCGCTCTTCGCCATCACGGGCGACACGTGGCACGTGCTGATTGGAGAAATTCTCTCTCCTCCATCTTTCACGGGCTTTCCTTTTGAAATTGCTTGTGGGCCCCTTAAACTTGGACACGTGGCGCCATTTCATTGGTTCGGTTCGGGCGCTCGATAACTCGTCCCTTTGACCTTTTGACTTTTCTCTTGTGAGGACACGTGGCACCTTCCGATTGGTCCTCGGCTGATTCGGCTCCTTCGTGTACTTCGCCTCCATTTGTCCCGGATGTCCCATTTGATTTGGGGCCCTTTGTGCTCATTTCGGCCGGTTCGGGCATTTCGCGTCCATTTGTCCCGGATGTCCCATTTGATTTGGGACCCTTTGTGCTCATTTCGGCGGTTCGGGCATTTCGCGTCCATTTGTCCCGATGTCCCATTTGATTTGGGACCTCTCTGGACTCATTTCGGCCGATTCGGATTCGGCCGGTTCGGGCATTTTTGGCCCGCTTGTCCCACTTTGCTTGGGACTTGACTTGACTCTTTTCGGCCGGTTCGGCGGTTCATGCCTTTTTGTCCCAATTGTCCCATTTGCGTCCCTCTCGTGATTAGCCAATTTTTTCTCGGTCGAACCGGCATTTCGCGCCCCGCCACGTACTTTTGTCCCAGATGTCCTGTTGCTTTGCGGGCTGTTTGTGCTTACTTGGCCGAGCCCAGCCGGTTCGGAGCCTTTTGTCCCAAATGTCTGATTGCCCCTAGGACTAGGACTTAGTCATTTTTACGATTTTTTCTGGATCAACCTACTTGCCTTCTGCTGACCTCTTTTTGCATTTTCTCGAGCTTGCTCTTTTCCTCTAGACAGGGAACTTAGAAAATATTTGAGGGGACTCTAGCAACATGATTTTGGCCCCAAATCAATCAATTTTCACAGGACTTGAATATTCGATGCATGTTATCAAAATTACCTAGGGGGTGAAATTTTGACAACAGGTAGAAGAGAGATAACACAAGAGATCAAAGCTTAGAAAATGCAATTCCTAGCAAGATCATAACAACAATACAATGCAAGATACAAAAAATTCTCATGCCCTTTTGCTTGAATACAAGCATGAAATATATAGGAATGAAGGATGCGAGGTTCCTTCATGCATAAGGCAATAATGATTAGTTCTAACCAATTAAATCTATTTAAAAATAGAAGGAAGGAGAACCAAGAAATCAAAGCTAATTTTAGATAATTTGGCTCATGGATGAATGAAAAAATTGAAGTTAAGTAAAGCATCACATGTTAAAACATGTGTGAAGGATTTTGGAAAAAGGCGTGGGGACCGCCACCCGAGGTAGAGGCGGCGATCCTAGCACTAAAGGCCAAAACATGTGCAGAAAGAGGCCAAAAGCTAGAAAAAGCGTGGGAAGGCTAAGTAAAGACATCTAGGTGACAAATATATACTATGAATGGAAATTGGAGCTCGAAAACCTTCTTGAAAGGACTTGAAGCATCATTGGGGAATTTTGTAACCATTTTCCGACAATGTAGCACATGTAATTTTGAGCTTGTACATTTACAACATCATAAATTTTCAATACATATAATAAGGAAATCATTCAACATAGATAATCAATAAAATTATTTGAATTCCTATAATTCCATGCTCATATTTAGTCATCTTTTCTACATAAACAAAATTAGTCATTGTAAACATACTTCATTACATAATAGACAAGATGATTACATCCATAATTGCTTACAACTATGCATTGGACCATGTATAGATACAAAATGGCTCACATACATCAAAAATTCATGAAGAAATCTTACCAAGGGTGCATCATGAGAAGGTCTACCAAATACAAGAGTATTCCTCCTATTTATACATGGTGGGGCTTTCCCTTCAATGCTTACATGTGATTTCCTAATAATAGGTGTGCTTGACAATAGGTTGTATGATTTTTTCCATATTTTTTAACTATAGATCGAGATATAAATAGTCTTGGCTTTATCATTCTTTAATCATATATTTATTTTTTTCCATGCGCCATATTTAGCCTTATCTACATTTATTTTTCTATTTATAGACCTTGCTTATGTGCCACGCCATTTGGGATCTCCTTATTTTATCCCTTTCTCCAAAATTTTCTAATTCCTAAATCTTTTACATATGTATCATTTCTGTGCGTTGACGTACTCCTTTGTGGTGCATGAACCTTCATGCATTGTTCTACCTTTAACCCCTTTGCCATTTGTGTACACTCCTATGTGTTCCCTTTTTCATGTAGTCTCCAACTTCTGTGTATGGCTAACATTTATCCATTTTATTTGACCAACATTACCGCACACTAGGAGTAATGTCCTCCCTTTGTAATAATTGAAATAAAGAATGTCTTCTCCAAAGAATGAAATAATTATAAAGTTAAAGAATAAAAATATGAGCCTTCACTCAAGTAACCAATAAAATAATATGATTACATGTTCCCAAAATTCTCGGGCCTTGGTCAGTTAGAGAAGCTATGAAAAATCCATGTTTAATACATTCTTTAGCTCCTTCCACCCCTTAAGTTCTTGGGTCGCCTTATTTAGCGCGGACTCAACAATACCGAGTATTTTCTCAAGAGCCACCTAGTCGGCCTTTTCCTTCAATTATTTCACCACCACCTCTAAGTCTAATGTCACACCCTCTAGTGCATCTATCTTGAATAATATATCCATGTGGATCTCCTTAAGTCTTTTTGTAAGGTTGTCCTTTATGGCCTTTATCATTTCCCTCTTCTCTACAACTTTTTCATGACCCTCTCGCACTTTTCCTTGATATTCTTCATCATGGCTTGGATTTTCTTTAGATTTACCTCTTCCTTGGTGGTATGTGCATTAATAATAGGATCAAAATCTTGGCAGTTTTTGAATGTGCACTCTTCCTTATTCATATCCTTTTTAACCTTTGTAATTAAAGCCTCATACTCTATTATCCTTTTCTTTGCTTCTTCTTTATTCTTTCTCCTTCTTTCTACCAAATCCCTAGTTGTTAGCCTTGATCTAGTCTTCCTCTCCACTAACATCATATGCACCAGGTCCTCTAAATAGGTATACGGGATATCCATCCTGTGCTTGATCCACCAACTCGGGAACATGCTCATGATACTCTTCAAGTATATTTTATGCCTTGTCGTATGTTTCTATCATCTTCTTCTTTTCATCCCTCAATTCCTCCATGAGCTTCTTAATTTTCTTATCCTTATGTCTTGTTCCCTCCTACATATTTATTATCACATATCATTTTTGATGTTCCTTCTTGAGCTTGACATCCATTTTGTTAAGTGTATTATAGGTTTGATCATTGGAAATCTCTATAGGGTTAGTGACAGGGAATGTATTTTCTAGATCCCTTTTCAGCTTCATCTTGGAGTATGAGTCCTTACCTTAAATTTTGGTTCCCCCATATGTGTCTTCATATTCTAAGAAAACATATTCTTTGTATGCATAAGAAGCGCATCTTGATTGAATAATTCCCAACCAAACAAATCATACTTCATAACTAATCTTTGGAACCTAGACATTAATACCTTTGTTTGATCATCGATAAAGGACATTGGAGGCACCTACGAGAGGTTCCCATCTTTTCCTCTTGTACCTCACTTCCCCTTTAGCATCTCTTGTGCAATGTTGCATTAATAGTTGAGTTGCATGTGAGTGGATTCATTTAAGGAAGAATTATTCAAGATGGAATTATTAGGGTTCATGAAACAATACATTCTATGGATAAAAGTAAAAAGGCAGGGATGGATATCAAGCTTAACATGCATAAAGCCTTCGACAGAGTCTCCTAGAGATTCATGGATGAGGTCTTATCCAAGTTTGGTTTCCAAAATAAATTCAGGAAAATCATTCACTCTTGTATTTCTACTTCTAGATTCTCGGTGGTTGTTAATGGGGAACCGGTTGGTTTTTTTTCCAGTAATAGAGGAATCCGGCAAGGAGACCCAATTTCCCCTCTATTATTCATTATAATGGTAGACAGTTTAAGTAGATCTATCTCCAAAGATATTAGCATTGGCATGATAAAAGGCTTTCCTCCAACTGGCAATCAGGTCTCCTCCACCAATAGTTTTTGATGACACTCTGCTTCTTTTGATGGCCTCAATAATTGAGGTAAAGGCTATCAAAATTGTCCTTAGATATTATGAGGAAGCCTTGGGGCAAAAGTTAATTTTGACAAAAGCTCTATATATTTCTTCAATAATCCTATGGAAAGGCAAAGAAATATTGCTAATATTCTAGGATGCGCTATTAATTCTCTTCCCTCTACTTATTTAGGTTTACCTTTAAAATCTGCAAGATTTCTAATGAGGTCTGGAATGATCTTATTAAGAGATTTAAAAAAAACTGGCTGGCTAGAAAGGAGCTCTACTTTCAAGTGCAGGCAAGTGCTTATTGATAAAAAGCACACTTCAAAACCTGCCTATTTACATCATGTCAATGTTCAGCATACCAGCAGCAGTGACAAACAATATTGAAAAAATTCAAAAGCACTTTTTATGGCACGGTACTGAGGACAGGTTCAGGTATCATTTAGTGGCTTGGGAGCAGGTTTGTAAACCAAAGAGGCTTGGGGGGTTAGGTATCAAAGATATCAAGCATATGAGTGCTTCCCTTATTGCAAAGTTAGGTTGGAGACTTATAAAAGAGCACAAGCCTTGGACAGAGTTGGTTAAGATCAAATACCTTTCAAACCAAAGTAAGATTTCCTTTATTTCTGATCAGTCTCTCCTGAATGGTTCTATTTTCTGGAACAATCTTCTTCACAGTAGACATATTCTCTCTCAGGGGTGTAGCTAGAAGCTTGGGGATGGGCAAGACATTAACTTCTAGACTGATAAATGGACTGATTTTAATTGGATTTCTTCTTATGGGCACATTAAAGACAACTTAATCACACAAAGTATGGACACAAAATTAGGGATACATTGAGGTGGATGAAAACAAAAGAAAATGGAAACAGTTAAAAGTGGAGAAAGATAATGTATAGTCTGATGTTTCATCTTTACAGAATCAACTTTCTCTAATCCATATTAGTAATCAAAATCTTAAGGATGAACTCATCTGGAAAGATTCTTTTGATGGGGAATACTCAGTAAAATCAGGATACAATTCTTTCTTTGTCGTTATTGAAAGTGAAATTAAGTGGCATAAGTTGTGGATGCCAGAGCTAACCCCTAGAGTGAACTTCTTCTGGTGGCTCATCATTAAAGGCAAGATTTTGACCAATGACAACCTCATTAAGAAGGGATTCATCATGCCGAATAGATGTTGCATGTGTCAGAAAGAGGCAGAAGACATAAAACATTTATTTCTTCATTGTGAGTATGCTTCCAAAATTTGGCATCTTGTTTTTGAAAAATTTAATCAGAATTGGATCTTTCCCCTTACCTGTCTTCAGGCCTGGGAACAATGGGACTCTCTGTATAAGCATTGTGTGGTGAAGAGATTGTGGCAACTTGTTTTACCTCACACTATGTGGCGAGTTTGGAAGGCTCGTAATGATGTCATTTTCAGAAACACTAGAAAGGCATGTAACAAAGTCTACAAGGAAATTATCATTGTTGTGTAGGATAATATTGCTAGATTTAAACCTCCTAAAAATAGACTTTACCCTGAGAAAGAAGAATACATTCTGACTGATTGGAATATTGACACTACCTTCAAAAAGAACAACAATGGTATGGATAGAACCACCATCCGATGGACTAAGCCTCCCAATGATTGGCATAAGTTAAATTTTTATGGGGCCTCAAAAGGAAATCCGGGAGACTCTGGAGGTGGATTCATCAGAGATCAAAGAGGCTATTTTGTTGCTACTTTTTCTGGGAAAATGGGTAGGCAAACTAATCATTACTCTGAAGCTCTTGCTGCTCTTTGGGGAATAAGGCTAGCTAGAGATTGTAATATTCTGAATATTATAATTGAGGGTGATTCTCTGAACATCATCAATCTATTAAACAAAAAGCAACACCCCAGCTGGTCAATTAGAGACTTCATTGTTGAAGCTACTGATATATGCAATAGTTTTGAAAATGTAAAAATCATTCACACCTATCGGGAAGGCAATAGGGTCGCAGATGGTTTGGCAAACTTTGGAGTTACCAATACTTTTCAAACTTGGCTAAGGGGGGACATTCTACCCATTCAAGTTAATAAAGACATAATCAATGATCTACATGGCCACGAAAATCATCACTAATGGCTGTAATATTGATGCTAATGAGTGGATTCTTAAGTACAGAATGATGACATCATATAAGATTTGTGTGATTGATGACATTTGTGCGAACTGGACAGCCATCATTTCTTGTCATAGGGAGAATGCCAAGGAGTGGGTCACTAATTACAAAGTATGGTCTAATAATTACATCTTCTTTCACGGAAGGGAAAGATTCAAAAACAAAGTTAAATCTGCTACGCATAGTGCTAACATCTTTACCATTGAGAGCAGAAACAGTGGAAAAATGGGGGGTCCGCCATGCAAAATAGAGCCCACCCACAATCCAGCGTGGAAAGAGGATGTTGTGCTCTAGAACTACCTTCAAATTGGGGGTCTGGTGAATTTGATAGAAAGGATTCAAGGTTTTGATTAAGATATTTCTATTAAATTTGCAGGGGATGGAAGAATTGGGTTGTTAAATACAGCAACATGGAGGTTGAGATCACAAAGGATCTCATCATCTAGATCTTGGGACTTAGTCTTGATGGCATGAAATTCTTCAATAAGAAGGTAGACAGGGAGGTGGAGACAAAGAAATTCCTAGATGATGGGGAGAATCTTGAGTTTGTGACAGTTGGCATCAAGGTGGCTTCGATTCCTGAGCCTTTTGCTGAGCTAGCCAAGATGGTTGTTAGGTATGTAACTCTTGAAGGGAGATTTGTTACTATACCACAAAAGCATTTGATATTTCTTAACCACTTTCGTAGAAATATAACCATCAGCTTCCCTCACTACTTGATAAACTCTCTGGAGAAATCCGTTAGGGAAGTGCAGAGCCATTCTAGGGTAGTCCCTCTGCATCAAGGGCTAATTCTGCTTATACATCGCCACTGTTCAAACAGCCCCCACGTGAATCCTGACCCACCCTCTTCCTCCATTCCTCCCCCTGCTCACACCGCCTTCATTCCCCCTCATCTTGAAAGGAAGATTGAAATAACTACATCTAGCAAGAAAAGAAAGGGCATGAAGACTAAGATCCCTACTTCTCAGAGGGTGCTTAGAAGCCACAAAGACCTTGAGCTTGCTGAGAACCTCCTGCACATCAGCCAACCGATGGAGGAGCCTAAGGAGGAGGATTTGATGGTCAGAGTGGACAGGATGGAAAAGGAAATACAAGAGCTCAAAAGGGTTATCAAAAATATGGAAAAAGCTAAGGGAAAAGGATTACTACAAAATGATGATGAGGAGGGGGTTATTGCTGAAGTATTCAAGAAGCTACAGTCTTTGGATGGCAGAATGGGAAATGCAAAAATTCAAAATGACTGCATCCTATCTGCTCTTAAAAGTATTTATAATTTCATTGAACAACATGTTCATAGTGTATGCAGCCTAAGCGGGGTTAATGAAGACATTTGGGGCCCCAAAGAGAAGAGGGATATGGAAATTGCTCAGGTGGATATGAAAGACTCTTCTCAGGCCACAGCCATTGCTTTCTTTATCTCACTACAAGTGATCAAAACCAAAATTGATAGGGCTATCAAGTAACGTGGTCTTTGTGTTGTTTCTTTGTCTGCAAAGTTGTTGATGAATGGTGGATCTGGAGCTGTTTTTTGGCAAAGATATTCCATTATAGATATCTTTTGTTTGCTTTTTGATCTCTTCTATTATTTTTTGGATCATTGTATGACTAGATCCTTTCTTCTAATATGTTGTTTTATCTGGCTGATGAGCCCTATGAGGTTAGTTGTTTTTCCCTTCTCTGGGCTGTTTCTCTCACTTCTGATATCTGGCTTTTGAGCCCTTTTGTATACAGGGTATAGTCCCTTCAAAACTATTTTCCCTTAATAAAAAACAAAATGTTGAGTTGCATGTTTCTTCTATCACCACCTCCAACACATGTGTCTTCCCAATCGACCACTCCCATCACGTATTTCCTCCTTTTCATATCACTTGGTTTCTTCCTTTTCTCTCTCTACTTAATGCTATTATTCATGCTCACCATCACCTTTGGGGTCATCCTCACGTGTGTCACATATATCCTCCTCATTTTCTTCCTCTAAATTCTCTTCCTTGGGTTCCACTTCTTCTTATGTAGGCTCATCATCGTGTCTTTGGAATATCTTCTTGTAGTTTATCCTTCTTGTGCATTATCTCCTCACTGTCTTTTCTTTCAATTCCTCCTCATCTTCTTCAACATAAATCACCTGAGGTTTCTTCATCACCAAGCCCTTAATTTCTTCTCTCCTTTGACTTTATATTTTATTCCTTATGCTCTAGTCCAAGGCAGTCTCTTTTTCTTCTTCATATTCTTCTTATTCTTCCCCTTATACCTATTCTTCTTGAGGGGGAGTCTCATCACACCTTCTCTTAAAAAAATTCCATTGTTTGATTATTTTTGGGGGTTACATCGAGATAAAGGTTTCACACATCAATATACTTCCCATCCTTCAACTTGGGCCTAAGATATATATAAATTTTATATGCATTCTTACCCACTATGATAGTGGTGGGGCTTAAGTCCATGTTGTCGGATTCCACCATCTATATACACCAAATTTGATGGATACATATAACTCTTACATAGTGTATGAAACTCGATTCATAATTTTATACATTGAATTTCATCATGTGTGCATCATTGATGTTGTTTATTGAGGGCTGAAATTATTTTTCTACGTGAAAGAAAAAGACAACTTACACCAAGGCCTCATTTCTACATTTCTAATTATGAAAGGACTAAGGAAAAAATGTTAATGCACCAAAAACTCTTCCTTTCAATCTAATAATGAAGGTAGCTCCCTGTAATTGTCATTCATTTTTGAATGCTTTGTGCAATCTCCTATACCATTTTTCTACGCATGTTTTTAAGGAATTGTTATCATCCCATCACAAGTGAATTATCCAAACCTCTACATGGGATACATGTTATCCAATGGATAGACCCGCATCTTATTCCTAGGCCATCAAGTACTCTAATCTCCCAAAACACAATCAATAACAAAATTGCACCCCATGTTATATTTTCACCCTTACTTACATGGACCTTAGCCTCCTCAATGATGCCTTCAACAATATATAATGTGATGTTGTATAAGGTCTTATGTGTCATATTATGTGTGGCATGCAACCACTTCTTGTTCACTTCGACCGGAATTTAGATGCACTAAATTTGTAACTTATAAGGCATGTTGCTACCCTTATTCCTAGATTATTTGTAATTGTGAATGTTTTCTTCCATATCTATTAATTAAATTGTGTTGTTATGGATTCTACTACTACATCATCTTCCCAATCCAACCCAATCTTAGCTCCAATAGTGTGCAAGCTAGTCACCTTTATAATCAATTGAACAGTTATGTGCATTATTCTTCCTATAAAATAGAATAAGTCCTTGTGTAACCTCAAAATAATCCATTGGTATAGGCACTCAATATTCCCAAAATATGGTAGCTCCTGTTTTGCACAACCCCTACACTCTCCAAGTCATTCTTAACCTTATCATTAAAACATGTTTTCCTTTCACCATCCTCGGGTTATTTATCTCATTGCATACTTCCTTATTTCTCCTTCATGGTCCTTTGTGTGATGATTATAATCACTTATCTTGCATTTTTTCAAATTTGATACCCATGGATTCCCTACTACCACTTCCGGTTGTGAATGAATTTCATAGAACTAGTCCTCGAGTGTTTCTTCCATGTTCTTGTTTTTTTACTATTCCATGGGAATTTGTTGATCATAGGGGACCTCTTTGGTGTCATTGATATGTTTTTCACTACAAAAACCATGAAATTTACAAAAATTGTGCCGTAGGTGATGAAAAATAACTACTTACTCAAATCTTGTGCCCTAGTTTGGAGCGCTAGGCTTTTTCTCAAATCTTACACTTTCTTGCCCCCACATCGTTCCTTAATTCAACCTTATGAAATTTTTACCATAGATCTATAAATTTGAACTCTACAAAACCCTATTATTTCTCATTCTTGTCTCCACACCTTCTCTCCAAGATTCCACTTGCATTGAATAAGCTCTCAAACTCAAGGTCATGTGTATTCTCTTACCTAGATCTAGTTTGCTTCAATTCACTAATTTATTTGTTGTACTTAATCAAACTTTCATTCACAAAAAACACACAAGTTCTTAAAATCAAGTTAATATTGACATCACCCATGCACTATTTATAGTTTTACAAAATTTATCTACATTAAATACTCCTCACCTACCATCACTTTTTGCTTATAAAGTATTTCTTTCTTTTTCTCACACTTTTCTCCTCTCGCGCGTGGTATTCGTAACCTTCAAGCACACTATAACTTCCTAGGCTACATACCTTCATATACGCACCTCCCTATACCACACCCAATATTCCTCTACAACACTTTCTAAGTATTTTGTTTTGTTGTTGCATCCCTTGGTAATGATTTAAATATCTCCTTCACGCACCATTCTCTCAAGCCATCACACACACCAAAATATTTCTCCAATGCACACTGTGATCGTATCTAATATGCACCCTAACCCTTCCTTCACATGCCTCCATCTCGTACACACACACACTTACTTAACATCTTCGAAAGAGTATTGATTTCACACTTTCTCTTCTTGTGCACACTTGTATATAATTCACCCCAAAATAAAAGTATGTGTGGTCTTGTGCACATCAATATAACATAGAGTAATTAGATCCCGCACATGAATTTCCTTATTACAAAAAAAAACACAAAAAAATGAACCAGAAGGGAAATCTAATATAATATAGTAATTCAGCCTCATTACAAGCATAAAAGAAACTTATTTATAGCAGGGCTTCAACCTAATCTCATTGAAGTAACCAGGTGACATGGTTCCCATACAGTGCCTTTAATTGACATCCTTATAATTATAATGTCTTAATTACTAAAAATGTCCCAACTAATGCACTTTCGGTTTCTCGGGATGGCACGTAAACTTTGAGTCATATAAGAGCACCATTTTCCCCACAACAAAAGACATATTCTTAATATTCTTGTCATGTCAAGTCTTTTTCTATATTTCTCTATCTTCCGACTCCATCTTGAAATATTATGCCTCTCATCTAGATGCATTAGTATATCAATGAAATCATCTAATTATTTCTCATCATCTAACCCTTCGCACACGTAATACGAGAGGGAGGGTAGCATGAACTCCATAGGAAAAATTGTCTCTATGCCAAAAACCAACTAAAAGGGTGAGGCTTTATTCAAAATATTGTAAGTTGTTTTATATACCCATAATAGTGTTGATACCTTGTCATATAAATATTTCCTTTGAACATCACATATATGTTTTCATGTGTTTTTTTAAGGGAAAATTTCCACTTGAAAACATGACAACTATACCCTAGTGTAAAAATTTTTTTTACTATAAAGCTTCTTGGGAACCCTTCTAGTTCAGTTCATCCCTTGTGTCAAGACTATCCCCATCCTTTCAATATACATATGTGTTATTACAAACTTTCCCATGCGTTATAAAAATAAAAACAAGTTCATAAAATTCTTATGCAAGTAGTGTCTCTTGAGGAAAATCTTTCAAACATGCTTAGAAATGGATATTTTTAGCATTTATGAGGCGTGTGCACATTCTTTGGGGTAGAGGTCAAGCCATAAATAGATCAAGTAGTGGTATAAATTGTTTAATATAATTTTTGAGTGATTTAGGAAGATTTAGGAAATATCTAGAGGTTTAGGAGAAAGTTCAACAAAAGTAGTTTTTTGAGGGCGAATGTGCTTGCACCTTTGTAAAAAGAATATGAGATTTGAAAGATGATTCTAGGAGATAGAGAAATATTTGGAGGCAAAAAAATATATCAATATAGATCTGATTCAATTCCCTACATGGTGGTATTCTCATATTTTTCACAAGACCCAAAATTTCTTTCTACAACTCATTCTTGGCATACATAATTAGCAATCCTAAGAAAGAAGGCCAAGTTTTAGGAGGTTTCAAGCTGAATTAGACCTTGAGACACATACCATTATTCTAAATATTCCTTTTCATTCAAATTCATATAAATAAGTGCCTAAAATACCTCTGCGAGCTCCGACAACACCATTTTCAAGGTCCTTCCCAAGGTACAAACTTTGTACTTGGTCAATTTTTCTAGTACCACATGGTAGCATGAGGCTGAGGCACACATTTATGTCCCTCTCATAAATTTACAAGGGGACAAGGGGGACATAAAAATGTTCCCCTCCCCCTTTGAGCTCCTAACCCACCACATGACCCTAGGAGGCCTTTGTAAGCACCTTTTGGAAATTTTCTAGCCCCCACCTCGTGCCATGCATGCCCACCACTTGTCACCATGAGGCTAAGGAATATTTTTGTGTCTCTTTCAGCCCCTTACCAAGGGGACAAGGGAAACTAAAAAATTTTCCCCCTCCTTACTCCCACATAGTTGCTCACGTGACTTCAACGCATCGCCTAGGTGTCGAAAATAAGATCCTCTCTCTCACCCTTACGCCAATAAATGTCTACCACTTATCCCCATAGGGTGAGGGTTAATTTTTTTGACCCCTTAATCCTTTTCTAAGGGGAAAATGTGGAAAAAAACACCCCAAGGCATAAAAACTAGAAGGAGATAGTATTTTTGGATCTTCTTCCATTTTTCTCGAAATCTACCCGAAGCTCTAGTGAAATGTTTCCAATTTTTATCCTCCATTGATAATATTCCATTCCTCCCTCCATGCTTCCATGATCAAAGTGGATATATTTCTATAAAATTTGTAATTTTTTAAAGGATCCATGTTAATTTTCTTGCCTAACTAACTTCGTACCCAAGAAAGTGAAAATTTCATATCTCACAAACCGGTGCACGGATCAAGGTGGGGTTTTTACAATCTAGTCGATTTCTAGGCACCTTTAAGACACATGTGATTGAAATTACATGCATGTTCCAGTTTTTTATAGAAAAAAACTTGACTTCATGCCCTAAATTCATATTTTTAATTTTCGTCATTCTAGTGATTAGATTGAGCTGAAATTTTGTACATGAGATCAAGAGAAGAAACCTATCCCGATAAAGGCGAGTTTCATCAAAATATAAGGTTTGGAAAGGAACTTTCCAAAAGTATTAAGTCTCTATATGAGAACTTACTATAAATAGTAAACTCTCAAGAAGGGAATATTTCTTTAAATCATTATTCATAGGAAACAATCAAGGCAACAAAAAAAGGTGGTTGAAAGTGAAAAAGGTAATTTTATAAAAAGAGTAAACCCTCATACTAGGTGTAAAAGAGGTGTCATCATTAAACATGAAATTAAATTTTGTAGGTATTTATCCCGTCTCATCTCTCTTATTTGAATACTCGAGTGTGGGGGGTAGTGATGTCACCCACATAGATCTAAATGACCTCAAGGATTAGATTCTTAGTGGACCCAGGGAACCATTGGAGGATAAGGTTTTCACGAGTGGGTCATATGTAGTAGGTGTTTATACATTATTAGTTCAAAGTGAAGAGTTGGTGTTTGGATGCTCCCATCACTATGAGCCAAACACTTAAACCATAAGAGTAGATGATAACTCATCCCTAGCAGTGCTTGATCCCCAAGGCCATCCCTCACTCAATGTAAATTATGACCTGGAACAATATGGCCATCATCTAAAATTATTTTGCATCAGGTGAATGGTCAAAAACAAATCCTACCTTTAGGGCTTCACATTGGGTTTGTGGTTAAATAAAGGAAGAAATAATTCCTATGTCCCAAAGTCTCTCTCACAGAGTGAATTTCATGAAGGCTACTAAGATGCAATCATCCTTCTCAGTCGAGTGATCGGAGAAGAAACCATGAAATATTTTTAGGATTAGATGGCCTTGTTCATTCTCACCATCATCAAAGGAAAATAAATAATAGATTGGGGAAAACCATGAGTGACAACTTGCATCATAGGTTACTCGAAGAGGGTCTTCAAGAAGTTTTCAATGTGACTTCATACTTGGTATACACACTTGTGAGATCAAGGAAGGAATTCAATATGATGGAAAATAGTTGTATGATATATAATATCAAGTATTAAAAGCCTTTCTTCTCCACGTTTTCACGCAGCGTGCCTGCAAATCGAGATATATAAGTGAGAAGAATGAGGTCATCATTAAAAGATCAAAGGAATGGTTTAGAAAGAATAATAATAATCCCATCATTACATCAAGTAATTTCCTACTCTTCAAATGTATGCATCCCATATTTCCATTTTAAAGGTCATGGAGAAATCATCAAGATCGACCCATCTGGATAAAGTTTGAAGGAAAAGGAAGTAGAATCAAAAGCTCAATACTACATAAGGTTACACAAGAAGGTCAAAATAAAAAATTATCTTGTGTTATAAATGGAGCTTGGGGATAATGAATGATTCTACCTTTCAATCCCTCATCAACCCCAAAACTTCCCACATTTCTTGTCACTCCTGCTCCTCTCGCATGAGATGTAATTTCACACCCCTAGTAGGAAACAACAACCATGATAGTTTCCAAGTCTCGAGACGAGTGATATGTTCCCTTGGATGAAATAAATGATCAAAAAATAGGCCTACAAAATCCAACAAGTGACAATCCCTGATTTCTCAGTTATATCCTCATTGGTCAAGGGGAAGAAGAAAAATTCACTTAGGTAACTTATTACTTTTCACTTTGGTGCCTTAGGAAATAATTATGTGGAAGTAGTCAAGATAAGGTTGTTTAATTCCATTAAATAAATGACCCCGATTGAATATGAGATGAGGGCCATTTCCTTAGGCCCAACAAGCCATGAGGGAGATGAACATCTATTCCAAGAGTCTTCTCGCTCTCCTTCTCATGAGGAACCAATAGTAAAAGAGAAAAAAATATTAGTTGGAATACCATGTGCAAAAACTCACCTCATACATGAAACATTTTATGGACCCAAATGCCTCTTCATCCCTTTCAATTAAAGAAGTTACTCCCATCATTAGCTTCGACCTGGAGTCCATTTAAAAGACACAAGGTTTCACTATATAGGGATGAGCCAACAAAAATGGATGAGAAATATTATAGAGAAAGGAAATTACTACTTCTAGAGGTGATATAAATATACAAGTACATGTGCGTGACTTCTACCAAATTTTGGATGACAATGAGATGAGATCAAAAATTAAAATAACATTAGGATCAAGTGTATCCACTAGTTGTGGAAATGGGAAAACTCATTCTTAGGTGTTGGTAGATAGGAAAGTATTTGATTCTCCATTTGATAATTTGTCACGTGTATGGGTGAGGAATCTTGTCTCTCAGTATGAGATGTTGAATCATGACCTAGATGAGTTTTATTTGAATGAGGAGTGTGCATCCAATATTTAAAATGATGTCAACACTAGGATACAAAAGCTTGGAGTGCCCATCATTGATAAGAGTACCTTAGCGGATGTATTATTAAGGACATTTGAGTAATATGTCAAGAAATAAGCCGAGGTACTCTTTTCTTCAAATGAAGATACACTAGATTCCCTCATTGAGCTTATAGATATGATATCAATTATTGCAAAGAAACATCAGTCTTGGTTTTCTAAAATCAAGAACATCAATGTTATCAAGATTTGTGTCTGTGTTCCTCAAGCCAAGAAAGTTTCACCTACTGACTTCCTAGTATAGTAAAGAGTTCAAGGGATTGGATATTTTTCCATTTAATCTTAATAAGTATCCATCGAGATAGTGAAGTGAAATTAGCAAGGACGATTACTTCATCATACTAGTTATCTCTCTTCTTTCCTTTCCTTCTCTCTCTCTCTCTCTCTCTCTCTCTCTTCTCTCTCTCTCTCTCTCTCTCTCTCTCTCTCTCTCTCTCTCTCTCTCTCTCTCTCTCTCTCTTCTCTCCCCCTTCCCCCTCCTCCTTTATGTTCTATTTCTTCATTGGGGGTTACACTTTTCATTTTGTCTTATTTATTTTTATCTAATTCATTTAAATGTGACTATAGTTGATATTTTAATAAGCTACCCTCAATTAGTAAATTGGGAATTAATTCTATTCCTAGGAATACGAAGAGTCACATGTTGTAAAGGAAAAATGAAAAGTCATGTGGGGGTAGGTGAAGAGTCTTTCTAAAATCTATAAATTATAATGACTCCCCCATACTTAAGGGTTGTTAATTTTTATGTTTAATAGTAGATAGCTAATTGGGATAATAAAAAGAGATAACTATTGTCTTCTATTCCCCTTATCACATTTTCTTCCATTCCTCTCTTTATACAAATTTGTGAGAATTTCAATAAAGAATAAAGGAGTTTCATGATTTCCTTAATGAGGGAAAATGTGAGACTTTGTTTTCATAATTCCATCTTTTCGTCATGTTAGTAACAAGGTTTTTATTCTTTCTAAATATGTGTGTTGATATGATTTGATTAATCCTTATAGGCATCTAATTTTTCTACCTATGATATTAAGTCCCCTTCCTAATTTCCCACTCCCTTTTTCCCACCTACCTAGAAAATTCCTCCGTTGTAAGAAATTGCAAGCATTTTCCATTGGTTCAGTGGAGTGTCCCTATTTGATCCCCGACTGTAGGACAACAAATTTTTTAATTTTTTCACACACAATAATGGAGCTTCCCCATTCAAGAAAAGGGACTTAGTCCTAGAGCATTAGTTAAAACCCACCAATTTGTTCTATCAACAATTTTACTCTCTAATAGTTTTTGTCACCCACCTTGGGGAAGACTTGGCATATTTTGCACCCAAAATATGAATCACAAAATACAAAGAAAAAAATATCCCAAAACCAAAAATGGAATTTGAAAATTCATGATTCTTATATCTCACACCAATGGCTATTCCCGACAACTATCCTATCCAGAGACCTAAATTTTTATTTCATATCCAACAAGATATCATATCTTACTTGATGGAATCCATATGGCATAAAAATAAAACTTTGCACACTACATCATAGCTATAAGGGTGTTATATTTTGAAGATAAACATGCTAAATATTTAGAAAGAGTGAGACAAGCCTAAAATCAAAAAAGGAGAGCTTAATTCAATCCCAAGTCTACAAGCTAGCCTATCGTATATACACTAGGTCCTAGAGACAAGGAGGAAATATTGACCCCATATTTGAAGAGATCCAAAGATGGAGAGAATTAGTTTGAAATTCACAACACTCCCTTTGTCCCGAAAATTATCTCATTAGTAGTCAAAGAAGTTTCAACCCATTAGACATAGAGTTTCCAAAACTCACTTTGAAGACTTTTTCTAAGAAAACCAAAATCAAAAGAAAAGAAAAGAGAATAAGTGAGATAGGATCCTAGAGTGGAAGAAAGAGTAAGAGGTTAAGTGGGAGAAAATACTAAAGTAGAAGTAGAAGCAATAATGGTGGATGAAGTAGACAATCCCAAGCTAATTATGTCATAGGAAAGAATATAAGTCCACTTTCCTCCTTGACCTGTTCATGAACTGCCATGAGGTTCGAGGAAAATATTTCCCAAATTTAAATGAGATGGTCACAACTCCTAGAAGAACATGTGGCACCATTCATCACTTCCTATGGTGTACTAGGAGTGGAGCTTGAAGATGTGTTAGTCATAAATAATATGGAATCCATGAAAGATAAAGTAGTAAAATGGTTCTCCTACCAGCTAGATCTGTCACTTACTAGGATGATATCAAAATCTATTTGAAGGATAGATTCAAATCCACTGAATACTATTAGGACCTCTTATTACAAGCTGGTATGAATGAAAAAATAATATAAGATATTCTTCATAAATTCTCGCTTCTTGAGGTTGGGTTCATTCTCAGAAGTTCCCTACCTATAACTTAGAAGGAAACTAAAGGTTATTTCAAGTAAAACAAAAGATGATCTAATTCTATATGAAAACATGAAGAATCCAAACAAAAAGCAAAAGGGTCAAAGTTATAGTTCCATCTCCATAGATCCCCTTTTCCGTAAGTTGGTGAAAAATGTGATTGCACTCAAGAAACAACACAAAAAGTACAATGAGAAATTTTCCAAAGAAGAAAAATCCCTAAATAGGAAAATGATTGCTCCACCTCCTAAATAATTTCCCCTGAGGAATACAAAATTAATGAAACCTATGTTGTAGAAGAGGAAGAAGAAGTGGAGGATCCAGAAGAATAAAATGAATATGGGAATGTTCTCGATATCAAATAAGTTGAATATAATGCTCAGATTGGTCTCCTCGAGTACTCTATAAGAAACAGCGACGACGATGATGATGAGGCACCAAGATTATTGTGTGCCATACTTACCTACTCCCATTATTAAAAGGGATATTCCTCCTCAGCAAATATTGTAAAGAATAATAAAAAGATGATCCTCATGTGGTAATCTCACTAAAGAGGATAATCGGTAGAGGATCCCTACTCCCTCCATTGATGGAATCAACTAAGGAGAAACCAAACCTAATAGCAAATAAGAAGCAATATTTTGTGACAAGAAATTCCTCTGGTGTTTCCCCTTGCTCTAACCCCACACCTAAAGTGAATCCTTTGCCCAAGGGTAATCTTTCAAAATCACCTATTGCCCAACCAAATTCATCTTTTCCTTCTCGACCTGCTACTCCATCCACTAAAAGTGCACAAGCCTCCAAGGTAGCACTACCTCCACCTTGTAAAACTTCCACTATCCCAAGAACATCAAGTTCACCCACCTCAATTCTGTTTGATATCATCAAACATTTGAATAAATTAAAATTTTATATTTTTGAGTCCAAGTTTTTACAAACACACCTAGAGTAATTTGATAGATTTGTCAATTATATCAAGGGTGGTAACCTAAATACCAACACTTTATGCAAGTCCAAATTCTAAGGGTCTACTTCTAACACCACCAACACATCCTACAAAAATATGCTTACATTAAGTGCATCCAAAACCAATAAGGTGGAACCATTCTACCTATCCCTCTTGATTAAAGGCCATACATCATAGACTCGGGAGCCTCAGAAAATGTGATTCTCATTAAAGTTTCCAATTCCCTAAGACTTACCTTAACATGAAAATTTTTCTCTTGCTATTATATGGAGTCTAAGGAGTTTAGTTGAAGTTATTTGGTTTAGCTAGGTTTTTCTTTGCTAACTATGGATTTTCGCTAAATTCAAATGGTTTAAAATAATGAAGGTTTTGGGGGTCTAACCCCTAACCTACCCTCTCAAGAATCTTATAACCTTTTAACTAGACAATTGAGCGTGGCATGTGATTTTCTTATAAATTCCATGTAATTGATTATATCTTTTGCAAAACAAGGCTGTGTTTTTAAAAACATATGAACCACCTACCTTGGGTGATACTGGTGATTCGAGAGGATGTCCACATGCTGACTATATAGGAGGACATATTAAGGTTATTCTGTCCCAATCAGATCTCTTTTTGATTGACTCACTTCTTTGTTTACTTTCCTCCGCCATTTTAAAAAAAAAATTCCACCATTTTGTGTTTGATTGATAGGTCTCGCTTATTTTAATCATTGTACATGTATGAGATTTGTCATGTTTTGAAGGAGGGAATCACCATTTTTTTGTTGTTTTTGTGTTTTCATTTGTGCCTCTACTTTATTTATTTCCACCTCTTTTGTTTAGGGTGCTATGTGAAAATTGCTCGGCTAATCGAATGTAGGTTGTTTTGAGGCTCGGCAAGGTGTGGAGCATAGATACGATCTGCTTTAGATGTAGGTTCAATGTAAATCTCATCTATCCAATGTAAATATAAACCAAATACAAAATAAATGGAGCACATCTCAGGTAGGTATACCACCTTACTCATCAAGACCAACATATTACAAGGTTGTCATGTGTAGGTTGGCTACTCAGAGCATGACTGAAGGCTTCAATGCATCTCATTTTGAGCTCAATGGAGATCTCTGTCACGGGATTACTAGTCTAAGATCTATCAAATCATTACTAAGATAACACAAAATCCTCCAATTGTAGAACATTGCTAAATGTAGTAGTTTCTAAATAGGCCTCTAAATATAGAAGGAAAACCACTAATGGGGGAAAAATGATTTATTTTATTTTATTTTTGAATATGTTTTTTCATAACTTGAGAATAGCTCCATGAAGCAAATTTTTCTTGGTGTAAGGGGGAATAAGTGAAAAATATATTTTCAAACACCTAGAGAATGAATAAGAGGTTGTGGGGATATAGGTATGGGGATGGGAAGTTGCAGGAGGATGCACAGGCTCTCCAACTGCTGAAAATGCTTCTTTAATCTCCCCTATCTCTTCTCCACTCACTTTTCACACCTTCTCTACTCATAGGGCCTCCAACCTACTCTGATACGAAATATGGAAGATGGATGAAAGCCTCATAAATATTATTGATGTTCAATAAAAATCAAATACAATAGTGAGGGTTACAATACTTATAGATATTGGAAAGCTAGATATAGACAAATGAGATGTTACATAGGTGCAACAATATACACAATGTGAATAACAATATGGTTAGAAAAATATAACCAAATAAAAATAATCATACATGACCACAATATGCCAAATAAAATTGTTTTAATAATACAACAATATTTAAAATATGTATCTACCTATGTAACTACTAAACAAACTCAATAACAATCTAGTTACCTAAGGTAAATAGTAAATGCTAAATTAACCTAGTAAACAATGTTTTACCTAATAGTGGCCTTGATAGATTTCCCATACAAGAAATATTTTCTAGCTATCTTGGTGGTGGATATTCTAGCATCTTTCGACATGTTGTTGAGAAAGAGCTTCTACAGAGAATTGGGTGGAGAAATAGAAATGGATTAGTCTTGGTAACCATTTCGGTGAAGGGGAAATGAAAAAAATGTTACCCATGCAAAAGATGAAATACACCATCCAAAATTATGAAGACACAAAAGCTAACATATTTCTTCAAGACAATGAGTTTGGTAACTACTTCCTCACATCTAAAGAGAAATGAATTTTCCCCTCCTCATGAAATATGAATAAGATCAATTGTGGACCATGTAAATTTATGGAATCCATTTGAGTGTAGGGTCCAGAGCCAACATTATCCCGACCTCTCCCTCAAGTGATTTCCTTCCATTTGCATACAAGATATAATTTGAGAACACCAACAATACTGCGAAGTATGAGGCCCTTCTCCTTAGAATGGATGTTGTAGAATCCATGGGCATCAAGAAAATCAAATTTCTTAGTGATGCTAATGTGATTATCAATCAAGTGAAAATTTGGTATCGGAGTTAAGAACCTAAGACTTGAGCACTACAAGAATCAAGTTTGGGACTACATCGAATCTTTTGATTCTTTTTCCATTCAAGCTATTCCTCATGAGAAAATAAAAATCTAACTCTCTCACAATTCCAACTTCATTGATGAATACACATGTGTCCTTCAATAAGGACAAAGTATATTATCGAAATGGTGTTCAAAAAAAGTGTTCAGGTAAACAAAAATCATTGAAAATTATTCAATGATGAAAATCATCTCCTCTCTTTCTTAGAGAAAAGAGACAATTTCATCAACTTATTCTATGAGGGAAGTGATAATCCAAATCGGGAATCGGTGGCGATGGAAGATAAAGAAGGAATAAAGGGAGTTTACGCTAAAGGTGTTATCGTATTGAAAATAAACAAGATTCCAAAAGGTCCCTTGTCTATGGAGGATTTATTTAACAAGAACGATAGGTTCATCAAGGAGATAACAAAATATTCATCTCTGTGTACTGTTGATTTCAAAAAATAATATATTGGCACCACAGAGAAACCCAAGTTGATGAATATTGGCAAGTGTTGTTCACCTAAACTAAAGAAGGTTTGTCTCATTGTTGAGAAATTACTTTGCTGTCTTGGCATATTCCTATGATGAATTCAAATCATTCCAATCCAAGGATATGCACCACTCAATTTATTTGAATCATGAATCTAAGCCTTTTATGCAAAGTAATGGCCATACAATCCAAAATTACGGATACCATCGAGGATGAAGTATTGAAGATTTTGAATTCCCTAATCATCTTCCCTATCCACCATTCCACATGGGTAGAAAACATTTTCCTGGTGTAGAATAATGGAGAAATAAGAATTTTGTAGACTTCTATAACTTGAATTAGACCTCTTTAAAAGATAACTATCCATTTCCAATCATCATCGTGTTATAGGTTTAGAAATGATCTCATTAATTTATGGTTTCTATGGGTATAACCACATAAATGTGGCAGAAGAATACAAATCTAAAATATACTTCACAACACCTTAGGGCACTATTTCATACAATAAAATTATTTTCGAGTTGATCAACGCGGGAGTGACCTTTAAAGAGCCACAGACACGGACCTCAATAACTACATAGTAATTTATCTGGATGAATTCAAAGTCTTCTCAAAGAACTAGGGAGATCACATACAACGCCTTGAACAAGTTATCATTAGATACTAGTAGCACCAAATATCTCTAAATCCCAAGAAGTACATATTTAGGATTATCAAGGGAAACTCTTTAGACACATTGTGAACAAAGAGGGGGTAATATTGATCCAAAAAGGGTAAAATACATTGAAGAATTTTCCTTTTCAACAAGAAAAAGGGATTCCATTCCTTCTTTGGAAAATTCAACTTTCTTGGTAGTTTTTCCCAGACTTCCTTGAATTGACCAAGCATATCACTATCACGATGAAACCCAAAACAAGATTCAACTAGAAAAATGAAGGAAAAATGGCATTTGAGGAAATAAAATAAGTAATAGAAAATTATCCTACCTTGGTGTACCCCAATTTTGATAAATATTTCATCTTGTATTGTTATGCTTCAAAGAACATGATATCAGCCATCTTTTTCCGAATAACAAAGAAGGCCTCGAAGACCTAATTACTTTCATGAGCTATCCACTAAATAACCATGAGTTAAGCTACAATCAACTGAAGAATCATGCATATGTAATATTCAAAGTGATAAAGAACTTTATGTTCTACATTATCAACTCCCCACCTTTGTGGTGATGGTTCCAGGATCTACTATCAATTAAATCCTTACCCAATAGGATCTAAGAACCAAGAGTGGAAATTGGGTGGCAAGAATTCAAGAATATGACTTGGATATCAGACATTCAAATTTGGTCAGAGGAAATGAGTTTTATTGTTTGATTGCAGAATATGAAGCAATTTTGATAGAAAATGATACAGGAGAATTCTTTTCTGTGAGTGTATAAGTAAGGACCTGCTTCAAGTCCTTTTCATAGATACAACAAGTGAGTGGTATCGTTGACATTACCTACTTTCTGACTTACGGTGAGTGTCTAGCTCACCTTGACCCAAAAAAATAAGAACCCTCAAGCATAGTCAGCCAAGTATGTTATGTGGAATCATGTACTCTACAAGAGGGTATTTGATGGATGCTTCCTTAAGTGCATATACAAATACCAACAAGAGAATTGTTAAAATCATACCATGATCAGGCATGTGGTAGGAATTTTTTTGCAATGGTGACTACTCACAAAATTATTTGTGGAAGGTACTATTGGCCTAGATTGTTTGTACATGCCATAGAATGGGTCTCCAAGTGTGAAGCATGCCAAAAAAAATTTAGGAGACCATAACTTTTTGCACTTCATCTTCGAAGAGTGTTGATCAAAGAACGCTTTCAATAACGGGGCCTAGATTTCATTAGATTTATAAATCATCATTCATGTACAAGACATACACATGTGCTCACAATGACTGAATACTTCACAAAATGGGTAGAGGAAATCCCATCCTAGTAGAATAATTCCAAAATGGTGTGAAATTTCATCAAGGATAATATTATTTTCTATTTTGGGATCCCCATAAGATTGTGGTTGATAATGACACATATTTCTCCTCTAGGAGTTGACAGAATTTTTCTACAACTATGGAATCTTGTTATATCATGCATCAAACTGTTACCCTCAAGGAATAGTAAAGAAGAGTCAAGAAACAAAAATATTCTGACCATATTCCATAAGCTAGTTGATGAGAATCAAAGGAATTGGCACAATAATATCTCTGATGCATTGTGGGGAGATTTAATAAATCCTAAGAAATCAATCCATATGTTACTATTATAATTTCTCAATGGGATTGAGGAAGAGATTCCAACCACCATTGAGATTTAATTACTTCAACCTGATCAAGTAGTAGAATATGGTTAGTATCATGATTCCATTGAGAAGGGAATTTTGTTCCTTGAGGAGCTTAAAGAAGATAGGTTCAAGGTGGTGGACAGTATAAAATAACATCAACTAAAGGTGAAGAAGCTATTCGACAAGAAAGTAAAATCTAGGGATTTAAAAGTTGGAGGCCTTGTCTTGTTATGGGACAAATGAAGAACACCGAAAGGAAACCATGGGAAATTTGACTCTTTATTGATCAATCCATTCTAGATTTTAGAAACTTGTAGAGAGAATTATTTTTATCTATCGTATGTAGATGGCGCACATTTTGAGTTTCCTCGTAGTGGGTAATACTTGAAATTGTAAAAGTAATGAAAGTGGGTTTTCCCTACATTTTACCATAGGTGATTTAGGTGTGTGTTTTCCTTTCCTACCATGTGTGTGTTAGAGCTCAAAATTTCACCTTGTATATGATCAATGAGGATCATGAATTCTGAGGCAATATGGGACTGTATCTTAGTTGTGGAACCTAGGAACCGAGACATACTTCTAGAGAACGTTGGATCCTAAACCTATCCTAATGCTAACACTACTCCTAATATTGAAATAAAATTCTAACCTAAACATGTCAAGGGACCAGGGATAAAAGGAGATGAAAAAAAGGGAAATCCTAAGCTAAGAGGGTGATAGAACAAAAAGAAATTTCAATCACTCTCCATGAAGGTGACAGAAAGAGGGAAAACATGAGAGAAAGGGAAAATGATCTCACCACAGACAAGAACCACGCAGATCCAGCTTTCTTCACATGAACAAAACATGAAATAGAGCCTGCAAATAAGAGGGAACACATAACATGCCAAGAAATGTAAACATAGATGCAAGGATAAATAAAATGTGAGATCTTGGTAGAAAGATAGCCACAAAATCTGATTTTTATTGCTAAATGAGACAATCGATTACATTTATGGTAGAAGGTGCAAATACACTGTAGAGACCTAACTCAAGGTCTGAAACCCATGGGAAGTTGGCCACCATTTTGGCATGGTGCCATTACAACAAAGAGAGATCTATTTTAATGAGTTGAGCTCTTACATTTATAGAAAAAGAAGAGAAGGAAAGGAAAAAGGAGAGGGAAATAAAATTTAAAATTTCCCAACCACCAACAACAAGAAATAAATTTTCTAAAAAGTTGGGAACCTCTCGGTTATCCCTTTGTCACACGCCGTATTCCTTGTTGGCCACCCATACTACATTAAATGTTGGTAGTCTTTCCTCCTAAGATCTGCACCTTTTACATGTTGGAGAAGTATACCACCTTTCCTCTTATTAATCCTTTCAATCGATATTAATTTTGCAAATATCGGATCATCCAATCGAAGTTATGGTGCTTTTAGTATCCCACATAAAACTATCATTTTCTTCAATATGTTGATTCTCCATTCAATTTTTGTGGTTTTTACCTCCACGACTCGATCTTCATGTTTTGTGCATATTTTTACAACACCTGTGGACTTCCTTTTCTCGTAGCATGAGTCTAAGGTGTGATTTATTTCCTTCGACCTACGGCTTTGTCTTCTACTTCAATCCATGACATCTTAGTCTCGTGGCTTTCATTTGACTTCCATGATTCTCCATTTTACATCTATGGACTTGTTATTTTTACTCATGGCTATGTTCCACTACCCATGGCTTGTCCAAGACCTCCACGATTATTTCTTGTACTTGGTGGCTTTATTTCCTTTGTCATGGTTTCCTAATATTTTTCCTTCACTCCACAACATTTATAAACTTCTCTGTGATATTCATTCTAAGTCTGTGGTAGTCAATTTTCCTATTTTTCCAAGGGGTGCAAAAATAGAGAACAATGTTTTTTTAAATTTTTTTGTGTTGTGTGTTTCCCTTTTGTCATGTGTGTGTGCACTCCTTTTAGTCTATCTATGTTTTATAATGACTTTGTAAATCCTAATGCATAAGGCACTAGTCTGAATCGTAAACTAATATTGTAGAGTTCATTCTCATACATTCCTCACTTTGTTCAATCCAGAATAATTCCCCGAGTGATTTCCATCTATTGGCATGTGTTTTTTCAAGGGAAAATTTCCACTTGAAAACATGACAACTATACCCTGGTGTTGAATTTTTTTTACCGTAAACCTTCTCGGGAACCCTTCCAGACTAGTTCATCCCTTGTGTCAAGCCTATCCACATGCTTTTAGTATCCATATGTGTTATTATAAACTTTCCCATGTGTTATAAATACAAAAAAAAGTTCATAAGATTCTTCTGAGGTAGTGTCTCTTGAGGTAGATCTTTCAACATGCTTAGAATTGGCTATTTTTAGCATTTTTGAGCTAGGTGCAAATTATATAGAGTAGATTTAAAGGCATAAATTCATCAAGAAGTGGTATTAAATATCTAAGATAAATTTTCAAGTGATTTAGGAATATTTAGGAAATATCGGAGGTTTAGGAGAAAGTTCAGCAAAAGTGGGTTTTTGAGGGTGAAGGAGCTTACACTGTAAAAAAGCACCTAAGCTTTGAAATATGATTTTGGGATCTCAGAATAAGCTGGATGCCAAATAATATACCAATGGAAATATGATTCAATTCCCTACATGGTGATATTCTCATATTTTCACACTACCCATGTATTTCTTTCCACAACTCATTCATGTGAGCACAACTAGCGATCCACGAAAAGAAGGCCATTATTTAGGATGTTTAAATGTGAATAATACCTTTATTCCCATCCCATTCTTCTCAAAATTACTTTTTTGTAAAATTAATGTAAAAAAGTTCTTAAAAGGACCTTAAGAAGCTCCGACAATGTCATTTTCAAGGTCCTTCCCAAGGTATAAACTTCGTACTTAGTCAATTTTTCCAATTCCACATGGAAGCATGAGGATGAAGCATAATTTGTTTTTCCCTCTCATCTCTTTCTAAGGGGAAAATTTGGCTATTAAAATCTCCCCTTCCCGTTTGAGTTCATGACCCACCACATGACCTCGAGAGGCCTCTGTAAGCACCTTTTGGTAATTTTCTAGCCTCGGCCTCGTTCCATGCATGCTCACCACTTGTCAACATGAAGATGAGGCAAATTTTTGTGTCCATTTCATCCCTTTTACAAGGTGAAAATGGGGATAAAAAAATCTCCCCAAACATTTCTCCCACATGGTTCTTCACATGAATTCAACTCATCCCCCGGGTGCCGAAAATAAGCTCTTCTCTCTCACCCTTCTGGCAATGCATGTCTACCAATTCTCCTAATAAGGATAGGGAAATTTTTTGTGTCCCATTCATCCCTTTTCCATGGTTATAAGGGGGAAAAATGTGCCCCCAAGGCATAAAAACCAGAAGGAGATAAACATTTTTGGATCTTCCTCCATTTTTCTCAAAATCTACCTAGAACTCTAACAATTTTTCTGATTTTTTTATCCTCCATTGATTCTCTTTCATTCATCCCTCCATGTTTACATGATCATAGAGGAGATATTTCTACATTTTTTTTTTTTTAAATGCTCAATGTTCATTTTCTTGCCTAAGTGACTCTATACCTAGGAAAGTGAAAATTTCATATCTCACAAACCGATACATGAATTAAGGTGGGGATTTTTGCAATCTTCTTCATTTCTAGGTGCCTTACAGACACATGTGATTAAAATTACATGCATGTTCCATATTTTTTACGAAAAAAAAACCAAATTCCTACCCTAGTTTCATATTTTTTATTTCCCACCATTCTAGTGATCGGATTGAGATAATTTTTATACATGAGATCGAGAGAAGAAACCTATCTCGGTGAAGGTGGTTTCATCACAATATGAGGTGTGGAAGGGAAATTTATAAAAATAGTAAGTATTTATATGATAAATTACTATAAATAGTAAAATATTAAGAAGGGAATATTTCTTCAAGACAGTTTTCAAAGGAAACATTCAGTGGCAACAAAAAACGGTGGTTGAAAAAGAAAAAGGTGAAAAGGGAAATTTTATAAAATAGTAAACCCTCATTTTAGGTGTAAAATGGGTGTCATTGTCAAATATGAAATTCAATTTTGTAGGTTTCTATCCCATATCAGATATACCATTTGAATACTTGGGTGCGGGGACAAATATGTCACCCACATGGATCTAGAATACGTCAAGGATCATATGTTTGGTGGACCCGTAGAACTAGTGGAGGATAAGATTTTTAGGAGTGGTTTATATGCAACATGTGGTCATCCAAAGATCATTTCAAAGTTTAGAGTTGGTGTTGGCATGCTCCTATCACTATGATCTGGACACATGAACCATAAGGGCAGATAATAACTTAGCTCACGATGGTGCTCACTCCTAAGTCCATCTCTCACTCAATGAAAATTTTGACCTGGAACAATATGATGTCATTTCAAAGGATTTTTCATCAGGTGTATAGTCCAAATAGAAGCCTACCTTTAAGGCCTTACATTGGGTTCATGGTTAAAGAAAGGAATAAATCCTTCTTGTATGCTAAAGTCTCTCTCACGGAGTGAATTTCATGAAGGCTACTTAGATGCGATAATACTTATTAGTCAAGTAATGGGAGAATAAACTAGGAAATATATTTATGATTGTATGGAATTTTTCATGCTCACCATCACTAAAGGAAAAAAAAATATATTGGGGAAAATATTTAGTGAGAACTTATATCATCATTTATCCTGTATTAGTCTTTAAGAAGTTTTCAATGACTTCATACTTGGTATTCACTCTTGCAAGCTCCAAAATACATTCAAGATGATGGCACAAATTTTCAGGGAACCAAAATATCAATTAGTAAATTCCTTGCCTATTCCATAGGTGACATGAAACATCCAAAATCGGGAGACATAAGTGAGTGGAATGAGGACATCATTATAATATCAAATAAATGGTTTAGAAAGAAGAAGGTTTGCCTTCATTTCATTAGGGAATTTACCCACTCTTTAAATTTATGCATCCCAACATTCCTCTTCAAAGGTCATGGAGAAATCTTCAAGCTCGACCAATTCTCAAGAAATTTTGAAGTATAATGTAATGGAATTAGAAGCCTCCTACTAAAAAGGTTTCAAAATAAGGTCAGAACAAGAAATGATCTTGTGGTAGAAATTGAGATTAGGGAGAATGATCTAGTCCACCTTTCAGTCCCTCAATAACCCCATAACTTCCCACCTTTCATTGCCACTCCTCCTCTTGCATGAGATGTGCCTTCTCACCCTGAGAAGGAAACAATAATCATGTCATTTTTCAAGCCCAAGATAAATGATATGTTCCCTTAAATGTAATAAATTATCACAAAGGATTCCCTACATAGTCTAGCAGGTGACACTCCCTAATTTCTTAGCTATATCCTCATTGGTCAAGGGGAAGAATAAAACTTCTCTTAAGTAGCTTCTCACTTTACAAGGGGTGCCTTGGGAAATCATTATGTGGAAGTATTCAGGCCAAGGGTGATCAATCAAATTCAAAAATTCACCTATTCGAATATGAGATGAAAACCACTTCCTTAGGCCCATAAATCCATGAGGGAGATGCACATTATTTATAAGAGTCTTTTATTCACCTTCTCATGAGGAACCAAGAGTATAAAGATAAAATTGATTAGGTGGAATACCATGTGGGAAAAATCACCTCATATGTGTAAAATTTCATTCACCCAAATTTATCCTCATCTCTTCCAATTTAATAAGTTAATCCCATCAAGTATATTCAACCTAGATTCCATTGGAAATACATAGGGTTTTACCATGCAGTGATGAGCCGTGACAAATGGGTGAGAAAGAATATAGAGAAAGGGAAATTACTACTTCCATATGTGATCTCATTATATAGATACATGTGCATGAATGACACCAAATTTTGGATGAGAAGGGATGAGATCAAAAAATTAAAAGAAAATTTGTATTAGGTGTACCCACTAGTTGTGGAAATTAGGAAAGATCATTCTCGGGTTTTGATAAATAGGAAGTTATTTGACTCTTCATCGAGAATTTTTCATAGGTATGGGTGAGGACTCTTATCTCTTGATATGAGATGTTTAATCGTGATCCATATGATTTGGATTCAAATGAGGAATGTGCCTCTAGTGTGCACGATGATGTCAACACCATGATATAGAATTTTGGAATGCTCATCATTAACGAGGGTACCTCAATGATTAATTTTAGAGGCTATTTGAGGAATATGTCAAGAAATAATCGAGGATCCCTTTTCTTTTAATGAAGACATAGTGGAGTCCCTATCCAAGATAAAATTTACGATATCCACTGCGATGGCTAGCTATAATAGAGAGTTCAAGGGAGTGGAGATTTTTATAGTTGAGCTTGATAAGGATCCATTAGATGGTGAATCAAAATAAGCAAGGGCCGTGTCTTCATAAGACTAGTTATCTATCATTTTCCTCTCCTTCTCTCTCTCTCTTCTCCCCCCCTTACCCCTCCTCCTTCATGTTCTATTGTTTCATTGGGGTTACACTTTTTATTTTGTCTTATTCCTTTTTTTTTTCATAATCATTTAAATGTGATTATAGTTGACATTCTAATAAGTCTCCCTTAATTAATAAAATGGGAATTAATTCTATTTCTAACATTCCCATTTTAAGACTTTAGAAACAAGGGATTTTTTTAAACATAATGTTCTCTGTTCTAAATAAAACATCATTTAGAACACACATTCCATGTCAATCAATCTCATAATAGATAACCATATGTAGCTGTAATGACTCGATATGCTACTCGATCTCTCATTCCATGACTCGGTTACCAACCAATCTCTCATGTTAACTTAAAGTATAGAATAATTTATGTATACTACATATACTTGGTTCTCCTACCCTATTCTAGGTATTGAGTGATCTGTTTAAAGAACCTATCTGAATATTTGTTACCAATATTCATCTGACATCACATTGCTTTAAACTAGGTGACATAGCAAAATGCAACCAAGAACTTGTGATACTTGACAAAATATTTTCAACATATTATACATGTTACTATTCCTAGATGGTATACTCATCAATCCAGAATACATCCTTCACCTCACTCTTCTGTTATCTAGAATGGTCTTTACTGACTACCGTTAGTCCACTTGCCTAAGGTTTGACCCTAGCCCAGGTTAGAAACATAATTTATCATAGGAAGATGCTGATGGCGACTTAGGATATATGGGCATACTCAGTTGACCTAAGTCAACTAGATGTGCCAAGGTACCTTGAGTCATTGAAAGCTACTACCTATCCTAAATATGCTACTAACTTTACCTAGAGAGAAACAAAGTTCAAGTCCAGATGTGCATAAATCTACATGAACAAATACAAAAGGGTGTTTCCACATGTCAACTACAACACTATATCCTCGAGAAGTCCCAGGACTTCTTGAGGGTATATTCTTGCAGTTTACATGTGTGCCGAACATCTGTTAGAACTGATTCATCAAGATGTACATACCCCCTTAGTGGTCATTAATCATAATTAAATTGGATTAAGATTCAGATTACAACAACCATGCCTAACCCTAATTCCAACATTTATTAAGTTCTTTACCCATACTTATCCTAATTAGATATGGATAACTTCATTAATCCATATTTGCATTATTGTTCATTAATGTGGCATAATAAACAGTTATCCCAAAAATAGGACAACAAACATCAACGTTTAATTCCTAATGCAACTTAGTTGTCCAAATCAAGTGTGACATCCACCTAGATTTAGCTAATGTTTACTTTATAAACGAAGTTATAAAGATTAAGGGTCATAACCACTAATCATCTTATCTTTCGTTCTTGGGAGAGGAAGAGTCTTCAAAAAACATGGTAAAATGTTAGGTTCAAAATAACCTTTTTATCATTAATTTAACATATAGTTTAATTGTATGTCCCATGCTAGTTAAAGAGTGACATATTTTGTAATTTAACAAGTTCATTATAATAGGGGAGATTATATTGTCTCCTTAATCCTACTCAATATCTGATAACAACAATAGTATATAAATAGATATAAAGAATACCACAAAGATATCACTATTATTTCCAGCATATAAGTACAAATATTTCACTTCACAATTTGAAGTCCAACACAAACCTTTCAATTCATGATTTAAAATGTACATTTACAAGACTATGCAATTCAGACATTCTGCATGTCAATCATAATTAAGATCTTAAAAGAACATCACTTTTCTTTTCCAATACCCTTCAAGAAGTGATTCAAAAATCTTGAAATAAGATCTAGAATTAAATAAGCCATTACATCATGAAACTTCTTTTCTTCTTTTATCACTTACAATGTCCATCTAAAAAATTTCTAGTAAGATGAGTCGGATTCAATGAATTGAGCATGATAAGCACTAAGCATTAAAGTAAAGTGCATTCCACTAATTGTTCCATTAAACAATTCTGCTTTAATGAAATAATTAATATACATCATACAACCAATCATAAGTAATAACATCTAGAAAAGAAGTACAATAAAAAGAATCTGAATTCACTTTTTAAGAAAAGAGCATAATATAATCTGTAACACCTGCATTTATATCATATGGCTTAATTGATCCTATCAATTACTTTTAAACAATCAACTAGTCTTGTCATCCAATTGTATCATAATTTCATAAGAATAGAAATACACATTTGTATTTTCTAAGAAGCAAAATAAGTTAGTTACAACATAGCTCATATTAGAATACTTCATCATTCCATATAACAAAGGAAGAAGAATCACTACATGCTATTTTTCCAAACACTCATCATTAGTAAAGCAATTACAGGTTTAGAATGCACAAATCTGCCTCAATTCAAAGACTTGAAATGAAACATTCCACAATAAATTTTCCATCTCAGAAGAAGATTGAAAACAAATAAGTTCAATCAAATGAACTTATACAAACAACAGAAAAAGGATCCCAAATAGAAAAGGACCCAATCCATATTTCATTTCATTTATACTATGAAATGAAATCCCTTGTCTAATTTAAACTTAGAGTTCTTTATCTATTTCCCAAAAGAGAACACAAAACCGAATGTAAAGTTAAAGAATGCACACTACAAACTTTCCATCACAAAACTTACTAGCTAGTTTACCCATTTCCATTCACCAAGTTCAAGTTCAATTAAAATCTCAGAACAAAATTCACAGTACAGACTCTAAACACTAACTGTCCCCAAGAGAACATATTTCTTTCTCTATAAAACTTGGAGATTCATTTAATGAAACCATAAAGGAGTAAAATCCTCCAACCGTAAAATATTACAAGGATCAATACAACTCATGACTCAAAGATTGAATTTCCATTACAAGGCATCAACAACTTAATGCAAATGAGTAAGTAGTTCGTGATCCCAAATAAGAACAATATTACCAAGCATTATAAACAGTGATATTGTATCCTTTCATACTACACTCAAGTATACTAGGTTTTATATTCAACATTCTATTAAAACCCAAGAATCAAATAAAAGATCAGAAGAGAGTAAGAAAACTAAACAATACATTTAAGACAAGTATTGTCCCAAACTTACTTCCAACTTAACTAAACAGAATCACCACAAGCCTCTCAAGTTCCAGTTAAAGGCTTATGATAGGAAGTATTTTTTTCAACATCAAAAACAAGAAGGAAAGTAAATAATACATTCCATAAACCCTTTTAAAAACTATTATTGGACTGTTTCAACAAACTAAAAATCATCAATACCCATAACAAGATTTAATTCCAGTCCCTTAAACCTTCTACAAACAACAGTCAAGCCTTCCACAGGACACGGGTTTGCTCAGGGAAGAGAAGAATAGGAAACACTTCATATTCACACGCCCTGTCATGCTTGAAGAAGGTGAGTACAGTCTCCCAAACCAAAAGTACCAAAACAGATCTAAAAAGAAGCTATAGAAGAAGATCTCGAAAGAGATTACGAGCTCTACTTTTAAAAAACAATCTCTAGAGACTGTTATAGAATAGATAGTCCTTAAATGAGATTAAATCTTCTCAAATCCTTAAAAACCAACAAAACCCAACTCACAATATAACTAAAGAATCAACACAAGTTCAAAACTCCACAATAATGGAATACACAGACGAGTGTCAAATATGAGATTTGAACATAAGTTCAGAACTTCACAAGGTTCTAATGCTAGCTCAAACAAGAAAAAAGTTAAAGTACGAGCCTAAAGTGAAACACAAAGCCCTTACTACAATCTCAAATAAAACACCAATGTTCTATTATGAGTTCAAGCAACTTCAAATCTTTAAAGAAGAATAAAACTCAATATATGATCGTATGTATAGAACAAAACTCAACAACTCGACTACAAGTTCAACATTAGAAGAAACTGAATAAGAGTATAGTGTTGAATATGAAGATTCAACCAAAATTTCAGATCTACACCAAGTTCCATTCAGTCTAGAATAAACACAAAGTTCCATTAAAAGATCATAACAATCACAAAGCTTCAACACAAGCTTAGAACAACCATGAAGCTCCACTACAAGCTCAGTGAAACACAAGACTAAAATAGAGATTCAGAACCATTCAAGTAGCAAAACCAGTTCAAATCGATACTAGTCTATAATGCAAATTACAAACTTCGAATATAAGCTACATAGCTTCAAATACAAGTTACAGAGCTTAAAATGAAAGTTGCATGAATTCCACTAATAACTAGTACAGAGAAATTTCCCAAGAACTACCATTAACAATAATGGATTCACATTCCAAAACCACATAGATTTCATGAAAACATGTAAGTAAATAACCAAACACATCATGCAAAAATATATCTCAAGTGAGAAGAATTGTTTTAATGAATCATTTAGAAGAAAGAAAGAAATCTTAATGGGTAGATCCTATCATGCATGGTAGTGCCTCTACTAATTTGAAGGAGACTTCTAGCTGAGCTTCCAACTCTTTTTCTTCCCCACGACAGATCAACAACCAAACAATTTTTCTTCCAATGCCTCTTATACATTCCCTTGATCGAAAATAGACTAGAGAAACCAAAAATAGTGAAGAAGAAGAAGAATTCTAACTATTGGTTCAATGAACGAGTTAGCTCCATGTGGAGAAAAATTCGCGATGCATGCAAAACCAAACAACCTCTCACAAACCCACCTCCTAAGTTTCCAAGATGGTTTGCACACAAAAATCGAGATTCATTAATTCCATAACTCCTAATTCTCCCACTTATCTCTCCTTTCCACCACCTCCCAAAACTAGTGAGTACCAATTCCAAATCAACATGCATTTCCATACTTAGTGAAGCCTCCACATAAGCCCCGCTAAAATTTAACTAGCCCTTAAAACTGGCTAGTACTTCCATGTATTTAAATCTAATCAAATCACAATAAAAGCCATTGGAACTGTCACTGTAGTGACTTGTGACCCTAGGCCCCTTTCAAATAATTTAGGCTAGATTTCCCAAAGCTTAGGTTAGTCCAACAATCATTTCCTAAATAATTTCCTTAGGTTTATAAACATTTCCATATGTAGTACCACCTTAGGTTATATCAAATTCACAACCATTAGTATTAGGCATTAGGTTAACATAGTATAGTATCACCATAGTAATCTCCCCTTCCCTTATTCATTTAGCACAAGAGCTTAGGTTAGGTCATCCCCCCAACACAATAGAATAAGAAGCTTAGGTTAGATTACAACCCAATTAAATAGACGTAGCTAGGAAGTAGGTGTTCTTACCTAGCTTAGGATACCGTTAGGATAGTCCTTTAGCTTTAGGATCCTAATCCCCTTCATAGTCATAAGATGACTATATTTTGTTTATGCCAATAATGTTCCGTGAAGATCAATCCTAGAGACCCAAGCACAAACTTACAACCGAATGAAGACATTTTCACACAAGACCATAAAATTTGCTAAAACAAAAAAGTTCAGTCTGCTATGCCTCTCAAACTATTGAATGTCAGTTTACCATTCAATTTGTTAAGAATATTTAAAACATTCCTTGGATCATTGAAATTGATCCAAGGATGAGTCAGTCAAAAGAGATAAGTTTGCAACTCTAAAAATCTGATTGCAGCTTATCAACAAGAAGTGAAAATGGATTCCTGAAAGCCATATCATTTCAGTCCAATGAATCCAAGAGCAGAGATGATTTATCCATAACAAGCATGATTTTCAACAATCAAGGAAACACACCTCATTCAATAAAATCACATGCCAACGCTTGTAATTCAAAGAGAAATATAATAGTTCGTTAAATGTGTTACATACTTCCCTCCTAAAAAGAATCATCATCCTGATGATTATCTCATTCTAATCATTGCATTTAGGATAATCAAATTATTCACTTCCTTAACATATGTTTGCAACAATATCCAAATTTAAAGTTCCAGAAATCAGCATTCACATAGTTGTTTATTCAAAAACAAATAGTTGTCTATCCATAACTGGCAGACTTATTGTCATATAAAGATAAAATCACAATTTTTATCAGTCATCCTAGTCAATTCTGATCAAATAAATATGGAAAAGTAGTTTTCATATCATCCAGGTTTTCCCAGGTTATACTTTCTTCATTAAACTAGTCCCACTTGATCTTACATTAACTTATCTCATGATTTATTAAATGTAATTGGTGATTTTCCAGCACTCGTATGGGTTTAACCAAGATTATTCTTAGGTCTTGGACCTGATAGGAATTCCAATTTAACAGATGTGATAAATATGAAACGTATTTATTAAGCAAAGAAATATGGAAAACATCATGCATTCATGATAAAGTAGGAGGTAATGCTATACAAGAAGCTACGGGGTTGATTACTTCAACTATCTTAAAAGGTCCCACCAAATGAGGTGATAACTTGCAGCCTTGCCAAAAGTATAGAGCTCTTTTTCGGTTTGACCTAAAGAAAGAATTTCTCACCAAGTTCAAATTTCTTGTCTACCCGCTTTAAATCAAGATAACTCTTTTCCCTATCTGTTTCTTCTTTCAAGCGTTCACAAATCATTTTAACTTGTTGTTCCATTTCGAGTAAGAATTTCAGGTCCAATTACCTCTCTATCCTCAATGTTGTCATAACTAACAAGGGTTCGCATTTTCTTCCATGTAATGCTTTGAAAGGTGCCATCTTAAGAGAGGCATGATATGTGTTATTATATGCAAACTCAACTAGTGGAATGTACTCTTCCCACTTATACTACTGATCCATACAATACATTCATAACGTATCCTCTAAACCTTGATTAACTCTTTTCAGTCATCTATCCATTTCTAGATGATACATAGAACTGAAATTTAGCTTAGTTCTTAGAGCTGCATTAAGAATTTGCCAAAACCTTGACGTCATTCTATGATCTCTATCTGATATGACTAATTGGACACTCCATGTAATCTTAAAATTTTGTGTACAAATATTTTAGCTAACACAGAGAGAATCATCCTTGATTACCAGCAATAAAATGTGCTACCTTCGTTAGTTTATCAAAAACTAATAAAATAACATCATGTTTATTTCTTGACATAGGCAACCCTTGTACAAAGTCCATGCTTATCAATTGCCATTTGTACCGCAAAGTATGCTTTATGAGGATACAATAAACCGGTTGGGTGCATATGTTCCACTTTAACACGTTGACATTCAAGGCAAAGTGTGTCAAAAATCAATAACATCCTTTTTAATTCCTTTCTAGAATTATTGTTGTTTTATATCAATAAGCATCTTTGTAATACCAACGTGTCCAAAAAAGGTGAATTGTGAAATTTCGCTAATAATTTCTTCCTTAAATCATTTAAAAAGGTATGTATACCTTGTTTTCAAATCTTAAGGTTCCTTTGTTATCAAAGTGAAAACCTTTATACCTCAAATCATTAGGATCTGAAGCAAGCCTGTCTTTACTTGCTAAAAGTAAGAATAAGATTCCATAACACTTTTACTTCATCGTTAAATTGAGTTCTCAATGTTATAAGAGAAGAAATGTGTTGCTTATGACTTAGAGTGTTAGCCACTCTTTTTCTTTACCCTTGATATAAATGATGTCAAAATCATATTGATACAAAAAATCTAACCATCTTCATTTTCTTACATTTAGATTTGGTGAGTGAAAATATACTTTAGCCCAAGATGATGGTTTTCAATTCAAAAGGTTTACCAAATAGGTAATGCCTCCAAAATTGTAGTGTATGAATAATGGCAGCAAGCCCTAGATCATTTGGAGCATAATCCAACTCATGTAATTGTATTTTTATACTTTTGTAAGCCAAGACATGATCATTTGGTAACAAAATACCTCCTAGACCTTCACCAGATGCATTAGTTACCATCATAAAGTCTCGATTAGGATCTCTGCATCGCTAGAATAGGTTCTGAAGTTAGCTTGTTACTTCAAATTTTTGAATGCAATTTCACAGTTCTCACTCCAAACAAACTTTTTATCCTTCTTCTATAAATAAGTTATTGGTGCAACTACCTTAGAAAAATCTTTTACAAATTTTCTATAGTAGCTAACAAGCCCCATGAAGCTTCTAACTTCATGTACATTCTTTGGTGTAGGCCACTCAGTTATAGCTATAATTTTGAAGGATCTACAACAATTCCATTCTTACTTATTACATGTCCTAAATAGTGCACTTTTGTGTCATAGAAAGAACATTTAGACAACTTACCATATAACCGTCTCTTTCTCAAAATTTCCAAAACTATCTTCAGATGCTCATAGTGTTCCTCAATACTTTTAGAATATATTAGAATGTCATCCAAGAATACGAGCACAAATTTGTCTAAGTATTCTTGAAATATGTTATTCATTAAGTTCATAAATGTTGCAAGTGAATTTTTAATCCAAAAGGTAAAACCGTGAACTCATAATGTCCATACCTTGTTACGAAAGTTGTTTTATGAATGTCCTCATCCTTAATCCACAATTCATGATATCCAGATTAAAGATCTATCTTAGAATATACGATGCTCCACGCATCGATCAAATAGATCATCAATTCTAGGGAGTGGGTAATTATTCTTGATTGTTTCTTTGTTTAACATTATGTAATTAATGGGAAATCAAAGTGTTCCATCCTTCTTTTTCACAAAAATTATAGGTGCTCCCTAAGGTGACACACTTGGTCTAATCAAACCTTTAGACACAATTTCTTTCAACTTGAGCCTTAAGCTCTACTAATTTTCTATTAGTCATTTGATACAAAGTGCTTTAGAAATAGGTTCAGTTCTAGGCTTGATCTCAATTGTGAAATCAAACTCCCTTTTGGGTGGAAGAATTGAAAATTCTTCCTGAAATACGTCACTGAAGTCTCATAACAGTGGATACCATTCCATGACATCACTTTTCTCTTCAGCTGTTTCTATAATTTTTATTGCATATAAATTACAACCTTTATTTTTGGCCTTTTAAGTTGCATAGCTAACATTTTTCTAACAAAAATCTTACGTTTCACACCCTGAATCTCTGATGTTTTCTACAGGTCATCTAAACAACTAATGTGTTTTTCAAAATAGTCCACTTTATCCTTATGTTTTGCTAACCAATTAACACCTATGATTACATCATAATACCCCAAAGGTGCAACATAAAGATTAAATTTGGTGGAAAAGTTAGGTAAATTAAGGATGCTGCCTAAAAAGACACATACTTACAAGTATGAGCAACATTATGCAGTCCATTTTTTATCCATGTTTCCATCTTTTCTTTTTATTTTTGATGCTAATTTACTAGAAATAAAACATTCAATAGCTCCGGTGTCAAAAATAATAGTTATAGGTAAACCAAATAACTTACCCAGAACTTCTATAGGCGTGGCCTACTTATCGGCTACTACGGTGTGTATCTTGTGTTATTGATTACGATCATCCTTTTTCAAAGGGCATTGATTTGCGTAATGATCTTTTCCACAGTTATAACAGCATCCTACAGGTCCCTTTCTAGGTTTGGGTTTATTTCAACCCTAGTGTAATCATTCGACCTCCATATGACTTATGTCCATTATTATTGTTCTTGAAAAGTTGTTTTGTGCATTTCAAACAAACTTGTTTATTGCTTCTTTCTTATTAGTATCAGATGAAAACTTACTTTTCATTCGAATGTTTTCCATGGTCCTTTCTTAAGTGCAAGAGATGATGAAGAGTTGTTGGGGATTTTCTTCCTTACCTCCTCCTTATGAATAGAAATTACCTTCAATTTTTGTTCTTTCCTTATGGCTTTTTCAACAACCACTTCCATCATGGTTGGGCTATGAACATCCACCTCTCCTCCTATAACAAGATTCAATCCCATGATGAATTTCCATATCACGAACTTCTCATCGGTTTGGTGTGAGGTACATACTTAAGGAGTTTAGTAAACCGTTCCTTATACTCGATTCTGATTAGCTTTCCTTGAGTTAAGTTCTGTAATTCAGTCATTTTCTAATCATAGTAAAGTTGCGGAAGCCAACATTTCCTAAAATAAAGTTTAAATTGATCCCATGTGATATTAGTTTAATCAATGTTTAACTCGGCCTTATTGCCTTTGTTTCTTCGAGAAATTTCTTATTGCAAAGTATATCTCCATCTCACTGAGCCAATTCTCAGCCCCATCTTCTAATGTGGTTCCATCAAACTTGGTTGGACTTATCCTTTTATATAATTAGTGAGTTCATTTATCACCTAGCCTTTTTGTTCTCAATCTGATTAGGTATGTTCACATTGTTCTTATCAACACCTACATTGGCATTTTCCATTGGAGGTGGTTGATTATTTATTATCATCATCTTCTTCCTCCTCATTACCTATTACTTGTTTAATTACAGCTAAACAATCTCTTATGTCCAACAGGAAGTGAGGATCTCATCGAGTTTTTAGGCGATTGTTGCTCCTTCCTTAGGTGGAGGATTGTTTACAACATTTCCTCTTGTTCTAACCATTTTTTGTTAACATTTTTTTAGTTTCATTAGATTATGAACACAATAGGTCTAATAGCTAAAACCTTTAGTTCTAATACCAAGATGTAACATTCCCATTTTAAGACTTTAGAAACAAGGGATTTTTATTTAAAACATAATGTTCTCTTTTCCAAATAAAAATCATTTAGAACACACATTCCATGCCAATCAATCTCATAACAGATAACCATATACAACTATAATGACTTAGTATGCTACCGATCTCTCATTCCATGACTCGGTTACCAACCAATCTCTCATGTTAACTTAAAGTATAGAATAATTTATGTATACTACATATACTTGGTTCTCCTACCCTATTCCAAGTACTAAGTGATCTGTTTAAAGAACCTATCTAAATATTTGTTACCAATATTCATCTGACATCACAATGCAACTAGTAGCTTGCAATACTTTGGCCAAATATTTTCCACATACTATATATGCATGCTACTATTCCTAGACAACATACTCATCATTCCAGAATACGTCCTTCACCTCACTCTTTTTTATCTAGAATGGTCTTTACTGACTACTATCAGTCCACTTGCCCAAGGTTTGACCCTAGCCTAGGTTAGAAACATAATTTATTATAGGAAGACGCTCACGATGACTTAGGATATATGGGCATACTCGGTTGACCTAAGTCAACCAGATGTGCCAAGGTACCCTAAGTCATTGAAAGATACTACCTATCCTAAACATGCTACTAACTTGACCTAGAGAGAAACTAAGTTCAAGTCTAGATGTGCATAAATCTAGATGAACAAATATGAAAGGGTGTTGCCACATGTCAATTGTAACACTGTATCCTCAAGAAGTCCAAGGACTTCTCAAGGGTACAGTCCTATAGTTGGCGTGTGCCAACATCTGTTAGAACTGATTCATCAAGATGTACATACCCCCTTAGTGGTCATTAATCATAATTAAATTGGATTAAGATTCAGATTACAAAGCAACCATGCCTAACCCTAATTCCAACATTTATTAAGTTTTTACCCATACTTATCCTAATTAGAGACGGAGAACTTCATTAATCCATATTTGCATTATTGTTCATTAACGTGGCATAATAAAGCTATCCCAAAAAATAGGATAGTAAACATCAACGTTTAATTCCTAATGCAACTTCATTGTCCAAATTAAGTGTGACATCCACCTTGATTCAACTAATGTTTACTTTATAAACAAAGTTATAAATATTAAGGGTCATAACCACTGATCATATTATCTTTCATTCTTGGGAGAGGAAGAGTCTTCAAAAAACATGGTAAAATGTTAGGTTCAAAATAACCTTTTTATCATTAATTTAACATATAGTTTGATTGTATGTCCCATTCATATTTCATTATCAAACTATAGTTGTGTAGTTAAAGAATGACATCTTTTGTAATTTAACAAGTTCATTATAATAGGGGAGATTATACTATCTCCTTAATCCTACTCAATATCTGATAACAACAATAGTATATAAATAGATATAAAGAATACCTCAAAGATATCACTATTATTTCCGAATATAAGTACAAATATTTCAGTTCACAATTTTAAGTCCAACACAAACCTTTCAATTCATGATTTAAAATGTACATTTACAAGACTATGCAATTCAGACATTCTACATGTCAATCATAATTAAGATCTTAAAAGAACATCACTTTTCTTTTCCAATACCATTCAAGAATGATTCAAAACTCTTTACATAAGATCCAAAATTAAATAAACCAATACATCATGAAAGTTCTTATCTTCTTTTATCACTTACAATGTCCATCTACAAAATTTCTAGCATGGGTCAGTTCAATGAACTGAGCATGATAAGCACTAAGCATTAAAGTAAAGTTCATTCCACTAATTGTTCCATTAAATAATTCTACCTTAATGAAATAATTAATATACATCATAAAACCAATCATAAGTAATAACATCTAGAAAATATGTACAATAAAAGGAATCTTAATTCACTTTTTAAGAAAAGAGCATAGCATAATCTACAACACCTGCATTTATATCATATTGCTTAATTGATCCTATCAATTAATTTTAAACAATCAACCGGTCTTGTCATCCAATTGTATCATAATTTCATAAGAATAGAAATGCACCTTTTTCTTTTCTAAGAAGAAAAAGTAGTTAGTTATAGCATAGATCATATCAGAATACTTCATCACTCCATATAAAAAAGGAATAAGAATCACTACATGCTATTTTTCCAAACACTCATCATTAGTAAAGCAATTATAGGTTTAGAATGCACAAATCTTCCTAAATTCAAAGACCTGAAATGAAACGTTCCACAATAAATTTTCCATCTCAGAAGAAGATTGAAAATAGATAAGTTCAATCAAATGAACTTATACAAACAACAAAAAAGGATCTCAAACAGAAAAGGACCCAATCCATATTTCATTTCATTTATACTATGAAATGAAATCCCTTATCTAATTTAAACTTAGAAGTTCTTTATCTAGTTCCCAAAAGAGAACACAAAACTAAATGTACAGTTAAAGAAAGCACACTACAAACTTTCCATCACAAAACTTACAAACTAGTTTACCCATTTCCATTCACCAAGTTCAAGTTCAATTAAAATCTCAGAACAAAATTCACAGTTACGACTCTAAACAGTAACTATCTCAAGAGAACATATTTATTTCTCTATAAAACTTGGAGATTCATTCAATGAAACCATAAAGGAGTAGAAATCCTCCAACCATAAAAGATTACAAGGGTCAATACAACTCATGAATCAAAGACTGAATTTCCATTACAAGGCATCAACAACTTAATGCAAATGAGTAAGTAGTTTGCGATCCCAAATAAGAACAATATTACAAAGCATTCAGAACAGTGATACTGTATCCCTTCATACTACACTCAGTATACTAGGTTTTATATTCAACATTCTATTAAAACCCAAGAATCAGATAAAAGATCATAAGAGAGTAAGAAAACTAAACAATATGTTTAAGACAAGTATTGTCCCAAACTTACTTCTAACTCATGAACAGAATCACCACAAGCCTCTCGAGTTCCAGTTAAAGGCTTATGATAGGGAAGTATTTGTTTCAACATCAAAAACAAGAAGGAAAGTAAATAATACATTCCATAAACCCTTTTAAAAATTGTTATGACTGTTCCAATGAACTAAAAATCATCAATACCCATAACAAGATTTAATTCCAGTCCCTTAAACCTTCTACAAATAACAATCAAGCCTTCCACAAGACATGGGTTCACTTAGGGAAGATAAGAATAGGAAACACTTCATATTCACATTCCCTGTCATGCTCAAAGAAGGTGGTATAGTCTCCAAAAAGAAGTTACAAGAAGAAGATCTCAAAAGAGATTACCAGCTCTACTTTTAAATAAAACAATCTCTCAAGACTCTTATTGAACAGACATTCCTTAAATGAGATTAAATCTTCTCAAATCCTTAAAAACAAACAAAACCCAGCTCACAATACAAGTAAATAATCAACACAAGTTCAAAACTCCACAATAATGGAATACCTATATAGTGTCAAATACAAGCTTCAAACATAAGTTCAGAATATCACAAGCTTCTAATGTTGGCTCAGACAAGAAAAAAGTTTAAGTACGAGCCTAAAGTAAAACAAAATCCCTAAATACAAGCTCAGAACAAAACACCAATGCTCTATTATGAGTTCAAGAAACTTCAAATCCTTAAAGAAGAATAAAACTCAGCTCTGAGCGTATGTACAAAACAAAACTCAACAACTCGACTACCAGTTCAACATTCGTAAGAACTGAATAAGAGTATAGTGTTGAATATGAAGATTCAACCAAAATTTCATATCTACACCAAGTTCCATTCAGTCCAAAATAAACATGAAGCTCCTATTATCCAAAATAAGCCCTGCTTATTTTTGGCTAACTCCTCCTCCTTTTCCTTTTTTGGCACTTAAATGAATTTTTGGCATGCTTCAGGGACTCAAAATTTTCTAGAAATGGATTATCAGATAGATAATTTTCTCACCTTTCCAGAAAGGTAAAATTTTCCTCCTAACTCCTTGTAAATTTCAAGTTATGGCTTAGCAGAGTTTTTTGGGGAAAATTTCCCTAGACAGGCCCGCAGCCAATGAGAAGGTGCCACGTGGTAGGGCGTAGCGGTAGATGTCGGGGAAAATTTTAAGTTTTTAGCACTTTGGTCAAAGGGCACAAAGGAAAAATTTGGCCTGCAGACCTGAGAAAGGAAAGAAATGGGTTAGCGCGGGCCCGCAGAGGAAAACTTGGCATTTAGCCCTTTGAGGGTTAAAATGCCCAAGTCAAATTTTGGCCCGAAGGCCTGCCAAGCGATGAGGAGCTAGGACATGTCATGGCAGAAGGGTGGAGGTGCAGAGCTATTTGGAAAATTTTTCCAAAATCTAAAAAAGGCACAAAGGAAAAAAATGAAGTGCGCCCCTGCTGAGCAAACTAGGAGGTGACACGTGTCACCGAGAGAGTGGAGCGCAGGGAAAATTTGTTAAATTTTCCCAGTAAAAAATCAAAGGAGAAAAGCATAGTTTGGGCCCGCATTTCCATCAGAAAAAGGGAAAGTTCCATGTGGTAGTAGAGTGGCGGGGCATGAGGAATTTTTGGGAATTTTTCCCAAATTCAAAAATGGGAAAATTTTAAAGTTTCAGCCCACCGACCCGATTTTTGCCCCAGTTTTGCCCTAAATCTTCAAAGGGCCATATCTTTTGATCCAGAGCTCAGTTTTTCATGTTCTTTATATCAATGGAAATCTATTGAAATTATCTATACAATGGAGGGTTAAATTTTTATTTTGGTGAAGATTTATGGGAGAAAAATGGAAAAATGTCTCTAGCATGTAAAAACATAGAAAACGACTCCAACCACCAAAATTAATGAAGTATGGGCCTCTATTTTTCTCTGTAAAGAAATGTACTTCAAAGTATGGGCTTGTTTATGGAAAACCATCATTTTTTAGGCACATTAGATGAATTTTGTTGGTGGTTGTAGTCCCAAATCAATTTTCCTTGTTTTTGCTTTCCCTTCATTCTGCTTCGCCATTAAAAGCCAGATTTGGCTAATTTGTAAAAGGTTGGATGTTCTTGCTTCTGAAAGATCTTATTTTCCACTTAGTAGGTGGATTTGAAGGAGTTTCAGACCTCCCATGGAGATTCTAACATGTTTTTTTTTCCTCTTTGCTATTGCAATGTATTGTATCAAATATGGGCATGATAATGTATGTTTTGTGATCAATTTTCAATCCTCTCATGCAGTTATTATTGTCTTCTAATCCTTCATTACATTTTGGTAATTTGTGCATGTTTTGTTGCTGCAATCTTCATGATTTGTGTCTATTTTTGCAAATCAAGGAGTTCAACACTCCTTTGGTGTATCACCTCTCTATTTTTTCTTAGTTTTGTTTCCATTTCCATGTTTCTCTCAACCCTGTCTCCTTGGTAGTTTTAGAGTAGGAATTTTGAACCAGAACCTCTGTAAAATTACATGCATACACCTAAATAGAGGAGTAAGAACTAGATTCAATCTGGATATTTTTCTCACCTTGCAAGGCCCCACACCTTGGAGAAAACTCAATGTTGTGCATTCACACCAGATGAGTTTGCCTTAGAAAAGCAGATCTATAACTCATTTAGGGGTGTTGTGAATTTGCACTAACAGATTTTGGCATGCCAGTGGGACCGTAGACGTCTTCCACTTCATCTTTTATAGGATGATGTGTTCCTGTGAAGATTTCAGCCTTTGGAGGCAATTGTAAACACATTTTGTGACTCCATCTAGTAAACAACCCATCTTTGAAGTTGTAGACCTTCCTTTTCATTCATTTTCATTCATTTTTCATCCATTCTTCTTTCCATCTCTTCCATCTTCTTTCATCCCATGAATTTGTGCAATCATGACTTCATTTCCATCATGGGATTCACATTTACAACAACAACAATGTTTCCCACCTCCAACATGTTTCTCAAATCCTCTAGATCAACATTTTGATCATATTCAAAACCAGTATGCATACCCATATGAGCAATGCCAAAATCAGTTTGGCTATGAAGCATGTCAAGCACAAGGGTATGCAGATTGTGAGGGAAGTCAAGAAGAAAATGCTGATTTGTTGGAGAGGATCTAAAATATGGAGGTAAACATGGTGCAATCCAGGGCTCAAACAAAAGTGAATGCATTTCAGATTGGTTTCAGAGCACCTGTCCATGGGGAGGCCCTTTTCCAAGACACTTAAGCCCTCAGGAGAAGCTAGACTTCATGGTTGAAATGTTGCCCCAACTTACACAATGGATTGAGGAGATAGAAGCATATGAGAAAAGTCTGAATCAACCTTGTCAATGGGTAAGTCATTCAATAGCTCCTTGTCTTTATTTTTCACCCTCTCAAGCTTTATCATTTCAGCAGTGTCAAGCTTCAAGTTTCCCATATGCTGCCCCAAATGTTAATTCCATTTCTCCATCTCCTAGTCTCCCATCCCACCTCAATTTCTCTACTCTTTTCCCTTCCAAAAATGGTTCCCTCCAAAGAAACAAGAGTTTCTACCTCCTCCAACACCACAAAAATTGCAAAATCAATTGAGTCACAACCCACCCCTCCTCTTGCATTCCCAAATCCATGTTGGGAAGATAAAAATCAGAATTCCAGTCAAGGAAAGCAAGAAGAATAACCAAACAAGGATGAAAAGATCAAAAGTTTGTTGAACTTGGCTCTCAAATTTAGGATTACAAAAATCCCCTTGATGGTTAAGCCAAAAGAGGAAGTTGGAGTTAGGGAGAAAGTGGTAAACAACGCTGATTTTATAGCAGCAGTGAAGCAAGAAAAACAATAGTTTGTTGGTGATGAGTTGGGTGTCCATGTTGACACTTTGCCCAAAGACAATGTTGATCCAATTTGCACTGCAAAATCAGTCATTGTGGAGGAAGAAAAACCAGCTCAAAATCCCATTTCGAGGAGCAAATGGATGAGATCAAGTCAGTTTTTGCAACAACAGAAGAAGGAAGCATTATTGATACATTTTTGCTTTCATTTGAAGGGGCTGATTTGATTGATGAAGCCATTATGGAGGTGAACAAAACAGGTCCAAATTATGAGCAAGAGGCACAAGAAATTTCATGTTTCTCTCCCACTTCATCTCTCCAAAAATATAATTTCTTGGATGAGTTCGAATTGGCAAGTTGCATGTTTGAAAATGAAGCTACACATGGTGAAGAAAATGCAGATTTGAAGGTCACCATGCAAGAGGGAAAAGATTTGTTGCAGCAGGACAATGAAGAGTTTGATTGTTTATCAGACTTAGAGGAATGTCTTGAGGAGGAGCCAGCTGAAATTACAACATTCTCTTCTCCACCATTCATTCTCCAACATCAAGAGCCTACTGCCACAAAGGAGAACATTAAAAAACAACAGCTTGTGTTTTGTGACAGCTCATTGGAACCAAGATTGGAAGGTATTAATCTTCCATGTTCTTCATTGGAGGAAGAAGGAAAATAGTAGGAGAACTTCATCATTTCTTCCACATCATCCACCCAAGAAGGTCCATAAGAAGACTCCATTTTTGGAGTTGAAAATCAAAGCTATGGGCATATCAAATGGATCAGACCTTTCCCAATAAGGTATTTGGCTTCATTGGAGCCAAAGGAGAAGCCACAACTAGTCATGCTTGCTTCTAAGCATGAGGATGAGCTACAAAGTACCAAGGATCAGCTACCATACCTCTTCAATCCAAATGCAGAGCAACTAAAAGAGGTATTCAATTTTCTTTTAGCTGACACCTTATTGATTTGGGTAGAAGAACAGCTTCTTGTTGATTTTCCACTCATTCTAACAGCCATGATTAGTTCCAAATCAATTGCATGGCTGCCCATTTTGAAGAAAGGAAGCTATTTTTCACAACCAGTTGCAGGGTTTGTTTAGCTCACCTTTGCTTCCAGTTAGAGTAGAGTAGGTAGGTTTGCTTTTAGTAGAAGAAGTGCTTGTGCACACTCTACATATCCCACTTGGGGTATGTATGATTTCCAATTTTGTAAATATTTTTTTGGTGTTGTTGTGTTGCTCTTGCACAGTCCATTGTAGTGGCATTTTGGTGGATGACCCCAAGCTCAGTGGTCTTCAAGTGGCTCAAAGGGAAGCTTTCAAAAGTCAAATTAGTTTACAAGCTACTACTCATGACTCCATTCCCAATGGATGCTTCAAGGTAGCTGATCACTTCATCTAGCAGGTAGATGACCCCTCTGAGTCACCAAAGTGTTATCCAAAATAAGCCCTGCTTATTTTTGGCTAACTCCTCCTTTTCCTTTGCTGGCACTTAAATGAATTTTTGGCATGATTTAAAGACTCAAAATTTTTAGAAATGGATTCATCAGATAGATAATTTTTTCACCTTTCCACAAAGGTAAAATTTTCCTCCGAACTCCTTGTAAATATCAATTTATGGCTCAATGGCGGAGTTTTGTGGGAAGAATTTCCCTAGACAGGCCCGTGGCCAATGAGAAGGTGCCACGTGGCAGGGTGGAGCGGCGGATGTTGGGGAAAAGTTTAAGTTTTGGAACTTTGGTCAAAGGGAACAAAGGAAAAAATTGGCCTACAGCCCGACGAAGGAAATAAATGGGTTAACGCGGGCTCGCGGAGGAAAACTTGGCATTTAGCCCTTTGGGGGTTAAAATGCCCAAGTCAAATTCTTAGCCTCAAGGCTCGGTGGAGGTGGTTGAGCAATGAGGAGTTGATACGTGTCATGGCAGAAGGGTAGAGGCACAGAGCTATTTGGAAAAAATTTCCAAAATCTAAAAAAGCACAAAGGAAAAATTTGAAGTGTGCCCCCGCCGAGCGAACCAGGAGGTGACACGTGTCACCGGAGAGTGGAGCGCGGGGAAAATTTGGGAAATTTTCCCAATGAAAATTCAAAGGAGAAAAGCATAGTTTGGGCCCACATTTCCATCAGTGAATGGGGAAGCGCCATGTGGCAGTGGAGTGGCGGGGCATGGGGAATTTTTGGGAAATTTTCCCAAATTCAAAAAATGGGAAAATTTTAAAGTTTCGGCCCACCGACCCAATTTTTACCCTCAGTTTTCCCTAAATCTTCAGAGGGCCATATCTTTTGATCCAGAGCTCAGTTTTTCACGTTCTTTATATCAATGGAAAGCTGTTGAAATTATCTACACGATGGAGGGTTAAATTTTGAATTTTGGTGAATATTTATGAGAGAAAAATGGAAAAACGTCTCTGGCATGTAAAAACATAGAAAACAACTCCAACCACTAAAATTAATGAAGTATGGGCCTTTTTTTTCTCGTAAATCAATTTAATTCAAACTATGGGCTTGTTTATGGAAACCCATCATTTTTTAGGCCCATAATATGAATTTTGTTGGTGGTTGGAGTCCTAAATCAATTTTCCCATGTTTTTGCTTTTCCTTTATGCCAGATTTGGCTCATTTGTAAAAGGTTGGATGTTCTTGCTTCTGCAAGCTCTTCTTTTCCCCTTAACAGGTGGATTTGAAGGATTTTCAGACCTCCCATGGAGATTATAACATGTTTTTTTCCTCTTTGCTATTGCAATGTATTGTATCAAATCTGGGCATGATAATGTATGTTTTGTGATCAATTTTCAATCCTCTCATGCAATTATTATTGTCTTCTAATCCTTCATTGCATTCTTGTAATTTTTGCATGTTTTTTTTCTACAATATTCATGATTTGTGTCTATTTTTGTAAAGCAAGGAGTTCAGCACTCCTTTGGTGTATCACCTCTCTATTTTTGCTTAGTTTTGTTTCCATTTCCATGTTTCTCTCAACCCTATCTCCTTGGTAGTTTTAGAGTAGGAATTTTGAACCAAAACCTCTGTAAAATTGCATGCATACACCTAAATAGAGGAGTAAGAACCAGCTTCAATCTAGAGAGTTTTCTCACCTTACAAGGCCCAACACCTTGGAGAAAACTCAATGTTGTGCATTCACACTAGATGAGTTTGTCTTAGAAAAGAAGATCTATAACTCATTTTGGGTGCTTTGAATTTGCACTAACAGTTCCATTAAAATCTCATAACAATCAAAAAGCTTTAACACAAGCTTAGAACAACCATGATGCTCCACTACAAGCTCAACAAAACACTAGACTAAAATAGAGATTGAAAACCATTCAAGAAGCAAAGCTAGTTTAGTCGATAATAGTCTCGAATGCAAGTTACATAATTCAAATACAAGCTACAGAGCTTCAAATACAAGTTACAGAGCTTCAAATGCAAGTTGCAAGAATACCACTAATAACTAGGACAAAGAAATTTCCTAAGAACTACCATTAACAACAATGGATTCACATTCCAAAAACCACATAGATTTCATGAAAACATGTCGGTAAATAACCAAACACATCATGCAAAGATATATTTCATGTGAGTAGAATTGTTTTAATGAATCATTTAGAAGAAAGCAAGAAATCTTAATGGGTAGATCCTATCATTCCTGATAGTGCCTCTACCAATTCGAAGGAGACTTCCACCAAGCTTCCAACCCTTTTTCTTCCCCATGACAGATCAACAACTAAATTTTTTTTCTTCCAATGCCTCTTATACATTCCCTTGATAAAAAATAAACCTAGAGAAACCAAAAATAGCCAAGAAGAAGATGTCAAACTGATGGTTCGAAGAACTATTAGCTCCATACGGAGAAAAATTTGCGATGCATGCGTAACAAAAACCTCTCACAAACCTACCTCCTGAGTTTCCAAGATGGTTTGCACACAAAAACCGAGATTCATTAATTCCATAACTCCTAATTCTCCCGCTTATCTCTCCTTGCCACCGCCTCCCAAAACTGGCAAGTACCAATTCCAAATCAACATGCATTTCCATACTTAGCGAAGCCTCCACATAAGCCCCACTAAAATTTAACTAGCCCTTTCCAAATTGGCAGTACTTCCATGTATTTAAATCCAATCAAATCACAATAAAATCTGTTGGAACTGTTGTCATAGTTACTTGTGACCCTAGGCCCCTTTCAAATAGTTTAGGCTAGATTTCCCAAAGCTTAGGTTAGTCCAACAATCATTTCCTAAATAATTTCCTTAGGTTTATAAACATTGCCATATGTAGTACCACCTTAGGTTATATCAAATTCACAACCATTAGTATTAGGCATTAGGTTAACATAGTATAGTATCACCATAGTAATCTCCCCTTCCCTTATTCATTTAGCACAAGAGCTTAGGTTAGGTCATCCCCCCAACACAATAGAATAAGAAGTTTAAGCTAGATTACAACCCAATTAAATAAACCTAGCTTGGAATTAGGCATTCTTACCTAGCTTAGGATACCGTTAGGATAGTCCTTTAGCTTTAGGATCCTGATCCCCTTCATAGTCATAAGATGACTATATTTTGTTTACACCAATAATGTCCTGCGAAGATCAATCCCAAAGACCCAAGCACAAACTTACAAAAAAATGAAGACATTTCACACAAGACCATAAAATTTGCTAAAACACAAAAGTTTAGTCCGCTATGCCTCTCAAACTATTGAATTTCAGTTTACCATTTAATTTGTTAAGAAGATTTAAAACATTCCTTGGATCACTGAAATTGATCCAAGGATGAGTCAGTCAAAAGAGATAAGTTTGCAACTCTAAAAATCCGATTGCAGCTTATCAATAAGAAGTGAAAATGGATTCCTGAAAGCCATATCATTTCAATCCAATGAATCCAAGAGCAGAGATGATTTATTTATAACAAGAATGCTTTTTAACAATCAAGGAAATATACCTCATTCAATAAAATCACATGCCAACACTTGTAATGCAAAGAGAAATATAATAGTTTGTTAAAGGTGTTACACTATTCCTATGAATGCAAAGAGTCTCATATTGTAAAGGACAAATGAAAATTCATGTGGGAGGTAGGTGAAGAGTTTTTCTAAAGTATATAAATTGCAATGACTCCACCATTATTAAGGGTTGTCACTTTTGTATGTTCAATAGTAGATAACTACATTTGATAAGAAAAAGAGATAGTTATTTTCTTCTATTCTCCTTCTCATATGTTCTTCCATTTCTCTCTTTGTATAACTTTGTGAGAATGTCAATAAAGAAGAAAGGAGTTTCATTATTTTATTGATGAGGGAATAAGTGATAATTTTTACATAATTCCATCTTGTCTTGGTGTTAGTAATAAGGTTATTATTCTTTCTAAATATTTGTGTTGATATGCTTTGATTAATCCTTACAGGAATCTAAGTTTTCTACCTACTATATTAATCCCCCTTCCTAATTTACCACAAACTTTTTCCCAACTACCTACCAAATTCCTCCCTTGAAATAAATTGCAAGTATCTTCCACAGGTTTAGTGTAGTTTCCTGTTGGATCCTTGGCCTCTAGGTCAACACATTTTTTTAATTTTTATTCACACACAATAATGGAGCTTTCACATTTAAGAAGAGGTACCTAGTCCCAAATCATTGGCATAAATTCATCAATTTTTCCTATTGAAAAATTTTCTTTCCAATATTATCTTTGTCATAAAATTTCCTATCATCTTATTGAAGTCTTCAACAATTCCATTGGCTTGTGGGTGATAGGGTGTAGTCTTATGGTGTGTCACCATAAACTCTTCCAACAATATTCTAATTTTTCTATAGGAAAGTGAGTTCCCCTATCACTAGTAAGGCTCAATGGAAAGCCATACCTACTTATAATATTTTCCCATAGAAATCTAGTTGATATTGTTTCAGTTCAATCCTTTATAGGCATGGCTTATTCCCACCTTGTCAAGTAATTTGTGTATGTAATGATGTAGTGTGTACATGTTCTATGCATGGGTGGTGAACTAGGGATTACTAATTCAATTTCCCACTTCTCAAATGGATTTTTGATTATTATAAGTCACAAACACATCTCATCTATATTTCTAGGTTAACCTATTCTCTTACAATGGTCACAAGCCTTGAAAAATGCCTTGGTATCCAGATCTTGTGTTTCCCACCTTAAATATTCTAGTAAGGTCTTAAACATTATCATTTCTCCTACATAGTGACTTTAGAAACCTATAATTTAACTCGATAAATTTAAATACTTAAATTTCACTAATTATCCTCTTTCTCACAAATTGACGACATATCGTCAATATAACACACTTCCTCTTCTATCACCGTTAATTAGCTACATTACACTAGTTAATTAACCCTTCTATCGACAAATACACTAATTAACGACCTTGATTAATTATTCCACCTTTCTATCTAGACTAATTAATTATTATTAATTAATTAGCTTCCTCTTCCATTAAATCAATAAATCATAACTTATTTGATTAAATCCCTCTCATAGTCTAAATCGTGCTAATTATTCCTCTAAAAAGCTTTTGTAAGCCTCTCGCATACCTATTAATTAATCACTTTTGTTGATTAATAAATCCCCTTAAACCCCATGGGTCACTAAAGGATAAACTAAACTTTTCGAAGGTTGAGTCAACCCATTCTAAACCTTCTTTATCCATAACTAACCCAACCTCTCCATTTATTCCACATGAAGAGGGATATAGAGATTCTTCTATCCATTGGGTTATATAAGGAGCCATCCTCCTAACTTTCTATTTACACCTAAACTTCTAAATGAGCATAGAGCATACACTATACCCATGTTATCATCTTTGAAGAATTATTCCATTAGAAGAGCTAGCCTTCTCCATTTCATGCATTCATGCACCCAAGTGTTTGAAGTCATATGCAAATATGTCAAGTATTCTTATAGCCATGATTTGAAAAGACTCCATTCTATGAAAACTTGGGATTTCAAGCACATAATCAACTATTTGATTGCTAGAGATCTACATACGTTAAATCTCAACCCATTTAGCATTCAATAAGTGATAGAAGTTAATTTGTTTAGCATATTAGCTTAAAATTTTCATTTCTATTTAATGTAGAAATGTTGATAGGTTATATTTGCTTAATCTCTTAGAATGATAATGCATAGGTTTAGTTTAGCACGGTATTGAAGCTACTAGGTTTTAGTTTCAGTTATACTTACATAGCTAAATATTTTGTGTATACATTTGGCATGCCTGGTGGGATGGGTCCTTATTCCCTTAACATTCTTGTTCAAATTTTATTATTATTTCAAGTATTTGGCTAACCCTTGATATACACATGTGTGAAATAATGTTAAATTTCTTAATATTTTTGCTAATATTACATGTGTAGGGTATCATATAGAGCTTTAATTCTAATGGGTTGTTATCAATTTTGAGCTAACATACTAAAATTTGGAGCATTTTGAGCTTGTTGGTGTCATTGGATGTATTTTTACTACAGGATAGGCACGTGTACAAAAACCTAGGCATACACACACATCTGGCATGCATATACTCTACTCCAATAATGTACCTTTGCTGTTATTAGAAACTTGTTAAGATGGCACACATACCCCTAACCTATGCACAAACACCCTAACCTTGGCACACACGCCTATACCCTGGCACACACTCCCATATCTTGGTGTAGGCATCTCTCGGGTGGTGCAGTGCACTATCTAAGTTTCCATACTACCTTTTTGATAACCTTAGTGCACATGCCTATATCCTAACATAGACATATCTCGGGTGGTGCGGGCACACTGCGGATCTAGATTTACAAAGAGGGGCACAACCACCCTAACCCATGCACACATGCTCTAACCTATATGCAGGTTCTTTAGTTTGAGTTGGTATATTAATTTCAGGTTTCCAAAAGATTATGTCCTTGTAGGTTTTATTTTTACATGAGTATGCTAGAATAGACATTGGATAAACCTTGCATGCTTAGTTATAAGAGTAATATCATGTACGCTCTTCCCTCACATCTTTTGGGGAGATGTTGGGAATCAGAAATGATTCTTATATCTTTTATTACTTTGATAATGTGTTGAATGTCCAAATTGAGAAAAGATATATTTTGTGTTTGAATTAAGTGTTTCCATTTGTTGATTTCTTGGATTTTGCGTCGTGTATGCTCTTCTCTTGTGTCTTAGGGTGATCTTGAGAATTAGAAACAACATTTATTATTTTCATGGAAAATTACTAATCCATTGTATAGAACCAAAAACGATTGTCAAAGAAAGGTGGCGTTGAAACAAATTAAACTACTAATATAGTTTCCATGTAGATTGCCAAAAGGTGTTTAAGCAAACCACATCCAATTAAAAAAGATAAAAAAACACACCATAATCATCACACTGTATTTGCAGGTTTAGATAAGGGTATGTCCCATCCGCTTAAAACTAGGACATAACCCCTTTGGCATAATCCTTAAGATACAACAATGGGCGTGGTCCTAGGAACCCCAAAGTAGTCCACATAAGAGGGAATTTTGTGGACAAAACAGGAAATGCTCTGCACAACCTACTTGACTAGTATTACCATTTGTGATATTTAGCATCACAAGTCATTTGTATTGTGACCCCAATGAGAGTATATGATGGACGCAGTTATTTCCCACTGTTCTTGAAGGAGGTAAATTAAAGCTAAGATACTCCAAGAATTAGTCAGTGCGAATTTTCTTAGTAAATCGAGATAGCTCTTAGATTGCTTGTGACACCTAGTTGAGTGAACCACCTAGGAAGATATCTTTTACCAGGAGCCAACTTGGACCACATCAAATACAATTTGAGTTGAGAGCTATTGTTCATCACGAAACATGTGAAGCATTACTTTTTCTTAATTCTTCACTTTCCTTAAGGTGAGGCAAAACTCTGCCAAAGTGAGGCCACCATTTTTCAACCCCAATTGATCTACTTCCTTCACTTTCTTTTGAAAATTTGTTGATCAAAAGAAGAGTGACTACCTTTGTGTTATCAATTTATTGTTTTTACCACTTTTTTGTTCATTTACGCCCATCCATGTTTACGACTAGGTTGTTAAAAGTCTAAAGTGTGTCGAGACATTTTTATATCATTGGTAGCCTTTTTGATATTGATACCCAAGTCAATATTTTCATTGTAGTTAGGCTTAGTTCATCACTTTTATTCTCCTTTGAATGGTTATCTTGTTTATATTGTGTCACTACAATTTTGGTATTTACGTCTTGTTTCTTTTAAACTTGACCTAAATATCTATATTGTAAGGTTACGCTATATACACTTTAAGAATTCCTAGGTATACTATCGTTTTAGTTTAATTTCAATTATTACCTCAATTCGAAGAGTGTTAAGTTTTACCACTTTTGCATGTTATATTAATATCATCTTGATATCAATACCTTTCTTTCTCACAAAGTTTGGTTAACATATCTTGGAGAATTTGTTGTGTCACTCACAATCATAACTGAAACCTTTTGGAATATAGGTCTTGATTGAATTTGGGCTTGCTTCTAGTATACTTTGTTTGGAGGTCGCATTAACTTCTTGTTATTACTTATGCCTTGTTCATTTCTTTGAACTCAACATAAGTAGGGACATTTTTTAATCATCATATGACACCAACTACCGATTTAAAGACAAATTTAGGAAGTACTTCATTTTATTATTTGGTTTGAAACTCAACATTGTGTGATTGAATCTTGCTTAACTCATTCATTTAAGAGTAAATAATTGTGTCACATTGGTTCTTTGACATTCATAATATACCTTGATTTCTTGACATCCTTTTTTTCACTTAGGTTTGATAAAAATCTTTGAACACATTCACAGATACCTTAGTGAAACTATTATACATCATGGCTCCTGAAAAAAGATTAGTGATCAAAGGTTAGGCTTTGGAAGCAAGACCAATGCAAAATTGGGTAGCATCAAACAAACAAGGGTCAAACCCTTTTATTGGCCATGATTTTGGGCCTTTATTTTCTAGGGAGAAAGAGGTAGAAGAAATGATAGATCATAGTGATGATGAGTTGGAATCACCACATGAAGAATTTGATTTCGACCCCACCTTGTTAAATTATATCATTTTTAGAAACATGGATCGGGTGCTAGTGTGAGTTGTGGAGTTAGAAGCCAGAATGCCCATCAAACAAGATATAATCCCACCTACAAACGATGCTAATGAAGAGGGGAAACCTCTTATTAATATGGATGATATATTAGCACATGGACATGCTTCTACCTCTAACATGGGAAATGATAATGTAGTGGGATATAGAATACCTTTCCTTAAAGTACCACGTAAATTCATAATAGAACATGAAAATGTTGAACAACCTCCACAACATGAAGAAGAAGAGGAACCTCTCAAAGAAGAAGTCACTATTCAACAAAAAAATTATAACCTTAGTTGACAATTATCTTTGTTAACATCTCATGTACAAAAAGAAACAAACAAGAATGTACAAAAGACAAAACCTAAGGTCAAAATTAGTGAACTTCAAATGGACAATCAAGGAGAAGACAATACAGAACATAATCGTATATATATCCTTGCTTCTCCTACCAAAAAAAAATTACTCACACAAGAAATGCAATCTATGAAAGTGACACTTACAATCCTCCAAGAGAGTACTATGGGGAATAGCAGAAAATATCAATACGAAGAGCTATGTCCCCATCCATTTGATAAAACTATGATGCTATAACCCATTCGTAAAATGTTTGACATGCCAAAATTTTACAAATATAGAGGAAAGGTGACTGTAAGACCATGTAAAACAATTTTACATGGCATGCCAAGGAGTTTCCTACAGTGACAATTACCTCATACGACTCTTTCTAAAGAGTCTAGAGGGCCAAGCATTGGAATGGTTCACTCGCTTACCTCGTGGGTCTATTTTCACATGGCCTAAACTAGAAGAAAGGTTTATACGACCCTTCTTATACAACATAGAAAGTGATATAACCATGGGAGACTCATGTGGCACTAAACAACATCCCAATGAGACACTCACTAGCTTTCTACAAAGATGGAGAGGGATAGCCAGTCTCTTCCCTTGTGCATTCCCTGAAAAATAGATTGTGAGTATCTTTGTGCCCAATCTCAACCCATACATCACTTTTCATCTACAAATGCATTATTTTTGCACCTTGAAGAGGTTATTGAAAAGGGCATTCAAATAGAGAAAGACCTTATTTCCAAAGGAACCATTAAATCACACTCTAAGGATAACCAAAATGCAAAACCTATGGAAAATCTGAAAATATTTAACAAAAACAAGAATGTGGTGGGAGACGGAATCACATATTCCAAACGTGTACAAACGGTTCAAAATGGTCAACCTTTTGAACTAACCACAGGGCCTATTTAACCACCGCCTAAACATATAATGTTCACTTCTCTCAATGATCCTTTTTCGGTCATATTGAAGTAATTGGATGCAACTCACATGGTGACTCATCCCATGACACAAACCTTTGATGAAATTGCTCCAAAACCATCATGGTACAAAGAGCATGACTATTGTGAATTACATCGTAACAAGGGACACAAAATAGAAAAATTTCTTCAAATTTTTCACCGCATACAAGATCTCATCGTAAATGGGGAGATACAAGTGGATGACCCTAGAGAAAAATTAGATGCCAAACAAAAAGATGGGAATATTCAAATAACCATTCCCTAAACATGGTAAGTCGGATGAGAAAAATCTAGATCAAGGAGATTCATGCGAGTTATAAAGTGGTGAATTATCTATATAATAAGGACAATAATCATTATGATTCATTCATTGGATGTATTCGCTCTCCTAATGACCATGTGAACAGCATTCGGATAAAGGGAAAGTATTATCTCTGTAGTAACAAGGCGCGCCTACCTCATTATTCCTGAACCATCTCTCGACAACCTGCAAGATGGTAGGTACAACCTCTTAGAACAAATTGAGAAGATGTCTTCCAAGATAAAACAGTGTTTGGGGACAACAGATCGGGGTTGAATATATGTATGTTGAAATTAATTAAGCAAATGGGACATACAGAGAAAGATCTAGAGTCCCGCATCATTACCATAACCTCTTACAACAACGTGGAGCAGAATCAACTAACAAAATTACATTACACATGGAAGTAGGACCCACTTGTCATCGGATGAATTTTTATGTATTTGACTTGGAAATTCCATACAATATGCTTCTTGGTGACCATGGATTCATGCCATGTAGACCGTGATGTCAATGTTCCATCAATGTATAAAATTGAAACATGAGGGAATCACTGTCATGATACAAGGAGATCTAAAGCCCTTCCCTCACTATAGGGCTCTCAATAGTTTTGCACATAAGGGTGCCTATATGTGTCCCTTTGCTGATATAGTTGTTCCTTTTCAATCCAAAGCCATGGAGTCATAAGTAGATTCAGTTCCTAACTTTTTGGGCTCATTAGGATTCTACATCAAATTATCCTTTTGATTCATGGGAGATGAAGGTTATAGAATATGGTTGTGGAGAATATAATGTGTAATAATATATTTTGGTTTTAGACCTATCGTTGTCACCTAAAACTAGAGGTTGACCCAACTATCATTTCACACGGCCTAGAGATGAGTGAACCATTGGGTCATTTTTACTTGGGGGTTATTCACTGAAGAGAAATTGTTAGACCCACCTAAGACTTGGGTCCCGAAAGATACTCAACTAACTTGTTACCAAATCCCTAAGTATGAAAAGTCTATCCAAATTACGTACTCCATGGGCTACAAGGGTCTAGGATGCAGAAAGAATGATAAAGGACCAAGAGAACAAGTTCCTCTTCAACATTTCAGGACAGAAAGATATGGGATCGACATTCAACCCTATGGATTACACCCGAATGATCAAGATGCCACATGTTCTCGGGCAAAGATAGTTACGATTATTTAGAAAATGACATAGATTCCCACTATAGCCAATATGAGGTTCTTTCCTTAATAAACGTATTTATGGATACCAATGTCCTTACCATAGCCCCTACTAAACCTAAAATTTACCTTGCTTACCCTGACCTTGTCAAATGGGACCAACAACATCACGTACCACTAGATCTCTTTGAAAATGATGAAGCCATTGCATAATTCATGAGCATTCAAGATACAATTCCAATTGGAGACCATAAGAAAGGTTTCTATATTGACTTAGATACCTGTACATACTTTGGCGAGGAAATTGAGCTTCATGGTTAGTAAAACTTAAGAAAAAGTGAGGTTAAAATTTCAAATGAAAAGCCTTATCAAAAACAAAATTCCAAGTCACAGAGTGAAAAAATCTTTGAGGTGTTGGTGACAAACAAGTAAAAAATCAATGGACAAGAAAAGTGACCATGCCAAGGGTGAAAATATTATAGAGACACCCTTGGAAGAAGATCTCAACCTTCCTCTTGATCCTACATGTATGGAGGATTTGTCAAAAATGCTAGTAGAAGAAACCATTGATGTGAATATTGGAATAGAAGATGATCCAAAGATAGTCAAACTAGGATCTTAACTCTCAAAGACGGGAACATAAAACCTTCACCATGCTTCTACAGGATTTTGTAGATGTATTCGTATGGTCCTAATAAGTATATGGCAGGCTTGTATCCAACCTTAGTAGTACATAACCTAGTTGTGCATGTAGACACCAAGCCCATCAAACAAAATCTCAGAAAAATGCATCCACGGGTGGCTCTTCTAGTTAAAGAAGAGCTAGAAAGATTGCTCGTAGCAGGCTTCATTCAGCCTATTCATTACTTAGAATGGATATCAAACATAGTCCTCATACAAAAGAAGTCTATCATGATCAGAATCTATACATATTTTAGAGACATTAATAAGGAATGTACAAAATATGATTTCCCATTGCCCAATATTGATATGATTGTTGATTCAACTATAGGATATGAAATGTTATCTCTTATGGATGGATTTTTAGGATACAATCAAATCAAAATCGCAAATGAGGATCAACACAAGATGGCCTTCACAACCCCCTGGGGGACTTTTTGTTATTAGGTAATGCCCTTTGGCCTTAAAAACACAGGAGAAAATTATCAAAGGGAAATGACCGTGATTTTCCATGATATGATTCATGACATCATGGAAGACTATGTGGATGATATCCTTAGGAAATCCAAGACAAGAGAAGATCACCATGATATTTTGTGGCGTATCTTTGAACACCTGCAGGAATACAAATTGATTGATTCCTAATTCTTGGATTCATTGTCTTATGAAGAGGGATTGAGGTAGACCCAACTAAAGTTACCGCCATTACTGAAATGCCTCCTCCCAAACATCAAACAACTGCATGACTTGTAAGGAAAGATCAAGTTATCCACCACTTCATTTCCCAACTTGTTGAAAAATTTCATTCATTCACCCATCTAATTAAAAAGGGTTTTTCCTTTATTTGGGGACTAGAACAACAACATTCCTTCACCTTGCTTAAGAAATACTTAGCCAATCCACATGTCCTCATTCCTCCAACTCCTGGTGATCCACTCCTACTATATATTTCTGTTACTCAATTTGTTATTGGTGCATTGCTCATCAAATATGACCTCGGCCGATTATGTACTATCTTAGTTGTAATCTCATTTATTAAGAGCTCAACTACCCTTAGATTAAAAACTATTGTTTGGCAGTAGTTTTTACCTTCCAAAAAATTTGCCATTACCTGTTAAATACTAAAACCAAACTTATATCCAAATTTGACCCGCTTAAGTACCTATTGTCAAAACCTACCCTTACAAGTAGAATGGATAATTAGATCATTCTACTAAGTGAATTTGACATTGAGTATGTACATCAAAATTTGGTAAAAGGAAAATTACTCACCGATCAGTTAGCAGAAGCACCATTACCAAGAACAGAGCTTGTGAATCTAGATCTTCCAAATGCTTCATTAATGTATATTGAGGAATCTATCATGTGGCAAGTACACTTTGATGGATATTTTACTTTTCATGGTTCGGGGGTAGGTGTGGTATTAATTACTCCTTCAGGTGACCCTATACCTCAAGCTTTTCACCTTGGTTTTCCTTGTATAAATAATATTGTGAAATATGAGGCACTCATCATTGGGATGAAGCTGGAAATCAAATGGGATATCCATCATGTTAAGATCATTGGTGATTCACAATTGATCATCAAGTAAGTTAACAATGAATATAAAGTCAAGGATGAGAAACTCATGCCCTATAAAAACTAGTAGAAAATTTGAAAGAGTATTTTGTGTGTATCACATTTGAATAGATTCTAAGAGCACAAAATAGATCCTCAAACGCTATGAAAAACATAGGTTCTATGCTATGAATTCCACACAAGAGAAATGATATGTAGTTCTTTGTTGATAATTTATACCATCCCGCACATGAAATTCCAGAATCATGTTTGGCTTGTGGAGTTATTGGTCCCTATTCCCCATTGTATTAACACATCTACACTTATCTTAAACACAACATCTTCCCTCTTGAAATCTCCCATTCCAAAAAACAAAGTCTTATCCTCCAGATAGCCCATTACACCCTCTTAGGAGATATGTTCTATCATCATAGCTATGATGGGAATTTGTTGCATTGTGTAGATGTAGCAAAGTCAGTCCAAGAAATCAAAGAGGTACATGAAGGGGTATGCGGTTCCCATACAAATGGAATGGTTCTAGATAAATAATTGTTGAGAGTAGGCTAATATTGGCCTACTTTGGAAATAGACTACTGTAATTATGTAAGGAAATGTATACTATGTCAAAAGTATGGAAATTTCATCCATGCACCATCATAGCCATTGTATCCAATCATAACTTTGTCTCCATTCTCTAAATAGGGACTGAATTTAATAGGAAATATCACCCCTACCTCATCTGATGGTCATACTCACATCATCATAGCTATGAAATATTTCACTAAGTGGGTGGAGGTTGTTCCTTTAACTTATGTTACATGAGATTTGATTTCAAAGTTTATCATGAATCACCTTATATGTTGGTAAGGCATTCATGCAACCATAGTTACTGATAATGAAAAATCATTCAAGAAAAAGATAGTGAAGGGCCTTTGTCATCGATTTCAAATAAAATTAAAGTGGTCTACACCATATTATCCATAAGGTAATGGGAAGGTGAAGCCACTAACAAAAAAATGGTTCAAATCATGGAAAAAATAGTGAGTAAGATAGGTCGCTATTGGAATTTGCAAGTTCACCTTTCCTTTTGGGCTTATAGGACCTCCATTCACACTTCTATTGGTGCAACACCCTATTCCCTAGTATTTAGAACCTAATATATCATCCCATTGGAAATCAAGCTTCCTTCCATGAGAATATCTCTTATGGATTATTTGGACAAGGATACGGATTACAAAGTGGCCGAGGTTGGTAGAATTAGAAATCCTAGATGAAAAGCGTTTCCATGCCCTTAACCATATCAAAGTGTATCAGGACAGAGTCTCAAGAAATTAAAACAAAAGGATCATACCTTGTCAGTTTGAGGTTGGATATTTGGTCATGAAATAAAATTAGTTCAACACAAGGGTGAAAATAGACAATAAAGGAAATTTTGAACCGCATTAGTTGGGACCTTATGTCATTATGGCCAAATATGGTATGAGAGGATACAAACTTGCCCATCCCAATGGGGATGAACTTCAAAAACCTATGAATTACATGCACCTTAAGTGGTTCTATGCTTAAACATGGTGCAAAAATTAGAAAAGAAAACAAAAAAATTAAAAATGATCAAAATACAAAAAAATTAAAATAAGAGAAAAATAAAAAGAGAAAACAGGTCATCCATATGTGAAAACTATGCAATTGTTGCACTTTGGATAGGTCCCTTGGTGAAAACCGGTTTCCAATGCCTTGGGAGGATTTGTTGTTCATAAGTATCTTATATCTAGAGGGTACTTTTACTCATCCTAGGGCTAGTTCCGCACCTCCATCTAAGATTCCATGTGAACCTATCCTATCAAGCCTTGATCTGGATTTTCTCCTCTTATAAATTGGTGAAGGGATGGTATTTTTATATCCCGCATCTACCATTGGAGGCACTTCTGTAACTTCACCTTCCTATTTGTAAACACATGGTGCTTTCCATTATATATTATCTATCTAACACTAGGGGAATCCACGCTTCTTGGTTACCTATGCATAGCTTTGAAAAACCTTAGAAAATTGCAAAAACATTAAAAATGTTCAAAATTGCAAAAACATTCAAAAACGTTTGAAAACCCCAAAAACAATAGAAAATTGTTTCACAAATGCGCAAAACAATAGAATTTTTTTCACAAAATCACAAAACAATTGAAAATTATATCACAACACCACCAAAAACAAGTAGAATTTTTTTCACAAAAGCAGTCTTGAAAAAACATAGCTTTAGTTTACTTACTTTATCTTTTTCTTGCTTTATTTGTGTACATTGTTTGCTTGTATAGTTCTTGCTTATTTTTTTCTTAGACATACTTTGATAAGATTCATCTTTTATTTCTTATATTAGATTCATTCTTACTTATACATATGCAATGTGGTTTTGCGTGCTTGTAAATAATTGTACATAGTTGTGTTAATTCATGTTGATTAACCTTGTGTGACTAATTAGGTTTGTTAACATTTGATTGTGTTTTCTTGTTACATGTACATATTTTTTGATCACATCATCATATTTCCATCAATATCATCACATCTAACATCATCTATACATCATATAAATAAAAAGCTAAGTATACATCATACATGAATGCTAAGCTAATCATCACATATCGTATCATCAAATGGGGGCAAGAGGGATCGCAACTATCAAAATCTATCCCCCACACAAATATCATCATATCATCCTGTCCACTAATCTAAAACATCACATGTATAATATAATTGATATCATCTATGGATCTATCATAACAAAATCAAACACATGTGGTACAAACATCTCAACTATCATCATGATGCATACAAAAGTGTGAAATCAAACCGTATAACATCACGACACATCCATAATCCATGTAATCAATCATCAAAATAATAAATTCCATCATCCCATAAAGCAATTGTGCCACATCAAAATGTCCATGTATACAAGTATAAATGTCTATCTAAAAGAGTATATACATCATCAATAAAAAAATTCCATCAAAGGGAACAACTCGTAAATGCCTTCATCTGAGACATACATAAAAAATGCTATACATCGATCAAAAATAAAGCCTTCATTAGAGGCATGCATCAAAATGGTGCATCTTATACAACTGTCAAGAATGATAACACCTTCATAAGAGGTTTGTATTTAGTGATACAAGTACAATAAATGAATACAATGAGGGTTATGGCTGACTAGAACCATTAGATGGACTAGCTGGCCTATGCAATGGAGGAGGACCCATAACCTATGTACCACGTAATCCTATAGGATTCCCTCATGGATTCTCTAATGATGCATGAGGCATCTCATATCTCGTTGATACACTCGACTACTATCTATAGGTGGGTGCTTGCGACCAGCTGAAACTTCCTCATAATATAAGGATTGATAATAGGAGGCTCTGCCCTTTGATGTAGCCAATTATTGGTGGGTGCAAGTTATCACTATTGTCCCATATGTGCATCAAAATGAAGATACCTCTACTGGTATCTGTGCAACCTCGGCCCGACCCACTACTTTCTCTACACGAAGATGATCTCTCTCCGTTATCACTAGTTGTACGTGGGTCCTGGGTCTCATCAGTAGTAGGCTCATCACCTGAGCCATCTAGGCATCCATCTGATGTATTTTATTAAATTATTTAGATCCATATTCTCCCTATCCATCCTAGGCTCTGGCCTTGTCTCGCTCTACTATCACAACCAAAATGTGAGCTCGGGCCTGATCTCTCTTTGTTGTTTTTATCGCTACAACTATTATCGTAAGGAATCTACCTATCCCTAAAAATATCCACCTTGAGCTCGGGGTAACCTCGAAAGAACTACAAGATATTTTCTTTGTACCTATCCCTATACTTTTCCATGAGCATGTCCCTGGTCCCGTAATCTAGGACTAGGACCCTATGCATGACCCCGTTCTGTGCTGGTCTTGTGTTTGTCCCTATCCTAGCTCTTTTCTCCTCCTGTCAGGATCCTATCTGGACCTTTCCCATCATGTCGTTGACCATCAAAAGGATTATCAAAGCATGACCTACACTTGCGTCATCACCATAGATATTGTATGGGATATACGGTGGTGCTTGAATGCCTACTCTCCATTATTCATCTGATATAGTCAAGTGCCATGGAAAAATGGTTACATACCAAGCCATGTAATCTGGTGTGGTTCTTGGGTCTCTAACCTGTCAAGAAGGATCCCAAACCTTTGGTACCACCTATAAGAAGCTAGCCCTAGCTCAAGCCACCTGTATGCATGGTCCCATGGTCTGCCTCTCTGCATCATGGTGAGCATACCACATATTAGGCTGAGGGACACCCTTAACCCTACCTAGTTATCACGACACTAATCTACCCTACATATATTAGTAATATTTGTGGAGGCCATGAAGAAATTGCTCTACCACATAGACACTAAGCTCTACTCCATCCTCAGGCCATTGTATGTGTCTATAGGGCCTCCAGATGATATCTCTCCATAAGCTCATCAAACTCTTGTCGAGTAATAGTAGATGTTTCCTAGGTTCCCTCATACATCATCTCCCTTAGAGACCCATGCCATATATTTCAGATCCTTTAGATCTCGGGTGTGTAACACACCTACGGGCACCGATCACTATATGGTCCCAGGACCATATCTGTAGCAAAGATGTTGGCCCCACCATCTTCTGATGATGGTAAGTAATCAAGTACATATCCCAGTATAAATGTGTTGGTATGCATTGAACCCAATAATATCACTCACCACTGAACAATCCGTGAACTAATGTGATCAATCACATTAGAAATGATATCCCTATCTTATCAGTGAGTAAGAACCCATTGATAAGATCCATCAAGTAAAGTGGTCCCGATGAAGGGTCAAATCAACTATACAATCATGTAAATACACTATCATACCCTCATGGGGTATCTCATCACGGAAAAATATGTCACTAATCACTGCAATGGTATGACCAAAATCTCTCGTATACTCAATCATCGAGCCTATAATGGGAACACCTAAAATCTGCCACACCTCCTCCAGTGTGGAGGTTATCTCTCCTATGGGGAGATTGAATCACTAGCTCTCACTATGTCTTTGCTCAGTCAAAGTAGTCAATATGCCATGATCTAGGGTAATCGATGGCATCCGCACTACATGGCCTAAACTAACCACCTCCAGTAGTATTTTCATCTTGTGACGATGTCATCGGCACATGTTCCCTTCATCTTGGCTATGCAAGTGTGTTGGTCTCATATTTGCAAAGGTCTTTGACAACCTGTCTCTGCAAAAAATGGCATGTGTTAGACACTAAAATTTCTTCTAAGTTCGTTTATTGTTCTTCTATCCTCCGCTAAATTTTATTTTTCTTCTAAGTGTCATTTTTCGGCATTTTCCCCTCTAATTCATCTCTTTCAAGGTTCCTGCACACCCTTTAGGGCATGTGTGCACCTTGTGGCATGTGCACCCCCTTTTTGGTGTGCATACATGTGCACATCTGCCTTAGGAACTTACACCATGTTTTCATGCTTGTGCATGCGCAGTGTGTGTGTGATTTGTGTGCGCAAGGTTTTGGTGCATGCATGTGTGCACATGTACTATATGCATGTGCGTGGGTGCACATATAATTTTTGGGGCATATACATGTGTGCACACAGTGTTTTTTATTGCATGCATATGCACGCATGTGCTTTAGGGGTACTTGCGCCACCATAGAGGCACCTATGACCTCGTGCATGTGTGCTCGTGCTATACACTACATCTACACTACTAATTAATTCATTAATTACAATATTAAATGCGTAATGACAAAGTAGGTCAAGCTACTCACGAATAATCCATCGTCGCATGTCATTCATACTCCGAACTCAATCAATGTGTCTCTTGCGGGCTCGTCCTCTCACCATCATCCTCATTGCTATCGTGGTAATATTTTGGTAGCAATCAGCAAAAATGAATTTTTATGATGATTTACCCCAGGTGGGGTATATTAAACCATTCTTGTAAACCATGATGCATGGAAGACTGTTTTGACCACCGTTGTTGCTTTAACTCTTCTTTTACTCACCGTAAATAATTATTTTTCTTTCATTTTTCATCATGTTGGGGCATTCTTTTCCATTTAGTACTCATTTCTTCTCACTAGGACAATTTTATTGCTCCTAGGCGATATCCTTTCTTCTACACACTCCATCAAATAATTATTTTATTAATTTTTCCGTTGTGCTGGGGCATTATTTGTTGCATGTTGCTTCTTTCTTCTCTCTGGGGCATTTTTTTTGCATTTGGGATATTCTTAAAAATTCTTCTACTTTATTCTACGCATCCAACCCATCAAAACTTAGAAATCAAAAACAAAAAAAAAGTAAAACTTAATTCAAAATCCTTTTTTTTTCAAAAATTCTCCAAAAAATCCAAAAAATTGTAAAACTCACAAAACTAGGTAAACCAGCTCATAATAGTTAAATATCGTGTCTCGCACATGGCATTCTCTCCATATCTTACTAGAAAATTTTCATCTTTGTAGATCAAACAAATCATGGATCATCAGATTTATAACCATTTACAAAGCTAGTCTTCTTGCTTCATCAAGATTACTCTAGGGCACATATAGTTTCTGTTACTATTTCATAGCACACTTTGCTTTTCCATTGGAACCAATGTCCTTTGTCATCTTCCCTTGCATGTATCCTTTCTTGGGGCATCATTTTTAACACTTTTCATCAATTAAAAGCATTTGGGGATCTTCATCTTGATAACAAAACATTGTTACAATCATCTTGACCATTGTTGGTTGGAGTATGTGTGTTTGTACTTGTTTTCCCTGTTAAATGAGCTTGTTTCCTTCTCATATTTCATTGCTTTTCATATGTTTCATTGAGTGGGTGTTTCAGCAATGGAAAACTGTTTGTAGTATGGCTTTTCATGTCATCCTACTTTTTTCGTATTCTTATATGTTTAATAAGGACCGGTGACGTAAATATTTGGCAATATGATGACAATAGAGTTGTTTCAATACACTGGATGAAAGCTTGCTCTTTTATTTCCATCTTCATTCCTCCTCTCCATCATTCTCCTATCAACACTATCCTTCTTATTCATATGGGGCATCCTTCTCCTCCCTATTCTTCTATTTCCTTTCTTTCACCTTTTTCGATTGTCGATCACCTTCTCTCATCACCCCATTGACACTCGAGGGGGAATATCTCACTTTTACTAATTTTTCTTTTACACCTTCAAAATTTATCCATTTACTATATTTGAAGTGGCTTCACTTACACCACCTAAAAGAGGGGAAAATCTAGACACCTATAATTTAACCCGAGCAATTTAAATACTTAAATTGCACTAATTATCCTCTTTCCCACAAATTGACGACATATCATCAATATAGCACACTTCCTCTTCTATCACTGTTAATTAGCTACATTACGCTAGTTAATTAACTCTTCTATCTAAAAAATACACCAATTAATGACCTTCCATTAATTAATCCCCTTTCTATCTAGACTAATTAATTATTATTAATTAATTAGCTTCCTCTTCCATTAAATCAATAAATCATCACTTATTTGATTAAATCCCTCTCATAGTCTAAATCATGCTAATTATTCCTCTAAAAATCTTTTATAAGCTTGCACACCTATTAATTAATCACTTTGGTTAATTAATAAATCCCCTTAAACCCCATGGGTCACTAAAGAACAAACTAAACTCTCCTAAGGTTGACTCAACCCTTTCTAAACCTTCCTTATCCACAACTAACCCAATCTCTCCATTTATCTCACATGAAGAGGGATGTAGATATTATTCTATCCATTAGGATATATAAGGAGCACTCCTCCTACCTTTATATTTACACCTACACTCTTAAATGAGCATAGAGCATACACTATAGCCATTTTATCATCTTTGTAGCATTCTTCCATTAGAAGAGCTAGCCTTCTCCATTTCTTGCATTCATCCACCCAAATTTTTTAAGTCATATGGAGATATTTAAATTAGTATTGTAGCCATGATTTGACAAGATTCCATTCTTAGAAACCTTTGGATTTCAAGCACATAATCAACTCTTTGATTGCTAGAGATCTACATAGGTTCAATCTCATCCATTTAGCATTCAATAAGAGATAGAAGTTAATTTGTGTTGGTTAGTTAAAATATGGAACTTAATGAAGAACATACAAAAGGTTTGTATAGAAGAGCATAGCATATTCAAATGTGTGGGAGGATCAGGAAGGAGTCATGTGCTGAGGAAAGAGAAAGATTCAGGACTTAGCCGTTTTCATGATGAGGATCTATTTTTGGAAGATAGCGTGGAAAGCACACAAACTAGTTAGAGACTTGCGTGAAACACATTGGCTATTTTTGAGGGTCAGATATGAAGTGCTTTGCATGAGTAAAAGATGACAATAGATTTATTATTGTGAGTTAACTCGAAAAATTCTGTTGTTAGCGCACTTGCATGTGTGGCTATTTTTATAACGGTGCGTGGCTAATAATAGCATGTGACCTATTTTGGGATTAGATAAGTGGTGAAGGGAAATTCCCCACCCTTATAAATATATAGTGAACTATGTAGTATGGGTGATATACAGAGATAGTATGTAAGGACTGAGTTATTGTGAGGTTATGCTACCAAATCTGATGCATGCATAAACTATGGTATTATCTATTATAATAAGCTTTTGTGTATTTATCATGTTTAATGCAATGGAGTGTATTGTCTGAATTAGAGTATCAAATCATGAGTGTAACTAGTTCTTGCATGCTTGATTTCATTATGGTTATATTTTAAGTCTATTATTCTCTAGATCTAGATCTGAATATGCACTATAGAATGATATATTAATTATGGATCTGAATGCATTAATTCGTCATCATGCTAACATCCTATAAAAAACCCTATAGAGGGCCTGGTACCTTTACACACTTCAGTGAGCACTCGGTCTAGGTGAGTGATGTGCCAATGTGCTTGGGCTTTTACTAGTAAATTCTAGGTGCATCATTGGTTCTAGAAAATGTTGAGGAATGGATAGACGACTTGGAAGAAGAATACAAATGACGGTTCAGCACTTTGGATCTTAGTTTAACACATGCATATTGGTGGAACAAAATTTGTATGAAAGTTTTTATGAGAGCTTCTTCACTATCTTTCTAGTAGAATTATGCAGTGGCTGATTACTTATGCATTTAAACAGAATTAGAGGTATTGCACACTTGTCTAGATGCAGGAAGAATTTCAGGCCCTTTATGATGCTGATATAATTTGGACTCATGTTGTGGATACATGGTTCCATGGTTTTTGAATAGCTATATCTTGGAGTACTCAATTTCTACTTATTCACGCCTAGAGGTAGCTAAATTCCAATTTTTACGATATCCAAAAGGAACTTACCGCAAGGCATTCCACTATAAATCAAGATTATGATGGTAAACTTGAACTTAGAACAAACGGATGGCTAATGTAACCCCACCACGTGTGGGGTTAGGAGAAGGCTTGGTGAAAGATATAATATCTAACATAAGAGAGGTAGAGAGAGGAAAAATAGCTTAAGTATAATGAGGTGCATGAGAGGGTAGTAGAAAAGCAATAGGAGATTGTAGAGAAAATGGTGTTGTGGAGAAAGATAGTTCGGGAAGGAGTTGAAGTTCACACGAAGACGTGGAACCCAAGCATTAGGAACTCCCCCATTTGGGAAAGCATGACAGGGAACCCTCCTTGGCCTCACATAGAAGTGCACCAGTAGAAATGACCTAGACCATGGGTGCACATCTGAATCCACCTGACAACTTTTCCCTTACACTTGGTCTTCTAGTATCTAGTATAACAAACAATCAACAAGATAATTCAAGTAGTGGGAGAGAAGGAGTGAGTCATATAAGAAGCACATTGATGGAAGCACAAATGGCTTCATTATTATATGGGAGTACCTTTTCGGGTGTATCATCCACAAAGAATTCAGGCATGCAGATTTTTAGACTCTCTTCTAGGGGTAGTAACACTTCACAGACTATTGGGGTACAGTTCAGTACTACTATTGGGAAATAGAGAAGTACATAGTCTTGTCCGAACCTAACTACAGTTTGGTATCAAGAGGCATAGGTGTCTCTAGTTCCGGTGAATCTGGTGGTTATGAAGGTAAAGGAAACACGGGAGGATTTGGATCAATTGGGAAAGGTACACACCAACCCCAAAATATTTACATGGAGATGTCTCTTCGTCTTACAAAGTATAGGGGCATAGAAGACACTGTTGAACATGTACACATGTGTGAAATGTTATGGCATGAAAAAGGAATCATGGCTTCTGAGCTTAGGGAAATTTAATTTGTTACTACATTACAAGGGTGCACACACAGTTGGTACAAAAAGTTTGACACTAATCACACTTACGTAGACTATACATATTTAAAATATTATTTCCTTAAAGACTTTTACATCCCTAAGTTTGCGAATAAGAGTATAAGTGTGCTCAAGGATATTAAGAAAGGCACTACTAATAGTCTTAGAGAGTATGATGCTCATTTCAAAATGATGTTATCTAAGTTGTCTTATGATATTCATGTCAGGCTAGAATGCACAATTATTTTTGAGGTCTTATTACACCCTTCGGGAGGCGTTATCACATAAAATATACATTGATCCATGCATAGCACTTGAAGCAACCTTACATATTGAGGCGATTAGAAGTATAGACACCGGGGTAAGCCCGTTTTAGAGTACTGAGATCACATGGCTATGACAAAGTAGTTGGAGAAACTATCAAAAAATTTAGCACATGAGACATGCATAGGGATTTGGTGCACAAATTACAAAGTGGAAGGTCACACAAAGGATAGTTGTCACCATAGATCAAAGTGCACTTGTTGTTTTTGGATTATGAGATATTCCATTTAAACTATGATGCTAGCCATTTCCCATTACTACAATGCATGATAAGGAGGAACGTCTCTTGTTCTTTGTAAAATTTACAGTCCACAAATCATGACACGAAGGACTTATAGATGATTGGTCATATCTAGGATGCTATAGATATTGGTGTACGATAGATGGGAGTTTTAGATAACTCTAAAGAAAAGAATGAGCATCAAGATTGGGATCACAATCAAGCACGCTATGATCAAAATGAAGGGTGTTTTAAAGGAATCCATAGAAGAGGTTGAGGATACTGTGTCAGATTCAGAGGACGAGGCCATGGTGGTAAAAGAGGTGAGTTCCCTCATTGAACACGTTATACATTTGGATCTCTTGACCACTACAGATGTGAATGTATTCAAAATATTACCTATTCTTTTTGTGGAAAGAATAAAAATTATGAGGAATGCTTGGACTTGTATGAGCATCTTAGTAAGCAACATAAATAGGAAAATAAAGGCACAAGGATGGTTAGGATACAATGTGCTATGAAAAATTAGTGGATGCCTAAGTTAGAACCAGAAACCGAGGCATTGCAAGTAAATATCATGACTCATGCTAAAGTGTCACATTCCAAAGAGGCATTACAGCAAAGGCCTACCATCACTAAGGAGGAGGTTTTACATGCACGGTACCCAGATCCTACCCATTAGAAGGAGGTTTATCAGGAAACCATGGAGGTACTCAAAAATCTTTAGGGTGAAATATAGTATATAAATGAGTAATCATAGAAGATGGAGCAAAAGAAAACATCAGAAATGGCCCAAAATTATATGGATGACTTGCGAGAAGTGTGAAAATTGTTTCACCAGGAGAATATCATTCCACTATTAGGGAATTGGTTAAAAGAAAACACTCCATGCATAAGCACTTTGAAAATGGGTTAGCGAGATCCTATATGAAAATATTCCCCCTCTTAGCCTAGATTATGACAAGGAAATCACTCGAACATTGTTTTCGATGGGTGGATTTTGAGTAATATATTGATTGATACAGTTTGGAAGTCAACGTTTTTACCTTATATGCATGGGTAGAAATGGGGAGACCTCCATCATAGCCATCCTCTAATGTATTGTTCATGGATAATCAAACTAAGGCCACTCCCATCGAGTATTAAAAGATGCATCCATTACCATAAAAGGAGCCAAGTTCACTGGATATTTTGAGCTTGTAGCACTAGCAGAGTCGATAGCTTCCCAGATCTATTGGGGTGTTCTTGGTGCTATGAAAATAATGCTTATCTTCAATTCAATAAGGGTTATATCAGTTTTGAAAACAAGGAGGAAAGATTTATTATCCCCTTAACAAATGGTAAATCTGTGTCCTACGTTGAGCCCTTGAGTGAAGAAGACCTAAATAGGATTTATGTACATGTCATCCAGATCTAGAGATACTTGAGCCATGTAAGGAAGGAATCCTTTAGTTGGAGGATGCACAATCTATTAGAGATACTACAAGTGTTGCTTGTGATAATTGGGCTCATAGAACTTATGATTTGGTAGGGTGCACATTAAAGGTAATATTCCTTAAGGACAAAAACCATGTTATATCAGGAGAATAGGTAATAACTCGGCACCTTGTTACACTGGAGAAGGATACCTTATGGTGTTCCTGTGCTCTATGGAATAACAATGGGTAGACCCACTGAAGAGAAGGGATATGCTAGCATATACCCCACATGGGACAACAATGTCTTTGGTGGGTGGACCAAAAGGATAATCATGTAGGGTGGAATGAAATTAGGGTTTCTCTTACCATTAGAATCTTCGGGAGTAATGCACCTACTCAAATCTATACTTATCATGGTAATAAACTTGTTCGAGAACCACGTTCGAAGTGTGAGAAACTCGGACGAGGAGGGTAGGAAGCTTTACCACCTTTGCTTCAGGTGCACAAGTTTTATTCCACTTTACAAGGTTACACACGTGCTTAGTATGTGTATGCGAGAACTCCATGAGAGACTAGAAATTGGTAGGATTTAATTACAGGAATGACCCAGATGTTTGACTTCTTCTCTACTAAGCCTCCGGTGGAAGAAGCATTAAAATTCATAAAGTGATTAACTATGTCGAGATAGTGACAAGGTGAAGAACTCATTTAATATATTTGATGAAGGAGATTCAGAGTGCATTTTGTTGAATAAATAGAGGCTAATGCCACACTAATTCAACATGCTTTCCTTGAGAAATAAAAAGGAAAAAGGTCTACTTAGTGGATGATGAAGAAGTAGAAAATATGGATATAAACCATTCAATAGGTAGGCATGAGGTGTTGGATAGTGTAGATAAGACCACATGTGCCTATCATGAACCTATAAAGACAAAGAAAGTGAATATTGGATCATATGCTGAGCCTAAGGAGGCCATAATTGGAGACTATTGGTCAGACTCTAAAGTGGAAAAAATCATAGAGCTACTACAGGATTATCAAGACTTATTCCCTCGAGGGTACCATGAACTTAAAGGTGTGCATGAATCATTAAGGTAGATGAAGATAAATCTTAAAGAGGGTGCACACCCAGTTTGAAAGAGACCCTACATAGGATGAACCCTAACTTGTGCAAAAAGGTCAAAGAAGAGATTGAAAAAATGTTGAAGTCTAGAATCATTAATCCCCTCGATCGGTTAGAATGGGTTTGTCTAATGTTGATCGGTATCAAGAAGGATGGATGGATTAGGATCTACGTGGACTATAGAGTGTTGAATGTTGCATGTGTGATCTGATCCCTTTCCTATGCCATTCACTAAGGAAATAATAGAAGGCATTGTAGGGTGTGAAATCTATTCATTTACATATGGGTTCTCTAGGTATCATCAGGTTAGGATTACCGGGAGGATCGGGAAAAACTACTTTTGCTCTCGAATGGGGTAGTTTCACCTATAATGTGATGCCTTTTGGTCTGAAAAATGCACCTACTATATTTTCACGCATAGTTGTTCAAGAATTCAAGGACTTTATTCACAACTTCTTGTAGGTCTATTTGGATGATTGGACGGTGTATGGATTAGTTAAAGATCATTGTGAAAATCTACACTTAATGTTTGAAATATGTAGATAGTTGAGTATCTCTTTGAACATCAAGAAGTGCATATTTGCTACACCATTTGGAATACTATTAGGACACATAATCTATAAGGAAGGTTTTTAGTTGATCCAACTAAGGTTGTAGTCATTATAGGCATGAAATATCCTATCAATCAGAATGAGGTGTGCATATTCTTGGGTCACATAGGGTATTATAGAAAATTCATAAAGGGATATGCCAAGGTTGCCGCACCTTTAGAGGATTTACTAAAAGAAAAAGGTACGTTCTACTAGGGAGAACCACATCGTATGCATTCAAGATGTTAAAGGAGAAAATTACTACCGCGCCTTTATCTCGTGTTTTCCTTTGTGGGACAAACCATTTCATGTACATGTGGATGCCTCTAGCATGGCCATTGACATGGTATTGGCTCAGCCAGAAGAAGGTATTATAGATCATCTTATTTGTTTTTCTAGTATAAAGGTGACTCTTGCAGAGAAGAATTACACCACTACAAAGTGTGAAACTTTATTAATGATCTATGTGCTACATAAATTCAGGCAGTACCTACTAACTACACCATTTTCCTTTTATACAGATCACATGGCATTGAATTATTTGGTAAAAATCCCATTTTACGAGGTCACATATGTAGATGGGTACTCTTATTTCAATAATTTGATTTCACAGTTATGGTAAAACTAGGGAAAAGTAATTTTGGACCAGACCATTTATCCAGAATAAATTCAGGAGAAGAAGAAAAGGAAATTGAAGATACCATGTCAGATGAGCAATTATATAGGCTACAATAAGCACCATCAAAATTAGAAGACATTGTTGTCTTTCTATGAACAGGAATGACACCGAAGGAATGAAATCCTTAGAGAAGAAATAACTTTCTATACATGTGGCACCCTATATGTTGATTAGTGGTGACTGTACAAATTAGGTTAGGATGAAGTATTGCATCATTGTGTACTAGAACATGAGCACACAAATATCATGGAGGAAGCTCATGGTGGTATTACAAGTGGCCACTATGCAGTGAAACCACTATGCATGAGATTTTACTCACTGGATTATGGTGGGAGACCCTGTATAAAGATTGTAAAGCATATTGCAAGGATTTTGATCACTATCAATGCCTTGGGAAACCTAGTCAATGAGATGAAATTCCTCTAAGACCTATTACTAGTGTAGAACCATTTGAGAAATGGGATATCTTTTTTTTGGGTCTTATTTCACCATCCGCACATAGGACTAGATCATGCTATATCATTATTTGTAGAGATTTATCTGACAAGGTGGGAATAAGTAGCACCTATAAAGGATTGTACAGTGGCTACAGTAGCTATATTCCTATGGGAAAATATTATTACATGGTATGGATGTCCTTTAAGTTTGACCAGTGATAGGGGCACACACTTTCTGAATGAGACAATTAGAATTTTATTAGATGAATTCATGATTGCACACCATACGACTACACCATATCATCCTTAGGAAAATGGGACTACGAGGCCTTAGAAAAATTTGATCCAGGCATTGACGAAAATTTGTGATGTTGGACGAAAGTATTGGGATGATAAATTCTATGTAGTATTTTGGGCATATGGACCAACATATAAAAGGTTAAACAAAGCCACACCATTTCAGTTAGTGTTTGGCACGAAGAAGAAGTTATTCCTATGGGATTCATTTTACCATATTTGTATACTTGTGCATCTTTGGAGGTATAGCTGATGAGAAATCATTGGAAGAATGCATTAAAAAGTTAATTAAGTTGGATGAGAGATGACAAATAGCATGTTGGATTCAAAAACAAGAAAAGGCCAAGTAGAAAGCATAGCATGATAGGCACATCATGGATAAAAAGTTTTAGATTGGACATAAGGTGCTCCTTTATGATTCTAAGTTTTTTTTCCATAAAGGAAAACTCAAATTACATTGGTTGGGGCCATATGTTATCACTCACATACTAGAATAGGTGCTTGTTAATTAGAGGCACTTGATGGAATATGGTTACCTGGATACTTCAACAGGAGTAGGCTAAAGCCCTACTATAAATAAGTCTTATTAGTGTTTTTAATAAGGTAATTTTTCCATTTATATTAGGTTTTCAATTATGCATTTCCTTATTTTTCGCTATGCTTTGTCAATTTAGCTGGTGTGTTTGTGTAATAAAGCGTGTTTACGTGCTAGAAGCTAATTACTATTTGAAAAAAAATTATGTCTTTGAGGACTATACATACCCTTAGTGTGGGGTGGTTATTGATATTCAAGTATAGGACTGTTGAAAATAAGTCCACATGAAAGGAACAAATTGTTATGGGTGTTATTTAAGTTGGAGAATTGAAAAAAAAATTACTTCTAGAAATGAGGACCATAGGTGGAGAATGAAGAAACAAGTATAATGCAAGGTAAGTAGGGGCCATTAGAACTACCAAGGGAAGGTGTAGTGGTAAGGCATCTTTGGGGCACATGGAGGCATGCTAAAGAGAAGTCCACATCTAGAAGGTAGGAAGGTGTGCTAGAAGGTTATAGCTTGGTTGTAAAGACGTACCGCACGGAAAGAATGAAAATGGTCAATTAATGAGAGGCTTTTTGGTAGGTGAAGGAGAAATAAATGTACTAAATTTTTGAAAATATATATAAGGATGGGATGAAAGTTCATTTTTATGGTTGCAATTGACATAATTTGAAAATCTCTAAGTGTGAAAGATCCGAGCAATCGTTTTGAGGTGTGAAGAAGGTGAAACTAGATGTGGAGAGAAGATTTGTGCACAGGAGAAGCTTGTGTCCCCATAGGTGAAGGGTTTGAGTGAATTAGACATGTTACGAGAAGATAAAGGGCACGTAATTTCCCCTAGGGCATGTAAATTTAAACTAGGGTTTTAACTTTCTCGCTTACAGAGGAAAGAAAAGAGATATTTTTCAAATGGCATGGAAGAAAGCACCCATGAAGAGGAGTAAAAGGAAAAAGAAGTTCAAAGTTAAAGAAGAAATTTATCTCGAGAGTAATTTATCATAAATGAAGTATTTGAATGGTGTGATTGTGGGTTAGGAATGGGATTCCCATGTCTAAAAGAGAAAGAATAGTGAGTACAACCATCGTACAATTGAAAAAAGGAGCTGGATGCGTTATTAAATACAAAGATGAATACACACAAAAAAAGACACGTCGGTGTATGACGACGTTGGGGATAAGTTGTTGAAGAAAATTAGAGTGTACCAGTTTTATGAGATCCCCTACTTTGGTAAATATGAACCATTGTATCACTAGTTGATGAGCAGGGTACATGAGGATTTCTTCTACTTTACAAGATGCGGGGAAGGATTAAAAATACATTGATCTCAATAAGTAACAAGGTTGAAAGGAACATGGGTAGATCTAAATAGTGATTTAACTGATAAAGCTGCAATCTTGAAGACAAGGAAGGAGTTAGGGTACACCAAGGGTCTGGGAGGCATAGACATTGATAAATTAAAGAATTACCCAGTCATACAAGCAACTTCACACTTAGTGACAAAGTTGAATGACCAAGAAATATGGTCTCAAGTAAACACATTACTAAAAATATGTTACATGGAGTGATTTAAAACATCTCCAGATAAATTACAGAGACTATCATTGAAGAAGCATGCACATGAGAGAAAATCAGCTTCAGATTTGTTCTATTGTCTCTATTTTTATGGAAATCAAGGTACCCAATGGACCAAAAGAGAAAATCTAGGAATACCCTATGGAGAACAAGTCGCATGCGAAAAAATTTGGCAAGTACTTGTGTGAAGGATCAATGAGTGGAATAGTCAAGCAGAGGGTAGATAAGTGGTATGATAGACTCCACGTAGCATTCAAATAAGAGTGGTGCATACCCAAGGAGTTTCCTTCTGTGGTGGGGAAGGAAGTGCAGTTCATGGTATACCAACAATTTTACATTGTGCGATTCACCATGAAAGATGGGGCTTGGAGCCCATGGTGCAAATTACCATATGCCTTCACAACATGATATTTCTAAGCATCAGTTCACCGGTTTTTAGATGCACACCGACTAACCTTCAATACAGATAAGGTATATTGTGACTACCACACTCTAAGAAAGAAGTATGTATATCCAAGGTGGAATGCCTACATTGAGAGGCTTATCTTAGATATTATAAGCATGAAGCCTATAAGCTTGGTAGTTGGGGACATCGGAGTAGCACTTGTGTACCTTCAACTCAAGCCCAAGTTGGAGAATAATAAGTATGTGAAGAATGAGTTTGCGCTCCAGGGCTGCCAAAAGGTAAGCATATAATGGAAAATGTTCTAGCACCTAAGCCCACAGAGACAATACAAGTAGATGATGAAGAAGAGGAGCATGAAGATAGTGGTGGTTTGGAGCATAGAGGTAGAAGGTAGCCTTTAGACAAGGTAGACATGGAGCACATGACTATGCCATCTCAGGAAGGAGAAGATGAGGATCTGGATGCAGTACAAGGAGAGTGTCACTTCAAAAGAGTATTCAGGAGAACAAGAACCCAAGGTGATACTCCACAATCAGTGCATAGATCACCTCGACTCTCTCCATAGAAGGAGACAACTGAGAAGATAATAAGGAAGTTGAATCCAAATGAGGAGGTGGAAGAGTCTGAGGAGAGCATGCCCGAATATCCTACACCTCCAGAGGATGTGGAAGAACCAAAAGATGAAGAAATGAAGGATAGAGAAGAAGGAGAAAAGGAAAAAATGAGATAGTGCAAGAGACTATGCGAGGGTACAATGTAACAAGCTCCAAATATTGACGCTCAAGTTCCTAAGGGGCCAAGATCAAAAATAACAAGTGGATAATATGTTCCATTGGTCATGGGATATGCTAAGGACACACGTAAAATTATCTATTCTCATTTTCAAATAATAATGACACCAAAGGATTTGTATGGGTGGGGGTTGATGGATGAAGATATGGCAGCCATTCACACAAGGAAGCAACTGTCATGGTCTATGCACACACACATGGGTGAACAAGAATTCGATGTATGTGAAGAGTCATGCATCTCACGGAGGTTGAAGAAGACACCTGCCATACACATAATAGTAAAACCTACTATTATTTCAGATGAACAAGTCATCAATGCTTTGGTGAAGGTCTCAACAAAGGTGACATGAAAAAATATGGATAAGGCTGAAACAATTAGGGCGCTAAGAGAAGAGCTCAAAACTAAGGATGTAGAAATAACGTGCCCAAAGCAAGAAAAATACTTGGCACAGAAGAAGAACACTTTTTTCATCAGCATGGTAGAGGAAGTTGGGGACAATATCATGAAAGAAAAGCCACACTTAGAGCCTAAGGTACCCAAAACATTTCCTTTAGAAATGAATTATGTAAGTACCTTGGTCGACTTAGTACTTGAAGATGGACCTCTGCGCATGCTAGAGCCAAAGAATCTTGAGCAGGAAGCATAGTGTGTTATTTAGTTGCTACGCCAATAGAAAAGGATTCGATGCTGAGAAATATTACATCATATGAGGGGTTCCTTCAGAGCTTGTAGGAGGAATCGAAGAAAGTAGAACAAGCGCTGAATTATTTGTACAGCCCCAAAATCTATTAGAAGAACCAGGACCATGGTAGCGGAAAACTAAGTCTTAAAAGCCATGAATGATGATACCTTGGGCCACGTACAATGATTAGCACTTGACAATCAGAAGTGTGAGGTCCTTACAAAAACACAGAACTACACAAGGAAAGGTTAGATGATCTTGGGAAACTCATTGCGTAAAAGATGGACTTATCGAGAAGGAAGAATGACTACCATTTCCAACATTGTGTTGGTTTTGCGAGAATGATAAAGGAGATATTGAAAAAGATGAGCTAGATTCAATTGCAGTGGATATCCTAGAAAAGGAAGAGGACGGTCTCAATGATTCGTAGAATTTAGGCAGAAATAAAAGAATAATATCCAGAATTGATTCTTCAGGTTGAAGCAGATGATGTTAGGGTAAAGTCATTCTTTTATTCATAAAATTCTTTCTATTCTTCTATTCATATTCTTTGATTCATTTTGGAGACAAACCATTGTCGGGGTGGAAATGCAATTAGTGTGGGGTAATGTTGATCAATAAAAATATGGCACTTAACAAAGAACATATAGAAGGTTCACGTGGAGTAGAAAAGTACATTCAAATGCATGGGATGATCGGGGAAGGAATCACACACGGCGAGGACGAGAGATAGATTCAGGACTTAGCCATTTTCACGATGAGGATCTATTTTTGGAAGATGGCATGTGGAGCACACAAACCAGTTAGAGACTTATATGACACACATTGGATATTTTTGGAGGTTTGTATACGAAGACATTTGCATGAGTACAGGTTGAGAGTAAATTTATTACTAACAGTTAACTAGAAGAAGTTTGTTGTTAGCACACTTGCATGTGTGGCTATTTTTGTAATGGCGCATGGCTAATAATAGCATGCGACCTATTTTGGGATTAGATAAGTGGTAAAGGGAAAGTCCCCACCCTTATAAATATGTAGTGCACTATGTCGTATGGGAGATATACAAAAATAGTATGTAAGGACCTGAGTTATTGTGAGGTTATGCTACCAAATCTTATGCGGGCATAAACTATAGTATTATATATTAAAGTAATATTTTGTGTAATCATCATGTTTAATGTAATGGAGTGTATTTTCTGAATCAGAGTACCAAATCGTGAGTGTAATTGGTTTTTTCATGCTTGATTTCATCATGGTTATCTTTTAAGTCTGTTCTTCCTTAGATCTAGATCTGAATATGCACCTTTGTAAAATGATATATTAATTATGGATCTGAATGCATTAATTCATCATCATTCTAACATCCTATAACAACAACCCTAAAGAGGGGCCTAGTAACTTTGTGTGCTTTGGGTGAGTGCTTAGTCTAGGTGAGTAATGTGTTAGCGTGCTTGGGCTTTTACTAGTAAATTCTAGGATGCATCAATTTGTTTAGCATATTAGCTTGAAATGTTCATTTCATGTTTAATGTAGAAATTTTGATAGGCTATCTATGCTTAATCTCTTAGCATGATGATGCATAGGTTTAGTTTAGCATTGTATCGAAGCTACTAGATGTTAGTTTCAATTCTACTTACATAGCTAAATATTTCTTACATACAATGACCTCTAATTATTCCACCACGTTCCTCCTTCATGATAACTTCACACTCATGATCCAACACACATACATGCAAGACTTCATCTCTACCCATTTTATGTAGGCATCCTCTAATGATATGATAAGGTGTTCTGTGAATAGCAAGTTGCTTCTTCTCTAATATCTTCATTTCTTTAAGTGCAATTCTAGTGCACAAGAATACCTCAATGTCTTCTAAATCAGCTGGAGTGGGGTTTAATGTGAACAACTATGAATCTAGCATAGTATCCTCTCTACTTTGTGTATCCTCTCAAAATTTTATCGTTAAAATATAATCAGGTTCCAATTTGTTTTTCTAGGCTTCACTATAACCGAGAAATCAAACTCCTGCAAGATTAGGATCCAGTGGTAGAAGCGCCCTATAAAATTGACTTATTAACTAAGTACTTCAATTCCAAATAATTAGTATAGAAAATAAATGGTATGGCCAAGAATTTTTCCTGAACTTGTAAAGCACATATATCATTGAAAATGCCTCGCGCTCCGTAGTTTTATAGTTTTACTCAATTTGAAGTCAACTTCACGCTTTCGTAAAGAATATGGGATTATGTAATTTTCCTTAAATTTTTTTATGTCAATACTAATCCAATTTTTGTACCATAAGCACCGACATGAATTTGAAAATGCTTGTTCCAGGAAGGGAAGTGTAGGATAGGTGTGGTGGTCATCCTCTCTTAGGGTCTCAAACTCTTTTTGTTGTGCATCACCCCAGTATAACTTTCCTTTGGCTTTCAACAAATCTTCAGGGGTGAAAAATATCAACATACCCCTTAATAAAATTCTTATAATAAATAGTGTTCCCAAGGAAGCCACATATTTAACTTTAATTATTTGTCTCTTCCAGCCACAAAATGATTGCAATCTTAGTTGGTCCACCAATAATCCTTATTTGCAAATGACATGTCCAAGTAAAGTATTAAAAGGAGTTACAAACATGAAATTATTGATGTTCAAATAGACACTAAGCTTCCTACATCATTCAAACATAAATCTCACACAATCATAATGATATTTCACTAGTCCACACATAGTCCAATCATCCAAGTATACCTAAAAACACTTGTGAATTCAATCTTGGAGCTCTTAAACAACTATGCACAAGAACAAGTTAGCACATTCTTTAGTACAAAGTTCATGTTGGTGTATGCAAAGCTTCCCCATTTAGTTTCAAAGGTGGTATTCTCTTGATCTTCATACACAATCCTCACAAGTTGGTAACCTAGAAATATATCTATGAATAAATAGATATCACACCTTACAAAACCTTTTAATATTTCTTTAGTGAATTACGTAGGAAAGGATCTATGACACATGAATCATTTATTTCCCTATATTCAACATAGATACTTATCTATCCATCCTTATTAATTTTGATCACCATGGGGATTATCCATTCATTATCCTCAATCAGCTCAATAATTCTTGATTTGAGCCTTCTATCAATTTTCTCTTTTACCTTGATGCACATATTGGGATTCGTCGATAAGGCCTCTTATGAACTAGTTGTGCATCCTCATTAAGCTTAATTTTCATTTCTCCTAATGATGGTTGTATTCCTTTTACTTCATGATATCCCCTAGGTATCATATCTTGAAAGTCATGCAAGTAACTCAATTATCTCCACAACTTCGAGTTCGGACCAATTATCGCTTCCTTAAGTGCATTCTCAATCCCAATGATTAATTTTTAGTCTTTAAAGGAACATTATATGTGTGCTCCTACTCATCTATAGATTCCAACACCTCATGTGAACCCTCTATGTGATTTATATCCATATCTTATACCTCTTCATCATCTATGAGGTAGAAAATCTTTCCCTTCTCTTTTTCCTTCCAAACGTACCCCATCTATGGCTCTTCTATTTCTAAAAGATCCTCACATACCTCATTATCAACATCACATAAATTTTACCATAATATTCTTATCCTTCGCGTTATCCCTCAATGTGATGCACCTCATTATCTACAAGGCTTCATGAACTAGTGGCTTAGTAGAAAATAATCAAAAGTATGAGTAATACTTTTAGTCATGTTGTGCCAACTCACTTTCTCCTACATTATCTCACCATGTACGTACTAGGTATGCATGCATCCATGTAAAGTAGAATATAACTGTTGATGATCATCCTTGGTGGATGGACCATCAGAGTCATAGGAAACCTTAGGTTAGTGGGACGTGTGCCCTAAGGTGACCTCCAAATTTTAAAGAAGCTGGTTCTTCTCTGTAGTGCGAGATGAGGGTCATAAAAGTGAAACAAAACATAAAAATTTAATGGATGTGATGCAGTAAACAAACTTATTAAGGAATCAATCAAGAATGCAACTGTCTAAAGAAGAGAAATGGTGAACGACTAAAAAGGGTGTATGAAATTGCACCACAAACCAAGGAAGATCACATAGAACACTACCTCAAACTAATTAACCATAAGTTCAAAGATAATAATAATAACATTATAGAGATGCACAATTTCTATGTGAAAATAAAGGCGATCATAGATAATAAAGATATGCGAAGGATGGAAAAAATGCACCACATGGCATATTATATTACTCCAAAAATTGTGCACAGTATTACAATAGAAAAGAGGCAATATTTATATTACAAAACCCAAAAATAAGGCTAGAGCTCTAGGCCCCTACCTTTTACAAAAGAGGGACCTGAGATAGAGAATTAAACTAAATGATTGTTTATTATTTCTATATATATATGTATATATTATCTAAGACCCTTGATTACAATATATATAGGAGGAGGAGGAGGAGGTAAGAAGCCATCCTTTTACTCCTTTCCAACTGCCTTTTAATTATGATAAATGGAGCGAAGTGATAGGAACATATTTTTGTGATCTTTCTCACGCTTTCCCATTATCTTCCCTTTCTAAAGAGTGAGAGCCATGCACATTTAATTCATCTTTAAAATTATTGAGACCAAATCTTTTGAGATGGAATCACCTTTTGAGGAACATCCCTTCAACTTTTTATTACAGAACTAGATCTTTCAATCTCTTGTGCATTGGTCCCCAGGCTAGTGATTCAAGTGGTGCGTGTTTTTTCATTCTATTGGAACAACCATTTGAATTTAGGTGAGCCAATTGATTATTTTTAAGTTCACACTCTTCACATGGGACTATGTATTAAAATCATTACTGAAGTGACAAATCAAATGACCCTTTACTTTCGATCTTTTGAAAAATATCCCGAGAATTTAAAAATTACAGAAAAATCTCAAAATTACACATACATGATACATGGATTATCAACTTTTATGACTTGCTTCGAACTTGGAGTCCATTTATCACAAGATCCACATGGAAGGCCTATGCATCCTTAATATTTCTACTTTTCTTTAGGGTTTTTGGGAATGCGCTAGGCCAACACTTGGCATCGTCTGAGTACACCATTTTTTCTTTTAGGAAAGTAAAGGACCGTTCGAATATAATGCTAAAAACCCCTTTCGGGTGGGACCCTTATAGTTGGCTCCACATGGAAACCCCATGGGATTTCGAGACTTCATTCCCTCCTTTGAATTCTGAAGTTGCACCGGTTGGACACTTGGCATTGTCTGCGAGCCTACTGCTTTCTTTGTGATTTGGCTAAGTCTTTTCCATTGGTGAAGACTCGAATCTGAATGGGATTCAAAAATGTAGGAATCCTCCTAGCTATGAAATTTAGATAACAAGTATGGCAACTCACTGGGACCATTATCCTACTAAATGGAAAGAACCCACAATCTCCCGATATCTATTTGGGTATAAAACTATGCTTAAAGATGCTTTAAACCTCGGTTCATAGTATTTTGAATGTTCATGGAGCCTCTCGTAATTCTTGGCTGATCCTTATCTCTCATAATCTCATAATAAAACTTTGTAGTTTATTTTTTTGAGAGTAGAAAATTGAAAAACTAGCCAACATAATCTTCTAACTGATTTTAGTTTCTCTACATTTGTTCAAAGTGAAGCTTGCAACCACCATAGATAATTTTGAATTCTCCTACAAGCTAGATTCTTCTTATGGAATCTAGTGCCTCTTAATGGAGTAATATAAGCACGGGCCTATACAAAAGATAAAACATACATGCCTCAAATGAGTCATGCAGAGTGTGCACAAGAACTTATTTTTTGAAAGTAATCTACTCCTACTCCTAATCTAATTGGATTGGTAAAAGCTAAACAAAACCCAAAATAGGTAGGGAAAAATAGCTTCCCTTTCTTATAAAGTGCAGCCATACAATTAATTTAGCTATAGATATGGCCTGTAATAAGAGTGAAAAATTACCTTTCACTCTTCCACCCGCAGGTATCAGCAAATAGAATGAATACCTCCTCGAGATGTTCATATTTTGGTTAGAGGTGTTGTAGCTGACCCTCGGGGCCTTGAAAATTATCCTCATGCCCTAAAGTGAGCATGACTGGTATTGAAGTTTTCCTTGGTCTTGAGGAGGACCATTATCTTATGGGATTCAATCGACTCTCTGCTCTTACATGTTGTCCTGGATTGTGTCTTTTGGAACGTGGATTCCTTGTAGGATTATGTGAAGGGTTTCATACCTATCCTTTCCCTCCTTGTTTTTAACAAATTTTCTGGTGAATCCAGGATATTCGATTGAAAGAAGAAATATTTCAATGATACTTTTTGTAGATTCCTTAGACTAGTCCTAGGGGAGCTATCGTGAGTAGAAGGATGCCTTTTGTGGGGTTGATGAAGTGGTGAATGTTTTTATTTCCACAGACCCTTCTTCATCGAGGCATCCCCCAAATATGATAAGCACTCGATCTCATCTTCTTCCTCCTCTGTCAAAGCTTCCCAATTTTGTATGATGGTTTTTGAGTCTACAAATTCTCCATCATGTGTGGCTTCATCTTGCAATATGAATTCTATTGGAAAAATTTTCCTAGGGGAGCTACTTTGTGGGGAGGAAAAATAGAGGCAATGTCTACAGCTTCTCAAAATCTCATCTTGTGATATAAACCTCTTGAGTTCATATCACTATCACCATATACTCCTCTTCTTTTGGATTTAGAGCCATTACTTGTTGGTGCGAGGGGTATAACTACTCAAAGAAAGGGGAAGGGTGGAATGGATGGCTTGGAGATGGAGAAGGGGATGATCCCTTGGTGGTAATGAAGTCATGATTGCATGACTCCATAGGATGAAGAGAAATGGAAGACGTGGAAAGAAAGATGAGTGGAAATGGATGAGAGGGAGGTATATGAGCCTTTGTAATGATTTTTCCAGACCATGTGGAGTCATTGGATGTGCTCCGTAACTATCTTCATTAAAGTTTTAACTTTACCAGAAACACTTTAAGTTGATGCAATGATAAAATACCACTCTGATTCGTCCCACTGGGCGTGCTAAGAAATTTTTGATGATCATCCTTGGTGGATGGACCATCAAATTCATGGGAAACCTTAAGTTAGTGGGATGTGATCCCTAAGGTGACATCTAAATTTTAAATAAATTTTTTCTTATCTATAGTGCGAGATGAGGGTCAGAAAAGTGAAACAAAACATAAAAAGTTAACAAGGGTGATGCACCGAACAAGCCTCTTAAGAAATCAATCGAGAACACAACTATCTGAAGAAGAGAAATGGTGAATGACTAAAATTTTTGGATGAAATTGCACCATAGATCGAGAGAAGATCACACGAGAATACTATGTCAAACTAATTAAGCACAACTTCAAAGATAGTAATAACATTATAGAGATGCACAATTTCTATGTGAAAATAAAGGCAATCAAAGACAACAAAGATATGCGAAGGATGGAAAAAATGCACCACAGGGCATATTATATTACTCAAAAATTGTGCACAATATTACAATAGAAAAGAGGCAAGATTGCTATTACAAAACCCAAGAAGAAGGCTAGAGCTCTAGGCCCCTACCTTTTATAGAAGAGGGACTAAGACAGAGAAGAAAACTGATTGATTGCTGATTATTTCTATATATCTATGTATATATATTCTCTAAGAACCTTGATTACAATATATAAAGGAAGATGAGGAGGAGGTAAGAATCCATCCTTTCAATCCTTTCAATTGCCTTTTAATCATGATAAATGGAGTGAAGTGATAGGAACAAATTTTTTGAGATCTTTCTCACGCTTTCCCATTATCTTCCCTTTCTAAAGAGTGAGATCCATGTCTATTTAATGCATCTTTAACTATCTTACAACCAACTCTTTTGAGATGGACCTGAATTTTGAGGAACATCCCTTCAACTCTTTATTACAAAACTAGATCTTTCCATCTCTTGTGCATTGGTCCCCAGGCTAATGATTCAAGTGGCGCATGTTTTTTCATTCTATTGGAATGATCCTTTGAATGTAGGTGAGCCAATTGAGTATTTTTTAGGTTCAAAATCTTCACACGAGACTGTGCATTAACTTTGTTATGGAAGTAACAAGCCAAATGACCCTTCACTTATGATCTTTAGAAAATATCCTAAGCATTTAAAACTTGCAGATAAGTCTCATAATTACTCATACGTAATACATATCTTGTCACCTTTTATGACCTACTTCAAACTTAGAATCCATTTTTCGCAAGATCCACGTGGAAGGCCCACACATCCTTAATATTTCTACTTTTCTTCAGGGGTTTTGGGAATGCGCTAGGCCAACACTTGGCATCGTCCGCGAGCACACCGTTTTATATCTGTTGGTCAAGTAAAGGACCTTGCCTAATATAATGTGAAAACCCCCTTTTGGGTGGGACCCTTGTAGTTGGCTCCACATGGAAACCCTACGGGAGTCTAAGACTTCATTCCATCTTTTGACATACATAGGTGTTCGGTTGGACACTTGGAATTATCCACGATCCGCGTCTTTCTTTGTTATTTGTCTAAGTCTTTCCCATTGACAAAGACTCAACTTCGAATGGGATTTAAAAATGTAGGGATCCTCCTCACCGTGGAATTTAGATAACAATAAATTTTGTACCCAACGAGATGGTGTCAAAGAATATTTCCTTGCATCTAATTCCTCTCATAATTATGAACATGTACCAAAGGAGTAGTTTTACCATCGTAATATTATACCACTTAAGGGAGATTATTTCTTGTAAAAATTATCAACAAGGCTATTTTGATTTCATGCCAAACCAATAAACTATCTATGTGTAGCCCAATAGCACATTGCGGTCCCACGCAATGTGTATATGATCATATTTCTCATATCTCCCTCATTGTGCCACTTGTCTTCCATCACAGACAAGATTGAATTGAAATTCTCTTCTTGAGTATACTTCGTTAGGCTAGTTATACCTAATGGCCTTTAACACATCATGGCCTAACCATCATTATTACCCTTCCATGCACCTCATGACCCACCATTTTGTAAGTACCATGGGCCAAATTTTCACAATCCATACTACTAGTGTCATTGATGGACTACTCATATTCCTTTCAAAACATGCCTTATATGATTTCACGTTCTCGGGATCACACATCATATGTGTGTAGATTCTATTGAGGAGATCCTCATTGGCAAGCTCTATATAAGGAACAACCTTTGAATCATCCAAGGGTATTATAATGTGCTCATCCTTTTCTCAAAAATTATATTCCTATTTTTAAAGGGAAATTCTATGTTGTTAGCATAGCACCAAGGACATCCATGTTGGTAAAACTCTCGAGTTCCCGTTGGATTCATGACATGGACTAACTACCTCCCATGGATGGAATAACTACATCCCATGGATTAATTAACTCTTATGATTGTATCGGAGATTAATGCCTATAGTTTTTGGTCTAATGACAATCATTTCCAACAATTTGTATCAGAGTGAAAGGTCACGGGTTCAAATCCCCTCGTGTAACAATGAGGGGTTTTTTTGGAAAAATTGTTAGTGATCCCCATGTGATTAGTGACATGGACTAACCACCTCCCTTAGACTCATTAACTCTTGTGATTTTATTGGAGATTAATGCCTGCAGTTTTTGGTTTAACGGAAATCATTTTCAACATTCCAAGCGGTGCATGGAAATTATCTACTTCAGCTAGCTCCAAAACCTTAAAGTCACTTATGAACTTGACTCCTAAATAGTGATAGACACATATTTTAACACCCCAATGGGAATGCATCTTGTCATGTTATTGATATACAAAACATTTGAAGATGGATGTAATGGTGGCCTTCCCATTTGGTTCCAAGTATCAAGGGCGATAAGATTAAATTTCATGCATGTATCAATGATCGCTGCATCTAGCATGATTTCCATATCATATTAATGGTCCTATAGTGGTAAATTATCATGAATGATTAGATACTCCCTTTCTAATCCTACGTTTGGTATATTATCTCACAACCATTCTCCTAATAATGGTATAATGTTTTCCTACCTGAGCATTCTGCATACCTCTTTTAGATCATGAACATATTTTTTTGGTAGCTAATTTCTCCTCATGCAGTCCCTCTTATGCATTTTCTCTTTCAAGCATTGTATCTCTCCTTACATCTCCTTGATGAAACCCATGGTCTCTTGATAAATTTCCTTCTACTATGTTACATCTAGATACTTCTCATGTAACACTTCTTCTCGTCTAATGAGAGTACTCACCTTCTCTTGCTCACATGTGCATGTTGCCTATGTGTGCATGGTGACTAATAAAGGTTGGATTTTAAGTTCAACCAGCTTCTTAGGTTCACATTTCTATTACTTAGTACACTCTACCTTGATCATAGATATTCCCTTGTCATGTTTTTGTTCTTACACATATGATCATATAGATCTAGACAATCTTTAACCTTGTGCACCTTTCCATATTATGAGTAAACCTAATTATTTGGACACTCGTGGTGACAATGAATGGGTGATCAATAGATGTAGCATGTCCCTCATGTAAACCTTCCACAAACACCATGTCATTTGATTAAAAATCCACCTCTAAAACCCCATTGTTATTATTGTGCGCTTCACCTGGTCTATCCTTCTTATGCTTGTGAGCTACTTGCCACAAAGTGGTCTAAGCATGACCACTGTTTCACATGCCTCATGAATATGATAAATTAAATGGAAGTTATTTCCATCATTGGTATACACATAATATATTTTTCAATACATGGATACATTATTTTGTGTCATTTGATATAAAAGTGGGTAATTACAGACATCATGACTCTTATGAAAAATCTCATAGGATGTCAACAACGCACACACATTCTGTGTGGGAAAATATCCTTCTACTTCACAATTAGTAAAAAAATTCCATTACACATATAATGTACTAAATTATTATAAAAATTATCTAATTGATTAGTCATTTCTATTATCCGAGATTCAAGGAAGGGACTTACCCATATGTCTACACTTGCTATTAGCTTTCTACGAGTAATGTTGTTTCCAAAGCTTCGCATGGATCACTAAATGTCTTATGTGATAACACTCTTTGGAATGGAATCAACAATCCTCATACAAAACATTTTACATGCTATATCTGATGGATATCATAGGAAATCTTAGAAAATAAAGTAGTGAAATTTGCATCATATTCTCTAAAACTTTCGAGACAGGACCTTGCTTAGTATCCTTCATCGTGTTAATGCTCTATTGTTCAAAATCAGGTATGTGAAACCCAACCAAGAAAGTGGTGAGTAGTGCATAATAATTCACTGTTGTATAATGTGGATCATATTCCATGAATTAGTTGTGTTCCCTCCTTGAAGTGTGGTAGAAAATTGACTTGGTTTCCAATCTGTAGCCATTATTCCCTTAGCTCTCCATAATAACTCACACTTATGCACATGTTCGGATGCATCTTCAACACTTATATATTATGGTAAATGAAGAGACATCTCAAATAATATTTGAGGGGTCTTTTGTTTTGTTTTTATAGGGTTTTGTAACATGTTTACTGTCACCCTTGTCTTAGAGTGGAAAAAAATCTTGAACATGATCCTCCGCTAGGATTACTTCACATGGTGGTGACCTGAACCTATCGAGCCTCCCACCACATCCTAGGGACCTATTGAAGAAATTACCTACATCCCTATGGTAGTGTTAAAATACACACCAACAATCTATCATATAGACCCACCAATAGTGCTACTTATATTGGGTAGCGTGTCACTACTTTATCCTTGCAACATGCCTACCAAATTGGTTTCAAAAAAACTTCTTTCAAACTTGACCACCTATTATGTGGCCATATGTGTATTCTTAATTTGTGTCTCCTCTTGAGCTAATACCAATATGTTCCTACATGTATCTCCTACCCAACATGGTGATACTTAATTACCTTCCTACTCATCTTCACTATGATGATATTCTACAACTTCTAGATTCCAAGAACTTGGGCGCAAGGGATAGGTGGCCTGGATGGGTTAGATGCATGTCAACAATTCTCATTCTCTTGTTAGGATCACTCTCATCTGATTTAAAGTGGGTCCTTCTGTTGTGATTCCCTAATAATAGAAAGACATGATCCTTTGGTCCCTCACTTTCTGTGTAAGGTTCTAATAAGCTTGTAGTCACAAAATCACACACTTACTACTATAATTATATTGTCAAGTATGTTGTTTTATATATGGATCTCAAGTAATAAAATGATTGACTAATGGCTCATCCCTTAGTCTTGTTTTTAGTTAATTTAGTTATTAACATTAAGTAATTTGCATAGTCATTAGTTACTTGCACAATTCTATTTGTCTCTCAAGGAGTCTCAATTGTCGTTAATTACTCAATTGTCATCTCTAGTCTTTAACTAGGATACATGGGGAGGTATCGGGGCACCCATGGGTGCCTCGGTCCTCATTCCTAGGCTTCTTAGTTCCATTTATACTTGGTTCTCATTTATATGTTCAAGGTCAGTCTGTATAATCTTCCCTCATATTCCCCTAAGTACTAGTAAGCATGTTGGGTCATTAGTGTTAAAAAAATTGAGCAAGAGGTCCATATACAAACAAAACATACACACTATCCTAAGGGCATACTATTTCTACTAAGTGCTAGCTATCTTCATAAGGAAAGGGAATGCATTTAGGAACTATTGTACATCATACAATGCTTAGGAAGGGGATTTTATTCTATACCATCCACCATTCTAAATTTTTATCTAGCTATTACCCACTACTCTTGGCGTCATTGGTGCTAGGGCACCTAAGCATATGATTGCACACAAAAGCACATAGAATTACATTAGATCTGAGATGTAGTGTAGTGCTTAGTTATAATCCCATCCATTTGGTAGCTTAGGATAGTTTGACCCATTCATTTGCATCTGTCTTTTTTAGGGTTTGATGTTTTAGTGTGGGGTTTTGTAGGAGATTATTCATTGGTGATTTACAATGACATTGGTGAAGAAAGAACGATACCAGCCGGATAAAGGGAGAATTATTGAGAAGGTTTAATGACCTTATCATATTTAGTTTTCAATTCAATCCAAAAATTAGGGCACCCATACTTCAGATCGGGTGCGCATAGCACCCCTGTCATTCTCAAGGAATCCTAGTCTGGTCAAATCTACCACTTCTGTAACTTTCTAAGGTTCGTCACGACATTTAGTCCCTCCAAAACATCACTCTATCTAGTCCCACATTATTGTGAGGTAATTTCTTTTCAAGTTAGTACCTTTTCCCTCCTATTTCATTTATTTCATTTCATTTAAAATATCAAATAAATTACCTAGCATTTATATTTCAGTATATTTCAATTATTGCATTGTTGTACTTCTTAGATTAACCTATAAAATTTATATTTTAGTTAATCATTTTGGTGAACCTGTACCTTAGAACATTTTCCCTAGGATCCACTTCAACCCCTAATGGCTAAGGATATCTCTTTTCCTTCTCATCCCATCATGTCTCATGTTAGTGTCAATCTAATTTATGATGAGGCTGTTATCACTGAGCTCACAAATCTCTATAGTAATGTTACTCTTCCCGATCATATTCAACAACTCTTAGATGGTCAAAAATATGTACCTACTAGTTTTGAAAATTATCCCATTGGCATCAATATTGTTTTGGATCCGATAGCCTTCACTAGTTGTACAACATGTTATATGGCTACTAGTGATCCTCTTATTGACCTATCTAAGGAAAGTATAGATGATTATCTTATTGATTACATGTTAGGTCTTGACAATAGCTCTCATATTGATTCTCCTCCTCATCAGACCACTACTAGGGATACATCTCATAACTCTCCTACTTCTGATATTTCTTCTCCTAATCCATCACATACTAGTTCACATACTCTTTCATATTATGTTGATGATCCTATTGATAGTACGCTTAATGAAATTTTCATATCTGAGTCTTTATCTGATGTCGATGATATAATTGATAGTCATGATTCTACTACTTTTCATACTGCTGAGTCTAAATCTCCTACTCCACTTTCTCCTAAGGTTATATCTAGCATAATGCATGAGGCACCTCCATCTATTAGTTCTTCTACTCCTACCATCTCATCTCCTCCTAACACTTCACCTACATTTGTTAGTTCATCCTCTCCTATCAAGGTATCTCCATCAATTGCTTCACCTCCTAGGGATGTTTTTGATGTTAGTCCTACCACTGTTATGGATGTTCCATCTCCTTCATCCCCTATAGATTCTTTGGCACCACCACCTAGTGTTCCTTTAGCATCGGGATCTCCTTTATCTTCTCTTGAGGTACCTATGATTACTCACAATGGAAAGTTACAATTGTTTAATACATTGTTGTCATCTCCTACTATTCCTCCACAAGATATTTTGTCTCTCATGCATGTTGTTGGTCAATTACAATCTCAGGTTTAGTCTCTCACTTTATAAACTAGGGCTTACTATGCTTCTATTGACAACAACTCGTTACATGGTGCTTTTCCCAAGAAGATTCATAATTATGCATTTTTTAAGGAATTTATCATGCCTAAATTCACATGGTTTGATGGTACTTGAGACCCTTAGGCACATCTCCAACATTACAACATGGCTATGACATCCTATCGTAATGTTAGATTATTGCTTAAGGCCTTTCGACATAGTCTCACCAAGGATGCATTAAAATGGTACAGTAATTTGGGTCTATTAGTACTTACTTATGATATGGAGGAAATATTCCTCCATCATTTTCAGGGCTCATCAGAATCTATAAAGGATTATATCTTACGGTTCAACATTTGTATGCATCAACTAGTATTCCAACCTATTGATTTAGAGAAGCAATTCATTTTATGTCATGGTTTAATTCCGTACTTAAGAAAATATTGCAATATGATACATGTGAGTCATTCATTATTCTGTGCTACAAATTCATAGACCTCAAACAAGATATTCTTTTGACACATGTCATTGATCCTCCACCTACCTCCACTTCTATTGCATCATCTAGTGCTCCTCCATTGACATTGGTTGAGTGTCCTACACATTTTCCATCTCAACCTAGCAAACAAAATCAACCTACTCCATCATAGAAGTATACTTCTTCTCCTCCTCTGCGATAGGATACTTATCCTTTTACTCCATCTATTTCATGTGAGCCATTGCACTTATCTCATCATGCTCAACCACATGATGTGTTGCATGTTTTACTTAATGAGCATCTAATTCTCTTGCCCTATAATCAACACCATCTAAAACATTGTCTACAACATCAACATGATCAACCCTATTGTAATTATCATCATATCAATGTCCATAGGGACAATGATTTATTTACCCTTCATGATAGATTATAATGATTAGAGGATATGAGCATCATTTCCTTTGGATCTCACTCACATGAGTGGTCTATCTCTCCTCTTCCTCGTCAGTGTGTTTCTACTTGAGTTGAGTTGTCTCCTCCATCTACTACTAAGGTTATTATGCATCCATTGCCACAAGTTTTCATGCCTACACACTCTCCACTACATCCATCCATAGTTACACCATTGCATCCACCACATCCACTTCATCCATCTCATCCACCACATCATGTTATTTATTCACATTGGTTGTCACATCACTCCACATTCGTCCATCCCACCACAACTCCACATGATATTCATTTTTGTTCATATGCTCATACTTCTCTCATGTCACATGCTTTCACCACTTTGCATAACCTTATTATTTAGTAGGTTATTACTATCACCTTACCCCTGATGATGCACTTGTGTTCTTATAGTTATTACATGACTGTTGAGGATTTCCTATAATAACCTCTCATCATGCGCTTCATCAACTCATCTAGTAAACTCAATCATTTCTCGATGATGTACTCTTTATTTGTGTGGTTAATTCTTAACTACTGAGGGTTATTAACTAAATGAACCTCATAATCCATACATTAGGGGGCATCGCTAATCTTCTTCCCCCTATATTCATCACACTAATATATTACAATCACATTACATTATCACAACACGTTAGTTTGGAAAGCATACATTGTCTATTTTTACATACATTCTACTATACCCACTATAAAAACTACGCATTATAAGTTTCATTCAAAAATATGCATCTCACTTAAACCATCAATTAGATTACATGGTTTACCTATCATCATTCACATTACACATTTTGTCTATCAATACCAACATCATAGTGCAAGTCTACATCAACTAACATGAACAATATCCAACACATCACATACATTACAACAATAATCATGCAATCATACACAACGAAATGCAATCATCATACAAAAATAAAATTATCTATATATATTGAGTACAATCATCATTATAAAACATCCCATCACTGGGGAAATGCCCCTACATAATACACAACAATTCAACATAAATCTCATCATGTGATAGATCTTGAAATAAAATCCTCACCACTCACTTGATGTCATTGATCACAACTCCTATACCTCTCCACTTTCCTACGTAATAAGGTATTATCTATAGACTGCTCAAAGAAACAACTCTGTAGTGCCATAAATTATGCGAACACATCCTACACTAATGGACCACCACCTGATGCCTATCTTTCTTATCGTGTCTCCTTGCAGGACTCATCCCTCTAATGTAGTAGCATAATACACATCATTTTTGCTATGGCCACTAGCTCAAACAAATGGGAATGCTCACTGGTAATTTTCTCCACATGCTATAGTATCCCTCCACTTGTGAGTACATCATTCAATATATTCCGCGTTAATGTACTGATGGAAGTATTCACTATCAACGACCAATACACATCACCTATAATAAAAATAATAACCCATTAGATAACCATAACTATCATATAGGAAAATAACCAAATGCACAACATAATTATAAGAATACTCATCTTCGCTTACATCTTCCACTACATTGTCGAGGGAATGTGCATCCGCCCTCCCACTCCCGCATGTGGTAATATCATTGCTTCTGTGAATAATGGAAACAATAATACCCATTGATGTGTTGTGTGTCATGCACTATAGGCCTCCATACACCTAACATCATTTGATTCTATTGGCTCTATCATCACATCTGCCCTATCTTGCCTAGTAGGTACTAGTTGTTCTCTTATGGGCCCTGGCCTTTCCTCGAACCTCCTTGGTTATCTAATAGCTATCAACCATATATATGGCTCGGGGAACGTCTTGAGCCATAAAAAACTATCATGATACCCTATCAACCTCTAATAACTCAACCACCCCTAGGAAACAATCCTCAAACCACATGGTCCTATGCATGAACCACAACTCTATAACATCATGTGGCCATCCTCCATAATTGGGGTACAACCTCCAATGACATATCTTGTACTCTCTCCCCAACAACTGGAAAAAGTAGTATGTGATAGACATCCTCCAATATAACTATCATGTCACCCGTATGTAACCAAAATGTACAAGTATCCACACACAACCTCTCACATAAGGTTTTTAGTATATGAATACTATGGGGCACATCCCCATCTGCGTTATGTTTCATATACTAGCATGGTCCATAACCTCCCAATAATCATCAGACAATCCCAATCCAAAAAAAGTACTCAAATGAAAACCCCACGAACAACCTCAAGTGGATATCCCTATTCACAACACAAAACAACAAAAAACATAGTTTTAGAACACTATACAAACACATACACACTCATTGATTACATTTCTATACAATAAAAATAATATTTACACCACTTAGGATTGACTATACACTCTCTAGATGAAAGTGCCTAGAAGCGGGACTAGGGTGCCGGGAGGAGGACATCGGCACCCGGATATGGGTTCTTCTATCCCGAAGGTCACTAATGCCTTCACTACTCTTTTCTAGGTCTAAAACACTAAGAAAAATCATAATCACAATTTTACAAAATTTCACTACAAATGACTACTACACACACATTTTTCAAAAACCATAGGACTTACCAACTCCGTTATCATACGTGATGCTACAACGGTCGCCACCATCTTGAATTGGCTAGGACATGCTACTCTCACTTATGGCATCTTTCCACACTCAAAGCTCAATCTCACTCACACAAAAGACAAATGAAGTAACTAATCACTTTTTCACCTTACTATTTATAGTTACTTTTTCATCACCCACTTTACTATGGTCATTATTTCATGTTTATTCTCACAACTAATGCACACTACATGATTTTTATCATATCTTGAGCATTTTTACTATGATTTACACCCTGTTGGCAATGTTATTTTCTCAATTCCATTTACTATCATATCATACACATGAAAAATGTGTTACATCTCTTGTCGATGTTGTCTTTCACTCAATCTATACACATTTTAGTGATTTTTATCACATTATATCTATTTCGTGATTATTTTCGACTCAACATTCATTCCTATCATCACTTCCCCTTTCACCGAAAGGGGGCATATAATTGGGGTCATCCTATAATTCCCCTTACAACATCATGCATTCAACCAATACTACCAATTCGATAATTCTAAACACTTACTAATGCATTATGCAACATTTCACCATTGATTCCCCTAATGACCTAATATGTGGAAATTTCATGAATCATCCACATGCGATAATTCATCAATTTCTAGCGATTCCCCCTAATGACATAACCTGGGGAAACAAACAAAAATCCTTCCATGTCATATTTCATCAATTACTATTGATTCCCCCTAATGACCTAACTTGGGGGAAACTAGCGTAAAATATCTCTATGAGTAACCAATAAAAAAATCAATTCATCAATTGTTCAAGCTTCTAACAATAAAAATAACACTATTTAATTAATACAATGCAACACGTGGCCTCCCATATGACCTAACTTGGGAGTTACATTCATTAATTTCCCAGATGATCTAACTTGGGAATTTATTCTATATAAGGTGTTTTCTTTCGGATGACCTAACTTGAAATCCATCATACATTTTGTGTTTTCTTCTCGATGACCTAAATTGGAAGCCATCACATTATAGTGACACCTAAGGAGTGGGGGCAAGAGTTACTTTCCTATACAACTCCTATATGGGTCTATTGTTTGATCAAAATTATTTGGATCCAAAACCACAAACATTTTGATATGATTTCGTCTCATAGAAAATGCTAAATCTTGAGGATGTAGTTAGAGGTTGGAGAAGAATGCACCTTTCTCCCTACACTCTTCCTATGGTGGCAGGAAGCCCAAATCATCTTATCGACTTTTTGTATACACATAATTGGGTTGGGAACTAATCACTCCCTACCCCATCATATTGTCATCATACACCATCAGTTAATCAATATCACAATCATCTCTCTCATTTAGTACACTTCATCACAACATTACGTTTCTCACTATGTTACATGGATCAACATGTTGATATGTGGTTTGGTACACTCTTCTACCACATTTTTGTGTTCTACTATAACATGGGATTATCTGTAATTTTCTCAAGTACGCATCTCTATCTACTTTATATTATTGAGATTTCCTCTCCTAACATAAATTGGGGAAAATGTAGTCACAAAATCATGCACTTGCTACTATAATTATACCGCCAAGTATGTTGCTGTATATATGGATCTTGCATAAGAAAATTATTTGCTAATGGATCATCCCTAGTCCCATCATAAATTTAGTCAGTCATTTTCATTGAGTTTTTTGCATAGTCATCAGTTACTTGTATAGTTCTAGTCATCTCTCAGGGAGTCATAGTTGTTGTTAATTACTTACTTATCATCTCTAGTCTTTGACTAGGGCACCTAGGGAGGGATTAGGGTACCCATGGACACCCTAGTCCTCATTCCTAGGAACCCTAGTCCCAGTCATACTTGGTTCTCATTTATATGTTTTAAGGTCAATCTTTATAATTTCCCCCCATTCCTCTAGGTACTATTCGGCATTTCAGGTCATTAGTTTTAAAATTTGAGCAAGAGATCCCTATATAAACACAACATACACTCTATCTTAAGCGTGAACTATTTATACTAAGAGATATATCTATATAAGGAAAGGGACTAAATTTTTTCACTATTATGCATCACACATTGTAGAGGAAGGGGAGTTTATTCTATTCCATCCACCTTTCTACATTTTAAACTAGTTATTGCCCACTACTTTTGGTGTCATTGGTGTTATGACACCCTAGGCACATGATTGCACACAAAATCACATAAAACCACATTGGTTATTATATGTAGTGAGAAACTCAGTCATAATTCCATCCATTTGGTAGCTAAGGAAAATATGACCAATTCATTTTCATCTTTTCTTAGGTATGATGATTTTGTGTGGGGTTTTGTAGGAGATTATTCATTGGTGATTTATAATGACATCAACGAAGAAAGAATGACACCAACCAGATCAAAGGAAAAATATTGTGAATTTTTAACAACCTTATCAGATTTATTTTCCAAGTCAATCCATAAACCATGATACTCATACTTCAGACCAGGGTGCCCACAGGCTCTATTGCCCTTCTGTAGGCATCCTAGTTTGGTCAAATATTCCACTTATATAATTTTTTGAGGTTTTTCATTACATCTAGTCCTACTAGAGCATCTCTTTCTATATTCCCACATTATTGTGAGGTAATTTATTTTCAGGTTAGTACCTTTTCCCTCCTATTTCATTTATTTCATTTCATTTAAAATATCAAATAAATTACTTAGCATTTATATTTCAGTTATTGCATTGTTGTACTTCTTAGATTAACCTATAAAATTCAGATTATAGTTAATCGATCACTATCACTCGTCATCATCCTCCTTAGTCTTAGCACCTCTTCAACTAACCTCCATCATGTATCATTATACCTACATAGAATTTCTTCTATTTCCCTTTCTTTTGCTTGGAGCAATGTCATCCTTCCCAAACCTTTTTCCTGCCCCTACATGATTTGAGGTTTTATCCTACCATAGTTAGGTTCTTCATTCCTATTTTAATCATCAATATATTGATAGCTAATGGTGTCATGAAAAATATGACCCCCTTACCTCACATAAAAATAGTACTCTACTTCCTTTGGGCATGAGTATGTAAAAATTTGTACTCAAGATATAATTACATAACACTCCTTCTCACCAATGATCTACAACTCTAGTCCACGATGCATCCAAATTAGAGAGTTCTTAATTGTTTTCCTAACTCCGCATTTGCTTTTTCCTATACGGAAATTTTTTTGTCTCGCATAAGCTGCTAAATACCGGTACAATTCTATTGGAAATAAACTAAAGAACGTCTTATAAAAGAAATCATAGAGGTTTTCTTCCATGCACTTACATGCATTAAAGTCATATCTAGTGTTATATCTCTGAGAAAACACATCATGGCCATCATGTACCCAAATCTCAATATTCTCCAAGGAAAAATGGAATTTCATGTGTATGCCACATCCAAAGTGAAAAATGAAAATAGGTCAAGTTGATATAACCAAAATGTAGTCTTTTATTTACTAGTTCTTAATTGGGTGCATTGTTACTTCATCTAGAGAAAAGTATGAACACTCCCTAGGATGATTTAACAAATATTGAAATTTGTAAAACCCTAATTACAGAGTCACAACATAATAATAAGAAATGAAGTACATATATGACATAAGAAATAAACTAGATAAAAATGAAACCTTGGGTATAAGAGAGTGAATATATGACTTAGTTTATTTTGTAATTAAACCGAAAGTATGTCGGAATAGAAAACTATTGAACAGGAGGAGGACTCTTTCACAACCACACTCAAAACGTTGCAGAGCTATCATGATAAGTTGGACATGGGCACATATTCTAGGTCAATTTAAATTTTCTTATCTTTCATAGTGTTTATGAACTTTTTTATCACCCATATGTCGTTGAATGATCATGATTTCTCCTATAACCCTTTGCAAAACAAATGATCTCCTACAAAACCCCAAAATAAATAAAATCTTAAAAATAAAAAGATGAAAATGGGAATTCGTACTAACCATGAAAGTCATCCAAAAGAGTGATCTTACAAGAGAGCATTACATTATATCTCATACTCCATTTAGTTATGTGTGTGTGTATAATTTTGCTGAGGATTATCTTATGCAAGATGCACCAAATAATGAGAAATAGCTAGATGTAGAAATGTAGATAAATGCATGGATGTCAAAATTATCTTCCCATCCTATGAAGTGTATGCATAAAAATGTAGTTCCTTTTCCCTTGAGTGAGTGCTAGATGGATGTTTTGATGTTATTGAAATTCCTTTGGATGTAACCTTAGGTGATAGTAATTGATGCTTAGAGCTTTGTCCTTTATTATGGTCACATAAAATTATGCCCACCCTTGGTTAAAATTCACAATTAAAAACTAGAAGGTCGATGCATAAGAAATTAATATGATAAAAAGATAAAATATTCCCAAAAGGAGTAAGTTTCAAAGAGGCCATGGTGCCCAAAGGGGATGAGGGTGCCTAAGTGCTTGGCATATTGGATGGGAGATGGTGTTTAGACCTATAAAAGATAAAGCGGTAAAGTATTGACTGGGTTGTATGGTGTAAAAGGCCAAAAAGAAGACATGAAACACCAATAAAAGTCCAAAGATAGCTATCAATTACTAATTTTCTCACTTAGGAGTCATATGAATAGTAGTATGTATTCGGGAATGAGAAATGTACCCAAAGTGCATGATTTAGTTCTACATTTTCCCCCACTTTATGTTTTTGAGTGAATACTTTATAAAATAAAGTAGATAAGAGACATGTACACGATAACCATGTAAATTGATGGCAAAAACATGTTGAGGAGACAAGAAAAATCATGGAGTGATAAAAAATGAAGCATGAAAGCTAACCTAGGAAAGAGGAAGTGACCCTAGGGGTGAAAACATATGTGTTATGTCATGTTGTACCTACTATCTTTTTTTCTTGATGTGGGGATGCTTCTTGTTTTGTATTAAGTGAGGACCTACAAACGAAGAGAACAAGAGTATTCAAAGTCATGTATTTGTGAAAAATTTGATCCAAGTATGTAAAAGTATGTAAAAATGTGAAAATGAAAATGTGCATCTGATTTGTGATGAGTGAAAAAGGATAGAAAGCGTCCTGAAAATCTATAGAAGAATGATTTTTTTGGGTGATCTTACACCAAGAACAAGTTTTTTTGGTGATCTCATGCAAAGTACAAGTTTTTTAGGAGATCTCATGCCACGAAAAAGAAGTGTTATGGAGAAAGGTCTAGTGTTATGCTCCAAACTTGATCTGCTTCCACGAAATTTATAAGCCACTCTAGATGGTGTGATCCTTCTTTGTTCCAATTTGATCCATTACAATTTAGTTTGATCCAACACCAAAAGAAAAAGGAGATATAACACATGTTGATTGTTGAAGGATTGTGCCTATCTCGTATAAACCATTGTGAAATCTATTGAAAACTATTCTAATTTGAGAAAGTGATTGTAACCGCCCTTGGTCATAAGAACCTAGGAAGGGTCAAGTCCGACCAGTGCCCTCATATCTATATTTGAACATTGGCATTTTTCTATGTTAAGGACCCATATCAGATTATGGGTCATTCATGTAACTAAAGACTATGTTGTTCATGTACTATACAGGTATGAACTGTGATTTTGTACTAATAGATAGGGTAATTGATTCACCTAAAGTATGCCCCCTCATTTGGGGTGTATGTGACGTCACTAGGAGTATATGGCTGAAGATAGGAACATACGCTGATTTGAAATTGATGCTATGTATGGGGAGGGAATGTGCTTGGTAGAAACAAAGGCACATGCAAACAAAGTGGATGGAAACATGTGTTAGTGCAAACAAGACAAATACACATATAGAATAAAATGTGTAATATAGTAAGTAAGAAGACAATGTAGACCGAAAAAGTGGGTTTCAAACATGGGACATTACTCACAATGTCGCAAGACAATCAAGTCCCAAGAAGAAAAAAGCATACAGTGTGCACACAAGACAAAGGGAAAAGCCCACAAACAATGGCAAACAATGACAAGTAATAACAAGAAAAGAAACATAAAACCATGGTGGAAAATAGTTCCTATAAAGAAAATGTTACACATGAAGCACCTGTTAACATGTTAAAAAGATAAAAATTATGTCAAAGCATGTATGGTCTGATATCGAGTAGTGTGCTATGAATAATATGTAGTACAAAACTAAACACTAGCACTTATAGTTTGTACGAGAGTAGATGACCTAGGAGCCCTGTTGGATTGGAAAGAGGTACAAAGTCAAGCATTTATATACATGTAAATATCTGTAGATATTCTGCATTCACAACTAGAGAGAAATTGAACACACATATGTATATATAGATAGATAATGACATACGAAATATCTGTCTAGCATGGAAACAAAGTGTACATGTAACTAGTATAAACAAAGCAAGAGTATGTGCAACCAATATATGCAATATGTTGTGAGTGTGAATGGAATACAATGAAAAATGAATGATAGGAGCATCATGCCCCCGAGTTAATGTGGATGAGTATGAGAGGATATTCATTTATAAAATACCTATCAATAGTCAAAAATGAATCATAGAACAAGAGTGTGTCATTGGTAGAAGGATTGAATTATCTGTTATAGAAATATAAAGTTATGAAGCATAGTGTAAATATTGAATATGGTGAGGCTCATTTTAGATTCATACCCTCATCTATCAAGTATTAACTATGGAAAAATATTACGTCATTAGGTATTATGTCATGTAAGAATGTGATGTTATAAAGATGTGTCACAGATGTGACAAGTGTGAAATGTGTCATATGCATAATGTGAGGTTCATATATATAGTATGCCCTCAACAGTAAAGTGTGAACCATAGCCAAAGAATGCATCATAGGGTAATGATAATACAACTATATTAGGTTATCTAAGATGCACTGTGAAAGAGTATATATGAAGCGTAATAGTGGGAAAAGTAGAAATGTGAGACACTTGATAATGCTAGAAGGGGGAAAAGTAAGCATGGTTCCCCTGTATGATGATGAATATGCTATCCAAAAAAATTTAAGGGTAAGGGTTCTCCACCCGATGCTTGCAGATATAAATATGAGTGAGCATTCTCTAAGATAAATTATGGATGAGACAGATGATGTATTAGTGAATGTGACCTATGTGCATGGATCGGGAGGTGATGAACATCTATGTGAAGGAGATCTTAGAGTTGATGAATACCTATATGAAGGAAAAAGAGGAGGTGATGTATATCTATTTTAAGGAGACAAAGTGGAGGCGATGAACACCTATGTGAAGGAAATTAAAGAGGTGATGTATACCTATGTGAAGGAGCCACCGAGTGGTGGACCTAGATTGATGAGATGGACTAGTAGACTGATGAGATTGAGTAGGTCATGTGTGAATAGGAGAGTTGGGAGCATATTTCTCTTTAGATTTTAGAGGTCCTGGAGACTTATATTCTCTAGTGAGCGCTACGAAACCTCAATATGAGGTTGTGGCCATGAGGTGTATGGTGAAACACTATTGATAGTAATAACTTATTTGTTGTGAATGAATTTTAGACACAAGTGATTCATGGAAATGATAGCTTGAGTAGCACGAAGCCAAGGAATTCCTAAGAGTATGTCACACCATTTGATTGAAGGTGCCACAAGAAATTTCACAAGCATGGAAAGAGGGACAACTATTACGGGAAGCTTGAAATAACCATAACATTCATGAAATGGATTTAAAATATGTGATAGTGGATAGTTGATAACAACTAGAAGTGAAAAAAAAAACACACACATATGAATTAATGGATCAATCATTCTATTATTGATAGCATGAGGCTCGATAGATGAATTGATATGTAATTTTTATAAGAGAATTTAGCATGATAGTCATGATTGGAGAATGCAATGAATGGTGGAGATGTATTAGCATGAGAAACTATAAAATCAAGAGCCCCTGATGAAGAAGGAGGTATTGCACGATATGTATGATTGGCTGAAGATTCAGCAAATTTCTTGTCATGTTTAGGAAGATGATTGTTGAAGATCTTGAGCTTGTGATTTTCATTGATGGTGTAGATTTTGTAAACTCGGGAATCTTAATGGCATTATAATTGATGAGATCCTGAATGAGATGCCTAAGTTTGAAACATATATCGGTAGGATTCCCAACACATTGATGATAGTCGCATATGAAATTTATGTTATAGTTGAATCATTTAGGGTGAGATGGATCCATATTAATTGGAGGTAGAAGTGTAATAATATTGCTCTCAACAAGTTGTGGCAATAAAATATGTGGAGAAAAAGGTAATTTTGTGAATGTTCTCTTTAGATCTACCGTTGAAGTTTTTCGGGAGTAGAGACAACGCGTTGATAGTATATTTAGATTCATTAGGTTTAGTAAATGGATTGAAAATTTGTTTTTTTGGAAATCAAGTAGAGGATGAATCTTGATCGTGATATTTAAGATTTCCCATGGATAGTATTTTACTTTCACGTAACTTAACAAAGTATAGAAAAGTTGATCAAGTGAAGGAGATATCTCAAAGATGAAACTCTCTTGCAGAGCTAAGATACTTTGGACAAATAAATATTTAATTTTAGATCACATGAGTATATTAGACATTTTAGTCAAGTTGTTCTTGTATCATAAAACATAGTCTATTAGATGCTCATTAGATCCTTGTTTAATTTGTGTGAGTTACACATAAGATATCTTAGAGACAATATTGATTTAAAAATAAGAGGGAAAAGCATTAGCCAAATGTGTAAATGATATTAGAAAATGACAGGTAGATCGCAAAACTAACACATTGCATAATCTTGGAGACTTTTAGGAAAGAGCTATGCTAATAAAGTATGATCATCCACATAATCTATACATTCCACATGAAATAATTAGAGATTATCTTTAGGACCACCATGGCCATTGAAAATGGGAAGCTTGGGAGTGACAAACTTTAGAGGATGTGCATAAGTGGAAATGTTGGGTACGAAAGGAATATGAAGTAGTAACGTAGAATCAAGATATCGAGATGCATGAGAAGCATCTTGCTACGGGTGATGGATTTTAACTTGAAGATATTAATAGAGAGAGGATAGATATTAGGTGTAAGTGGAAGATACTTTCCACATATGAGAAATAAGAGGTGGAGTCAAGGGGTTTGTGGGAGTAGGAAAAAATACAGTAAAAATAGAAGTAGGTGGAAGAGTGGAAGTAGGTGGTTGAGAAGAAATGGTCATAGAAATGAGGATGGATGTAGGAACATTAAGCTCAGAAAGATTGGTGGCTTCCTCATGAGAAGTGAATAAAAGTATGTCTATATCCTCAAGATGTTCAAGAAGATGATAATTGAACTATTGAAGGTGGGCTTCAGTAACTGGTCCATAATATTGAGCCATGATAAAAAAAGAATACAAAATACCTAAAAGCAAGGCAGGTTCAAGCGTCGGGTACACAAAATGATTTAACAAATATTGAAATTTGTAAAACCCTAATTACAAATTCATAATGTAATAATACACAATGAAGTAAAAATATGACACAAGAAATAACATAGATAAAAATGAAACCCTATGTCCAAGAGAGGAAATAGATGGATTATTTTATTTCAAAATTAATCTTGAAGTATGTTAGATTGGAAAAATGGTGAACATGAGGAGGAATCTATTACAACCTCTCTCAGAAAATTATAGAATTGTCGGAATAAGTTGGATTAGGGATCTTGGACTAGGTCAGGGGCACCTAAGCATGAAATCTCACTCCTGGGTAGATGTGACTATTAAAATGTTCGAGAATCTGAATTTTCTTGTGTCGCACAACATTCATTGACCTTCACTTTTGATTGTTTATATGTCGTTATATGATCACAGAGTTCTTGTGTGACTGTAAAACAAATTATCTCCTATAAAAACACATAAAATAGTAAAAATATTAAGATGAAAATATGGAGTCAAAATGACCCCAATTTGTCACTCAACAAAGTGATATTACAACCAAGCATTGTGCTACATCTCATACTCCATGTAGTTTTTTTTTTGTGTGTGTGTAGAATCATTCCTTGGAATATCTTGTGCAAGATGCACTGAATAGCGAGCAATGTGTATTTCAAAATTAACTTCCCCTCTTATGAAGGGTATGCTGAAAATGTAGTTCTTTGTCCCTTGAGTGAGTGCAAAATGGATGCTTTGATGCTCCCTAATTGCCTTTGGACGCAACCTTAAGTGATATTAATAGATGCTTAGAGATTAGTCCTTTATTATGGTCACATAAATTTATATATATATATATTATTCCCTTGGTTTAATTTTGCAATTGAAAAATTTGAAGGCTGACCCATAAGAAAATAATATGCCCAAAAGATAAAATATGCCCAAAAGGAGTGAGTAGAGTGCAAAGATGTTGGGGGCACCCAAATGGGAAGAGGATGCCTATGCGTTGGCATCGTGGATGGGTGCTAGTGTCTAGAGCCATAAAAGATAAAGAAGTAAAGTATCAACTAGGTTGTAGGGTGTAAGAGGACAGAAAGAAGACATGAAACATAGATAAAAGGCCAAAGATAGTTGTTAATTGCTATTTTTCTCACTTAGGAATCATATGAATAGTAGTATGTTATTAGGACCTATAAATGTGCCCAATATACGTGATTTATTGTCTACACCTGAAATCACATATAACCTCCATGTCCCTCCTTTGTTCACTCACAATATTTGGTTAGAGAATTCATGTTCATCATAATCATCATAACATAATATGAAGGAAATAGAGCATAAAAATTGGCAACACATATAATAAGGAAATAATTCAACATAGATAATCAATAAAATTATTTTAATTCCCATAGTGTAATACTTAGATCTACTTATATTTTCTACCCAAATACATTTATCCATTATAAATGTACTTCATTACATAATGAGACATGCTTATTACATCAATAAATGCTTACAATTTGCATTAGACCATGCTTGTAGACCAAATGGGTCACATACATCAAACGTTCATGAAGAAATCTTACCAAGGGCACATCAACAAAAGGTCTACTTGTAGACACTAAAATTAGGTCACACTCCCCTTTGATCCCTTGACAAATAAGCACCCTTCATCACATTCACCTAGCCATGGCCCCCTTCACCCCACTAATATTAATTTAATTAAATTAATTCATTATCCTCACCATATTTATTATTTAAATATCTTAATTTAAATAATATCCACACATACACTTCACTTAGACACCTCACCAAGCTAACTCACCCTAAAAACCTATTCTTAGTAAGTTGCCATAACTAACTAAGACTTACCTAAACCCTAAAAATCAATGCCTACATTCCCTCTAACCACATTCCCGCATGCTTACAAGAAGCTCCCAGTCTAATCCATGGGTTAACGGCATGAGATCTGAGGAAATCAAGAGGATCTCCCTAGTTTAGTAAACCTAGGAAATCCCACCTTGACCAATGCCGGTTACCCCTAACCATCACCGGTTAAGCCAGATCGCCATCGGTTACCCTTTTAACCCCAAAATAACCTTATTCTCAAGGTTGGCAGAAGGTTGGAAAAGATTGGAAAATTTGGCAAACATTAGCACATTCTAGAGAGATATTGCATCTTCTGAGAGTGAATTCTAGTGAGAACACGCATGCAAGGAAGGAGATCAAACATCTTTTCCTGCACAACCATCCCAAGAATGATCTGATCTAACCAAGCAAAGAGGAATGTACATGCATCCCATGTAGAAGCTTTCCTTCAGTTGGTGATCACCTGTAGCCTTCAAAACCTCTCATCAACACCTCTAGCCCTCACTCACAGGCATCTAAGACCAAAATCCAAGTAAGTAGACGTTATACTTCTCTGGTTTATTCCATTTCATCATTATATTATCATATTTTGTTTACCTAGCCACCCATTGACCTCCCCAACACTCACACCTCCATATACACATTAAAACACTACCAAATCCTACCTAAATCACCCAATACCTCATCCCGACCAACCAAAGTCCATTGTGCAATCACAAAGGAGACCTAAATCTCATTTTGTGGCATTCCCAGAACTCCATAGTAACCGGCACCGGTTACACAAAACCACCACTAGTCACCCTTAACTGACATCGGTTACTGTATTTTCCAATACAACCCAGAACAGTGACCTATCCACCTAATTCTGCCTCACCCTCATTCACTTGTGATCTGCCTGAGACCTTTGTCAGATCTGCAGAGACCCAGAACCAGTTACTTGACCTTCGGATCTTATTCTAACCTATCTTGTTAGATTAGATGTATTTCTTATTGTGTTTTAAGTGAGATACCTAAATCATTTTGAAATACAATAGGATTTACTTTATTTACCGCATTAAATTTTTTAAAATAGTGGAATGACAACCATCTAGGAAGTATCACACTTCCCAGATCTAGCATATGCTAGGTAGTTCACTGAATATATTGTTTAAATTTTTTGGTGGTCTTACTTTGTATTACAGGTAGTTCCTCCTAGCCAAAAGGAAGCTCTCACAATCAGCTATGGATTCAAAAGTCATATGCGCACAATAACCCATCAACCAACATTTGAACAAGTATTCCTCCTACACCCATTACCCTATTTGTTTCATCAATACTTCAAAGAAATGATCTAGAAAATAGTGAAACATTTTGGAACACCCGATGGGACCCATCCAGGGTTACTTGCATTTCATTCATTCCTAGGAAAATTTGTGTGTTTGTTTCCCTTTTGAAAAGCATACACATTAATTTTCTTCCTTAGTAACCCACCTTTTCTTTCTATTTTTCTCTAAGAGAAACCTTTCTTTTGGTGTAATTAAAAAGAATAATTTCTTCATGTTTTCTACATTGTAGTGAAAGAGCATCCCTCTTCCTCTTCATATTTTTGTGTCATCCAACTTCACACTTCAATTTGGGCTTAAAAATAAGTGCATTGTATTCTGATTTATGCATTAGCTCACATTAATTGTGGGCAAACTATATTTGGAGGTCATAACTAGTGATGGTTGAAAAACCAAACTGTAGAAAGCACTTTCTTTCTCTTTCTCTCTCTCGAGTCTTACCAAACCTCACAAAAATTGAAAATACACATATTCTTAAACAACATCTTACCTAGAAGAATATGTAGGTGATCACATGATCACAACATAGTGGGGACCCGACTCCGCTCTCTGTCGAGTCATACTTGAGTGGGGCCCACCCCACCATAACATACCTAAAACCTCACCTTTTAGATCTCCTTCTTCATAGGAAGCCATATTCACCAAAAAAACTCTATTTCACAATTCATGTGTTAGTCCTTAAATAGTATAAGCTAAACAAACATAATAGAAAAGACACTCCTAGGATCGTATTTTTCTTAGTGTTTCTACTTGGCTTGCGTTTTGAGGTGAGAGATCACATTCTTAATTTTTCTTCTTCATCCTTACACATTCCTCATCATAGCTGGTGTATTCCGGCTTCACCGAGTGTGCATAGGCCATATCATCATCATTCCTGCAGTCGGGTCTAATTCTACATCGATTTTAATTCAAAACCACTTTTCTTTCATCTTGTTTCAATTTCACAAGAATAGGCATTGGTTACCCTTTGACTAAGCATCGGTTATACCCAACCAACATTAGTTCTAGGTCCTTTTATTAACCTACCGAAAAGGAAATTTTTTTCATTTTCTTCCACTTTTCATAGTCCCTGTCATTGCCATCATTCCCATTGACATTGTAAAACACCATTAAATTTGGCATACCTACTAGATTTGACCTTCTCCCTAGTTTTTCACTCACTGACCATTTTCTATAGTGACCGACAACATGCTTACCCCCGAGTGGTGTCAATTTTCCTTAACCGGCATTGGTTATCCTATTTCACTTTCCAACCACCATTTGGTACCTAATCCACTTTTTACCATCAGATTCACTGTTCTCTGCTATTTTCTATGTCATTTATAGAGAAGTAGCCCTACCTGATCAGTACTAGTTCACATGGTGCTGACCTAAAGACAAGCAAGTGCACTTGTGTTTCACACCAATTGTCAACCACTCCCACCTAGTCCTTCACCACCTTCCATTTTATCACCAACCATGGATCCCATCCAACCTATCACTATCACTACTAGAGATGAGGAGTTCACACAACTCCTTGACCAAAACCCTATCACCTTACAGTTTTACCTTTCCCACTCATCCACTTGAGATGCCTCGAGTCAGTTGATATATGATATGCCCGTATCTATCCCCCGACTCTCATTCCCACTCCTGCATCGGCCCCATCTAGATCCGTGCTGCAAAGCATCTACCTTACCCCATTAATTTTACAGCTAGGTCCTATACCTGCTCTAATTGCCACATCTACCACCTCCATTACCCCGCCACATCCACCATACCCTCGACAACTACCCAAAACACAACCTCATCTACCCCTAATGTCTCACACATACCCATAGCTACACTACCACCTCCCATGTCGGTGACCCCTACCCCTTTTTAGAACGTGGTCCTTTCCACTCCACAACCATTAGCCCCCATTTCCACTAGGGTTACAACAACCTTTCCACCTCCATATACATACTATCAACCACATCCTGTTTCATCCATTATTCCCTCGGGGTACATACCTTCTATTTCACTACCTTCTTCCTAATCAGCCTACACGGTGAGTGCCATACACACCGGAGTTCCACCCTCGCTATATGTCCAAAACCAACCCTCATATACTACGGGAGGCACCTAATTGTCACAACCTACCAACGACCTAATCAAATTGATGTTGGACAAGATGTAGACATTAGAGGCATCGGTTTCCGGCTCCTGTAACACTCTTACCTACGATGAGATTTGTAATGAGCCCATCCACCCATCCATTCCTATCCACCCATACCCCATGCATTGGGAAATTCCTAAATTCAATTGTTTCAATAGCAAAGAAGACCACCAGAAGCATTTTTAGTCATTCAAACATGGGTGTTATCTGATCACTCACGATGATGCCTTGCTCTTGATAATATTTCCCATGTCTTTGATTGGACCTGCATTAGACTGGTACAGTGGCTTACCTAGACACTCTATATTCTCATTAAATTAGGTACCCCAAGCCTTCTTGGATTATTTTTCTAGCAATATCATCAAGAAGGTTACCATGGCTGGCCTATACTCCACACGTCAATATGAGGATGAATCTATCATAAATTTTGTCGCTCGTTGGCATAGCTTGATCAACCAAATCACCTTCTAAGCGCCACAAACAAAAACTCATTCAGCTCTTCACAGGATTGTGCTAGGCATATCTCATCGACCTTACAGGCCCAAACCTTCCAAACATTTGATGAAGCATTCACTATGGCACGAAAGTTAGAGATTCGAGCCATCGAAAAGAAGAAAATCCAATTACGTAATAAGAATTCAACATTCAAGTTGAATGATACCTCTTATTCTTCCAAACCACAAACCAATTATTCAAAAGTTAAGGGAAATGCTAACACAGTGGTACTCAAGGCCGGCCCAACTCATCTATCAAATCAGGCTACCCCCTCATCTAATCTCTCACCCATCCAAACTTTTCAATTCAGACGAGAGCAACGGAAATACACCCCAATCGGGAACCTTACTCTTCTATCTTAGAAAATCTTATCAAATTTGGGGCCATTACCCTTCCACCCATAAAACCACACACTGGTTTTGACCCTACTCACACCATGCCTACATGGTATAAAGAACATGAATTCTGTAACTATCATCGATTAAAGGGTCATAGTGATGGAAAGTGCATCACTTTCAAAAATATTGTCAAGAAATGCTTGAAAAAGGTGAGTTAAGCTGTGGATAATCCTAATGCACCTTCCAACCAAAACCTACACATCTTTAAGAAACCATTTCCCAACCATGCCCCTTTGTCTGATCAAACCGGTGAGACCTCAACTCGTGATACCCATACCCATGAGGTCCACACTATCTTTAATGACATACTGTTGCCTCCCAATTACCTCACATTCCTTCCATAGAGGAAATCCTAGCCCGAAATCCTCCTTCCACATCAAAACCAACCTCCCATGTTCCTTCACCCATAGAGGAACATCTTTCATCTCCTTCATCACCTACAAAGGAGTCCCCCACTAACATCGAGACCATCTCACCCCTGGCTTCTCCACTTAGAGAACCTTTACCCACAGTACCTCCTCCACCCATAGAGGAGCACCCATTACCTCCTCCACCCACAGAGGAGCACCCATCATCTCCTCCACCTATAGAGGAGCTCCCATCATCTCCTCCACCTATCATAGACCCAGTTGAGATACCTTTGCCTCTTGGTGAGCATTCTCCATCAGCTACCCAAAATCCTGCAGACCTACTTTCGGCTCTCCTACCCATGGAAGCTGAAGCTAGCCAATTTCCTATCTCTAAGACACATTTTACAGGAATTTCCATTAGGTCCTCATCAAATCCACCTATAGATGTGTCATTCTCATGTTTGGCTGATCACTTAGATTATGTGGATAGAGCCTTACTATGGGGACACCTTTTGCTTCTGTCTCAATGTAGATGCAGAGGTCACTTGCTGATACCTCTATTATCTACCCAAAAATATTTCAACCAATTGAACCAAACACAACCAATTCTATCACAACTCCTTCCAAAACACCTATCATAGCTCAAACCACATCCTTACCCATATCCCAATCTATATCTAAACCTAAACCCACACTAATAACATCATCCTCGACTAAACCTATTACCACTTTATGGTCACCCTAACTACCGACCTTACTCATACACCTATCAAACCTGTATTTAGCTACATCCTCCAAAGACAATACCACACCTACTTTAGCACCTAAATAGAAGCACCAAACCCATAGAAATCATACCCTGGCTCCACCAATCACACTTGCACTGTCCCATTCATCTTAGGATGTCATCTTCCCAGGATGGTCAAGAAACCTCTACCCACCAACAAACCAAAAACACAACAACCCATTCCTTCCTCACAAACCTCTAATCTCCCCACACGCCCAACATGACTTACACTATCACCTGTAGCATCTTTACCACCCATACCTCCAATACCCTTAACTGTTACTTCACTACCCACTACATTTCAATATATGTCCCTCACACCTCCCGCGCAACCCGCATCCTCTACCTTCACAAAGCACCTCCGTTATCCCCATGGGTAACTCATCCTCTTCCCCATAAGATTTTCCTTGTAAACCTCATAAACCCATATCACCTTTACCCAAGAAGGTGTGACCCAAAAAAAAACTCCACTACCCCACAATAAGGTAGTCAAAACAACCACACACCCTACTACCCATCCATTTACTATACCCCTACCTAAACAAACATGACCAACACCACGCCAAAGACCCAGAACCATATCTCAACCCGCTCCTCCTCTTCAAAATACTGTTCCTCAACAATCAACTACACCTACACCCAAACCCACATTCACTTCCCATTGCGATCCACTAGCAGGGTCCTATGCCAAAATTTTAACTAACCTCCTTAAGACTTGTCATCACATTACCTCCACTCAGACCTTATGACCCCCTCAAACCCAAGCCAAAATGGTTTGATGATACTAAAATTTGTGTTTACCATCGTGTGTCAGGGCATGATGTGGAAAATTGTAATGCCTTGAAAACTATCCTTATCCAGTTGTGTCCCCCAGAAGCCAACTTTGATGAAGATGACCTTCTTGATGAGGATCCTACTTCACCAACACCCATTCCCACACTTCCCACTTAACAACCACAAAATACATCCCTCACAGCTCCAGAGCCATCCCCAAGATTTTAAATTAACATGGTTTACATTAGAGAACTTACTATGACGCCACCCAAATGTCATTGCACCTAACTCACTCTTTGGGTTTTCTCCTCCGGTAGTTTTTTTCCCATCGTGTCATTATACCACTCACCCTACACCATTTAAATTTTCTAACTCCCCTCAGATCAACATGATACACATCACTACATGTTCTTAGAAGGATAAGGGTAAAGAAAAGGCAATTGACCCACCAACCAATCCTATACCCAACATACCATCTGCACCCATACCTAAAATCACTATCCGTAGCCCTACATACCCCATTTCTAACGGCGTCACACATCACACCATGCTCAAACAATTACACCAGTCTCCCCTCAAAATGTCCCTATATGACCTCATCCAAACCTCAAAATCCCATCGTCAAGCTCTCATGGAGGTTCTTCAATCTATTGAGGTTTTACCTAATGACCCTACACCCATGGCCTCCATTATCACACCCCATCATGTAGCCTCTCTCACCAAATTACCACCTTCATCTTCACCCCACCCTATTCACCAAGTGGCCTCCCTTAGCTTCTTAGAGGAAGAGATTGTGCCACACCAAAATGATGACCCAGACCAGCTCTCTTCATCTCTGTCCACATCGATGACATACGGGTACACCGTGTGATGATTGATGGGGGTGCTAGCATTAACATCATTTCATCCCATGCATTCACTCAAATGCACATACCTGACAATTGCATGCATAAACATCCAGTCATGTTGCATTCATTCAATGATGTTATCACCTCTACACTAGGTACCATCATCCTCCACATTCACGTTCTCCCCCACACTATTCCATAATTGTTTTACATTTTGAAAGGGGAATTCCAATATAACCTATTTCTTGGCAGACCCTGGATTCGTGTCATGGGTTACGTTCCTTCCACTTTGCATCATTATGTAAAGTTTTAACATGAAGGACACACCTATACCATTCTAGCTGACCCATCACCTTTTAAAACATGCAACATGCTTTACTAACCCAACAATGTGCTCATACCTATTAATCCGACTACCTCCACACTATTACTTCTCTAGCTACACTTCCACTTACCAATGTAGCTACTACTTCTACCACACATACCTCCTCCATTTCTACTACTGCTGCCATAACCTCCACGATTGACCCATCAACTTCCCAATGCATTAACTCCACCTCTACATTGACCTCGACACATCATCGATTCTAGCTACCTACATACCAACCACCGATCCCTTGTAAGGTTTTTTTCAACACCTCACTCTGGGGGAGTACCACCTATATAATGTCAACACATTCCTTACTCCACAAGAGTACGGAAGTCTTCACCAACACCCTTATTATGATCACCGTATAGGATAATGTCTCCTATATGGTCCTCCTCACCTTCATACTAGTCTCACCTATGGGGGACTTGATACTACCACTTACACACCCAAACCACCGTCACAAACTCACCCCTTTTCCACTAACTTCTAATCACTTACCAATCACCATTTCACCCACACCTTCCTACACCAATGTGCATGGAAGGGTTTTGGTTTTAGATTTTATGAGCAAGGCCACCATACCATTATTCCATGTACCACCTGCAAACATAATGACCGTAGTGGTATCGGATTTCTTGAACCACCTACCAAATAGGCCCGCATTGAACTCATTAAGGACACTAACCCTTCTCCATCTTCTTCACTTGCTCCACCTTCATCACCACCTTCACCGATGGAGTCGATGGGTTGAATCTGTCCCTCCTAATTTTTTTTTCATAAACACCATTTCCTTGGGGCCTCGGCTTATCAATGTGAGGGTGAGGCACCTTCCACTCTTCGTTCTCGTATCCCGAAATCATCGATGACAACACACCTTCAATTAACATTGTTTAATGTCAAGATGATGAATCCATACTCACCTACCTTGGTGCGAAGACTCATATATTCATCGGTTATTACCTTTCGAGATGCAAACCATGTTGAATGAATCAACTATTGAGATCAACATTCATACTCAGGATATTCCGCACATCCTAAAGATCAAAAATCTTTAGATGTTGCTAAACAAGAAGCCATCACTTCTTTTCTTAGAGATCATAACCACGCTTTCACTTGGTCTTACGTAGACATGCCCAGTATTGACCCCACCATAGTGGTCCACAATATCGTAACCATTCCCAATGCCAAACCCATTAAACAAAAGCTGAGGAAAATGCACCCTCGCATTGCCCTTCTTGTCAAAGAGGAACTTCAGTGCCTTCCTTTTGTTTCCTTCATCTTATCCATTGATTATCCTCATTGGATTTCTAATAATGTCTCTGTCACTAAGGTGACATGAGGACTTTGTATTTGCATGAAATTTCATGACCTCAACCTAGCATGTCCAAAAGATGACTTTCCCTTACCTGGTATTGACCAAGTTGGTTGACCTTACCACTGGCCATGAGATGCTATCACTCATGGATGGCTTCTTGGGTTATAACCAAATCCTGCTTGCCCTAGAAGATCAACACAAAACCTCGTTCATCACCCCTTGGGGGACCTTTTGCTATTGAGTCATGCCTTTCAGCCTTAAAAACATTGGTGCTACATATCAGTGGGCTATGACTTACATCTTCCATGACATCATGCATCACATATTGGAAGATTATGTGAATGATCTCTTGGCCAAATATAAATTCTTCTCTGAGCACCTAACCATCCTCAAAACCATATTTTACCGTCTCATTAAATATTGTGTCTACCTTCAGCCAAAGAAGTGCATCTTCACGGTTCTCTCATGAAATCTCCTAGAATTTATTGCTTACCTCTGTGGTATAGAAGTTGACCCTAGTAAAGTCAAGACCATTCTAGAAATGCCTCTACCCACTAACCTTAAATAACTTTGTAGCCTGCAAGGTAAGTTGCAGTCTATTCACCATTTCATTTCATAATTATCAGATCGGTGTCAACCATTTCATCATCTTCTCAAGAAGGATGTCTCCTTTAAATGGGATGATGATTGCCACAAAGCTTTTGAGGCCCTAAAACAATACCTTCTCCAACCACCCATACTCATCCCACCTAAATATGATCAACCTTTTTACCTATACATATCTGCTACCGATCACTCCTTGGGAGCCATGCTCGCTCATCATGATGAACAACACAGGGAGCAGGCCTTTTATTACATAAGTCGTACTCTTTTGGACTAAAACCTGATACACCCATCCTGAAAAACTTTGCTTAGCCTTAGTTTTCGTTTCCACCAAACTCCATCATTACCTACTCAACCAAAAACCTATGTTGTGACCAACACTGACCCCTTACACTTCATGTACGCTAAACCTTATCAAAATCAGTGTGCCACATGATGGCTTATGCTTTTATCTGATCTTGACCTCAAATTCATTCATCAAAAGTCCATCAAAAGCCAAGATATCGCTGACCAATTGGTGAATGCACCTATTTCCGGGGATCAACCCTCTAATTTTGACTTTCCAGATGAGTTGATTGTTACCCTTTCCTTGGATGAACCCCCTTACCAAATGACACTCTTCTTTGATGGTTCCAAGTGTCAACGTGGGGGTGGGGCTGGTATTATCCTCATTCCCCTTGAGGGTGAACCCATGCCTTTGTCTTTCAAATTATATTTTGAATGTACCAACAATATTTCCAAATATGAAGCGCTCATACTCGATCTTTGAGCCACCTACACCCTAGATGTCAAATCAATCAACATCTTTGGTTATTCTCAATTGGTCATAAACTTAGTCAATGGTATGTACCAATGTTGTAATGAGATACTTCAAAAATATAAACATCATGTAGACATACTTTTGACCACCTTTGATTGTTACACCCTTCAAACCATCCCACGTTCAACCAACAAGTTTACAGATACCATGGCCTGCTTAGCTTCCCAAATACCCACTTCACCTGCCAATTCTACAATCTTTTTCACCATACAACGACTCCAATCACCTTCTTATTTACCTCACAATGTTTACTCAATCGGAACCACTACCCCTAACCCGAGTGACCTTTGGTATAAATAATACTCCAACTACCTTTCTCTCTCCATCTTACCTCCTGATCTCACCCGTAATAGACAACGCGCCTTCCTTAAAAAGGTCTCTTGTTACGTCATTTTGGGGGCCTCCTCTATAAGCATGGCTTTGACGGTATTCTCTTACAATGCCTCACAAGTTCTAAAATTCCTTATACCATTAAGGAAGTTCATGATGGCATATGTGGAGGTCACTTCAGTGGCCTTGCTATTGCTAAGCGTATTCTTTGCCTGGGCTATTACTAGCTGACCCTTAACCCTGATTGTTGCGACTACGTCAAACATTGTGTAAAATTCCAACAACATTCTAATCTTCATCATACACCCAGTCATGCCTTACAAGTCACCCGTGACCTTTGGCCCTTCTCTCAATGGGGTTTGGATCTTATCGGAGAGATCAACCCCCATTCTTCCCAATGACATCAAATGATCATTACCACTACCGAATACTATTCAAAATGGGTGGAAGCCATACCACTCATCTCCATGAAAGTTTAGAAAATATGTGAGTTCATTAACCACCACATCATTTGTCACTTTGGTGTTCGTCATCACCTCATCACTTCGTCAATGGAAAACAATTCTAAAATAAAACATTACAAAAAATTTGTGACGCCTTTGGCATTCAGCTTAATTTCTCATCACCTTATTACCCACAAAAAATGGCCAAGCCGAATCCACTAAGAAAACCTTAAACAAAATTCTTATGGAAGTGGTTGACGATCTTTTGAGAAGGATTGGCATACGCACATTCCTTTTTCTCTTTGGGCATACCGCACTAGTATTCACTCTTCCATTACGGCAACACCTTTTTCTCTGGTCTACGGTATAGAGGTAGTCCCATCTCTCGAATTCCAAATCCCTCACTCCACATTTCTCTCCATGACATGCTCAATGATGATGACTTTCATCAGGACCATTTAACACAACTAGATTTATTAGATAAACATCATCTTAACGCTCTGGATTGCCTTCAAGTTTAACAAAAATGTATCAAATAGGCCTATGAAAAATGTGTCCATGCATGAACCTTCCAAGTCGGTGACCTTGTCCTGAAATAAAATCAACATGTAACTAAAGCAGAAAAAAGTAAACAGGAAAATTTTCTGCTAATTAGCTTGGACCATACATCGTGACTCATACCTATGGATCAGGTGCTTATCATTTATCCTCACTCGATGGTAAACCTGAACATGAGCCCCTTAACGCCTTGCATCTTTGACCATTCTATTGTTGACTTGTAGTCCTACCTCACTTTTGTCTCTTTCCATGCTTATCCCTTGAGCATTATTCACTCCATACACCTCATTAACGATTAAACAAGAATCATGTGAGTACCCGTCACTTGTTATCTTCTCTTGAATATGTGTACCATGGCGCTGCACATAGCATGATTCTCATGGATACTTTTCATCTACCTTTAGATGAGATCCCATGGTTGTTTCACCTTGCCTTTTGAACAATAGTCTTATTCTCCACCATGGTCTTGTCCATGACTTTAAAGACCTCACATGGGACCAAACTCCTTGAGTCAAACTTCTACTAAAAAGATGACTCCCTCAAAAGGACATCTTCCTCTCAAAACTACTGTATAAATAGACTGCTCCCTCAAAGGACAACTATGCAAAGCTCTTACAAAAAGATGAGAGCAACCAAAGCTTCCCGTGTTCGATCACTTCACAAAGACCTGAAGGATTTAAATTTTCTTCATCCCATATATACTTCTGCATTGATCGGTCTATCTTAACTATAAGTCAAAACACTAACCTTTTCTTCATGGACTTGCCCATTGTGATCTAGGTTCTCTTTCCTAAAGCACATGCTACCTACACCATATAAATATTACCCACTTTTCACCCTTCAAACCATGCCCACTCTCATTTCCCTACTTGCCTCAAGGGACTTCTTGGAACTTAGACATTTGGTGATCATTTGACTACCTTTTACCGTAGGACAGTCCATCATGCACTATCTTCAGGGTCTTCCATTCATCACCTCCTCCAAGGAATGATCTACTCGGTATGATCCTAACCAACTAGGTGTCTTTATTTCCCCTTCTTGTATTTTAACCATATTTGTTTACATTTTGATTACCTTATACAGGACTTAGTTCTCGATACTTACTTTTGGGGTAGTCTTCTTCTTTCACCACAATCACCCTCACCTACATCATTTTACCTATAATCTACCCACACCTAACAAACCTAAACCCACAACATTCCTAAAAACCTACCAACTCATTTTCATACCTCATCATATTATTCCCTAGCTTATGGGAGAACTACATCGGCCTAAGGTCCCTTTTTAGCCTGGACTATGTAGGTAGCACTTTGAGGGCATGGGGCCCTTGGAGGTTCACTCAGCTATCCTCTACCCTAATCAATTCATCTTCCATGTGCCTCACATTACATCACAAACTAACTTCATTTCCCTTTTATACCCAAAATTGGAAATTAAACCACATACATAACAAGTTGCTTAACATTTTTATCATCATCACAACATAGATTTGTTATGACTACTATTTCTCTACCATCATCATATATATATTATAAAGAATCTTAACAATAGCCCATATTATCATTCATTATACAAATTAATGAATCACAACCCCAACCAATTTAAAATTAATCAAGCCTAGAATAAAACCATGACTCAACCATTCCTAAGACCTTACTCGATCCATGCCTACAAACCTGATTCAACCATGCCTAAGACCTGACTCGATCCATACCTAAATCAACTGGACTCGATTCATGCCTAAACCAACTTGACTCGATCCATGCCTAAACCGACCCTGAATTGATCCATGCCTAAACAAACCTAGCTCGACCCATTTACCTCACCTTCCGACCTCATCATTTACTACCTACCTTTTTCCTCTTTTGGGGACTCATTATTTTACCCATACTTCAGCTTTACCTATGTCGTTACCTAGATATTTGGACCTAGACCATCACTAGTAACCTTTGACCTCATGTGTTTACTATACCTTATGCAGCTTTATTACGTGTAGTTGACCTAATGACCTTACCTAGCCTATTACGGTGACCGTTTATCCTGACCCTACCTTTGGTGTACTAGAACATACCTAAACGTTCTTGCACCTAACTTGCGTTGTGTTTCCTGACCATATCCTATACCTTGGATACCAAAATCACTTCAACCTTGTTTAGATAAACCTATCGACCTTAGATGATGTAGAGTTTACTGCTCTTCAACCGGTAGTGTGCTACAGTTTATATGTGTGTGTGCATTTGACTGTTGCTACCTTTGACCCTGACCAATTACCTAGATTACCCGAGTAGACCTTTAAACATTTTCCCCCGTTCCCCACCTTCCCCTTTCTCACATTCACCTTTTATCAAACCACTCACTAATTCTGCCTTTGGCCTCGTCAGTTCTTGGTTTGAGGGGGATCACCTTTACCCACACATGGGGCAACCACATCTTATTTTTGTTAGCGTTGCTTACCAATACAAGCTATGCAACAAAAAGGGGAAAAATGTAGACACTAAAATTAGGTCACACTCCCCTTTGATCCCTCGACAAATAAGCACCCTTCATCACATTCACCTAGCCATGGCCCCCTTCACCCCAATAAAATTCATTTAATTAATTTAATTAAATTCATTCATTATCCTCACCATATTTATTATTTAAATATCTTAATTTAAATAATATCCACACATACAATTCACTTAGACACCTCACCAAGCTAACTCATCCTAAAAACCTATACTTAGTAAGTTGTCATAACTAACTAAGACTTACCTAAGCCCTAAAACTGAATGCCTACATTCCCTCTAACCACATTCCCAGATGCTTACCAGAAGATCCTAGTCTAATCCGTAGGTTAACGACACGAGATCTAAGGAAATCAAGAGGATCTCCTATTTTAGTAAACCTAGGAAATCCCACCTTGATCGCCATTGTTTACCCCTAACCATCACTGGTTAAGTTGAAACCACTGTCGGTTACCCTTTTAACCCCAAAACAACCTTATTCTCAAGGTTGGTAGAAGGTTGGAAAAGATTTGAAAATTTGTTGAACATTAGCACATTCCAGAGAGATATCACATCTTCTTAGAGCTAATTTCAGTGAGAAAATGCATGCAAGGAAGGAGATCAAGCATATTTTCCTACACATCCATCCCAACAATGATATGATCTAACCAAGCAAAGAGGAATGTACATACATCCCATGCAGAAGCTTTCCTTTATTTAGTGATCACTGTAGGCTTTAAAACCTCTCATCAACATCTTTAGACCTCACTCACACACATCCAGGACCAAAATTCAAGTAAGTAAATGTTATACTTCTCTGGTTTATTCCATTTCATCATTATATTATCATATTTTTTTTACCTAGCCACCCATTGACCTCCCCAAACTACTCCCCCTATATATACCCATCAAAACCCCATCAAATCCTACCTAAATCACCCAATACCTCATCCTGACCAACCAAAGTCCATTGTGTAATCATAAAGGATACCTAAATCACATTCTATGGCATTCCCAGAACTCCACAGTAACTGACACCGATTACACCTAACCGCCATCTGGTCACCCTTAATCGACATCGGTTCTTGTATTTACCCATAAAACCTAGAACAGTGACCTATCCACCTAAGTCCTCCTCACCCTCATTCACTTGTGATCTTCCTGAGACCTCTATTAGACCTACAGAGACCTAGAACCAATTACTTGACCTTCAGATCATATTCTAACCTAGCCTGTTAGATTAGATCTATTTCTTATTTTGTTTTAAGTGAGATACCTAAATCATTTCAAACTACAATAGGATTTACTTTATTCTGACATTAAATTGTTTAAAACAATGGGTGATGTGACCATCTAGGAAGTATGAGACTTCCCAGATGTAGCATACACTAGGCAGTTCATTGCATATATTGTTTAACTTTTTCTAGTGGTCTTACTTTGTATTATAGGTAGTTCCTCCTAGCCAAAAGGAAGCTCTCACAATCAGTTGTGGATTCAAAATTCATACACGTGCAATAACCCATCAACTAGCATTTGAACAGGTATTCCTCCTATGCCCGTTACCCTATTTGTTTTGTCAATACTTCAAAGAAATGATCTAGAAAATGGTGAAACACTATTAAATACAAGAGTGTTACTCATATTTATACATGGTGGGGATTTCCTTCACCACTTACGTGTGTTTTCCTACTAATAGGCGTGCTTAACAATCAATTTGAATGCTTTTTCCCATCTTATTTTAACTATAAAACAAGTTATAAATAGTATCAAATTTATCTTGATTTTATCCTATATTTATATTTGCCCCATGTACCAGCTTTATCCTTTTGGACTGTACTTTTCTATTTATAGTCCTTATTTATGTTCCATGCCATCTGTTTTTTTCTATTTTTAGCCCTTTCTCAAAAATCGGCTAAGTCTTGAATATTTTGCATGTGCGTAAGTCCTTTTATGCTGACATACTCCTCTATGGTGTGCACACCTTTGACACATTGTCATGCCTTTAACTACTACCCTTCACATGCAATCCTATGCACACCCTACTACGCACGCTCTCTAACTTTCATGCATGGATAATAATTAGCCCATCTCTTTAATTAATCAACAAAATAATTGGAACAATTGTAAGGAAAAAATAAAAAAACTACCAAGGATAGAAAGAAGATATAGAATATAGTATATCTCCTAAAAAATAAAGGCATGGATTAAAAGGAAGAAATCAACCAATAAATAAACAAAAGAGAATGGATGAGAAGAAATAAAAAGAAGCAAGGGAGGAAAAAGAGAAACAAGAACAAAAATAAGAAATTGAGAGAAGAAAAACAAAATAATTAGGAAGCATAGAAGAAAAAGGAGGAGCAAGAGAAGAGGAGGAAAGAATAAGAGGATTAATAAAAGAGGAGCAAGAGAATTTGAAGAAATAAGAGGAGGAGAATAAAAGGAGGAATATAAATAGAAGAAAGAAGAGGATGAGAAGAAAAAAGAAGAGGAAATGGGAGGAAGAGAAATAGAACAAAGAGGAGGAAAATAAGGAAAAAGAGAAGGAATAAAATAAGAAGAAAGAGGAAGAGGAGAATAATAAAAAATAGGAGGAAGAAAATAAGAAAAAGAGGAGGAAGAAAAGAATAAGAAAGAGGGGAATAAGAATAAGGAAGAGGAATAAGAAAAACTAAGGAAAAAAAAGGAACATTAGAAGCAAAAAGAAGAGGAAGAAAGACAAAAAAATGAGTGATAGAAGAACAATCATGAAGAGGAGAAGGATAAAAAAGAGAATAATATAATTAGGAGAAGGAAGAAAAGGTGAAAAAAGTAACATAGAAAACACCTTCAATCACACAAATCACAATGCCAAATACTTTAAGTGAGCATACAATGTCTATATCTCATAGATCTACCCATCCTGGGCCTATGTGAGACTCTTTAGCACTCATCAAAAAAATCATTGGAAAAAATAAAAAAGGGTTAGAGCCTCTAGTGACAGCATGGAGTATAAGAACAAACAAAGGAAGGGTACACTATGTAGCTAGATAAACTAACTCCCATGTAAAAATATACTTGTAGGGAAATTCTTGAGGAAATTTTGAGGCATAATTGGATGTAAATATGTGCATAAATTGAAGAAATAATAGAGTGGATTCTTACATCCATGAAGATAACTAGACCCCACCTCACAATAGTTCCCACCATTCAAATTGAGAAAAGAGTTAAGAAATCCTTAAATGACATATTGGTGGATAGCTATATGGATAGTGAGGTTAAAAAGAAACAAATCTACAATGAAGTTATGACATAGTATAAATAATAAATAACACAACAAAAAACCATAGAAAATATTAAAAACACACGAAATAGAGAACACACTCACCTTACTTGAATTATAGATATCCAAGTGGCTACCTATTATACTTATGTTATGGGTTGGCTAGGACTTACACAATAGGAGAAGATGGTGACAAGGTTATTCATCAATTTTTGGAATAGCCCATGTCAAATACTGAATATATCAACATGAGAAGATAGAGAAATCCTCTGAACATAGGATAAATACATTGAATTCTATCCAAATCCGTAGAATGAAGAAGGTCATAAACAAAGTATGGTGTAAGACGATGAAGCCACAACTAAAATAAGTGTCTTTTCACTTATTTTGTAAGAATATGTATTTACTATACTTAATCACAAATGAATGGGTATGTACTATATGAAGCATATATAATATTGAGAGGAGATATAAAGAACATATAGAGAAAGTGTGTATGATATATTGAATGTAGAAAGGATAGAGAGAAAATGTAAACAAGAGCGATAGTCACATATAGTGTTGGTATCTAAATTTGTTCTCCTTGTCAGTCTGAGAAGCACCACAACTATGTCATGGAGCTTAAAGATAGATTAGACCATGTTGTATGTCATTGGTAGTCGGGGATATGGTCTAGCTAGCACTCAAGTTTGTGGAGAAATGGATAACACTCTAATAGGACTTGATCTTGTCCTAGCTGTTTTAGGTTGTTCCTTGCAACCAAGGTAAGAGGACCTATTTTGTAACCTTGTAATGGTGAAATAGATGAAGATGTCCTTCTCTTTGCTTGAAATTCTATAATAGAGACCTTGATGAAAACATGATCAACACCACAGATCTGAACTCTCACAAGTTTTCACTTCTCAAAACATGGGTATGTTCTCAAAACAAGGCAAAGGTTACTAGAGACATTGGAAATCTTGATCTATTATGCATACTTTTGCAAATCGATTTTGATCTTCTGTGGGTATACACATATAAATCAGGGATAGTACTTGATAGGATATTTTTTGTTGAATGATTTTTTGGTGGGGAATTGACATCAAAAACTGGGATGGATCAGATCTTTGACAATCTGTACAATACTTGAAAACTATCAGATGAAGTGCCTAAAATAATCAGGATGTTCTTTTAGCGGAGAAGAGGCTCAAAGGGAAACCCAAGTTGCACTCTTCACACAATATTTGAGAACTTACCACAAAATCTTGAAGTAAATAACTGAATAAAACACAAAAATCCATGATCAAACCATGCCTAAGGTACCCCCAAAGGCTTACAAGAAATATCTGCAGTCAAGGAAGGTAAAGTGATTTTAAATTTGTTTATCTCCTTATCAGATGAAGGCTCTTTTGAGTATGAGATTGCAAATACCACTAAACTATCAACCATAAATGGAGATCCTATGTGACTTCTAAAGATTTTCAATGCAATATTGCAACAAGAACAATAAAATTTATTTGCAGGCATTTAAAATTGATAACATACATCATATTGCCCAAAGAAAAAAACATAGATTTAATTCAAAACTTGTTAGATTCAACAAGTAGGGGAGAGTTACATGAACAATATTAGAGCTATGTGGTGGCTATACACTTGTAACCAACCCACATACATGAATTTTCCAACACATGAGACATTAACCTAGTTCTTTGGTGGATTTTCTTAGAAAATGAGCTTTTTCTCAAAATTTGCTCGTGATTTTAAACTCCCGACCATTTAAAATCTCTCCAAAATGCATAATATACCTCATGCCACATTGGAGTATTCCTTCCCAAGAAAATAATATGCTATGGGATCAAACTCGTTATAAAAAACCTCATGATTTAATGACAGTGACACTAAATGGAAAAAAACTCGCAGTTGCAGTGTATGCGAGAAAAAGTTAAGTCATTACAAAAATTTGGATCATTATCCACCCTAGGGGAACATTTTTATCATTCAGGCATGCAAGCATATTTCATTCATCATTTTTACCTTTTTCCCTTTTCAATTTTACCTCTATGTAACTTTTTTATTGTTGACATTTCATTTTTTTTTTTCAGTGCCTGAGCCAAAATTACATCAAAAACACCACAAATTGAAGAATTAGGTCATGAAGATGATGCCATTTTTCTCATAAGGCCAAGGAAACACAAAATCGTATAATATTTGATGAAAATTGAAGAAGAAATAATGATTCCAAGCTTCTTTGAGCTCCCATGGTAGCCCAAACAAATGAATGCATAAAGTAACCGTTGATCTCATCCACTTTTTAATAGCAGCCCTCCATGTGGAAAATGCCATTTAAAAATAAGCTCAATATTACCTTTTTAAACTTTGGATAAGGTGGGACATGTGTCAAAACGTGACTGGATCGGGCCCATGCCTTTAAAAAATGCATTCGCAACCTTTTTAAAGTTTGGAAATTTTTTCAAAATATCCCTGCTTCTCCACTTCTCCTACCACATGTCCAATGGTGGGTCCCATTGAAACCATAGACCAATTCTAATAATTTTACCTCCTTTTGGAAAAATAAAAATTTTCCCAAAATCCCCCACACTTTAGTCTTCCCGATGCCATGTGGCGATCTATGATTCGTTGTGGGGCTAAGTATCCCTTTTATACTTTTAACCTATTTTTCCAAAGTTCCCCCCAAAGTCTAAACCTCCGCTTCTTCATTTTGATCAAAAATTTGCACAAGGCATTTGACTTTTGAATTTTTAGACATGTGTCTCCACCTGATTGGAGTGGGGCTATAATCCATTTTTCACTTTTAGAAAACAAAGCAAAAAATCATCAAGTTTTCCTTCGACCCCTTCCTTCATTTTGTAAATTTTGGACACGTGTCCTCTTTTGATTGGTTCTGGAACTTCAGCCCAATTTTTCACTTTTACCATTTGAAGTTAAAAACTTCAAAGTCATCACAAAACCCACTACCCCATCCTGACCTTTCCTGGACACGTGTCCACCTATGATTGGCCGTGGAGTTTCGGGCCAAATTTCCACCTTAACACTTTGAGCCATAAAACATCAAAATTCTCCAAGTCCCCCCACCATCCGCATGCCCTCCGTGCCATGTGTCCTCTCCCTATTTGTTACGGGCCTTCAGGCCAAAAATTGATTTTAATTTTTTTGCCAAAATGAAACCAAAAATTCCTAAGGAAAGCCCGCGAATCCCCTAGCCAATCAAAATGTGCCACGTAGGCACCTCATTACAAAAGGCAGAGCCATGGATCCAAATTTTCCCTTTTGCCAAAATTTTAGAAAATGGTAAGGTAGAAATATTCCAATAGGAACCCGCCACGTTGCCATTACCTTGTAATGATAAATTTGACAGGAAAACAACACATGTATGACCATAAAATCATGAAAAAATTTAAAGGATACCCTAAAATTTAAAATTTTCAACAAGGATGGTTGATTTCTTGATTTTAAACCAACTGAAGCATGATTTTTCATTATTTTTAAGCTTGGGATTGGGAAATTAATTGCATACAATTTATATTGGATCAATTTTGATTTCTTGTATGACTTGACAAAGGGAAAATGACACAGCCCAAAAATTGGAAAATACCTAGGGCACAAATAAGAGCACACATGGATTTCTCTTTTAAACCAGGGTAGAACAACAAGTTTATGGGCAATTTTGAAACATTCAACAAGGGGGGAGAAAATGTAGATCACCAATTTGAGAAATAAAACATTTCTGAGAAAAATCAGACATGAAAAATTAGGGCACACAATGCAATGTCAGAAATGGCACTAACATTGGCTCTTGCCTGGGGATGGGCACTCCTAGTGAGTGCCATAAGGAAAAAATGTAGACCCAGTGCCAAAATACCATTGGGCAAAGGATTCAAAACACAAGGTAGCCCCAAAAACCAGAACCACCCAACAAAAACAAGCCGAGAAACCAACCAAAATTGCTGCCAAGAACAAAGGGCAAACCACAAACCACCAAACTACAAAAACGGAGCAAAAAAATACTATACAATTGTACAATTTGTGCATACCTCACTTTGGGGATTAATCCAAGAAATGTTTTAAATGTCTTCCATTAACAGGAAGCTCCAACAATTCCCCATCTAGATCTTTGAGGAAAAAGGTATGTTCACCAATTTTGATGTTAATGGCATAAGGGCCCATCCATAATGCATCAAACTTTCCATGCTTTCCCTTTTCTTCATGCCTACTATCCCACAACAAAACTATATCTCTAATATTAAAGGCTCTAGGAGTGACCTTCTTGTCAAACAATCTCTTCAACTTCTCTCTAAATCTGATATGCCTTTGATGGGATGCTCTTCTCTCCTCATCAAGCTCAATAATCTGATTGATCCTTGATTCATATGGGCCATGCTCTTGATCCTCCAACTATTGGGAAAACTAAAATGAAGATAATTATAGGTGTAAGGGAAGAAAATCCGAGTTCCATACACCAATTCAAACGGGCTTTTACCAGTTGCTCTTTTAGGAGTTATTCTATCAACCCAAACTACAAACTTCAAGTGTTCTCCCAACTTTTTGTGTTCATTTCCAAGGTTCTTCTAATGATCTTCAACAAGTTTTTATTACTAGACTCAGCTTGTCCATTCCCTTGGGGGTTGTAGTTTGAATAATAAGTTAGATTGATTCCATATTCATTGCACATTGCCATTAAAGGTTTGGCTCTAAAGCACATGACATTATCAGATACAATCTTAACTAGAACTCCAAATCTACATATGATATGATTCAATAAGAAGTCCACTACCACTTGGTGTGTTGCCTTTTTAGATGGGATTGCTTCAACCCATTTTGTAAAATAATCAGTGGCTACAAGAATCCACTTATGACCAACACTAGAAGGATATGAAATCTCACCAATGAAGTCCATTCCCCATTGTTTGAAAGGGGCTTCAATTGATATAGGCTGCAAAGGAAGGGATCCTGAAGCTTTCAGTCTTCCAGAGAAATGTTGGCAACTATCACATCTTATAACCAGCTGGGTTGCATCTTTAAAAAGAGTAGGCCACCAATAACCAGCCCTCAAAATCTTATGTGTTGTTACTCTTCCAGCAAAGTGTCCTCCACAAACTCCCCCATGGAAATCAACAACTATCTTGGGAGCTTCATCTTCAACTATGCATTTCAAGAGGACACCTTCAGGGTTCTTCCAAGCTAGCCCAAGGTCTATAATGATATATTTTTGAGAAGCTAGCTTGAGGGATCTTTTCTGATTTTTATTTAAATGATCAGGACAACAAAGGTGTCTAAGGTAAAAGATTACATCCTTGTACCACTCAAAATTTACCAACTTTGCAAGCACATCTACCCTTTCTTCCTCTAGTTGATTCACTTCCACATTCTGCAAGTTACTCTTAGCCATGAGCTTAGCAAGACCCAAACCTCTTACCAACTTTGTGGTTTGGATGTCCATATCATACTCCTGTAGTTTTTTCACCCATCTACATATTTTACTTGAGATCTCCATCTCTGATAAGATGTCTTTCACCATGGTGTGGGGAACATAGGAAACAAATTTTGAACTCAATATATAAGGCCTGAAAACTTTTGTTGCTTTCACCAAGGAAAATGCTTTTTCTTCATGATTGTATACTTTAACTCAATAGCTTGTAAATCCTTGCTAAAGAAGGCAATAGGCCTCTCAGCTTCATTCTCATCCCTTTGCAGCAAAACAAAAGCAATGGTATACTTAGAAGCAAAGGAGAAGCTTTGATATAGTTTGGGGCTGCTAGAACAGGTGCATGTTTAAGTGCATCCTTAATTCCTTCAAAAGCTTGAATGAAAGCCTCCTCCCATTTGAAAACTTGGTCCTTCTTTAGCATGCTTGTGGTTGGAAGATTCAACTTAGCAAAGTTGGAAACATACCTTCTAATAAAATTAATTTGACCAAAGAAAGATTGGATGCCTTTCTTGGTTCTTGGGGTAGGTACCTTGCTGATTGCTTCCACTCTCTTAGGGTCTATCATAACACCATCTTTTGACACAATGTGACCCAACATCTTTACCTTTTGTATTCCAAAATGAAACTTCTTCGGATTAATAGAAATTCCATACTCCCTACATCTTATCAAAGCATCTTCTCTAAGTGTTGTAAATGGTCACCTCGCTACCTTGAAAATATAGTCACATCATCTTGGTAAACTACAATGAACTTGTTGATGTAACCAACAAAAGCAACCTCCATTTCTCTTTAAAAAGTGGCACCAAAATTCATCAAACAAAGGGGCATGCACACCATGTTTGTTTTCAATTGGATGATATCTTTTCCAAACAATTTTTCTCTTCCTTCAGTCATGCACACCATTGGCTCCCAATCAATATTCTAATTTGTAAACTCACCTTGGTTTTGCAAGAATGTGAGCACTTGAGCATCATTTTTAAAAACTTTCCAATGTTTCACATTATCAAGGACAGCTGGCCTAGTCAGCACTTCAACATTGTAATCACAATAAGGTCAAATGGTGTAATTTTCAAATCTAGAACCCATAACTACCAACTTATCAGTAGCAACATTAAGACATCTATCATGGTAAACAATGTTAAAGGAATCAAACTTTTCAATTAGATCCTTAACTGCATGCTTATATTGTTTCATACACTGAATTTTTTGTAGCATATAGTTTTCTTATTTGTTTGACAACCAGCTCTGAGTATCCTTTTACAACAATATCTTTCACTCCATACTTCCATGCAATCCTTAACCCCAACAACAATGCCTCATACTCAGCAACATTGTTAGTGCATTCAAAATTAAGTTTGAAGGAAAAAGAAAACTCTTCCAAACTAGGAGAAAGAATAACTATACCAGCACCATTTCCAAATTTGGAGAAAGCTCCATCAAATAGCAAGGTCCAAGGAGAACCTACCATATCAAGGCACTTTGATCTGTCCATCTTGTGTTCTTTTCCATCAGCAAAACCAATGAAATTCTCAGCATCTACATCAGCAAACAACACTTCATAGGAAGCATTGTTAGGATCTTCAATTAGGTGCAACATCTTCTTTTCACCATAAAGTTTGACCAGGATGCCTTCAATGGGAATGGTGGAAAAAGACATATCCATATGAATACTACCACCAACACTTGTAGCCCATTTTCTTGACAAAATCATACCCCATTTGGTAGGGTAGTCAACAATTACAACATCTAGTTTCAAATTCTTACCCGGATAGGCTGCAAGTTACACTACCAAACCCTTCACACAACTAACCACTAGAACTTCCATTGAATCCATGGTAGTACACTTCCCATAGGTAGTTGTCACCTTGATATATAATTCATTCATGACTTCTAGAGGCATGACATTACATGATGCACCGGAATCAAACATACAATTGTGAAGTAGCCTATATTTTATGAGCAAAGTTGTAAAGAATGGATCAACATTCAATTGGGAATCAACCAAAGATGTTCCCAAATATACCTCAGGTGCCTCTCCAAGATCATCTACTACTGGTGGTGTTTCAAGGTCAGCAATGATGTGAGGAGGAGTCTCAACAACATTTACATTTCTGCTTGGGGTGATCTTCTCTTCTTTCAGTCCCAAGTACTCAAATGCTCTCTTCTTATGCTCAGGAATTCTAAGCAACTCAATGATTGGAACACTCACTTTAATTTGGCTCAATACCTAGGCTATGTCATAGGGGACACTCTTTGGTAGGATAGCATTGGAAGGGAAATAAGAGGATTCATCAAATGGTAAAGGATTCTTTGCATCTTGGGCGTGATGAGAACTTTAATTTTTGCTCGGGACAATAGAGCTTCTAGCAAGTTTTTCTTTCCTAGGAGTTTCTTTGGGAATGCTTGTGAGAAAGGGTGTTTTAGGTTTGGCTTGAGCCCCAACTCCCTCAACAAATTTTCTTCTAGTGTTATAGTCATTCTCTTGAGCTCCAACAACATTCATCAACAATTTTCTATCTTCCTCCAAAGGGATACCACCATCATACTTCTTAATCATCAAATATCTCAAGTATTCAAAGTCATTGTTAGGAATTTCAAAAGATTTCACTACATCAACTTCAAGAGCATGAGGGGGGAGAAAGACTTGTACCTACTTGATGCAATCCCAAAAGATAGCAGTAGTCCTAACACTTATTACTTCAGTAGATGTTGATCCTCCTTATGAGCTTGAAGAATAGCCCACCATGCAAATATCATCATCAATTCCATCCTCATTATTAGCTTCATCAACTTGTTGGTCCACTTCACATGGAGGATGAGGAAGAAAACATCTATCACACCAATCCATATCAGCAACTTTGTCAAAAACAACAACCATTGCAATTAGAGGGTCAGGAACCAATCTATTTTCATGTGTTTGGGGTTGTCTATTTACATATCCAACATGCCCTTTACCCTTGTCATCAAACCTCTACTCATTCCTATGGTGATTGCCAAATCTATCTTGTTCCTATTGCCATCTCTAGCTTGAGGTTTTTAGGGTTTATCAATTTTACACCATCTCTCTTAAGAGGTTTCCCATTGCTTTAATATTTTTTCTCAATTTGAAGTGCCATGGAGAAAGCTTGTCTTAGATTGGTTGGGTTCTTGTCCCTTAGGGAATAAGCTACCCTTTTATCAAATGCATCTACATATTTGATTAAACAAGATTCATCACAAGGCCTCAAACCAACAGGTAGCCTTCTCAAAGTTTTGTTGAACCTTGTGTTGAAGTCATGGACTGATTCATTAGGGTTCTTCTTGATATTCTCAAACTCAGATAAAAGAAATCTAGGATCAGTCCTATCACCATATTGCAACCTAAATGCATTTTTCATTTCAGTCCATGAATCAATAGAGTTATTAGGTAGAGCCTTGTACCAATCCCTAGCATCTTCTTCTAGTGTATGAATAAACAAATTAATATACACATATTCAAAATCTATCTCAAAATCTTCCATCATATTATCAAAATTTTTGAGATGCTGATCACCAATAATAGCATTGTTACCCTGGAATTTTGGCAACCTATTTCTGACATCTTGTGGGACAACATTTGGGTAACCATCCATTCCTCTAAAATTTATAGGACCAAAGGTGTTAACAACAAATGGAGGTCTAGGCTGAGCCATATTGTTTGGTGGGGGTGATCTTGGAGGTGAGACAAGCTGATGAGGAGTGCTATATCTTTGGGGCTCAAGAATGTGATTCACAAGACTAGTATCCTCTAAGTGCTGATTTTCTTGGAAAGTTTTACTTGAATTAAAACACAGAGGTACATATTAGAGAAGGAACTTACCAGAACAATGAAGGACCTTCACTAGCTAAGGCAAACAAGTTTATGAGAGGATTACTTGAATTAGAATCACTTGAAGAAGAGTGATAATCCTCTACCAAAGGCTGATCTCTCTCACCAATGGCTATATATTTTCCTGATGCCTGACCTTTAACCACTTTCCAAACTCTTCTCCCTTCCAACTCGAATTTCTTGAATCTAAGAACAATTTCTTAGCAGAGTCTTTAAGGAAGAGAGATCTTCTTCCCTCCATTTTTGCAGAGATCAACAACACAAAAATAAATGACAGAAAGCTTAAGACACTGGTATTTCCAAATTTAAATCAGCATGGAGTCGCCACTAAGGAATTTCACCTCAGTTGTGTAAGAATGCACTAAAATAATTTTGTCAAATGTTTTCTAGTACTGAAACCCTTGCAAATCCTTATAAATCAGACCTTCCTCTTCTTAAATCAATCAATCACAATGCACCCAAAGTGTATAAACTACTAGGAAATGAAAAATGGCAGACGTGGCTTGAAAAATTTGTTTAAAGCGTAGATCTGAAGCATAGGATGATACTTTAACAATGTAGCATCTCAAATAATTGAATACACAAATTCTCAAACTCCTTAAACACTTCAAAAACACAAAGAAATTCCAAGAATTCCCCGGCAATGGTGCCACTCGTGTTGGTATCAAAATTTGTTCTCCTTTTCAGTCTGAGCAGTACACAGCTATCTCATGGAGCTTAAAGACATATTAGACCATGTTTTATGTCATTGGTAGCTGGGGATATGGTCTAGCTAGCACTCAAGTTTGTGGAGAAATGGATAGCACTCTAATAGGACTTGATCTTGTCCTAGTTGTTTTAGGTTGTACCTTACAACCAAGGTAAGAGGACCTATTTTGTAACCTTGTAATGGTGAAGGAGATGAAGATGTCCTTCTCTTTGCTTGAAATTCTATGATGGAGACCTTGATAAAAACATGATCAACACCCCAGATTTAAAATCTCACAAGTTTTCACTTCTCAAAACATGGGTATGTTCTCAAAACAAGGCAAACGTTACTAAAGACATTAGAAATCCTTATCTATTATGCATACTTTTACAAATAGATTTTGATCTTCTTTGGGTATACACATGCAAATCAGGGATATAACTTGATAAGATCTTTGTTGTTGGATGATTTTTTGGTGGGGAATTGACATGAAAAACTGGGATAGATCAGATCTTTGACAATCTGTACAACACTTGAACAACTATCAAATGAAGTGCCTAAAATAATCAGGATGTTCTTTTAGCCAGAAGAGGCACAAATGGAAACCCAGGTTACACTCTTCACACAATATTTGAGAACTTACCACAAAATCTTGAAGTAAAGAACTCAATTAAACACAAAAATCCATGATCAAACCACGCCTAAGGTACCCCCAAAGGCTTACAAGAAATATTTGTAGTCAAGGAAGGTAAAGTGATTTTAAATTTGTTTATCTCCTTATCAGATGAAGGATCTTCTGAGTATGAGATTGTAAATACCACTAAAATATCAACCAAAAATGGAGATCCTATGTGACTTCTAAATATTTTCAATGCAAGATTGCAACAAGAACAATAAAATTTATTTGCAGGCATTTAAAATTGATAACAGACATCATATTGCCCAAAGAAAAACACAGATTTAATTCAAAACTTGTTAGATTCAATAGCAGGGGAGAGTTACATGAACAATATTAGAGTTGTGTGGTGGCTATACACTTGTAACCAACCCACATACATGAATTTTCCAACACATGAGACATTAACCTGGTTCTTTGGTGGATTTTCTTAGAAAATGAGCTTTTTCTCAAAATTTGCTCGTGATTTTCAACTCCCGACCATTTACAATTTCTCCAAAATGCATAATATACCTCATGCCACATTGGAGTCTTCCTTCCCAAGTAAATAATATGCTATGGGATCAAATTCATTACAAAAACCTCATGATTTAATGAAAGTGACACCAAATGGAAAAATAACTCACAGGTTGCCAGGTATGCACAAAAATTTAAATCATTACACAAATTTGGATCATTATCCACCCCAGGGCATGTTTTTATCATTCAGGCATGCAAGCATCTTTCATTCATCATTTTTACCTTTTTCCCTTTTCAATTTTACCTCTGTAACTTTTTGACTATTGACATTTCACATTTTTGTCGGGCCTGAGCAAAAATTACATCAAAAACACCATAGATCGAAGAATTAGGTCATGAAAATGATGCCATTGTTCTCAGAAGGCCAAGGTGACACAAAATCATATAATATTTGATGAAAATTGATGAAGAAATCATGATTCCAAGCTTCTTGGAGCTCCCATGGCAGCCCAAACAAATGAATGCACAGTAACCGTCGATCTCATCCACTTTTTAATATCAGCCCTCCATGTGGAAAATTCCATTTAAAAATAAGCTCAATATTACCTTTTTAAACTTTGGATAAGGTGGGACACATGTCAAAACGTGACTAGATCAGGCCCATGCCTTTAAAAAATGCATTTGCGACCTTTTGAAAATTTGGAAAATTTTGCAAAATATCCCCGCTTCTCGCTTCTCCCGCCACGTGTCCAAAGGTGGGTCCCATTGAAACCATGGACCAATTCTAACAATTTTACCTCCTTTTGGAAAAAATAATTTTTCCCAAAATCCCCCACACTTCCATCTTCCCGATGCCATGTGGCGATCTCTGATTCGCTGTGGGGCTAAGTCTCCCTTTTATACTTTTAACCTATTTTTCCAAAAATGCAAAAGTGCCAAAGTTCCCCCCGAAGTCCGAACCTCCGCTTCTTCATTTTGATCAAAAATTCACACAAGGCATTTGACTTTTGAATTTTTGGACACGTGTCTCCACCTGATTGGAGTGGGGCTATAATCCATTTTTCACTTTTAGAAAACAAAGCAAAAAATCATCAAGTTTTCCTTTGGCCCCTTCCTTCATTTTTGTAAATTTTGGACACATGTCCTCTTTTGATTGGTTCTAGAACTTCGGCCCAATTTTTACTTTTACCATTTGAAGTTAAAAACTTCAAAGTCATCAAACCCGCTTTGCCCCATCCTGACCTTTTTTGGACATGTTTCCACCTATGATTGGCCATGGAGTTTCGGGCCAAATTTCCACCTTAACACTTTGAGTCATAAAACATCAAAATTCTCCAAGTACCCCCACCATTTGCATGCCCTCCGAGCTACGTGTCCTCTCCCTATTCGCTATGGGCCTTTGGGCCAAAAATTGATTTTGAAATTTTTTCCAAAATGAAACAAAAATTCTTAAGGAAAGCCCACCACCCGCCAATCCCCTAGCTAATCAAAATGTGCCACGTAGGCACCTCGGTCAGGTAAGCGTGGCCACGAGATCAAAGTTTTCCCTTTTGCCAAAATTTAAAAAAATGGTAAGAAATATTTTTCGACATCTCCCACCAATAGGAACCCACCACGTTTCCATTACCTTGTGATGATAAATTTGATGGGCAAACAACACCCGTATGACCGTCAAATCATGAAAAATTTAAAGGATGCCCTAGAATTCAAAATTTTCAACAAGGATGGCCGATTTCTTGATTTTAAACCAACTAAAGCATGATTTGTCATTATTTTCAATCTTGGGATTGGGAAATTAATTGCATATAATTTAGATTGGATCAATTTCGATTTCTCGCATGACTTGACAAAGGGAAAATGACACAACCCAAAAATTGGAAAATACCTAGGGCACAAATAAGAGCACACATGGATTTCTCTTTTAAACTAGGGTAGAACAATAAGTTTATGGGAAATTTTGAAACATTCAACTAAGGGGAGAAAATGTAGATCACCAACTTGAGAAATAAAATGTTTCTGAGCAAAATCAGACATGAAAAATTAGGGCACACAATGCAAGCTCAGAAATGGCACTAACATATAGGAAATATATGAGAAGTGTGTATAAGACTAATGTAATTTCTATGTAGATATGAATAAATATTGAGAATTGGTACAAACCGTATAATCTTTTATGTTACAATTTAATAATCTTGTTCATGTGTTTAATTTGTTTTGTATTTCCCTTGCACATCCTTAACAAAATGGTGAACTACTTACCCTCATTTTATTTTCGAGGTTTAAGGTCAACATTTTGGTGTCTGAACCTAGGTTCCTTTTGTTAAGTGGATGTTCGAAAAAAAATTTCACCAGGGTATTGAAAACCAGCATTGAAATAAATCGAGGATTGGTGAGAAAATCAAATTGATATATTTGTTAAAGAAGAAGAAAAAATACTTAAATTATCTTACAAAGGAGCTAAATTTGAAGTATTTGGAGAATACATAGAATAATTCTAGTCATAATTTCCACATTTGTTGTGGCCTTACATTTAGCACATGCAACAATAACATAGTGGTCACATTTACATTTAAGGGAACCATTCGAGTGGATTCAATAAATATTAAAAACCCTTAGAGATATTAATGAACCTTGGACAAAATGAATAGACTATTGGTTTGAAATTACACTAGATTCATATATTATAACTTGGTTAGTCCAAGGTTGGACCAACTTTGATAATAAGAAAGTTAAAGTTCTAAGTGGGGCCAAAGGAAGATTCCTTAAACAAGTTCCTTTCTTAATCAATATTTTTTAGTGTAAAAATGAATAATTAGAAGTGCATAAAAGTTCCTTTAGGGAACAAGAACCACAATATGGCATACATGAAGGGGTGATCCAAGAGACATAACTAGTTAAATTTTATGGGGTGATGGTGGGAAAAAAAAAATAGGATGACATGAAGAAAAACAAATCACATAATTGACAAAAAGAAGGATTAGGCAGATTAGGTGAATTGTTAACTAAAAATAAAAGTAATCATGATGAGGATATTAGAAGAGAGGGCTAGGACGAGTGCGAGAGGAGTTAGAGAAAAGATAGAAAAATACATATTAGTAAGGGATGAAATGATTAAGAAGTTAAATGAGAGAAAATCAAAATTAAATAAGGTTCAACAAGTAGAAAATAAAGATAAACCCACATCAAGTGGACTCAAAGAAGCTGGTTACCCTAAAAAAAGAGCCAAACACTGATAGTCTTGATATAAATCCCGAAAAAGGTGGAGACCAACAATTTTTGGTTACACCATGGATCCCCATGGCACAATTTCCATTAGATAATCTAGTACAACATTCATTATCATGAAATATAGGTTAATGAAATATTTACAGGAGTTAGTAAAAATACTGGAACAAGATCTTAAGAAAGTATTAGGAGTTTTAGAATGGGAAAAAGAAAGAATCCCCATTATTGATTAAAGAAAAATGTGAAGAGGAAGAAGAAGTAATTAGATTATAATAATTATATTAGGAGTTTAGAGAAAATATATTTACATAATAGAAGAAAAGGATAAAGGAAAAATTATCTTTGAGGAACATGATATAGACAAAGTAGAAAATAAAAATAAGAAAAGAAGAAGTGATGAAGAATTAGAAGAAAATTACATCTTAAGATATGTTAAAGGAAGGAAGTTATTTGTGAAAGAAGATAATTATGAAAAGTTGCCAATAAAATATGTGTCCCCCAATCGTCACACTATCCTAAAAGAGATGACCCCCTGGATCAAATGTCATTCCATGTGCCACTTTACACACATCTTCAAAAAGTAGAAAAACGAGAAAGTTTGATGGATAGATATAAAAATTTGCAATAATATATTGTGAGATAAGCCAGATACATTATTAGGAGAACTTTATTTTGATATTGAACTTGCAAGAGATAAAGGAAGAAAAGGATTGTCTGAAAAACCTAATAACCCTAGTAAGAAGGTGAAACCTCCAAAGCAAAGCAACCAACCATTTAGAATCAATTAAATCCTCAACTAGTTAGAAGAATGGATCAGAAGATCAAGTTTCAGTATTTGGGAAAGGATACCAAGGATTCAAAGGAACATCTCTTTATTTCAAATTCATACTAGAAGAATAATAATGTGACAAATTCCACAACCAATTATATGACTTCATTGGAACATTGAGAGAGGATACCTTAAAATGGTACATGAAGACAAATGTCCAAAACAACAAAGACTTGGATGCAATAGAGAAATAATTCAAGAAGATTTCCATTTCCCTAAAGAACCTACAGAGAGTGTTAGAAAAATGAGAGAAATAATTCAAAAAGAGGATGAATCGGTGAAGCAATTCAGTTATAGATTTAAGAATGTCACTAGAAGGTTAGAATAACCTCGATAGATAAATTTTTTTTGAATGGTTCACTTTTGAATTGTTACCTTATCTTAGAGAATCCTTAAATGGAATTTTTTTTAAAGTATTTTATATTCCATAGAGATGGATATAATATTAGAAGCACAACCTTAGAGGAGAGGATCTAAGAAACTTCAATTAAGACAGAGTTGGAAAGATTGCAACTAGAATTGGAAAAGTTAAAATTGCAACAAGAAATTCAGAGGAAGGAAGATTTTAGAACCATTCCACCACCAAGAACTAACATCAAACAAAAAAATTGGTGTGTTTTTGTTGTGCAGAGGAAATACTAAAATAGATTGTCCATATTTGGATAAATCCAATAGATTTGTCACATTTAGAAAAAATTCCTCATAATAAGCATCTTCTAGTAACATATCTATAGTATAGAGAACTTGTTGTGTAATTTTTAGAGGGTGGGATTATGATACCTAAGATACTTTCCCATTTTTAAAAGTAGCCCCTCCTTCAAATCAACTTATGTACTATACAACATGTGGATCCTATAATTACTATCATCATACCTTCCCTTCATTTGATGCTCTTAAAGAATTAGAATATTATAGTACTCTAAGAGCTATAGCATCTAGACACAATACAACACCTCCCCCATAACAACCAATACCTACAGTAACAATTGAACAATCCCCACCTATTCAAGCTCTAGCAATTACTACCCCTCCACAATATTGGGGATATCAAGGTTGAAAACCATACTATGGAGGAGGATATTAAGAAAATAACTATAACCCCAACTATCAAGGATATAACGGTAGCTAATACATAGGAGGATATAGAGGAGGATACAAAGGCGGATTTATGGGGATACAATAATTATCAAGGTGATAGAGGATATAAATGATACCAAGGATATCAATGTAGATATAATCAGAACAAATCATGGGTTGGATTCCAAGACATAAGACCAATTCATCCCTATAAATGTGGAAAAGATGGACATTTAGCAAGAAATTGAATAGAGCCTGATCCTTGTAGAGTTTTTCATGAAAGTGGACATGATTATTTCATTTTCCTAAGGCTGCATAATTTTGTAGAAATAGAGGAAATAAAATAGAATAATTAGGAAGATATGCTCAAAAGAATGTCCAACATCTCACTAGAATACCTTGGGATGAGGATGAAGAAGTAGAATAAGAGAAGAAAAATAAAGAAAAAGTGTCTAGTTATAAGAGAAAACTAGAAAAGGAGAAGAAAAATGATGAAGCTAAAGAAAACTAATTTAAAAGAAAAACCCATAAGAAATAAGGTATTAATCAAGAATAACCAAATTATAGAGTTGTCATTACAATAAGGAGTGTTGTCAAGAAAGAGCCCACACCTGGAAAAAACAAATTTATTCAATTACCTACAGAATAAGAATCCTCCAAGTAGTGAGGATTTGGATTTAAAAGAGTTCAAACTAGGCCTCTCATGATAAAGAAGTGGAAAAAGTAAGTAGTTACATAAATAAATCCCAATCTCATGAAGATATAGAAAAAAATTCTTCATGGAAGATGAGATCACTGCACTCAAGGAAATAGCCAGGCTCACCATTAAACATAGCTTAGTTGATAAGTTAAAACAATTTAGTAAATACTGGAACAAAGAAGAGAAGAGTTTCCATGTCCATCTGATTGAATCTCATCACAAAAAAAGAGAAATCTCTTGAAAAAAATAACATGGTGTAAGTCCTCCATATACTTGGATGTTGAAATATTTGATACCACAATTACAAGAATACTTTTGGATCTGGGAGAAGATGTTAATATCATGTCCAAGACTACTTGGGAGAAACTTGGTAGGCCCCATTTATAACTTGTGAGATACCATATTGGTCTGGAAGATAGATCAAAGAAAAACCTTGTAGGAGTATTTAAGAAGTCGAATTCAATTTCATGGGGACTAAGACGATTCTCAACTTTGAATTTGTAGAAAATGTAGCCACAAAGCCCATGTATAACACCATTTTGGCCCTATAATGTTTTTTTATTGCAATGGTTCACTAAATTCATAATAAGAAGAAGTCACCTTAGAATTAGATGGCATTCGGGTTCATGTACCTTTACAAGTAGGAATGAGCTCCGACTGGTCGGAAGAATTTTGGCATGACATAGAGGAAAAATATTTTGATGATATTCAATGTATATACACTTTGAATTGGTTAACCAATATGGACAAAGACTTTGAACCAAACTTGTATGGGGAAATTTGATTTAAAAGTGGATCAAAAAAATGAGATCTAGATAATATAGTAGAAGCATGGGTATGGTTTCCCATAATCTAGAGTAATAAAATTACACTATGTAAGAAGGTTACCAACCCATATACTCACTTTGGATGATGATGATTTTGAATTTGTGGATGAAATCAAACAAATTTTTCACCACAAAAGACAGATTTGAAGAAGAAAATGGGTATCACTCTATACATATGAGTAAGATGAGAAACCAATCAAGTGAGTATATAGACTAATCCATAGAGCATCCCACCATACCTTACTAAAATATTTAAGGTTTGGTGATTTGGAAGGATACTTAGAGAAAATAGTGAGAATATTTCCCAATGAGACATCTCATATGGAAGCACTAGATGAAACTCTTAGAATCAATTTTGAAGATGGTGGGAAACCCATAAAAAAATATCTCTCATTGGAATTCCCTTATCACATTACTCAAGCCAAGATTTCTAGAAAGTGAAGGATACTATGTAGCCATACTAGAATATACAGGAAAAGGAGTTCCATAAATACACATTCAAATATGTGAAATACGTTGGTAGATGTGTGGAGATAATTCTCCCTTGGTGTGGACTCAATTATTTGTATGGACACTATGACCCTTACCTAGGTCCTGGTATATGCACAGAGAAACAATGAAAGAATCATAAAGCTGGGATCAAGTAGTGAAAGACTTATGTGACACATTCAATTTATGGGATGTAGATCTTAATACACTTGAGAACTACAAAAGACAATAAAATTTCTATTCTTAACTCCAGAAGAGACCAAAATCAAGTTTTATAACAAAAACTGGTCCCAAAAGAGGAACATAATCATCAACAAGGATATTCAATACAAATCGGAGAGATCGCATATTATTTTACAGTGGAGAAATAAGAAAGAGAGGAAAAACCTAAGAATTTGAAATACAAAACAATGGAAGGAGAAAGGGAAGTACTAGAAACTAAGATAGAAGAATAAAAATATTTCTATCAACCTCAAAATTTGAGAAATGAAAATATTGGAATAAATGGAGAAGAGAAATTTATAAAAATTGGAGATTATTGGTGAGAGGAAGAAGTAGCCAAGGTGGTATATCTACTTAAATAATTTTGATATATATTTCCTAAAGAATTCAAATAATTACGTGGAATAAAGAAGTAGGAACAATAAAAAGTTGCATTAAATAAGGGTTTAAACCTCTCAAGAAGAGACCTTAATAATTGAACCCCAACTTAAAAGTGAAGGTAAAAACTGAAATAGATAAAATATTGAATATGGGGATAATCAAACTAGTTGAATATGTTGAATGGATAAGCCCTATGGTAGTCCCAAATAAGAAAATGGATGAGATTAGAATTTGTAGTAGGGAGAGATATTTTAGAAAACTTAGTAGGGAGAGATGTTTTAGAAAATGTAGCAGGGAGAGAGGTTTATTCATTCACCGATAGCTTTCTGGTTAGTACCATTACGTTCGGATTTCTCCGAAGATCAACCCAAAACCACATCTTTTTAAAAATGGGGTTCCTTCATGTACATAGTGATGTCATTTGGGTTGAAGAATGCACCCATTATATTAAAAATAATAATAAATGCCTTCAAAGAATTTATTCATGAATTTTTAGAGGTTTATCTGGATGATTGGATAGTCTTTGGATTACTAAATAATCATATAGAAGTTCTCATACTCATGTTTTAGAGATCTAGATCACTACAAATACAATTGAATTTGAAGAAATGTATCTTTTTACCCCATTTGGCACATTATTCAATCATATTATTTGTAAAGAATGGATATTGATAGACCCAATGAAAAATTCAATAATTGTCACACTACCACCTCCAAAAGTACAAAAATAGGTAAGGATAATTCAGGATATCTTGGATATTGTAGAAAATTCATAAGAAAATATGCAAAAATCAATTCCCCCTAGAAGAACTTCTTAAGAAAATGATTAAAAAATAGATAGAATGGTCTAAAGCATGTGCTGATGCTTTTGAGATTCTTAAAGATAAAATACTACATGCACCCATCTTAATATTTCCATATTGGAAATTCCCCTTTCATGTGCATGTAGATGCATTAAGGATTGTTATTGGGGCAGTACTAGCACAACCAAGAGATAAGATGGATCACCCAATAGCTTTTGCAAGTCACAAATTAGCTAAGACTGAGAAAAATTATTCTATAACTAAAAGAGAAGCACTAAGTATGGTGTATGCCCTACAAAAATTCAGCCATTATTTACCAGCTACACCATTTGTATTTTATAGAGGCCATGATCCTTTGAAATATTATCTAAACAAGCCAATATTACAAGGAATAATATGTCGATCATTAATGTTATTCCGGAATTTGACTTTACCATCGCAATTAAACCAGGAAAATTAAACAATGGTCCAAATTATTTATCCATCATTAAAACACAAGAAGATACAATACTAAGCGATGATGACTTCCTAGGGGCACATTTATTCAGATTTGAGACTATTCCTAAAGAATTTGATGAGATATCACAATTACTAACTACTAGATAATTCCCCATAGAATACACTAAGAAACAAGAACTTGTTAAGAAGGATCTTTCCTTTAACTTTGATCCAAGGGAAATTATACAAGAAGGGACTAGATGAATTCCTTAGGAGAGTGGTCCTAGAGCATGATACAAAGAATATTCAAGGAAGAACCCCATGCACACCAACCTATCACGTAGAAGAAGTTAAATGCTCACCGAGGCATGCGCAGTGCCGAGTCTCTTTTATGTGAGTCTAGTGGGAAGCATTATCTATGATTAGTGTAAGAGTATTTAGGAAAGAATTTGAGACATACAAGAACCATAGGGCTCAGAAATGGCCCCCAGATCCTTGCAGTCACTTCAGATTGAGTGCTTTAATAGATCCCAAAACATATACTATAATAGAAAGAAAGATACAACCATTCATTCATATCATGAAAGGAAAGAGAACTCATATGAATGAAATATACATTAAACCCATTGATATTCATATCTATTTATAATAGGTAACCTTAATATATTCATTGATTCATTATAGAGTGTCATAGAGTGCAGACCATAGTCATTCACATCACTGGACATATGTAGCTAAGCTAACTAGAAAAGAAAAATACAACTCCATGCTTAGTACATCCTTCCCTGAACTAGAATATCCACTCGCAGCAACTCTGCAGAGATCTTCTCCATTCTCTAACCTGTCATTCCCTATGTATATCTCCCGATGATACATCTCTCTCTGAGTGTGTATATCTCTCATATATATTTTCCCATGGCAAGCACTTGTATTTATCACTTTCCTGGGCTGCCAACTCACCTTGCCATGCCCTCAGATCCATTGCCAAGTGTTGAATGTGGTCCTCCATGTGAGCATGTTCCTTCAGGCCTGAGCTCTCCATTCCATCTCATGATGATCTTCTAGAAGATTCCATCAGGCATGCTCTTTCCTAGGCCAACCTGTTGCTAGGCTGGCATCTTATCCATGTGTAACCGATCACACTTTTCATGTGTTCTACCTTGGGTGCTCAAATTGGCTAAGTCCCAAACCTCCTTTTCGCATCGCACATGCTATTTTCTTCCTTAAGCCTTTTCCTTGTGCCTTTTTCCTTTGCGTGCCATTCTATAACTGGGGTCCCACATGCCTAAGTGCCTTCATACTTGGTCAATATTCAGGGCCCAACATCACCCCACACTATGCCTATTCTCGTCCTCGAAAACATCTTACTTGACCAAGATGCAAGTTGTTTTATGGAACCCAAAAGTAGACTTATACTTTACAAAATGAATAAGGAATGAAAGAATAGGGGAAAGAATGAAGAATGGGGGGGGAACATCAATTCAAAAGGCTAGGAAAGTCCTTTCGTAGATCTACCTCCAGCTTGTTCCATACTTGACCTCACCCTTCGCCTTCTGGCATAGGTCACCCACCAGGGTGCTCACTTCATCAAAGCTTAGGCCAATTCCCTAGGTGCCCAAAGTGTCCATAGTCTGCTCCAAGTCCTTACCTAGGTCTGCAAGTTTATCCATTCTCCTGGTAATTTGGGGGTATAGTTCCTTCAGTTGGGCCTTAATTGAGCTCCTTAAAGCCTCAATTGCCTCTGATTTCTTTTCTACCTCGGCCAAAACCTTGTCCCTCTCTTACCCTGTTCCCTTTTTCTTTTCCTAGAACTCTTTCAACTCTGCTTCAAGTGTGGTGACCAAGGAGCTCGCCACCTTATCTCTATCCATGCATGTGTCATATGCGGCTCTACAGACCTGGGAAAGCGACCTTAATCTCCATGAGTACTTGGTTGTACTCAAAAACCATTGCTACTACCTTCAATCGGTCTTCCTCCTTCAAGTGTGTCACCACTTCTTCTATAGATTCCAGTGCCAAGGGTCACCTCTCCATGGTGAGGATGTGTGTTAGGTCTTCTAAGCATTCCAAGGTTGATGCGTACCTCTGAGGGATTGGAGTTAGGTCAGGGTGCTTTAATATGATGGTGCTCTTGATCGACTCCACCTTCTTGTAGACCTCCTGCACCTTTACTTTTTCCTCCTTTAACTCGTGCCTTAACTACGCACTGATTAATTCCTCCTATTTTAAACTCTTGGCCTTCTCCACCAGTTCTTCCTCCTTCTTCCCCAACTTCACCTCCAATGCTCTGATTCTGTCATTTCACGTGAACAGCCTAGCCTCGGTCTCGACGTGACTTTGTTTAGAGCATTACATACTTGCTCATCTGAAAGTTCTGAGCATTTACTAAGGGGTTGTCTCCCTTAGATTCTGGTAATGAGATGAGTGCTTTTGGTAGACTTCAAAGTCTGGCTCATCAACGTGTGACTCGAATGCCCAAGAAAGCATCTTCTTGGTCCTGGGGTATGTGTCATCTCTCAAAAGACCCCATGGCTATAATCCTTTCAGTGGGTATGGTGCTCTGGAACCGTGTGCACAACACCTTCCTTGTGTCACCCACATAGCCCATTATCTGTCTCTGTTTGTATCCAGAGTTCTCCTACTCGAGCGCGTGCCTTTGGGGAAGCTAACTATCAGAGTGGGGCCTCCTAGGCTGTCATGTTCCTTTTCAATGCTCTCCTCCTTCCCTTCCTTAAGCACTATGTCCTGCGTTGCACTCTAACTCTTGGTCTATAAGGACTTTGAGCATCTTTTTTCACTTCTCACTCTACTAACTCAATAATCTGCTCTTTTGTAAGGCTTATGGCTCCCTACTCCTTGGCATCCTTCTCATCTACCTTTGTGTCTTTGGTGCCTTCCTCATCTTGTGCACCCTTGCACCATGCAAATAAAAACTCTTGCTTCTCCTCTCCACTCTCTTCCTCCGAGTCATAGACACTAAACACATGTGGCTCCTTGTCCTTTTTAGGCTCTTCTTCCTCATTGCCACCTTCTTCACTCTCATCCTCTCCTTCTCCCAAGTACTTCTCCAAGCTATCGGTCACCTCCGAGTTAGCTTCTTCATCCACCCTCTGCTTCTTCCTGAGAGGTGGCTTCTGATCAGGAGATTGGCCTCCTCTTCTTCCTTTGAATGATTCTTCCATGGTGGTGGGTTGTTTGGGTGCCTCTACTTCTAGCATCTTCTCCTTTACTGGAGACTTCTTTCTCCATATGTAGGTGCTTGGCTTGGTGCTTGTAGATGGCATGCTCTCATTTTTCGAGTAGTCGGCACACTTGGTGCTCCTTCCTCTCCTCTTCCTCTCTTCTTAGATGTTGGATTCTTCTTCCCCAAGGGGTCTTCAGGTATGGAGATTTCATTCTCCAAATATGCACCCTTTTGAACTTTGGCCTTATGCATGTACACGCGTCGCGGATCCTCCAGTGATGGGAAGCATTATCGGCCTAGTCATTTGGATCTCATGTGACACATACTTCTCTATGTATTGCTTACCACTGGGGTAATTCAACTTCTTCCTCATCTCCCTGTGTTCCCGGTCTAACCTTCCTAGTTCCAGCCTTAGCTTCTTTGATTCTTTAAATCTATTTACTCCCGCTTGGAAGTATTGGGTAGTGAACATGAAAGGAAGCTTGCACCAAGGGCTCCATGATTCATCAATAAGCTTGAATCTGCCCAAGCAGTAGTGTTAGTACACCAGAACTCAACTTCTCCCTCAGTGGCTATTGGGAGTTGTTAAGGATCCTCCATTCTACCCCGAATGCATTCCTCAAGTGCGTATACCACTTTTCCAGCCACGCTTTGTGGGAGATGTCATTGTATCACAAGCATACTTCTCGAACCTCTTCGGGTGAAGGGTCTTTGGCTAGGTACTCCCACATGAACTTGTCTGAGGCATCGACACTCCAATTTCTATAAACACTATGGTGAGAAAGACATTGCCAAAGAGAATCTTGTCCCCTTCCTTGCGCACTTAACAATCTCCTCTGCAATGTACATGGATAAGTTGTATATATTGTCCCCTCTGCAATCTTCCTATAGACATGTAGCCAAGGTTTGTTGACCTATGTCCATCTTTCTTGGCCATTCAGCTTACTCACCAGATGCGCGGCCATCTTCATAATGGGGTCCTTGATATCTGAAATATCATAGTACGCATGACCCTTTCTTGCATGCATACTCAGTGACGGTCTCTGAATAGCCTCCTTGTCACCAAGGTCATCTTCTAGGCTATCTCCCTCACATATGAGGCTTGTAAATTGTGAAATCAACTAGGGAGTCACGCATCTTGTGCCCAACAAAATGGAAATAGTCTTTGTGCACCCGAGACATCAACCACTAGTACAAGTGATCTGGCTTCCCAAAATAAGGCAACTCATAGAGTTGCAACAGCCCTACCTTCACCAATTTTACCTTAACATCATCGTCATATATGGGCAAACCTTCAAGTGTTCACTTGTTGGTGGGGCGTACCAATTCCAATGCCATTTATTTCTCTATGGTGTTTGTGTGGTGATTATAGTCACTAACAGGTATGCTTCTCAAGTGGGATTCCCATTCCTTTCCCATCACCACCCCATCTGGGTATTGCATCTCTGCATACCATTCTTCATTTGTGTCTACTTGGGTTCTAGTTGTTTCACCTTAGCTTTGCCCTTTCCTTTCTTGGGTGCCATGGTCAAGGTATTTTTATTACTCCTACCCTCTCTTTGTTACTCTGTCTTTCTTCTCCCAACCTTGATCTCAGATCCATGATATAACCCTTCTAAACCCATGCCCTAGTTTTTGAACCCTAACTTGGATAAACTCTTCACAAGACAAGTGCCTTTTCAACTCCTTTCATGCTTGTGTAATTCCTTCTAGTTCGATCTCAAACTGGCTCTTCACATTTTAATCACATAGATCTTCCACTCGATCGAATCTGAAAACCCTAGTTTATAACACTCACTTATATCTCCAACTCTTCATTTTTGCAAAGTAAAAATGAGAGTGCCCCGACCCTTTATTTATAGTTTTTCCTTTTTCTGATCATTAAATGCTACTTTACCTACCCCCATACTTTTTCATTTAATGCAGATTTTTCAAACAAATTCCATCTTCAGTGCCTTCACTCACGTGCCCTTCTTGCGTGAAAAACTCTCCAACCTTCTGGTGTGTAACCCAACCAACCTGACAGGAGACTCTTACATGTGCTTAACCTACGCCATGAAGGCACTTCTTCTATCTAGATTCTTGCTTTCACCTACCTTGTGTTGCTTTAACTGTGCTTCCTTTTCCTTTGTACATGGGATCTACCAGTAGCTTTATCCTGGCACCAACCATTCTATCTTTTCTCTTCATCTACCTCTTTCAACCGGGCTACACAACAAGGCTCTTCAACATAACTTCCTTGGTACTTTAATCACGTGCTTCTTCACTTTTCTCCACCCCACACTTAAATGATGTGTGGTCCTCTGTGCACTCACAAATTCTCCAAAAATAGCAATAAGGTTACCGGCGCCCAAGGCACAAAACCAAAACAACAACAAAAGGGAAACACAAGAAAGGGAAAATGCATAAAGGAAACTTCTAAACTAACTGGAAAAACTACCTTATTTACAAACACCAAGAAGACTTATTTATAGTAGGGCTTCAGCCTACTGCCATTGAAGTGTCTAGGAAACTTTGTCCCATCCAGTGCTTGTAACTGGCATGTGCCAAATCAAGGATGTATGAGATTGTGTAGGGACCCAACCAATGGATTTTAACTTTCCAGGATGGCGCAAAAACTTGGAATCATATAGTAACACCATCTTCCCAACCTCAAACTTCTTGTTTCTAATATGGTGATCATGCCAAGCCTTTTTTTGCTTTTCCTTTTCCTTTTGGCTCCATCGGGCAAGTGATCATCTCTCATCTAGTTTCATTAGCTCATCAATCCTTTCTTCAGCATGCTTGTTCATCGGCTAATCCTCCTACGTGCACTATTCGTACAAAGAAGGTAACATAAATTCAACTAGAAAAATGGCTTGTGCCAAACACCAATTGAAAAGGTGTGGCTTTATTTAGTCTTTTATACGTAGTCCTGTAAGCCCATAACACTGCCGATACTTTGTCATCCCAATCTTGTCTTCCAACATCACAGATTTTGGTCAAGGTATGACTTAGTATTTTGTTGAATGCTTCTACGGTTCCATTTTCTTGTGGGTGGTAGGGCATAGTCTTGTGATGAGCCACCATGAACTCGATAATAGGATCCTCACGGTCTCATTTAGAAAATGTGTACCCCTATCACTGGTCAAACTCAATGGACATCCATACCTTGTGATAATGTTCTCCCATAAGAACCTTGCCATTGTTGCTTTGCCATGTAATCTTTAGTTAGGGCTGCCTCTACCCACCTTGTGAGATAATCCATGCAAGTGATGACATAACGTGACCAGTCCTATGTGCTGCTGGTGTAATAGGTCCTACAAAATCTATCACCCATTTTTCAAAAGGCTCCACATGCTAGGGATAGGGATGCAAAGGCATTTCATCTCTCCTTCCTAGTTTTCCAATGTGTTGATAGTGGTCACATGCTTTACAATAATCTCTACAATCCTGTACAAGGTTTCCCACCATAATCTTACCATTAATATCTTACATGTGGTGGCATCACCTGCGTAATGCCCACCCGCACTTCCTCGTGTGCTTCCTCCATGATGGCTAGGTGCTCATGCTCTAATACACACCTACATGCAAAACTTCATCTCATCCCACTTGTATAAGTCTCCACTAATCAACATGTAGGGCGACGTGTATGGCCAACTGCTTCTTTTCCAATGCCTTCATTCCATCGTGCCACACCTTATTTTAAAAATACTACAATCTCCTCCAAATCCGAGGGTGTGTGCCACAACCTAAACAGTTGGGCATCTGGCATTGCTTCCTCAATACTTTTGCACGTCCTCTCTGAATCAATCCTTGATAGATGATCAGGCCCACAGTTGATTTTTTTAGGCTTCACTACAATGGTGAATTCAAACTCTTGAAACAACAACACCCATCGACATATGTGCCCTTGAAGAATGGGCTTGTTCACCAAATACTTTAATGCCATGTGGTCGGTGTAGAATACAAAGGGTGTTGCTAGTCAGATACTATCTAAACTTGAAGAGCACGTAGATCATTGACAATGCCTCATGCTCGGTAGTGGTATAATTCTTCTCTGCTGGTGTTAACTTCCTGCTCGCAAAATAGAGAGGATGATCAACAATCCCCTCACCTAGTTGTGTAAGCACTACTCCAATGGCGGTTCCTGAGGCATCTACATGGACATGGAAGGGCTTGTCCCAAGAGGGAAAATGTAAAATAGGTGTGGTAATAAGCCTATCTTTTAATGTATCAAATGCCCTCTGTTGCACCTCTCCCCAATGGAAGGCACTTTTGTGTCTAAGCAGCTCCTCTAAAGGTGCGATGATCTTGGCATATCCCTTAATGAATTTCCTGTAATAGCCCGTATGCCCAAGGAATCCATGCTGTGCTCTGGCTAGTAGGTTCCCTTAACCCCACAATAACTACAACCTTAGTGGGATCTACCAGCAAGCCCTCCTTACATATGATATGCCCTAATAGAGTCCCAAAGGGAGTAGTAAACACACATTTCTTAATGTTGAGGGATATCCTCAACTGCCTACACCTTTCAAACATTAATCTCAAGTTGTCACAATGGTCCTTAACCAGACCATATACTATCCAATCATCCAAATAGACCTGAAGAAATTTATGGATGAAGTCTGGAATGCTTGCACCACTATGCATGAAAAAAAGTAGCAGTGCATTCTTCAACCCAAAGGGCATGACCATATATGCAAAACTTCCCCACTCGGTGGTGAAATTTGTCTTCTCTGGTCCTCCTTTGCAATCGGACTTGGTGGTATCTGAAAATCCATCCAGTAAAGGAATAGATTTCACACCCAACGACTCCTTCCAAAATTTCTTTAGTGAAGGGGGTCAAAAATGGATCAATGACACAAACTACATTCAATTCCCTATAGTCCACACAAATCCTAATCCGCCCATCCTTCTTGATGTTGATTACCATCGAACTTATCCATTCTGATTCTTCCACTACCTCAATGATCCCAGAAGCTATCATCTTGTCTATCTCCTCCTTAACCCTCATGTGTAAATTGGGATTCATCCGGTAGGGCCTTTTTCTAATGGGTGCACACTTGTCCCTTAGTTTTATCTTCATCTCCCCCAAGGAATGGTGAATGCCTTTGAGTTCATGGTACCCACATGGGAATAAATCCTCAAATTCATGTAGCTAGATCAATGATCTTTGATACTTCCTTCTTTGTCTAGTAATCCCCAATAATAGCTTCCTTAGGTTCTTCTTGAACCGATGTTAACTTTCTTCATCTTTAAAGGCTCATGGTAGGCACATGCGTGAGCATCTACATTGTCCACTACCTCACACGTTCCTATAGAATGGCTAACATCTAAGCTTTCCGATTCTTCCCCATCAATCACATATACTAACTTTCCCTTCTCTTTTTCCAAACACATGCTCAAGTTGTAACTCTTCTATTTCCTCAACTTCTTCAAAGCATGCCTCAATCCTAGTTCACCTAGTAATTCCAATAGCCTATCTTCCATTCTAGCACTATCCCCCATGGTAAGGTGCTTGATACCCTACAAGGCCTTATCAATCGATGGCTTGGTACTCCGATACTCAAAGGTTTGAATAAGGTCAGCCATGAGCTGAGCTCTTGCCAATTCCTTGTCTTACAGTGGCGTGTCTCCGAATGAATGTACCATGTGCATGCACAACCTTGTAGTGTAGAATACAACTTGTGCACCCAGAGGGATGGTGGAAAAGCTTCTGCACCTTCTCTCTAGACCCGTTCACACTCCTGGATATGGAAAGAGGTGGGCTCCTTCCCATGGTAGTCTTTGATGATGGTGGGTACATTACTTCTAGAAAATATGACAGAGAGAGAAATCCTTACCTCGTGCCACTCTAAAAGGATCTCCTAATGTGTGGCCCCCCCAATGAGATCTGTTATGCCAAGAAAGACATAACTTAACATCTCCCTTTGTTCCTTCTCATTCTTCCACTGAGCTTCTACCTCCTGCAGAAAGATCTCAGGGAAGGATCCTCCTGAATACTTGGGTAGTTATTTTCCTCCAAGGTGCACCTAACAATGCACACCTTTGTTACCTTTGTCAGACCCTCTCAACTATTGTCCCATTAGTTTGTAAGTTCCATGCACCCAATTGTCACATGCTAGTTGGTGGTATCACTTACTGATTGAGCATCTTCAAACTGGATAACTCCATTAGTAGGGTGTACCATCTCAGGGTCTCTGATTGAGTGCACATAAATTTTGTCTAGAACTTCTTCTCCCAATGGTTCAATATAGGGTGTTGACTTCCCATCAACCAGGGGTATAATGACCCATTCCTCTTTGTTCTCAAAGCTGATGTACCCTTTGTTGAACCAAAGGTCCGCATTATTTTTGTAACACCAAGGGCACCCAAGTAGTGTTGGGAAATTGTCCACCTCGGTGAGTGCCAAGACTTTGAAGTCCCCAGTAAACTTGGCTCCCTAGAATAGTAATAGCTACATCCTTCAAGACACCGATGGGCATTGCCTTAGTTTTTTTTGCCATATACAACACATTTGAAGATGGTTGTAATGCAGGTCTCCCCATCTGATGCCATGCATCCAAAGTTAGAACATTAACCTCTCGTGCTAAGTGTCAATGAGTATATTGTTGAGGAGCCATCCATCTACAACTGCATTCAATGTAATCTCCTTGTCATAGTTGAGGATATGAGGGGAAGGTTCATCATGTAAGACCTATCTCTCATGCTCTTCTCATACATGTGGTACCTTCTCTCTCAACCAGGATCCTAGTAAAGGAATGATGTTCTCCTACCTTAGCATTTTACACACCTCCTTGACCTCATCCAGGTCATCCTTTTACACCTCGACTCTCCTTCCTTGTTCCTCCTTTCTGGATTGCTCCTTTAGACACTGGATCTCCCCTTGCAAGCTTTGAATAACATCCATGGTGTCCTGATATATCTCCTTTCTGATGCATGGGGTCTGGATACTTTCCATGAATGACCTCCTCCCTCGTAACTAGGGTCTTTGTCTTGGTACCTCTCTTTGTGTGTGGCTTCTGCCCTTGTTGTTACCAAGATAGGCTCCAAACCTTCATCCTGTGTTACTTGAGGCATCCATTGTATGTCTACCTTCTTGATGTTGACCATCACAGTGCCTTTGTCCTTTCGGTGCTGTTGATTCATATGCTCAAATAATTCTAGGCACTCCTCATACTTATGCTTCTTTCACACCACGAGCACTACAACAAGTCAGGAACTCACACTTGTAATGTTCTATAGATCCATAGTTGAAACATGTCCGTGTGGGAACTCACTTCTTCCTCCATGGTTACCTCTTCCATGGAATCCTCCTCAAAAACCTCTTCCATGTGCCCCCATCTGTGTGCTCCTCATAATGGCGATCATCATTTTTAGAACCATTGGCAATGCTGGTTTGGTGCACCCCATGATCAATGGCCTCATGAATTTGATCAATGAGCCTATAGTCCTTAGTATCATGGGTTGTGGAGGTGTAAATCTTGTAATAACAAGATACATTCTTCTGATCGATCATGTGCTATAGCAAGGGACATCTACTTGCATCATGGTCCCCATGACAAATCTCATAATCTACTATCATAGCATGTACCATCCTTGGGGAAATTATCCTTAATGTTCCCCTCTATTTCACAATCCATGCACCACAAACCACTACGAGTCTCATGGACTGAGTTCGAAATAATTTTTCCAATTGTTTGGCCATAGCAACAATCTGGGCCTCTAGGAATGGGCTAACGCTAGTATCAATACTACCAACAGCCTCGCGTAAGGTGGCTTATAATGCTTTCCGTGGATTTGTAAAAATTTTATGAGACAAGGCCCTTCTAAAAGGGGTGATCAATCCTCCAAAAACCACTTGTGCATGCTGTGAAGGGTGAATATCATATGATAATTTAGACAAGAGAGTTTTAAAGTGTGCATCATACTCCCACACACTCTCTGCCATTCCTTGTTGAATCTCCTTCAAAGTGCTAATGCTTTTTTGCTCAAACTCAAGAATGTGGAACTATGGTAGAATGCATTCTTTAAAGTAGTGTAGTCCACCACCATTTGATGAGGGTCATACTTTCTATACCAGCTATGTGTGCACCCTTGCAGTGTGGTTACAAATTGACTAGCCTTTCATTCTAGGGTTGTGATACCCTTCACGCACCATAGCAGTTCACATTTGTGAACATGTTCTACAACATCCTCAATGCCCATGTAATCTGGAAAATGTAGAGACATTTCAAAGAATACTTGAGGTGGTGGCTGGGGTCCTTGTCTTGAACTAGAGCCTTGGTTCCTCTAGTGTTTCTTCCACCACACGATCCACAGAGAGGTCCTTTGGGTCTGTACCTCTAGAGCCACCAGATCCACCAAAACCACTGGGTCCAATAGGGCTGTAGGAGTTGTGCCAAGTGCCCCCATGGTCCCACTAAACTATGCCGATGGTCTGTGATAGTGCCCCACTACCACTACTTTGTCTTGTGCCACTCCCTGATGTGAGCCGAAAGCTTTTACACTTGCCCCTTGTCCAAAAAACTCCTCGAATCTTTGGAATATGTGCAGCCATATAAGAAGGGAATAAAATTGTATCTCCTAGGCGTGGATCTGTCTCTTCCACTAGTTTCAATTAGATCAATACTTCTTCTGGTTTAGGAAAACCAAGCACCAGGGCTCGATCACTGGGTGGGTTTAGATATGTGCCAATGACTCTCCTTTCTCCATGCGATGAGCTCTCACTAGAAGCTGAAGGGGTCTCCCTTACACACTTGCCAAGATGGGGTAGCACAAACTACTCAGGTTCCATGTCCTCGTGAACCTCAACTCCTTCCCACAAAATTTGTCTCCATAAATCCATCACACTAGCAGCCTCGCATGTGTTGTCTAGCAATCTCCCTTTCACGCACTTTGCTATACTTGAGCCATCTTTCTTCCCTCTCCTTCTCTGTCGTATCATCTACCATCTTCCTCCACCCAAGCTTCCTTACCCAACACTCAGAACGGTTTAGCCGGCCATTGGGAATGCCTCTAAACTCATGGTAACCATCAATATCTTCATAGCTAGAGGAATAACATGTAGAAACACTCCTCTAGGTTCTCGTAGAAATTCAAACTCAGCAATCTCTGGGCAAGAATATGTAGAAATGGCATATTCCAGAGTGTAGCTAGCTAGTACTCCTCTCCACCAATGATCTACAACATGGGTCCATGTCAGATCTACATCTGTAACCTCTGGTAGTCTTCTTGGTCCATATCCGTGATCCATAACACCAACTTGATCTAGATGCATAGGCTGAAAGCCATCCATATAACTCTACTTGGAAAGTAGCAGAAGAATGTCTCATATAGATCATGGTAGAGGTTCTCTTCTACCCATCTACGTGTATTAAACTCAGGTCCAGTGTTGTATCTTCAAGAAAATTCATCCTCCATGCTCTTGAACCACGATTCAACATTTTCCAATGTTAACCGATCCGTCATTACTCTTTACACAGATCATGATGCATGTTATATCCCACTACAAATTTGAAAAGAGGTCTTGGCAATGGAACCAAGATGTAGTCATTTTTACTCTACCACAAAAGGAAGAACCCCATGCACACCGGCCTATCACCCAAAGAGCTGAGCGCTCACCGAGGCATGCATGCGGGTGTTGAGTCTCTCTTTTATGTGAGTCTAGTGGGAAGCATTATCTATGATTAGTGTAAGAGTATTTAGGAAATAAGTTGAGACATACAAGAACCATAGGGCTTAGAACGGCCTCCAGATCCTTGTAGTCACTTTAGATCGAGTGCTTTAACAAATCCAGAACATATACTATAATAGAAAGAAAGATACAACCATTCATTCATATCATGAAAGGAAAGAGAAATCATATGAATAAAATATACATTAAACCCATTGATATTCATATCTATTTATAACAGGTAACCTTAATATATTCATTGATTCATTACAAAGTGTCATAGAGTGTAGACCGCTAGTCATTCACATCACTAGATGTATGTAGCTAAGCTAACAAAAAAGAAAAATACAACTCCATGCTTAGTACATCCTTTCTGAACTAGAATATCCACTCGTAGAAATTCTGAAGAGCTTCTCCCATTCTCTAACCCACCATTCCCTATGTATATCTCCTGATGATACATCTCTCTCTCTAAGTGTGTATATCTCTCTGTATATCTTTTCCATGGAAGGCACTTGTATTTATCACTTTCCCAGGCTGCCAACTCACCTTACCAATCCCTCGGATTCATCACCAAGTTTCGACTGTTGTCCTCCAGTAAGCATGTTCCTTCAAGCATGAGCTCTCCATTCCATCTCATGATGATCTTCTAGAAGATTCCATCTAGGCATGCTCTTTCTTGGGCCAACCTATTACTAGGATGACATCTTATCTACGTGCAACCGATCATGCTTTTCATGTGTTCTACCTTGGGCATTCAAATTGGCTAAGTCCTAGACCTCCTTTCATGCACATGCACGTTATTCATCTCCTTAAGCCTTTCTCTTGTATTCTAGGGGCCCAACAAATATAATGATGGTAGTGTTATTGTGGCCCACACTATTTAAAGATTCCCATAAGTATGCTAGGTCATGTAATATATGTCATTGGGTTGGAAAACCAAATGCAAGAGATGAAATGCCTCTAAAATAAGTGTTAGCACTAGCTACAAAACACTCTCGAGACCGGACTTATAATAACGAGGAAGAACACCTCACAAGATGGGTAGAGGTCACCCCTAAAAAATACTACATTGTTATAATAGTGACCAAATTCAGTTATGAAAATTAATATGTTTCAAAATGAATTAATATCCTTGATGCATGAGAGACTAATTAAATTAGAGAAATTGGATGAAAAAGGTTCAAAGCCTCATAGAATCAAACTCAAGAAAAAAGAAGGAAGAAACCATGCCATGATAGGCACATCAAACACAATGAATTTTACATAGGGGATCAAGCTTTATTATATGATAGTAAGTGGAAAAATATTGGAAAACTTAAAATTCGCTAGTTAGGTCTATATAATTAAGGATAAAATGTCATCTAAAGCCACAAAACTTTAAACATTGCAAAAGAGATAAGCTGTTAGGCTATGTCAATGGAGTGTGGTTATAAATATTACACCTTGAACTAAAAAAATACTATCTAAAAACCAACAATTCAGCATATAGGAGGAGGAGGAGGATGAAAACTCGCAAGGGTGCCCTATCTCTACCAAAAATAAGTAAATCAAGAAAAGAAGGAGAGTACAAGAAATAATGACATAAAGGATGAAAGGTGAATAAAAAATACCAAAATATAAATACACAAAATAATATAACAATCCATGAACCAAATAAATAATCCACAAAACAAAGGAAAATTTTGTGAAGGTAGTGATACCCGTGAAATAAAATAAAAGGTTGCGACATGAAGCGAGATATTCACACAAGATAATAAAATCCATGGAGGAAAACATACCTATGTAATGAAATAAAAACCATGGAGGAAAGAATACACACACAACAAAGTACAAATCCATTGAAGGAATGAATACTGTGGGATAAAGGGAAAAGTTGTGAAAGGAAATAAATATCTGCATAAATAAAGAAAATCCACATAATGATAAAAATAACCATCCAACAAAGAAAAATACCATGAAACAAAAATCCCCGCAAAACAAACCAAATACATGCGAGAAAAAAGTAAAACCAGCAGAATGAAGAACAAAGGCGCATAACATAGGAAATATAACAAATCTAAAAAACACTAAAGAAATCCATGGAAAAAGGAATAAAAGCCACGGATCAAAATAATACAAACAACACCCACAAAATGAAGAACATACTTTCCCACCTCAATAACAATAAATGTCGTAGGTGACGACATAAAAGTGTATAAGGATAAGCAATCAAAGGAACAAATTACAAAAAAAAACACTAAGGGAAAATAAATGAAGTGCAAAATTCGGAAGGAAAAAGAGAGCTAAGGCATGTAAGGAATAACAAAACACGAGAAGAAAATGGTGACTCCCACCATTATCAAGAAGAAAGAACTCCAACAACTAAAATTACAGAGACATTCAATTAAATATACAAATCACGATCCAATGGGAGCATTTTCACACATTCCCTTCAAATTTACGCATGCCCGTGACATTCAGAAGTACATACATTCCACCATTGCAGAATATGACAACGCTAGGTTGGACATTGACAGATAATTATTACTGCAAGAAAATCCAACGACATGAGAGATGAAATATAAGAAGAATGAAAAAATTATATTTGAGCTAAAATTGGATGCATGGAGGAAAATTCCATAATTTTCCATGGCAGATAATGTGATTAGGGTTCTCCTCATTCTCCTTCACAACCAAATTCTCTATCTAGATCATCGTTACCAAATCAATGCCACAATGTTAGAAAGATTTATAGGGTTAAGAGTAACTGGGCACTCAACATTAAATCAGAATAAGACACAAATTAAAACTATATCGCATCTCATGGATGGTATAATGACAAAAAGAGGCGTCATAATCATACACATAAAGAACCATGTTTTGAGGTATGCCTCTAAGGTCATATGCTCCTAAATTTATCATATAGAGAAGATGGTACCAATGGACTTAGTGCATAAATTTACCTAGATATGGTAACCTCCTAGTCTGAATACAATTCATGTGAAGTATTATTCGTGGAGTTCCGTGAAAACACTAATAAAATCAAGGAGGGAAAACATACATTGTTTTATGGGTCGATTATATTATGCCTTGCAATGTACTTCATGAATACCCTCCTATCCAAATCATAACTTTTCAAGTGGATTCAAGACAACCCTATTGTAGAACAAATTTTAGAACACATGAATAAAATGAATTAAGTAAAATAAATCATATTTTTAATAGGATGTACTAATAACATCCAAAATATAGTTGATAATAGATCAAGGCTCTCAGAGAAAACAATATCTCAATTTGAAAATGAAGTGGTCTTCATTATAGACATAGATTATACCTTCATAAGACCCTTCATCCCGCAGATTGCACACATAACCCCATTACCTTATGAGGCATCAAATGAGTTGGTAGCCAAAACAATACAAGAAATAATAAATCTTCCTATGGACCCTAGCAATCCTGTACCGCCAAACATAAATGATGTTATTGAAGAAACATGGGAGGAATTTAGGAACAAATATCTAGAAGAACATGGCCAAGGGAGATAAGTAGAACAGGGACAAAGACATACAAAAGAATAGAAAAGAAAGGAAAAACTTCTCCACAACCCTCCATAAATGCCAAAATACAATGGACACAAAGAGAATTTTTAAATAATCATAGATTTGTGAGGAAGAATAAGATTCATAGGAAGAATTGGTGCAAATATCATAATGCAGATAAGAAGAAATTTGATCTTCTCCACTTTCACCTCCAAAACAACACAAAAGGAAACATGGCCACAATTTAGTGATGATGTGGAATCATGGGAGGATTCCTAACTATGCCAAAATTCCTATGAGTATTATAAGACATGTTTAACTCTATGTGGAATCTCACAAGTGGACTAGAAGTATGAGGTAGGCACATGTACAAAATAGGTGGCCATAGTAGAGGAAATAATTCATTATATTAAAAAATTTGCACTAATATTATAAAATATCATTCACATCCTTCCCCATGAATTTCTCATGGAAATACAATCCCAAGTAGAGATAGAGGAAGATGCAATTCTAGAATATTTTGGGAAATAACTCATATAATTACAAATCAAGAAAAATAAAACCATCAAGGAAAAAACCCGCATTGAGGAGATAGAAGAGTTGATGTAGATAACTCATAAAGAGAAAAATTAAAAATAAGAGAAGGTATAGAAAAATAAAGTAGAATATAAGAAAATATAAGAAGAAAAGAGAGGTGGAGGAGAAAAAATAGAAGAACTAGAAAACAAAACAAAATAATAAAAATAAGGAGAAATGAAACATAATATAAGAAGGAGAAAGAGGAAGAAGATAATACGAATAAACAAGAAGAGGATAACAAAAATAAACAAGAGGCTAATAAGAAGAAATGGGAAGAGGAAACTAAGAAGAAAAACAAGGAAGAAGATAAGGAAAAGAAGGAAGAGGAACAAAGAAGGAAGAAGGAAGAGGAAGAAAGGAAGAAGAGAAAAAGAAAAGGCAAGAGGAAGAGAAAAAGAAAAATAAGAAGAAGAGAAGAAAAAGAGGAAAAAAGAAGAGATAAGAAAAAGAAAGAAAGAAAAAAGAGAAAGAACAGAGACATAAATAAGAAGAGACATAAATAAGAAGAGAAAAAAGAGGAAGAAGAGAGACAGAAAGAAGAAGAGAAAAAGAAGGAAGAAGAAGAAAGAAAGAGGAGGAGAAAAAGGAGGAAGAAGAAATAAATAAAAATGAGAAGAAGAAGAAGAAGGAAGAAGATAAAAAGAAACAAAAAGAAAAGGAGGCTAAGGAAAAGGAGGAAAAATCTAAAATTACACCTGCATGAACAAGTGAAGGGACCCATGGTTTCGTTTCAGCTCACTCTCCATGGGATTCATTGGCAAAAATTAAACAAGTCCTCTAGAAAAGAAGACATGAATAGTCTATTCAACTACAAAAAGGGGTAGTGGAGAAAACTCAAGAAGGATATACAATGCATTTACACAAGCTCTCACCTATCCAAAAGTCTACATGCAACCAATTGCTAGATAAATGTTCCAAATAGGGTTGGATGCAAAGACTCTTAAATATGGAAGAGGAAAGGAAAAGAATACTAGAATTTATCAAATCAGCCAAACCACAAGTCTAAATTGATTTTATCCTTCCAATGGAGACAAAATTTGAACTAGCAGTACAAATAATTTTGGTTGATCAAGCCACACTTCAGGAAATTTAAAAGAAGAAAATTAAAGAATCAGTAGTACAAGAGTATAAGGAGGAAATTACATATCCCCAAGCACTTAAAAACTAAAGGAGGAAAAAAGGATATACATACATCCCTCACCAAACTAGAAATAGAATTCACTAATGTTGCAACATACTATGCCTATACCATGGGTTGGTCAGGTTTGACTTAGGAAGATAAAGTGGAGTTAGATAAAATGGAACACAACTTCAAGTATAGACGTAATAAATAAAAGATCACCTAGATCATTGATACCAATCTGAAAGGAATATTATTTATAATTTTTCAAAATGCATTCTGCATGCCACCACATAAGGAGAAGACAAAGGAAAATTTTGTGGGAAGCCATCGTATCCTGTAAATTTAGTCAAGTGAGTTGAGGTGGGAACACTTCCTTAAGCCATATGTCTAAGTTTCTGGTAATTTGATTCTTTTGTTTTCTAAAGTAACACTATGAAGATAAGGTATAAACACACTTCCAAAATTTTGAAGAAGATATGGTTCTTCATCTTTTGGTTGTCTCAAGGACATGGAAATGTTTGGAGTCTGGGGATGGTGTTAACATGGTTCTTCATCAAGTTTTGGAATAAACTACAAAGATAAGGAAATATCCACCAAATATTGAAGATATCCATGGAACACAGAGAAATCTTCTAAACACAAGATAAATTCATGGAAGTATATCTTGAGCCATGGAACAAAAAAGTTTATAAATAGATTGTGTTGTAAGCCAACAAAGCTGCAACGAAAAGAAGTGTATTTTGGATTATTTTATAAGAATAGATATTTATTATAATTAATCCTAAATGAATGGGTATTTACAATATGAAGAGTATGTAATATTGAGTGGAGATATACGAGAACATATAGAGAAAGTGTGTATGATATATTGAATGTAGAAAGGATACAAAGAGAAAATGTAAAGAAGAGAAATAATGTCATATAGGAAATATATGAGAAGTGTGTATGAGACTAATGTAATTTATACTTGAGATATGAATAAATATTGAGGCTTGGTACAAATTATCTAATCCGATATGTTACAGTTCAATAATCTTGTTCATATGTTTAATTTGTTGTGTGTATCCCTTGCAAATCCTTAAAAAAAGGGTGAACTACTTACCCTCACATTATTGTCGAGGTTTAAAGTCAATAGATGGAACTATATAATATGGAGGTATGATTTGAATCAAGAATATATATATTATGATGTGGGAAAAGATGCGGATGGGATGAAAAGACACAAAATGTCAGAATTTACTAGGAGATACCACATAAAACAATGCATGTAGACAAGATTGTGGATATGGAAGAATATATCTCAACCATGGATTGAGTAATCACGTGGATGCAATAGGATTTTTCCCAATGCACGACAATGATATACATATATTAGAGATTAAAAATCCACAAAATTAAGTCTTCTCATCTTAGAAAGCACCAAGTTACAAGTTTGGGTAGAGAAAACTCAACAACATTTGCCTTCTAGTATAAAATTAAGGGTCGGATCACAACAACATATGCTAAATATGTTCCAAGTGTGGCCCCTTAGATATAGAAAAATGTTTTGGGAACCCATATGTCCTATAAATCTAGTCGAACAAGTCGAATGAAGGAACTTTTTTACGCTAGACATCTAAGTTCTAGTAAGTTGATGCTTTTATGTCCCTCTTTCTTACATGATGTTAATACTATGTACAGAAGGCTCAATTTTACAATAAGAGATTAGATGATGTTGTAGGGAGGGATCTAATAATTTTACAATAAGAGATAGTTGACATGGTTCTTCATCATTTGGTTGTCTCAAGGATGAGACAACATTTTGAAGTCTAGGGATGATGTTTATAGGGTTCTTCATCAATTTTTATACTAATGCATAAATAGGAGAAATCCGAAAGACTAATAAATATGTGAAATAATATCAAAGCCTCAAAATACTAATAAATCCATAAAATAATATGAAATCCATGGAAGACTATGAGAAGTTGCATTACAAAGAAACAACTTTAGAACTCAAACAAAATATAGGCTAAAACAATACAGAGTCACAACCAAAGGAAGTGACCTTTGGATAATTGTATAGTAAAGATACTTATTATAATTGAATGTAATAGTCTAAGATAAATGGAGAGATAGATGTAGAAGTATATGCATAGAGATATAGAGATAATAATATAAATAAAATAAATAAACAAATAAATAATATATAATGGAGTAGAATGAGATAGTGTGTGAGCCAAATATACAAGGTATTTATAATTGATCTTATGAATGAATAAATTAAATATGTTTGAGTAATTTGTGATGGATGTTATTATTATTTATACTAAATTTTTACTTCTATTATATTCTAAATCATATTCTGGTATGTCCTTGACAAAAGGGTGAACTACTTAACCATCACATTAACATCAAGGATTAAGGTTAACAACCATCATTCAGGCTAAGAGGATCATACTAAGACGGTTTTAAAGAGTCTTTCATGTGTGGGGAAATTGATCCAAGTTGGTTTCATTATTATACTAAGTCCTAATGTAGAATGGTGCTCTCTGAAGCACTAACTTGGCTATTTTTAGCCATATTGCAGCATGAGGACATACATTGGAAGTTGGATGGAAAGGATTAACCCATATCAAAGTTTTGTGGGAGAGAAATGAAGTGATCCATGGAAGTGTAGGGAAAATTTTTGGGGTTGGGTGATGTCAGGAACAATTCAAGAAAAACTGGGTTATTTCAAGAATAGGTAATGAAGTCTTCAACGGACAAAGTAAAATTTTTCTTAATGTTTCAAGAGTTTTAGAAGGAGATATAAGACCATCAAATATTTAATGGAAAACTCTCAGATTCCACATTATGGTGGAAGTATTGAGTTTGAACCTTAACCTTGTCACTATTTATGGTAGTACGAGTCATTATTATTTCTCCTTCATCCCAAAAGGGTGGATAGGATGATAAATGAAGTCTTCGTAATGTTTGGATGAAATAATTGGATTCTTTAGAGTAAAAATATTATATTATGTCAACTCAGAACACCAATTTTTTCTCTCGGGATAGAAAAAGTGATTTTTATGTTCTACTTTGGTGTGGGGATGATGACATCATCAAAGTTTATAAGCTTGAGTGCACTTTCCTCCTTCATCTATACCTTTTCCCTTGTCCTTCGCTGTAATTTTATATGAGGGACACAACATTACCATACCCTATTAGAGTTTCACTTTCGTCACTTAGAACTTGTGACTTGGATTGTTAGGCAAGTGGAAAACATGAAAACATACCCCTTTCTCATGAAGTTGAACCCCTTTTTGCATTTTTTTAAAAAAAATTGTCCCTTTTCTCTTGTCCCTTAGTGTAAGGAGGTGAGGAGACATAATTTTTTGCTTCCCCTATGAGCTGGTTTGTTTCATCACTTAAAGTGACAACCTTGGTGTGCTAGGAAGTTACAAATGCATGCTTTAGTCCATTCTAACCCCCTCCTCATGATGCATACACCCATAACACATTTTTGAGTTGCTTTTGCACCCTTTATTTTTCCCAAGGTGAAAATTGACATTAGGTACAAAAACACATGCTCTACCTAAATCATTTATTCCCAAATTAGTTCACCCTTTGAAGTCAAGAAGCATCAACAGGCTGAGTAGGATGCTTAGAGAAAGATAGATCATAATTTCAATCATTTGTATCTGGGGAGGGATATAATTGTATCTTTCTTACTCAATCTTAGGAAAATTTTAATAGCACCATGCTAAGGGTATGAACTACCCTAAAACTTTAGGTTCTACCTTCAACCAGGGTGAGAGGACCCGTTTTGTAGCTTGTATTTGTAAGGGAAAAGAATGGACCAGTAATATTTGACTCTTAGTTTTAGTACATTGATAAATAACCTTGGAAAGAACTGGTCAATGCAATATAATCTAACTCTCATGATTTGTCACCCTATAAAATGTAGATGTCTCTAGACAAGGTTCATGTTAATAAATAAAATAATAAAACCATCTTGCTTCTACATATTTTGCGTAAAGGGTGGATAAATTCAAAAATATCATTAGCATTCATGGATAAGAAGTACAAGTAGGGGTGGTTCCTACAGGATTTATAAGTTATGGATGTATCTTGTTAGGGAATTAAGCAGGATAAATTTGATTATACTAAATCTTTGAGAACTTTTAACAATTTTTCAAAAATCTTCCAGATGAGAGGAAAAGAACACTTCAAATAACTAACATTGAACCTTCAACTAGAAGATGTGCACCCATGGAAGCCCAAGTATACATGGTTTCACAAAATCTCTGAGAATTTAAACATAAAATCTAATGCCAAACATGAAAAAAAACATCAAGGATCCCCGATCTATCATGCCTAATATAAACTCATAGACTTACAAACAACCATAATCAACAAAATTGAAGTAAAGTGAATTTAAAACTTTTTATTACATAAAGAAAAGAAATCTCTCCTCACAAAGAAATTGCAATTACCACAGTGTTACCATAAGAATGCGGTCTTTTCGATTCAGAGGATTCCAAACATATGATTATAACATGAACATGAATAGCCACTTTAAAATATCTCAACTTAAAAATAGACACAACAATGCTCATGATAAAACACAATTAACTCACAACTCATTAAATTCATCATCAAGGGAAAGTTTCAATTACAATCTCAATTCTTGTCAATGGTTGTATATTTACAACCATCTTGACATGATTCAATTTGAAAGCTAAAGAAATTAATAGATTTCTCAAACAAGTTCTTGGAAAATAGTTTCTCTCATATTACGCCTTTCTTTTCTAAAATTTCAAAAAAATTAAAACCCCTCCCTTATGCGAGAGTATTCTCATCGCATTTATACAAATCTCAATAACTCACCAAATCTTAAATTTTCGTCCAAAAGTATAAATATTTGAAGACTATTATTTCTTTACAACACATGATCTAGTCCATCTTTATTCTCTTGGAAATATCTTATTTTATGTTGCCAGGTGGGAAAATTATGATTCATTCACATTTTCCATTATCCCAGAAGGACTAGGATGCAATGCCACTTCTTTGATGTTTATTTTATACATTTATCTTTTCAAGCTATTAAAGACACCTCTTTTTTATGATAATTGAGAATCTCTAAGTGATTTGATATGACATATAATCCCTTTCATTTTTTATAATATGTCTTGGGAAACACACATTCACTTTCATTTCTTTTTGGGTGGATTTTTTCCACATGTATCATGTCATATCAAGTCAACCATTATCTTCTACATAATATCAACTTAATTCATACTTATTTCTCCCATGTGAATATCACATTTAGATATTTATAAATTATGCTACCATGATTATACTCAGCTCAACTTTTTTGTCTCAAATTTCTTATAAATTCAAACTATTTCCTTTATAAACTCACATTTTATTTTTTGAGTGTAAGGAATTTAGGGAAATTTATTTGTAATATGAAGGAAAAAATAGTAGAATCCATCTTGAAATACATATCCACTAAGGATTTGAACTCAATTTTTGATCTATCAGACCCTAATGAGGCATTCGTAAGAATGTTATTTGAGATTGATGATCCTGAAGATTGTACTAGGCCTTTGACAACTCAATTTGTTTGGGTTCCATTGATTAGAAGTATTATCAAAATAATTCCTATTTTTTTTTCCTTCCAAATGATGTATTTTCATCTCTTTAGACTGGAACATCAAAAGACTCTTGAGGCATTGAATAAATTTTAGATTGTGAGTAGACCTAGTGTCACAAATCGACTAATTACCAATGCCCCTTCATTCATAATGAAACATTTACCGTGAAGTAAATCACCAAAGGGTATTATGTAATTGATGAGGAAATTTCATTGGGTACTATGCCTACCCTTTTTTGAAGGATGAATGAGCTAGAGAAACATGTCTTAATCTTGGAGAACAAACCATCAGGGACCATACCTTCTCAACCTCCTGAAGCATCAACTTTTTTTGTGAAGAAATATAAGGGTGAGACTATCTCTAGGCCTCCTAATCCATCTACTCTAGGATCATTTGTGGTTGCAATTATAGCTTAGGATTCTAATCCATCCTCCACTATCAAATCAATAGGGAAAAATGCCTTCCCTAAAGGAGTTTGGACATGATTTAATGAGTATCCTCCTATGAAAGAAGGTTACCATTTTTCAATTTTTGGATGTACCTATGACATCTAGTTATGAACTTGGGTATTTGGATATGTCTTGCACACTAGCAGAAGAAATTGTGTTTTTCAAATGGCATTGGGGACAAATGAATTTGTTCATAGGAAAAATAAGCTAGTGAAGAAACTTCCTCTTTGCATAGAGAGGATTTTATGGTGGTGGATGATTAGGTTTATTTTTCTTGTTTCCATTTTTTGATACAATTCTCAAAAATATATGTAACTTTTTCTTCATGGGTTGGGGCCCCTATAGAACCCCATTTTTCTTTTTTCCATAATACAAAAAGATAACAAACAATTTCATTAGTTTACATGCTTCATGATGGATTTGAAATCTTATCAAAGCAATATAAAAGTATAATGTATTGTATCAAATTACATACATATCTGAAAATAAAAACTTCAAAGTGATATTTAGTTTTTTTATGAAACAAGAGTAATAATTGAAATAAGATGAAAAAAAAGTTCAAGGAAAACAAGCCTATGCTTTTTCATCAATCTTCATGTCTGTATCTTTATCTTCTTCATATTCTTCTTGGGTTGCCTATCCACATATGCATCATACTTCTAGAATAGTTTTTATATCATCTTCATCTGGGCCTATATGGTGTTGAAATATCAAGGCTTTCCTGCTCATTGTATCCACACATTGATCCATCTTTTGTTTATATTCCCATGGTTTTGATTTCAAATCTACAATTTTGTTTTCTACATTCATTAGTGTCTCAATGAATTCATAAGAAATTTTTCTCTTTGGATATTCTTCTCAAAAGAACTGATTAAGAAGTCAGTTTTCAAATCACCATAACTCTTTTTGAATTTATCAAATACCATGTTTTCTAACTTTAGATCAATAGTGTCCATATTCTTTTCAACCCATTTCTTCTCTGTCTCCATTTTTTCTTTGATTCCATTCAAAACCTAAAATATAAGTTTGGAAAAGTCTTCAATTGCATATTGAGTTCACATGTGTTCAATTAGGATAATTCCTTCCTTATCAAATAATTCTTCATCTATTTGATTAATATGATTCATCTTGGGGAGAATTTCCTCAAAATAGAAAATCTCATTATCACATTGTTCAATTAACTCATCAATTTCATTGAGCTTATTCTTGAGCTTTTCATATTTCTTCCTAGATTTCTCAATGGCTTTATTCCCCTTTTCCATTAGCTTCTCCACCCAAGTATCAACAAATTTAACCTTTTCAACAACTTTTTCAATGTGTTCCATAACCTCAGGAGTAGCAGTGGAGATATCTTCTTGGCCTTCACTGGACTGGCCAACTAATTGTTGTAAACATGAACTCAATGATTTGACATGTTCTTTCAACTATCTTTTGGTTATCTTGTCCTCATCTACTTTATGCAACAAATCATTGACTACTTCTGAGAATCCTTTCTTTAATGCATCTCTTGAAGGTTTTCCCAAAGGAATGAGTTGAACATTATAGTCATTTACTATTATATCACTTCTTGATTTTCCTTCATGTGGAATTTCCACCTCCAAAGTTCTAGATCCATATGGGTTAGTATGAGTTTTAGTAATGACCCTAGCCTTTTTGGAGCCTTTGTGGGTTTTGGGAAAGCCAAAGCTGTAAGATATATGGATTTCACAGGTACAACCTCTTCTTCTTATTCTTTTGAAATCAACTCTCCTATCCAACCTTTTGTAAGAGTAGTTCCCACCTTTGTCTCTTGCAATTCCAATTGATGTTTTTAGGGACAACCACCAATTTCTTAGACATATCTTGAACATCTTGAACTAATGGATCTTTATGCTACACTTTGTCCACTTCCAATGTTGATTTCTTGGGTTCATCTTGTGTTGGCACTTCCCCCACTTGCTTCTTTCCTTGATCCTGAACTTGGGGTTGACTAAATTCCTTCTGAGTCATATCAAAATTTGGAACATGTTCTTTATTTGTCTCCTCAACTGATGTAGTCATAACTTCTACATTTTCCTTAGGAACCTCTTGGGTTGGTGTTGTTCCTTTAGATAATTCTTTTTCTTTTGTAGTTTCTACTTCCTTTAGAGGTTGTTGTTTGGTGGAGATATCCTCATGAACTGGTATACCAATTTCCTTTTGTTCTTTTGATACCTCCTTTTGTGGGACGTGTGTTGGCTCCCAGTAGTTGATCCTTTACCTTTATCAATACCCTACATACTTTGACTATCATCAATATTTTCCTTTTTAGTGGTTTCTTTTGCAATTTCAATCACCTTTTCTTTAGTAGACTTTTATTTTTAGGTGATTCACTACTTCTGGTAACCTTGGTTTCCTTTTGGGGATCCTTTTCATCTAGTGCCCCAGTGTCCATAATTTCCCCACCAAAAATTCCTTGAACTTCTAACTTTCTCATTTCTGAAGTAGTTTGGCCTTCAAAAGATACTTTTGATAGTGGAATTTCGACTCAATAATTGGCACATGGGTGGATTCCTTCACTCCTTCACCTAACTAGAGAATACATGTATCTTCTACCACTTGTATTTTAATTGATACTTCAAATTCCTTGAGTACAAGAATCTCCTCATTTGTGTCTATGTCTATTATTTCAATTGGGTTTTTGTTGATTCATGTAATTGATCAAAAAGAGGTATACTCACACCTTCAACTGGGGTTGCAGAAAATTTCAACTCTTGTTCTAACACAAAACTATCTAGTGGATTAGGTGGGACATTACCTAGGGATACTTGTTCTTGAGTAATATCAGCTATTACTCCTCTTGGAGATAAAGCTGAAGCTAGAAACATTGGTTGTACATTTGGACTTACTTGAACATCTTTTTGTTCTGGTGGTGGAGTTGCTTGATGAACCATGGAAACAACTACTCCTTGTTCCTTAGTGAGCATGGGAGGATCAATCACTTCAGCCTTCTTATGCTTGTGTTTCTTAAATACAGGATCACCTTCTCTTACCAAGGGTTGTTCAAATACAACTTTTTATCTTTTATTTTCCCTTTCAAACTATTTGATATCTAGTGTTACCCTTCCCTCAATACTTTGTGACTTAGATTGGATATTGGAACTTGTCATGGCTCCTCTCATCAACTTTTTTAATACTCTAGGATTTTAGTAAAACCTATAGAGGTTCCTTTTATATAATTAAGCCTTTTATTTTGGTTTGGAATTGTCTTGTAAAAGTGTTATGAGCATTTTCCATAGATTTTAGAAGCATTTCCTATATTTTTGCTTTAGAGAAGACATGGAGGTTCATGTCCCCTTTGGCGATAGTGGTCCACTCATCAACAATTCATGTAGTAGGTCTTTTTGAATGTAATTGAGGGGATTTTACTCCTAATGGATCCATCTTATCAGCTCCCTCCTTCAAAGGGGGAAGATATTCCTTCAAAATCTCTAATTCCCTAAACTTGTTAAGCACCCTTGTATTATGAATGGATAAATATATGTTCTTTTGTTTTAAACAAGTCATAGTTATCCTCATCGGATAAATAATGTTACCATATTGATCATTTGTTTCCTCCTCATCCCATTTTATGGGGGTTAATGGATGTCCTTCTACCTTTTCATCAATATAAAATTGACTCACAATTTATTGGTCATCCATGATCCCCGAGGCACTACAACAATTTTAAAATAAATGACTTGTGCTAGGGTCATCCTTGAGAAATACCTGAGTCTAACTTCCTCTTCATATCTGTAATTCATCCAATATTATTGAAGTGAGGTTCATGCTCAAAATAATTCACCAAAGTATTGACCACCCATCTAATGGCATAGCTAGACCTTGCCTCAAATTTCTCCATATCAAACCTTTCAATTTCCTCCTCCATCAACCTAGATTTTATAATAGAGGGCAAGAATACCTTCCAATCCTAATGGGAAATTTTATGTTTGTATTATGTCTCCCAAAAATCATCTTATGAATAGGTGTTAATTGTCTTGCCAACTCACATAAATCCATATTGTCATCTAAATACCTTGGTAGTTTGCATGGTTGTCCCTCAAAATCCACTTGTCTCTTATGTAAGTGAATCTCCTATACTAAATAAATAAGAAACCATATTCCATTATTATATTTCTAGCTTCTTATTATATTCTATATTTCTCCCATTCATGTTTGAACAAGCACATGACAAGTGCAAAAAATGTATCGTTCACCAATCTTACATTTCCCTTCTAATTACTCAATTGTAATTAGGGATAAACCTCATGTATTTTTTGGTTTTTGAAAGGGAAATGTGATATAAGGCCAATGAAACGTCTATGGCCTACACTATTGTAAATTAGATATGTCATCATGTAAAAATCAAGCTCCCCAACACCACCCATCTTGATCTTTGCATCGAGTGCTAGAAGATGCTCATGAATTGAATTAGCAATAAGGGTTTCCTAACAAATGTTCCCTTTTCTTTCTAAAAAAGTACACATATACAAGAAATGTTAGGAAATAAGGGATAAAATATATGGAATAATCCCTCGAGAAAATCTGTGAAGAGAAAATAATATGCATAAAATATTACAAATCTGAAATAAAAGTATAGAATAATAAAAGAACAACACAAAGAGACAATATTTAATGTGGTTCACCCAATTTGGGCTACGTCTACCAAGAATCACTTGCTCAAATTTTATTACAAGCCACCACTATCTCAATATAATACCCAGATTTGTTTGAAGCTTTGCTTAACAAACTCTATAGAATTCACACCGAATTCAGACACATCTATAATGTTACATTATACCTACCATATGCACAAAACCACATAAGTAGATAACTGCTTAAGTAGTTTTACAAAACCATGGGTATCAAAACCATGGGCCAAAACCATCCCATAAACCTATGGGTCAAAAATCCTACCCATATGAGAAAAACATTTTCCTGGTATATTGGGCACTTTTTTTAGGCCAATTTTTTTTCAAATGGCAAGACAACTATGGAAATTGTACAATACTCTTAGTGTAAAGTCTTCAACACTTTTGCACATGAAAATAGGCTCCAAAACCTAATAAGACATCCATTGTTTGAATTCATTTTTTTGTTTCCAAACTAGCCATCCTACTTAGTAGCACAACTACATCTTCTAATTCTTCCAAAAATTGTGCCCTAACCAATTTATTGGGAATTCTTGTATTCACCTTCTTATCTATAAATAACCACTTAGTGTTTAAAATTTTATCATATTATCTCTTCTTATCTTCATAGTATTTAAGGGTTAATTCAACACCTAGGGTTATTGGAGTTTTTTTATTGGTAAGTTCAACATTATCGTGAAAACCCTAGGTGTTAAAATCAATATTGCTTTTCCACTCCCATCTAAAACTTATCTCTTTTCTGGATTATAGTTCATTGCACAAATCCTCACTAATTTATGGAAATGCATAGAGGGAGGTATAATACCATCCTACCTATGCAATGTTACTAGCCTCAATTACTTCCATGAGTTCACTTTTGTCTGGTATATTCAATCTTTACATCAAATCATTCAAATCAACATTCATTAAATTCATGTCTATAATCTTATCTAAATCACTGGTAACTCCGGATGTGACATAAAAACCAGATGGAAATGTCTTCATATTTTATGCCCTAGCTTCTACTTTCAATCTCTTTACAAATTGTGGAGTAAAAATAATGAAAGTAAACGAGTGGTACAATCCTTATCAGTTTCCTGTGTAAATTTCCATGTAATTCATCTTTGATTCTAATATTTTCAATCCTTCATGTCTAAATCGATGTTTTCTAATTGATTTCACTTTGTTCCTCTGAAAATTCTGATAGCAAGGGTATCCAAATCCTCATATGTGATAATAAAAAGCTCAAAGTGTTTGAATACTTCAAACAATTTTTCCTTGATTTATGTAAAAATGCATTAATGATGGAAGCCATAAATGCATTGAATCATGGCCATCCATCCTACCTCCCCTTTTTAAATGTGGGTCGTCCACGTGGAGAAATTCCATGTTATGTGGGCTCGGGAGTATTTTTGTATTTTTGCACTACTTTTTAAATGTAAACAAGTTTACACATTTGACCGATCACCCACCCTTGAATTTTATTATGATCCTAACATGTGTTCAAATATTGAAGTTTGTGAAGATACGGGCCATTTTTGCATATCTGTCAATATTCCGATCGAGAAAAAAACTACCAATTTAACCGGAGGCCCTGCTTCTTTGACCTTTTCTTAAGAATATGCCACATGTCCTTGGCGGGTCTCAGAAATTTTTCTGTACTTTTCACCTTTGTCTACTTAATGTTAAGAGAACATCATTAGCCCTAATTTCTCACTCTAATCATCATTAAACACATATACCTCTTTGGGAGTGGGGTCAACTTCTTGTTTTTCATCATTTGACTTTGAATATTCTTGGGAATATTCATTGGGCCTCGAGGCTAAGTTTTCATTTTGTAAGTATTATGTAATTGTTCCAAATTTGTAAATTAAACCCTGTAACACGAAACCAATGGGAACACACCATGTATCTTTAGGTGGTGGAGCAGATTATGGAATTTGTAACAATGGACAAAGGATGATATAAAAGGATATTTTTCAATATTACACCTAATTCATGACAAAATTATTACGGGAATTTTCAAAGGAAACATAACTAAAATGTTCCTCAACCAAAAAAGAGGATTCACACCGTAAACACTTAGTTTTCATTCACATTCAACATGATTACATCTTCAAATATATGTTTTTCATATGAGAAAACTAGTCAAAGAAAAATTTTCAAAGGCATATGCTAGATAAAATGGTGAGATCAAATTGAGAACTAACATCGGCTCCAAGTCGGGATAGGTACCTCATGTAGGTACCATAATAAACATACAACCCAAACATATAATAGACCAAGTGCCTAAATCTATTGGGTTATAGATTCATTCAAAGTACACACTAGGTCAAACAACATCAACACACTTCACAAAAACCAACCAAGATATCAAGGAAACCGGTCACCTTTGTGGACCAATAAAATGAAAAGGGAAACAAATGCAAAAACAAAAAGGAAAAAAAGTAAAAGGACTATACAATGTATAATGATTTTAACCTTGTTTTAAATCAATCCAATAATTTTTTCAAATGCCTTCCATTAACATGAAATTCAAGCAACTCTCCATCCAGGTCCTTCAGGAAAAAGGTGTGCTCACCAATTCTTATGTCAATGGAATATGGACCCATCCATAAAGCATAAAATTTACTATGTTTCCCCTTATCCTCATGCTTTTTATCCCATAGTAGGACAAGATCTCCAACACTAAAAGTTCTAGGATTCACCTTTTTATCAAACAATTTCTTGAGTTTCTCTCTGAATCTAAGGTGTCTTTGGTGAGACTCCCTTATCTCTTCATCCAAATCAACTATTTGATTAATCCAAGATTCATAGGGGTTCACTTATTCATCCTCAAGTTGTTTTATGAACCGATAAGAAGGTAAATTCATATATAAGGGTAAAATATCCTAGAATCCATAAATCAATTCAAATGGGATCTTTCCAGTGGCTCTTTTGGAAGTGATTCTCTCTACCCATCAAGAAAATTTGAACTGCTCACCCCATTTCCTTTTGTTATCCTCCAATGTTCTTCTAATTATCTTAACCAAATTCTTATTGATTAATTCAACTTGGTAATTCCCCTGAGGATTGTAGTTATATGTATATGTCAGATTTATCCCATATTTTTGGGACATAGCTACTAATGGATTAGCTTGGAAGCTCATGGCATTATCAGCAACCATGTTTATAGGTACTCCAAACCTACAACTTATATGGTTTAAGATGAAATCCATGACAATTTGGTGAGTTGTTTTTTAGTGGGGATAGCTTTAACCCATTTGGTAAAATAATTAGTGGCCACCAGTATCTATTTGTGCCCTATACTTGATGGATTTGATATCTCTCCAATAAATTCCATGCCCCATTATTTAAAAGGAGATTCTATTGATACTGGTTACAAAGGTAAAGAACTTGAAGCTTTCATTCTTCCTGAAAACCTCTGAAAACTTTCACATTTCTGACCAACAAGGTTGCATCTTTGAAAAGTGTGGGCCACCAATAACCTACCCTTAAGATCTTGTGGGCAGTTACTCTTCTAAAGCAAAGTGACCTCCACATACTCCCCCATGGAATTCTGAAATCAATTTGGGAGCCTCTTCCTCTGTGATGCATCTCAAAATAATACCTTCAGGATTCTTCCAATCCAACCCATAATCAGTTATGATATATTTTTGGGAGGCTAGTTTGAGTGTCCTTCTTTGATTTTTATCTAGATGCCTAGACAGACACTCCAAATTCCTGAGGTAAAATATTATGTCCTTATACCATGTGGAATTGATTAATTTCTCATGGAAATCCATATTTCCTTCCTCAATTTCATTGACTTCCATCACCTACAAGTTGCTTTCTACCATTAGCTTTGTAAGGCCTAGACCTCTAACCAGCTTGGTGGTCTATATATCCATGTCATACTCTTGCAGCTTGTTCACCCAGTGACATCTCTGCTAGAAATATCCATTTATGATCAAATGTCTTTGAAATAGTGTGGGGAACATAGGTAGTGATTTGAGAGCTCAAGATATAAGGCCTAAAAATTTATTTGTTCTCACCAAAGTAAAGACCTGCTTCTCCATGATGGTATAATTTAATTCAGCTCCCTACAATGCTTTATTGAAAAGGAAATAGGCCTTTCATTTCCTTCTTCATCCTTTTGTAATAATATAGATGAAATAGTGTTTTCATATGCAAAAGAGAATATTTGAAAATCCTTCTTATAATCAGGGGCTGCCAATATTGGAGCATTTTTCAATGCTTCTTTAATTCCAGTGAAATCTTGGAGAGCTCCTTCCTCCCATTTGATAATCTGGTCCTTATTTAACATGCTTGTAATGGGAATAGTATTTTCAAAAAAATAGAAATGAATATCCTAATGAAATTTATTTGACCAAAGAAGGATAGGATTTATTTCTTAGTTTTTGGGACATGAACTTTACCAATTGCTTCCACCCTTTTAGGATCAATCATGACCCCTTATTTTGACACAATGTGCCCCAACAACTTTGTTTTTTAGAACCCAAAATAATACTTTTAGGATTCAATGAGATGTCATATTCTCTACACCTCATCAACATCTTCTCCACATGTTCCAAGTGATCACTCCTCTTCCTAGAAAACATTGTCACATCATCCTAATAAACAACAATAAAATCATTGATATAACCTGAGAATGCAACATCCATGGCTCTTTGAAAAGTATCCCCAACATTCATCAGACCAAATGGCATTCTCACATATACATAGGTACCCCATGGAGTGGTGAAATCAGTTTTGATTCTTTCTGATTTATTTACAACCACCTGGTTATACCCTAAGAATCCATCTAATGTGGACAACAACTCAGACCCAATGACCAATTGTAGCATGTTATCCATATTAGGAAATGGATAATTATATTTAATTGAGGCCTTATTCAAATTCCTAAAATCCACACACAACCTTATGTCTCCATTTTTCTTTCTTACTGGCACTAAATTTTCCACCCATGAAGAATATCTTGTTGGTTGTATTATCCCTCCATCCCTTAAATTTTTAAGTTCTTCTTGCATTTTGAGGGAAAGAAGTGGATTAATTGGCCTCTACTTTTTCCTAAATGGTTTAGCATTAGGTTCTAAAGGTATTTCATGTTGAAAAAGATCTTCCCTATATGCTTTCAGCTCTAAGTAAGACCATGCTAAGAAGTCTTGGTACTTTTTCAACAACTCAAAATAGGAATGATTTTCCTCCTTACTCAAATTACTTCCTAGCCATAGTTTTCTATATTTTCTTCAGTTCCTAGATTATGCTCTTCCACATCTCTTGAAGCTGAGATATGTCTATGAACCACCTTGTCAACATTATCAAAATTTGATTCTAAAGCAACCAACCCTCTTGGAATGGTGTTGGTTTTTAATTGAATAATATATTTTCCAAATGGGGTTTATTTACTATCACAAATAGAGACCATTAGTTCCCATTCCATACACTTCGATTGGAGAATTCTCCTTCATTCATGAAAAATATCGAACTTAGGCATCATCTTCAAAACTTTGCAATTTTTTACATTATCAGGGACAAAAGGTCTTGAAAATTGTTAGGCCTCTAGAATATTGACTAAGTACAAAATGCACACAGTGTGCAAGGTCCCGATTAAAGAAAGGAACGTAAGGAAAAAGCGTGCAAGGTAGGATTTTAGATAAGGGTTTAAGAAAGCCTATGGTGCACATGACGTGCACTGAGACAAAACCAAGGGTTCAAGAATTAGAAAAATTGGACATTCGGGATGAACACATGAAAAGCATGACATGAATGCACATGGATAACGTGCCACCTAGTGATAGGTTGGCCCAGGAAGGAGCATGCTTGCGGTAGAATCTTCTAGAAGAACATCATGGAATAAAGTGGGAAGCTTAGGCCTAGAGAAGCATGCTTGCATGGAGGACCACATTCAGACACTTGGCATCAGATCTAAGGGCACTGTAGGATGAGTTGGCAGTCTAAAAAAGCTATAAATACAAGCACCTATAGAGTAAACAATGATACTGAGAGAGTGAGTGGAGCTTTGTAGAAATACTGCAAGAACTCTGTTAAAGGGTAATTACATTTGGGAAAGGTTGTATTAGGTATGGGGATTGTAAATTTCTTTTGGTAGGTTAGTTACATAAGTCCGATTCAATGCATGACTACATGTCCGCTTCTCCGTGATGGCTCCATGGGTGTAATGAGGTTACCTATTATATATACATGAAGATAAATGATTCGATGCATACTTATCTCTCATGAGTTCTCTTTCCTTTTATACTAAGTATCAATGCTTGTATGTTTCTTTCTGATATGATACACATTATAGATTCTATTAAGTACTCTATCTAAAATGAATACAAGGATCTAAAGGCCGTTCGAGATCTATGATTCTTGTATGTCCTAAACCCATTTAAAATTATTTAAACACAAATCATAGATGATGTTTCCCACTAAACTCACATAAAATAGATACTCGGCACCCACACGTTCCTCAGGTGAGCACCCAAATTTTGTTGAGTGATAGGCCAGCGCGCATGGGGTTCCTTTCTTTTGTGTTAAGGGTAAAAATGACTACATCTTGGTTATATTACTGGGACCTATTTTCAAAGTTGTAGTGGGAGTTAGAATTTATCATGGTCTGTGTAGTGAGTAATGACAGAGTGGTTAACTTTGGAAAGTGTTGAATCATGGTTTAAGAGCACAAAGGATGAATTCACTCAAAGATTCAGCACTAGACTTGAGTTTAATACAGGTAGATGGGTAGAAGAGAATCTCTACCATGATCTGTATGAGACTTTTTTCTGTTGCTTCCTAATGGAACTATATGAATGGATCACAACCTATGCATATAGATTAAGTTGGCATTATGGATCACATGTGTGCACCCATGAAGAATACTAGAGGCCACAAGATGTAGATCTGATGTGGAACCGTGCTATGGATCATTGGTGGAAAGGAGTATTGGCTAGCTACACTCTGGAGTATGCCATTTCCACATATTCTTGTACAGTGGTTGCTGAGTTTGAGTTTCTGTGGGAGCCCAGAGGATTGTTTCTATGTGTTATCCCCTACGATTATGAAAATCTTGATGGTTACCATGAGTTTGGAGGCATTCCCAATGGCTGGCTAAACCATTCGAGAAGCTGGATGAGGAAGCTAGGGTGGAGGAAGATGGAAGATGTTGCGATGAAGAAGGATAGGGAGGAAAGATGACTCAAGTATGGTGAAGCATGTGAAAGGGAGATTGCTAGACAATGCAAGGTTGCAGGTGTGATGGATGTATGGTGGTAGACATTGTGGGAAGGATTTGAGGTTCACGTAGAGGACGTGGAACCTAAGTAGTCTATGTGACCCCATCTTGGAAAGCACATAAGAGAGACCCCTTGATTCTGATGAGAGTTCATCGTGTGGAGAAATGAGAACCGTAGGCACACACCTAAGCCCACCTAGTGACTGGACCCTGGTGCTTGGTTTTCTAGATCAAGGGGAAAATATTTTTAGTCCAGTTGGTTACATTGGAAGTGATTGGTCTACACCTAGGAGGTATAATTTCTCATTTGGGCCTTCTATGGCTATAAACACCAACCCAAAGTGTTAGGAATTTTCGGGCAAGGTATAGACACACAAGATTTTGGTCTCACATCTAGGAGTGGCACGGGGTATACTATTGTGCAATGGGTAATTATCATAGGATCGTAGGTGTGCAGCTCTTGGAACTATGGGGACCCTTGGCATGAAAACTTTAGGACCTGGTGGGTCTGGTGGTTCAAGACCTATTGGACTTGGTGGGTGCAGTGGTTCAAGAGGAATAAGAGCTAGTGGAACCGGTGGATACGGTGGTTCGGGACTGGTGGGCTTGGTGGATATGATGGTTTAGGACTTAGTGGACCTAGTGGATCAAGCGGTGGACGAAACACAAACGTAAACTATGGCTCTAGTTCAAGAGGATTTGGGCCCCAACCACCCCCACAACTTTTCTTTAAAATGTCTCTACATTTTCCTAATTACAATAGTATTGAGGATGCTATGGAACATGTTCACAAGTGTGAACTGCTATGACACGTAAAGGGTATCACAACCTTAGAATGTAAGGTTGGTCATTTTACAACCACATTGCAAGGGTACGTGCATAGGTGGTATAAGAGGTATGACCATCATCAAAAAATAATGGACTATACTACTTTAAAGAATGCATTCTTGATAGAATTCCACATTCGAGTTTAAGTAGAAGATCATCAATGATTTGAAGGAGATTCAACAAGGAATGGAAGTGAGTGTGCAGGAGTATGATGTGTGCTTTAAAACTTTCTTGTCTAAATTATCATATGATATTCACCCTTCACATCATGTTTAGTGGTTTGTTGGAGGGTTGATCACTCCTTTTAGAAGGGCCTTATCTCATAAAAATTTACAGGTCCTCACCCCGTGTGAGGCATTAGAAGATGCTCTATGCACCAAGGCTATTAGTAGTGTTAATACTAGCCTTATCCTATTCCTCGAGGCTCATATTTATGCTATGGCCAAGCAATTGGAAAATTTATCCACAAACTCAGCCCATAAGACTCGCAGAGTGGCTTGTAGTGCACAAATTATGAAGTAGAGGGGCACGTTAAGGATAATTACCCCCAAAGTATAGTATGCCTTTGTGGCATTAGATTATGAAATTTTTCGTGGGGACCATGATACGAGTAGGTGGCTCTTGTTGTAGAGCGCACAATCCTGAAGAATGTATCTTGTTATTGCAATATTTTCACCTCTATAACCCATGATATTAACGATTGTAGACTCATTAATCAAATCCATGAGGCCATTGATCATGAGGTGCACCAGACTAGTGTTGCCAGTAGTTCCAAGGGTGATGATCTCTATTATGAGGAGCATGCAGATGGAGGTGCACATGGAAGAGGTTTTCAAGGAGGGCTTTGTGGTCGAGGTAACCATGGAGGAGGAAGGACTGATCATTACGAGATCATTACAAACGTGAATGCCCAGACCTGTTGTAGTGCTCATGGTGTAGAAAGAAGCATAAGTATGAGGAGTGACCATAATTGTCTAAGCACATGAATCAGTAGCACTAGAAAGATAAGGGCACTATGCAATGGTCAGTATTAAGAAGGAAAACACCCAATGGATGCCTTGGGTAACACGGGATGCAAGTTTGGAGCCTGTCTTGGTAACAAGGGTAGAAGCCACGTGTGTAAGAGAGATACCAAGACAGAGGAACCTAGTCTCAAGGGAAGAAGTAGTTCATGGAAAGTATCCAGACCCTACGCATCAGAAGGAGGTATATCAAGACACTATGGATGTCATTCAGAGCTTACAAGGGGAAATCTAGTGTCTAAAGGAGCAATCCAGGAGGGAGGAACAAGGAAGGAGAGTCGAGGCACCAAAGGATGACCTGGATGAGGTCAAGGAGGTGTGTAAAATGCTAAGGAAAGAGAATATCATTCCCTTGATAGGATCATGGTTGAGAGAGAAGGTACCACACGCTAGAGAAGAGTGCAAGAGGAAGGTCTTACACGTAAACCTTCCCCCTCATAGCCTTAATTATGACAAGGAGATCACATTGAATGTAGTTGTAGATGGATGGCTCCTTAGTAATATCCTCATTGACATTAGCACGAAGGTTAATGTTCTAACTTTGGATGCATGACATCAGATGGGAAGACCTACATTACAGCCATCTTTGAATGTACTATATATGGAAAAAAATACTAAGGTGATGCCCATTAGTGTCTTAAAGGATACAACTATTACTATCTAGGAGCTACGTTTCTCTGGGGACTTGAAGTCTTGGCACTCACCGAGGCGAGACAATTTCCTAGCACTACATGGAAGCCCATGGTGTTACAAGAATAATGTGGACCTTTGGTTCAACAAAAGGTACATCAGCTTTGAAAACAAGGAGGATTAGGTCATTATATCCCCGACTATGGGAAGTCGATACCATATATTGAGCCTTTAGGGAAAGAAGTTCTAGACAAGATATATGTGCACTCAATCGGGGACCAGAGATAATACATCCTACTAATGGATTTATCTAGTTTGAGGATGCTTAGTCAAGTAAGTTATACCACCATTGTAGCATGTGACAATTAAGTATGGGAGAATTATGAATTGATGAGATGGTAGTTGAGAGGGTCGATGACCAAGGTAACAAAGGAAAGCACAGTTTAGTGCCTAAGAGGAAAAAAGGACCCAAATAATCACAAGGAGCCTTCCATGAGATATTTCTATAGGAGGTGGAAGCTCAGTGGAAGGATGAGAAGGAACAGAGAGGGATGCTAAGTTAGCTCCTACTCGAAAAACAACAACATAGTGGTGGGCTACACATTAGGAGAGTCTTTTAGAGTGGCACAAGGTAAGAATTGCTCTCTCTGTCATATTCTCTAGGAGAAACATGCCCACCACCATCAAGGACTACCATGGGAAGGAGCCCACCTCTTTCCATATCCAGGAGTGTGAACGGGTCTAGAGAGAAGGTGCAGAAGCTTTTCCACCATCCCTCTGGGTGCACAAGTTGTATTCTACACTGTATGGTTACGCGCGCATGGTACTCTCATTCAAAGACACGCCACCAGATAGGGAATTGGTAAGAGCTTGCGATTGACCTTATTCAAATGTTTGAGTATCGAGTATGGAGACATCGGTTGATAAGGCCTTGCAAGGTATCAAGTGCCTTACCATGAGGGATAGTGTCATGACGAGAAGATAGGCTATTGGAATTACTAGGTGAACCAGGATTCGAGGCATGCTTTGAAGAAGTAGAGGAAACAAAAGAGTTACAACTTTAGAGTGCATGTTTGGAAAAGGAGAAAGGAAAGTTGGTGTATGTGATTGATGGAAAGGAATCAAAAATCTTGGATGTTAGCAATTTTATAGGGATGGGTGAGGTAGTGGACAGTGCTGATACTTGTGTGTGCACCTACCATGAGCCCTTAAAGACAAAGAAGGTTAACATTAGTTCAGGAGAAGAACCTAAGGAAGCTATTATTGGAGATTACTTGTTGGACAAGAAAGTTTCTAAGATCATTGATATGTTGTGTGAATTTGAGGATTTATTCCTGTGTGGGTACCACAAGTTCAAAGGCGTTCACCATCCCTTGGGGTAAGTGAAGATAAATCTAAAGGATGGTGCATGCCCGGTTAGGAAGTGGCCCTACTAGATGAATCCCAATTTACGTGTGAAGGTTAAGGAGGAGATGGACAAAATTATAGCTTCTAGGATCATTAAAGTAGTACAGAATCATAGTGGATAATTCTGATGGTAATCAACATCAAGAAGGATGGGCAGATTAGGATGTACATGGATTAGAGGGAGCTGAACGTAGTTTGTGTCATTGATCCCTTTCCAACCCCCTTCATTAATGAAATTTTGAAAAGAGTCATTGGGCACGAAATCTATTCCTTTACGGATGGATTTTTGGGGTACCACCAAGTCCAGATTGCAAAGGAGGACCAAGAGAAGACAACTTTCACCACTGAGTGGGGAATTTTTGCATACACGGTCATGCCCTTTGGGTTGAAGAATGTGCCTACTGATTTTTCACACATAGTGGTTCAAGTGTTCCAGGACTTCATCCATAAGTTTCTTCAGGTCTATTTAGATGATTGGATAATGTATGGTCTAGTTAAAGACCATTGTGACAATTTAAGGTTAATGTTTGAGAGGTGTACAGCATTGAGGATATCCCTTAACATTAAGAAGTGTGTGTTTGCTACACCCTTTGAGACTTTATTATGGCATATCATATGTAAGGAGGGTTTGCTGGTAGATCTTGCTAAAGGTTCAATCATTGTGGGGTTTGGGGAGCCTACTAGCCAGAGCACAATGCACGGATTCCTAGGGCATACGGGTTATTACAGAAATTCATCAAGGGGTATAGTAAGATCACCGAACCTTTAGAGAAACTACTAAGGCATAAAATTGCCTTCCATTAGGGAGAGGCATAGTAGAGGGTGTTTGATACATTAAAGGATAGGCTTGTCACCACACCTATAGTAGGTTTTCCCTCTTGGGAAAATCCCTTTCATGTCCATGTAGATTCCTTAGGGACCACAATTGGAGCTATGCTTGCACATCCAGGTGAAGGAATTATTGATCATCCTTTGTGTTTTGCAAGGTGAAGCTAACACTAGCAGAAGAGCAGTAACTACACCACAACTGAGCACGAGGCATTGTCAATGATCTATGTGCTTTTCAAGTTTAGATAATATCTGTTGGCAACACCCTTTGTGTTTTACACCGACCACATGGCATTAAAGTATTTGGTGAACAAGTTTGTTATAAAAGGGCACATATGTTAGTGGGTGTTGTTGTTTCAAGAGTTTAAATTCACCATTGTAGTAAATCCTAGGAAAAACAATTATGGACCTGATCATCTATCAAGAATTGATTTAGGGAGGACACACAAAATATTGAGGAGACAATGCCAAACGTGAAACCCATTGTGTTACAAAGACATGCCCTTGGATTTGGAAGAGATTGTAGTATTTTTAAAGGAAGGTGTGGCACCGGAAGGAATGAAGGCATTAGAGAAAAATAAGTTAGCCATACGTGCCACGCCCTACATGTTAAACGGTAGAGACATATACAAGTTGGGACGTGATGAAGTTTTATGTAGGTGTGTATTAGAGCATGAGTGCCTAGCCATCATGGAGGAAGCACATGGAGGAACTGAGGGGAGAATTATGCAGGTGATGCCACTACGCATAAGATATTAATGGCAGGTTTTGGTGGGAAACCTTGTACAAGGATTGTAAATACTATTATAAAGTGTGTGACCATTATTAGTGCATTGGAAAACTAGGAAAGAGGGATAAAATGCCTTTACGCCTTATCCGTAGCATGGAACCTTTTGAAAAGTTGGCAATAGACTTTGTAGGCCCTATTACACTAGCAACATGTAGGACTGGGTCATGCTATGTCATGACTTGCATGGATTATTTGACCGTGTGGGTAGAGGCAGCCCCAACTAAAGATTGCATAAAGCAACCATAGCGGCAAGGTTCTTGTGGGAGAACATTATCATGAGGTATGGATGTCTATTGAGTTTGATCGGTGATAGGGGTACACATGTATTGAATGAGACCATGACGATCTTATTAGTAGAGTTCATGGTGGCTCATCATAAGACTATGCCCTATCACCCACAAGCAAATGGAACCGTGTAAGCATTCAAAAATAATGAGTCATACCCTGACCAAAATTTATGAGGTCAATAGACAAGATTGGGATGACAAAGTATTAGCAAGATTGTGGGCTTACGGGACAACGTATAAAAGGTGAACAAAGCCACACCATTTCAGTTGGTGTTTGGTGCGGAAGCTATTCTGCTAGTTGAATTCATGTTACCTTCTCTGCAAATAGCACGCACAGGAGGATTGTCTGATGAGAAAGTGCTGGAAGAAATAATTGATGAGTTAATGAAATTGGATGAAAGACGATCACTCATTAGGTGGAGCCGGACAACAAAGAAAGAAAAATAGAAAGCTTTGCATGATCACCACATTAGAAACAAGAATTTGGAGGTTGGGTAGATGGTTTTACTATTATGATTCTAAGATTCTGCACCATCCCGAGAAGTTGAAAGTCCATTGGTTGGGTCCTTACACAATTTTGTACATCCTTGATTCAGGCGCGTGCCAATTACAAGAAATGGATAGGACAAAATTTCCTGGACACTTCAATGGGAGTAGGCTAAAGCCCTACTATAAATAAGTCTTCTTAGAGTTTGTAAATAAGATAGTTTTACCAGTTAGTTTAGAATTTTCCTTTATGCATTTATTTTCTTGTATTTCCCTTTCAAATTGTTGCTTTGTTTTACGCCTTGGGTGCCGGTAAACATATTGCTAATTTTTGAGAATTTGTGAGTGCGCAGAGGACCGCACATCATTTTAAGTGTGGGGTGAATTAATGTGAAATAGCACATGGTTAAAGTGCCAAGGAAGTTTATGTTAAAAATCCCGAGTTGAATGGCCAAAGTTGAAAGAGGTGTATGGAGAGAATATATAGAAAAAGGATGGTTGGTGCTAAGATAAAGCTACTTATTAGATCCCACGTACAAAGGAGGAAGCACATTAAACAACATGAGGTAGGAGAGAGCAAAAATTAGGACAGAAGAATTTCCTTTGGCGTTGGTTTTATGCACGTAAGAGTCTCTGTCAAAGTTGGATTTGTTGTGTGCCAGAAGGTTGGAGGATTTTCCATGCAGGTTCGACGTGTGAGGGAAAGTACTTAAGTCGGGCTTTGGTTGAACAATCCACATTAAATGAAGAAAGTATAGTGGTAGGTGAAGTTGCACTAAATTCTCAAAAAGGGAAAAGCGTAAATAAGGGGTTCAAGACACTTCATTTCTCGGTTTGCATATAAGAGAATGAAGTGATTTTTGCAGCTTTGCAAACTAGGGCTTCCAGAAAAGGAAACTGATCCATGTGAAGAAAAATTTAGAGAAATTAAAGCATAAGTAGCTAGTTCAGATTTGTGAACCAAGAGGAAGGGATTTCACGGGTGTGGGAGAAAGTGTGAGAAGACATCGTCTTGTGAAGGGAGTATCCCAGTTAGGGTTTGAAGAACTAGGGCACGGGTTTAAGTAATTTTATTCACAAGTTTGAGATCTAGGGTTGGAGAGAGTGGAAGAATGAAGTAACAAAGTAGTGATTGAAGTGGGTAGAAGACCTAGAAAATGGCACCCAAGAAACCAGCTAGTACACCCAAGAAGGGCAAAGGAAAGGGCAAGGGAAAACAATAAGAAATTGAAGCAAGAAAAAATGAGGAATGGTATGTAGAAAGGTAGTACCCGGATGGAGTGGTTTTGGGGAAGGAGTGAGAGTCCCATCTTAGGGATATGTCTGTAAATGATTATAATCATTAGACAAGCACAATTGAAAAGAAGTTGGCACTAGAGTTAGTGTGCCCAAAAAACAAGAGGATGCCAAAATGTTTTCCCAAATATAATGATGATGTGAAGGTCAAGTTGGAGAAGGTAGGGTTACTACAACTCTTTGAGTTTCTCTACTTCAGGAAACTTGAGCGACTGTATCAGTGGTTGATTTCACGTATGCACGAGGACTATTTCCACTTTATGGGGCATAAGATGTGCATAACTCCTCAACTCATTTCACAATTTACAGGCCTCATCTTTGAAGGAGATGGGTTGGAAGATGATTTTACAGACAAGGAAGCGATTAAGGAAACTATCGCCACTCTTGCTTGCAAAAAGGGGTCAAGGTACTATGATGTCATAGACATCAAGGATCCAATAATGAAGATGGCCACACACCTGGTGTCAAAGCTAAATGGCCAAGAGAGACAAAATCAAGTTAGTAAGCCATGGTTAAACATTTGCAGAAAGATTTTAGAGGGCACCATCTATAATTTGTCCACATTCATTGCGGATGAAATTATCAACTCGCGCAAGAAAGGTGATATGATCCTTTTGGAAATGTGCTACCGACCATCATGTTTTCGAGAGAATGGGGTATCGAAAGCATCGAGATAAATTTGTATGGGAGTACCCTGATGAAGACCCCTCACCTACCAAAATATTTGAGAAGTACGCTTGTGACACTATGACAATAGTGCACAAGGCACGCTTGGAGAAGTGGTACACACACCTAAGGAACACGTTCGGGGTAGAATGGAGAATTCCCAAACAACTACCAGCACCACTAGGGGAGAGGCATAATTTGTTGTGTACCAGCATTACTACCTGGGCAGATTCAAGTTGATAGATGACTCATAGAGCCCATGGTGCAAGCTCCCCTTTTCCTTCATAGCTCAGTACTTCCAAGCGGGAGTAAATAGATTCAAGGATTCCAAAAATTTTAATTTAAACCTTGGTAGTTTGGAAAAGACTGCAGCTTAATTGTGCAAAGGGTTGGTTTACCTTGGTAAGCACATGTACATAGAGCGGTACGTGTCTCATGAAGTGAAAATGACAAGGCCCATGACTCTGCCCATTACAGGAGGATCTATGGCATGCATTTACATTCACATAAGGCCCAATTCGAGAAGGGAACATACCTAGAGAATGAGGTATCTATACCTCAGGATCCAACTGGGAGGAAAAGACCCATGCCCAAATGGGAGGAAAAATAACCAAAAATAAAATCCCAAGTGTGGTGGAGACACAAGAAATAGGTTTCCCAGACAAGTGCAGAACTAGCACGTACACGCACAAGAAAAAGGCCGTAATCAGAGAAAATACTCTAGAACTAGAAGAACCATTAGATAAGGAGTCATCAGAAGAAGAAACAGATTCACCTACATCAGAATCTCCGGTTAGGAAAAATTAGAGGGTAGAAGAGGGGACCACCTCGAAAGAAGTTGGAAGTATGGAAAAGTACATAGGAGAGAAGGATGGTAGTGAGGAAGAAGTAAGTGGGGAAGGGTACCCTAGGAAAGATCAAGGGCCGCCTATTTTCAATAGACATGATTCAAAGGAGGAAGGTGGAGAAGAAGAATAAGGGTTCCTTTTTATGTGGTATAAGGATGGCTAGGTAGGAGGAAGAGCCTAGGACATGGGAAAAGATGAAGAGGCTAGCACCGTAACACCCTGAACTGTTGTTACTTTCTCCTAGACATACAAGTGTTGATATGTGATTTCTTGTATAAGGATGTGTTCCTCGATTTAGAAATCATGCTTGATATGTATTGTAATTTCCTTCAGACATGAGATCTTGATTGAGTCGAGAATATGATTAGACTCTTTTATTTATTTCATTTTTTGTGTCCGAATATTAATCGATCACGGAATGAATTATAGAGATATTCATCTATAATATCTAGTCTTGGATCAGTGGAATTGATCCAAGTAATGCTTTAAATTTGTTTGTGATGAATTAGATCGCAGACCTTGAACAGGTTGCAAGGTATGGAAGCATTGATTAAGCTGGTCAGGAGTATGACTCAGGCTGATCTTGGGAAATGAATTGGTTCCCGATATCGAAGTATATCTGGAAGGTCTCGGACATGGACCAAGTAATAATTCTATCATGTATATTCCTGTAGCCTAACGGCTGTATAGGAGTGAATCCTGTTCGGAGATGCATGATTTTAGGTCTTTTCTTGGCATATAAAATGTTATACCTAACTGGAATTATTAATGGTTAGTAACCTAAAACTAAAACCTAACCTAGGGGTTAGATTAGTGTTAATCTAACCTAGACCTAGGCTATGTGTTAATGTCCTAAGTTAGTAACTACATGTAATATGGTTAGAATATGTGTTATCCTAAATTCTAACCTAAGATACTAACCTAACTAATGAGGAGAATGGAAAGGGGCCTATGGAAGGGGGTGCGAACCATGGGCGGCGTTCTCTATGACATTTAATGCGTGGATAAGGATGAGGGACAGGTCATGGCGAAGGTTTAGGCAACGGCTAACCTGTGCAGACGTGGCAATTCGCTAAGTTTGGAAATGGACTTGAATTTTCATTGGACTGTCGCCAATTCTGGCAGTCGGTGGAAGTTGAGTTTAAGCGGGAAAGTTGGTTTAATGGCATTCAATATTCTCGGTAAACGAGCCCGGAACTTGCGAGAAGGCATGCAAATGGGAAGTTTGAGGGTTTGTTTGGTTTGTCACGATTTTCGGTTTTCTCTCTGCTTGTTTACTGGTTCTTCGCACCAGTCCTCTTTGAGTTGCATGGCAAGTATGAACTGCTCTAGCTCTTTTCTCTATCATGGAGGATATATATGTGATGGAGATAGCAAAATTTTGTTGGTCACTTTATCTTGGAAAAAGAAAAGGAATTTTGAGCTCTTCCCGTGGTCTCGCTTCGGAAATTTGATCAAAAATACAGGCATGTTAGGCCCTAACCTTTAAATATCTTGCTGTCTTTCAAGTGATTTCATTAGAACAACTCTGTTCAAATGTTTTGAGAAAATAGAGGATTTTCTATGGAGATCTTGTTTGATTTTTGGTACTGTATCTCTTCTGGTTCGATTTTTCAATTTCCTCTTGATGGGTGTTTGTTAAATTCGAATTGTGGCTCTATTTCCTTGAGTATTCATTCTGGCTTAAATATGTGAGATATTTATTTTTAAATGAGTATGAATGCTCGGCCTGTTCGGCGTGAGCCCATAGAATATACCTGTGTTGGGTATAGACCACTGTTATGTTGTTGATTTGTGGTCGCCGTTTCTTGTTGTGGGAACTGTATGAAGGGATACTGATGGATATCGTATGATGGATCAGTTTTATTGATCCTTTTGTAACTCTGTCGTGGTTTTTGGGTGACAGTGACTAATGATACTTTTTGGGTTTCATTTGTCTTCTAATTTTTGCTTGTGAACGGGTAACTGTTGTGTTACCGTAGTCTTTACGACCCAGTGGAAGTTGTTCTTCCTTGTTATTGTGGTAACGGGATTATTGTTGACTGTGTACAATATTGATACATCTATACTTTATTTGGACGACTCAGAAGAGTCCTTGATTGAATCGTATATTGCTGTCCACTGCTGAGAATGTAGATTCATCCATGAGTTTTGTTATTTGTCTTCGTGGAAGCCTTGTAGAGGTAACAGGTCTTTTGTTCACTGCTATTTGTAATGATTAAGGATATAGATTTCCTGGGCATGCATTGCATTCTTTTGTGTAAGCTGTTCGAAAGTTTTGAAGAGGCTCAGTTGTTTTCCTTGTTTTGAAATGGGTATTCGATTTGCTTACATTTGTTTTATTCTGAATGATTGCCATGAATGGCATAGAAGGATTTATCAGCTAATTTCATATTACGCTGCTGTAGGGATTCAGCGGTTATGAGTATAAACCCATTAACAGTATACAGTGTGAATATATATAGATTTATAAATGTTGTGATTTGGACGACTCTGAGGAGTCGATTGAATGATTTATATTATATTTGAGCCGAATATAATTAAGTAGTTGGTGAATGATGAACCAGTGGCTTGAAGGAATAACATGTACTAAGACCTCTGTTATTTTCTGGAATTACTTTTGTGTTGCATGGATTTTTGTTGAACAGATTCTTGGGTGTATTTTTATGTTCATTCCTTGTAATCTTGTGCGAAAATTTGGCATGACTTAGTCGGGTTTCTTGAATTGAAATCGGTAATTAAAAGTTCTTCCTGAGTTTTAATATGTACACTATTTACTTGTCCAGAGGGAAACATTGGCAATCATTTGTCATTCCACTGTTGTTCGGGTTTAGAGAATTGTGGAAGTCAACCTGTATCTTCTATTGTCCTAGTTGAAACTTGACTTGATATACTGTTGTTGATATTGGACATTTTGTCTGAGTAATGGTCTGTATCAGGTAGCGTGACTCTGTATAAGTGAATCGTGAGTACTTTTGACCAACTCCGATTTAGTACAGATGTATATACAGGGTGATGTGTTCCTTTCTGATAGGATGCGGTACTGTGTTTAAAAAAGGGACCTAGTATTGGGCTTAAGGTTGATACATGGATTATTGATGTGATAGTTGCTGTACAGGAGTTTTGCTGTGTTTCTATTTCTTGATTTAGAACAGCGATCTTTCTTGTGGCTTGTCTGACTTGTTCATATACAAACTGGTTGAAAGTTTTCATATGTGAAAGCGGTACAGTAATGAACTAATGTGAATGAAATGATCTGACCAATGTTGTGATTTTGGATTCAATGCTTGTTGTGTATATTCGTTCCTTGATTTTTAATATTTGATGAAGTATTGAAAGTGATTAAGACTATTTTGTAACAATGTTAGAGTTACATATTTGTAATCATTTTGTATTACAAGGGCATAGTCTGAATATGTTTACTTATGTGAATATCTGATCTCATTTAAACAGGGTGTTTAATGAAAACAATTGATGGATTGCAATTGTTTTAAAAGTTAGTGCTTATCATGCTCAGTTCATTGAACTGACTCATGTTGACTATTTTGCAGATGGTTACCGTAAGAGGTAAAAGCAATGCAGATCTGACAGGCTGATCACATTGTTTATTTGACTTATAATGAATTACAGCTTGATTTTACAGATGTACTATATGTGAAAAGATGTTTCTTTTCCATTGAGCATTGTATCAAGTATGTTGTTGCATAAAATGTAATTGTATAGTTTTGAAAGGAATGGAAATAAGTGTTTGAAACTTATGTGTTGTATTCTATTTCTGATAGTTGACCTTCTTCGGTTTATGTAACGAAGGGGCATTGTTATCATTGTATAATATGAATGCTTTTGTGATTGACAATGAAAGCTTGCAAGAAAATGAGATTGAATTCTTATGAGTGTTTAGTAGTTCTAATTTGTGCTAGCAAAAGCAATATTGGATTTAAATAATTGTCTTTCTAGAAGATAGGTTAAAAATGAGCCTAAAGAGAACGCTAAACAAGCTGGATTAAATTACTAATCCCTAGTCCTAAGTATAACAGGACAATATTAAATTGGATTCTTAATCATTTATATCTTTAAACTAAAAAGTATGATATAAATTCAATTAAGAGAACTCGATATTCAATCAAATGGAGTTGGATGGCAATCTCGAGCAAAGGTTATGAGGTATTGTCCAATTCTGTTGCTTTAGAATCAGGTGTATTCTAATGACTCCTTGATGAAGAACTTGACCTTAATATCTCTACCAAGTAATGGGTTTTATAGAGGAGGGTCGTCTTAAGGCGAAGAATCCATGGATCGGAAAGGCTAACCTTAGGGAAAAGTCTTTAAAGTAATTTAAACTCAAGTGCGTAACGCATTCTCGAGTAGATCTTTTCAAGGCGGATTTAAAGGTTGACGACATAAGTCAACTGCAGGTTGTACCTCCGAGAAGATTAGGATCTTCTCGAAGTTACAACAATGCAGATGACTTATGGCGACACCCTTTGCATTGATCGCTAAGATTTACACTTGATTTCACACGAGTTACCTTGGGACCAATTAAGAACATGGTCATGTTATAAGGCTACCTAGGAGATTCGGGGTATCATGACACACTGGTTGAACTGCAAGGTTGAACCAGTATGTCACTATATCCCTAATCCTCGTGGGCATCCATATAACATTATCACCTTGTTAATCTGCCTCCGAGTGATTCAGTTGTGAAAGGAAGGACTGACTGTAGTCAGTGTAAGACATTCTATATAACATATGAATGGGGTGAAGGACGTATTCCAGATTGACGAGTATGCCGTTAAGGAATACGAGACATAAATTATGTTTCAAATCTTTGGCCAAAGTATCGCAAGCTGCTGATTGCGTTGTCCTAATTCACCTAGTCTAAGGGATGAGATGCCGATGAATAATAGTAACAATTATTCAGTTAGATTCCTCGACAGAGCATTCGAATCCCATTAGGGAAGAGAAGCTGCAAGAGTAATGTGTTAAATAAAAACACGGACTCTTATTACTCATGAATAGATCGGTAGATTACCGAGTCATGGAATGAATAGATCGGAGGTACTCCGAGTCATTACAATGACTACATATGGTTGTCTCTGTTATATAAATGGTTATTTGAATTGTGAGTTCTAAATTATGTATTTAGAACAGGATGCAATTATCAAAAAATAAAATAAAAAAATTCACTTGTTCTAAAGTATAAAATGAGGATGTTACAAGCACATAGAAACAAGAGGTTCTAAGCTTAGCAAAATAGAAAATAGCCAAGGTGGCAGAAGAAGAGGAGAAAAGGGACATTGAGAACCTGGTGGAGGACAAGGTGGAGCGCAGCACTGAGCTAGTGTTGAGCAAAGAGAAGGAGAGTGTGGAAGAGGAATGCAGCAACACTAGAGGCCCAATTTTAACTGTAAGTATACCCAAGGGTATGCACACGAGAGGAAGGTGCACGAGAAGGGGGCAGAGATGGGTTATATTGATGACCCCAAGAAGGTGTTTCACATGTGGTTCCAAAGTACACTTCCGGCAGAGGAGCTTGTATGCATGTCATATTTTGACAAGGAGGCTACCTACCCATGGACAAGGAAGATGATCTCTCAAGAAATTGAGTCCTACTTGATGAACTAGAGTTTAAGGTAAGCTGTGGGGAAATAGTAACATTGCAGTTATAAGAGAAGATAACCTAGTGGTGGATACCCGAAGCTCTCAGATGAACAACTGAGCAACATGCTTTACAAAGTCTCTGTTGAGATAGAAGCTAGACTCTTTAGGTGAAATGATAGGATTAGGGATCTGGAAGGGGAGCTAAAGAAGAAAGAGGAAGAGCTAGCTACATTAGCCAGGGAGTCGAGCCAGGAAAATTTAATCAGCACCCAGTGGTAGTGGGAATTGAAGGATGAGAAGGCCAAGGTGAGTGTTGTGTACAAGAAAGTAGAATCTATCAACGAGGCCATACTATTGAAGCATCCAGACCTAGCATCACCCGCATAGAAGTATGGATCTACCTTAGGATGCTTGGAGGATTTGACAAGGGTGCTCACCATGGAAAGACAACCGCTAGCCTTGGAGTCTATAGAGGAAGTGGCAACACGCTTAGATAAAGAATACAAGTTGAAGATCGTAGTTCTCGTCGTGAATTATAGTAAGGTACTAGCTGATGTAAGGGTTACTTCCCTGATCGCTAAGGCCACATACGGAAATTACATGGATAGAGTCAAAGTGGCAAGAACCTTGGTCAACACTCATGAAGAAAAAATAAAGGAGTTCTAAGAGAAAAATAAGGGAATAGGGAATAAAGAGACAAAATCCTTATCGATGTTGAGAAGAAATCAGAGGCCATTGAAATCTTAAGGGTTTCAATCAAAAACTAGTTGAAGGAGTTATATTTACGTATCACATGAAGAATGGACACGTTGGAGGATATATGTAAGGAGTTGGAGAAAATCATGGATACTATGAGCACGCAAGGAGATGGACTAAATTTTGAGGAGGTAAGCACTCTGGTTGGTGACCTTTGTCAAAGAGCGCAGGATGAAGTCGATACACTGGGAATGAATTGGAGGACGAATTGCAAAAGGATTTTCCCGATCTGTCAAAGTGCGGTGATTCTTTCACTCTCGATTCTTTCTTCTTTCCCATTCTTTCATCCTCTTATTCTTTTTCCTAGGTGTAAGCCTATTTGTATTCTTTCTCTCACTAAGGGAAGTGTTCCCATGGATGGAGAACATGCATAGTGTGGGGTGATGTTGGGCCCCTAGAATATTGACTAAGTACAAAAGGCATGTAGTTGCACAAGGTCCCATTTAAAGAAAGGAACGTAAGGACAAATCACGTAAGGTAGGGTTTTAGAAAAGGGTTTAAGAAATCTTGTGGCACGCGCGACGCATACATGGAAAGAACCAAGTGTTCGGGATTTAGATGAATTGGACATTCAGGTTGAACACATGAAAAGCATGACCCAACTACGCATGGATAAGGTGCCATCTTGGTGACAGGTTGGCCTAACAAGGAGCATGCCTATGGTAGAATCTTCTAGAATTACATCATGGGATAAAGTGGGAAGCTCAGGCCTAGAGAAGCATGCTCGCATGGAGGACCACATTCAGACACTTGGCATCAAACCGAGTGAGTTGTAGGATGAGTTGGCAGTCTAGAAAAGCTATAAATACAAGTTCCTGTAGAGTAAACATAGAGACTGAGAGAGTGGGTGGAGCCCTGCAGAAATACTACAAGAACTTTGTTAATGGGTAATTGCATTTGGGAAAGGATGTATTGGGTATGGGGATTGTAATTTTCTTTTTGGTAGCTTAGTTAAATAAGTCCAGTTGTAATGCATGACTGCAGTTTTCTTCTCTATGACACTCTGTAATGGCTCCATGGGTGTAATGAGGTTACTTGTTATATATACATGAATATCAATGATTCTAATGCATACTTCCTCTCATGAATTCTCTTTCCTTTTGCACTAATTATGGATGCTTGTATGTTTCTTTTTTATATGATACACATTATAGATTCATTAAGTACTCTATCCGAAATGACCGCATGAGGATCTAGAGGCTGTTCCGAGCTCTATGATTCTTGTATGTCTTAAATCCATTTGAAAGTATTTTAAACACAAATCATAGATGATGTTTCCCACCAAACTCACATAAAAGAGAGACTTGGCACCCGTGTGTGCCTCAGTGAGCACCCAACTTTCACTGGGTGATAGGTCGGCACACATGGGGTTCCTTTATTTTGTGTTAAGGGTAAAAATGACTACAAAATATTTCAATATCATAATTACAATAAGGATAAATAATGTAATTTTCAAACCTAGATCCAAGAAATGCCAACCTATTAGTTGCAGTATTCTAAGTTTTATCATGATATAATATATTAAAGGAGTAAAAATTTCAATAAAATCCTATATTTTATGTGTATGTTGTTTCATCCTTTGATTTGTTTAGCATACAATTGTCTAACTTGTTTGACCACTAACTTCGATTCTCATTTAGCAACTATGTCCTTGATACCATATCTCCATGCAATCCTCAAACCCAAGAGTAGTGCCTCATACTCAACAATATTATTTATGCATTCAAATTTAAGTTTGAAAGAGAATTTAAAGATCTCTTGTTTTGGAGATACAAGGACACCCCAACACCATTTCCCAAGTTGGAGAAAGCTCCATCAAACATCAAATTCCATGGGATACCAAATTTTTCAAGACACTTACTCTTATTAATACCATGTTCCTCAAAATCCACATAGCCAACAAAGTTGTTAACATCTACATCTGCATATAATACTTCATAAGAAGCATTGTTAGGGTATTCAATCAGATGCAACATCTTTTTCTCACCATACAACTTGACAAGGTTCCTTCTACTGGTATGGTGGCATATGACATATCCATCTACACACTTCTACCCACACTAGCATCCCACTTTCTTGATAGTAACATACCCCATTTAGCAGGGAAATCCACAATGACTACATTCATGGTTAAAAACTTACCAGGATAAGCTACCAATTACACCACTAAAACTTTCACATACCCAATCACTGGTACTTCCCTTGAATCCATAACAATGCACTTTCCAAAAAAATTTGTTACCTTGATATTCAATTCATTCATTACTTCAAGAGGCATCACATTACATGAAGCCCCTGAATCAAACATATAATTGTGAAAAAGTCTATCTTTAATAATCAGAGTAGTGTAAAATGGATCAACATCAAGTTGGGATTCAACAAGGGAAGTTCCTAGATATACTTCTGGGATTCCCCCAAATTCTCCAATGTCTGTGGAACTTCCACTTCTTCAATGAAAGGAGGGATATCTACACTGTTAACATCTTTTCTGGGCTATTACCTCCTCCTTAAATCCCAAGTACTCAAATTCTCTTCTTCTATGCTCGGGATCCTAAACAACTCAACAATGGGTATAGTGACCTTGATTTGAATCAAAATTTGGGCCATATCACAGGGGGTATACTTGGGTAAGGATATATTAAGAGGTAGGGTAATTTCCTTTTACTATGATATAAGTTTTTTCATAGATTAGGTATAGTATTTGGGTTTATTGGAATTAGCTAGATTTTTGGTTGGCACATATTTCTTGGGGGATCCTTTAGAATATTAGTGAGGAGAGGATTCTTTGGTTTAGGTTGTGGCCCTCCCATTTTAATAATCTTGTTTCTTAGATTATATTCTTTCTCTTGGGCCACCACTGCATTCATTAATAATTGTCTATCCTCCTCAAAAGGAATTCCACCATCATATTTCTTAATCATCAATGCCCTTAAGTACTCAAAATCTTGAACCATATCAACATCAAGATCATTAATAGAAGGAAGAGGAGATACCCAATCTATGCAGTTCCAAAACCTTCCATTGTCATGACACTTAGTAATTTAGTAGAAGTGGATCCTTTTTGTGGACTATCAGGGCACTCCATCATGCACACATCACCAAAAGTATAATCATCATCAACCTCTTCACTTTCTTCATTAATATCACATGGGGAATGTAATAAAAACACTTATCAAAACACTCAATAACATGATTTTATTCTATCATAAAAAATCCAGTAGTTAAAGGGTCAAGCAAAAATTTGTTTTCTCTTGGTTTTTGTTGTTTATTTCTTGATCCCATAGGCCCCTTTCCTCTCTCATCTGATCTGTGATCACCTCTACAATGATTCCCAAAAACATTTTGGCCCTGAGGTTAGTGTTGGCCCTGAGAGATTTGTCTTATTCCTTTCTCTACTCTAATAAGTTTATAGGAAATTTCCTTGACTGCTCCTTCCAAAGTCTTAACTACTTCTTCCAGATCAACTCCCTTACTTGTTTGAGGCTTCTCAGGATTGATTAATTTGACACCCTCCCTTTTAGGAGGTTTTCCTGTTGCCTTGATATTATTTTCAATTTTCACTGCCATAGAGAAAGATTTCCTTAAGGTCCTAGGGTTTTTATCCCTCAAATAATATGCATCTTTCTTATCAAAATCATCAGAATACTTTATTAGGCATGATTCATCACTTGGCCTCAAAATTATGGGAAGTCTAGTTAAAGTTTTGTTGAATCTGGTGTTAAAGTCTTGAACATGCTCATTGGGATTCTTATTTATGTTCTCAAATTCAGATAGAAGAAATATGGGGTCAGTTTTATCCCCATATTATGATCTAAATGCATTCTTCATCTCAATCCATGAGTCAATTGAATTTTCTGGTAAGGATTTATACCAATCCCAAGCATCCTCTTCTAAGGTGTGAATAAATAGTTTTACATAGACATCCTCATGTTCAATCTCAAAATCCTCCATAATATTCACAAAAAGTCTTAGGTGTTGATCACCAATAATAGCATTATTTCCCTGAAACTTGGGAAACCTATTCCTTACTTCTTGTGGAACTGCATTAGGATAACCCACCATACAACAAAAAATATGGGCCCAATAAAATTTACAAAAATGAAGGTCTAGGTGGAGGCTTCCATGTTATTGTGAGGAGGTGTTCCTATAGGAGGATTAAAATGGTGTGGGATAGGGGGTCTTTCAGGAAATGATGTATGGTCTTCAAAGTAATGATCCTTTAAAGACTCAGTTTCACATAAAACTCTATTAGTTCTAAGTGATAAAAGAGGAAGATGAGGAATACCTATATCAGTTGTAAATGATCACCCTCACCAATTGGAGTGTATAAATTCACTCAAGTATTTCTTGATCCATAACTATTTGAGGAGCTAGAATAATCCTCTATCAAAGGTTGATCACTTTCAACCACAAGCACTACTTTCTCTTCTGACCTTTGATCTCCCAAAGCTCTCCATACTTGTTTCTTATTTGGATTTGTCCTTCCTAGCTCTGGAAATAATTTTCTAGCAGGATCTGTCTTGAATAAGGACCTTCTTCCTTCCATTTTTACAACTTTCAATACGGATTTCAATTATTAAAGCTTGAGGCACTAGTATTTTCTAGAAATTCTGAATAATGTGGAGTCACCACTAAGGTCTTGCACCTTATATGTGTAAATCACTACAAATGACTTGTCAACTAAAATTTAATAATAAATTTGAACAAAGCTTGAAAAATCTCAACATCCTTTATCAATATTTACCCCTAGCCAAGAAAATTTAATGGAAAGCTTGCTTAAACTAGGAAAATATCAAGCAAATAACTTCGATCAAGCTCATTTTTTGTAAATATCAATAAAGGATGATGTCTAGACCATGTATTTTCATCTAAAAATGTTTAATATGTTACCAGAGGTTGATATTTATCTATATTTACAAAAATATTCCCGGAAGTGGTGTCGAGTGGTGTTGGTACCCAAATCAGTTCTCCTTTGAAGTCAAGAAGCATCAACAAGATGAGTAGAATGCTTACAGAAAGATAGATTAGAATTTGAATCATTTATAGATGGGGAGGGATCTCACTGTCTCTTTGTTACTCGAGCTTGGGAAAATTTGGATAACATCATGCTAAGGGTTTGATCTACCCTACTACTTTAGGTTCTGCCTTCAACTAGGGTGAGAAGACCCATTTTGTAATCTATATTTTTAAGGGAAAATAATGGACCAACAATATTTGACTCTCCTTTTGAGGACATTGAGATACAACCTTGGAAGACATGGTAAATGCAACATAATATAACTCTCATGAGTTGTCACCCTAGAAAATGTAGATGTCTCCTAGACAAGGTTCAAGTTACTAAAGACAACAATAAAACTAGCTTGCTCCTACATATTTTGGGTAAAGGATGGGTAAATTCAACAAATATCCTTAGCATTCATGGATAAAAAAATACAAGAAAGGGTGGTTCTTGTAGGATTTATCTATTATGGATGTATTTTGTTGGGGAATAAAGTAGGAAAATTTTGATTACACCAAATATTTGAGAACTTTTAACAAATATCAGAATATTTTCTAGATGAGAGGATAAGAACACTTCAAATAACTAACACTAAACCTTCAACTAGAAGATGTGCACCCATGGAAGCCCAAGAATACATGGTTTCACATAATCTCTGAGAATTTAAACATAAAATATCATGTCAAAAACTCAATAAAGCATCAAGGATCCTTGATCTATCACGCCTAAGATACACTCATAGACTTACAAATAACCTTCATTAACAAAATGGAACCAAAGTGAATTTAAAACCATTTATTGCATAATGAAATGAAAAATCTCCTCACAACATAATTGTAATTACCGCTTCTATCATAAAAACAAGTTCTTCTATTATTCAAAGGGATTCACAACATAAGATTACAATAGGAACATTAATAGCCACTTTGAAAGATCTAAACTTAAAAACAAACACCACAATACTCATGATCAAACAAAATTAACTTAGAACTCATCAAATTAATCATCAAGGGAAAGTTTCATTTACAGTCTCAATGCTTGTCAATGGCTGTAAATTTGCAACCATCTTGACATGATTCAATTTGAAAGATAAAGAAATTAACAGGTTTCTCAAACAAGTTCTTGGAAAATGGTTTCTCTCAGTTTACGCCTTTCTTTTCTAAAATTTCAAAAATTTAAAACCCCATTTATGCGAGAGTATTCTCATTGCATTTATACAAATCTCAATCACTCACTCACTCTTTAATTTTCCCCAAAAGTATGAATATTTGAAGAATATTCTTTCTTTACAACACATAATCTAATCCATCTTTATTCTCTTGGAAATATCTTGTTTTATGTTTCCAGGTGGGAAAATTACGAGTCATTCACATTTTCCATTATCCCAAAATGACTAGGATGCCATGTCACTTATTTGATGTTTATTTTAATCATTTATCTTTTCAAGTGATCAAAGAAACCCCTTTTTGATGATTTATGAGCATCTCTAAGTGATTTTATTTGACGTGTAATCCCTTTCACTTTTTGAGAATCCATCTTGGGAAACACACATTCACTTTCATGTCTTTTTGGGTAGATTTTTCTGCATGTATCATGTCATATCAAGCCAACCGTTATCTTCTGCATAATATCAACTTACTTCATACTTATTTCTCCCATGTGAATATCACATTCAAATCTTTAGAAATTATGCTACCATGATTATACTCATCTCAACTTGCTTGTCTCAAATTTCTTATAAATTCACACTATTTCCTTCATAAAATCACATTTTATTTTTTGAGTGTAAGAAATTTAGGGAAATTTATTTTTTATATGGTGGAAAAACCAATAGAAAATAGCTTGAAATACATATCCACTGAGAATTTTCACTCAATTTTTGATCTGTTAGGCCCTGATGAGACATTTGTAAGAATTTTATTTGAGATTTTCGATGCTAAAGATTGTAATAGGAAATTAACATCTCAAGTTGTTCGGGTTACGTTCATTAGAAGGCTTATCAAGATAAGTCCCATTTTTATACCTTCTAGATGATGTATTTTCATCTCTTCAGATTGGAACATCAAAAGACTCTTGAAGCATTGAAGAAATTTTGGATTATGAGTAGACCTAGTGTGCAAGGTTTGACTAATTACCAATTCCCCTTCATTTGTAATGAAGCACTTACTATGAAGGAAATCCCCTTAGGGTCTTATGTACTTGATGGGGATATTTCACTAGGTACTGTTCCTTCCTTTTCTGAAGGATGAATGAGCTAGAGAAATGTGTCTCAACCTTGGAGAAAAAACCATTAGGGACCATACCTTCTCATCCTCCTGAAGCATCACCATTTTTTGTGAAGAAATAAGGGTGAGTCTAGCTCCAAGCCTCCTACTCCATCTGCTCTAGGATCATTTTTGGTTGCACTTCTAGCTCAGGGTTCCAAGCCATCCTCCACTTTCAAAGAAACAGGGAAAAAGGCCTTCCCTAAAGGAGGTTTGGACATGAATGAATGGGTTTCCTCCTATGAGAGGAGGTTACAATTGCTCATTTCTTTTTGATGGACCTATAATAGTTATTTAAGAAATTTTGTCTTTAGGTATGTCTCACACATTGGAAGGAGACATTGTGTTTATTCAAATGGCATTGGGGATAGATGAATTTTTCATAGGAAAAATAAGCTAGTGAAGAAACTTCCTCTTTGCGAGAGGATTTTATGGTGGTGGATGATTAGGTTTATTTTTCTTGTTTCCCTTTTTTGATAAAATTCTTGAAAATATATGTAACTTTTTCTTCATGGGTTGGGGCCCCTATAGAACCTCATTTTTTTCTTTTTCCATAATACAAAAGATAACAAATAATTTCATTAGTTTACATGCTTCATGATGGATTTGAAATCTTATCAAAGAAATATAAAAGTATAATGTATTGTATCAAATTACATACATATCTGAAAATAACAACTTCAAAGTGATATTTAGTTTGTTTATGAAACAAGAGTAATAATTAAAATAATATGAAAAAAGTTCAAGGAAAACAAGCCTATGCTTGTTCATCAGTCTTCATGTTTATATCTTTATCTTCTTCATCTTCTTCTTCCTTGGGTTTCCTATCCACATATGCATCATACTTCTAGAATAGTTATTTTATATCATCTTCATCTGGGCCTATATGGTGCTGAAATATCAAGGCTTATCCACACATTGATCCATATTTTGTTTATATTCCCATGGTTTTGATTTTAAATATATAATTTTGTTTTCTACAGTCATTAGTGTCTTAATGACTTCATAAGAAAAATTTCTCTTTGGATATTCTTCTCAAAAGAACTAATTAAGAATTCAGTTTTTAGATCACCATAACTCTTTTTGAATTTATCAAATACCATGTTTTCTAACTTTAGATCAATAGTGTCCATATTATTTTCAACCCATTTCTTCTTTGTCTCCATTTTTTCTTTAATTCCATTCAAAACCTCAACTCTAAGTTTGGCCAAGTATTCAATTGCATATTGAGTTCCCATGTGTTCAATTGGCACAATTCCTTCCTTCTCAACTAATTCTTCATCTAATTGAGTAATATGATTCAGCTTGGGGATAATTCCCTCAAAATAGAAAATCTCATTATCACATTGTTTAATTAACTCATTAATTTCATTGATCTTATTCTTGAGATTTTCATATTTCTTCCTAGCTTTCTCAATGGATTTCTTCCCCTTTTCCATTAGCTTCTCCACCCAAGTATCAATAGCTTTAACCTTTTCAACAGCTTTTTCAATGTGTTCCATAACCTTAGGAGTAGCAAAAACCATTGACTACTTTTGATACTCCTTGCTCTATTGCATCTCTTGAAGGTTTTCCCAAAGGAATGAGTTGAACATTATAGTCATTTGTTGTTATATCACTTCTTGATTTTCCTTCATGTGGAATTGCCACCTACAAAGTTCTAGATTCATATGGGTCAGTATGAGTTTTTGTAATGAGCCTCACCTTTTTTTTTTAATCCTTTTTGGGTTTTGGGAAATCTAGAGCTATAATTTCTATGGATTTCATAGGTAAAACCTCTTTTTCTTCTTCTTCTAAAATCAAATCTCCTATCCAGCCTTTTATAAGAGTAGTTACAATATTTGTCTCTTGTAATGTGAGATGAGTTTTTTTAGGAAAACCACCAATTACTTGTACATATCTTGAAAATATTACACCAATGGATCTTTATGCTACACTTTTTCTACTTTAAATTTTGATTTCGTGTGTTCATCTTGTGTTCGCTTTTCCCCCACTTGCTTCTTTCCTTGATCCTAAACTTGGGGTTGACCAAATTCCTTCTGAGTCATATCAACATTTGGAACATGTTCTCTATTTGTCTCCTCAACTGATGTAGTCGTAAATTCTACATTTTCCTTCGAACTTCTTGTGTTGGTGTTGTTCCTTTAGATAATTCCTTTTATTTTTAGTTTGTACTTCCTTTAGAGGTTCTTGTTTGGTGGATATATCCTCATGAACTGGTAAAAAAATTTCCTTCTATCCTTTTGTGGCACTATGTCCTAGCTCCCATTAGTTGATCCTTTACCTTTATCAATACCCTACACACTTTGACTATCATCAATATTTTCCTTTGTAGTGGTTTCTTTTACAATTTCAATCACCTTTTCTTCAATAGAATTTTCTTTTTAGGTGATTAACTACTTCTGGTAACCTTGGTTTCCTTTTGGGGATACTTTTCATTTAGTGCCCCAATGTTCATAATTTCTCCACTAGAAATTATTTGAACTTCGACTTGCTCATTTGTGAAGTAGTTTGGATTTCGAAGATATTTCGACAATGGAATTTTTGACTCAATAATTGGCACATGGGTAGATTCCTTCACTCATTCACCTAGCTGGAGAATACATGTATCTTCTACTAATTTTATTTCACCGATACTTCAAATGCCTTGAGTGAAGGAATTTCCTCGTTTGTGTTTATTGCCATTTTTTCAATTTGTTTTTTTGGTGATTCATGCAATTGATCAAAAATAGGTATACTCACACCTTCAACTAGGGTTGCAAAAAATTTCTTCAACTCTTGTTCTAACAAAAAATATTTATTATATTAGGTTGGACATTACCTGGGTATACTTGTTCTTGAGTAAGATTAGCTATTACTCCTACTAGAGATAAAGCCGCAACAAGAAACATTGGTCATACATATGGGATTACTTGAACATCTCGTTGTTCATGTGGTGGAGTTGTTTAATGAACTATGGAAACAACTACTCCTTCTTGTTCCTTAGTGAGCATGGGAGGATAAATCACTTTATCCTTCTTATGCTTGTGTTTCTTAAATGCATGATCACCTTCTCTTACTAAGGGTTGTTCAAATACAACTTTGTATCTTTTCTTTTCCTTTCAAATTGTTTGATATCTGGTGTTACCCTTCCCTCAATACTTTATGACTTAGATTTGGTATTGGAAATTTTCATGGCTTCTCTCATCAACATTTTTAGTAATCTAGGATTTTAGTAAAACATCTAGAGGTTCCTTTTTGTAGCTAATCCTTTTCCATTGGTTTGGATTGGTACTATAAAAGTGATAGAAACATTTTCCATAGATTTTATAAGCATTTCTTCTTTTTTGTTGCTTCGAGAAGATATGGAGGTTCATTCCCCACCGAAAACAAGTGGTCCACTCATCAAAAATTCTGTAGTAGGTATTTTTGAAGGTAATTGAGGGGATTTTCCTCCTAATGGATTCATCTTATTAGCTCCCTCCTTCAAAGGATGAATATATTCCTTCAAAATATATAATTCCCTGAACTTGTTAAGCACCCTTGTATTATGAATAGATAAATCTATGTTATTTTATTTTAACCAAGTCAAATTTCTCCTCATCACATGAACAATCCTACCATACTGATCATCTAATTCCTCCTCATCCCATTTTATGGGGGTCATTGGTTGTCCTTCTACCTTTTGATCAATATAAAATTGACTCATAATTTGTTGGTCATCCATGATTCCTGGGCACTACAAAAATTTAAAAATCAATGACATGTGTGAGGGTCATCCTTGAGAAATCCCTAAGTTTGACTTCCTATTTGTCTCTGTAATTCATCCAATAGTCCTCAAAATGAGGTTCATGCTCAATAGAATTTTCCAAAGTATTGACCACCCATATAATTTCATAACTAGACCTCGCCTCAAATTTCTCCATATCAAACCTTTTTATTTCCTCCTCCATCAACCTAGATTTTATAATAGAGGGAAATATAACCTTCCAATACTAATGGTTAATTCTATGTTTATCTTATGTAACCCTGACAATCATCTTATGAACAAGTGTTAATTGTATTTCTAACTCACATAATGCCATCTTGTCATCTAAATATCTTAGTAGTTTACATGGATGTCCCTCAATTCCATTGGCTCTTTTATAAGTGAATATCATATACTAAATAAATAAGCAACCATATTCCATTATTGTATTTCTAGCTTCTTCTTATATTCTATATTTCTCCCATTCAGGTTCGAACAAACACATGACAAGTGAAAAAATGTATCATTCACCAATCTTGCATTTCCCTTCTAATTACTCAATTTTAAATGGGGATAAACCTCATGTATTGCATATTTTTTGAAAGGGAAATTTGGTATAAGGCTAGGGAAACATCTATGGCCTATAATATTGTAAATTAGATATTTCATCATGTAAAACTTGAGCTCCCCAACACTACCCATCTTGATCTTTACAACCAACGCTAAAAGATACTCGTGAATTGAATCAATAGTAAGGGTTTCCCAAAAAATCTCCCTTTCCTTTCTAAAAAATCCATATATATGGGAAAATCCATTATTTGAATTCATTTTTAATTTCCAAACTAGCCATCCTACTTAGCAGCACAACTAGATCTTTTGCTTCTTCCACAAACTGTTTCCTAACCAATTTTTGGGAATTATGGTAGTCACCTTCTTATCTGCTAACAACCACTTAGTGTTTATAAGTTTAGCATAGTCTCTCTTCTTGGATTCATAGTATTTAAGGTATAATTCAACACATAGGATTATCAGAGTTTTTATTACTAGTAATTTCAAAATTATCCTGAAAGCCTTGGGTGTTAAAATCAATACTACTTCGTTACTCCCATCTAAGAATTATATATTTTTGGATTATAGTTCATGGCACAAAGCCTCACCAATTTAGGGAAATGCATAGAGGGAGGTATAGCACCAACTGAGGTAATGTTATTGGCCTCAATTTCTTCCATGAGTTCACTTTTGTTTGGGATATTCAATCTTTGTAGGAAATCATTCAAATCAGCATTCATTAAATCGTGTTTGTAATATTATCTAAATCACTGGTAACTTTGGATGTGACATGAAAACTTGATGGAAATGTCTTCATATTTTATGCCATAGCTTATACTTTTAATATTTTTGAAAATTGTGGAATAACAATAATGAAAGTACGAGAGTGGTACAATCCTTACCAGTTTCATGTAAATGTCCATGTAATTCACCTTTTCTTCTTAGATTTTCAAGCCTTCAACTCCAAATCTATGCTATCTAATTTATTTAACTTGTTTTCTCTAAAAATTATGATAGCAAGCATATCCAAATTCTCATATGTGATAATACAAAGCTCAAAGTGTTTGAATACTTCAAAAAAAAATTCCTTGATTTGTGCAAAAAATGCATTAATGACAACATCCATAAATGAAATTAATCATGGCCATATGTCTTGCCTCCCTTTTTAAATGTGGGTTATCCACATGGAGGAATTCCATGTTATGCGAGCTCAGGGAGTATTTTTTTTTTTTCACTACTTTTTAAATGCAAACAAGTTTACACATTTGACCCGATCACCCACCCTTGAATTTTATTGTGATCCTGACACATGTTTAAATCTTGAAGGTGGCAGAGCTACGAGACCTTTTTGTATATCTGTCTCATGATCTTGATCAAGCACAAAAATATTAATTCAACTCAAGGACCCACTTCTCTGACCTTTTCTTAAGAATACGCCATGTGTCCTTGACGGGTAAAGGAGATTTTTACACTTACACATTTTTCACCTTAATGTAAAGAAAACATCATCGCCCTAGATTCCCACTCTAATCATCTTTTAACACGTACACCTCTTCAAGAGAAGGTTTAACTTCATGTTTTGCATCATTTGACTTCGAATATTCTCGGGACTATTCACGGGCCTCGAGGCTAATTTTGCATTATGTTAGTATTATGCAATTATTGCAACTTTACAAATTAATTCCATAACATGGAAATGAATTAAAACATGCCATGTATCTTTGGGTGGCAAAACAAAGTATTAAATTTGTAACAATGGCCAAAGGATGATATACAAGGATATTTTTCAAGATTACACCCGATTCATGACCAAATTTTTACAGGGATTTTCAAAGGCAACACAACTAAAACATTCCTTGACCAAAAAGAGGATTCATGCCCTAAACATTGGGTTTTCATTTGCATTCAACATGATTACATCTTCAAATATATGTTTTTCATATGAGAAAACCAGTCAAAGAAATTTTTTCGAAAGCATACACTAGATAAAAGGGTGAGATCAAATCAAGCACTAATAGGTTTCAAAATTATAAGAAGAAATTATTCACCCATCTCCTCTCAATTCTTGTGTTTCTAATAATTGGTATCATAGAAAGGTCCTCTTGGAATAATTTTGATAACTTAAAGGAGATCCATGAAACATGAGTATGGGTAAATTAGCTAAATCATTTCTTAAAAGTAAGTTTGAGATTTTTAAGTCCCTTATTAATGGATTGAAAAAGGAAATCAAGTGTACGAAAGATGAACATGGTTAAGCCATCAAGGATATGGAATCCCTAGTTTAAAATGTGTCAAGAGCCCTAAAATGTTAATAATATGATTTCCTCATACATGAAGAAGAATTTAAATCCTTGAAAGGTGAGGTAGAAGAAGAAAATGATAAGTTAAAGATGTATGGTAAGTTGTAAAAGAGATATAAAGTTCTTGATGGAATTTTGGAAAGCCAAAGAGGAGTGAGTGATAAGACATGACTAGGATTTAAAGGATAGCATATGATAATTATAAAGATGACATGGGGATAGCTTAAGTAGACAAAAAAACATGAAGGTGACCAAGGATAAAAATTCAAGAAGGCCTAGATCACCAAGCAACCTAATGCATCAAGGTATGGAAGAAACTTTAATGGCTATTATTTTACTTGTCATAATTTTAGGCATAGAGCTAAGGAATGTAGGAAGCATGTCATATATGACCATCCATGGATGGATAAAAGAGATGAGAAATAAAAGAATGTAGTTTGATTCAACTGTCAAGAAAAGGGACACACTACCAAATATTGCTTAGATGAACCAACTAGTCGGCTTTTTAGAGGAGACTTAAGAGGTATGAATAAGATAGTATGGTACAATCAAAATAAGGTTGGGAAATTTTCTATGAAAATTCATGAGAATAAATCTATTAACTATGTTTAGAATTTTAGTTCACAACAATCTAGAAGCGAAAATAGTGTCATGTGTTACAACTGTCATGAACAAGGACACTTTTCTAAGCATTTCTATTAAAAGGAATATCCTAGGTACCAAAATAGATATAATACATTAAAATGGAGGGTTAATAAGGTGCTAAGGAGGAATACCAATCCCAAGAGTGAGTCTAAGTTATTCAGTTTCGAGAAAGTCACCGAAATGAAGGAAGTTGAGCATGAATCCAAGGACAAGGAACTCGAATCTAAGTTTTAAGAGAAAAAGAATGACAAGAATAAAACATGTGTAGATGATAAGGAGGAGAAGAAATTGAAGACAAACATGGGAGATCCCAGCTCAAGCAATACATTAGAAGGTGTTGAAAAATCAAAGAATAAAGAAGATAAGCATAATGCAAACGATGAAGAAATTTTACCTCTAACTCGATAAAAGTAGATGAAGTTATTACACACAAAAGTGCATCCAAAAGGAATGTGAATATATAAAAGTCAAAAAGAGAGAAGATTGAGTCGTCAAGTTATTTTGATGAATTTTTTTTTTTTATTAATCTAATGATCAAGTGTGTGTCTCCTCTAGGCTTCTAAGATACATGAACTACCTTAAGGAATCAAGATACAACTACTTAAACAAAGGTTGTAAATATTGAATGAAGGTGATTATACAAAGTTAAATTATGACTTATAATAATTTTTGGCATTATATGAGGGATGTATGCAAGTCAAAATAGGTGATATGATCAAGAAATCTAGTAGAGCTAGTGATGTGAGAAAGCCTCGTTGACAAGGGAGAAAATTGTATGATCAAGAGAAACTCAAGGTAGAGTTGAAAGTGTATAACCATATAGATGACATAAAATCAAGGTATGAGATCTAATCCTTTCTTAGATAGTTATACAATGGTGGAATTTTCCTGTGGGGAGTGATAAAAATATTTTTAAGTGATATTTGAACATCTATGGCTTGACAAAGTATGACAAAAATGCACTAAAAATAAGCTTTAGGGATCTAGGTGCCAAAGTTGCTAAGAACAATACATGATGGAAATAATCTCTTGTAATTATTTCCTCGGTTGAGATAGATGAATACGGTTATAAATGGTGATTTTGTGATGAGAATTATTGTTGGCATGTGAAGATGCATATTTTCAGGGGGATCTACAATGCTCAAATGCTACTATAAGACCAAAAATAGAGTTTAGAAGGGTGAGAAAAATATATGAGCTCAATTGGTAAGTTTGCTTGATGTTTCCAACTAATAAGGGGACCTAATATGCTGAAATAAGATGAATAAGGTTTTCAGGTGTGTAATTTTTCATTAATGCAAAAAGGGGGAGAAGAACTAGGAGGTTTTCCATCAATTAAAAAGGGGGATTTTATTCGCATGTGTGTGTTATGTTTTCATTGATGAAAAAGGATAGGTGATGAAAAAGTATGATGAAGGAGTGAAAGAGGAAGCTTGGAGTGAGTTTGAAAAGGTAGGAAAAGGAAGTTACATGAGGAAAACATGGAAGGTTCATGGATTATGAGGTGAAACAGATCAATTAGGCTTTATTTAGAGACCTTGTGCAAGAATAACATGGAGTAAGGAGTAAAGAAATTAGAGGTAGAGTGGAGAAGGCATGTATTATGCATGGTGATGATGGTGTAGAGATGATGTGCAAGGTGCCACAGGCAAGAATTGGTGGGTAAAGTCATGTTTGAATTCTTTCGAAGTTTTTTCTTTAGAACAAGATAGATATACATGCACAAACCATGGAAGTGGATGATTTTTAGGAAATTGAAAACTAAAATGAGTTTTGGGACATGTGAAGGAGGTTGTCCTAGTGTTTTGGATGAAGTTTTAGGTTCAAATAAAATGAATGTTTAGTGTAAATAAGCTCTTGAAATGACAATTTCCAGCTCGAGGGTTGAGTTTGAGTTTCTCATTGGAATGTCAAACATTTTTATGGTTTCATAATTCTTTCATCATTATTATGGCATGTAGTCTAAATCATTTCACAAGTGGAATAAGGAATAATAATGTACTATCCTTTATTACCGATCTCTAAGTAGTTAAGTAGCTATAGACTCTTTTAAAACCTTCCTTTGAAAACGATGGAGAAAAAATGAAGAGTTTGTAATGAAATTACATTTTGAGCTGATATGATGATTTTATAATGTAGAGGACTCCCTTTACTTCATTTTTGTGGTAGTCTCATTCTCTAGTTTATTTGGTAAGGCACTAAAATAGCTCAGTTTTGAAGATATTTTCTTGTACAAGTCATGTGATGAAGGCTTCATGATGCAAAACCTGATGTGTAAGCAAGCCTAGAATGTGACCTAGATGCCCATGAAGTTTTCCATCCATTTTATTTTCAAAATTTTGATGAACCATGTCATACAAGGTGACATACTTTTTAAGGGCTAGAAGACCCAAAACTAGTCAAGATGGATTGAAGTAATGCTGATGTAAATACAAGATATTGAAGTAATTTATGAGCATGTACAATTGAGATAAGTCATTTATGACATGTTTGAGCCAATATTTTTATCAGCTGATTTTTTTAGGTTTAAGTTCAAGTGGTGCAAACTTCCTCTTTTAGGCATGTCAAGTAGGTTTGAGAAATAATGATGTAAGTGTAAAATTTTCTACACAACCCCTACAAGTAAGAACTTGAAATTGAATTAGACGAATCTTGTGATTTTTTTCATTCTTTATTTTGGCATGAATTTTTTTTTGAAGTGGTAGAAACCATCAAAGACAAGATTGGTTTTTATGACCTGAAACCCAATGAGCTTTCTCTCGAAATGCATACATATTCATGATGAAAACTTGAATCGAAGCTTTTCGGGTTTTTTTAAAATATGCACAAGATCAATATATTTCCATAAAGGTAAAACATGGTCCATGAAAAAGTGGTTTGATGAATGCACTAACTCATTTTGTTAGGACTTATTTTCGAAGTCTATAACTCCTTTAAGACATTATCAAAATCAGTTTGTCATGGAGAGAATGAAGGTGTTTGAGATTCTCCAAGTTTTTGAAGATGAATTAGAGGTCCTTAAAAACATTCTTCAAGTAGAAAGAATATTTGAAAATTCATACATTTTTATTAGTGAAAAAAACTTTTGACTAGTTTTTGAATACTTGATCATATGAGGTTTAATGAAGTTTTGATGATAAAATGAAATTTGTGAAGTTTTTAAAGCTCATATATGGTGAGGAAAGAACCATAGTAACAATCACATATCCTCCTTAACACTTGGCATCAGTTACACTAGTAAGAGGACAAATATTCCTACATTAGGAAAAGAAAAAAAAAAAGGAATATGACAGTTAGAAGTCATATGTCATTCTAAAAATGGTATCTTTTTAGTTATTTCAGAGCTGTGGCTAGATGAAGAGTATTTTATAGGTCCACATAAGTATTAGAGGTTTCATGAGAAACACACAAAAGGTCAGAAGTTGTAACTGACATGTTGCAGATGTAATGATTTCATTGTTAGCAGTTTTTATGATGTCATTCTCCACCATTGGTACAAGTTGAAGAGAAAAGTATGTGAAAGGTTAGAAGTGGAAGTTGAAGAGGATGTAATTCTCTTGTATATGAATTCCTTAGTGTGTAATATAAACTATTTTTTTATTCCTATGTTTAGAATGTATGTGCTTATGTAAAATAGTGAATCATCCTTGTGTATGAGAGTATGTGTGTGTGACTTGAATAATGAATTATGAGTAGAATAATGAGTTGATGAAGATTGGAGGAAGGTTCTTCCATTCATGTTTTAATGAGGGATAAAATGTGTGTATTACAGAGTTTATTAGATATTTTACTTGTAGAAGATTGAGAAGAGGAGAAAAGAGGGGAATCAAGAGGTATGTAAGAGTAAAAATAGGAGTTGAATAAGAGATCACTATTTTTGTTTCAGAAAACTAGAGGAAAGTGATTAAAATATTATATGATTCTAAGTTGTTACTTATAATAATAGGGAGTTGGATCTTCCTTGCAAGTTGGAGCTTACAGAAGGTTAAGTGGATGCTTTACTAAATTCTTGGGAGTTGTTGCTTATATGCAAGAAGGAGATTTCTAAAGGTAAAGTGGGTGCAAGACTAAATTTTAGAGTGAGTGCTTCAAGTTGAGTGGGTGCTCAGAAAATTTTAAATGATTGTAATCTCTTATAGGACAATTTTGCAAGTAGTGCATTGATTTAAATCATTTTCTCCCTTTAATGGTTTCCCACATTAAACATGGTGTTCATGTGTGGTTTCTTGTTGTTTTCTCATGTTTGAATGTTGTCTTTTACACATGATTAAGGTTGGTTAAGATTGAATGGTTTCTTAATTTTTTAAATTGCTTTAAAAAATTTAAGATGCACTAATTCAGCCCTCCCATGTCAATGCTTTTGTTTTCAACAAAGACAGTTCAATATAAGAAATAATATGTTTCATAAAATCCATATGAATTGTGTTCTCTACAAATTATCTATTAGAGAGATTTTAGGTGTTAATAATGTTAGTAGTTGTATTTTTTTCCAAATAGGACCAATATTAGGTTATTTATGCTTGGATTGATAAGGAAGTGGATCATTGTATATTTTAATATGTTCATTGGCTTGATTAACCACTTTATGTAAAGCACATTGTTGAGCCTTATCATGTACCTTGATGACCTCATATATCCTTTCTCAAGTGATGAAATCATGGTTAAAGTTGTTTCCAAGGAGAAATGTATATGCAAAATATCAAAGGAAACAATGGTTATCATAAGAATTTCCCCAATTATCATGCCACCAACAAAATTTAATTTTTTCATGCTATTGAGGAAGATATCAAGAAGGGTCTACAACCATGGTGAATGATCAAGGAAGGCATCATATCAACTCTTCCTTAGATAAAGGTTTTTGATAGTTAGCATGGGAGGGAGAAAGAGAATTGTTTTTTTACTTAGAGGTGTATTGATCAATGTTTTAGATATTCCTATTGGAATTAGTGCCTTAAGGAACAATGGTTTTTACTTTATCATCAATTTAATTCGTGCTTCTAGGAAACACATGGAATTTCATGTTCTTGGGTGGTTGTTTCTTTAGAGGAGTATTTCAAAATTCCTTCATGAGGTAATCTTGGATTTTGGATTTCTCAAATTCTTATTCCAAAGAGGTAGAGAGATGTATCTCACCTTATATTAAAGGTGAGGTTTAAGGGCTTTAAGGAAAAGGTAAAATAAACTTCCTTTCGGTATGTTATGTTCTTCCTTAGTGGATAAAATATTCCCATGCTTGATGAAATATTGGGAAATTCATTTTTTAACTTTTTGTAATTGATGAAAGCATTAATGTTATTTATGGGAAGGTCATGATATTTAAATTCATTAACTAAGGTGGTCATAAAGCTTACATGTTTGACATTAGAATTGGCTAGAAGAGTATAGTACCAATCCAAGGAATCTCTCGTATGTTTCTTAGACAAGATTTTGGTGGTAGATTAAGAATTCTATATGATCAAATCTTTGTAGATATTTCCAAAGTCCTTGATATGTATGGTAGAGTCTCAGTAGAACTTTCATAAGTGATGGACCGAGTAATTCCTCTAATGTACATGGAAGTGATGTAGGAGAAAGAGATTATTTTGAATGGATTGAAAGACCTTTTTATGTATAAGAGGTTGTTAAATGGGTGTTCCATTAATACAAACTAAGAGACAAGGATTTTGACCTTGTTTTGTCTTTCCCAAGAGACCATTTGCAGTTGACTAAAAATATGACCTAGATTTATTTTCATTTGAATGAACCATTTTACATTCATAATTTTTGTTGACTTAGGTGATCAATGAGTTTCGTGATGATTTGATTAGGATTCTTATTTGGAGAAAAATTTATGTTAGTGATTCGATCAACATTTTCTCCATTTGGAGGAGGATCAATATGATATATATATATATATATATGAATCCAAATTTCTATAAATATATTCTTCTATTTATTTTTATAAAATGTTAGGTGAATATCCTACATATTCATATGGAATTATTGAAGTAAATTTTGCATAGTGTAAGTATAATAATATTCAGGACATTTGTGTCTTTCCCTTATTCTTGAGTTTAAAACACAAGGTTTAAAATGTTGGATCTAACATGTATGTTATAGGGTGGATATTTTTGATTCTTAGCATTGGAAACTCATATGTCCAAAAAATAAACATAATGAGGAACCACATTAGAAAATCATCATCCTCATGGTTATTGTTATCACATAGAGATGGTTTGGTAGAGGATGTGGTAGAATCACTAGGTAGGTATTCTACCTTGAAACATAGATGCTTGAAAGAGGCTTTCTGGAAATTATTTTTTGATGATATCATTTTTGTAAGAATTTTGCATAATACCCAATGGCATCAAAGAATCTCCATGTGAAATCAAAGAGGTTTACAATAGGATTAGATGTGAAAGAATTTTGAAAGGGGCCAATGGAATATGTGCAATAAGGTCAAGGTACTTATAGGATTAATCATGAAATATTGTTTAATATAGGGGCTAATGACGTAGGAAAATTTTGATAATTATAAAAATCTTACATAATTTAGGGTAGAGTAATATTTTTTTGGGCTCACAAGAGTGTATGATAGGGAAAGGTATGTCCCTAGATGGGTTTTAAAATGGAGGGATCGAATATAAGTATAGACGCACTATGTATATAAAAATGTGCTCAAAGAACACTAACATCATAATTCTAGAGGATATTGACCTTGAATCTAGGATAGCTATAGATTTTCAAGGCCTATACCTATTATAAATATTGGTATCCTACTAGGATTTAGAATAATATTAATCAAAGGATGGATAAATTCAAGGGGAGTAATATAATAAGACAAGGAAAGAGATCAAAGAAAGCGTACATATATTCTATTTTAGAGTAACGAATGAAAAATTAACAACATACAAGTGTGAAATAAATTAATAATAACGATAATAAATGCTTAAATGTAGCATATGTGTGACATTTGATACATAATCCTCCCCAAATACAACAAAAAAGAGATAATTGTTATGGGTGGAGAAGGGGAAAGCTAAAAATAATATCTCTAGTTATAACTCACTATGGTGACCCAAATTCAATAAGGTAAGTTCAAAATCTTCAAGTCTAACAGGTAGGAGTGAAATAGTGAAAATATGTGAGCTTTTAGTGTGTATGTGTATGATCAATTGATGAATGATTTGTTGGTTTGACAACAAAGTGTTGGGGTATATATAATCGATGTAATTTTCCATGGGAAATGGCATCAATTATGGAAAACTACACCTAATATCGCCTCAAATGGGTAGTGGTGTTGTCCTTGGGGGGAACCTTAAGGAAAAAATGGTAAAAACATGTGAGTTGGAAGCCGATGGTAAATGGAGGTAATGAAAATATCCTGGGTAAATGAAAATAGGGATAATTGTGTGCAATAATCATAAACAAGTAGACATAATGAGACAAGTAGACAATATGGGTGTAATGTGCGAACAAAGGGAATAAACAAGGAAAAGGAAAGTGAACTAAGGAATAATAGTGATATATCTCAAATGTTATGGTCTAATCCATGTGACCAAGTTGGATCACACCCGAATCTCAAAAGTTCCTCGAGGCACCCACTTAATAGGAATATGCATCAACAACCCCCGCACAAAATAAATGGTCAAAGTAGTGTAAAAAAATGAAGTATATACAATGTGCACAAACTAAAAATATTTAGTGGAAAAAATAATCGCTAAGTAAAATTAACCCAATTACATGAAAATAATGTACCAACATAATCATCATTGTGATTATTGAAGTTAATCAATCTTCTAGTTTTCACACACATCACATAGTCCTAATCCATTCCACCAAACCTTGGGGCACGTCCTAGAGAACATAAAACTACCGAGTCACCCACTCATACCAAAATAACTCCATAACCTTTGGGATTTTATCCCAAAGAAATATCTTAACATAAAGATGACACAACTAATTTAGTCCTCCTAAAATTATCATGGAATCTATGGGGCATGTATATGAAATCCTTGAGATCTAACTCATCTAATAACTACTAAGATTGTGTTATGTTAGAACCCTTATTTCATACATCACCTACCTTATTTTCTACATAACATTAATCCTAAGTTAATTTAACATGAGGAACTATTGGCTTTAATATTGATTTATGGTCATAACATCATTTATACACTAGTGTAACAACTCTAAATCCACCTATGTAATCCTCCTTAAAAATTAATACACACACACACACACACACACACACACACACACACACACACACACACACACACACACACACATATATATAAAGGTGGGAAACCATGATGCACCCCCATGAAAATATGTTCCACCCTCCTCAATATCATGAATAAATAATTTCATCTTGTTGGAGAGAAAAATTTGCAAGTAGAAAAATTGTTGGACTTATTACCAATACTGTAGGAATCTAATTCCCTCTACTTGAGTGATGCAACTATGTGTTTACATACACATGTGAAAATTGGTCTTTTTATGGCCTTGCAATTGAGGATCCGATAGGGGCACTCTCTCGACCCCGTGGCAAAAGGTATCAATTTCTTACTAGACAGAATTTTCATAGAGAGAGGGAAAGGGAGTGATAAAAGGAAGAGGGATTAATGTTTTAAGTAGAAAATAAGCACCCATTAATTAGAAAATTCCAACACACATAAATAAGAAGAAAACAATCCTACAAATGGCAACAAGACCAATTAATATTTATGAGCACAAAGTATCAATAAATCCCCCAATCAAAAAAGGATAGAAACTCCTTCTTGTATTGATGCTTGAGAAAATTATACATGGAAAGAGTGGAAGAATGTAGAAGTGATAAGTACAAGAATGTTTATCTCTTTGTTTCTTCACAAGGATCACTCTCTCATGAACTCAAAAACAATGATAACCGTTTGGAAATAGGTTTCCATTAAATTTATAGAACTTCGTCTACCCCCGAAATGACCCTTCATATGCCTTTACATAACTTAAGACTTTTCACATTGTTAGGAAATATTAAGTCCCTTTTTACGAAACAAAGGTGACTTATTACATTATAATCCAAAGTTAAATTTTAATTACATAAATAAGACATTATGAAAAATTGCATGCCTAAAAATAATTAGAACATGGAGGAGAGAGAAATTTGGGGGGAGGAAGAGAAGAGAGAGGAAGGATGAGGAAGAATGTTGTCAAAGAAGTTGCTCTCCGATTAAGTCCACTAATCCTTACTAGACGATTTGATGGAACATTCTAATATAGTGAACTCTGAATCCTTGAATGCTTTACACCATGAGAAACCTCCTTTGGATGACCCATGGACACCGTGAACTAAGTGTTTAGAAACATTGTTGAGTGATTCCATTAGTGACCATGAGCACCACTCATGAAGATCCCTTCTGAAGAGATAGAAGCTTGAAACCAACCCTGCTATGACCTTTACAACATGGCCACACTACTATGCTGAATTGAAAATTCCATCAAAAAACACAATGGATAATATAACGAAATGATCACAAAATCCACCTCACACATGATACACATGCATCTTGAACCATGAAATGAGTGTTGAAAATCATTGTCGGGATCTCTCGAGGTGGATCTTTGATGACTTGTGAGAATTGTTTGTGATGATCCTCTATGAAACTTCCATATTCCACTAATGAACATGAATCCTAGGCTGATGCATTCACTCATGTACATCGATGAGATAATCCATAAACACTGATGAAGACACCATGGATAACAAAGTGAAAAATGTCCATTTTGCATATATGAAACAACCAATCCATGTAGTGAAAAAATACCATTGCTTTGGTCTTCTGATTTCACCCATGAATGGGAAACTAGAACAATCTGTGAACTTGAATTTATTGCTTCCCAAATCACTTCCCTACACTTGGAAAATGGGGATTATTATTTTTAGTAAGTGGAAATTTCCACCCTTTTCAGCTCCAACCAATGAAATTAGCTTTCTATATTACTTTTGTGTACTTGCTTTCACCTAGACTTCTATTTTATTTGACTTAATAATAATAGAAAGTTCCCATGTAAGAAACTTACTATTTTTAGTAAGTAAAAATTTTCACCCTTTCCGGATTTGGTCACTCTTTTTCTCCTTCTGGTTGATCCATGTGCACACCACCTTCACCGAACTTCTTCTTATGAGACCTTACTAAAAATAGTAAGTTCCCATGTAGGAGGCTTACTATTTTTAGAAACTAGGTTTTTGGGTGTTGGATTTCGATGAAAGTGGTTTTTATGATATGGGTTTTTCTTTCTTATTGCACCTATAAACATATAATTAGATTCAAACATACCTATTTTTACTTTTCTAAATTCACTATTTTTTTCATATATGGTCATTTTATTAATGTGATGATAGTCACTTTTTGCTCAAGATATTATTGGGTTTTATCATCTATGATCTTTCAAAAGTTGGCCTACTTATGGATGCCTCATTCCTTTTATTGTAATAATTATGGTTAACAACATTATAGTTAAATATGGTGTATGATGGACCATAATTTCTTCTATATCCTTTAGAGAACTTTCTACACTTAACAGCCTTATGTCCAAATTGATTACATGAATAACAATAACCATAGAAAGAATGTGTGTACCTCATGGCATATTTAATTATAGGAGTATTAGTCCTTCTCCTAGTGGTATTGATGACTGTTGTTTACAAAACAATAAATGTTTTGTGTTTATGTAGTTTTGATATCCTTCTTCTTCTCTAATTCAGCTCATTTTCTTTCTTCCTTGAAACCAATTCTATATTTATCATAAGAATCATGTAGACTGCTAAGTATTTCAGTCAAGACATTAGAGATCTTTTCTAACTTCTCATACATTATTAGCTTGTTGCCCATTTGTTCCATCTCAGTCTTCAATTTCTCTAGTTCATAATTTAGTCTTATGCACTCATTCTCCTTTGATTTGTAAGTCTATGATATCTTGTCTAAATGGATCTCAAGAACTTTGAGCTCATTACCCTATTATTATCTTAGAGTTTTTCTTTGTTCAAAGACGTGGATTTTTTCTTCATAGTATTTTAATGTGCATCTCATCTTTTGATTTTTCTTTCTACATAGTCTCAATTCTTCAAGAGCACTTATCAGTTCAACTTCTAGATTCACTTCTACTTCTTCTTCATCAGAGTCTTCACATTCAACTACATTCTTTCCTCTTGAACTACCTTCTTCAGGGACATCCATGGCCATAAACAAACATTCAGACTAGTCTTCATCATTCTCTCCTTCAGACATGTCTGAGTTTCCTGAATCTGATTCACTTGACTTTTCTTCTATGTATAAATTCTTCTTTTCTTTGAAGTACTTCTTCTTACCATATTTCTTTTTGTGATTCTTATTTTTCTGTCTTGTTTGTGACTGTCTTCTTCATGTTTAGACTAGTTTTCTCTATCCTTATTTGGGAATTTATTTGCAAAATGACCTACTTGTCCACATTCAAAACATTTGAAAGGAAGTTTTCCTTTGTACTTACCTGAGCCTCTTTTCAGTCTTCTAATGAACATGGCTTCAATATTTTCATCATCTATTTATTTCTCTGAATCTAATTCTTCTTCTTCTTTCTTAGACTGGGTCTCTTTCTTGGCTTTGAACGCAACCTCTTTCTTGGTGATCTTTGATCCAATAGTCCTCATTTCATATGTTGAAAGGATACTCTATAGTTCATCCATTGTCAGAGTTTTCATATCTTTGGCTTCTTCCACAGCTGAAACCTTCACATCATATTGAGTGGTCAGAGATCTCAGAATTTTCTGAACAATAGTAGATTCTTCAAGTTTTTCACCTAATCCTCTAATCATATTGATCACTTCATCTACCCTATGTATATAAGTTGCAATAGTTTCATATTCTTTCATCTTTAAGATTTCAAACTAGGCCATGTAAGTCTACATATTAGCTAGTTTTACTTTTTCATCATCTTTATAAATATTATAAAGATTTGTCCATATTTTTGGGCAGTGGTGTAGTGTATTACCTTTACAAACTTTGTTTCAGTCAAACCACACAATATAGCATTCATAGCTCTTGAGTTGAATTCATATTATATTTTGTTTACAACTGAGGTTATTAGCATGGATGGAGGATTCTATCCTTTTCAACACATTCCTATTAGTGAAAATTCATAGACGCCCAAAATGACCTATGGATCTACTTTTCTAAGACAATGTCATTTGGTGTGAATGCACAACATTGAGCTTTCCCAAAGTGTGGAACCTTTGCAAATGGGGAAAGATATCTAGAGAAGGCTGGTTCCTCATCCTAAACTACTCGCCACAAGCTATTCCAGTGTAGGAAAGCTGATCTAGTCCTAATCTAACTATGCCAAGGAGACAGAGAGAGAAAAGAGGGAAAAAAGAGCCTACACTAAAAAGGTGATACACCGAAGAGAAGGAAAATGTTGAACATCTATCAAAACTACCATGGAACAAGAACAAGTGAGCAATGGAAAGGATGGATAAGTGCATCAAAAAACCAAGGATGGATTTCACACAAAAATAATTTCAAAATGGGCAGCCATGCAATTGATTTGGAGCTGATCATGGTTGTTAGGATGAGTGGAAAATCAACAAGAAGCTGGTCTTCTACCCAAATCAGTAAGGTGTCAACTGAAAGAAAATCCAATACCTCTTTTAGTTGCTCTACATTTGGATTGAAGAGGCATTGTAGTTGATCCTTGACACTTTGTAGCTCATCCTCATGCTCAGAAGCAAGCATGACTAGTTGTGACTTCTCCTTTGGCTCCAATGAAGCCAAATACCTGATTGGGCAAGGTCTAATCCTTTGGATGTGCCCATTTCTCTAAAATTCAGCTCCAAAAATGGAGTCTTCTTATGGCCCTTCTTGGATGGATGGTGTGGAAGAAATGATGGAATTATTTTGCTCTTTCCCTTCCTTTTCCCATGAAGAACATGGAATATTAATATCTTCCAATCTTGGTTCCAATGAGCTGTCACAAAACACATGTTGTTGTTTTTGAATGTTCTCCTTTGTGGCAGCAGGCTCTTGATGTTGGAGAATGAATGGTGGAGAAGAGAATGTTGTAATTTCAGCTGGCTCCTCCTCAAGACATTCCTCTAAGTCTGATAAACCATCAAACTCTTCATTGTCCCACTGCAACAAAGCTTTTCCCTCTTGCATGGTGACCTTCAAATCTGCATTTTCTTCACCATGTGCAACTTCATTTTCAAACATGCAACTTGCCAATTCAAATTCATCCAAGAAATCAGATTTTTGGAGAGATGAAGTGGGAGAGAAACATGGAAATTCTTGTGCCTTTTGCTCATAATTTGGACCTGTTTTGTTCACCTCCATAACAGTTTCATTAATCAAATCAACCCCTTGAAATGAAAGCAAAAATTCATCAATAATGCTTCCTTCATCCAATGGCTTCAAACATGATTTAATCTCTTCCATTTGCTCCTCTTCAATGGGGTTTGGAGCTGGTTTTTCTTCCTCCACAATGACTGATTTTGCAGTGTAAATTGGATCAACATTTTCTTTAGGCAAAGTGCCAACATGGACACCCAACTCATCACCAACAAACTGTTGATTCTTTTCCTCTTGTTCTTGTTCTTGTTCTGCTGCAAACTCAGCCTCAACCACCACTGTTGCTTCAACTCCAAATTCCTCTTTTGGCTTCACCATCAAGGGGATTTTTGTAATCCCAAATTTGAGAGCCAAGTTCAATTTTTTTTTAATCTTTTCATCCTTGTTTGGCTCTTCTTCTTGCTGTTGTTTTCCTTGACTGGAATTCTGATTTTTATCTTCCCAACATGGATTTGGGAATGTAAGAGGAGGGGTGGGTTGTGACTCAATTGATTTTGCAATTTTTTGTGGTGTTGGAGGAGGTATAAATTCTTGTTTCTTTGGAGGGAATGGTTGTTTGGAAGGGAAAAGGACAGAAGAATTGAGATGGGGTGGAAGACTAGGGGATGGAGAAATGGAATCAACTTTTGGGACAGCAGATGGAGAGTTTAAAACTTGACACTGCTGAGATAAAATAGATTGGGAAAGAGGGAAAGAAAAGGCATGAGATGGTGTGCTTACCCATTGACAAGGTTGTTGAATACTCCTCTCATACACCTCTATTCCTTCAGTCCACTTTGCAAGCAATGGCAGTGTTGCAACAATGAAGTCAATTTTCTCTTGAGGGTTGTAATGCCTTGGAAAAGGTCCCACCCATGGACAAGGTGCTCCACAACTGATTCCAAATGCTTTCATTTATGTTTGATCCCTAGATTTCACCATGCTTGCCTCCATATTTTGGATCTTCTCTAACAAATCTGAATTTTCTTCATGATCGCCCTCACAATCTGCATGCCCTTGTGCTTGATATGCTTCATATACAAACTGATTTTGGCATTGCTCATATGGGTATGCATACTAGTTTTGAATATGATCAAAATACTGATCTGGAGGATTTGAGAAACATGTTGGAGGTGGAATATATTACTGCTATTGTGAATGCAAATTCCATGGGGGAAATGAAGTCATGATTGCACAACTTCATGGAATGAAAGAAGATGGAAGAGATGGAAAGAAGAATGAATGGAAATGAATGGAAAATAAGTCTACAACTCATAGAATGAGTTATTGACCAGATGGAGTCACCAGATGTGTTTGCAATTGCCTCCAAAGGCTGAAATCTTCACAGGAACACATCAACCTGCAAAAGATGAAGTGGAAGACCTCTAATGTCCCACCAGAGTGCCAAAACTATTAGTGAAAATTCACAGCACCCCCAAAATGACCTATGGATATGCTTTTCTAAGGCAATGTCATTTGGTGTGAATGCACAACATTGAGCTTTCCCAAAGTGTGGGACCTTTGCAAATGGGGAAAGCTCTCTAGAGAAGGCTGGTTCCTCTTCCTAAACTACTGCCAAAAACTATCCCAATATAGGAAAGCTAATCTAATCCTAATCTAACTATGCCAAGGAGATAGAGAGAGAGAGAAAAGAGGGAAAAATAGAGCCTACACTAAAATGGTGATACACCAGAGAAGGAAAATGTTGAACATCTATCAAAACTGTCATGGAATAAGAAGAAAAAGTAATGGAAAGGATAGACAAGTGCATCACAAAACCAAGGATGGATTTCACACAAAAATGTTCCAAAATCCATGAACACAGCTCCAAAACCTGCAATGAACATTCAAACATGCACAAATACCTACAATGAAGAGAGGCAAGAAGAAGACAAGAAAAACGAGCAAGGATGGACAAATGCATCACAAAACACATTTTTTATTACTCCAGAAGTTTACACAAAACATCATTTTACTAGTAAGAGGCAAAAATGCCATTACAAAGTAAGGGAGGAGGTTCAAACTCCATTTTCGACCCTAGGGAAGAAAATAAGGGAGAGGTAGAGAAGAATGATGAACAACTTGTTACAAATGAGCCAAAATTGGCTTTTAACCATGAAGTAGAATGGAAGAAAGGAGAAAACATGGGAAAATCTTATTTTGGACTTCAACCACCAACAAGATTCATTAAAACAGAAGGGAACCTCTACAAATCCACTTCCCAATGCATTCGAGCCCGCAGGACAAGAAATTGCCCATACCTCATTAAATCTAGTAGATGAAAATCTGATTTTTTGTCTTTTCCAGTGCCAGGGACGTTTTTCCAAATTTCTCCCATGAATATTCACAAAAACCAAAATTTAGGGGTCCAACATGTAGAGAATTTCACCATCTTTCCAATGACATAAAGAACATGAAAATTAGAGCTCTAGATCAAAAGATATGACCCTCTTAATATTTAGGACAAAAATGGCGAAAACAGAGTCAAAATTCGGTCGGTGAGGTCAAACTTAAAAATTTTCCCTTTCAAAATTTTTTCCCAAGAACCTCTATGCCTCCACCGCGCCTGGGACACATGTCACTTCTTGGTTTACCAACGGGATCGTGGGCCCAAAAATCACTTTTCCCCTTTGATTTCATTTTGGGAAAAATTCCCCAAACACCGCCGCACCCCGCTTTATCGCTGCCATGTGTCACCCCCTTATTCATCCGCAGGCTCAAATTTCCTTTCTCCCCGTGCCTCCACCAACCCTTCTCCTTCTCCTTAGTGGGCCCATAGGCTATTTTTTCCCTTTCACCCTTTTTGCAATTTTGGCAAAAACCCAAAATTCCTCTCTGCACCCGACTTTTGCCACCACAAGGACACAAGTTGCTTCCACATTAGCCATGGACCTTTGCAAATTTCCTTCCCTTCTCCTTGGCGGGCCTACGGGCAGTTTTTTCCCTTTCACCCTCCGCCAACTCTTTGGAAATTTCTTCAACTTCACTCCACCATCCCAACCCCCGCCACCACGTGGCGCATTCTCATTGGCCGCGGGCCTATCTAGGAAAATTTCCCCAAAAACTCCACCGAGCCATAAATTTCAAAATATTTGGAGTTAGGAGGAAAATTTAACCTTTATGGAAAGGTGAGAAAATTATCTATCTAATGAAGCCATTTCTAGATAATTTTGAGTCCCTAGAATGTGTAAAATTTGATATTGAAGCACAAGGAAGGAAAAAATGAAGGCAAGTTAGCCAAAATAAGCAAGGGGCTCATTTTGGATAACAATTCCCAAATATCAAATCTAAGTGGCTTAATATATGTATCCATCCTTATTTTCTAGAGTGTGTAATTCATTTCAATGAAGAGTAGTGATCTTGAAACAGATAATCCACCTTGTGCTTGATTCGTTGTCATGCTTGTGAATAGAGGATCTCCTTGAAGATGTTAAGCTTCTAGTAGAAGGCCTCATTATGATACCAATTGTTAGAGATCACAAGCTAACTGAGAGGGGGTGAATCAGTTATTAAAAATTATATCTCAATTTCAATTATTAACATATACACATTCACTAATTCATTAAACCATTCACCATTCAAAACAAATAGTGTGCATCAGATATCAAGCATAAGAACATAGTACACAACATGCTAACACCATATATAAGTGGGAAACCCTCATGGGGAAGAAAACCCATTAAAACTCTACTTATATTACTCAAAGAAAATAATTTTAGTGAAGCACCAACTTCACAAGGAGCACCAACCCCTGATTTAGTGAGACACCAATCCCACAAGGAGCACCAACCCCCGATTTAGTGAGACACCAATCCCACAAGGAGCACTAACCCCTAATTTAGCAAGCTACAACTTATAGGGAGCACCAACCCCCTTTTATCTAAGCACCCACTTAGAATAAGATATTACAATTTGATCATATAGAGTCAATATTGCTTACTCAATAGATTATGATCACTTTTCTGTATCTTTCTGCACTCACTCTCTCATCTATCTCTTTGATATGGATCTTTGATCACTACTCTCTACCTCTTATTTAGCTCAAATAATTCAATTTCACTCAAGCTCTCTTTCTCCTTTTGTCTCTCTTCTAACTCGCATGCATCAATTCCTTACATAGAAAATAGCTAATGATATCTCTGATCAGCTCTCATATTCTTCTCTCATAACTGCAAATGATTTTCTACTTTTTCACACAATTTCTTAGAGCATATTTTACATGCACGAGAAAATATTGCAACTGAGCCAAAGTTTTACTTTTATATGCATCTAATTTCTTCAATGTAAAAGAGGTTGGCCTTTTATCTAGATTCAACCCAAAACCCTTCATTTAATTCAAGTTACAATGGTCACATATGACCCAAGTAAGTCATCCTTTTACCTTTTGTAGAATCTTCAATTTTATTATCTATACTATGAGTTAGCCTTCCCTTTTCTAGAATCTTCAATTAAACAATTCATCACCTGATTTTTGAAATTTTCATGGCACAATGTCAGCTCCTGTGAATTTCCTCTTCTTAGAGTGACTTAAATTGTGTTCCATAACTATTCTCTTTACTTTATGGATTTTTCAATCCTTAGAAGCATTTTTAGTCTTTTATGACATTCTCTAGTCTTTCGTGACACTTTTAGTCTTCTTCGACATTGTCTAGTCTTTCGTATAACTTTTAGTCTTCTACATCTTTCCTTTGAACTTCCTTACTCCCATGGATTGCTTTTAGATAGTTCTTACTTCCACAATTCTTCCTTCACATCTGCGGCCTTACCATTTTTACTCATTGCACATTCTTTAACTCCTTTTTCTTTGGCGACTTCATTTCTTTATCTACAACCATCACTTTTTTGTAGCAGCTTCTTCTAGTGTCTTGTGGCTTCTTATAGACTTTGTCGACGACTTACTTGAAGACTTCTACGGATATCCCCTTATATCCATGGCATGCACACAAAGTTGATTAAGTCCCTTATAACTTCTCCTTAACCATCCGAGGCATATGAGAGATGACACTACCAATCAACCTTCATTATTCTCACTTTCTCATTTTACCAATAATCCATTTTGTCATCAATACAACTTTTGCATTAATGACATCACATATGACAAAGACAGAGGTCCAACAATCTCCCCATATTCTTTTTGCAACAATCTCACCAATTTCTTCTTGACATCAATGAAAATACACACTATAATGAAAGATCTCCAATAATATCCCCCTTTTTCATTGATGGCAACACCTCACTTTTAATATGACAGAAACCTACAACCTTTGATGAAAATACTTTTTTCATACCTTTTCCTTGAAATATTTATGTTTTCAACTTCTTTCTCTTTTCTCATGAAAATTGGCTTCTAGTTTTAGTTTCTCTCCCCTTTGCATGTATCAAGTTGGTTTTTGACTGTAGCTTCTCTACCTCTTTTATAATTTCCAGGAATTTAGTTTCTCTCCCCATTTGACAACAATGAAAAAGGATCATCTATTCTTCTTCATGATCCTAATGATCTAATGTATATGCGGAAGTACTCCCCTGAGCTGATGCATGTTCTGACTAAATTGAGCTAGTAGACTAGCTCCCCCTTACTTCAATACTATTTGGCACTAATTAGGAGCTGATATTACCTGAGAATGCTCCCTCACTTTGTCTACACATCTTCTAGTTGTTGGTGGGATCATAAATGACCCCCAAATCATCCCTTAAGTGCTCAAATGTTTCTTTTGGTAATGGTTTTGTCATGATATCAGCAACTTCTTATTTGTATTCACATATTCCAGACTGATTTTCTTTCATTCACTTGTTCTCTCAAGAATTGATACCTTATTAGTATATGATTTTTCTTTGAGTGGAACAAAGGATTCTTAGAGACACTTATTTTGCTTGTGCTATCACAAAATAAAGGAATTGGACTATCAGATATTACCTTGTAATATTCCAATGTCTGCTTCATCCATAGAACTTGAGTACAACACATCATGACAACTATAAATTCTTCCTCACATGTTGAGAGTGCCACTAATGATTTATTCTTGCTCAGCCATGATACTAAAAATTTCCAACAAATAATGCTCGCCACTTGTAATCTTCATGTCATCAACACTTCCTTCCCAATCTACATCTGTATATGCTTTCATGTTGAAATCATTATTTTTAGGGTACCAGAGTCCATAATCAATTGTTCCCATGAGATATCTTAGAATTATCTTTACTTCCTTGAAGTTTGTTTCTCTTGGATCTTCTTGAAATCTTCCAACTAAGCCAACTGCTTGCATGATATCTGGTCTTGATGTTGTGGAGTAGAGTAGACTACCTATCATAGATCTGTACAGAGTTTTATCTACTTTTGGTGAGTTTTCATCCTTTCTCAGCTTGCAACCCACTTCCATTGGTGTGCCTATAGGTTTGTAATCTTCCATCCTAAACCTTTTCAGCATTTCTTTTATATATTTGGTTTGGGATATAAAAATACCTTGGTCTATTTGACTGATTTACAGTCCTAGGAAGAATGAGAGATCTCCAAGCATAGACATTTCAAACTCTTTTCTCATTACATCAGAAAACTCATGAGTCATTTTATCATGATCTCCTCCAAATATGATATCATCCACATAGACTATGAAAATGAGTAGATGATTACCTTCCTCTTTGATATAGAGATTATTGTCAACTACACCTTTTCTGAAACCTTGCTCAATGAGATATTTGTCCAGCTTACTATACCATGCTCTAGGAGCTTGTTTTAATCCATATAAATCCTTCTTCAACCTGAACACATAATATTTATCATCTATTAAAGAAAAACCATCAGGTTTTTCAATATATACCTCTTCATTTAAATAGCCATTTAGGAATGTTGACTTAACATCCATTTGGTATACTCTGATTTTCTTGTGAGCCATGTATGCTAGAAATAGTCTTATTGCTTCCATTCTTGCCACTGGTGCAAATGTTTCTTCAAATTCAATTCCTTCCATTTGTGCATATCCCTTACATACTAGTCTTTCCTTGTTTCTTGTCACTTCTCCTTTCTCATTCAGTTTGTTTCTAAATACCCATTTAGTTCCAATCACATTCTTATCCTTAGGTCTTGGAACAAGTTCCCAGGTTTCATTCTTTTCTATCTGATCAAGTTCTTCATTCATGACATCAACCCAATGTTGATCCTTGTATGCTTCTGAAACATTCTTAGGTTATATCATTGACATGAGTGTTATGTCTTCATGGTTCTGTTGTTCCTTTAGTATTCTTCTTGTGAGAACGTCGCCTTCTCTATTTCCAATTATTTGATTTGATGGATGATCCTTCTTAACTTGTATTAAGGAGCCTTAGTACCTAGTCTCTCTTCCACTTCTTTGATTACATGACTCTCAATTTATTTATAATCTTCTTGTTCTTCATGATCACCTCGGGGAAGAGTTTTGATCTTTGGAGATTTAGCTACCTTTACATTTTTGATTTCAACAATTTTTTGTAGCCTCTTATTGTAGCACCTATAAGCTGCACTGACTGTTGAGTAACCAAGAAATATACCTTCATCACATCTAGAGTCAAACTTACCCAGATTTTCTTCATCTCTTTTGATATAACATTTTCTTCCAAAAACTCTTATGTGTTTCACATTTGCAGCATGTTCTTCCATAGTTCATAAGGTGTCTTGTCATTGTTTACCCTCAATTGTGCTTTGTTTAAGATGTAGACTCGTTGTGTATACCACTTAACTCCAATATTTATCTAGAATATTAGATTCATTCAACATAGTTCTTGCCATTTATTGTATAATCCTATTCTTTCTTTCAACCACTCCATTTTATTGAGGTGTCCTTATGAGCTAAGAATTGTCTTCTAATTCCATGTTCTTCACAAAACTCATCAAACTCATTGGACCAAAAATCTCCACCTCTATCTGATCTTAAGCATTTGATCTTCTTGTTCTTCTCATTCTCCACTAGTGCCTTGAACTTCTTGAATCTATCTAGAGCTTCTAAATTTTGTTTTAAACAAGCCACCCATGTCATTTTGGTGTAATCATCTATCAGCAACATGAAATATACCTCACCTTGTATGATTTCAATTATGGTAGGGCCATAGAGATCTGTATGAATCAACTCCAGTGGTTTGGTTGTTGAGTACTCCTTTGATTTGAATGGTCTCCTTGTTTGTTTTCCATGTATGCATGCTTTACAGAGTGTGTCTGCCGGTTTTACAATATTTGGCATATGTCGCACACAACCTTTAACACTTAGTTTTACTAGATTCTCAAAGCTCATGTGTCCAAGCCTTATGTGTCATAACCAATTGTCATCAACCTTACTTGTGAAGCATTTCTCCTTGTTTATTTCATTCAGAACATACATATTATTCTTGGTCCGCTTGGCCTTTGCAACTTTCTTCCATGTTTTTGTTTATAATATCACAACCTTTATCATGGAATATTACATTATATCCTCTCTTGCACATTTGACTCACACTTAATAGATTATGTTTGAGTCCTTCAACATATATAAAACATTTTATGTGATTGTCTTGCCAATTTCTAAATTCAGAGTACCCTTTCTAACTATGTTTGTTGAGTTGTTGTCACCAAATCTAACAGCTCCTGATGCATTATTTGTTAGAGTGATGAATTTAATTTTATCACCTGTCATGTGACTGGAACATCCACTATCCAAGTACTAGATTTTATCTTCATTTTGCACATGAAATGTAGTTTGTACTACTGAACAAGACTCTTTCCTCTCATTCATATATTTCTTAGCAACATACATCCATTTCTGTTTAGGATATTCTTGCTTACTTACTGATGCCTCATTCATTTTCTTGTAATAATTATGGTTGACATCCTTATAGTTCAATTTGGTGTATGATGGACCATAATTTCTTCTATATCCTTTAGATAACTTTCTACACTTAGTAGCCTTATGTCCAAACTGATTACATGAATAAAAATAACCATAGAAATAATGTGTGTACCTCATGGCGTATGTAATTCTGGGAGTAGTATTCCTTCTCCGGCAGTTTTGATGACTTTGTTGTTTGTAGCAGAAGAAGTGCTTGGTGTTGATGTAGTTTTGATCTCCTTCTTCTTCTCTGATTCAACTCCTTTTCTTTCTTCCTTGAAACCAATTCTAGATTTATCATGAGAATCATGTTGACTGCTAAGTATTTCAGTCAAGACATTAGAGATATTTTCTAACTTCTCATACATTATCAGCTTGTTGCCCATTTGTTCCATCTCAGTCTTCAGTTTCTCTAGTTCAGAATTCAGTCTTATGCACTCATTCTCCTTTGATTTGTAAGTCTATGAAATCTTGTCTAGTTGGGTCTCAAGATCTTTGAGCTCATTAGCCTCTTCTTCTTCTCTTAGATTTTTTATTTGTTCAAAGATGTGGATTTTTTCTTCATATTATTTTAATTTACATATCAGATTTTGATTTTTCTTTCTACATAATCTCAATTCTTCAAGAGCACTTATTAGTTCAGATTCTACATTCACTTATGCTTCTTCTTCATCAAAGTCTTCAACTGCATTATTTCCTCTTGAATTACCTTCTTAGGGACATCCATGGCCATAAATATACATTTAGACTGGACTTCATCATTCTCTCCTTTAGACATGTCTGATTTTCTTGAATCTGATTCACTTTACTTTTCTTCTGTGTATAAATTCTTCTTTTCTTTGAAGTACTTCTTACCATATTTCTTTTTGTGATTCTTATTTTTCTACTTGTGTCGTTGACTGTCTTCTTCATCTTCAAACAAGTTTTTTCTATCCTTATTTAGGAATTTTATTTGTAAAATGACCTAATTTTCTACATTTAAAACATTTGAAAGGAATTTTGGCTTTATACTTACTCCGAGCCTCTCTTTCTAGTCTTCTAAAGAACATGGCTTCGATATTTTCATCATCTATTTATTTCTCTGAATCTAATTATTCTTATTCTTTCTTAGACTGGGTCTCTTTCTTGGCTTTGAATGTAACCTATTTCTTGGTGATCTTTGATCCAATAGTCCTCATTTCATATGCTGAAAGGATACTCGTAGTTCATCCATTGTCATATTTTTCATATCTTTGGCTTCTTCCATAGCTGAAACCTTCACATCATATTTGGTGGTCAGAGATCTCAAAATTTTCTGAACAATAACAGATTCTTCTAGTTTTTCACCTAAGCCTCTAATCATATTGATCACTTCATCTACCCTCTACATATAAGTTGCAATAGTCTCATCTTCTTTCATCTTTAAGCTTTCAAATTGGGCCCTATAAGTCTGTAACTTAGCTAGTTTTACTTTTTCATCACCTTCATAAATATTTTGAAGCTTTGTCCAGATTTCTTTGGTAGTGGTGCAATGCATTACCTTTACAAACTCTATTTTAGTCAAACCACACAATATAACATTCATAGCTCTTGAGTTGCATTCATATTATTTTTGTCTACAACTGAGGTGATTGGCGTGGCTAGAGGATTATAGCCTTTTTCAACACATTCCCAAATATCAAATCCAAGTGACATAATATATGTCTTCATCCTTATTTTCCAGAGTGCGTAATTCATTCCAGTGAAGAGTGGTGATCTTGACATAGATAATCCACCTTGTGCTTGATTCACTGCCATGTTTGTGAATAGAGGATCTCCTTGAAGATGTTAAGCTTATGCTAGAAGGACTCACTATGATACCAATTGTTAGAGATCACAAGATAAATGAGAGGGGGTGAATCAATTATTGAAAATTATATCTTAATTTTGATTATTAACTTATACACATTCATTGATTTATTAAACCATTCACCATTCAAAACAAATAGTGTGCATGGATATCAAGCATATGAAATAGAGTACACAACATGCTAATACCATATATAAGTGGAAAACCCTCATGGGGAAGAAAACCCACTAAAACTCGATTATATTACTTAAAGAAAATAAGTTCATTGAAGCACCAAATTCACAAGGAGCACCAACCCCTAATTTAGTGAGACACCAATCCCACAAGGAGCACCAACCCATTAATTAGTGAGACACCAATCCCATAAGAAGCAAAACCCCTAAATTAGTGATATACTAATCCCCAAGGAGCACCAACCCCTGATTTAGTAAGTTGTAACTTATAGGTAGCACTAACCCCTTTTATCTAAGCACCCACTTAGAATAAGATATTACAATTTGATCATACAAAGTCAATATTGCTTACTCAATAGATTATGATCACTTTTCTGTATCTTTCTACATTCGTACTTTCCTCTATCTCTCGATGTGGATCTCTCGATAACTTCTCTTTGTCTCTTCTATAGCTCAAATAATTCAATTTCAATTGAGATCTCTTTCTTTTTCTATCTCCCTTCTAACTCACATGCATCAATTCCTTGCACAGACAATAGCTAATGATATCTCTGATCTAATCTAATATTCTTCTCTCATAATTGTAAATGATTTTCTACTTTGCCACACAATTTCTCGTAGAACATATTTTGCACGCATGAGAATATTTTGTAATGATCCAAAGTTTTACTTTTATATGCATATAATTTCTTCAATGTGAAACAGGTCAGCCTTTTATCTAGATTCATCCCAAAACACTTCATTTAATTCAGGTTGCAATGGTCACATATGACCCAAGTAAGTTGACCTTTTACCTTTTATAGAATCTTTAATTATTTTATATATACTATGAGTCGGCCTTCCCTTTTCTATAATATTCAATTAAATAATTCAACACCTTATTTTTGAATTTTTCATGGCTCATTGTCGGCTCCTACAAATTTCCTCTTCTTAGAGTGTCTTAAATTGTGTTCCATGAATATTCTCTTTACTTCACAAATTTCTCGAGTCCTTCACAGTAGTTTTAGTCTTTCATGGCATTCTCTAGTCTTTTCCGGCACTTTTAGTCTTTTGCAGCTTTCTCTAGTATTTTGCAGAACTTTTAGTCTTCCACAAATTTTCCTTGAACTTCCTTACTCCCACGACTTGATTTTAGATAGTTATTTCTTTATGTGGCTCTTCCTTCACATCCATAGCCTTACCATTTTTACTCATTGCACATTATTTAACTCCTTTGAATTTGGTGGCTTCATTTTTTATCCATGGCATCACTTTTCTTCTATGGCTTCTTCTATAGTCTCGTGGCTTCTTACTGACTTTGTCAGCTACTTCAATACTTTTTTGGTTATCCCCTCATATCCGCGGAATGCACACAAAGCTAATTAAGTCCCTTAGAACTTCTCCTTGATCATCCTGAGGCATCTGAGAGATGATTATACCAATCAACGTTCATTATTCTCACTTTCTCATTTTACCAATAATCCATTTTGTCATTAATACAACTTTGACATTAATGACATCACATATGACAAAGACAGAGGTCCAACAATATCCCCATATGATTTTTGCAACAATCTCACCAATTGTTTCTTGACATCAATGACAATACACACTATAATGATAGATCTTTAATACAATTTAGTAGAATAGTTGGAGTACATAGTAGCTCATCCTTTTGTCTAGTGCCTCTACAAGACATGGATTAAGAGGATCATAAGGCTAGGGATCTAGTGGATCTCGTGGCTCTGGAGGTGGAGGTAATACAGGTTCTATATCTAATGGGCATGGTCAACACTAACCACATTATCCATAGGGATCAAAAATGACTCTACTTCATTAGATCATCCAAAAAAAAAGAAGGAAAATGAAGAAACAGAGGTTATGTCTTTATGTTAACAGAACCACTACTTTGTGCAGAGTGAGGGTTACGAACCACCACCAAACTAGGTAGTGGTCCATTACCACTACCCATCCAAAGTGTGTCGGTTATGTGACCACTAGTCTACATTGGGTGGAATTCCTATCACTTTCAGAAAGAAAATAAAATTCAAAACGTACGGTCCCATGATTCGAAAGGTTTTATATCTTTCTTCTCCTTCACAACCTTTCCCATCCTCCAGTGCATGAGAGGACATGAGAAAGGCTATAAATACATGTAGGAAGGAGTGTTTTGATCATCAGAAGCAAGAGACTTCATGGGAGTAAGTGTAAGAGTTATAAAGTGTTGGAATTGAGTTTGTAGAAGAAAGAGTTTGAGAATAGATCAGTCAAGTAGTTATGAGGAAGTGTGAGACATTGTCAATTTCCTTTCTCACTTATTGTAAAGTTTGTATCTCTCATATTTTGAATTGGAAAATAAAGCAAAAAATGGAAGAAAGAGTTGTTTTACATTCTTGACTTGTTTTCCTCCTCTGGAGGTTTCAGGATAAAAATCCTTGGCATATGTGTGTGTGTTAATTCATTTCTCTTGAAAATTTCAGTTCTAAGGCATAAACAATTCAATCACTAGCTCAACTATCATTTTCTATTTGAAAGTAGAATATTATTATACTTTTGGTTTTGTGAATGAATTCCAAATTATATACTTTTCAAATCAGTTTGGTATCAAAGCTTACAAGTATGTAGGACTATAGTATTCATTCTTGTATTTGTATGAAAGTGACAAGATCTAAAGGTGAAGAGGATTTACCTTGTGATCTAGATATTTCTACAAGGAAGTGGAAATAGAGAATTTGGGGACAAATGGAGGAAGAAAACTTGGTCTCGTAGAATTGAGATGCTAGAGACCATGATGGATAGGATGTTTAGAAGACAAGAAGAACTTGCATATTTGTAAAATATGACTTATGTTAAGAAAGACTCCATACACTTAGTGGATTGAGTCTTATAAGAAAATTTTTGCATAAGAAGGAGCCACCATGAGGAATAATATGGGGAAGAGCATGAAGAAGAGACTTCAAATGCAAGAGAGAAGGTAAAATCTGATCATGCTCCTTTTAAAGTTGAGATGAAAGTTGAAATTAAAAGATTTGAAGGACAAGTAGATGTAGAGTTGCTTGATATATGGTTAAAACAATTATAATTATAGTTTAGCATCCATAATGTCACTAAGGCATAGAGGATCACCTTTTCACGTCTCAAAATGGAGGGATACGCTCTGGTTTGGTGGAAAACCTATCTAGCCACTTGTGAAAAGAAGAAACGTCATATTGTGGAATCTTGGCAAGAATTTATAGAATTACTTAGAGATAAATTCTATCCTATTAGCCACAAGACTGACCAAATAATTAAATGGAAGTATTTTAGATAAGGCAATGATCAAAGTATGTAGGAATTTACTACTGATTTTTGGAGGTAGACCATATTGTTGAATATGTACTTAAAGGATGAGGATATTCTGACTAAATACTTGGGAGGACTTCACACTCACCTTTGAAGAAAAGTCATCTCCACAAAGCCCAAATATTTCAACAAGGCATGTGTGTAGGAATACTATATAGATGATCAAAATAAGCAAGGAGAAGATGAGCCAAGGGAAAAGTAGTCAAAAAATCAGCAAAAGAAAGAACATGGGCAAAAAAGTAACAAAGGTAAGTGGAAAGGAAAAGTTAAACAAGTTGTCACTACTTTAAATAATTATAAAGATCCCAAGAATTTTTGCAAGAACTATGATATCAATGGTCATATTGATGCTACATGTTGAAATTTTCATCTAGAGTTACATCCGAAGAACCAAACCAAGGACTCAACGAAGTCCATGATAGTTATAAAGACAGAAGGGGTGGAAATCAAAGATGAATCTGATGTAGATGAGAGGCTTGGATACATGGCCATAAACATGGACAACAAGGAAGAGGAGGTGAGTAGACTATTCTAGATCAAAATCTAGATCAAGAGAACCAAGGTAAATCCTTTGGTTGATACCAGTTCTCGCCTAACTTGATTTTCAAGAAGTTGTAAAGAATCTTGATCTTGAGACTTATGAGCATCCACACCCTTATCATTTGGGTTTGGTGAAGAAGGGTGTTGAATTTCGGGTAAAAAAAGATGTAAGGTCAAGTTTGGGATAAATTCACTTGATATTTTTGATGTTGTTTTTGGGAGTCCTTACTTGTATATCAGGGATGATATATTTATGAGAAGGGAAAAATGATATAGATGGGTCAAGGATGGGATCATTTACAACATACGAGCACACCAACGTAAGACACAGGATACTATAGTGAGTGCTAACCAAGAAAAATGACTTATTTAGGAAAATCATAATCATTTTTGTTTACTTTTGTTAAAGGATAAACAAGATGGGGTAGAAGTTTTAGAGATTTCTAACCAAGGAAAACATGATTTTGATAGTATTATTCAGTCTTTACAGGAATTTTTCAAGCTCCTAGTGGGTTACCTCCAAAACAAGAAGTAGAGAATGAGATTCATCTGTTTCCAAAGTCCCCTCTACCAAACATCGGGTTGTATAGGAAATCCTTGCTAGAGATTAATGAAGTAAAGAAACAACTCTAGGAGTTACTAGAATAGGGTGTGATACATTCGAGCACCTCACCATGTGGTTTTCCTATTGCGATGGTGCCGAAGAAAGATGGTTCTTTGAGAATGTGTAACTACCACGCTTTGAACAACATCACCATAAAGAACAGATAATCACTTCCCCACATAGATGATAGCTTCAACCAGCTTCAACATGCCAAATTTTTCACAAAGTTGGATCTCAAGTCAGGTTATCACCAAGTCGAATGAAGCATGAGGCTATATGAAATATTGCCTTAAAAAAATAGTGTCTATATGAGTGGTTAGTACTTCCATTTGGTTTATGTAATGCACCCGCTAAATTTATGAGTTTGATGAATGATGTATTGTATGATTTTATAGATTCATGTGTCACTATTTATCTAGATGACATCCTAATTTTTAGTGCTATGTGGGAGGAACATCTAACTTATTTGCACCAAGTCTTGCAAGTTCTCGGGGAGAAACAGTTGCTTGTAATATGAAGAAATGTGAATTTTGCAAATAGTCACTTGTCTATCTTGGGCACTTGGTTGGATGAGGAAAGTTATAAGTGGATCCAAAAAGGTGGAATTCATCACCAATTGACCAACACTAACAGGATCCATAGAGACTAGGAGTTTTGTGGGAGTAATACAATACATGCAGAATTTCATTTTGGGATTCTCCATGATTGCAACACCTCTGCACATAGTGGCCGCAAAGAGTAAGGGTTTTGATTGGGGTAAGGAAAATAAAAATCCTTTGAGTTATTAAAATACAAGATTAGTCATGCTCCAGTACTTTCTCTTCCTGATTTGCAACATCCCTTTGAAGTAGAGAGGATGCAATTGATTATGTTATGGGCACAAGTGTTGCTTTAGGGATGTAAACCTATATGCTATCATTCGAAACTTTTACTTCAGTAGTTAAAGGATATTCCATATATGATAATGAAATGTATGCACTAGTTCACACAATTAAAAACTTGAAGCATTATGTTTTGGGTAAAGAAACTATTGTGCACACCGACCACAAACCTCTCCAAAGATTTGCAAGCACAATCTAAATTGCAGCAGGAAAGGCACTACAAATGGATTGGGTTCCTTAAACAATTTCATCCAGTGATCAAATACAAGAATGTTAGTACAAAATTGGTGGCAGATATGTTGTCTAAGATGTCTACATAAGATAATTTCTCCTTCTTGTCCACTATCTCTCAGATTGATCCCTTCACGAAGGAAGCTTACAGAGAGGCATATGCCTAAGGAAGGGACTTTGTGGTTATATTTCATTAGTTATAGTCCCAAGGGGCTGAGAGGATGGGGATTGAAGATTTTTATCTCAAGGAAGGGCTTAACTACGATAGGGGAAGCTTTGTGTGCCTAAAGAAGAAAAGCTTCTCTTGATGAGGGAAGCCCATACCCCGAAAGTAGTGGGACATTTAATTATTGGTAATACCCTAGCCCACTTTCTAAGGTACATGTATTGGCCCAATATGCAAGAAGAAGTATCAAAATTTATACATGGATGTAAAATTTGTTGTACCAATAAGCCTAAGACTAGGAAGGAGGGTTTGTATATGCCTTTTCTAGTTCTTACTCATCTATGGGAGGAAATTTATATGGATTTTGTAGGAGGATTACCTATGTATAAACATGACCATGACTATCTCGTATATTATTGTTGATGATTTAGTAAGATGTGTATTCTTATGGCATGTAAAAAGATAGTAAAGGCACATAAGGCAATATATCTTTTCTTTGCTAATATATGGATACATTTTGGCTTGCCTAAGTCTATTGTTTCTATAGTCATTTTTAATCCTATTAAAAAGGAAGAACCCCATGTGTGCCAACCTATCACTTAGCGTGTTTGAGCACTCACCCTTTTGAACTCTTCCACGCCTAGTGTAATTCCTTCTAGTTCACAATCTCAAACTGGCTCTTCTTGTTTTAATCACATAGATCTTCCACTATATTGAATATGAAAACCGTAGTTTATAACATTCACTTATATCTCCAACTATTCATTTTCACAAAGTAAAAATGAGAGTGCCCAGACCCTTTATTTATATTTTTTCCTTTTTCTAATCATTAAATGCTACTTTACCTACCCCGTACTTTGTTCACTTAATGTGGCTTTTTCAAAAAAATTCCATCTTCAGCGCCTTCACTCACGTGCCCTTCCTACGTGAAAACTCCTCCAACCTTCTAGCATGTAACCCAACCAACCTGACAGGAGACTCTTGTGCGTGCTTAACCTGCACCGAAGGCACTTCTTTTGTCCAAATTCTTACTTTCACCTACCTCATGTTACTTTAACTGCACTTCCTTTTCCTTTTTATGTGGGATCTACCAGTAGCTTTATCTTGGTACCAACCATTCTATCTTTTCTCTTCATCTACCTCTTTCAACTGGGCTACACAACAAGGCTCTTTAACACAACTTCCTTGGTACTTTAATCATATGCTTCTTCACTTTTCTCCACCCCAAACTTAAACAATGTGTGGTCCTCTTTACACCACAAAATTCTCCAATAATAGCAATAAGGTTATCGGTGCCCAAGGTGCAAAACCAAAACAACAACATGAAAGGGAAACACAAGAAAGGGAAAATGCATAAAGGAAACTTCTAAAATAACTGGAAAAAATGCCTTATTTACAAACACCAAGAAGACTTATTTATAGTAGGGCTTGAACTACTACCATTGAAGTGTCCAGGAAACTTCATCCCATCTAGCACTTGTAACTAGCATGTGCTCAAATCAAGAATGTACAAAATTGTGTAGGGACCCAACCAATGGACTTTCAACTTACCGGGATGGCACGAAACTTGGAATCATACAAAGAACACCATCTACCAACCTCAAACTTCTTGTTTCTAATATGGCAATCATGCCAAGCCTTTTACTTTACCTTTTCCACTGTTTGGCTCCAACGGGAAAGTGATCATCTCTCATTCAGTTTCATTAGTTTATCAATTCTTTCTTCCAAGGATTGCTTGTTCATCGACTAACCCTCCACACACTATTCATAGAGATGGTAACATAAATTCTACTAGAAAAATGGCTTCCACAAAAACACTAATTAAAAAGGTGTGGCTTTATTTAGTCTTTTATACTTTGTTCTATAAGCCCATATCACTACTGATACTTTGTCATCCCAATCTTGTCTTCCAACATCACATATTTTTGTCAAGGTATGACTCAGTATTTTGTTGAATGCTTTTGCGGTTCCATTTTCTTGTGGGTGATAGGACGTAGTCTTGTGATGAGCCACAATGAACTCGATAATAGGATCCTCACGGTCTCATTCAGAAAATGTGTACCCCTATCACTGGTCAAACTCATTGGACATCCATACCTCATGATAATAATCTTTAGTTGGGGCTGCCTTTGCCCACCTTGTGAGATAATCCGTGTAAGTGATGACATAATGTGACCTAGTCCTACAACCGCTAGTGCAATAGGTCCCACAAAATCTATCACCCATTTTTCAAAAGGCTCCATGCTAGGGATAGGATGCAAAGGCATTTCATCTCTCCTTCTTAGTTTTCCAATGCATTGACAGTGGTCACATGCTTTACAATAATCTCTACAATCCCTGTACAAGGTTTCCCACTATAATCCTGTCATTAATATCTTACGCATGGTGGCATCACCTGCGTAATTTTCACCTGCACTTCCTCCGTGTGCTTCTTCCATGATGGTCAAGTGTTCATGCTCTAACACACACCAAGACAAAACTTAATCACCTCTCAATTTGTATAAGTCTCCACTAATCAACATGTAGGGCACGACGCATATGGCCAACCGTTTCTTCTCCAAGGCCTTCATTCCATCTGGCGCCACACCTTCTTGTAAGAATACTACAATCTCCTCCAAATACGAGGGTGCACGCCGCAATCTAAATAGTTGGGCATCGACATTGCTTCCTCAATAATTTGCACGTCCTCTCCTAAATCAATCCTTGATAGATGATCAAGCCCAAAGCTACTTTTTCCGGGCTTCACTACAATGGTGATTTCAAACTCTTGAAACAACAACACCCATCAACATATGCACCCTTGAAGAATGGGCTTGTTCACCAAATACTTTAATGCCATGTGGTCAGTGTAGAATAAAAATGGTGTTGCCAGAAATACTATCTAAACTTGAAGAGTGTGTAGATCATTGACAATTCCTCGCAATTGGTAGTGGTATAATTCTACTTTGTTGGTGTTAATGTTTTGCTCACAAAACAAAGAGGATGATTAACAATCCCCTCACTTGATTGTGTAAGCACTAATCTAATGGTGGTTCCTAAGTCATCTACATGGACATGGAAGGGCTTGTACCAAGAGAGAAAACATAAAATAGTCGTGGTAATAAGCCTATATTTTAATGTATCAAATTCCCTCTGTTATGCGTCACCCCAATGGAAAGCACTTTTATGTCTAAGCAGCTCCTCTAAAGGCACAGATATCTTGGCATATCCCTTAATGAATTTTCTATAATATCCCATATGCCCAAGGAATCTGCACACTACACTCTGGCAAGTAGGTTCCCTTAACCCCACAATTACCGCAACCTTAGCGGGATCTACCTGCAAGCCCTCCTTACATATGATATGCCCCAATAGAGTCCCAAAGGGATTAGCAAACACACATTTCTTAATTTTGAGGGATATCCTCAACTACCTACACCTTTCAAACAGTAATCTCAAGTTGTCATAATGGTCCTTAACTGCGGACCATATCTTTGTCTAATCATCCAAATAGACCTGAAGAAATTTATGGATGAAGACTGAAATACTTAAAGACTATGCATGAAAAAATAGTAGGTGCATTCTTCAACCCAAAGGGCATGACTGTATATGTAAAACTTCCCCACTCGGTGGTGAAATTTGTCTTCTCTGGTCCCGCTTTGCAATCCGGACTTGGTGATATCCTGAAAAATCCATCCATAATTGAATAGATTTTGCGCCCAATGACTCCTTCCAAAATCTCTTCACCGAAGGGGGTTGGAAATGGATCAATGACACAAACCGCATTTAATTCTCTATAGTCTACACAAATCCTAATCCACCCATCCTTCTTGATGCTAATTACCATCAAAATTATCCATTCTGATTCTTCCATTGCCTTAATGATCCCATAAGCTATCATCTTGTCTATCTCCTCCTTCACCTTCATGTGCAAATTGAGATCCATCGGTAGGGCATTTTTCTAACTGGGTGCACACTTTCCTTTATTTTTATCTTCATCTCCCCCAAGGAATGGTGAACACCTCTAAGCTCATGGTACCCGTGTGGGAATAAATTCTCAAATTCGAGCAAAAGATGAATGATATTTGATACTTCCTTATTTGTCTAGTAATCCCCAATAATATCTTGCTTAGGTTCTTCTTTGAAATGATGTTAAATTTCTTCATCTTTAAAGGTTCATGTTAGGCACGTGCATGAGCATCTACACTATCCACTACCTCATGCATTCCTACAGAATGGATAACATCTAAGCTTTATGATTCCTCTCCATCAATCACATATACTAACTTTCCCTTCTCCTTTTCCAAACACACGTGTTCAAATTGTAGCTCTTCTATTTCCTCAACTTCTTCAAAGTGCACCCCTATACTTGGTTCACCTAATAATTCTAACAACCTATCTTCCATTTTGGCACTATCCCCCATGGTAAGGTGCTTGATACCCTACAAGGCCTTATCAATTGATGGCTTGGTACTCCGATACTCAAAGGTTTGAATAAGGTTAGCCGTGAGCTCTTGCTAATTCCTTGTCTAGTGGCGTGTCTCCAAATGAATGTACCATGCATACGCACAACCCTATAATGTAGAATACAACTTGTGCACCTAGAGGGATGGTGGTAAAGCTTCCACACCTTCTCCCTGCACCCGTTCACACTCCCCGGATATGGAAAGAGGTGGACTCCTTCCCATGGTATTCCTTGATGATGGTGGGTACATTACTTCTATAAAATCGACAAAGAGAGCAATCCTTACCTCACATCACTCTAAAAGAATATCCTAATGCATGGCCCACCAACAAGCTATTATGTCAAACAAGACATAATTTAACTTCTCCCTCTATTCCTTCTCATTCTTCCACTGAGCTTCTACCTCCTTTAGAAAGATCTCGGGGAAGGCTCATCCAGAATACTTGGGTAGTTCTTTTCCTCCAAGGTACCTAGCGGTGTGTGCCTTTGTTACTTTGGTCACCGACCCTCTCAACCGATGTCCCATTAATTCGTAAGTTCCATGCACCCAATTTTCGCATGCCAGGCTGGTGGTATCACTTATTGATTGATCATCTTCAAATTGGATAATTCCATTAGTATGGTGTACCATCTCAGAGTTCTAATTGAGCACACATAAATTTTTTCTAGAACTTCTTCTCCCAACGGTTCAATATAGGGTGTCAACTTCACATCAACCAAGGGTATAATGACCCACTCCTCTTTTTTCTTGAAACTGATGTACCCTTTTTTGAACTGAAGGTCTGCATTATTCTTGTAAGACCAAGGGCATCCAAGTAGTGCTGGGAAATTATCCACCTTGGCGAGCACCAAGAATTCAAAGTCCCCAGTAAACTTGGCTCCCTGGATAGTAATAGTTGCATCCTTCAAGACACAAATGGGAATTGCCTTATTTTTGTTTTCCATATACAACACATTCAAAGATGGTTGTAATGCAGGTCTCCCCATCTGACGCCATGTATCCAAAGTCAAAACATTAACCTCCACGGTAGTTTCAATGAGTATATCGCTAAGGAACCATCCATCTACAACTGTATTCAACATAATCTCCTTTTCATATTCGAAAATTTGTGAGGGGAAGGTTCACATGCAAGACCTATCTCTCGTGCTCTTCTCCGGCGTGTGGTACCTTCTCTCTCAACTAGGATCCTAGCAAAGGAATGATGTTCTCCTAACTTAGCATTTTGTACACCTCCTTGACCTCATCTAGGTCATTTGTGCCTTGACTCTCCTTTCTTGTTCGTCCCTTCTAGATTGCTCTTTTAGACACTAGATCTTCCCTTGCAAGCTTTGAATAACATCCATGGTGTCCTGATATATCTCATTCTAATGTGCAGGGTCTAGATATTTTCCATGAATGACCTCCTCCCTCATAACCAGGGTCTTATATCTTGGTACCTCTCTTACGCGCATGGATTCCACCCTTGTTGTTACCAAGACAGGCTCCAAACCTTCATCTCGTGTTACCAGAGGCATCCACTATATGTCTTCCTTCTTGATGTTGACCATTGCAGTGCCCTTGTCCTTCCATTTACACGATTCATATGCTCAAATAATTCCGGAAATCCTCGTACTTATGTTTCTTTCTACACCACGAGAACCGCAACAAGTCTAGGTACTCACACTTGTAATGTTCGTCGATCAACAGTTGAAACATGTTCCACACGGGAACTCACTTCTTCCTCTGTGGTTACCTATTCCATAGAATCCTCCTTGAAATCCTCTTCCATGTGGGCCCCCATCTGTGTGCTCCTCATAATGGTGATCATCATTTTTAGAACTACTGGTAATGCTGGTTTGGCATACCCCATGATCAATGGCCTCATGGTTCTAATCAATGAGCCTACAATCCTTCATATCATGGATTGTGGAGGTGTAAAATTTTGTAATAACAAGATACATTCTTCCTGATTGCATATTGTAGTAAGAGACATCTACTTCCATCATGGTCCCCATGACAAATCTCACAATCTACTATCACAGTGCATACCATCCTCTGGGGGAAATTATCCTTAATGTGCCCCTCTATTTCACAATTCATGTACTAAAAACCACTGCGAGTCTTATGGGTGACTTCACAAACAATTTTTCCAATTCTTTGGCCATAGCATCAATCTGAGCCTCCAAGAATGGGCTAACACCGATATCAATACTACCAATAGCCTCGGCATGTAAGGAAGCTTCTAATTCTTTGCGCAAATCTATAAAATTCTTATGAGATAAGGCCCTTTTAAAAGGGGTGATCAATCCTCCAACAAACCACTTTGTGCATGTTGAGAAGGATGGATATCATATGATAATTTAGACAAGATATTTTTAAAACGTGCATCATACTCTCGCACACTCTTTTCCATTCCTTTCTAAATCTCCTTCAAAGCGCTAATGCTTTTCTACTCAAACTCAGGAATGTGGAATTGAGGTGGTGGCTGGGGTCTTTGTCTTGAACTAGAGCCTTGGTTCCCTCTAATGTTTCCTCCACCGCCCTTTGATCCACTGGGTCCACTAGGTTTTGTACCTCCGAGCCACCAAAGCCACTAGAACCACTAGGTCTAATAGGTCCTATAGGAGCTATGCCAAGCGCCCCCACGGTCCCACTAAAGCGTGCACCGATGGTCTATGACAACACCCCACTACCACTACTTTGTCTCACGCCACTCCCCGATGCAAGCCCAAAATCTTGTACACTTGACCCCTATCCAAAACTCCTCCAAATATTGGAATATGTGTAACCATAAAAGAAGGGAATGAAAATTGTATCTCCTAGTGCGAGATCTGTCTCTTCCACTAGTTTAAAATGGATCAATACTTCTTCCTAGTTTGGGAAAACTAAGTGTCGGGACTCGGCCTTTGGGTGGGTTTAGATATGCACAAATGAATCTCCTTTCTCCATGCAACGAGCTCTCACCAAAAGCCAAATGGGTATCCCTCATGCACTTACCAAGATGGGGTAGTTGAGACTGCTCAGTTTCATGTCCTCTGCGTGAACCTCAACTCCTTCCCACAACATCCATCTCTATAGATCCATCACACTAGCAGCCTCGCATCGTCTATAAACCTCCCTTTCATGTGCTTTACTATACTTGAGCCATATTTATTCCCTCTCCTTCTCTGTTGTATCATCTACCATCTTCCTCCACCCGAGCTTCCTTACCCAGTGCTCAGAACAGTTTAGCTAGCTATTCGGAGTGCCTCTAAACTCATGGTAACCATCAATATCTTCATAGCTAGAGGAATAACACATAGAAATGTTCCTCTAGGTTCTCACAGAAATTCAAACTCAATAACCTTTGGGCAAGAATACATAGAAATGGCGTATTCTAGAGTGTAGCTAGCTAGTACTCCTCTCCACCAATGATCTACAGCACGGGTCCATGTCAAATATGCATCTTGCAACCTCTAGTAGTCTTCTTCAGTCCATATCCGCAATCCATAATGCCAACTTGATCTAGATGCATAGGATGAAATCCATCCATATAACTCTACTAGGAAGTAGCAGAAAAAGTCTCATATAGATCATGGTAGATGTTCTCTTCTACCCATCTACGTGTATTAAACTTAGGTCTAGTGTTGAATCTCTGAGCAAATTCATCCTCCATGCTCTTGAACCATGATTCAACATTTTCCAATGTTAACTGATCCATCATTACTCTTTACATAGATCATGATGCATGTTATATCCCACTACAACTTCGAAAAGAGGTCCCAAAGCAATGGAACCAAGATGTAGTCATTTTTACTCCTATCACAAAAGGAAGAACCCCATGCATGTTGGCCTATCACCCAATAGAAGCTGAGTGGTCACCCAAGGCACACACAGGTACCGAGTCTCTCTTTTATGTGAGTGTAGTGGGAAGCATTATATATGATTAATGTAATAGTATTTAGGAAAGAAGTTGAGACATACAAGAACCCTAGGGCTCAGAATGGCCTCCAGATCCTTGCAGTCACTTCAAACCAAGTGTTTTAATAGATTCCAGAACATATACTATAACAGAAAGAAAGATACACCATTCATTCATATCATAAAAGGAAAGAGAACTCATATGAACGAAATATACATTAAACCCATTGATATTCATATCTATTTATAACAGGTAACCTCAATATATTCATTGATTCATTACAGAGTGTCACAGAGTGTAGACCGCAGTCATGCACATTAATGGACGTCTGTAGCTAAGCTAATAGAAAAGAAAAATAACAACTCCATACTTAGTACATCCTTTCTTGAACCATAATATCCACTCAAAGCAATTCTAAAAAGCTTTTCTCACTCTCTACCCCGTTATTCCCTATGTATATCCCAAGGATATATCTCTCTCTGTGTATGTATATTTCTTTTATGTGGTAGGAACTTGTATTTATCACTTTCTTAGGCTTCCAAATCACCTTGCCGCACCCTCAGATCTGTCGCCAAGTGTTGAATGTGGTCCTCCATGCGAGCATGTTCCTTTAGGCCTGAGCTCTCCATTCCATCTCATAATGATCTTCTAGAACATTCCGTCTGGGCATGCTCTTTCCTGGGCTAACTGTTGCTAGGTTGGCATCTTATCTATACATAACCAATCATGCTTTTCACGTGTTATACCTTCGGCGATCAAATTGGCCAAGTCTTGAACCTCCTTTTGCGTGCCGCACATGCTATTTTCTTCCTTAAGGCTTTCTATTGTCTACTTTTTCCTTACGTGCCATCCAAGATGCCCGGGATCCCACGCACCTAAGCACCTTCATACTTGATAAATATTCCGGGGCCCAATAGTTTCGATAGGGATTCGGGTTCTTAGGGAAGTTTTAGACTAATTTGTGGGTAAAGATGTATACCGAGGTTATAGAGGAGCATGAATTTCCATCCAAAAATAGATGTACATACAAAGGTGGTGAACGGGACTTTGGTACAATTCATCGAGAGGGTATAATAGTAAATACCCAAGGACTTGGGATGAGTCCTTAGCCTACATTCAACATTCCTATAACCAGGCAATACACACATCCACTATAAATTCACCATTTGAAACATGTTTGGGACATCTACCTAAAAATTCATTAGACATAGTAGTTGAATAGTATCATGAGGAGGAGACATGAGAAGAAGACGTGAACAAAGTAAAAAAATTCATTGAGAGGATTTGAAAAATCCATCTCAAAGTCAAATAATTATTATAGAAATCTCAAGCCAAGTATAAGGCTAGGCACAATTAGCATAGGAGAGAGCATAAGCTTCATGTTGGAGATATATTTTTTCTTTAATTAATCAAGGACATACTACAAAGTCAATCATGGAAGCTAAATCCACTATGATATGGACCCTCCACCATATTGGAGTAGGTTGGAGAAAATTCCTTTTAACTTGATTTGTCACCATTTATGAGGATGTAATCGGTAATAAGATGCGAGAACTTGCACCTATATGATCCATCCATGCTAGATGAATATGAATAACTATAGTTACTACCTTCCATTGAGTATTGCATCTTGGACTCATGAGGCAAATTGGATGAGGATGTAATGCTACAGTAGAAGGTCAAAGAGACTAAAAGAGGTCTACAGAAGTCTTGACAGGTTGGATTGAAAGGGAAGACACAAAGGAAGGCCCAGTGGTACTCGAAGGAGAAAGTAAGGGAATTATTTCCTCATCTACTCCCCCACTAAGATTTTTTGGGACCAAAATCCTCCTAAGTAGGGGAGGTGTGATCCATAGGGATCCAAAATGACTCTACTTCATCAGATTAGCTAGCAACAAAGAAGGAAAATGAAGAAACAAAGGTTTTTTCTTTATGTTAATAGAACCGCCACTGCATGTACAGAGCGGAAGTTTAAGAACCACCACCTAATCGAGTGGTAGTCTTGTAACCACCGCCTAGCTAGGGTGGTGGTCCTATGACCACCGGTCTACATTAGGCAGTGGTCTTGTCACTTTCGGACAGAAAATAAAATTCAAAATGAATAGTCCCAGAATTGGAAAGGTTGTTTGTGTCTCTTCTCCTCCATGACCTTTCCCATCCTCCAGTGCATAGGAGGACATGAGAAAGGCTATAAATACATGTAGGAAGGAGTGTTTTGATCATCGGAAGCAAGAGACTTCATGGGAGTAAGTGTAAGAGTTCTAAAGTGTTGGAATTGAGTTTGTAGAAGAAAGAGTTTGAGAACAAAGTAGTCAAGTAGTTGGGAGGAAGTGTGAGACATTATTAATTTCCTTTCTCACTTATTGTAAAGTTTGTATCTCTCATATTTTTAATTATCCTATAAAGCAAAAAGGAAATAAAGAGTTATTTTCCCTTCCTGAATAGTTTTCCTCCTCTGGAGGTTTCCAGGATAAAAAAATCCTTGGTGTATGTGTGTGTTAGTTAATTTCTCTTGCAAATTTCAGTTCTAAGGCATAAACAATTCAATCAATAGCTCAACTTCATTTTCTATTTGAAAGTAGAACATCAGTATAATTGTGGTTTTGTGAACAAATTCCAAAGTATATAGTTTACATATAAACACAAAAAGTCTATTACGAGATGTATCTTCACCTACTAGAGTATAAAGTCATTAAGGATGCCACTAACTATGTGCATATATGTGAGATTCTATGACATGCTAAGGGAATCATGGCTTCGAAAGCGTAATACAAGCCATTTTTCTACTACTTTGTAAGGGCAGACACATAGTTGGTTTATGAAGTATGATCCAAACCAGACTATGGTAGATTACAACGTGCTTTATATGATACTTTCTTAGATGATTTTCATATACCTTAGTTTGAATGAAAAAGCATCAGCCGCAGACCTTGAAGGAGATTAAGCATGGCATGGTTGAGAGCATGAATGAGTATTATGTATGCTTTAAAACTTTTCTATCAAGTTTGTCTTATGATATTCACCTTAGCTAGTATGTAGAGTGGTTTGTTGGTGGTGTGATAACAGCTTTTAGAAGGGAACTCTCTCATAAGACATTTACTGAGATCCACGTGAGGATTTAGAGGTATCTCTACATGCCGAGGCAATTAGGAGCATGGACACTAAAGTTATCTTATTCTTGGAGGCATGGATTACATCTATGGTGAAAAATTTGGAGAAACTATTGACTAATTTGGCACATGAGACATGTAGTGGAATATGGTGTATAGACTGCAAGGTTGAAGGACATACTACGAGATAGTTACCCTTGTAAATTAAGGCATGCCATATTGTTGGATTGTGATATTTTCCATTTGGATCATGATTTAAGTAAGTTCCCATTATTGTAGCACACGATCTAGAAGAATGTGTCCTATTATTATAAGATATGTAATTCACACACTCATGATATGGAAAATTGTAGACTGATTGATCAGATTCATGAAGCTATTAAAATTAGCATGTGTCAAACTAGTGTTATGAATAATTCAAAGGAGCATGAAGGAAAACATCATGAAGGGAACTCTAATGGAGGTGGTAGAGGTAGAGGTTACCGTGGAGGATATAGAGGTCATGGTCATAGTGGTGGAAGAAGTGAATTCCCTCATGGAACCTGTTTTACATGTGGATCCCTTGATCATTATAGGTGTGAATGCCCTCAGAATGTAGTCTACTCATGGTGTGGGAAATAACATAAGTTTGAAGAATTTCTTGAGTTATATGAGCACATGAGTAAGAACTATAAGAAGAATTATAAGGGTGTGGGGATGATTAAAGTAAAACATGTTATAGAAGACCAGTGGATGCCTAAGATTGCACTGAACCACGAGATGTTACATGTGTTAGTGACTACATGCACTTTGAGGCTACATGTTCTCATGAGATTCCAAAGAAGAAACCTATTATTACAATACAAGAGGTGATAAATGCAAAATACCTAGATCTTTTCCACCATAAAGAGGTATAACAAAACACTATGGATGTTATTAGAAACTTTCATTGTGAGATATAGTTCTTGAAGAAGCATTCAAGGAAGCTGGAGCATGTGAATAGAATTGAGATTGCTCATAAAGATGTTGATGAATTTAAATAGGTTTGTAAGATGTTGCACTAGGAGAATATCATTCCATTGTTATGGGAATGGATGATGGACAAGATACCACACGTTGGATTTGACCACGTGAGACATAGATTACATGCAAACTTACCCCCTCACAATCTTGAGTATGATAAAGAGATCACTTTGAATGTAGTTGTTGATGGGTGGTTGTTGAGTAACATATTGATTGATATAGGTGTAGAAGTAAATGTACTCACTTTGGATGTGTGGAGCTAGATGGGGAGACCACCATTACAGCCCTCTTTGAATATGTTTTATATGGTGAACAGGACTAGAGCCACACCCATTGGAGTATTGAAGGATGCCACTATTACTATACAAGGGGCCAAGTTTACTAGGGACTTTGAGGTCTTGGTGCTTGTAGAAGAAGATAGATTTCTAGAATTTCTTGGGATCCCTTAGTATTACATGAATAATGTTGATCTGTGCTTTAATAAAGTTTATATCAGTTTTTAGAACAAAGGGTAAGCCATAATTATTCCTTTGATAGATGGGAAGGCTACACCTTATTTATAAACCTTGAGTGAAGAGGGTATGAAGAGGATATATGTGCGCATAGTTAGGGATCCTGAATTTCTTGAGCCATCTAAAGAAGGTATTATTCAGTGGGATGATGCTCAATCTATGAGTGATATAACTAATGTTTCCTATGATAACTGGGCACATGGAACATATGAAATGGTTAGGAAAAAGATCAAGAATATAGTTACTCACGTGATCATTTACGCACACTATTTGATATTTGAGTCACACGCAAGTACCTTGGTACACTAGCGAAGGAAATGCTTATGTATTTATGTGTGCCATGGAAGCCCAGTGGAAGGTTGAGGGTGATAGAAGAAATATTGTAGTTTATACCCTATGCAAGACAACAACATGTTGGTGGACTACACACAGAGATAACCTTTTTGGAGTGACAAGAGGTGAGAATATCCTTCTCTACTAGGTTTCTAAGGAACAATGTACCTTATCATATATGTGAGTTCCATGGGAAGGATTCTGCTTCACACCACATTCAAAAGTGTGAGAGACTCTAGAAAGAGGGGAAAGATATTTTTCCACCATCACTCTGGGTGCATAAGTACTATTCCACTTTAATTAGCTACATGTGGACATGGTATGTTCATGCAGAGTTAACAAGAGAAACAGTTAACTACCATGACATGACCTTAGGTATGATTCAGACCTTTGACTATTTTTCTACTAAACTTTTAGTGAATGAAGAATTAGAGATTATGAAGTTTCTTACTTTGGTAGATAGTGAAAAAGATAAGGAAATCATGTTAGATATGTTTGGAGAGTTAGATTTGGAGGTGCACTTTAAAGAAGAAGAGATAGATGAGGAATAACTTGGGTGAGCCTAGCTAGAAAAAGAGAAGGGTAAATGGTTTACATGATTGATGAAGAAGAAATAGAGAATCTAGATATTTATTACACTATAGGTATACATGAGGTCTTAGATAGTGCTGATGAGAAGGTGTGCACTTATCATGAGACTATGACATGAAGAAGGTCAATATTAGGATAGATAAAGAACATAAGGAGGCCATTATTGGTGATTATTGGTCTGAACAAGAGGTGGCAAATATTATTGAGCAATTTCATGACTTCAAGGACTTATTTATGTGACACTATCATGAGTTCAAGGGAGTGGATCAATCTTTGGGTGAGATGAGGATCAAGTTAAAAGAAGGTGCATGCCCGATTAGGAAGAGGCCTTACAGGATGAATCCTAATATACGAGTCAAAGTCAAGGAAGATATTGATAAGATGTTGAAATATGGAATCATTGAGACCATTGAGGAGTCATAGTGGGTTAGCCCCATGGTGATAAGCATAATAAAGGATAGTAGGATAAGGATCTATGTGGACTATAGAGAGTTAAATGTTTCTTGTTTCATAGACCCTTTTCCCACACCTTTTACTAAAGAAAACTTTCACCACTGAGTGGGGAAGTTTTGAATACATAGTTATTCCATTTGGGTTAAAGAATGTGCCTACAATATTTTCATGCATTTTTGTACAAGCATTTGAGTAGTTTATACTTAAGTTTTTACATGTTTATTTGCGTGAATGGACTATGTATGGGCTGGTAAAGGATCATCTTGTGAAAACTTTGGACTTATGTTTGAGAGGTACTGGTAGTTGAGGATCTCTCTCAAAATTAAGAAATATATCTTTTCAAACCCCTTTGGGACTTTTTTGGGACATATTATATGTAAAAAAGGTTTTTTGGTGGATCCTGCTAAAGTTGTGGTTATCTTGGGTTTGGAGGATCCTAAAAATCAAAGTGAGGTGTGTGGGTTTTTAATGCACAAAAGGTATTACAGGAAGTTCATTAAGGGATATTCTAAGATTATTGTGCCCCTGGAAGAATTTTTGAAAAATAAAAGTTCCATTGGGATGAGGTGCAACAACTAGCATTTGAGACATTGAAGGAAAGACTTACTTTTGTGCCCATTCTACACTTTCCTTCTTGGGAAAAACTATTTCATGTACATGTTGATGCCTTTGGCATGGCCATTGGTGCAATGTTATCACATCCTAGTGATGAGATTGTTGATCATCATATTTATTTCATGAGAAGGAAGTTGACCCCATCTGAGCACAACTATACAACTACAAGCACGAAGTGTTTTCCATGATTTACGTGTTACACAAGTTTAGATAGTACTTATTGGAAACTCCCTTTATATTTTATACAGATCACATGACACTTAATTACTTGGTTAATAAGACCGTTTTGTAGGAGCACATATGTTGATAGATTCTCTTGTTTCAGGAATTTGACTTTATAATGGTGGTAAATCCAGGAAGAGCAATTATGGAATAGATCATTTATCAAGAATTGACTCGGTGAGAACATGTAAAGCATTGAGGACACAATTCTAGATCCACATCTATTCAAATTGAACCACATGCCCTATAGCTTAAAGATATATATGTATTTTTGCATACTTGTGTGGCACATGAAGGGATGAAGAGCTTAGAGAAGAAACAACTTGTCATACGTGCTGTGTCTTACATGTTAATCAGTGGATATTTATACAAGGTAGGTCATGATGATATTTTTAGACAATGTGTACTTGAACATGAGCATGAATCTATAATTCAAGAATCTCATGGTGGGATTACAAGAGGAAAATATGCAGGAAATGTTATTGCACATAAGTTTTTTTAGTTGGCCTTTGGTAGGAAACACTATATAATGATTGTAAAGAGTATGTCGGGTGTCTTATCATTGTTAGTGCCTTGGGAGGCCTGAGTATAGGGATGAAATGCCATTGAGGCTAATAGTGAGTACATAACCTTTTGAGAAATGGGTAATAGACTTGGTGGGTCCTTTTTCCCCACTTACACATAGGAATAGATCATATTATATTATTACATGTGTAGATTATCTAACAGTGGGAAGAATCGGTGCCTATGAAGGATTGCGCAACAACAAGGTTCTTATAGGAGAACATTATCAACACGTATGGATTTTCGTTGAGCTTAACAAGTGATAGGGGAACACACTTTTTGAATGATACTATCCTAATATTCTTGTTTGAGTTTACGGTGGCGCACCATAAGAAAACACCCTATCAACCACATGCCAATGGGACTGTTGAGGATTTTAACAAGATATTGGGACATAAATTGACAAGGATATGTGATGTTGGAAGGAAAGAATGGGATGATAAAGTATATATTGTACTTTGGTCATATAGGAAAACACACAAATGTTTGAACAAATCCACACCATTTCAGTTGGTGTTTAGCATGGAGGCTATTTTTTTGGTAAAATTTATGTTACCCTCCCTACGTATTGTGCATGCAGGAGGATTGGATGATGAACAAGCACTTGAAGAGTGTATAGATAAATTGATGCAGTTGGATGAGAGGCATGCCATCACACGTTGGAGCTAGAAGATATAGAAGTCTAGGTAGAAGGCATGACACGATAGGCATATTAAGAATAAGTAGTTTGAGGTTAGATAGATGGTTCTTCTTTATGATTCTCGAGTTTGTGTGCCACCCCAAGAAGTTGAAGGTACATTGGTTGGGACCATACATAGTGAAATATATACTTGATTTAGGTTCTTTTCAGTTGCAAGTGTTGGATGAAATGTGGTTTCCCAGTTACTTCAACGGGAGTAGGATGAATCCCTACTATAAATAAGTCTTCTTGGTGTTTGTAATAAAGCGGTGGTTTCATTTAGATTAGATTTCCCTTTAATTCATTTTATTTTTATGACACCTTAAACTCTAAAAAGAAAATTGGCATGACTAAACAAGGAAACCGAACACCAATGCCATCCATCTAACCAAGGGTTATAATTTTAGGAATGTAACATTAAGATAGAAGATTAAAAGAATGCTTAACTAGTATGAAAACAATAAAAAATCTAACTAAACATGCTTGTTAATATGCTTGAATTACCTAACATGGGCCTAAATATATCTAAGAGGGAAATCAAATGGTTATGGTTCTTACTCCAAACAAGGTGAAATGGCCTCTCCTAATGACTACTTGGTCATTTTGGATATCCATCTACTAACCCAATTGAAGGCTTTAATAAAGGATTGAACTTGGCTATATATCATATTTATTATATGAGATGCAAATCAAAGCATGGTGTAAAATATAAAGGAATGAGTGTACCTTTTTTATAGTTTTCCTTTTGGGAGAAACTTGTATTTTGGTGCATGTGGGACTAAAAGCCCCAAATTAGATTAGAATTGTTTATCATGATTAGGCCTTCCTAATCATAATTAGTGAATTATCAAGTGATTAAGAGGTGTGGATCCTTAGTCAACTACTTATAGTCAACTAGGAGGCTAAGATAATCTTTTGAAACTTGTTGAGATGTTGTAGAGGTGAATGGGGTGATTTTGGGTGGTTGGAAGAGGGTTTGAATCAATACTAGGGTATATTGACCAAATCAAGGGGAAAATAGGCCTAATTACCTAATAAATGCTAATTGTCTATTTTGAAGAGGATTTTGACTTACGATTTGCCGTAAAGTGGCATCTTGAATGTGAAAGGGGTTACGTAATAAAAAAACATGGTGTTAATTGGTCAAATTGATAAGGAATGTTAGTTAATTAGCAAAAACCACTAATTATAATGGATGTAAAAAGAATGAGAGGGATTTGTGTGCATTTTGGAAATAAGATTGCAAAATTATAATTTAGGTGACTAAATGTTCCTTTGTTTGAGGTGAAGTTAGTGACTTCACTTCAAACATAGTAGAAAAAAGTGTAAAATAGGTAAATTTTTGAAAAAAATAGTAGGATAAACGATGCCCCCTCGATTTTTGATGGGGTGATAGAAGAAGTCAATTGACGATAAAAATATTATCAAAATGGATAGATAAAAATAGGTCGAGAATGGGAGCAAAAACCTTAGGTGTTGAGAAGGAATAAGAATAGGGATAAACATGGTTGTTTATTGCCCTGAGTGAGTTTTAGAAGAAACATTAGTAATGATAATAAATGATAATGGAAAATAAATGATCAATTAATACAAGAAAGTAAAATGGCATTTAGCTCCATGAAACATACATAATGCAATGCTATACGAGAATGTAAACCGGCTGACCTAACGGAGAAACTAGTGTAATCACATGTACTCAAACAAACAATGGTTAAGATAGTTGCACCAATTTTTTTGTTAACAAGATGTAGTTCATGAATATTTATGTTGTAACGATAAGGGTTAAAAATGATGCCCCAAGAAATAACACATGTAAGGGGAAAATGGAGGACACAATTAGTCCCATGGAAAAGCTTTCGTGCACTATGACATAGTCCCCGACAACTCATTGTTGCATGAGAGGACCGACGTAGTATGCGGTCGAGATTTTTTTATTAGAGGTAGATCATGATGGTCACAAGTTGTTTGAGACGAGAACAAGAAATAACTATAGAGAGATGCTTTTGTAATACATATTTCAAAGTTGGAGGATGTTGTAATTGACACGGGCTTTAGATGCATATAAATTGTTTACCAATTTTTGTAAAATTTTAAATTTTTACAATTTGTTTTCAGATTTTTAACAATTTTATCAATTTTATGTTCCTTGAAATCTACATGACCAAAAAGTTGTCAATGTCTACATCTGATATGAAGCATTGTTTGGATCTTCAATCATATGTAACATCTTCTTTTCACCATATAACTTTACAAGATTTCCTTCCAATGGTATGGTTGCATATGACATATCCATTTACACACTCTCCCCACACTAGCAGCCCATTTCCTTGATAAGAGCATGCCCCATTTGGCAGAAGTCCACAATAACCACATTCATAGTTAAGGATTTGCTAGGGTAAGCTGATAATTACACTATTAACCCTTTAACATATCCAATCACAGGAACTTCCCTTGAATCCATAGTTGTGCATTTTCCAAAGTTGTTATCACTTTGATGTTTAATTCATTCATCACCTCAAGGGGAATCACATTACATGAAGCTCCCGAATTAAACATATAGTTATGCACCAACCTATCCTTGATGATCAAAGTGGTGTAAAAAGGATCAACGTCAAGTTGAGATTCCAAAAGTGAGGTGCCTAAGTATGCTTTTGGTGATTCTCCCAATTCTTCTAGGGCTTGTGGTTTCTCAAGCTCGAGATTATAGGAGGAAGATAAACACCATTCAGATTATTGCCTTGTGTTGTTATCTCTTCTTTAAATCCCAAATACTCAAATGCCCACTTTTTATGCTCAGGAATTCTGAGCAATTCAACAATAGGTACAATGACTTTGATTTGACTCAAAATATAGGCTATATCACATGGAGCATATTTGGGTAAGGCAGTGTTAGATGGAAGATTTATGATTCCCTTTGGTGGTATAATAGTCTTTGCAACTTGGGCATGAGCTGGGGTAAAATATAATTTTTATTTGGAGAAACAAGACCTTTGTTGAGTGTATCCTTCTTAGGGGTTTCCCTGGGGATATTAGTGAGAAGTGGAGTTTTTGGTTTGGCCTAAGGACCTCCCCCTTTGATAAATCTACTTCTTGTATTATGTTCCTTTTCTTGTACAACCATTGCATTCATCAATAGTTTCCTATCTTCCTCAGAAGGTATTCCCCATCATACTTCTTAATCATCAAGGCCCTTAGGTATTCAAAATCATGATTAGGTAAATCAAAATCCTGCACCATATCAATCTCAACACCATCATCATGTGAGAGAGGTAATACTCGGTGAATGTAATCCTAGAAACTCTGAACATTCTTAGCACTTATTAAATCAGTTGAAGTAGCCCTCTGTGTGAATTTTCAGGGCATTCCATCATGCACACATCACCATAAGCTTCATCATCATTTACCTCTTCAACCTCTTTACTCAAATCACATGGGGAGTGTGGCAAGAAACACTTATCACACCAATCAATAACGTGAGATTATTCCACCATAGCAACCCTGGTAGTCAAAGGATATGTGACCAATATTTTTCTCTAATTTGTGGTTGCTTATTACTTGATCCCAAGCACACCTTTCCTCTATCATATGAGCTCGATCGTTTCTAGAATGATTTCCAAATCTATCTTGGATTTTTGTTTTATGCTAACCTTGAGAGCTCTATCCTATCCCTTTTTTTTCTCTGTCCAAATTGTATGATATTTCTTTAACCTCCTCCAGATCAATTGCTTTATAGTCCTAAGTTCTTTCAAGGTTGATCAGTTTGACACATTCTCTCTTACGAGGTTTTCTAACTACCTTGATATTATTTTCAATATGTAAGGCCATAGTGAAATCTTGCCTTAATGTTTCAGGGTTCTTGTCTCTTAAGTAGTATGCATCCTTTTTGTCAAAGGAATCAAAATATTTGATTAAACAAGACTCATCACTTGGCCTTAGGATTATAGGTAATTTATTCAGAGTCTTATTGAATCTAGTATTAAAATCTTAGACAGAATCATTGGGATTCTTTTTAATATTTTCAATTTCAGAAAGAAGGAATCTTGGGTCATTCTTATCCCCATACTATAATCTGAAGTCATTTTACATCTCAGTCCATGAGTCCATTGAACTGTCTGAGAAAGTCTTATACCAGTCACGTGCATCTTCTTTGAGAGTATGAATGAATAATTTTATGTACACATCCTCATACTCAATTTCAAAATCTTCCATCATGTTAACAAAAAGTCTCAAATGTTGATCCCCAAAGTAATGGCATTATTTCCCTAAAATTTCAGTAGCTTGTTCCTCACATCTTGGGGTACAACATTAGGATACCCAACCATGCCTCTAAAATTTATTGGTCTAAAATTATTGAAAACAAAAAGTGGTCTAGGTGGGGGCTGAGCCATATTATCTTGAGGAGGTGATCCTAAAAGGTAAACAAACCATTAAGGGAACAAGGGCCTTAAGAGCATAAGAGTATAAATTTCTAAGTAAATATCCTCTAATGATTCAATTTCGTGAAACACCCTATCAGTCCTAGATGATGAAGGGAAAAATGAGGGATACGTTTTTCAGACACAAATGATGGCCCTTCACCGGTTGGAGAATTTAGTTTTTTATGAGGGATATTTGATTCAAAATTATCTAAAGATGTAGGGTAGTCCTCAACTACAGGTTGATCATCTTCTAGAACTAGTACTACCTTTTCTTTTGACTCTTGAATTTCTAATACTGTCCAAACTCATCTTCCTTTCGAATATCTAAAAATAAATTTTTAGTAGGATCCCTAGTAAATAAATCTCTTCTTCCTTCCAAATTTTTGAAGATTAATGATAAAACTTCTTGACAAAAATTTAGACACTCGTAGCCACCAAAAATTTTAAACTAACACATATTTTCCACCAAGGATTTTCACCTTAGATATGCTAAAGCATTGTAAGTAATTTGTCAATTATTTATCAACACTCAATTTCTATAAAGCTTGATGGATCTGATCATCCTTTGTTGATATTTATCAATATCCACACAATCTAGTGCAACATTTACTAAAACCAAAAAATATTGCACAACAAACTCCCGATCTCATACAATTCTCACAAATTTTAACAAATGATGATATGAAAAAATATATTTGCATACGAATCATTACCATAGGTTTATGTGTGTATGTATTTACACAAATAGTCTCCGAAAATGGTGCCAAATTATTTTTGGTACCCAAATTGATCCTTCATTTGGTGAGAAGCATCACAGGTTGATGAGGATGCTTAAAGACAAAAAAATCATAATATGAGTTTTTTTGTAGCTGAGGATGGATTCTAGATGACTCTTTATCACTCTGGTTTGGAAAGGACTGGATATCACCATGCTAAGAGTTTTACCTACCCTTAGTACTTTAGGTTGTGCTTTCAACTAGGGTGAGAGGACCCACTTTGCGACATGTGTTAGTGGAAAATATCAACAGATTAATCAGTATTTGAATCTTCCTTTGAAGTATTTTTAAGGAGACCTTGAGAAAATATGGTCAATACAACATAACCTAACTCTCACAAGTTTTCACCTTAGAAAATGAAGATGTTCTCTAGACAAGGTCAAGCTCCCTAGAGACAACAATAAAATTTGATTGCAACTACATATTTTGGTAAAGGATGGACAAAGTTAATGATCTTATTTATCATTTGTGGATATTCAGTGTAACAATGGATGGTTCATGTATGATATATCACTAAATATGAAATTTATGGTTGGGAATTTAAGCAAGATAAAGTTGATTATAACAAATTCTTGAGAGCTTTAAACAAATGTTGACAAATCTACAAAGCAAAATGACAAATGGCTTCAAATAGTCAGGATGAACCTTCAACTATAAAATTGTGCATCTATGAAAGCTCAAAGACACACGGATTCACACATTCTTCAAGGATTTAACATAAGAACTCATGTTAAAGAATTAATTAAACCTCAGAAGTCCCTAATCTATCATGCTTATGATACACTCATAAAATAACAAACAATTTGTATCACTGAAATGAAAGTAAAGTGAATTTAAATCATTTATTACATTATGAAATGAAAACTCTCTTCATAATGTAATTGAAAATGCCACAATACTATCATGAGGATGAGATCTTGTGTGATTTTAGAGGGATTCTTAATATAATATTGCAACAGGAACACAAATAACTATTTGAAGATATCTCAAAATGATAGTAGACACAACACAGTTCATGATTAACAAAAATTACTTAAGTTTTTTCAAATTGATCAGCAAGGGAAATTTTGTTTACAATCTCAAATCTTATCAATGGTTGGACACTTGCAACCATATTGACATGATCAATTTCAAATATACACAAGAAATAACTGGTTTCTCAAATAAGTTCCTTTGGAAAATGGCTTTTCTTGGCTTTCTCTCCTCTTTTCTCTAAATAAATCTCAAAAAGATTAACCCCCTTTTTCGTGATTATCCTTTTTCCTTTTATATTACCCCTTTTACCTATTAACCTTCAAAAAAATTTCTCCCTAAAGGTATGAATATACCCAAGAATATTTTGTTTTCAAAATTTTTATAGAACATGGAATTTAGAAAGGTTTATCTTTTAAAGTTGCTAGGTTTACAAATCAAAAGTCTTTTCAATTGACTTCACTAGTGCTCAACTGAGATATCAGGTCATTACTTCTAGAAGATTACTTTAATTATTCTTTCCGATATTGATTAGGTAATCATTTCAAACAATCTCTGAACACTTTTGGATGACACTGATATGACATATATCCATACTCACTTTTCAATAATCTACCTTGGGCACCACACACTCTGCTTCATGTCTCATTGGCTTAATTTCCACACATAGTTTTTGTCAAATCACCTTGATTTACCATCTCTACTCATTCCTAACCTTTTCCAATTCTTAAATTCTCCTTTGTGTGAACTGAACAAAATCTCCTTCATTTCATGGGAAAGATTGCATCAAATCAAAAACATATGTCTCCTTTTCATTATAAAACCTAGCTCAATTTCATTATCATCATGCCTTTCCCTTCTTATTCTGAGTATAAGAAATTTCAAAGAAAATGGTGAAGGTACTTGTAGCTCACAACCTAAAGGATATTTCTTTAGAGGACTTAAATCATATTTTTGATTTAAGCGGTCATGATGAAGCTTTTTTCAGGGCTCTGTTTGATATAGAATGTGTGGGTGACACCAGAGGGCCCTTAACATACTAGTAAGTCTAGTTAGCAATTCTTACAAGGCTAATCAGGATCAATCATATGTTTACATCCTTCCAGTTATGTATTTCCATCTTTTTAGATGGGAGCACATGAAAAATCCCAAATATTTAAAAATATACTGGGTTGAGAGAAGACCTTAGGTCTCCAGGAAAACCAATTTTCAATGTCCCTTTTTGTGTGATGAGGGGTTTGTATCAAAATATATTCCCAAGGAATCATATGTGTTGTATGATAAATCCTCCATCGACAAAGTTCCTGCTATTTCCCACAAAATAGATGAGTTGGAGAAAAGGATTAATTTCCTAGAGAAAAAGCAAGTAGAGACCATGCCTTCGCAACTAGTTTCAGCACCAGGGTCATCTTCAGGGAAAAGGAAAGGTGAACCACAACCTCAACCTCCAATCGTTATCTCAAATGGAGAAGATGACCAATCATTGTCTTATCGCCATTCAAGGGAAGCCATTTCCTATGCTTGGGATAATGGGGGAGACTTTTTATTCAGTCTTCCACCTACTTAATGCATTGTTCTCTTCGGGAAGAGCATAAATTGTTGGGCTCCCAACCAATTCCTTCTCCGAAAGACAATCCACCTTTCACAAGGAAATGGGAGGCTGGGTCAAGTTTGAAGCCTTGTAATCAACCTAGTTAACAACATGCCATATTTCCCCCAACCACTTTAGGTGTCCCCTCTCAACCCACTCCCAGCATGTCGACCCTTCACAAAGGGAAAGGAAAGACAACATTCTTCACAGGAGGTCTAGATCTTTTAGATTGGGTTTCATCTCAATAGAATAAAGTTGAACTGGAGCAAATCATGAGTCATCCTAGAATGACTTTGGAGGCATTGATGGATATGGGAATGTCCCAGGACTTGGTATGGTCAGTCATTTTCATTCAAACAACACAAGGCTCAAACAACTTTTGCTTTGAGGAAAAAAACTTTTGAACAAGCTCCCCTACTAGGAGGAAGCTATGAAGTAGGGATGAAGAATGCCTAGATGTTGTCTTCCTTTCATTTTTTCTCTTTCTGGCATGTATATATATTTCTTTGTCATGAGCAAAGACCCATATAGAACCCCATTATGTTCCTTGTTCAAAATGCAAGAATCATAGCAATATCAATCATTTACATACTTATCCAAATGTATGTTAATTTCATCAAAGTAAATTTGGCATTACTACATTCTTACATCTTTCAATTGAAATAAAGGCACAAAAAAATTTAGAGAAACAATTACTTACCATGGAATAGAATTGTCATTTTAAAACATCAGTTTAAAATGATGAATATGAAAAGAGAATATAGTTCAAGGAACAATTGTGTAAGCATGTTCATCACCCTTTGCATCTGCATTTTCTTCTTCTTCAGCATTTACTTTTGTATCTTGTTATTTTGGTAGTCTCATCACATATGCATCATACCTTTTGAATAAATTTTTAACCTCATCCTCATCTGGTCTTGTATGATGCTAGAAAATCAATACCTACCTAGATATTACATCAATGCAATGGCCCCTTTTCCGTTTATATTCCATTGGCCTTGCGTTCAAATCTACAATTCTATTCTCAATATTTTTCATGGTCTTAATAACTTCATATAAGAAGTCATTCTTCAGAACATTCCTTTCAAAATAATTAAGTAAGAAATCAATCTTCATATCCCCATAACTCTTGTTGAACTTATCAATGACCATATCATCTAACTTTAAGTCAATAGCATCGAGAGTATCATTAACCCAATTTATCTTAATTTCAAGTTTTCATTGATCCCATTTAAGGTCTCTACTCAGATTTTTGAAAATTCTTCAATATCATGTTGGCTTCTTTTGATAGCTAAAGGCACAATATATTATTTCTCAACCAAATCATCACTAAGCTAGGTAATATGGTCCAACTTGGGAAGAATACCTTCAAAATAGAAGATCTCATTGTCACATTGTTTAATTATCTCATCAATTTCATTGAGTCTATTTTTGAGATCTTCATATTTTGATCTGGCTTCTACAATTGCTTCTTTTCCCCTCTTGGTCAATTTATCAATCCATGTGTCTACTACTTGAACCTTCTTGACAGCCTTTTTACCTTATTCATTCCTTCAGGGGTGTTTATATAGGCACTTTCTTGCATTTGACTAGTATTCCCTATCAACTATTGCAAACAAGAACTCAAGGCCTTAACTTTCTCCTTTAGTTGCCTTTTTTCATTCCATCTTCATCAAAAAAATTTAGAAGATCATTCACTTCCTTAGACACTCCTTGCTTCAATTGTTCCCTTGAATATTTTCTCAAGGGAATAATCTAAATGTTATAATCATTAGCTATTATGTATTCTCTAGTTTTACCCTCAAAAGGGGTTGTTATTTCTAATTTCCTTGCTCCAGATGAATCAGTGTGGGTTTTTGTGATGGTCCTGGCCTTTTTAAGGCTCTTACTACCTTTGGAAAAGACAGAGCAATAAGGTCAACAAATTGTATAGGGAGGACCTCTTTTTCTTCATTTGAAATCAACTCACTGATCCACCCCTTTTCTAAACTTGTTATAGCTTTTATTTCTTGTGATTCCTACTGGAGTTTCTCAGAAACAACTATCATTTGTTTGGATAATTATTTTTCATTTTACACCAATGATTATGTATGTTCCTGATTACTTATTTCAATGGTCCCTATGCCAATCTCACCCTATGCTACTGATTCTTTTGGATGCTCTTTTTCATGGTCTGGAACTTTAGATTGATCATTTTTTCCTTGATTTGTATCAACATTCAGGGAAACTCCTTCCTTTTTCTCTAGTTGAAACCATATTGGAGTCCATTTCTTCTCCAAAACTTTCTTGTACCAAAATTTGGGTTATGGGCTTCTCTCTCCCAAATTCTGTTGAGTTACCATCTTACTATTTTCATGCTCTAATGATGTATTTGGAAATTCCATGGTAGGTTGTTCCTCTAGAAAGAACTCTACATTTTCCATTAACGGTTGTAAATCCTCACCAATAATGGTTTCTTCATCAACAATTGTATCTTGTACTATTTTCAATTTTTCTTCGAAAACATATTTTCCCTCCTAAGGAAGGTCATCAGTCTTGGTAACCTCAACAGAAATGGATATAACCTCTTCTACTAATAACTCATTATTAATATCTTGTTAAAAAAATTACTCTAGTTTACCCAATTCCAAAACAATTTCTTATGGGGAAAGTAATTTAGTTTCTTGGATGCCACTTCAATAGTTGGTACATGGATGTCTTTTCCAATTCTTTTCTTTCTTGAATGTTACCCACTAGTGTCAATATTGGTTCATCTATAGATAAATTAAGTGCATCCAACATGGAAAATTATTCACCAACATCAACATTAATTACATCAGTTTGGAACTTTGTAAATTCGTGTATTGTTTTAGCCGGAGGTATATTTATTCCTTGGCAAACAAAGTTTCAGATATTTTCATACGGGGTAATAAATTGATTATCTACTAAATTAACTAGTAGTACTTCCCATAGAAACTAGAATCGAGTGCATTCCATTATTTTTTCCACAAAGGAAAGAGGTGGGATCGGAGGATATAATTGTTTCACATATGGTAGTGATGAGTCATGTTGATTTTGGAAAGTATCACTCTTCTCAAACTCGGGGATCAATTACCACATCCCGGTGCTTGAACTTTTTAGGCATATGGGCACCTACTCTTACCAAAATTGGATGGTGAATAACCTTGTGTTTTTGTGTGTCCTCTCAAACCTTTTTAAATCTGGTGTTTCTCTTCTTTCATCCTTGTGTGGCTTAGACTGAATATGGCCACTTGTAATGGCTCCACTCATTAAATTTTCAGCACTATGTTGCTTTGGAAAAACACTTCGATGGACCACATATGATGTCAAACCTTTCCCCTTTTCCTAAATTTTCTTTGAAAAAGTAATGGGGTATTTTCCATAAACTTTAAAAGCATCTCTTTAGCCATTTGCATGAGAACTAACATAGAATTTCCAATTCTACTAGTGGTTAATGTCCACTCATCAATGAATTCAAGATTAGTCCTTTTGGATGGCAATTGAGGGGCCTTTCCTCCTAGTGGGTCCATTCTATCTATGTCTTCCCTCAGGGGTGGAATATCCTCACTCAGGTTTCCCAAACTTCTGAAGTTGTTTAGGATTTTTGTATTCTGGATTGAAAGATCAATGTTCTTTTAGGCCAACCAGTTTACAGTCCTCATTACATCAGCTATTCTTAAATAAGGATCATCAGATTCTACCACATTCTAGTTTGGAGGAGATACATGATGATCCCCCACCTTCTAATCAATATAGAATTTTCTCACTATGTGTGGATCATCCATAATCCCCTCTAGGATAACCAAAATTTTGTAGTCTACTATCTATGACAAAGTCATTCTAGAAAATTCCCTTAATTTGACTTCTTCCTCATCCCTACAGTTCATCCAGTAATCCTCAAAATGGGGCTCATGCTCAAAGGTATTTGCAATGTTGTTAAACACCCATCTAATGTCATAATTAGGCCTTGCCTCAAACTTTTCCATATCAAATTTCTACATTTCCTCTTCAATCAATCTAGCCTTTATGATGGAAGGGCATGAATACCTTCTAATTCGAATAGGAAATTTGATATTTGTTTTATGCCTCCCAACAATTATTTTATGCATAGGTGTCAACTTCCTTGCTAGTTCACATAAAATCAATTTATCATCTACATACCTAGGCAACTTATATGGCTTTCCCTCAAAACCACTAACTCTTATGTAAGTAAACTTTTTATATTGGATGAAGCAACATCCATATTCCAAAATTACTTGTACAGGTTCTTGAGACATCCTATATTGTCTTGACAATGGCTGTAAAAGACAAATGATTGGGGAAAAGAAAGCGTCATTAACTAACCTTACATTCCCACTCCATTTGATTAATTACAGTTGGGGAAATATCTCATGTATTTAGAACTTCTTGAAAATTACATGTGGTGACAAACCGGGAAGCGTCTATGCCCAACAACATTGTAGATTAGGTAAGTCATCATGTAAAATTCTAGCTATGAATTATCACCCATCTCAATTATTGTTGCTAAGGTGATGATGTGCTCATGGAGTGCATACGAAATGAAATTTACCCAATGAGATGCTCCTTTTCTCTCTAGAATAATCCATATGTATGTAGTCATCCATTATTTGAATTCATTTATAGTTTCTAAACCTGCCATTCGACTTAGCAACACAATGAAATCTTCAACCTCCTCAACAAATTGTGCCCTAACCAACTTTTTAGGGATTCTAGCCATTGTCTTCTTCGTAATAAGCCATTTTGTATTTATCATCTTGACATAGTCATTATTTTTGTTTCATAATATTGCAGAGCTAATTTGATAGCAATGGTGATTACAGGAAACTTTAGCATTATTCTAATGGCTACAGGTGTCAAATTCAAAACTACATCCCTACTCCCATCTAATACTTCCCTCTTTTTAGGATCATAATTCATAACACAATGCCATACCAATTTTGGGAAATGAACTATTGCGGTAATAACACTTGCTAAAGTAATACAATTGTCTTGAATTGCCTTAAGGGATTCACTCTTATGGGGGCTATTAAGCCTCTGAAGAAAATCATCTAGATCAGCACACATCAAGTCTATATCTGTAATATTGTCCAAATCACTAGTGACCCCTGACGCAATCGAGAATGAAGATGGCATAGTCTTCATCCCTTAAAAACCTAAATTTACTTTAAACTAACATGCCACTAAAAGAGAAATATAGGAGTTTCAAAGCCCTTAACTTTCAATCCATGAGTTCCTGAGAAATTTAAACCTAGATAAACAACTTCTTAAGTCCTTAGGTTTGTAATTTGATCTCCATAGCTAATGATGCAATAATTCTTCGCAAAAATCAAAAAGGTAGTAACAAAAATCAAGCCAATTGGTAAATAAAGATGAAAGTATTCAAAAGCTTTAAAACGTCCTTGATTTACATAGCAACATTAATGGTGGTAGAAATAAATGCAATGTATCATGACCATTCAATCCGTCATTTACAATTTTAAAAAAATAATCCGTCCACATGGAATTAAGTTTTTCGCTATCAAGAGATCAGAGACACCTCTTTTAATTTTGTAGCATTAGAGAACTTACACACTTTTGGAAAACTTAACCTACCCATCCACCTTTTGGTTTTCAATACTGGCTTGACACATGGTTGCACTTGAGTTATATCAGGGATGCGATGATTTTTACAATTTTATCCCACTTCCTTTTCAAACCAAAAATGCTTGAGTTCCCTAGTGATCCACATCTCAGTCTTTTGAAACTAAGTAGCCACATGTCCCTTGTGGGTTTCGGGAACTTTTACACTTTTAATCCTTTCTTCATAAATGCGTAAAGCTACAAATATGTTTTTCCTCCCTGTATACATTCCAATTATGACACATGTACACTCCTTGACACCAATTGAGGAATTATTTTGTGCTACCTTTTGACTACAAATATTCGAGAGAACATTTATCAGATGACAGGGTCGATTTCACACTTTGTGAATGTGAGAGAAAATTACAAGTTTGAAAATTTGACCCACCACACAACAATCAATTGGGAACTTCCACATATCAGTGGTTACTAGGAGAGAAATTTAAAATAAAAGACAAGACCCAAAAGTAATTTACAACAAGCGATCCCTCAAACTCTAGAACTTAAAACACAACATCTTCCCATAAGAAACTACTAGATAATGCACATTTAGACATGATCCTCAATCGAAAAAGAGGAAAGACTAAACCATACACAGAAAAACCACAAATTTTACTCACACATCAGTAGGGAATGCAAAAATATAGCAGACAATGATGGAAAATATTAACCGAATAAGGGCGAGATTATTTTCAACCAATTCTTATTGCTTTATTCAACTTGCCCATTTCCTTGGGGATTGTAATTAGATTCATATGTGAGATTTATTTCATACTCTTGACACATGGCCACTAAGGGTTTAGCTCGAAAGCTCATAGCATTATCAACAATTATTTTGGCAGGTACTCCAAATCTACAAATTATGTGATTTAAAACAAAATCCATAACAATCTGGTGAGTTGCCTTCTTAGTAGGAATTGCTTCAACCCATTTGGTGAAATAATTAGTAGCTACCAATATCCATCTATGGCCTACACTTGAAGGATCTGATATTTCACCAACAAAGTCCATACCCCACTATTTAAAAGGAGCTTTGACTGATATTGGTTGTAAAGGGAGAGCCCTTGAAGCTTTCAATATTCCTGAAAAAGTGTTGGCAACTCTCACATCTTCTAACTAATAGATTTATATCTTTAAAAAGTGTGGGCCACCAATAACCAGCTCTTAAAATCTTGTGAGCAGTTACTCTTCCAACAAAATTCCCTCCACACACTCCTCCATGGAACTCAACAACTAGTTTAGGGGCTTCATCTTCAATAATGCACCTCAAGAGAATCCCTTCAGGATTCTTCCATTCCATCCATAATCAGTGATAATATATTTCTGGGCAGCCAACCTAAGTACCCTCTTCTGATTTTTACTCAAATGTCCAAGACATTCCAAATTCTTAAGATAGAAAATGATGTCCTTGTACCATGTTGAATTAATCAATCTTTCATGGACATTTATATCTTATCCCTCAATTTCATTTATTTCCATTACTGTAGGTTGCTTTCTGCTATTATCTTTGCCAACCCTAAACCCCTAACTAACTTGGTGGTTTGAATATCCATGTCATACTCTTGTAATTTGTTCACCCACCGACACCTTTTTCTTGAGATTTCCATTTCTGATAGAATATCCTTGACCATAGTATGAGGAACATAGGCTATGATCTTGGAGCTCAAAATATATGGTCTAAATTTTTTTCTCTTACCAAAGAGAAATCCTACTTTTCCATAATAGTATATTTCAATTCTACTCCTTGAAGTTCCTTACTAAAGAAATCAATTGGCCTTTCATTTCCTTCATCATCCTTTTGCAATAGTATAGAGGCAATAGTATTTTTATAAGAAAAAGAAAACATTTGAAAATCTTTCTTGTAATTAGGGGCTACCAAAACAGGGGAATTCTTTAATGCTTCTTTAATCCCAACAAAATATTGGATAGCTTTTTCTTCCCATTTGATAACCTGATCCTTTTTTAGCATACTTGTAATGGGGATAGTCATTTCAGAAAAGTTAGAAATAAATCTCCTAATGAAATTTATTTGTCCAAAAAAGGATTGAATTCCTTTTTTGGTTTTGGGTATAGGGATTTTTCCAATAGCTCCTACTCATTCATGATCTATCATGACCCATTCCTTAGATACGATGTTTCCCAATAAATTTTCCATCCGAACCCCAAAGTGGCATTTTTTACGATTCAGTAAAATGCCATACTCTCTACACCTTAACAACATTCTCTCCAGATGTTGTAAATGATCACTTATTTTTCTTGAAAATACTGTCACATCATCCTGGTACACAACAATGAAATCATTTATATATCTTGAGAATACTACATCCATAGCTCTTTGAAATGTTTCTCTAGCATTCATTAGACCAAATGGCATTCTTACATACACATAAGTACCCCATGGAGTGGTGAAAGTGGTTTTGATTCTTTCTGACTATTTCACCACCACTTGATTATATCTTGAGAATCCATCCAGAGTAGACAATAATTCCGAGCCAGTAACTAACTACAACATGTTATCCATATTGGGAAGGGGATAATTATCTTTGATTGATGCTTTATTCAAGTTCCTAAAATCCACACACAACCTTATATCTCCATTCTTCTTTCGAACTGGCACTAGATTTTCCACCCATGAAGAATACCTTGTGGGTTGTATAATACCTCCATCCCTTAAATTTTTTAATTCTTCTTGAATTTTGAGGGAAATAAGTGCATTGATAGATCTTTACTTTTTATTTAATGGATTAGAATTATCTTCGGTGGTATTTTATGTTGGAAAAGGTCTTCCTATATGCCTTCAATTTCGAATATGACCATGCTAAGCGATCTGGTACTCTTTCAACAATTGGATATATGATTCTATTTCTTCCTTATTCAAGTTACCACCTAGCCATATTCTCCTTGGTTTTTTTTTCCATCCCGGGTTGTGTTCTTCCACATATCTCGAAGTTGACATATTGTTGTTGCAGACTCACAGCACCCCTGGATGCAGATCAGGCTTCTAGGTTGATCACTCTAGCATCCAGTGTGATTGCACAACATGGAAATCTCTCTCCAAGTGTGGGCACTTGTTAAACTAAGAGAGGTTCCTCATCTATTATGCAGCTGATCTATATTTGCAAAACTACGAGAGGTTTGAAACCTAATCCTACTCTAAACTCTAAGGAGACGAGAGATAGAAAACATAGAAATGAAACTAAACTAACGGGTGATACACCAAAGGAGGAGTGGTGAACACTTCTTGTTCTGTAGATAAACACAGATCATAAAAAATTCAACATAAGACATCATCCACAAGCTGATAAGATGTAATCAAAGGTTTGAAATGAAACAAAAAACACAAACAAAGGGTGAAAACTGATCACAGAGCCTGTATTGTCATTTACACTGTCAAAATCCTTGTATTACAACATCAAAAGGGTAGAAAACCTATTACAATTTTAGAAGAGGTTTGATACTTGCAAAAATCACTTGTTACAAGTGAAAGAAGAAGCCTGCTATCCAAAGAAATGTTCCCCCTTTTAGAAATGAGCCAAATCTGGCTTTTACATGCATGGGTCGAGCCCAGGGGACAGAAAATGTACAAAACATGGGAGCCCATCCCCCTCCTTACTGCGGAGTGCATTAAAATGGCATGGGGGACCTTACAAGCCCACACCCTATCATTTTGATTGGTTTACAGGAGAATGCGACCCATTCTGCATTAAATCTGGTCGTTGAAATGTCACTTCTGGCCATGAACATGCGTCAGAGCCGTTTCTTGATTTTCTCTCTCTAGACTACACCAAAACTCGAGATTAACCCCAGAATCATGTAGAGAATTTCACAAGCTTTCCGTTGATATAAAGAACGTGCCAATCGAGCTCTGGATCAAAAGATATGGAGATCTGAAGATCTAGGGCACAAAACAGGCGAAAACAGATTTTTAAATTTCTTCCCGCGCTCTGCCACCTGGATGACACGTGGCATGCATTGATTGGTCGCGTGATTCTCTCTCCTTCACTTACCCATGGGTTTTTCTTGAATTTTGACCTTTTTGATGATTTTGGGACCTTTTCCACTTTTTTGCGCTTCCACCCCTTTGGACGACACGTGGCATGATCTTGTTGGAGGACAGGGCGCGGGGTCTTACTTCACTTCTACCCCCTTTTTGGTGAACTCGGCCAAATCCTCTAACTTCTCCCCGAGCTCCGCACTTCCCTGCTCCATTGGACACGTGTCCAATTCCTATTGGCTCGGGCTGCCCCTTCAAAACTTGCCTTTTGACTTTTGGACTTTTCCCTTGTGACACGTGTCACCTCCTGGTTGGTCCGCGGGTCTGCCGGCTCTTCCGCGTCCACCGCGTCCTTTTGTCCCGGATGTCCCACTTTTCCTTGTGCCGAAGTTTCTTGTTTCAGCTGAACCGGCTGGTTCGCGTCCTTTTGTCCCAAATGTCCCAGTGCTTCGCGGGACAAATTCTTCCGGTTCGCCCGATCCGGCCGATTCGCGTCTTTACGGCCCAAATGTCCGAAAGTTTGGTGCAAAATTTCTCCTTTTCGGCCGATCCGGGTGGTTCGCGTACTCATCGGCCCGAATGTCCCAAAATGTTAGTCGATTTTCTTATCTTTGGGTGACCGGCTTTCCGCATCCCACGCATCCTTCTGGTCCGAATGTCCCGGTGCTAGAATTTCCCGTTCCGGCCGAACCGGCCGGTTCGCGTCCTTCGCGTATCTTCGTCCCAAATGTCCCTTTGCTGTTTGGGCCACTTTTAGGATTTTCGGCCGATCCGCGCCTTGGCGTCCCAAATGTCCCACTTTCCTAGGACAAGGACTTAGCCGATTTTCACAATTTTTTTCTGGCCCAAGCTTATTTTCTGCAACTTTTTCACATTTTCTCAGAGCTTGCTCTTTTCAACCTAGACAGGAGAGTTAGAAAACTTTCTGAAGGGACCCTAGAAACATGATTTTTTCTCGGGATTAATCAATTTGCCTGGGACTTGAGAATTCTGATGTATGTTACCAATTCAACCCCGGGGGGTGAAATTGGATAACAATTTGGTGACTCGGCGGGGTCATCATGCACTGCTTAGATGAAAAGACCGATTACTAAAGCGAGTCCATTGGGCATGGAGTCATCGAATATTCTATTTAGGACCCTAACTGACTCAGAATGTGCAAGGAGGAAGATGGAATGTTACCTGATGAAAGTAAGGACTGCAAAACATCTCCATGGACAGCAAGCTGTGCCAAAGCACTTAGGGAAAACAAAACTAACCTACAACAAAACAATGTGCACAAGCACTTGGAGGAAAGAAAATCTAATCTAATATTTACAGAGGTAGTGAACTTCCCTCTAGAAGCAATGCTTGAGATAGATTCCATTGATTGGAATCTGCAGTTCTTCACCATCCAATGAGGCCAATTGGAAAGCATTGTTGTTCTTGCACTTTGTGACCATGTATGGGCCACTCCAAATGGCATCAAATTTTGAATGCCTTCCCGGTTTTTCTCTGTCCACATCCCATTTCAACACTAGATCTCCAACTTGAAAAGATCTATCTTTGGCCTTCCTATCAAAGGTCTTCTTGATCAAAGCTTGATCCTTTTCCATTGCTTGGGATGCGATTTCGATCTCTTGCAGCTCCATCAACTCTGCATACCTCACTTCCATGGGCTCAAATTCAAGTAACTCCAGCTGCTTCATGAGTTCCAATGTTGGCAACTCAAGTGACATGGGCAAGATTGCCTCTCTTCCATAGACAAGCCTGAAGGGAGAGTTACTGTGGATCTTTTGGGAGTGATCCTATCAGCCCATAAGGCTGATTTCAGCAGTATGCCAAGACCTCGATTCTCATCAAGAGTCCTCCTAATGATCCTCAACAAATTCTTGTTTGTAGACTCGGCACTGGCCATTACCACGAGGGTAATAGTTCGATGAAGTGCTTAGGTAAATACCGTTCTTGACAGCCCACTCGGTCACCTAGATCGATGAATGCCGATGCATTATCGAGAGATTATTGTAGTAGGTACACCGAATCTGGTTGTTATCCCCTCATAAAAGTCTAAGATGCTAGACTCATTTGCCTCTTTGAGTGCTCTTTGCTTGTCCATTTGGTGAAGTAGTCTGTTTATCAAAATCCATTTGTGCCCTTGGCTTGAATTGGGATTAATGACTCGATGAAGTCAAACCCCATTGCATGAATGGCTGGTCAAGCGAGAGGCTGGATGCGATGGAAGGGCAGAAAGTCTCTCTTTTCTGTGAAGAATGCACAATTCTTACACCTCTTGATCCATGCATAGCAATCTTTGAAGATTTTAGGCCAATAATAACCAGCCTTCATGATTTTTAGAGATTTGTCACTCTTGGTGCGAAATGGCCACCGGTGGTCCACCATGAAACTCTTCCAACACCTTTTGAATCTGACCTGTGCTAATGCATCTCAGTAGCACTCCATTTACATCCCTTTTGAACAAAACTCCATCAACAATGGCATATGGGACAGCCTGCAATCTGAAGTGTCTCCTTTGGGTCTTGTTCATCTCCGGAGGGCATAGGCCTGTGCTTAGGAAGTGCATAATATCTTGGGTCCAGCAAGGAGTGGGGGAAGCATTGTCTTCTTCTTGATTGCCACTTGGCTCATGGCTGTCCTGGACTGTCAAAACAGCCTCTTCTTCATTGCATACTTCCTTTTGCTTCCCCAAAACCAGCTGCTCACACAGTCCTTTCCCTTTTACCAGCTTGGTGATCTTGATATCAATGTCATACTCCATGACACGGGTGATCCAACCTGCCCTTTTCTCATTCAAATCCTTGTTGAGGAGGAAGTCCTTAACCCTAGCATGTGAGACAAGCAGTTGAATCTTATTGTTTGAGACCAAATGTCTGAACTTCTTCAAGCTCCTGATGACAGCAAGGACATGCTTTTCGATGAAAGAATACTTTATTTTCGTAATCTTCAAGGTTTGGTGAAGAATGCTATGGGCTGTTACGAACCTTCTCTATTCAATTTGTGTTAAGATAGGCTGAGATTGTGTACGATCCTCAAACGCATACAACATGAAGTCCTTTGAAAAGTCTGGGTTGATAAGAGTTGGAGCTGTGATATTGCATGCTTGATGCTTTCAAAACTCTCTTTGCCTTCTGCTTTGTCCATTTGAATGCAGACTCTTCTTGACATCATTGTTAGAGGCTTCACAAGAGTGGAAAAATTAGGCACAAATCTGCGGACAAAGTTTATCCTTCTAAGAAGCTTTGAAGAGATTTCTTGTGGTGTGTGTGATGGGAGCGTTCGGATGGCTTGACCCTTTCGGGATCAATTGTTAGCCCTTCCCTAGAGACAATGTGGCCCAACAATTTGCCCTCGTGTGCGAGAATATACACTTCTTTGGATTCAATGACACTCGAACCTTCTACACCTCTGAAACACTTGCCTGAGGTGAAAGAGATGGTCTGCTGCATTCTTTGAGAAGACAGTGATATCATCTAGGTATACCAGCACTATATTGTTGATTAAGCCTTTGAATGCCATATCCATAGCTCGCTGAAATGTTGCTCCGGCATTTGATAGGCCAAATGGCATCTTCTTGTAGGCATATGTGCCCCATTTAGTTGTGAAAGCTGTCTTGAATTGGTCTTCTCCCTTCACCATAATCTGATTATAGCCTGAGTAGCCATCAAGTAGTGAAAACCTTTCTGAACCAGCCACCACCTGCAATATTTGCTCCATGGAAGGGAGTGGATAATGATCCTTGAGAGAGGCTCTATTCAAATCTCTGAAGTCGACACACAGCCTGATCTCTCCATTTTTCTTTCTGACTGGGACTAAGTTGGCGACCCAACTTGAGTGTTTGATGGGGAAGATGATATTGGCCTCAATAAGCTTGCTTAACTCTTTTCTCATTAGAGGTTCAATATGGGGATTCTTTGGCCTTTGCTTTTTCTGACGGGCTTGGATTCGGATCCGGCTCAATAGTATGTTGTGCTGACTCGGGTTGAAACCTCTAGATCTTTGTAAGTCAAGCAAAAACATCTGGGAATTCTTGACAAAGCTGAACAAAATCAGATTTCTCTTGTGAGGTACTTACTTTGCCAATCTACAATGTTTTGCTTTCTCCCACTAAAATAGGCTCTGAATCTTCTCCCTTTACTTGAATGTTCACTTTCTCCTTAGGAATTGATCATTCGGGTTGAAGATTGACTCGAGGTTATGAGGCCTTTTGGTAATTTGTTAGTTCTCAGCTGTACTACCTGATCACCATATTGCTGCTCCAGCTTGTCTTGATTTATGGCGGAGAACTCAGCTTCTTCTTGTAGGAAATTAACAATTTGTTGATCATTCTCGAAGACTTGCCAACTCGTGCCGTTATCGGAGCATTTGGTCTCTCTGACCAATTTGATATGAGGCTGAGATTTCTCACTTTTGATACTCTCTACAACATCAACGCAGCCCCGATTGCTGCAAGTCATCATCGGTGGCTTCATTCTTTTTCTTGGGATGGAATTGATGCTAAAAGCTTCAAAATCTTGATAAGATCCCATACCGATTTTTGTAGCACTTAAGCGAGATCATTTTGGCAGCATTTTTTCCTTTGACTTGGTTTTACGACCAGCTCACTATCACCAAATACTTGTAAATTCCTGATGCCTTTCTTCATTGCCAGTGCAGTCCATGAATTAAGGCTTCATACTCAGCCGTGTTGTTTGAACAGGAAAACTGGAAACGGAAGGCTGAGTAATACCTTATACCTTGCGGTGAAATGAGCATAGCTCCTCCTCCTGCACCTTGTCTACTCCTTGATCCATCAAAGAACAATTGCCATACTTCATTCTTGTCCTTATGATCTGGCTTGGTGATGTTGGGGAGAGGTTGATCCTCTTCATGTAAACAATAAACTCCTAGCTCAGATTCTTCTATTTCTTGATAGGGATCAAAAGCATGCACCTTGCTTGCCCATTCATCAAGAGTCAAATGCGGGATGCTTCGACCTTGGTGTCGATTTCATCGGTGCTTAGGGTGATCTTCTTGATCAAATCTTTGAGCAATTGGCATTAATTTGGTTTGGTAGTGTAAGGCTCAATGTGAAAGTTTGCAATAGGTTCGGACTGATTGTGGCCTTGGTTCCATACCTTGTTACGAATAGCATGTGTGACCAATCAGCGAGACAAATACCCTCCAATCTTGGCCGTGAAGTCCCTTGACAAACACAATGCGAAAAAGTGGTGGCAGGTCTATGGTGACACATCTTGTAACACTATTACGTTGGGACATGCATGTAGTGTGAGGCTCAAACCTCGATTACTCCAACCGTTGTCCTTTGCTGTCCCATCTAATTGCACTACACCCTTGGAGATGACTTCATATTGAAGCCCTAGGCTGATCTATTTGCTTGGGCATTCTTGAACTACTTGCCCCAGTCGATCATGCAATTATGTACCAACTTATCTCCTATGATCAATGAAACATAAAATGGGGGGCTTCAACATTTTACCTTCTTTGACCTCCATGATTTCCTTAAGTGGGTAGCATTTGTGAGTACCTTTTCTTGCATTTGGACTGTTGATTTGAAGTTGACCGAGTCCTTCATGGCAGCTTGTAGCAAATCTCTTTGGCACAGGATGGATAGTGATTCCCACATTGATATGTTTACATTTGTCTTCTTCATCAGTCGATGATGTTGAATGGGGATGAAGCATCCCTCTGCTGTCCCCTAGCTTGCGCATTCGTTCCTTGCACGTGGGCAGCAGCAACTGGCATCTGAGTTGGTTTAGGAGCTGGTTTGGGTGCTCCTTGCATGTTTGGAACTGCATTTTGTTTGCCAACACCTTGTGGAGTGACAAAAGGTCGTGAACTACTTGGGGCCAATGGTTGTTCTTCACCCAAATTTCTTCTCTTTGACCTTGTGTTGGTTGCAACACTCTGAGAGGGTATTTGATTCATACCACAGAAATCTTCAGCCTGCCAATTGACAAGAGTAGTTTCATTCGGAGATGTCCCTTGCTGAGATGCTTCCTGCTGCTGATCTCCTTCGTGGCTGGACTCTTGCGACCCACTGACGGTTTGCACCATCAGGGCTTGATTTAATGCACCGTTAAAGCACATTGATTGGTTGTGTGGCTGACTACACGGGAAACACCAATCATATTCTTGGGCCATGTTATTTTGGACTGGCACTAATGCTTTTGAAGCAGATACAACATTGGGGTTATAGGGCTGAAATGGCCTATTAGCGGGAGGCCTTACTTGGCTTTGATTTTGATTTGCAGCCTGAGTTGGTGACCTATTTTGTTGGTATGGCTGCCTATTAGGCTGAGCTTGGGGTTGATAAGAAGGTCTGAAACCTTGGGCTTCTTTGTCTCTTGAGAGTAACCAGCTCGTTGCCTAGGTTTCTTTGTTTCATGACCTCTTGGAGTTCATTTGAAGCACTAGAGGATGAAGTAGAAGTTTCATTTGAACTTTGATTTCTAGGCGTAGGAACAGGAGCCAAAGTGGGTGTTTGACTAGTGCTTGGATTTTCTAAGTTTGGATACAAGGGCATGGGAGGCCTAGGAGCCAGTTTACCAGCTTGAATAAGATAGTTTTTAGCTCTAATGGCGATGCTATAAGTAGCAAGTAAGGTTGTGCCTCCCATAGATTGAATTAACATAGAAATATCAGAATTCAAAGCTTTAAGGTAATATAGAAAAGCACCTTCTGCTTTGTTGGCCATTTGCCCTGGAATTCTATCCCAAGACCTTTGAAATCTGAAGTTGAAGTCAGTCAGCTGCTCGTTGGGGGCTCTCTTGATAGTTGTCAGCTGCTCCAAAAGAGACAAGTTGTCTCCCTTCTCTCCAAATTGCTCGTGAAGTGCAATGCACAGCTGATTCCAGTTTGTAATAGAACCAGCCCCAAGGCTCCTAAACCATTGCAATGCTTTACCCTTGAATGAAGATGCCAGTAATTTGACAGCCACTTGCATTTCATTGATTTCATGGATTGCACAAAGGTTAGCAATATCTTTAACATGATCTCTGGAGTAGTCGATTTTCTCCGGTGAAGTAGGGAATGTTCTTGAGGCTGCAATAGGAGGCTGGATGTTGTGCATTGAGAGCAAGTGGGCTGCTTTGCTGTGAAGTTGACGTAGGGGTTGTTACGAGCCATTACGATTGGTCTTAAAACCCTTGTATATTGAAAGAAAGGCTGTCGAGGTGGAGGAGTTGAGAGAGTTCTGTTTGGTGGAGATGGAGACCTTTGAATCCTTCTTCCTCTTTGCCTTCTTCTCGGAGATAACTGTAGGTATTCAAACAGCACCTCTTCTTCTCGACTCTTGACCTTGTGGTGATTCTTCTCATGAGTTTTCAGGCTGCACTGCTGAAACCAGTTGATTCTTCCCCTTGGAGTCGCCAGATATGCAAATAATAGCTCTTATAAGCAAGAAAACTGCAGCAGATGCATATCAACTTTGCTGCAATAAAAATGAGACCTCTAGTGTCCCACCGGGCATGCCAAAACTGTTGTTGCAGACTCACAACACCCCTGGATGTAGATCAGGCTTCTAGGTTGATCACTCTAGCATCCAGTGTGATTGCACAACATGGAAACCTCTCTCCAAGTGTGGGGACTTGTTAAACTGAGAGAGGAATCTCCAGATTAGAGGCTGGTTCCTCAAACTCCTCTGATTTAGATCTATATTTTGCAAAACTACGAGAGGTTTGAAACCTAATCCTACTCTAAACTCCGAGGAGACGAGAGATAGAAAGTGCATAGAAATGAAACTAAACTAATAGGTGATACACAAAGGAGGAGTGGTGAACACTTCTTGTTCTCAAGCGAATAAACACAAGATCCAAAAATTCAACATAAACATCATGCACAAGCTGATAAGATGTAATCGAGGTTTGAAATGAAACAAATAATACAAACAAAGGGTGAAACCCATTCACGAGCTTGCATTATCATTTACAGTGTCAAAATCCTTGTATTACAACATCAAAGAGGTAAAAAAAACTGTTATAATTTTAGAAGAGGTTTGATACTTGCAAAAATCACTTGTTGGAGTGAAAGAAGAAGCCTGCTATCAAAGAAATGTTCCCCCTTTAGAAATGAGCCAAATCTGGCTTTTACATGCATGGGTCGAGCCCAGGGGACAGAAAATGTACAAAACATGGGAGCCCATCCCTCCTTGACTGCAGGTGCATTAAAATGGCATGGGGGGACCTTACAAGCCCACACCCTATCATTTTGATTGGTTTACAGGAGAATGCGACCCATTCTGCATTAAATCTAGTCGCTGAAATGTCACTTCTGGCCATGAACACACGTCAGAGCCATTTCTTGATTTTCTCTCTCCAGACTACACCAAAACTTAAGATTAACCCTAGAATCATGTAGAGAATTTCACAAGCTTTCCGTTGATATAAAGAACGTGCCAATCCGAGCTCTGGATCAAAAGATATGGAGATCTGAAGATCTAGGGCACAAAACAGGTGAAAACGGATTTTTAAATTTCTTCCCGCGCCCTGCCACCTGGATGACACGTGGCATGCATTGATTGGTCGCGTGATTCTCTCTCCTTCACTTACCCACGGGTTTTCTTGAATTTTGACCTTTTTGATGATTTTGGGACCTTTTCCACTTTTTTGCGCTTCCACCCCTTTGGACGACACGTGGCATGATCTTGTTGGAGGACAGGGCGCGGGGTCTTACTTCACTTCTACCCCCTTTTTGGTGAACTCGGCCAAATCCTCTAACTTCTCCCTAAGCTCCGCACTTCCTGCTCCATTGGACACGTGTCCAATTCCTATTAGCTCGGGCTACCCTTCAAAACTCACCTTTTGACTTTTGGACTTTTCCCTTATGACACGTGTCACCTCCTGGTTGGTCCACGGGTCTGCCGGCTCTTCCACGTCCACTGCGTCCTTTTGTCCCGGATGTCCCACTTTTCCTTGTGCCGAATTTTCTTGTTTCGGCTGAACTGGCCGGTTCACGTCCATTTGTCCCAAATGTCCCGAGTGCTTAGCCGTGCGGGACAAATTCTTCGGTTCACACCCGATCCGGCCGATTTCGCGTCTTTACGGCCCAAATGTCCCAAAAGTTTGGTGCAAAAGTTCTCCTTTTCAGCCGATCCGGGTGGTTCATGTACTCACGGCCTGAATGTCCCAAACTGTTAGTCGATTTTCTTATCTTTGGTGAACCGACTTTACTCGCATCCCACGCGTCCTTACGGTCCGAATGTCCCGGTACTCTGATTTCCCATTCGGCCGAACCAGCCGGTTCACGTCCTTACGTATCTTTGTCCCAAATTTCCCTTTGCTTTTGGGCTGCTGTTAGGCTTTTCGGCTGATCTATGCCCTTTTGTCCCGGATGTCCCACTTTTCCTTGGACAAGGACTTAGCTGATTTTCACAATTTTTTACTGGCCCAAGCTTATTTTCTGCAACTTTTTCACATTTTCTCAGAGCTTGCTCTTTTCAACCTGGAAAGGAGAGTTAGAAAACTTTCTGAAGGGACCCTAGAAACATGATTTTTATTGGGATTAATCAATTTTCCGGGACTTGAGAATTCGATGTATGTTACCAATTCAACCCCGGGGTGAAATTGGATAACACACATGCCTACTAACAATGTGATCAACATTATCAAATTTTGAATCAAGCATAACCAAACCTCTTGGAATGGTATTTGTCTTCAACTAAATAATATCTTTACCAAAAAGGTTTCTCTTCCCTCGTTAATACAAACCATTAGCTCCCAATCCACATTTTGATTTGTGAATTCCCCTTTGTTTTGTAAAAATATTTGAATTTGGGCATCATCTTCAAAAACTTGCCAATGCTTGACATTATCAAGGATAGACAGTCTTGTCAACACCTCAATGTCATATTCACAATATAGAGACACTATGTAATTTTCAAACCTAGACCCCAGTACTGCCAATCTATCTGCTACAACATTTTGTTTTCTCTCATGGTACACTATGTTGAAGGAGTCAAACATTTCAATGAAATCCCAAACTGCATGCTTATATTGCTTCATTCTCTAATTCTTTGTTGCATACAACTTGTGGACTTGCTTAACTACTAATTTTGAATCCCCTTTAACAATAATGTCTTTAATACCATATCTCCAAGAAATCCTTAAACCCAGAAGCAATGCTTCATATTCTGCAATATTGTTAGTGCATTTGAACTGGAGTTTAAAAGAAAAATTGAACTCTTTCTTATCTAGGGATATCAATACAATACCAACACCATTTCCAAAATTAGAACAAGCTCCATCAAACATCAAAGTCTAAGGGGAACCAAGTTTCTCAGGAATTTACATTTATCAATTTCATGTTCCTTGAAATCTACATAACCAACGAAATTATCAACGTCTACATCTGTATATAATACTTCATATGAAGCATTGTTTGGATCTTCAATCAGATGTAACATATTCTTTTCACCATATAACTTTACAATATTTCCTTCCAATGGTATGGTTGCATATGACATATCCATTTTCACACTTCCACCCACACTAGCAGCCCATTTCCTTGATAAGAGCATGCCCCATTTAATTTGGGAAATCCACAATAACCACATTCATAGTTAAGGATTTTCCAAGGTAAGATGTTAATTGCACTATCAAAATTTTAACATATCAAATCATAGGAACTTCCCTTGACTCAATAGTTGTGCATTTTCCAAAATTTTTTGTCACTTTGATGTTTAATTCATTTGTCACCTCAAGGGGCATCACATTACATGAAGCTCCCAAATCAAACATACAGCTATGCACCAACCTATCCTTGATGATCAAAGTGGTGTAAAAAGGATCAACATCAAGTTGAGATTCCACAAGTGAGGTGCCCAAGTATACTTCTGGTGATTCTCCCAATTCTTCCAGGGCTTGTGGTATCTCAAGCTCTATGATGACAGGAGGAAGATCCACACCATTCACATTATTTCCTTATGTTTTTATCTCTTATTTAAATCCCAAATACTCAAATTCCTGCTTTCTATGCTCAGGAATTCTAAGAAATTCAACAATAGGTATAGTGACTTTGATTTGACTCAAAATATGGGCTATATCACATGGAGCATATTTGGGTAAGGTAGTGTTGGATGGGAGATTTATGATTCCCTCTAGTGGTATAATAGTCTTTGCAACTTGGGCATGAGCTGGGGTACAAGTTTTATTTGGAGAAACATGGCCTTTACTAAGTGTATCCTTCTTAGGGGTTTCCCTGGGGATATTAGGACCTCCCCCTTTGATAAATATACTTCTTGTATTATGTTACTTTTCTTGTGCAACCACTGCATTCATCAATAGTTTCCTATCTTCCTCAGAATGTATTCCCCCATCATACTTCTTAATCATCAGGGCCCTTAGGTATTCAAAATCATGATTAGGTAAATCAAAATCATACTCCATCATCATGTGAGAGAGGTAATACTCGGTGAATGCAATCCCAAAAACTCTAAACAATCCTGGAACTTATTAACTCAATTAAAGTAGCCCTCTATTGTGAATTTTTCAGGGCATTCCATCATGCACACATCACCATAGGTTTTATCATCATTTACCTATTCAATCTCTTTACTCAAATCACATGGGGAGTGTGGAAAGAAATACTTATCACACCAATCAATAACGTGTGCTAATTCCACCAAAGAAACCCTAGAAGTCAAAGGATATAGGACTAATCTGTTCTCTCTAAGTTGTGGTTGCTTATCACCTAATCCCATGGGCCCCTTTCCTTTGTCATTTAACTATGTTATCATTTCTAAGATGATTTCCAAATCTATCTTGGTTTTTTGGTTTATGCTGACATTGAGAGCTCTGTCCTATCCCTTTTTTTACTCCAGATAACTTGTATAATATTTCTTTAATCACCCTAGACAAAGTCTTCATGACGTCCTCTAGATCAACTACTTTATTTGCCTGAGGTCTATCAGGGTTGATCAATTTGACACCTTCTCTCTTAGGAGGTTTTCCAACTGCCTTGATATTATTTTCAATTTGCAAGGCCATAGTGAAAGCCTTCCTTAATGTTTCAGGTTTCTTGTCTCTTAAGTAGAACGTAACCCTTTTGTCAAGGTCATCACAATATTTGATTAAACAAGACTCATCACTTGGCCTTGGGATTATAGGTAATCTATTCATATTCTTATTGAATCTGGTATTAAAATCTTAGACAGATTCATTGGATTATTTTTTAATATTTTGAAATTCAGACAGAAGGAATCTTAGGTAATACTTATCCCCATACTGTAATCTGAAAGCATTTTTCATCTTAGTCCATGACTCTATTGAATTTTCTGTCAAATCCTTATACCAGTCACATGTATCTTCTTCGAGAGTATGAATGAATAAATTCATGTACACCTCCTCATACTCAATTTAAAACTCCTCCATCATGTTAACAAAAAGTCTCAAATGTTGATCCCCAATAATGGCATTATTTCACTTAAATTTATGCAGCTTTTTCCTCACATCTTACAAGACAACATTAGGATACCCAACCATTCCTCTAAAATTTATCGGTCCAAAAGTATTGACAAAAAAATGTGATCTAGGTGGGGCTGAGCCATATTTTCTTAAGGAGGTGATCCTATAGAGGAATTAAACCAATAGGGGACCAAGGGTCTCTAGAGCATAGGAGTATAAATTTCCAAGTAAATATCCTCTAATGATTCGAGTTTTGTTAAACACACTATCACCCTAGATGATGAAGGGAAAAAATGAGGGGTATGTTTTTCAGACACAAATGATGGCTCTTCACTAGTTGGATAATTTAGTTTTTAATGAGGGCTATTTGATTCAGAATTATCTGAAGATGTAGGATAGTCCTCAACTATAGGTTGATCATCTTCCAACACTAGTACTACCTTTTCTTTTGACTCTTGAATTTCCGATACCCTCCATACTCATCTTCCTTTTGAATTCTCCTTCCTAAGATCTAGAAATAAGAAATAAATTTCTAGTAGGATCCCTAGTAAAGAAAGATCTTCTTCCTTCCAACTTTGTGAATATTAATGATAAAAATTCTTGACAAAATTTAGAAAGCGGTAACCGCCAAAAATCGTAAAATAACACGGAGTCGCCACCAAGGATTTTCACCTTAGATATGCTAAAGCATTGTAAGTAATTTTTCAACTATTTATCAACACTCAATTTCTACAAAGCTTGACAAATCTGATCATCCTTTGTCAATATTTATCAATATCCACACGATCTAGTGCAACATTTACTAAAACCAAAAAATATTACACAACAAACTCCTAATCTCATACAATTCTCAAAAATTTAATAAATGATGATATGTAAACAATATATTGGCATACAAATCATTACGAGGAGGTTGGACGTGCATATGTATTTACACACATAGTCCCCAATAATGGCACTAGAATAGTGTTGGTATCCAAATTGATGCTTCCTTTGAAATTGAGCTCCATCACAAGTTGATGAGGATGCTTAGAGAGAAACAAATCATAATAGGAATTGTTTTATAGCCGGGGATGGATTCTAGATGACTCTTTATCACTCTGGTTTAGAAAGGACTGGGTATCACCATCCTAAGAGTTTTACTTACCCTTGCTACTTTAATTTGTGCCTTCAACCAGGGTGAGAGGACCCACTTTTTGATCTGTGTTATTGGAAAATATCAACGGATTAACAAGTATTTGAATCTTCATTTATTATTATTTTTAAGGAGACCTTCGAGAAAACATGGTCAATACAACATAGCCTAACTCTCACAAGTTGTCACCTTATAAAATGAAGATGTTCTCTAGACAAGGTCTAGGTCACTAAAGACAACGATAAAAACTTATTGCATCAGCATATATTGGTAAAGGATAAAAAAATTTAATGATCTTATTTAGCATTTATGGATATACAAAGCAAAGGTGAGGATGGCTCATGTATGATATATCTTGAATATGAAATTTATGGTTGCAAAGTTAAGCAGGATAAAGTTGATTATACCAAATTCTTGAGATTTTTAATAAATGTTGACAAATCTACAAAGAAAAATGACAAATGGCTTCAAATAGTTAGGATGAACCTTCAACTAGAAAATTGCGCATCTATGAAAGCTCAAAGACACACGGCTTCATGAATTCTTCAAGGATTTAACATAAGAACTCATGTTAAAGACTTAATTAAACCTTAGAAGTCCCTTATCTATCATGTTTATGACACACTCATAAACTGAGAAACAATCTGTATCGCTGAAATGAAAGTAGAGTGAATTTAAATTGTGTATTGCATTATGAAATAAAAAATCTCTTCATAAGGTAATTACAAATGCCACAGTACTATCACGAGGATGAGATCTTGTGTGATTTTAGAGGGATTCTTAATCTAATATTGCAACAAGAACACATATAACTATTTGAAGATATCTGTAAATGAAAGTAGACAAAACACGGTTCATGATTTACACAAATTACTTAAGGTTTTTTAAATTGATCGGCAAGGGAAATTTTGTTTACAAGCTTATCAATGGCTGGACACTTACAACCATCTTGACATGATCAATTTCAAAGATACACAAGAAATAACGGGTTAATAAAATAAGTTCCTTTGGAAAATGGATTTTCTCGGCTTTCTCTCCTTCTCTTTTCTCCGAATAAAAATCGAGAAAGATTAAACCCCCATTTTTTCGTGATTATCCTTTTTCCTTTTATATTACCCTTTTTACCTATCAACCTTAAAAAAAAATTCCCCTAAAATTTTGAATATTCCCAAGAATATTCTTTTTCAAAATTTATTCTAGAACATGGCATTTAGAAAGGTTTTTCTTTTAAAGTTGTCAGTGTACAAATCACAAGTCTTTTCAATCAACTTCACTAGTGCTCAACTAAGATATAAGGTCATCACTTCTTGTGGATTACTTTAATCATTCTTACTTGATATTGATTAGGTTATCATTTCAAACAGTCTCTGAACACTTTTGGATGACACTGAAATGACATACATCCATACTCACTTTTCAATAATCTTCCTTGAGTGCCACACACTCTGCTTCATGTTTCATTGGATTAATTTCCACAAATAGTTTCTATTGAATCACCTTGATTTACCAGCTCTTCTTATTCCTAACCTTTTCTCGATTCTTAAATTCTTCTCTCTCGTGTGAACTGAAAATTTTTTCCTTCATTTTATGGGAAAGATTGCATCAAATCAAAACAGATCTCTTTTTCATTATAAAACCTGGCTCAATTGCATTATCATCATGCCTTTCCCTTATTATTTTGAGTATAATAAATTTCAAATAAAATGGTGAAGGTACTTGTAGCTCACATCCTGAAGGAGATTTCTTCAAAGGACTTAAATCATATTTTCAATTTAAGTGGTCCTAATGAAGCTTTTTTAGGGCTCTATTTGATATAGAATGTGCAGGTGACACCAGAGGGCCCTTAACATAACAGAAAGTCTGGTTAACACTTCTTACAAGGCTAATCATGATCAATCCTCTATTTTGAGCCTTCCAGATTATGTATTTCTATAACACCCTCAACAAATGATAAATTCCCTTTTGCATTTAAGTGTTGACATGTGATTTTATGGATAAAGATGTGTTCTTTTGACTATTGAAGATCATGCTTGATAAGGATAAATCTTTTCTGTTCTTAAAAATCATTAGACTAAAATTATATGGTTATCAAGAATTCATTTTCACTTTGGAAAGATGAGTTGCAATCTAGTTTTAAGAGTTGTAGACTTATTTCTTCTTCTAACTCATCCTTGGATCAATTTTAGTGATCCAAGGAATGTTTCAAGTCTTCTTCATAGATTGAATGGTAAATTGACATTCAATAGTTTAAGGGACATAGAAGACTAAACTTTGTATGATACTAATTCTTGGTCTTATTTGAACGTGTTTTCATTTAGCTGTATGTTTTTGCTCGGGTCTTTGGTGATTGATCTTGGTAGGACTATAAGGACTTAAGAAAAATTCAATTCATAAAGGATGAATACAGAGTCCTAAAACCTAAGAATTATCCTAACAGTATCCTAAGCTAGGTAAGAACATCTATGTTCTAGCTACGTTTACTTATTTGAATTTTGTTCTAACCTAATCCTCTTATTCTATTTGTTAGGTTGACATCCTAACCTAAGCGTTGTGCCAAATGGATAAGAAAAGGATTACTAAATTATTACTAGGTTATTTTAACTAGTATCTAATACTAAAGGGTTATGAATTGAACCTAACCGAAGGTGGGAATTCTATTGGTAAATGTTTTTAATAGCTAAGTTGATTATTTGTAGACTAAACTAATTTCTATTGGGATCTATCCTAAACTATTAAAGGGAAAATAAGGGGTCACATGTCACAAGGGTGATGGTTCCAATGGAAATTAATTGAGTTGAAAGGGTTTAAATGATGGAAGTACTACCAGATTTGGTAGGGGCTAGTAGACTTGGTGGAGGCTTACGTGGAAGCTCCACTAAAAGATGGAATTTTATTTTTGTGTGGAATTGGTATTCGCCAGATTTAGGAGGCGGTGGCGAGGAAAGATAAGCGGGAATTTTGGATTGAATGGAATTTATGGCATTAATGAGCCTCGGTATTTATGTGAAAACCTTCTTGGAAACTTAGAAAGTGGGTTTGTAGGAAGTTATATGGTTCTTCATGCATGGTGGATTTTTCTGCATGGAGCTAACTGGTTCTTCGAACTAGTAGTTTGACCTTCACTTCAAAGCTATTTTTTTGGTTTAAATCGACCTATTTTTGATCGAAGGAAAGTATATGAGGCATATGAAGAAGACATGTTTGATTTTTTATCTTTCGTGGAGGAGAAAAAGAGTTGGAAGCTTGGCTGGAAGTCTCCTTCGATTTGGTGGAAGCACTATCAAGCATGATAGGATCTAACTATTAAAATTATTTGATTTCTTCTAAATGATTCATTAGAACAACTCTGCTCTCATGAGATTCATATTTTCACGTCTCTGTGTGGTTATTTTTCTTGCTTTGGGTTTTATGAATCCTTGTTGTGGTTGATATGAAACAATATCTAAAATAGTGTTTTTGAATATTGTCTCTCTATGCAAGTTTTAGGACAGTATACAAGTGATAATGGTATGCAAAACTTGTTTCTCGTATCTCATTTTTGTACTCTAGATCTTGTTATCTAAGTTACAATGCTTTGAAATTATCTTTGTGGAAGTATAGGAATCTGAGCTTAGGGGAAACTTGAGTTCTGTTTGATTTTGCTTCTGGGTTGCGAATTTGGATGTAGACTTGTGTTGGTACTTTGTGTTTTGATTAAATTTGTGTTGGAGATTTGTTTTGATTAGAACCAGTGTTTGGAAAACTTATGCATTGCTGAACTGTTGCTTAGAGTTCATATTTGGGCACTATACTCACATTATTTTGCTAGAGAATTTCTAAACGTTTGTGTGTGAAGCTCGGGTTCATCATTGTACTCCTATTTAACACTTGAGTGTTATGAGCTTGTATTTGGGTCAATTCATTTGATTCTATTATGGTATTTTGTATTGGGTTATTATTTTATTAAATGACTAAGCTTATAACTCTTTATTTGAGCGACTACTCACCAAGGAACTGGGTGAAAGCTTGTTTGAGTCGTTTAAAATCTCTTTGAGATTTGGAACTATAAACGTCTTGCTTAAAGGAACATGGAACTTCTGTTTATTCAGTAACGACTCCTTTGAAATGGTATGGTATAGGAATAAAAGGAAGTGTTCTTTCCCCTCTATCTTGAGGAATCCTGCATTTGGGTTGAATGTTTTGTTGAAGCTAAGTCACCTCAGTCGTGATTTTGTGGATGTGACAATTTTGTTTTGAATTTTATTCTGTTCTTGGGAATTAAGACCGAGACATCTTCTCGAGTTATACGTTTTTGGTTCTTACTCTCTCTTTCGATTCTTTAAATCAATTTTGGGTAGTGGTGGATGGTTGAGTTATTATGGTGGAAACATATAGGAAAGATACTTTCTCCATTCTGTTGTTTTGGTGCTTAGTACTTTGAAACATGAACTATTTACTCTTTGTATTAAATGGTGAAGCCTTGTGAGTGTACTGATCTTGGGGTCATAGGTAATTATAAACTTTATCGTTTCATTGTTTTGGGATGTTATTCTAGACCTATATAATGAATAAGACATTGCTTTCTCTTTGAGAAAGAAGATATATATATATATATATATGTATTCTTTTGTGATTAGTATATTGTTTTGGGTTTGCAATACTCTTTCATCTTGAATTGGTTTGAAATTGGAACTCCTTTTGTGCATTAGAAGGAAATGATTTATTGTTGGTATTTTTCTTATTAGAGTTACCTTTTCTCTATCTCAGATAAGCTCATTGTTTGAACTTATCTATACTCGATTCCATTTCGAGATGGTGATTTCTTGTGACCTGTTGGTCTACCTTATTCAAATTATTGTTGAAATAATGTATAAAGTTAGTAGTTAAGAGGGTTATGCTAATAAGTGAATGCATACATATGGGTTTGAATGTTGTTGACTAGCCTTGCCTAGTTTAAATGAATAGGAGTAGGTTTGTCTCTTGTACTCTATATCTTTTGGGATGAACCTGAGTAGAGATTAACTCCTTTATGGAACTACTTAATTTAGAACATTGATTTTAGATCTTTGATTGATAACTTCTAACATGCAGAATTGGAATTAGAATTACAGTTAGACTGTTATGGTTTTCTATACCTTCTTGTATTGTTAAGAAATTCTGTTTGGATGTATATCTTAATGTTGAATTTACAAGATTGTTATCCAAGAAAGGAATAAGTAATTCATGTTATGAATCTAGTCTATTTTTCAGATGTTATAAGTTTGGACATGGTACGTAATGGTTCTTCTTATTCTTGCTTAGGCTATAGAAGAATAATCCTAGAATGAACCACGTTGTTTTACTTCTTTTGTCTCATAAAGAAGATAAATGTTTTATTCTATTAGGATAGAATTATGAAAGAATAGGATGGTAGGATTTATTGTTTGTTTACAAGCCATTGATAGGATTAATATAACTTTAATTTCTTAGGCGAGACATTGTTTATTATATTTTGCTCTTCGCTGATATATGTCTAAATCTTAGTAAAGAATTCTGATTCATTCTTTTTTGTATTGTAAAATAAATGTTGCATACTTTATAGAATGAGGGATGTTGTTATGTAGTATGCCTATAGTGCATAGTCTTGTAAATTTATAAATTGTAATGATGAGTTGTGAGTTGTGGTTTATTTGTATTAGTTGAGTAATTTATCTCGTACTTTTTTTTTAAGAAGATGAAAGTTCTATCTTGTTTATATAATTCATGTTATACTATGCTTATCTTGTTATATTGTTATACCCTAACACTTAATTATGTAGAGAAAGACTCTTTTTCTCTCTCAATTGAATGTAAACCAAAAAGGTTTGGAGATATGATTAATAATTATTAGACTTCATTTTGTATGAAGTCTACTTTAGTTGGATTTATGCGGTTGTTAAACCTTCCTAAAAGTTAAAGTACATTTTAATGAAACTTATGATATCACTATCTGTTTTGGTTAACTATTGGTTAAACTGAGAAACGAACATTAAAAAGCAATCATAAGTTAAGGAAGTTATTCATGGACTAAATGAAACAAATTTAGGAAAGAACTTATGGAGTGTTGGATTAGGGTTTAGTAGGGTTGTTGTAATCAAGACATAATCCAAATTAACAATGTATTAATGATCTCCTTGGGGTATGTACATCTCGATGAGGTAGTTTCTGTAGGATGTTGGCACACGCCAACTGTAAGGCTGTACTTTCAAGAAGACTTGGGTCTTCTTAAGAATACAATGTTGTAGTTGACATGTGGCATCACCCTTCCGCATTGATCATCTAGATCTACACACAATAAGAACTTGAACTTAGTTTCTCTCTAGGTCAGGTTAGTGGCATATTTATGATAGGAAGTAGCTTTCAATGGCTCAAGGTACCTTGGCACACTTGGTTGAATTAATGTCAATCGAGTATGCTCATTTACCCTAAGTCATTATGAGTGTCTTCCTATAATAATTTATGTTTCTAACTAGGGCTAGGGTTAAACCTGGGACAAGTGGGTGACAATAGTCAAGAAAGACCAATCACAATAATAGAGGAGTGAGGTGAAGGATGTATTCCAATATGATGAGTATGTCATCTAGGAATAGTGACATACATAGTATGTTGTAAATCTTTGGCCAAAGTATCGTAAGTTGTTGGTTACATTGTCATATGTCACCAAGTTTAAAACAATGTGATATCAGATGAATATTGGTAACAAATATCCAGATATGCTCTTTAAATAGATCACTCATTACTTGATGTAGGGTAGGAAAACTAGGTATACAATATGTATTCAATACTTAAGATAACATAAATAGATCGGTAGATTACTGAGTTATGAAATGAATAGATCGGTGGATCACCGAGTCATTTACAGCTGCATATGGTTATCTATTTGAATTCGATTGGCATGGAATGTTTGTTCTAAATAATGCTTTATTTAGAACAGAGAACATTATATTTTTAAAAAAATTCCCTTGTTTCTAAAGTCTTAAATGGGAATGTTACATCTTGGTATCAAAGCTGAAGGTTGCAGCTCTTGGACCTATTGTGTCCATAATCTGATGAAACTTAAATTTTCTTGTAACAGAAAATGGTTAGAACAAGAGGAAATGTTGCAAATAACCCTCTGCCTGAGGAAGGAGCAGCAACTACCTAGAAACTTGATGAGATCCTTGCTGCCCTATTGGACACAAGAAATTGTTTGTTTATACTTGAATAGAAAGTAATGGGTAATGAGGAGGAAGAGGAAGATAATCACAATAATCAGCCACCTCCGGGGGACAATGCTAATGTGGGAGTTCATAATAACAATGTTAACATACTTGTTCAGCCTAAGAACAAAAAGGTTAGGCTAGCAGTTGAACTCACTAATGATATAAAAAGGATAATTCCACATAAGTTTGATGGCACCACATTAGGAGATGGAGATGAGAAGCGGCTCAACGAAATGGAGAAATATTTTGCAATAAGGAATTTCTCATAAGAAATAAGGGCAATATGGGGAGCATATCAACTTTCTCACAAAGCATCTTCATGGTGGAACATCCGTAAGGATGAGTTGAATATTGATGAAGCTAATATCACATGGGATCAATTTAAAGGTTAATTTGGAAACGATGGCTACCACAACTTTACTATGATAAAAAAATGACTGAATTCTAGAACTTAGCTCAAGGAAAGCTAATTGTAACTGAGTACTAGGAATGATTTACAAAACTCCTTAAGTATGTACCTTAGTACCAAATTGATGAGAAGTTCAGGATACAGAAATTCATCATGGGATTGAATCTCGTTATAGGGGAGAGGTGGATGTTCACAGCCCAACCATGATGGAAGGGGTTGTTGAAAAATCCATAAGGTAGGAACATAAATTAAAGGCAATTTTTGCTCACAAGGAGGAAGTAAGGAAGAAAAATCCCAACTCCTCTTCATCATCTCTTACACCTAAGAAAGGACCATGGAAGAAATTCAGAATGAAAAGTAAGTTTTCATCTAATACTAATAAGAAAACAACAACAAACAAGTCTATTGGTAATGCATGGAACAACTTTGCTAAGAATAATAATAATGGATAGAAGTCCTATGGGGTCAGAACAATAACTCTAAGGCTGGAAATAAACTTGAGCCTAGGAAGGGACCTGTAGGAGGCTATTATAACTATGGTAAATATCATTATGTGAATCAATGTTCTTTAAATAAGGATGATCGTAATCAGCAACAAAAGATACATGTTGCAATAGCTAACAAGCAGGCTGAGAAATAGACCATGCCCATAGAAGTTTCGGGTAAGTTATTTGGCTTACCTATAACTATTATTTTTGATACCGGAGATATTTAATGTTTTATTTATAGTAAATTAGCATCAAAACTAAAAAGAAAAGCTAGAAATATGGATAAAACATGGACTATACAGTATGGGAACAATGCTATTCATATGGTTAGTATGTGTCATTTTGGAGCAAAGTCCTTGATTTACCTAACTTTTACATTGAGGTTGATCTTTATGTTGCACCTTTGTGGTATTATGATGTAATCATAGGTGTTAATTGGTTAGTAGAACATAAGGCTAAAGTGGACTATTTTGAAAAATGCATTAGTTATTTAGATGACCTGTAGAAAACAACAAAGATTCAGGGTGTGAAACGTGAAATTTCTGTTAGAAAATTGTTAGCTATGCAACTTAGAAAGGCCAAAAGTAAAGGATTTACCTTATATGTAGTAAAAATTACTGAATCAATGAAGAGAGAAGAAATGTTATGGAATGATATCCACTATTACGAGACTTCAATGATGTATTTTAGGAAGAATTTCCAGGTCTTCCACCCAAAAGGGAGTTTGATTTCATGATTGAGATCAAGCCTAGAAATGAACCTATTTCTAAAGCACCGTATCAAATGAATACTACAGAGTTAGTAGAGCTTAAGGCTCAGTTGCATGAACTTTTGTCTAAAGGTTTGATTAGACCAAGTTTTTCACCTTGGGGAGCACCTGTAATGTTTGTGAAAAGAAGGATGAATTCCTTAGATTGTGTATTGATTACAGAATGTTAAACAAAGCAACAATCAAGAATAGATACCCACTCCCTAGGATTGATGATTTATTTGATCAGATGCATGGATCATTGGTATATTCTAAGATATATCTTCAATCTGTATATCATTAATTACAAATTAAGGATGATGACATTCATAAAACAACTATTAGAATAAGGTATGGGCATTATGAGTTCATGCTTTTATCTTTTGGATTAACTAATGCACCTACAACATTTATGAATTTAATGAATAATATCTTTCAAGAATACTTGGACAAATTTGTGCTCGTATTCTTGGACGACATTCTCATATATTCAAAAAGTATTGAGGAACATCATGAGCATTTGAAGATAGTTTTGGGAATATTAAGAAAGAGACAATTATTTGGTAAGCTATCTAAATGTTCTTTCTATGACACAAAAGTACACTATTTGGGACATGTAATAAGTAAGAATGGAATTGTTGTAGATCCTTAAAAAATTGTAGCTATAACAGAGTGGCTTGCACCTAAGAATGTACATGAAGTTAGAAGCTTCATGGGACTTGTTGGCTACTATAGGAAATTTGTAAAATATTTTTCTAAGATAGCTGCACCAATAAATTCCTTATAGAAGAAAGATAAAAAGTTTGTTTGGAGTGAGAAATGTGAAATTACATTCAAAACCTTGAAGGAACAGTTAACTTTAACACCTATTCTTGCAGTACCAGATCCTAATGGATATTTTATGGTGGTAATTGATGCATCAGGTGAAGGTCTAGGAGGTATTTTGTTACAAAATGGACATGTCATAGCTTATGAAAGTAGAAAACTTAAGTTACATGAGTTGAATTATGCTCCACATGATTTAGAGCTCTTGTCATTGTTCATGCACTTCAAGTTTGGAGACATTACCTACTTGGTAAACCTTTTGAATTGAAAAATGATCACCTTGGACTGAAGTATATCTTCACTCAGCCAAATCTTAATGCAAGACAACAAAGGTGGTTAGAGTTTTTGTCTCAATATGATTTTGACATCAGTTATATAAAGGGTAAAGAAAATAGAGTGGTTGATGCTCTAAGTCATAGGAAGAACATTTCTTCTCTTATAACGTTAAGAATGAAGTAAAAAGTGTTATGGAATCTGACTCTTACTTTCAGCAAGTAAAAGCAGCACTTGCTACAGATTCGAATGATTTGAGGTATAAAGGTTTTCACTTTGATAATGAAGGAATCTTATGATTTGAAAACAAAGTCTATGTACCTTTGCTAAATGATTTGAGAAAGAAATTGTTAGCAAAATTTCACAATTCACCTTTTTCTGGACACCTTGGCATTACAAAAATGCTTGCTGATATAAAACAACAATATTTCTAGAAAGGATGAAAAAGGATGTTATAGACTTTGTGACACATTGTCTTGAGTGTCAACGTGTTAAAGTGGAACATATGCACCCAACCGGTTTGTTGTATCCTCATAGCATACCACAATACAAGTGGAAAGTAATAAGCATGGATTTTGTACAAGGGTTACCTATGTCAAGAAATAAACATGATGTTATTTTAGTAGTTGTGGATAAACTAACAAAGGTAGCACATTTTATTGCTTGGGAATCTGAAGGATGATTCTCCTATTTTGGCTAAAAGATTTGTACATGAAATTTTCAGATTACATGGAGTACCTGAATTAATCATTTCAGATAGAGATCCTAGAATGACATCAATATTTTGGCAAACGCTTAATGCAGCTTTAGGAACTAAGTTGAATTTCAGTTCTACGTATCATCCGAAAAAATAGATAGACTGAAAGAGTAAATCAAGTTTTAGAAGATATGTTATGGATGTATTACATGGATCAATAGTATAAGTGGGAAGAGTATCTTCCATTAGTTGAATTCGCATACAATAATACATATCATGCTTCTCTTAAGATGGCACCTTTCAAAGCATTATACGGAAGAAAATGTAGAACCCCTGTTAGTTGGGACAACATAGAGGATAGAGAGGTAATTGGACCTAAAATTCTTACTGAAATGGAACAAGTTAAATTGATTCGTGAACGCTTGAAAGAAGTAGCAGATAGGCAAAAGAGTTATGCTAACTTAAAGAGGGTTGATAGGAAATTTGAACTTGGTGAGAAAGTATTTCTTTGGGTTAAACCGAAAAAGAGTTCTATAAATTTTGGCAAGGCTGCCAAGTTATCACCTCGTTATGTGGGACCTTTTGAGATAGTTGAAGTAATCAACCCTGTAGCTTATTGTTTAGCATTACCTCCTACTTTGTCATGAATGCATGATGTTTTCCATATTTCTTTTCTTAAGAAATACGTTTCATATTTATCATGTGTTAAATTGAAATTCCTTGTAGGTCCAGGACCCAGGAATAATTGTGGTTAAACCCATATGAGTGCTTGAAACTCACTAGTTGCATTTGAGAAATCATGAGATAAGTCAATGCAAGGTCCAATGGGACCAATTTAATGAAGAGAGTGTAACTTGGGAAAACCTTGAGGATATGAAATCTGCTTTTTATATCTATTTGAACAGGATTGATTCTATTGACTGATAATTTTTTTTTGAGATTTTATCTTTATAATATAATAAGTAAGCCATTTTGGGCAGATATTTATTTATTTTGAATAAACAACTATGTAATGTTGATTTTTGGAACTTAATAATGCTGATATGTTTTTGACATATGGTAAGAAAAGTGAATAAGTTGATTTTCCTTGATGCAAACTGTTAAAAAGAGATGAGATAATCATCGGGACGATGATTCTTTTTAGGAGGGAAGCATGTAACACCCTCGACAATTGATAAATTCTCTTTTGCATTCAAGTGTTGACATGTGATTTTCTAGATAAAGATGTGTTCTTTTGACTATTGAAGATCATGCTTGATAAGGATAAATATTTTCTGTTCTTAAAAATCATTAGACTAAAATTATATGGTTATCAAGAATTCATTTTCACTTTGGAAAGATGAGCTGCAATTTGGCTTTAAGAGTTGCAGACTTATTTCTTCTTCTGACTCATCCTTGGATCAATTTTAGTGATCCAAGGAATGTTTCAAATCTTCTTCATAGACTGAATGGTAAATTGACATTTAGTAGTTTAAGGGACATAGAAGACTGAACTTTGTATGATACTAATTCTTGGTCTTATTTGAACATGTTTTCGTTTAATTGTATGTTTGTGCTCGGGTCTTTGGTGATTGATCTTGGCAGGACTATAAGGACTTAAGAAAAATTCAATTCATAGAGGATGAATACGGAGTCCTAAAACCTAAGAATTATCCTAACGGTAGCCTAAGCTAGGTAAGAACATCTATGTTCTAGCTATGTTTACTTATTTGAATTCTATTCTAACCTAAGCCTCTTATTTTATTTGTTGGGTTGGTGTCCTAACCTAAGCATTGTGCTAAATGGATAAGAAAAGGATTACTAAATTAATACTAGGCTATTTTAACTAATACCTAATACTAAAGGGTTATGAATTGAACCTAACCTAAGGTGGGAATTCTATTGGTAAATGTTTTTAATACCTAAGTTGTTATTTCTAGACTAACCTAAGTTCTATTGGGATCCATCCTAAACTATTAAAGGAACCTAAGGGGTCGCATGTCACAAGGGTGATGGTTCCAATGGAATTTAAATGAGTTGAAAGGGTTTAAATGATGGAAGTACTACTAGATTTGGTAGGGGCTAGTAGACTTGGTGGAGGCTTACGTGGAAGCTCCACTAAAAGATGGAATTGTATTTTTGTGTGGAATTGGCATTCGCCAGATTTAGGAGGTGGTGGAAAGGAAAGATAAGCGGGAATTTTGGATTGAATGGAATTTATGGCATTAATGAGCCTTGGTATTTGTGTGCAAACCATCTTGGAAACTTAGAAGGTGGGTTTGTAGGAGGTTATTTGGTTTTTCATGCATGGCAGATTTTCTCTGCATGGAGCTAACTGGTTCTTTGAACCAGCAGTTTGACCTTCACTTCAAAGCTATTTTTTTGGTTTCTTTGGCCTATTTTTGATTGAAGGAAATTATATGAGGCATAGGAGGAAAATATGTTTGATTTTTGATCTTTTGTGGAGGAGAAAAAGAGTTGGAAGCTCGGCTGGAAGTCTCCTTCGATTTGGTGGAAGCACTATCAGGCATGATAGGCTCTAACTATTAAAATTCTTTGCTTTCTTCTAAATGATTCATTAGAACAACTCTGCTCTCATGAGATTCATGTTTTCATGTCTAGTTATTTTTCTTGTTGGGTTTTATGAATCCTTGTGTGTTTGATATGAAACCATGGCTAAAATAGTGTTGTTTTGAAAATTGTCTCTCTGTGCAAGTTTTATGACAACATGCAAGTGATAATGGTATGTGAAACTTGTTTTGTATCTCTATTTTTACACTCTAGATCTTGTTATCGAAGTTACAGTGCTTTGAACTGATCTTTGTGGCAATATAGGAATCTGAGCTTAGGGAAACTTGAGTTCTGTTTGATTTTGCTTCTGGGTTGTGAATTTGGATGTAGACTTGTGTTGGTACTTTGTGTTTTGATTAAATTTGTGTTGGAGCTTCGTTTTGATCGGAACCAGTGTTTGGAAAACTTATGCATTGCTGAACTGTTGCTTGGAGTTCGTATTTGGGCACTGTACTTGCATTATTTTGTCTAGAAGAATTTATGAATGTTTTTGTGTGAAGCTCGGTTTGTCATTGTACTCTATTTAACACTTGAGTGTTATGAGCTTTATATTTAGGTCGATTCCTTGATTTGGTTATGGGATTTTTGTATGGGTTATTATTTTATTAAATGACTAAGCTTATAACTCTTTATTTGAGTGACTAATCACTAGGGAACTGGGTGAAAGCTTGTTTGAGTCATTTAAAATATCTTCAAGATTTGGAACTATAAATGTCTTGCTTAAAGAATGTGGAACTTATGTTTATGACTGTAATGACTCCTTTGAAATGGTATTGGCATAGGAATAGAAGGAAGTGTTCTTTCCCCTCTATTTTGAGGAATCCTGCATTCTGGGTTGACTATTTTGTTGAAGCTAAGTCACCTTTGTCATGATTTTGTGGATGTGAGAGTTTTGTTTTGAATTCTATTCTGTTCTTGGGAATTAAGATTGAGACATCTTTTGAATTAAACATTTTTGGTTCTTACTCTCTCTTCTGATTCTTTAAAACAATTTTTGGGTCTCGGTGGATGGTTGAGTTATTATGGTGGACACTAGATCTATATGGGAAAGATAATTTCTCTGTTCTGTTGTTTTGGTGCTTAGTTCTTTAAAACACGAACTATTTACTCTTCATATTAAATGGTGAAGCCTTGTGAGTCTTAATCTTGGGTTCATAGGTAATTCTAAACTTTATAGTTTACTATTTTGGGATGTTATTCTTGACTGATACAATGAATAAGACCTTGGTTTCTCTTTGAGAAAGAAAATATATATATATATATATATATATATATATGTATTCTTTTGTGATTAGTATATTGTTTTGGGTCTGTAATATGCTTTCATCCTAAATTGGTTTGAAACTGGAACTCTTTTTTTTTCATTAGAAGGAAATGATTTATTGTTGGTCTTTTCCTTATTAGAGTTACCTTTTCTCTGTCTTGGATAAGCTCATTGTTTGAACTTCTCTGTACTCGATTCCCTTCGAGATGGTGATTTCTTGTGACATGTTGGTCTACCTTGTTTGAATTATTGTTGCAATAATGTAGAAAGTTAGTAGTTAAGAGGGTTATGCTAATAAGTGAATTCATACATATGGGTTCGACTATTGTTGACTAGCCTTGCCTAGTTTAAATGGATAGAGTAGGTTTGTCTCTTGTACTCTTTATCTTTTGGGATGAACTTGAGTAGAGATTAACTCCTTTATGGAACTACTTGATTGTGAACATTGATTTTAGATCTTTGATTGATAACTTCTAACATGTAGAATTGGAATTAGAATTATAGTTTGACTATTCTAGTTTTCTATACCTTCTTGTATTGTTAAGAAATTATGTTTGGGATGTATATCTTAATGTTGAATTTACAAGATTGTTATCTAGGAAAGGAACAGGTAATTCATGATGAATCTAGTCTATTTTTCAGATGTTATAGGTTTGGACATGGTACATAATGGTTCTTCTTATTCTTGCTTAGGATATAGAAGAATAATCCTAGAATGAACCATGTTGTTTACACTTCTTTTGTCTCATAAAGAAGATAAATGTGGTATTCTATTAGGATAGAATTATGAAATAATGGGATGGTAGGATTCTATTGTTTGTTTACAAGCCATTGATAGGATTAATAGAACTTTAAGTTCTTAGGTAGATATTGTTTATTATATTCTGCTCTTCTCTTAAAAGTTTGATCTAGATTTATTAATGTACTTCCTTTCTGTTTGTTATCACTTATGCTTGATTGTATGATGTTTTAATTATCTCATTAAAGCAGTGTTGCTTTAATGAAACAATTAGTGGAATGCACTTTGTTTTAATGCTTAGTGCTTATCATGCTCAGTTCATTAAACTGACCCATGCTAGCTATTTTTTGCAGATGGACGACGTAAGTGGTAAAAGAAGGCAAAAACTTATATGATGCATTGGCTGATATATGTCTAATTCTTAGTAAAGAATTATGATTCATTCTTTTGTTGTATTGTAAAAGAAAAGTTGTATACTTTATAGAATGAGGGTTGTTGTTATGTAGTATGCCTAAAGTGCATAGTCTTGTAAATTTATAAATTGTAATGATGAATTGCGAGTTGTGATTTATTTGCATTGGTTGTGTAATTTATCTCGTACTTTTATAAAGAAGATGAAAGTTCTATCTTGTTTATATTCTTCATATTATACTATGCTTATCTTGTTATCTTTGATAAGATGGATAAAGGGAATTGGTTCAATTTCCCTTATAATGGTGCAACTTGTTGAGTTGTATAATATGATGTGTTTTACCTAAACAATTTAACATAATAATGTGATGCATAATGAACATGCATTAAGAAATATGGATATTGTGAATGATATACCCTAACACTTAATTATGTAGAGAAAGACTCTTTCTCTCTCTCAATTGAATGTAAACCAAAAAGGTTTGGAGATATGATTAATAATTATTAGAATTCATTTTGTATGAAGTCTACTTTAGTTGGATTTATGTGGTTGTTAAACCTTCCTGAAAGTTAAAGTACATTTTAATGAAACTTATGATATTATTGTCCTATTTTGGTTAACTACTGGTTAAAACTGAGAAATGAACATTAAAAGAAATCATAAGTTAAGGAAGTTCTTCATGGACTAAATGAAACAAATTTAGGAAAGAACTTATGGAGTGTTGGATTAGGGTTTAGCAGGGTTACTTTGTAATCAAGACATAATCCAAATTAACAATGTATTAATGATCTCCTTGGGGTATGTACATCTCGATGAGGTAGTTTCTATAGGATGTTGGCACATGCCAACTGCAGGGATGTACTTTTGAGAAGACTTGGGTCTTCTTGAGAATACAACATTGTAGTTGATATGTGGCATCACCCTTCCGCATTGATCATCAGATCTACACACAATAAGAACTTGAACTTAGTTTCTCTCTAGGTCAGGTTAGTGGCATATTTAGGATAAGAAGTAGCTTCCAATGGCTCAGGGTACCTTGGCACACCTGGTTGACTTAAGGTCAACCGAGTATGCCCATTTACCCTAAGTCATTGTGAGCGTCTTCCTATAATAATTTATGTTTCTAACTAGGGCTAGGGTTAAACCTAGGACAAGTGGACTGATGGTAGTCAAGTAAAGACCAATCATGATAATAGAGGAGTGAGGTGAAGGACATATTCCAATATGATGAGTATGTTGTCTAGGAATAGTGACATACACAAGTATGTTGTAAATCTTTGGCCAAAGTATCACAAGCTACTAGTTGTGTTGTCCTATGTCACCAAGTTTAAAACAACGTGATATTAGATGAATATTGGTAATAAATATTTAGATATGTTCTTTAAATAGATCACTCAGTACCCAATGTAGGGTAGGAAAACTAGGTATACGAAGTATACAATATGTATTCAATACTTAAGATAACATAAATAGATTGGTAGATTACCGAGTTATGAAATGAATAGATCGGTGGATCACCGAGTCATTATAGCTGCATATGGTTATCTATTTGAATTCAATTGGCATGGAATGTTTGTTTTAAATAATGATTTATTTAGAATAGAGAGCATTATATATATATTTTAAAATAATCACTTTTTTCTAAAGTCTTAAATGGGAATGTTACAATTTCCATATTTTTGGGAGCACATGAAAAATCTTGAAGATTTAAAAAGATATTGGGTTGAGAGAAGACATCAGGTCTATGGGCACACCAATTTTCAATGTCCTTTTTTTTTGTGATGAGGGGTTTGTATCAAAAGAGATTCCCAATAAATCATATGTTTTGTATTATAAATCCTCCATCGACATAGTGCCTTCTATTTCCCACAAAATAGATAAGTTAGAGAAAAGGATTAATTTCTGGAGAAAAGAAAGTAGAGACCGTGCCTTCACAACTATTTTCAGCACCAGGGTCATCTTCAGGGAAAAAGAAAGGTGAACCAAAACCTCAACCTCCAATCATTATCTCAGATGGAGAAGAGGACCAATCATTGTCTTCTCATCATTCAAGGGTAGCCATTTCCTCCACTCAAGAAAATAGGGGGAGATTTGCTATTTGGTCATCCACCCACTTAATGCATTATGCTCCTAAGTCGAGCATGAATTTTGGGCCCTCAACCAATTCCTTCTCTCGAAAGACAATCCACCTTTCACAAGGAAATGGGAGGCTGGGTCAAGTTTGAGGCCTCGCAATCAGCCCAGTCAACAACATGTAGTACTTTCCCCTCCAACCACTTCAAGCATCCCCTCTCAACCCACTCCCAACATGTCGACCCTTCACAAAGGGAAAGGAAAGACGACATTCTTCACAGGAGGTCTGGATCTTTTAGATTGGGTTTCATCTCAACAAAGAAGAAAGTTGAAATGGAGCAAATCATGAGTCATCCTAGAATGACTCTAGAGGCGTTGATGGATATGGGAATGTCCCAGAGACCTGGTAGGGTTAATCATTTTTATTCAAACAACACAAGGATTAAGTGAGTTTGTGCCAAGGAAAACAAACTTCTGAACAAGCTCCCCCTGCTAGGAGGAAACTATGAAGTAGGGCTGAAGAATTCCTAGATGTTGTCTTCCTTTCATTGTTTCTCTTTCTGGAATGTATATATATTTATTTGTCATGGGAAGGGGCCCCTATAGAACACCATTTTGTTCCTTGTTCAAAATTCAAGAAGCATATGAGTATCAATCATTCACATACTTATCCAAATGTATGTTAATTTCATCAAAGTAAATATAGCATTATTGCATTATTTCATTTTCAATTGAAATAAAGGGACGATAAAATTTAGAGAATCAATTACTTCCGAGGTAATAGAATTGTCATTTTAAAACATTAGTTTAAAAGGATGAATATGAAAATAGAATACAGTTCAAGGAATAATTGTCTAATCACGTTCATCACCATTTGCATCTGCATTTTCTTCTTCTTCAACATCTACTTATGTATCTTATTCTTTCGGTAGCCTCGCCACATATGCATCATACCTTTTGAATAACTCGTTAAACTCATCCTTGTCTTGTCTTGTATGATGCTATAAAATTAGTGCCTACCTAGATATTGCATCAATGAAATGGCCCATTTTCTACTTTTATTCCGGTTGCCTTGCCTTCAACTCTACGCAATTCTATTCTCAATCTCTCTCATGGTCCCCATAACTCCTCTTGAACTTATCAATGACCATATCCTCTAACTTTAAGTCAATATCATCAAGAGTATCATCAACCTAGTTTCTCTTAATTTCAAATTTTCCTTAATCCCTTTCAATGTCTCTCGCTAAATTTTGACAATTCTTAATATCATTTTGGCTTCCTTTGACAACTAAAGGCACAATATCTTCTTTCTCAACTAACTCATCACTGAGATGGGTTATGTGGTCCAGCTTGGGAAGAATACCTTCAAAATATAAATTATCATTGTCGCACTGTTCAACTATCTCATCAATTTCACTGAGCCTATTTTTGATATCTTCATATTTTGATCTGGATTCTATAATTGATTCTTTTCCCATTTTGGTCAATTTCTCAATCCATCTATCTATTACTTGAACCTTATTGACAACCTTGTTTACCTTATTCATTCCTTCAGCGGTGTGTATATAGGAACTTTCTTGCATTTGACTAGTCTTCATTGTCAACTATTGCAAACAAGAACTCAAGGCATTAACTTGCTCCTTTAGCGACCTATTTGTAATTCCATATTCATCAACGTTTTACTGAGAATATTATTCACTACCTCGAAACTCCTTGCTTCAATTGTTCCCTTGAAGGTTTTCCCAAGGGAATAATCTAAATGTTATAATCATCATTTGTTATGTCTTCTCTTGTTTTACCCTCAAAAGGGGTTGCTATTTCCAAGGTCCTTGCTCCAGATGAATCAGTGTGGGTTTTGTGATGGTCCTAGCCATTTTTGAGGCTCTTACTACCTTTGGAAAATACATAATAGTAAGGTCAATAGCTTGCACAGGGAGGACCTCTTTTTCTTCATTTGAAATCAACTCACTGATCCATCCCTTTTCTAAACTTGTTATAACTTTTGTTTCTTGTGATTCCTCTTTGGATTTTCTTAGGAACAACTATCATTTGTTTGGATACTTCTTATTCATTTTGCACCAATGATTGTGTTTGTTCTGATTACTTATTTTGATGGTCCCTATGCCAATCTCACCCTATGCTACTTGATTCTTTTGGATGCTCTTTTTCATGGTCTGGAACTTCAAATTGATCATTTTTTCCTTGAATTGTATCAACATTCAGGGGAAACTCCTTCCTTGTTTCTCCAATTTAAACAATATTGGAGTCAATTTCTTCTCCAACACTTTCTTGTACCAAAATTTGGGTTGTGGGCTCTCTCTCTCCCAAATTATGTTGAGTTTCCACCTTACCCTTTTCATGCTCTAATGATGTATCTAGAAATGCCATGGTAGGTTGTTCCTCTGGAAACAACTCTACATTTCCCATTAAGGGCTGTAAATTCTCACTAGTAATGATTTCTTCATCAGTAATTGCATCTTGTGCTATTTTCAATTTTTCTTCAAAAACAGATTTTCCCTCCTGAGGAAGGTCATCAGTCTTGGTCACCTCAATGAGAAATGGATATAACCTCTTCTACTAATAACTTAGTATTAATATCTTTTTCAACAAATGACTCTGGTTTACCCAATTCTAAAACTATTTGTCTTGGGAAAGTAATTCAGTTCCTGGATGCCCACTTCAGTAGTTGGTACATGAATGTCTTTTTCCAATTCTTTTCTTGCTTGAATTCTACCCACTGGTGTCAATATTGGTTCACCTATAGATAAATTAAGTGCATCCAACATGGAAAATCCTTCACTAGCATCAACATCAATTACATCAGTTTGGAACTTTGCAAATTCATGTATTTTTTTGACTGGAGGTACATTTATATCCTTGGCAAGAAAAGTTTTAGATATTTTCATACCTGGGGTAATAAATTGATTTTCTACTAGATTAACTACAATACTTCCATGGGAAAGCTGGATTCGAGTGCATTTCATTATTTTTTCTACAAACAATAGAGGTGGGATCGAGAGGATCTAATAGCTCCACACGTGGCGTAATGCATCATGCTACTTTTGGAAAGAATCATGATTCTCATACTCACTGGGGGATCAATTACCACATCCTAGTGCTGGAACCTTTTAGGTGTATGGGCACCTACTATTACCAGACTAACTAGTAAATAACCTTAAATTTTTTATGTGTCCTTTCAAAACTTTTTAAATCGGCTACTAATCTTCTTTCATCCTTGTGTGGCTTAGACTAAATATGGCCACTTGCAATGGCTCCACTCATTAACTTTTCAGCACTATGTTACTTTGGTGAAACACTTAGATGGACCACATGTGATGTCAAACCTTTCCCCTTTGCCTAAATTTACATTGAAAAGTAATGGGGGCATTCTCCATAAACTTTAAAAGCATCTCTTCAATCTTTTACATGAGAACTAACATAGAAGTGCTAGTTCCACTAGTGGCTGATGTCCACTCATCAATGAATTCAAGAGTAGGCCTTTTAGATGGAAATTGAGGGACATTTCCCTAGTGGGTCCAGTTTATCTACCTCTTCCCTCGGGGTGGAATATCCTCACTTAGTTTTCCTAAACTTCTGAAGTTGTTTACAATTTTTTATATTCTGGATTGAAATAACAATGTTCTTTTGGGTCAACCAGTTTATAGTCCTACTCATTACATCAACTATTCTTAAATAAGGATCATCAGATTCTACCATTCCAGTCTAGAGGAGATACATGTTGATCCCCCACCTTCTGATCAATATATAATTTTCTCACTGTGTGTGGATCATCCATAATCCCCTCTAGGATAACTGTAATTTTGTAGTCTACTATCTGTGATGAGTCATTCTAGAAAATCCCCTTAATTTGACTTCTTCCTCATCCCTGCAGTTCATCCAAGTAATCCTTAAAATGGGGCTCATGCTCAAAGGTATTTTCAATGTTGTTAAACACACATCTAATGTCATAATTAGACCTTGCCTTAAACTTTTCCATATCAAATTTCTACATTTCCTCTTCAATCAATCTAGCCTTTATGATGGAACGTCATGAATACATTCCAATTCAAAAAGGAAATTTTATATTTGTTTTATGCCTCCCAACAATTATTTTATGCCACAGTGTCAAATGCCTTACTAGTTCACATAAAGTAAATTTATTATCTACATACCTAGGTAACTTATATGGCTTTTCCTCAAAACCACTAAAATGTAAGTAAACTTTTTATATTGGATGAAGCAGTATCCATACTCCAAATTTACTTGTATAGCTTGTTCAAACATCCTATATCGTCCCCACAATGGCTTGAAAAGAAAAATTATTGGGGCATAGAAAGCATCATTAACTAACCTTACATTCCCACTCCAGTTGATCAATTACAATTGGGGAAATATCTCATGCATTTGAAACTACTTGAAATCTGCACATGGTGACAAACCCAGGAAGCGTCTATGCCCAACAACATTGTAGATTAGGTAAGTCATCATGTAAAATTCTAGCTCTGAATTGTCACCCATCTCAATTCTCACTGCTAAGGTGACCATGTGATCATGGAGTGCATCTGCAATGAAATTTTCCCAACAGATGCTCCCTTTTCTCTCCAGAATAATCCATATGTATGTAGTCATCCATTCTTTGAATTCATTTGCAGTTTATAAACCTGCCATTCGACTTAGCAACACAATGACATCTTCAACCTCCTCAACAAACTGTGCCCTAACCAACTTTTTAGGGAATCTATCCACTGTATTCTTCGTAATAAGCCATTTTCTATTTATCATTTGTACACGATCCATTGTTTTTGTTTCATAATCTTACAGAGCTAATTTGAAAGTAATGGTGATTGGGTTCATGATTATAGGAAACTTAAGCATTATTCTAATGGCTACAGGTGTTAAATTCAAAATTTCATCCCCACTCCCATCTAGTACTTCCCTCTTTTTAGGATCATAATTCATAGCACAATTCCATACCAATTTTGGGAAATGAATTGTAGGGGGAATAGAACCTGCTAAAGCAATACAACTGTCTTGAATTGCCTTAAGGGATTCACTCTTATGGGGACTATTAAGCCTCTGAAGAAAATCATGTAGATTAGCATACATCAAGTTTGTGTCTATAATCTTATCTAAATAACTAGTGACCCCAGACATAATCGAGAATGAATATGGCATAGTCTTCATCCTTCAAAACCCTAAATTTCCTTTAAACCAACCTACCACTAAAAGAGAAATATAGGATTTTTTAATCCCTTACCTTTCAATTCACGAGTGCATGAGAAATTGAAACCCAAATCAACAAATTCTTAAGTCCTCAAGTTCGTAATTTGAGCTCCATAGCTAATGATGTGATAATTCTTCGTGAAAATCACAAAGGTAGCAAAAATAATCAAGGTAATTGGTAAATAAAGATGAAAGCATTCAAAAGCTTTAAATCATCCTTGATTTATGTAGCAGTATTAATGGTGGTAGAAATAAATGTAATATATCATGACTGTTCAATCTGTCATTCATAATTTTAAAAAATAAGCCATCCACGTGGAATGAAGTTTTTCACTATCACGGGCTCGGGGAAACCTTTTGTAATTTTGTAGCATTATAGAATTTACATACTTTTGGAAAACTTGACCTGCCCATCCACCTTTTGGTTTTCAATACTAGCTCAACACGTGGTCACACTTGAGTGATAGTGGGGTTGCAACACTTTTTTACAATTTTATCCCACTTCCTTTTCAAACCAAAATTCTTGAGTTCCCTGGTGACCCGCATCTCCACCTTTTATATCTAAGTAGCCACATGTCTCTTGTGGGTTTTGGGAACTTTTTACACTTTTACTCCTTTCTTCATAAATGTGCAAAGCTACAAATATGTGCCACCTCCCCACATCCACTCTAATTATGACACATGTACACTCCTTGATGCCAATTGAGGAATTATTTGTGTTACCTTTTGACTACGAATATTTGAAGAAGATTTATCAGATGATGACATCAATTTCACACTCATTTAATGCAAGATAAAATTACGAGTTTACAAATTTGACCCACCACACCTGCAATCAATTGGGAACTACCACATATCAGTGGGCAATGGGAGAGAAAATGCAAATAAAAGACAAGACCTAGAAGCAATTTACAACAAACAATCCCTCAAACTCCAAAACTTAAAACAAAATGTCTTCCCCATAAAAACTACCGAGATAATGCACATTCGACAGGATGCTTGGTGAAAAAGAGGAAAGACTAAACCATACACAAAAAAACCATAAAGGTGACTCGTACCTCAATAGGGAAAGTAGAAAAATATAGTAGACAATGATGGAAAATCTTAACCAAATAAGGGTGAGATTAATTTGAGCACAAACACAAGGAATCAGCCATTCTTTTATACGGAAGTAACATTAAATCTTTAAATTTATATTCATCGTGACTGTTTGGTAATAAGCATTGAATCTTTAACTTTATATTCATACGTGACCCACTTTTAATAAGAAAGTGATCATTCCAACTGATTTTCATTCTTCATTATCATATGCCTTAATGGTGATGACCTTTGTTTCTAGATGAGCTTCTATGCAACCTAGTTGAGACTAGTTTAAGAGTACATATGTTAATACCTAATTTTCTATCTACAAGCACTCTCTTAACCTTCTTACGTTTGATGATAACCTCAATATATAATGGTAGGTTATGTGAAGGATCTTCAAATAAATCTTATGTAGTTCTAAAGGTTATGTGTTCCAAAGGAACAAGTTGTGCTACCATGGCTTGTAAATGTGTTGGGTCAACATCAATGGATACTCTTGATCCTTGTAAGGTTTTGTAAAGTATATCCTTATGGACACTAGAGATATTTAGAAGGTCTAAGATGGAAATCATAGTGACTCTCTTGAGGAGGGGATTAGGCTCATAATTTATGATGAGGCAAGCCCGTCATGTTTCCAAGGTGCACTCTCTGTCTTAGTTCCAATTGTATTGATTTTATCAATGAGTGGGTCAACACAACCTATCAAGGCATCAAAATGGTGTTTTTTTGACATTTTGTTATCATTTTTATTCTAAGACAATTGTCCCTGATCTAAATTTTTCCTTTCTTCAAAGATTGGGAAAAGTCTCTTTGAATATCCCTAAATTTACATTTGGAGATTTAGTAGCGACAACAAATTCTACTTTAATAGCACCACTATCGACTAGATCTTGAATATAGTGTTTTAATATTAAACACTTGTTAGTTTTGTGACCCTTTACATGGTGGAACCTGTAGAATTAATTCTCCCTAAACCATGATGGTTTGGTTGTATCATCCCCATAGGGTTACATTTTATGGTACTTAACCATGTTAACGGCCTCTAACTATTTTAGTATAGATGATATGGATTCAGATAGAGGAGGAAAAGTGTGACATTTATAATTGGTAGGTGGATTACCCCTTGCAATTTTAAAGGTGTGTGGTTCTACATGGCTTGCACCCATTTAGAGTCCACTATCCCATCACTAACAACATTTTTGTTTCTATTAGGAACAAACTTTTTTTTATCGTTAGATTTAGAGTCATTGTGTTTGTGGGAGAAAGGTTTTAGAGTCCCCCTAGCTAACAATGTCTTTTATATTTGACTCCATTTTTCTATTATTAAATGTGTTACCACAATGCATTTGCAAGTGGAATGTAATGTCTGGATGGAGTTTGGGAAAAAATATGCCTATCAACTACTTCTTAGGTAGGGAGCAAGGAAAGCAACTAGCTAACCCTCTCCATCTTTATAAAAACACAATGAAGTTTTCGTTGTTTCATTGCTTGGCATTGAAGAGATCTAACATGGTAACATCATTTTCTATATTGAAAGAGATTTTTTGTATGAAAATATCTTCTAGTTCTAGCCATGTTGGTATGGATCCCTTAGGGATTTGCACAAACCAATCTAGCATTTTTTCCCCAAACTTCATGAAAACAAGTGCATAAGATAATTATCGCTGAATGTCACCTCTTAACATGCCATATAAAATTCCTTTATATGATCACGAGGGTAACCTTTTCCCTTATATTTATCAAATTTTGGAAAATCAAAATGTCTTAGGAAAGTTACTTGCAACATGGATTTTTCAAATTGGTAAGGACATAACTCATCGAACCGATACTTCTTGTTATTTCTATCGGTTTGGCCCTCTTGTAATGCTTGAAGGGTGTTCTTCATTGTTGGCCACTCTTGATTAAAAAGTGGTTCTTTCGTGGGTGGCCGCGTAGTTCTATAAAAATGGTTAAGCCTAGGTGCATTCCCACCCCAATTTTTTGCAAGAATCTCTTCATAAGGATCTCTTTGTGCCTCTCGTCAAGGAGTTTTTATTAGGAACTTGTAAAATGAATCTTTAGGTTTCACTTTTGGTATAGCTTGTTTCACAACTTTTGGTTATTGCTTTTGTATATGTGAACCCAAAATTGTCAATTGATGAGTGATGGCTTGGACCTGTTGTTCTAATGTATCCTCTTTAAAAGGTATTTCATGATGATCTTCATTAGGAGGAGGTTACACATGATGAACATATTCTTCATGGTCTTCACAATGAATTTTAATAGGAGGAAAATTATAGTCTCCATCATTTTCAAATGGTATCTCCTCATTATTCTTCCCTGCAGAAGTAGAGACATGACCTGGATTTAAAAATTCATTAATAGTGTGATGAGGGAGGTCTACTTCTTCTTCTCCCCAAACCCTATTGGCGATAAGAGAAGGGCCTACTGTGGAAGGTAATTTGGCTCCTAGTTCGACAACCTGCATAAAAAATTCTTGTTTGTTATGAAAAATATAGTCATCAAAATCATTAGAATGAAGCTCTACATCCACATGAGGAGACTCTTCCTCTCCACTACTATGGTCAACCATGAGATTATCCTCCAAAAGAGGGTTGTCACCTCCAAATATATTGGCTGCCAACTTTTGTGACCCCATTAACCTAGTAGGAATTACTTAGAATAGAAGGTACAACGCAAAATATTTCCACTAAGGTTTATTAACAAGGGACTCTAGTCAAATGTGTGTAGCGTAACGATGCTAACTTGCCAAAACAAGGTGACTATAGAATAGCCACAAAAGTGATAGGTCAAAATGAACTTACGAACTAAATAATAATGAACAAGTTATCCTAGTAAGGTAATATATGACAATTTTTTTCCCTAGAATAATACAATGACGTATAATGCTCAAAATTTAGTTTACATAAAATATTTAATTCTCTAAGATTTCATCGAGATAGGTTTGAAACCAAATAGGGACAACACAACATCACAAGTGAGGTCAATTTTTCAACAAACAAGGCCTAAATGATAAGAAAATGTTGATGTGATCTTCTAACAAGATATACTAAAAACTAGTTTCTAAACACTAACAAAGTCCAAGTCTCATAAAATGGATGATAACAATGTGAGTAGCATAACAACACTATTTGGACATGTGAACCAAAATTTTGGGAAAGTAATATTTCTAGTGTCAAAATTATGTTATTGCGATGCTAACAATGTATCCTCAACACTCACAAAACTCAAGACAAAGTTAGGATGTAAAAATTATGTCTAAGTATAACAATAAATTTCTATGCATGTGAACAATGTAACTCTACAATATAGATATTTAGGCCTAATTTCACAATGGAAACAAAAATAAATATCTCAATTGTATGGCTACAATGTGGGTATCGTAGCAACTCAAAAAGAATACAAAGATGAAATATTCTAACTATAATGATAATAAGTCTCAAATATGGGTTTTTAAGAAAAGGGGGCCTACTAGATCATGAGTATGTACCATGCAAACTTTCAACACTTGCGCTTCTACATTGCAACCTATTTGTGTAAGTAGAATAAAAAAGTGGTGGACACATGATATCTAGCAGTATCCATATGTGTTGTTTCCTTTTTTCCAAAAAAGGGGCAACAAGAAAACAAGGGTGTAGACCAAGTGGTGTTGAAATAAACTTAGTGCTATTTTGGCAGAGTTTCACCTTGTCCTAAGACAAGTGAAAAACTAGAGAAAATGATAGTAATTTGATTTCGTGATGAAATGTCACGTGGTTTAAACTTTAAGAGATTATTCCTCTTGTTCAAAAACAATATTTTGAATCTAACAAAGTTGTCACTTTATGAGAGCTCTCAAGTATACTATCTAAGACAAAAATAATGGCTCCAAGCTAGAAATCTTCCTAGGTGGTTCTCTCTCTAGGTGTCACAAGATATCTATGAGTGAGCTTGATTTATCCAAAAATTTACACTGACTAATTTGGGAGTATCTTGGATTTACTCTACCCCATTCATTATAATGAGCACCAAAGTGCATTCAGTTATACTTTCAATAGGGTCGCGATACGAGATATCTTTGATGCTAATCTCACCAAGGTGTACTAGACAAGTTAGTAGTGTGGAGCACTTTTCTATTTTGTTCACAAGGTTCCCTCTTGCGTGAACCACTTTAGGGTTCCTAGGACCGCCCCCATTGTTTTATCTTAAGGATTATGCCAAAGGGGTTATGTCCTAGTTGAGTGGACGAGTCACGAGATCTTAACCAAAACCTGTAAATACAATGTGATGATTACGGTGTATTTTTATATTTTAGACACAATGTGGTTTTTTTCGTACTCCTTTTAGGAACCTACAATCACACGTGTAGTTAGAAAAATTGTTTAGGTCCTCCTTTCTTTGACTAGCATTAGGTCCTTCGCAAAATGGTTAGTAGTTTCAAAAATAGATTCACAATATCATAAGAAAATAACCATGAAAAATTCTTGTAAATCAATTAACTATTATCAAAATTTTTAAAAAACAAGGTTTATTCCTAATTGCTCTACATCATTTTTAATGAAAAGACTAAAATTTCTTTTGATTCCTAAGATCACACTAGGTGTAAGGGAAGAGCATACAAAAATTCTAGCGTTGGTTTATTTAGCAAGTGAAAAAGCATTTAAAATAAAATATGATTAAAAAAGTTTCCTACTTACTCTAATGATAGCAAAAGAAGGTTTAAGAGTGCTTTTGATTCTCTAGGTCACACGAAGTGCAAGAGAAGAGTATACACACCTTAACCCAAACTCATACAAATCATGGAAACAAGATTAATTCCTTCAAACCCTAAGTGATTTTATGATAATACCTACTCTAAATCTATGAAATTGACAAAAATGGCATCTAAAGACCTCTAAAAGTAACAAAAATCCTAAAAACCAAAAATGGAAGCTTTAATCTTGCGGGAAAAATTACACAAACACACCTACGTAACCCTGATGACATATGTGTGCATGTTTCAATGCATGTTCTCCCCTTCCAATGTGTGCACTCTCCCTTGTAAAAACAACAAATTGTTTGAAAAATCGAGCCAACATGCACGCTTTCGAGACAAGCGGGTGCACTCTTGTTTTGATGCCTACACTCCCCTATTGACGTATGTAATCCCCTTTGTAAAAATTACATACAAATGAAAAATACAAGCTAGAATGTTTTCTCCTACTTCAATTCTTGCACTCCTAGTTTAATGCATGTGTTCCACTACCAATGTGTGTGCTCCCCTTTGTAAAAATGACAGACAATTGAAAAATTCAATCTAGCATGTGCACTCCTACTTAAATACTTGCACTCCTAGTTCAAGGCCTACACTCCCCTTCATAGGAAGTGGCCAAAATTTGAGTTTTGACAAGAATTTATTCAAAAAGGTCAAATCTTTGGTATTTTTGGCAATTTTGATAGGGCTTCACCTCCTTGAATCTTGCAAAAAGTAAGAAAACACAACTTCTACCACTAATCTAGTTGAAAAAACTTTCAAAAATGGAAATTAATCTATAAAACTTTGAAAATTACTCTAAAAATTTGAAATTAATCTAAAAATCTTGAGAAACTAATCTAAAAAGCTTGAAAGTACTATAGAAAGCTTGAAAGTAGACTAGAAAACTTGAATTAATATAGGAAACTTGAAACTCATCTATGAGATTTAAGCTATCAAACTTTTAAAATTACTCTAAAACTTTGAAATTAATCTAAAAATCTTGAGAAACTAATATAAAAATCTTGAAAGTACACTAGAAAGCTTGAAATTAAACTAGAAAACCTGAAATTAATCTAGGAAACTTGAAACTAATCTATAAAATTGAAATGAAAAACTTTGAAACTAAGTTTAAAATATTTAAAAAGTGTATGCAATAGGATATTGTCTGAGGGTTTTTATTCTAATAAGTGCACTTATGGACCAATAGCTAATTACTATCTAGTGCATTCATGTGCAGAGGACTTCACATACTTTTAGTGTGGGGTGGATCAGATACATGATAAAAGGGCCAAGATGGAAATATATTGAATGTCCTTTAGAATATGGGCATGCATAGAAGAAGTATGGTGCATGTTCTTGAAGTAATTGTGAGGATCAATGAACAAAATCAGATAGTAGACGACATGAAGAAGGATGGATGCCCTATGTAACATGAGGTTGGTAGTAGCATGAGAAACTACTTGGTATTAGACATATAGGTTTTATACTTCGGTGCATGAAGGAATGTGAGAGGAGGTATGTGGCCGAGAATTAGTGGGTGCACCGAAGGTTACGATTGGGGACAGGAAAATTTATTTTGAAGCACATAAAAAGGAATGAAACTTCATTTAATGCTGAGTACTGATGGTAGATGGAGAGCAAAAATGTGGAGAATTTTTCAAAAGTTATAAAATTTGAGCTTTTGATATCATTTTTACCTTGTATTGTGATTTTTTGAGTGAGTTGACAAATGATTTTGTGTCGAAACTACGTCAAAGAGTTATTATAGACATCGAACTAGAGAAATTTGTGCACAACATTGGTTGGAGGTCTATCGAGAGGGTGTTTGAGTAAAGAGAATGCATGTGGGGGAGAAAAATATGTGTTAGGGCTCAAGGTAAAGCTAGGTCACGCGAGTTTGAAGTTATAGAGGTCAAAACTAGTCCAAGAACACATTTTTATCATTGTAATGGAACCAAAATGATAACCTAGAGAAATCACAAGGGGAAGGAAGAAAAAATAAGTGGAAGTAAAGATGGATGATGTCATCAAAAGTAGGTTTTTCGAAATGCAGTACCTAGAAGGGGTTATAGTTGGGTATGATTGGGAGTCCCACATCTACTGCAGTAAAGTAAGTGATTATAACCATAGGAAAAAGGCCATGAAAGATGAATTGGAAAAATGTCTGGTGGTAAAAATAGACATGCACACAGAGGATGACAAGCCCATTTATGATGACTCTGGTGAGAAGTTGCTTGAAAAATTTGGTATTTTACAGTTATATGAGCTCCCTTATTTTGGAAAGCTAGAAAGAATGTACCAGTGGTTGATGTCAAGAGTCCAAGAGGACTTCTTCTATTTTCATGGGAGGCGGGTGTGTATTACAACGCCCCTAATTGGTTCACTAAATGGGTTAAGGAGCTCAAGAATAGATATCCCGAGTGATCTAACATATGATAAAGCTATTGATGAAACTTCTATAGAGTTTTCCTATGTAAAAGGAATGCACATGATGGACATAGAAAAAATAGACAAGTTTCCAGTCGTTAAGGTAGTTATGCACCTTTTGACAAAACTGAACAATCAAGATCGATGAACACAAGTAAACAAGTGATGGTTACAAATCAAGAATAAAATATTAGGAGTGGTATACAATGTTGTTGCCTCCATTGTTGAGGTAATTATTGAGGAAGTAAAAAAGGGGATAAAATCAGTTTTGGTGTCATTCTTCTTTCTTTGATTTTTTTTTGAGATTGGAGTGCCTATTGGGACAAATAAAAAATAGGGTAGTTTCTAAAAGAGAAGAAGTGTTGGGCCTATAATTTAGTTTCCAAATATTAAGGGCACGTAGGTGCGCATGGCTAGAGGAAGCACACAAGGTAGAGTTCAAAAGGCTTCTTGAAGAACCTAGGACAGACGCGCCGCGCGAAGAACAATTTGGGACTTAGCCATTTTTGGCCTTTGGGATAGAACACATGAAGAACATGTTCCATTTGGATAAGGTTCCAGCCTAGTGAAAGGGTGTCCTGGAGGGAATATACCTTGTGATAGAAAGATCCAAAAATTTAATCATTACATGGAGAGACATGCGCTGGGCAACCCACACCTTGACACTGGGGCCGAGATACGAGGCTAGAGAGGATTTTGTTAGAGCTTAGAGGCCTATTTATATGTGCACCCTTGCAAAGAAGAAGAGATGAAAGTGAGGTAGCGGAGCTTTGCAGAATTCTTGTGATAACTATGGGATAAAAATGGGTACATAATTCCAAGTAAGGATGTATGTTGGTCAAAAATCAATCAAGTAGGCGGATATATGGATAGACGGGCCAGCAGTGTGTAGGGCATAGCCCCTCTTTGATATAACAAAGTGAAATTGGTTTATTACTATTCTACCCGGTAGGAATCGTGTAAGTCTTACAAAGTATTCTACCTTTAGGGGATTTTGGGATCTCATCCCAGTAGAGTTAGTTCCAATGAAGAACATAAAGGAACAAAGGAATGAATAGAAAAAGATGAATCGAAGGAGAAAAAAATGAATTCCAAAGTAGAAAGGTCTGAGGGTTTATATTTTGGGCCGATAGTTATGAGCTAAACTTACTCACATAAACAAACAAAGAAATATTGATAAACAAATGACAAAAGCATAGGTGAATCCAACAGAATAAGCATGCAGATCTAACTTAAGAAAGATCTAACACATAACACAGGAATTCAACACAAAGTCTTAATTTTTTTATTAATATTTGTCTGTTATAAGAAAGCTCAAAGTCTTTCTCTCCTCACTTCTATTTTTCATACAAATTTGCTCACACCTTGAATACTACAAGTATCCAAGTATTTATAGAAGGAGAAGGAGAAAGAAGACAAAAAGGAGCCAACCACTATTTACAAAATATCTACAAAATATCTAAAAGTCAAATGTTGACTTTGGGGAAATTTGGTGGATGACAACATCCCATGGTGCAACATGGATGATGTCATCATTTGTGCCAACATACTTTTAAATACTTTTACAAAAATGGGATTTATCCCAAGAGGAAGGAGCCTATTCATCATCATCCCTTGGCTTGAAAGGAGTGTCTTGCTTCTGCTCAAGGAGAGGTAATGTGAAACTAAGCTTGATACTCCATGAACTTGCTGACCATCACTTGAAGTTGATCCTGAGCGGGCCCTTGGTGTGATCCCCAATGAATTCACAAGTTTCTCGTTCATCTCTAAGTATTTCAGGGAGTTTGAAGTATTCGTTTCCTGCCTCCATCAGGTACCCAACAAAGTCACAGTAGGCCAAAAGGTTGTTGATAGATTCTACATCAAAAGTGGCCTCTGATGTGAAACCTTGCTGACGTGATTCCCTTAAAAATATAAATAGTATCATCTACCTTCCTCAAGGCATACGCTGCACCGAGAAACCCTGGAGACATTCTTAAGATGATCTGCTCCATTTGATGCATGGCATCCAGGGATTCCTCCTTGATTTTGTCTATCTTTTCTAAGACATACTCCATTTGGTCAACCTGATAGTCTAAAGTAACAAGGACTTTGTTGGGTGCTCGCGGGTGATCAAAGACACCAAATTTCACCAAGTCATTGACTAGGTAGTCGAGCATCTTTTGGAATGTCTCGTGTTACAACCTAGCATGGTCCAACTCTTCAAAGATAGGCCTGCTATTTCCTGGAGTTCCTTGTTCTCTTGATCTATATTTTGATAGAGCTCTATGAACTTTGTAATCACTTCCTCACTATCTTTGAGGATCTGCTCTCTCAGTGGACACTCACACCTTTCTCACCGATCTTGGCGTACTCATTTATCTTCTCCTAATTAAAAACTTCGGGAGGGTTAGTGGCATTCATAAGAGGGGTATTGCCCATCTTTTGCAGGGCTTAGAGAAGATGCTTGTTTTTCTCTTTTAATATTCTCTTCCCTTCCTTTGCTTCTTGAAGCTTCTTGCAAAGAGGCATCCACTTTCGGATAAGGCATCTCCTTACAGGATCTTTGATGATGTTCCCATTATGACACTTGAGTCACTTTGTAAAATCTATAGGAGACAGATCTTCTTTCTTCTTTATGGGATCAAAGTGCGCGATCTTCATAATCTGTTTCACCTAAAGTGCTTTGAGAGAAGTGGGTTATAGCCTTTTTCTTCTTAGGCCCTTTAGCTAGAATAACGGAGAAGTCCATGGGTGCAATAGGGAATTTCCTCTTGTGTTGGCTCAGGTGTTCGGAGATCCATTCTGGACTTAGGGGAGTGGGACCAGAGGAAGAGGAGGAAACGGGGGTGGAAGAAGGAGCAAATGCAGTGGACACGGGGAAATGTGTTGAGACACTTGGTGGCAGAATGGAGAAAGAAGCCAACACTCCAATGCTCATGGGGTTAGGATTCATTGCAAGAGAGGGAACCATGGGGGTGGAAGGGATCTGTGAGATGAGGGAAGAAATGTTGGGGGATATATCGTGAGGGAAGATAAGATAGAGGAAGAGGGAGGGGAATGGTAGAAGATGGGGAGAAGACACAACCAAAGGAGTGGTTAGTTGAGTAACATAAGGAGGGGAAGGAGGAGCAAGAGAGGGAATGGTTGATACTTTGTCGGTTGTAGATTTGACAACATCTTGAGTGGATGTGTCCATTGGAGAATTGGTCGATTCTTCTCTTCTTGGGCACACTAAGTCCATAACTTGTTCCTCGGTGGTGGAAGGAGGGCTCTCAGGGAATTTCTCTTGAGTAGTGCTTACCTCTCCTACTTTATCCTTTCCTTTGCCCTCGAGAAAAATGTTAGCGGCCTGGCTAGTGCATTACCCAAGGAGATATGGTAAAGTCTACCCCAAGGTAAATGAAACCATTTTTCTTGCACCAATTCTCAATATGTTGCAAAGTGCCCTTGACCCTTTCCTCTATAGTCTTAGGGGCCTTGTTTCTATAAATTTCAGAAAATGGCCAATTTTCCCCATCCGTGTCTAGATAAACCTGATCAACTTCTTGATCAGTTGTTTAGAAACCCTTTGGGATGATAGCCACACCATATTGAATGATCTTTACTAGGGCCAGTTGGTAGTGATCCTTTCGTATGAGATCAACTTCATGATATAAGTCGATGTTGATATCTTCGATCTGAGGGATGTGAATTGGATCAATCTTTTCCCTTGGAAGGTAATCACGAGGATCAAAGGTTGGCCTCGCTAGGAAATTATGCTTCAAATTGAGTAATTCAAGCTCTACAAACATCTCCCGGGATTTTCTCTATGAAGTGTAGGTGTACCCCACTGTGAGGGGGAATGGAGTTCCACCCTTCTTCCTTTTCAAACACTTCTCATGGTATGTGATGAGTTGTCTAGACAACTCCAATAGGATCAGTTTGGGTCCCACATACCTTAGCAATTTGGTGGGCTCTCCCAAGAAGTTAGCAGCTCTAAGATAGGTGAAAGTGGGGAATTGCATGAATAACACTCCCCATTTCTGTGGTGGTGACCATGCTTTTGGTCATCCGATCGTAATTCATGTTAAGCCTCAAGAGGAAGATAGAAGAAGACATCATTGATTTTCTTGAATTGGGCTATGGTGTTCTTGGTCTTAACTCCGGAGAGTACTCGTATATCGACACTGGGGCCATATCACACACCAATTCAATGTTGGGTAGTCCCTCTCTAAGGAAAAACATATACTACATAGGAGTTCATATATAACCTCCTAGTTGTTGAAAGTTGTTGAAGCTGCTATGAAATTGTGCTATTGATAATCTCTCCCTAGTCAAAATGCTGATTAGGAACATATTTATTCATTGTTTCCTAATACCTGAGCATCCACTTGTGAAATTAATGGGTATTAGGTAGCCCAAACACCCTACTCAAGAAGGTGATTGTGTCACTCAGCTCCTCTGAAAATTCACTACAATGAATGACTTGTGGCCACCTGCTTGCCACCTTCTTATTCTTGAGGTACACCTCATTCATTAACTGCATACATTTGTCTTCATTTTAAGTCCATATCTTCATGCAGTCCTCCTGGCTCACTGCTACAAAATGTCGGTGGTGAGGGATACCCAAAATGATCTCAAAATGTTGGGCCATGATGTTTATTATCACCTCGTCCTTCTCATTTTTGACACATCTTGTGTCCTTATTGTAACAACAGCCCACCAACATCATAAACTCATTGTTGATTGTGCTCTTTGGGACCCCTGCTGCAAAGTGTAGACCATTGCCAACCACTTTATCCATCCATGGGCTGCCTGTAACCTACTTGGTTCTGGCCCAGAAGTCCTCCATGTCAATAATGTCGAGTTACGAATCTTTGATATCAAGATCACACTCGCAAGCAAGTCGAGGCATCCCGACCCTTTGGTAATTAAATTTCATTTTTTCTCTATTAGCTTGGCTTTACACTTGGACTTGGTTGGCTTCTTACTCGATGAAGCCATGTGTGGATCTGAGTTTAGCTATTGATCGAAAGAAGAATCGGGAAGTTCATCACAGAAGGGTGATGTTAGCCGTTAAGTTGTCCATAAAAGCCTAAAAATGAAAAGTTAGCAATTTATGAGCTTCTGGGCATAAGGCATAGCTTTACTATAGGCTGCAAGGACTTAGAAAAGTAAGGCACACTTTGGGAAAGTGTTGCATGGGAAAAATCAGCACTAGAAGGGGTGCGGGGTGTGGAAAGGCTACACACAACATTCAAATGTTGGTTTCAAGAGATGTGTGCTTGTGCTATTTGAAGTCTTTTAGTGGGGCGCATATATGATCGGTGTTACATAGTATTATGGTGCACCAAGGCGTGGATGCAAAAGATGCAACATAGAGGTGAGGTGCACCAAGGGGTTAAGCTTGCATGGTAAGGGAAGGTTTTACATAACATGAAGTGTTGCTTTATGGTAGGTGCGCTCACACCTGTGCCTTAGGAATTTTATAGTTTTACGGAGTGCGGGAAAGGGCTTCTATTGTGTGATTTCACAGTGTGCCTTAGCCGATTATTTTTGATGCAGCATGACTAAATGGTGTGCCAAAGGGGCGTGAATGCATTTAGTGCAACACTTATGAAATTTGTGCCATGGAAGACAACAGGATGATTCTCTTTATTTTGTGGGTTTTTCATCTCTCAGCTCAGATTTTGATAGCAAAGGGTTAACCTTGGCAAAGCAGGGGATAGAAGAGAAAAGGGGTAGGGGGTGGGTTTTGTAAAATGGGTTGGGATTGTGTTATCTTCTTAGGTTCATTGTTATCATCAACAATCCTAATCACCTAAACCAACATAAAAACCACAACAAATCCACAAGAAGGGCAAGGGCCACTTACCAGGAATATATAATGATGAAGGAGATGATGTGGGGTCCACAAACATGACAAATGGCAACATGCGGGGCTGACAGGAATGCTGACAAGCACAGAGGAATAACTTTTCATATTTTTTCAATTGTGAAAATGACAGGTTGGACATGCCTATATATAGCAAAAGGTGCAATAAATGCACCACCAAATTTTCCTATGGTGCACTTAAGTGGATGTCGACACAAAGGGATTTGTGCCATGGCGTAGCTTTGAGAGTGTCAACACTACGTTTTTAGTGCCCACAGTGCACTTTAGAGAGATAACAAGATGGTGCTTGCGTCTTGGCACATATTTGAACGGCACAACATTTGGAGTGTTGACACTCCCTAGAATGCACCAAAGGAATAGAGGGGCATAGTTTTGGTTGATGTAACATGAATGAAAACTGTGCCCAACCTAAAAAGGTTGAAAATGACCAAGTTCTAAAAACTAGATTTTCTAGAAAGGGATTTTATGCCATTCCGAATGTTAAGAGACCTCAATGGGGGACCAAAATGGAAATTTTTGGTATGGTTACCTGCAAAATTGCCCTTGTCAATTTTATAGGATAATAGCTGGCTCTTTCTGGGGACTATCTTTGAGCGAAGCTTAAGGGTAGAGAATCCCAGATCTACATGTGCCTATCCATTGGGCTACAGAGTCAAAAACAAGGGCGATGAAAAAGAAAGGAAAACACACAACCAACAGAAAGCAAACACATGACAAAAACAAACACACAACTAAAGAAAACTGTACAAAGAAGAGAGAAAGCTCTACTTCCTAAATATTTTGAGATGTTGCCTGTTATAGGGAAGTGGGAGCTCAGTTCCATCTAGATATGAGAGATAGAAGATATTCTCTTTGTTGAGCTACTTGATCTTGAAAGGCCCTCTCAAAGAGAGTCGAATTTCCCGTGCATGCCCTTTGATTCTCTTCACTTGTCCCATAGAAGGATGAGCTTCCTACCTAGAAATCCCTTTACTTAGCCTTTTTATTAAACAATATCTTGACTTGATTATGATGTTTGGTGATCCTGTCAACCACTCTTACTCTCTTTTCTTCAAGTTCTGTTAGATACATGATCCTCTTTTCCAGAGAATTCTGGAAAGTCTCATCTTCAATTGCTCATGCCAAGCATAGAGCAGGAAGTTCCTTAGAAATGGGGAGCTCAACATTGATTCCATATAACACTTGAAAATGTGACATACCAAGAGACCTCTTGAGTAATACGATCGCCCACAAAGCATAATATAATGACTTGTGCGGGACGCTGATTCTCATCGACTAGCTTACGTATGATGGTCACTAGGTTCTTATTCTTGGATTTTACGACCATTTCCACGGGGTAATAATCCGAGGCATGGGCTAAGGTTATTCCATATTCATAGCAAAAAGCGATGACTTCTGTGAGGAGAAGTTGGAAGCATTATCAGCAACGATCTTGTGTGGGATGCCAAATCTTACGATGATATTTTTTTGATGAAATACAAACAACTTCAGAGGTGGCATTCTTAATAGGTATGGCCTCCACCCATTTGGTGAAGTAATATATTCTTGTTAGGACATAACTATGTCGACACTTGATTAGGGATGTAGTGCTCTAATAAAGTCAATTCCCCATTACCTGAATGGTTCATCAATAATGACGGGCCTGAGGGGAAAAGCAGCCAATTTTGGTTTGCCAACAAACTGTTGGCAAAGCTCACATTTTGCTACCCAAGTGGCTGTATCCTGAAATAGCATTGGCCAGTAGTACCTGGCCTAGATGATCTTATGTGCTATTACGGATGAGGAGAAGTGACCGCCGTAGGTTGAGTCATGAAAAATTTCAAGCAATTTGATCTACTGTGGTTTTCAATGCATTGCAAGAAGATCCCATCAATCCGCGCTTGTATAAACTATCATCCCATATGACATATTTATGCCTTCCGCCTTGAGATTTCTTGTTTTCTTTTCCTTTGAAGTTAGATGGGTTGGACACTCACCATAAGTGAGAAAGAAAGTGATGTCAGAATACCACTCGTCACTGGTCACAACAAATAGAACCATAGATAGAGAATCTACTTTCTTAAGTTCACCCTGCTCCCCGTCTGTGTGATCAACTTTCTCTTTAGGGACCTATGAATCTTTGTTTTCAGCCATAAGATGACATAGGCCTTTGCCTCTTACTAGCTTGGTTGGTTTTATGTCTAGATCATACTCTTAGACCTTTACGATCCAATTCCCTCATAAGCTTCCTAACTCCTGTTGAGTTAGGATAGACTTAACTTGCCGTGTTAGGAACTAGCACTATAGTATGATAGTTTAGGATGTAGTACGAGAAGTTATTGTTGCTTTGACTCTTTGTGAAGGCATGTTTTCTAAGCGAGACATCTTCAATTCATGAAGCTTGAGAGGGGAGCTCATGAGCGTGATTGGGATTCAACATCCTTGGAGTTCTTACGCATTAAGATGGCAGATCGGTATACGTGGACACATATAATTGTACATGATAAAATTCTTGGAGAAGTTGGGACATACCAGGACAGGTGCATGAGCAACGAGAGGCTTTTATATCCTTGAATGACATCTTTCCTTCTTCACTCCACCAGAATGTTTGTGACCCTTTCATCATATTTAATATGTGACAAGTCTTTTCAGCAAAGTCGGGAATAAAGCGTCTGAGAAAATTCACCTTTCTAAAGAAAGAGTGAACACTGGTCTTGTTTGTGGGTAAGGTAAGACTCTGAATACCCTTAACCCTTTCGACATCTATCTTTCTTCCTTCCTTACTGACAACATGTCCCAACAACTTTCCTTTAGTGACCCCGAAAACAGACATTTTTGGATTTATGGAAATCCTGTGTTCTCAGAATCTAATCAATACTTACTCTAAATGATCACAATGATCACTTCACTTTTTTGAGAACATAGTTAAGTCATCTAAATAAACTATATTTACCTTTCCCATCATACCTTTAAATGCGAAGTCCATCGTTCACTAAAATGTGTCACCGGCATTGGTTAAGCCAAAAGGCATCCTGCTATAGGCAAATGTGCCCTAAGGAGTAGTGAATGTTGTTTTGAATTGGTCTTCAGGTGAGACTTCAATCTGATTATAGCCCGAAAAACCATCAAGCATGGACAACATCTTTGAACCGGTTACTGCCTATAGAACTTGATCCATTATGGGAAGTAGGTAATTATCCTTCAAGGACACTGATTGATTGTGAAAATCTATGCATATGTGTATCTTGCCATTCTTCTTTTGTACGGGCATGATGTTTACGACCTAGGTACTATGATGGATAGGAAAGATAATCCTCGCATCTAGCATCTTCTATATTTCTACTGGATGGTACCCGAGATCTTGGGATTGTAATGCCTCTGTTTCTAGTGAAAGGGTTTGACATCATCCTTTAACAGGATGTCATGTTGAACATCCTTAGGCTTGAAAGACTTTAGATCAGCATAAGACCATGCCAATATGTCCATATATTTCTTCAGCAATTTGAAAAACTTCCACTTTTCTTCGGGTGTACAACATTTCCTGATGTTCACAAACTGTGGATGTTCTACAGTACCCAGGTTGACAGATTCGGTCTCTGGAGAGGAGTTAGGATCATCTTGTCACTTCTTCTTGACAAAATGATCATGTTTGTCAAACAATCATTCCAGAGAGACTAAACCCTTCAAAATTTTATTTCCCTTGAGCTGACATATGCCATCACCTTCTTTTGATTCGTTTGCTTGACCAGTGATAGATTCATGACATGCAGAAGTAGATCCCTCAAAATGAAGCTTATTGAAATTATCAGCTTTTTCTAGAAAAGCAACAAGCTGATTGTCATCATTAAATACCTACTAGTGTTGGGAATTATCTAGCATGCTTGGGTGGAAAACAACCTCAATGGTATATGTGTCTATTTTTAGCCCTAGGTGAGGGAGCATAAGAGATGTTGAGACGGCCAATGAATCGGCCATGTCATTTTGAGCTCTTGGAATGGATTTTATTGAGAAAGCATCAAATTCCTCAATGTTGTCCCATATTGCATTGCGGTAGTGCCTGAGTCTGTCATTATTTACTTAGTACACCCCTTTTATCGATTAACGATCGAGTTCGACATCACCCCTATGCTTTTAGATTCTTGATTCCTCTTTCCTTTATAGCTTGCATACCGAGTAACAAAGATTCATACTCAGCGGTATTGTTTGTATTGAAAAACTACAATTTGAAAGAAAGAGGAAAAATCTCCTCTTCAAGAGATATCAGGACAACTCTAGTGCCACATCCACTTGTTGCACAACTGCCATCAAACTGCAGCGTCCATATCTTGTTAAGGTCCCCCTCCTTGACGAGAACATCCATTCTATCAGACTCAATGGATAAGAAGTAGTCCCCCATCTCCGATGATTCAAAGAGAATCTGGGCCTTGGGGTCGTTAGAGTTGGTGACCAGGTACTTCTTTTGTGATTCAGGCTCCAATGTCTGCATTACTCCTTTCACATGAATTCTAGCTTTTGACTAGTCCATATGAATCTCTCCACCAACTTCTCTACAAAAGCTTCTCCCTAGTAGAATTCCATATGCTGCTGGGATATGAATAATGAGGATGGTCATCTTTACCCTTTTCTCTGGGAACGCTACAAATGTGAATTGTGCATCTTTGATCTAACCAATTAATGGAACCTGTTTGGTTTCCATGGAGTAACATCTGCCGAAAGGCTTGGTAAGAGTGAGGCCCAAAGCATGGGTGACTTTTACGGCATGACATTATCAGAAGCCCCAAAATCAATTATGTAGTTGCTTAGTTTGTGACCATTTATTAGGAGGGAGAGATAAAAAGGTTAATTTTTTCCTAACACAAAAGTTGAGGTAACATTTATGTGAGATACGGGAGGAGTGGAAAGGATTCCTTTCGGGGAGACAGGAGAGGGGACGATAACTTGGCTTTGGATATATTTGGTCAATCTTACAAGCTGCTCGGGGTTAGACTGAAGATACTCAGCTTCAAACATTTGAATCTTGGTCTTTTTAGCATGATCGACTATGTCGAATGTGACCAAGGGCTGCATTGATGAAGGAATGAGTCCCTCATTTCATGATGGTAGGGTAGGGTTACTAGTCTTTATGGAAACAGAAGAAGGCTGATTTGGAGGAGAGATGGGAGGAAAAGATTTTTTCATAAAAGGCTTAATAGGAGTTTGAGCAGGAAGAGGGTTACCTCTTTTAGAAATGGTTAGAGGTGTGTTCAACACAATATTTTCCTTTAGTATCCTGGTAGCAACTTCTACTTCTTTTCCTTGTGAGTGGGTGAAAATAGCATATGACTATCCGCTTGCATACCCTTGGGTACCCTCTTCTTCATCAAACTCCTCATCTTCAAATTCCATATACCCGATTGTAGAGTCGCCAGTCGGTTCACCGACATCTTGATCATCTTCACCTTGCGACGAAGGTTCTTCATAAATTTTCTCATCTTCTTCGATCTCAACCAAGGCATTAACCAGAGGGGCCTCAAGTGCTAACCTTGGAGCAGCAAGAGAAAATGCAGCCTTTGTGGGGCATTGTTGGGAGTGAAGTTCCTCCATGGGATATCCCAGTACGGAGTGGTAGATGAAGCTTGAGCTAATTTCTTCTTTAATGTGAGCAAGTCATTTGCCATCTTACGGAATGCCGATACGATGAAGTGGCTCGAGAAGGAGTTGAAGCCTCAAGTTTGGATGGCTCTTGTTTTAACTCACTAGATATAACCAGGTGTTCTTCTATCCGAATGGCCACAGCTTGAGCAAGGACCAAGGTGGTGATTTGTTCTTGTAAGAGTAAGAAACTTACTCTTGAGCTCATGGCATTCACAAAGAAACACTTTTGATTTTCTTGTGTTGGTAACATGGCAGGTGGCACACATGTTAATCAGTGAATTGAAACGGGTGATAAAATCGTGCATGGTTTCATTGGCTTCCTTCTTCAAGTGAGTAATCTTTGATAGTAATGCAAATGTGTCCTCTGAAGGCTTATACCTATCTTCAAATGCAATTCGTAATGTGGCCCAACTAGTGATAGATCCGGTCGGCAAGTGTTGGAACCACTCTGCTGCGGGTCCTTGCAAGGTCTCTAGAAAGAGGCATACTAACACATCTTCATGGGTCACATCTAGGATGCTACATGACATAATGAATGTAGATATATGTGAATCTGTGCTTTGATTTCCACTCCCATCAAATCTTGGGAAATTCTTACGGTTTCCATGAGGGAGTGCATGAACTGGATGCGGTAATGCAAGAGGGCCCATAGCGTTTCCCCATGGTACTGCCATTTGAAAAGCTGGAAAGAGGACGTGAGTTGGGAGTGTAGTTCCGCTTAGTAGTAGAGCACTACAAATTGATGTGAAAGCCTCTTGTGAAAACCAGTTCTTTCATGGAGGCAAGGCACTTTTGGTTGACCGATCGATCGGTGACTCAGCAATGAGAAACGTCTTTGTTGTAATACTAAAATTGTGCCTTTGAAGTAGCTAAAAAATAGGATCAAATTCAACATGAGCTCTCCTGCTACGAGTAAATGGCTCAGCCGCCAATGTATCTATTCAGGTCTGCAGTGATTTGGGGCAGATTTATAAAAACTCTTTTTCTTTGTACTTGCTTTGACTTTATGATTTTTCGACAAAAATCAGCGGCATGTACTCTCTTTTTATATATCCTCTTTTGAAAATTGATTGAGGTTTAATGACAAAGATTAGCAAGGATAAAATGATGGTTAACTTAGTAAGCTGATTTTCGAATCTTAGATTTGATTTTTGCAAGGGTTTGAAAATATTTGTAAAACTATCAGAATCTCAGATCTATGAAAATACGAGAGATTTTTATAAATACTTAGCAAAATAAAAGTTTCTAAGCTGGTCCGGATCTATGGATCTCTTAATGAAATTTTCAGTTTGGATCACTTTTGCAAAAATTTGGATTTTAAACAAAGAGTTAAGATTTACAAAGCGGTAGTGATTTTTAGATTTTTATCTATTCTCTTAATCTCCCCAGCAGCTTTAAAAACTGTTGGTGTCTTTTAACTGACATAACACTCACATATATCTAGTTCTATCCCCTGTAGAGTAGCCAAAAACTGTTGGTCTAAAAATCTATTGGGTAGGCAGATCTATGGATAGACAGGCCAACAGTGTGTAGGACATAGCCCCTCTTTGAGACAACAAAGAAAAACTAGTTTATTTCTATTCTACCAGCAGGAATCTGTGCAAGTCTTATAGTATTCTACCTTCAAGGGGTTTTGGGATCTCATCCTAGTATATTTAGTTCCGACGAAGAATGGAAAGGAATGAAGGAATAGAAAAAGATGGATCGAAGGGAGTAATGAAATGAATTCCAAAGTAGAAAGGTCAGAGGGTTTATGTTTTGGGCTGATAGTAAACAGAGCCAAACTTACTCACATAAACAAATAAAGCAATATTGATAAACAAATGACAAAAGCATAGGTGAATCCAACAAAATAAGCATGCAGATCTAACTTAAGAAAGATCTAACACATAACACAGGAATTCAGCACAAAGTCTCAATTTTTGTATTAATATTTGTTCTGTTACAAGAAAGCTCAAAGTCTTTCTCTCCTCACTTCTATTTTTCATACAAATTTTCTCACACCTTTGAATACTACAAGTATCCAAGTATTTATAGAAGGAGAAGGAGAAAGAAGACAAAAAGGAGCCAACCACTATTTACAAAATATCTAAAAGTCAAATGTTGACTTTGGGGCAATTTGGTGGATGACAAAATTCCATGGTGCAACATGGATGATGTCATCATTTGTGCCAACATACTTTTAAATAATTTCACAAAAATGAGATTTATCCCAGGAGGAAGGAGCCTATTCATCGTCATCCCTTGGCTTGAAAGGAGTGTCTTGCTTCTACTTAGGAGAGGTAATGTGAAACTGAGCTCAATACTCCATGAACTTGTTGACCATCACCTGAAGTTGATCCTAAGAGGGTCCCTTGGCATGATCGCTGATGACTTTGCAAGTTTCTCATTCATATTTGAGTCTTTTAGGGAGTTTGAAGTATTCGTTGCCTACCTCCATCAGGTACCCAATGAAGTCACGGCAGGCCAAAAGGTTGTTGAAAGATTCTACATCAAAAGTGGCCTCTGACACGAAACCTTGGGATGTGATTCCCTTAAAAAGATAAATAGTATCATCTGCCTTCCTCAAGGCATACGCTGCACCAAGCAACCCTAAAGACATTCTTAAGATGATCTACTCCATTTGATGCATGACATACAGGGCTTCCTTCTTGATTTTGTCTATCTTTTCTTACACATACTCCATTTTGTCAACCCCATAATCTAAAGTGGTAAGGACTTTTTTGGGTGCTCGTGGGTGATCAAAGACACTGAATTTCAAAAAGTCATCGACTGGGCAGTCGAACATTTTCTGGAACATATCGTGTTGCAACCTGGCATGGTCTAACTATTCAGAGATAGGCCCTGCTATTACAGAGTTCCTTGTTCTCTTGATATAAATTTTTATAGAGCTCTGTGAAATTTGTAATCACTTCCTCACTATCTTTTAGGATCTACTCTCTCTCTAGGAAAACACTACTACACCTTGCTCACCGATCTTGGCATACTCATTTATCTTCCCCGATTGAGAACTTTGGGAGGATCGACGGAAGTCATAGGAGTGGCATTGCCCATATTTTGTAGGGTTTGGAAAAGATGCTTGTTTTGATCTTTTAATATTCTTTTCTCTTCCTTTACTTCTTGAAGCTTCTTGCAAAGGGCACCCACCGTGGATAAGGCCTCTTCTTGCAGGCTCTCGATAATGTTCCCATTGTGACTAGAGTCCTTTGTAAAATCTGGAGAAGACAGATCTTCTATCTTCTTTATGGGATTAGAGTACGCGATCTCCATAACCCTTTCACTTGAAGCACTTTGAGAGAAGTGGGTTATAGCCTTTTTCTTCTTAGGCCCTTTAGCCAGAATAATGGAGAAGTCCATAGGTGTAATAGGGACTTTCCTCTTGTGTTGGCTCAAGTGTTCGAAGATCCATTCTAGACTTAAGGGAGTGGGACCAGAGGAAGAGGAGGAAATAGGGGTGGAAGAAGGAGCAACTGCAGTGGACATGGGGAAATGTATCGAGACACTTGGTGGCAGTATGAAGAAATAATCCAACACTCCAATGCTCATGGGGTTAGGAATCACTACAAGAGAGAGGCGTGGGGGTGGAAGGGATCATGAGATGAGGAAGAAGTCTTGGGGACAGATCATGAGAAGAAGATGGAGGAAGAGGGAGGGGAATGGTAGAAGACGGGGAGAAGAAAAAAACTAAAGGATTCATTGGTTGATTGACATAAGGAGGGGCAGGAGGAGTGAGAGAGTGAATGGTTGATACTTTGTCAGTTGTAGATGTGACAACATCCTAAGTGGATGTGTCCATTGGAGCACTGGCCGCTTCTTCTCTTCTTGGGGACACTAATTCCACAACTTGTTCCTCGGCGATGGAAGGAGGGCTCCAGGAACTTTCTCCTGAGTAGTGCTTGCCTCCCCTACTTTAACATTTCCTTTTCCCTCAGGTAGATGTTCTGGCCTGGATGGTGCATTACCCAAGGGAGACATGGTAAAGTCTACCCTAATCTAAATGATACCATTTTTCTTGTACCAATGCTCAAGCACGTTGTAGAGTGCCCTTGACCCTTTCATCTATATTTTGAGGGGCCTTGTTCCTATCAATTTCAGCAAATGGCCAATTGTCCCCATCTGTGTCTAGTTAAACTTGATCAACTTCTTGATCAGTTGCTTGGAAACCCTTTGGGATGATAGCCACACCATATTGAATGATCTATGCCAAGGCTAGTCGGGAGTGATCCTTTCGTATGAGCTTAACTTCGTGATATAGGTTGATGTAGATATCTTCGATCTGAGGGATATGAATTGGATCAATCTTTTCCCTTGGAAGGCAATCATGAGGATCAAAGGTTGGCCTTGCCTGCAAGTTATGCTTCAAATTGATTAATTCAAGATCTACAAACATCTCCACGGGATTTACTCGTGAAGTGTAGGTGTACTGCCCATTGTGAGGGGGAATGGAGTTCCACCCATCATCCTTTTCAAACACTTCTCATGGTATGTGATGAGCTGTCAAGACAGCTCCAGTAGGATCAGTTTGGGTCCCGCATACCTTGGAAATTTGGTGGGATCTCCCAAGAAGTTAGCAGCTACGAGATAGTTGAAAGTGGGGAATTACATGAATAACGCTCCCCACATCTCTGTGGTGGCGACCATTCTTTTGGTCATCTGACCGTAAGTCAAGTTGGGCCTCAAGAGGCAGATGACACTATAGAAGAAGACATCATTGATTTTATTGAATTGGGCTATGTTGTTCTCCAGTCTTAACTCTGGATAGTACTTGTATATCTTGACCTAGAGCCATATCCCACACCGATTCAATCACAGGTAGTTCCTCTGCGAGGCAACAACATATCTTGTATAGGAGTTCATAGAGAACCTCCTAATTGTTGAAAGTTGTTGAAGCTACTCCAAGATTGTGCTACTAATAATCTCTCCCCAGTCAAAACACTGATTGAGAACATTTTTATTCATTGCTTCCAAATACCTGAGCATCCACTTGTGAAAGTAATGGGTATCAGGTAGCCCAAACACCCTAATCAGGAAGGTTCTTGTGTCACTCAGCTCCTCTGAAAAGTCACTACGATGAATGACTTATGGCCACCTGCTTGTCACCTTCTTATTCTTGAGGTACACCTCATTCATTCATTGCGCATACATTTGTCTTCATTTTTCAGTCCATGTCTTCATGCGAGTCTTCACTGGCTCACTGCTACAAAATGTTGGTGGTGAGGATACCCAACATGATCTCAAAATGTCGGTCGTGAGGTTGATTATCAACTTTCCCTTCTCATTTTCGACACATCTTGTGTCTTTATTATAAAAACGGCCCACCAACATCATTAACTCATTGTTGATTGCACTCCTTTGGGAGCCCCGAGAAAATTCCAGGACCATTGCCAACCAATTTATCCATCCATGGGCTGCTTATGACCTTCTTGGTTCTAGCCCGAAGTCCTCCATATCAATGTGCCCACGTTCTAAATCTCTAATATCAAGATCACACTCTGCAAGCCAGTCGGGCATCGACCCATTGGTATTTATATTTCATTTCTTACTTTGTTAGCTTGGCTTTACCCTTATACTTGGTTGGCTTCTTACTCGATGAAGACATGTGTGGATCTAAGTTTAGCTATTGATACGTAAGAAGAATCGGGAATTCTATCATAGAAGGGCCATGTTAGTTGTTAAGTCATCCATAAAAGCCTACGAGAATGAAAATTTATCAATTTATGAGATTTTGGGCGGAAGGAACACCTTTCTTTGTAGGCTGCGGGGACTTAGAAAAGTAAGGTGTACTTTGGGAAAGTGTTGCATGGGAAAAAGTAGCACCAGAAGGGGCACGGGGCATGGAAAGGCTACACACAACATTCAGATGTTGGTGTCAAGGGATGTGCGCTTGTGCCGTTGGAAGTCTTTTAGTGGGGCGCAGATATGATTGGTGTTACATAGTATTATGGTGCACCAAGGCGCGAGATGCAAAAGATGCAACATCAAGGTGAGGTGTGCAAGGGGTTAAGCTTGCATGGTGTGGGAAGGGTTTACATAACATGAAGTGTTGTTGCTATGGTAGGTGCGCTCGTGTCACTGCGCCTTAGGAATTTTTGTAGTTTTATAGGGTATGGGAAAGGGCTTCTATTGCGTGAGTTCATAGTGTGCCTTGGCGTGACTATTTTTGATGCAGCATGACTAAATGGTGTGCCAAAGGGGTGTGACTACATTTAGCACAACACGTATGAAAATTGCACCATGGAAGACAACAGGCCGATTCTCTTTATTTTGTGGTTTTTACTCTCTCAGCTCAGATTTTGATAGCAAGGGGTTAACCTTGGCAAAGTAGGGGACAGAGGAGAAAAGGGGCAGGGATCCATTTTGAGACAGATCCCTCTAGTTTAGCAGATCTGGAAGGAGAGTGAAAAACGGCTTGTAGGTGGGTTTTGCAAAATGGGTTGGGATTGTGTTATCTTCTTAGGTTCATTGTTATCATCAACAATCCTAATCACCTAAACCAACATAAAAACCACAAAAAATCCACAATAAGGCAAACAACCACTTACTAAGAATATATAATGATTAAGGAGACAATGTGGGGTCCATGAATGTGACAAATGGAAAAACACGGGGTTGACAGGAATGCTGACAAGCACAGAGGAATAACTTTTCATGTTTTTTCAATTGTGAAAATGACAGGTCAGACGCGCCTATATATAACAAAAGGTGTAATAAATGTGCCACCAAATTTTCCTATGGCACACTTAAGTGGATGTTAACACGAAGGGATTTGCACCATGGCGCAACATTGAGAGTGTTGACACTATGTTTTTAGCGCCCACAACACACTTTAGAGAGTGATAACAAGAGGGAACTTGCACCTTGGCGTACCTTTCAAAGGTGCAACATTTTGAGTGTTGACACTCCTAGAATGCACAAAAGGAATATAGGGGTGCAGTTTTGGTTAATGTAACACAAATGAAAACTACGCCCAACCCAAAAAGGCTGAAAATGACCAAGTTCTAAAAAATAGATTTTACGGAAAGGGATTTTATGCTATTCGAATGTTAAGAGACCTCAATGGGGACCAAAATAGAAATTTTGGTATGGTTACTGTAAAAAATACCCTTGTCAATTTTATAGGATAACAATGTAATGGGAAAATGGGGAATGAAATTTTTGTCTTGTGAGAATACATGTATGGATCCACATATGGTGCATGACTACGATCATGTCTTACGTAATCTTTTATGAGTAAACACTATGAATGAATGTGATAAGGTTTCCGTGAAAAATGTATCAAGACTCTTTCTCTATATTATCTGCATATTACTATTGCACTTCAATTCTTATATAATCGTGAATCTTGTTTAAATGGTTAAGTATAGTAGTAGATGTACAACTCTTAGTTCTATTATTTTTGTTGCATGCTTTGGTTCTATTATGACTGAAGGGGTGTAGAAGCCATCTTGAGCTCTATAGCCCTTCATGTCTGTTAAATCACTAAGTCAGAATCATGAGCTATGCCTTCCACTAGACTCACATAAAAGAGAGACTCGGCTCCCTTGCGTGTGCCTCGGGTGAGCGCCCAGTGCCTGCTGGGTGATAGGCCAGTGCGCATGAGGATCCCTTGTTCTTAGTGGGTGTAAAAGTGACTAAATCTTGGTTCCATTATTGGGACCTCTTTTCAAAGTTATAGGGGAAGATGGCATATATCATGATCTCTGTAAAAAGTGATGGTAGAGCAATTAACACTTGAAGGTGTTGAAGATTGGTTTAAGAGGATGGAGGAAAAATTTGCTCGAGAGATTTAGTCTTGGATCTGGGTTTGATGTGCGAAGATGAGTGGAAGACACTCTTTATCATGAGTTGTATGAAACATTCTTGTTGTTTCCCAATAGAGTTATTCAAATGGCTCTTGGCTTATACATCTAGATCGGGGTGGCATTATAGATCATATCCTTGGACCCGAGAAACATATCAGAACCTACAAGATGTTGATCTAACATTGACCCATGCTATAGATCATTTTTGGAAGGGAGTACTAGCTAGCTACACTCTGGAATACATCATTTCCATGTATTCCTGTCCAGAAGTTACTGAATTTGAGTTCTTGTGAGAGCCCAGGGGATCATTTTTGTGTGCTATTCCCCTTGTGATCAAAATCTTGATGGTAACCATGGGTTTAGAGGCATTCCCTATGACCAGCTAAACCACCTAAGTGATAGGCAAGGAAGCCGAGGTTAGGGAAGGATGGCTCATCGATGACTAAACAGAAAGGGAGAGAGGCGGATCAAGTATAACGAAGTGCGTGAAAAGGAGATAAATAGACAATGTGGGATTACCGGTGGGTTATGGAGCTAGACATGGTGGAAAGCGATTAAGGTTCACACGAGAGGATGTCGAACACGAACACTTTGTGGTACCCCATCTTGGTAAACGGAAGAGAAAACCTTACGGCTTCGATGAGAGTCCATCATGTAGAGAGAGAAGAGTCATTGGTGTGCATCTAACCCCACCTAGCAACCGGACCTTGGTGTTTGGCTTGTTCGAACAAGGGAAAATACTGAGTTGATCCATTTGATATCGGTGGAAGTAACTATTCGGCACCTAGAACATATAATTTCTCATTTAGGACTTCTATGGCTTCACACACTATTCCGGTATTTGGTGGAATGTTTGGACAAGGCACGTATACAGATGGTTTTGGAAGCACATTAAGAGGTGGTGGAGGAACTATGAATGGGAGTGGTACTAGTTCATAAGCTGTTGTCATGCATTTCGGTGGGACAATGGGAGTACTCAAAGCATGACAAACACACGGGACCTATACCTAATACGAGGAGGATCGGAGGTGGAAGTGGTGGAGCTGGTGGCTTAGGATCCAATGGATCTGGCGGAGGAGGAAACACTAGAGGAAACCAAGGGACTGTATCGAGAGGGCAAGGGCATCAGCCACCTCCTCAATTCTTTTTTGAGATGTCTCTACACTTGCCAGATTACGGTGGGATAGAAGATCTTTGTGGAGCATGTGCATAAGTGTGAGCTGCTTTATGGCACACAAAGGGAATCATGACCTAGGATCAAAAGGCGATCGGTTTGTGACGACCTTGTAAGAGACGCATGTATAGTTGGTATAGAAATTATGACCCTCATCGATCGTATTGTCGATTATACCACCTTGCGAAATACATTCTTGGCAAAATTCGACATACCTGAGTTTGAACAGAAGATCATTAGCTCTTTCAAAGAAATCCAATAGGGAATAGCAGAGAGCATGCGGGAATATGATGCACGCTTTAAAACTCTTTTTCTAAAGCTGTCTTATGATATCCACCCTTCACAACATGCTCAATGGTTTTTCAGAGGGTTGATCACACCCTTTAGGAGGGCCTTATCTCATAAAACATTCATGGACCCGTGCGAAGCATTAGAAGCTGCTTTACGCATTGAAGTAGTTGGTAGTGTTGACAATGGTGTTAGCCCATTTCTGGAGGCTCATATTTCTGCCATGGCTAAGCAATTGGAGAAATTATCTACCAACATAGTGCTAGAGATTTGTGAGGAATGTGGTGTATGGATTTTAACATGGAAGGACACACAAAGGTAATGGTGGGATATGTACTTGGAAGGTGGTACACATTGTGGCAATAAAGTATGAAATATATCATGGACGACCATCATGCAAGTAGGTGCCCCTTGTTGTAGTGTGCAATCCACAAAAATGTATCTTGTTATTGAAAAATATGTACCTCAACCACACATGACACCAAGGATTATAGATTGATTGACTAGATTCATGAGGCAATTGATATTGGTGTGAAAGCAAGCGGCATTGCAGTGATTCCAAAGGAGATGAATGTCGGTATGAGGAGTGCGAGAGATGGAGATGTGCGTGGAAGAGGGTTTCGTGGAGGATTTCATGGTTGTGGTAAGCTGCAAAGGAAGAAGTGAGTTCCACATGGGATGTGTTTTAATTGTGGAGCCACTAACCATTATAAGCATGAATGTCTAGATCTTCTATGCTGCTCTTGGTGTGGAAAAAACATAAGTATGAAGAATGCTCGAGTTGTACGAACATATGAGTCAAAGCAAAGACCGAAGGGATAAGGGTATTACCATGGTGAGTATTAAGAAGGCTAACACGTAATGGCTTCTGTGAGTAATATGAGAATCAGAACTAGAGCCTGTTATGGTAACAACGAGGGTGGAATCCACGCGCGTAAGGGAAGTGCCTAGGTAGAGACCTCTGGTTTCGAGAGAAGTAGTACATGGGAAGTATCCAAACCCAGCTCACCAGAAAGAAGTTTACCAAGAAACCATGGATGTAATTCAAAGTTTACAAGGGGAGATCCAATGCTTAAAAGAGTAGACTAGAAAATATAGCAAAGGAGACCAGTAGAAGCACCAAGGGATGACTTAGATCAGGTTAAAGAGGTGTGTCAACTGCTGAGGTAGGAGAATATTATACCCCTACTAGGGGCATGGTTGATAAAAAGGATCCACACCCGGGAAGAACACGAAAGGCAGATCCTTCATGTAAACCTCTCACCTCACAACCTTAATTATGACAAAGAGATTACCCCGAACGTGGTAGTGGATGGATGGTTTCTTAGCAACATGCTCATTGACATAGTCTCGGAGGTTAATGTTCTCACTACGGATGTTTGAAATCAAATGGGAAGACTCGTATTACAGCCATCTTCAAATGTGTTGTATATGTCAAATAAGACAAAGGTGATTCCCATAGGTGTCTTGAAGGATGCAACCATTAAAATTTAGGGGACTAGGTTCACTAGGGATTTTGAAGTCTTGGCACTTGCCGAAGTGGATAATTTCCTAGCTCTACTTGGGCACCCGTGGTGTTATAAGAATAATGTAGATCTCCGGTTTAACAAGGGGTACATAAGCTTTGAAAACAAGGAACAACATGTAGTTATATCACTAGTTGATGGGAAGTATACCCCCTATACTAAACCCCTTGGGGAGGAAGTCCTGGATAGAATATATGTGCGCACCATAAGAGATCTAGAGACCATCCACCCTAGAGAAGGATTCATCTAGTTTGATGATGCTCAATCATCGGTGATACTACCAAGTATAGTATGTGATAATTGGGTGCATGGGAATTATGAATTGATTGGGTGACATCGAAAGGATCAAGTACCTAAGGTAACAATAACACATACGATTCGGCACCTAGGAGGGAAGATAATAACAAAGTATTCTAGGGATGCATACCCCGAGGTATTTTTGAGTGAAATGGACGCTCGCTGGAGGGAGGATGAGCGATGAAGTATGCTAGGTTATGTTTTGATAGGCATAGTAGCAAGGTGGTGGGTCGTGCTTAGTGAGAAATTATTGGAATGGCACAAAGTTCGAATTGCACTCATTTTTTGATTCTCGAAAAGTAACATACCCACCGCTATTAAGGATTACAATGGAAATGGACCCACCTCTTTCCACATCCAGGAATGTGAGAGGGTATGGGGAGAAGGCATGGAAGCTTTACCACCCTCTCTTTTGGTGCATAAGCTATATTTGACACTCCAAGGTTGTGAGTGTGTGTTGTATATCCATTCTGAAATATGCTGCCAAATGGGAAGTTGGCAGGAATTAACGACTGACTTGGTCCACACATTCGAGTACCAAAGTACCAAGAAACCAGTTGATGAGGTGTTGCAGACTATCAAGTGCCTCACTCTGGGGGATTGTGCCATGGTGGTAGATAGGTTAGTAAACTTACTCGGTGGACCTATTTTAGAAGAGTGCTTCAAGAGGAGGAACCAGAAGACATACAATTTGAGCGCGCGTGTGCTGAAATGGAGAAAGGAAAGATGGTATACCTTATTGATGGAGAGGATATAGAGAGCCTGAATGTTGACCATTCATTAGGGGTGTGTGAATTAGTTAATAGTGTGGATGCATGTGAGTGCGTGTATCATGAACCACTCAAAACAAAGAAAGTTAACATCGGCTCAAAAGAGGAGCCCAAGGAGGCTATCATTGGGGACTATTGGTCAGACAAGGAAGTATCAAAGATCATCGATCTCTTATGCGAATTTGAGGATTTATTCCCATGTGGATACCATGAGTTGAAAGGTGTCCACCATTCATTGGGGGAAATGAGGATAAGGTTGAAAGATGGTGTGCACCGGTCAGAAAAGGCCTTACAGGATGAATCCCAACATGCGCGTAAGGGTTAAAGTAGAACTAGAAAAGATGATAGCATCCGATATCATTGAGGATGTGGAGGAATCAAAGTGGATAAGTCCAATGGTGATCAATATAAAGAAGGATGGGTAGATTAGGATATGTGTGGATTACAGGGAATTAAATGTTGTTTGTATAATAGATCCTTTTCCCACCCCCTTTACTGAAGAGATTTTGGAATGAGTTCGTTGGGTGTGAGGTCTATTCCTTTACGGATGGATTCTTAGGATATCACTAAGTAAGGACTACCAAGGAAGACCAAGGTAAGATAACTTTCGCCACCTAGTGAGGAAGCTTTGCATATATAGTCATGCCCTTTGGGCTGAAGAATGCGCCCGTTGTATTTTCATGCATAGTGGTACAAGCATTTAAGGACTTCATCCACAAATTCCTTTAGGTATACTTGGATGATTGGACAGTGTATGGATTAGTAAGGGACCATTGTGCTAACTTAAGGTTGATGTTTGAAAGATGCCGGTAGTTGAGGATCTCCCTCAACATCAAGAAATGTATCTTTGTAACTCATTTTGGAACATTGTTGGGGAATATCATATGTAAAGAGGGCTTACTAGTAGATCCCGCGAAGGTTACAATTATTATGGGATTAGGGAAGCCTACCAGCCAAAGAATTGTGCATGGATTTCTTGGACACACTTTGGATACTATAGAAATTTCATTAAGGGATATGCCAAGATCACCATGCCTTTGGAAATATTTCTCGAGACACAAGAGTGCCTTTCGGTGAGAGAGGTGCAGCAGAGGGCGTTTGACACTCTAAAACAAAGGCTTATCACCGCACCTATTCTATGATTCCCATCATGGGATAAACCTTTCCATGTCCACGTGGATGCCTCTAGTATAGTAATAGGAGCCATTCTTGCTCAACCAGGAGAGGGGATTGTTAATCATCCTTTGTGTTTTGCAAGTAGTAAGTCGACACACAGTAGAATAGAATTATATAATGATCGAGCGTGAGGCATTTTCAATGATCTACACATTCCAAAAATTGGCAATATCTCGCTAGTAACTCCTTTCATATTCTACACTGACCATATGGCCTTGAAGTATTTGGTAAACAAATCAGTGTTGTAAGGCGCATATACTATTTGGTTCTTCTATTTTAGGAGTTTGAATTCAAAGTGGTGGTAAAACTAGGAAAGAATAATTATGGGCCAAATCATTTATCAAGGATTGATTTAGGAGAGGACACGTAGAGTATCAAGGAAACCATGTCGGATGCACAATTGGTCGGTGTTGTGGCACGCGCCCTTAGAACTAGAAGACATTGGTATCTTTCTTAGAGAAGGTGTGGCACCGAAGGGATGAATGCTCTAGAAAGGAGAAGATTATCCATACGCGCAACACCCCTCATGTTGATCAATGGGGATTTGTATAGCATATCTACAATAGAAGAGGCCCATAGTGGGATTCTTTGGAGGACACTATGGAGGGAATGCAACTGTGTGCAAGATCCTAGTCACTTTGGACTATGGTGGGAGATGATTCACTAGGATTGTATTGAGTTTTGTAAGGCCTATGACCACTACCAGTGCCTTGGAAAACCTAGAAAAGGGACGAGATGCCCTTGCACCCCATCACCAGTGCGAAACCTTTTGAAAAGTGGGCAATAGATTTTTTCAGACCAATCTCAAGCAGTGCGTGAAGGACTAACTTGCAGTATATTATTACCTATACTGATTATCTGACAAGGTAGGAAGAGGCCGCACCGACTAGGGATTACACCACAACCACAGCTGCTAGATTTTTATGGGAGAACATTATCAACATGTATGGGTGCCCATTAAGTTTAACAAGTGATAGGGGCACTCACTTCTTAAATGAAATAATCAGGATTCTTTTAGGAGAATTCATGGTGGCCCATCACAAGACTACCCGTTATCACCCTTAGGTAAATGGGATTGCAGAGGAATTCAACAAAACCCTTGTCACACATTGACTAAGATATGTGACGTGGGTAGGAAGGATTGGGATGACAAGGTGTCAGTAGTCCTTTGGGCATACAGAACAATGTATAAAAGGTTGAACAAGGCCACACCATTTCAACTGGTGTTTGGTGTAGAGGCTATTTTTCTAGTTGAATTTATGCTACCATCACTTTGTGTATAACGCGCGCAGGAGGGTTGGATGATGAACAAGCACTGGAAGGAAGAATTGATGAATTAATAAAGTTGGATGAAAGGCACTCACTAGCAAGATGGAGCCAAACAACTGAAAAAGCTAAACAAAAGGCATGGCACAACCGCCACATTAAAAACAAATAGTTTGAGGTTGGCCAAATGGTATTGCTATATGATTCTAAATTTCTACGCCATCCTGGAAAGTTGAAAGTGCATTGTTTGGGTCGTTATGTAATTTCATACACCCTTGATTTACGCACATGCCAGCTACAAGCATTGGATGGAACAAAATTACCTAGACACTTCAATGGGAGTAGGCTAAAGCCCTACTATAAATAATGCTTCTTGGTGTTTGTAAATAAGGCATTTCTACCAATTAGTTTAGAGTTTCCTTTTATGCTTTTCCTTTCTTGTTGTTCCCTTTCACGTTGTTGTCTTGTTTTGCACCTTAGGCATAAGAAACCTTATTAATTTTTAAACTTATGATTGCGTAGAGGACTGTGCATCGATTTAGTGTGGGGTGAGGTGATTAAGAGAGGCATGAAGTTATTCTGTAGGAAGATTGAGTTGGTAAGACCGTTCGAACTGGCCCTATTGAAAAGATGCATTAGGAAGGTAGATGGATGACAAAATAGAGTTCCATTGGGTATCCATGTACAAAGGAGGAAAAAGTGCAAAAACATGAGGTAGGTGAAAGAAAGAATCATGAGGATGGAAGAGGTGTCTTTGGCATTGGTAACACATGTGCAAAAGTCTTCTGTCAAGATGGATTATTTGCACGCCAGAAGGTTGGAAAAACATTTTGCACAAGGATTGAGTACGGTGAAAAAAATTTCACGCAAGGATTGTGCACGCGAGGAAAAGTGTTGAAGTCGGGTTTGTTTGAAAATGCCACATTAAATATTGTCATACGGTGGTAGGTATCCTAGCCTTTAATGCGTAAAAGTGGGAAAAGCTATAAATACAAGGATGGTAAGTTCATTATTTTACTTTGCGAAAACAAGGAGAATAATTTTCTTTCAAGAGATAGGGTTTGAGAGATAATTCATACGAAGGAGAATATCGAAACTCACACATAATTAGTCTAGTTGATCTACAAACTAGAGAAGAAGTGATTCACGGGTGTGAGGAACATTGGGAAGGAGTGCTATGATCAAAGGAGGAAAGTCAGAAATTAGGGTTTGTACCCTAGGGCATGGGGCGCGCAAAGAAAACTCTCAGATAACCGAAGGCAACCAAGGAATGAAAGCAAAGGGTAAAATGATGGCCACGAAACTAGTTGATAAGCCTGCAGTACAATCCAAAAGGGAAAGGGGAAGGGAAAGGGAAAGAAGAAAGAAGATGAAATCCCCTTGGATACCAATGAGGAATGGTACCTAGAGATGCAATACCCCAGATCAGAGTTTTACTAGGGAAAGAGTGGGAGTCCCACATCGAGACAGATGAGGTGTAATTGATTAAAATCATTGGTCGAGCATAATTATGAAGGAAATGGCATTGGAGCTGGTGCACCCCACAAACAAATAAACACCTGACAGGATGTCTATTTATAATGATGTAGTCAAGGTGAAAATGGAGAAGGCAGGGCTTCTCTAGCTTTACAAGTTTCCCTACTTTGGGAGCATGAGCACTGTACCAATGGTTAATGATGCATGTGCATGAATATTTCTTCTACTTCGCAGGGTGCAAGATGTGCATAACCCCACAATTAATCTCACACTTTATAGGCCTAAGCTATAAAGGGGATGCGATCCTAGATGACCTGAAGGATGAGGAGGTAATTAAGGAAACCTTCACATCCTAGGATTATAAGAAGGGATCAAGGTACTACGACATCATGGATATCGGTGATCCGGTGATGTAAATGACTCGCACACCTCATTTTCAAACTAAATGGACAAGAGAGGTTGACCTAGTTGAGAAATCCCCTGGTTGAATGTCCGAGAAAGGTCACGGAAGGCACCATGTACAATATCTCTAAGGAGAAGCCCTTCCTTCTCCATTTTCACCTTGACTACATCATTGTAAATGGTGCTTGAAGAAGCGCCTATACCAATGGCTAATGACACACGTGCATGAAGATTTCTTCTACTTTGGAGGGCAAAAGATGTGCATAACCCCACAATTAATCTCACACTTTACAAGCCTGAGCTATAAAGGGGACGCGATCCTAGATGACTTGCAGGATGAGGAGGTAATTAAGCAAACCATCACATCCCAAGATTATAAGAAGGGATCAAGGTACTACGACGTCATGGATATTAGTGATCGGTGATGAAAATGGCCGCGCACCTCATTTCCAAACTAAATGGACAAGAGAGGTGGACCCAAGTGAGCAAGCCCTGGTTGAATGTTTACAGAAAGGTTGTGGAAGGTACCATGTACAATATCTCTATTTGGAGAAGCCTGCCTTCTCCATTTTCACCTTGACTACATTGTTTTAAATGGTGCGAGCGCCTATACCAATGGTTAATGACACGAGTGCATGAATATTTCTTCTGCTTCATAGGGTGCAAGATGCACATAACCCCACAATTAATCTCACACTTTACAGGCTTGAGCTATAAAGGGGACGTGATCCTAGATGACCTCCAAGATGAGGAGGTAATTAAGGAAACCATCACATCCCAGGATTATAAGAAGGGATCGAGGTACTATGACATCATGGATATCAGTGATCCGGTGATGAAAATGGCCACACACCTCATTTCCAAGCTAAATGGACAAGAGAGGTGGACCCAGGTGAGAAAGCCTTGGTTGAATGTTTGTAGAAAGGTTACGGAAGGCACCATGTACAATATCTCCTAGTACATAGCAGATGAGATTATAAGCAGCGTGGAGGACGAGAGGAAAGATATTGTTTGGGAACATTCTACTAACCATTGTGTTCTCTAGAAATTAGGGTGCCAGATGCATCTGATAAGTTTGTATGGGAGTACCCTAATGAAGACCCTTCACCCATGGATAGGTTCCAGAAGTATACTTGTGAGTCAATGATGGGGGTGCACAAGGCATGCTTGGATAAATGGTATACACACCTTAGGAACACATTCGGGGCAGAATGGTAGATCCCAGAGCAACTCCCCATGGCGATTGAAGGAGAAGTAGAGTTCATGGTGTACCAACACTTCTACATTGGTAGATTTATCTTGGTGGATGGCAGTTGGAGTCCTTGGTGAAAAATCCCTTCTCATTTACTTCCCAATTCTTCCAAACAAGGGTAAACAGATATAAAGAGTTGAAAAATTTAAGACTCGACCTGTCCACCCTCAACAGTGAACACAGAGAGATGAGGAAGAAGCTGGTGTATCTAGGAAAGTGCATGTATGTTAAAAGGTACATATCATAGGACGTGCACATCGTAAGGCCAATAACCTTATAGATTGTTGACATTATTGTTGCCAAAATTTACCTATGCATAAGACCAAAGTTCAAGAAGGGCACATATGTAGAGAATGAAATAACCATCCCAGATGACTCCATAGGAAGGAATAAGCCAACGCTAAAGTGCAAGGAGAAAAAGAAGAAGAGGAAGAACAAGGGGCAATGGGAAGGTAGGATGTAGGTACCACGGGGCCAACTACCTATGTCCGAGAAGAAGAGAAGGATGGTGGTGAAGGAAAAGACCCTAGAGCCTGCGAAGCCACCATCCCCTAAAGAACCTTCAGATGAAGAAAAGACAACATCCCCCACTCCAGAATTTTCTGCCAGAGAAGAAGAACAAGGAACAAAGGAACAAGGGTCTAGAGATATGAACGACCTAAATGCCTATGTAGGCAAAAGGGATGATGATGAAGGGGAAGAGCTGGAGGTGGATCAAGAGAAAATTTATATCCATGACTCAGAAAGAGAGGAGGCTGAGAATACAAATGATGCCTTCATCTTTATAAGGAGGAAAGGTGCTCGAAGGGAGGAAGGCACGCACAACGAAGAGGGGAGTGAAGGGGCTAGTACCAAGGAACCAGATATGCCCAAGCTCACTCAGGAGGAGGTGGATGAAAAGGAAATGAGGGAGGCAGAGAAGATAATTGATGCCTTGGTTAATGAAGAGTTGGGGCGTAGCATGGAGCTCATGCTCGCTAAGTTCAAGAAAAGCAGAGGGAGAAGAGTGGAAGTAGCACGAAAGGACCAACTCTCTCGATAACTATTCCCAAGGTGTGTGCATGGGAAGTAAACATGTAGAAGGGGAAGAACAATGATGAGTTACATTCATGACCCCAAAAATTTTTGTGCATGCATTTCTAAAGCACCTTTGTGCCCACCAAGGAGCTCACCACCATGGAGTCCATTGACCATGAGGGTGGAAACCTGCGAATGAGGAAGATGTTATCTTGGGCATTTGACTCCCACCTTGATGAGCTTGAATTTGTGATTAACCAAGGAGTGGTATTGAATTTGTCGAAGGAAAGGGGGATAACCCCATTGTAAACATGTAGCAACTATCGGATGAGAAAGTGTGTAACATGTTGAACAAAGTCTCCATGGAAATTGAGGCTAGGTTCTTTGGTAGAAATGACAAGGTTAGAGTCCTGGAGGACCTATTGGAGAAGAGGAAGGAAGAAGTGGTGAAGCTAATGAAGGATCTCAGCCTTGAGAAATTAATTAGTGCTCAACTATAGAGGGAGATTCAAGAGGAAAAGGCTAGGGTATGTGAAGTTTCTAAGAAGGTGGAGCTCATCACCCAATTGATTATCATGAAGCACCTGGACCTTAACCCTCCTATGTAAAAGTATAGATACTCCCTGGAGTGCCTAGAGGACTTGAGGTGGCGGCATGCTTGGAGAAAGAAGACAAATTGAAGGTCATTATGCTCATGGCTAAATATAACAAGGTGCTCACAGATGTAAGATCGGTTGCAAAAACTGTGGGGGTCACTTACGACCCCGCAGATCAAGACAAAGTGACAAGCATACTGCTTGCAGTGATGAGGCCGAGTTGAAGGAATTTAGAGAGAAGAATAAGGGCAATAGAGCCGAGCGGGAAAGGATCATAGCCGAGGTAGAAAAGAAATCCAAAGCCATTGAGAACTGGTGAGTCTCAATCAAAACCCAGCTAAAAGAGCTCTACAAGGTCATCACAAGGAAGATGGATGCCCTGGAAGACCACACTAAAGAACTAGAGACTATGGTGGAAACCATTACCACACAAGGGGAAGGGCTAACTTACGATGAGGTGAGCACCTTGGTTGGCGACATCTACACTAAAGCACGAAGGAAGTCAGTGCTTGGAGTACACTAGAGGCCGACCTCTAGTAAAACTTTCCCCTCCTCCTTCTTTAGGAAATTTTCCCCCTATTCTTTCTCTTCCCCTTTCTTTATTCTTTCCCCCCATTCTTTTCCAAGGCAAGGCCTTGCATTCTTTTGTACTACATTCTTTGAGAAGGTTCCGAGGGTGGAGAATAGGTGAAGTGTGGGGTAATGTTGGGCCCCTAATTTAGCTTCCAAATCTTAAGGGCACATAGGTGCACATGGCCGGAGGAAGCACGCAAGTGTAGGCATGCAAGGCAGAGTTCAAAAGGCTTCTTGAAGAACCTAGGACATGCATGCCACATGAAGAACAATTTGGGACTTAGCCATTTTTGGCCTTTGGGACAGAACACATGAAGAACATGTTCCATTTGGATAAGGTTCAGCCTAGTGACAGGGTGTCTGGAGGAATATACCTTGCGATAAAAAGATCCAAAAGGTTAATCATGACATGGAGAGGCATGCGCTTGGGAAACCCACACCTTGACACTTGGGGCCAGATCTGAGGCTGCAAAGGAGTTTGTTAGAGCTTAGAGGCCTATTTATACACACCCTTGGAAAAGAAGAAGAGACGAAAGTGAGGTAGTGGAGCTCTATAGAATTACTGCAAGAACTATGGGATGAAAATGGGTACAAAATTCCAGTAAGGATGTAATGGGAAAATGGGGAATGAAATTTTTGTCTTGTGAGAATACATGTATGGATCCACATATGGCACATGACTACAGGTTTTCCTTCTGTAATCTTTTATAAGTAAACACTATGAATGAATGTGATAAGGTTTCCATGACAAATGTATCAAGACTCTTTCTCTGTATTATCTGCATATTACTATTACACTTCAGTTCTTATATAATCATGAATCTTGCTTAAATGGTTAAGTATAGTAGTAGATGTACAACTCTTAGTTCTATTATTTCTATTACGTGCTTTGGTTCTATTATGACTGAAGGGGTGTAGAAGCCTTCCTGAGCTCTATAGCCCTTCATGTCTATTAAATCACTAAATTAGAATCATGAGCTATGTCTTCCACTAGAATCACATAAAAGAGAGACTCGACTCCCTCTCACATGCCTCGGGTGAGCACCTAGCACCTCTTTGGGTGATTGGCAGTGCACATGAGGTTGCCTTGTTCTTAGTGGGTGCAAAAGTGACTAAAAGAATTCTCGGCAAACCATTTTGAAAAATATACGTGTGAGGAGTCCATGAGTGGACCGTATATGTAAAAATTGGAATTATGGTATAAGTTCATAAGGAAGGCATTTGAACATGAATGGATAATACCTAAGGAACTTCCTTTAGTATTGGATAAAAGCACAATTTGTAGTCTTCAATACTTCGTATTAGAATATTTAGAATGAAGGATGGGACACGGAACACCTAGTGTAAGCTGCCATATGCATTCACAATATGCTACTTCAAGGCATCTGTGAATATATTTTTGAATGCATGGAAGCTGAATTTTGATGCGGATAAAGTGGACTATGAGTACCATACATTGAGGAAAAGGCCTATACTGAGTCTTCTTTCATCGAGAACATGATTTCTAATGATATCAATATCATTACTTCTAACATAGCACTTGGGGATATTAGCATAGCTAAGTTATACATATACCTTAAGCTAAAAATTATCAATGATAAGTAAAATGAAAATGAATTCAAGTTTCCTAAGCTACCAATGGGGAAACACACAATGGGAATGTTGAAAGATGAAGATCTTGAACTGTCAGAATAAGAAGAAGATTTACAGGAAGATAGTGTTAGATTGGATCATGGTTCAAGGAAAAATCCTATAGTTGGAGTAAAGATAATGCATGAGGAAAATCCTTATGTGAAAATAGTAGAATAAGTAGAAAAGGAGATAGGCCTTGAGGATATAGGGATGGATGTTGGGGGTGCTAAAGAGAAACACTTTAGAATGGTACTAAGGAGACCAAATACCCAAGGTGCAAGTGTGGGCATAGATCCTTCACGGCTGATAATTCTAAGACCTCTCTCATAAATCCTATACAAGAGAAGAATAAATGATAGAAGTATATACCAAGAAAGGGTGAGGAGGAGGAGTTAGATGAAAGCACATGCATAGAAACAGAACCACCTATTTTTGAGCTGGATATAGAGAAGTCTTAGGAGGAAGAGGTTGAATATGATACAAAAATGTTCAAGGAGCACAAATATGTGGGTGGATGTGAGGAGAAAGAAACAAAAAAGATAAGGGTGGACCTTCTAGTGAGCCCACAAATAAACAAATAGGTGTTGTAGGGGAAGGCCTAACCTTGGATGAAGGGGTACACATTCCTAAAGGTAGACATTGAGGGAAGGATAAGGAACATATGTATAAAAATCCTACATCTGGGTATATTAATGATCCCATAAAGATCATTCGTGTCAGTTTCAAAGAACTTTGGAGCCTTAGGAGCTTTATGGATGGGAACTAATGGATCCTAAAGCAGCCAACTTGTGCACCAGAAAGCAAATATCTTGGAGCATGTAGACTCATATTGATGAGCCTGAGTTCAATGTAAAATAAGATGCATGCATTAAGAGGAAAATGAAGAAGAAATCCAAAGCCACACAATTGATGGTGAGGCCCATAGAATTTACTGATGAGAAAGCGAGTAATGTATTGAAAAAAATGGTAGCTAAAGTAGTGCGTAGGAATATATATAAATCGGTCATGCTAAGAATGATGTTGAGAAAAATAAGACTGAAAGAAAAAGTGGAACAATCGACCGAGGGGGAAGAAGGATAAATAAAATCAGAAGGATATTCTAGATTTTGTGGAATATTTGGGGAAGGATATTATAAATGCACATCCATATATTGATGAACAGACAAAGTAGACCTATCAGTCATCCTTTCACTTCTTACAGGTTTGTGTGAACTTGTTGATTAAGAAATAATTAGGGGAGTGCAAAGAGGTTAAGGAGGATGAATCAGCTAAGAAGGAGAGAAAAAGACTAAAATAATGCACCAAGTAGTTGGGTATGACTCTCTACTCCAAACACTAAAGGATGGGATGAAGAAGGTAGAATCGGTGTTGATTTTATGTGCAGACATAGATTCAATCATTAAAACAAGGACGATGGTAGAATTAAATTAATTCCTTTTGCAAAAAGAAAGAAAATCTTAGGAATAAGGAGAGGTGACATTACGGTAGAGAAGTGCAATGCACTCACAGTAGCCTAGGATCCTCACAATGAAAAGATAAAAGAACTTGGAAAAATGATAGCTCAATAAATGGATGTTATGGATGAGATGGTTTCCAGTTTACAAGCGTTCTTAGGGTGTTAAAAAATGAGGGTGAAAATATGACCTTGGATGAGATGGATGGATTATTTTAAGACATTACTAAAAAGGCAAAGAAGGTGCTTAATGACTAGAATGAGTTAGAGGCAGATATCAAGAATGAATACCCTGAGTTACTATTGCCTTTAAAGGAATAAAGCACCCATATTCTTTGTGGTATATTTTCATTCAATATGTACATTCATTATTTTATTCATTATTCTTTATTCTCATAGGGATAAGACATGATTACCCATTTCTAGGGGTGGAAATGAAGCTAGTGTGGGGTAATGTTGACTCTAAAAATATTGCCTAAGTGTTAGGGGTTCATGAGGATGGGTATGCATAAAGGGGTCACATAGGTGCCAATGGAAGTTCATAAGAAGAAGGGCACGCCGGAGAAACTTAGAGTTCCAGACTTATCCATTTTTCATGTTATGGGCTAAGAATAAATTAGATTGCAGAGCACACATGGGATAAGGATGAGAATACTTGGAGGCTAAGAAAATATATTTTGGGATTAGGAAGAAGATCAAGTGCCATGTAAATAGTGAGCTAATAATAGGATATAGATATGGTGTTATTAATAAATAATCTATTATTAGGTGAAGCTTGCATGCTTCTTTAGTTTATTTTGTAGCGGTGCATGGATGTTTTGAGAATGCAACCTATTTTAAGAGTGCTTGGGTGGTAAAGGAAAAGTCCCCACCCCTATATATGTATGGATTCGCATGGTTTTGGGATCATGATCACCATATTGTATGTGTTAGAGTTATGTTGTTGGTTTATGATCATGCATAGATTATGATGGTGTTATTTTATATGTATTCAGCTATTGGTTTTTATGAAATAATATAATGGACCTTTGTGGATGGATATTAATTGTTGATGTCTTTGTTACTAGTTATTGTGTGGTAATTTTGATCTTGATCCTTCTTTGATTCATTATGCACTATGGTTGTGAGCTGATTCTTATTATGTGTTACCTTTAATTACTTATGGTTATGGAATGCATGAATAATCATGTTAACATCTTCATAAATTTGGTGTAAATAGAGGGACATGGTACCTTTGTGCACTTTGCGTGAGCATTCAGATCTATCCGAGTGATGTTCTAGAACATCTAGGGTTTGAGTCGAAATAGAGACTATAGAAAATATTTGGCAAATCTGTGAAAATTATCTTTCACACAAATGGTGAATATCTAGACATCATTACAACACTATTAAATGCTACGGATGGTAGCTTTTATATGCTTATCGATCGATTACATATTTTTATGCTACCAACCGAAAACATATAGTATTTTATCATCCGTTAGCATAAAAATTTCTCTGACCGACAACACTTTTTATCATCTTGGTTGACAACATAACTATATGTTATCAGATGTTAGCATTTTTATCTTGTCGACTAATAGCATATTATATGTTTTCAGCTAATAGCATAAAAAATGTTACTGATTGACTATATTCGATCAAATTTTATGAATTTCAATTTCATGGGAATGGCAAATTGACCCCAAATATTAACTTATACCCAAAAAAAATTGGTGAAATGGTCCTAAGCGGTACCCTAAAAATTTGTCAAATTCAAATTTCAACAACCAAAATATTCATGAATTAATGAATATTCACCATTAAAATTTTCCTGGCCCCCACTATTGACTTACCAAAATCAAAGGTCAACCATTTTGTAATTATCATGGAATTAACAAACATTGTGATAATAAGTGTTATGCTCTATAATGATGAATCCAACAACTTGAGAAGAAAGGAATTATTTCCTTTGATACATGACATTCTACTATGCAATCAAATCAAGTTCTAAAGTCTCAATAGGTACCAAAATTTATAACACTTATATCCGATGAACATAATACGATACTAAATTATACACCTTTGGACATACAACAAGAGTCATCTAATTATAAAGAGGATAATAATCAAATACCTCCTAGTATGTGCAAACAAAAATGGAAGCAATTTCAATCTATCATGAATAATTTCCCATGGCCTTAGATCACTTACAAGATACATAACCCTAATCTGAGGGAAACATAACCATGGATTCTACTGAGATATCTCTAATCTTTCGCAACATACCGAGATAAATTCTAATTCAAACTATGATGTTAATGGTTATGATTCAAATGAACCATTTGATATGTTATATGAAAACTTTTGCACATTAGATTTCAGTCCCATTAGGGGAATTAAATATAATATTGATGCCAATGATGATGGAAAAATTGATACACCAAGTGAGATTTCTCTGGATATCTCTACTTCTCCAAAATGAGTTGGGACAGATCTTAATTCAAATAAAAATATTGATTTTAATGAAATATAAATGATATTTTTCATTTTCTAGTTAGTATTGAGGTGACATCTACTACACATATATGGGATTCTCTAAACATGACTAATGGTAATGATTATTTTTATATCTCTATAAGCATATGCACATATAAAATTAATCCCAAGTTTACTTTTACAAAATCATCTCTCACTATGGTTCCCATCACCAATGGGTGTCATATGAAGTAAAATATTGAGGATAGTACCAAGTTACAAATACAGGTATGTCTTGAAAAAGATAATAATGGGGAAATAATTGGAATTCTGATAGGGGTGATGATGAACACATTGATATACCAAGTAAGGCTTTGTGTAAATTTAATATTCCCATCTTCAATACGATAATTATTTCCTTATCCCTAATGGCCTAGCATCTTTGATCAATCTAAAATTCCTACTCATGTTAGTCATCATTAACCCAATATCATTGAGAACTTGGTCTAAACTAGGATTTTTCCTTACTAGTTTTATATTTATAATCCTCAAAAAACCTAATTGTGTACCTTTGTATGACACCTTCTCCAATACTTGGGAGCATAGTTGGATCTCACTTCCTTATTTTCCAACAAGTTTCCTTGTACTATATTTTCCCTGTGTACCTTGGGTAAGGTTCATGTTTCCAATTTTTTTTTCATATTCCTAATTCTATCTTTAATCATAATAGATTTCGCAACAACCAAAATCAAATGCAGTCTCTTAAATAAATGTTATTATAATCACAAATATCAATTCAAGGTCTTCTAATTCACACACTATGCATGCATATACTTCATCCAATTTATCTTCCATGACTTCTTTGGCTTACATCACTAATATAGTACCACTTGCACTTGAGTCAAACTCTTTAGCACACTTTAATCCCACACATCTATCCTCTTAGATGATAAATTCATCTCTTCATGAGGATCTCCTCAGGTAGTTTTTGTGCTACCCTCTCTCTTTGTACATGGATAAGAATTATAAAATACAAAAACACTTGCATAATTTAAAAATATAAAAACATCCAAATATGTCCAAAAATACAAACTCAAGACCAATGCACTTAATTCACATTGTTCACACTTTACATTATACATATTATTTGTTACAATGGTCTCATTAATAGCATATAGATTTATTCTTTGCACACATGTGATTGTGATGTATACCGAGCTTCATGCAAGATACACAAACTAACACATGCTAATAGGAGCTAGCATGGTTCCTTACCTTCTTATCTTAGGGACATACTTACACATTGTACATGGGTTATTATTTCATTATAGTTCATTTTTCCCTCATTATGCTCAATTACATACATTCTATACTTGTTATTTTTGAAATAATAGGACTAACTAACACATGTCTCTTGTGTAGTGTTGACACTTCTAGCTTCACATGTATTTTTCATATTTTGTTATCACATTTTGAAATTCTTGTTTTTATTCATGCTTGCTAGTTATGTGTGTTATTAATTTTTGTCTCGTTACTTATGGTGTGAGTTCTTTACTTGACTTGTGACATCGTGGGGATCCCATGTTTTTGGATCTATGCCTATTTTGCATGACACTATTTTCAGGCCTAGGAACTTTGATTGTCTTGTGACATGATGGGTGTTGTTGGGCCCCCGATATAGCTTCCAAATCTTAAGGATGCGTAAACACATGTGGAACCAATGAAGTGTGGAGTGAATGCGTGCAAGGTAGGATTTAAAAAGGGTTCTTGGATAACTAAGGGTGTGTTTGCATGAAGAACAATTCAGGACTTGGCCATTTTTGGCCTTTTGGGCAGGACACATGAAGAATGTGTTCCATTTGGATAAGGTTCCAACTTGGAGACAGGGTTTCCTAGAAGGAATATACCTTACGATAGAAATATCTAAAAAGTTATCATGACATAGAGAGGCATGTTCCTGGGGTGACCCACACCTTGACACTTGGGGCAAGATCTGAGGCTATAGAGAAGTTTGTTAGAGCTCAGAGGCCTATTTATACACGTGCCCTTGACAAAGAAAAGGGACAGAAGAGAGGTAGCAGAGCTCTATAGAATTACTGCGAGAACCATGGGATGAAAATGGGTAAAGAATTCTAGTAAGGATGTAATGGGGAATGTAATTTTTGTTTTGTGAGAATACATGTATGGATCGACACATGGCACAGACTATAGTCTACCTTATGTAATATGTTATAAGTAATACTATGAAAGAATGTGATAAGGTTTCCACGACAAATGTATTAAAACTCTTTCTCTATATTACCTACATATTACTATTGTACTTTTGTTATTATATAATCATGAATCTTACTTGAATGCTATGTATAATGGTGGATTTACAACTTCCTAGTTCTATTTACATTGCTAACTTTTCTTTTATTATGAGTGAAAGGGTATATAATCCATTCCGAGCTCTATAGATTTTTCATGTCTTTTAAATCACTAAGTCAAGATCATGAGCATACCTTCCACTGAACTCACATAAAAGAGATACTAGGCTCTCTCTCGCATGCCTTGAGTGAGTGCCTAGTGCCCGCTAGGTGATAGGCCAACATGCATGAGGTTCCCTTGTTCTTAGTGGTGTGTAAAAATAAATACATCTTGGTTACATTGCTTGGGACCTCTTTTCAAAGTTGTAGTGGAACATGGAATACATCATGATCTATGCAAAGTGTGATGGCGTAGAGCTTAACACTTGAAGGTGTTGAAGATTGGTTTAAAGCATAGAGGAATAATTTGTTCGAGAGATTCAAGATCTTGGATCTAGGTTTGATACGCGAAGATGGGTGGAAGACACTCTTTATCATGAGTTGTACGAAACTTTCTTCGTTGTTTCCCAGAGAGTTATTCAAATGGCTCTCATCTTATACATCTAGATCAGGGTGGCATTATAAGTCACACCCTTAGACTCAAGAAACATATCAGACTTTGCAAGATGCTGATCTAACATAGACTCATGCTATAGATCATTGGTGGAAGGGAGTATTGACTATCTACACTCTGGAATATTCCATCTCCACATATTCCTATCCAAAAGTTGTTGAGTTTGATTTCTTGTGAGAACCGAGGGGATCATTTCTACATGTTATTCCCCTTGTGATCAAAATATTAATGTTATCCATGGGTTTAGAGGCATTTCCTATGGCCGGCTAAACCACCCTGAGCGCTTGGTGAGGAAGCCATGTTGGGGAAGGATGGCTGACATGATGAATGAACAGGAAATGGAGGAGAGATGGCTCAAGTATAATGAAGCACATGAAAAGGAGATCAATAGAAAATATGGGATTAAAAGTGGGTTATGGAGCCAGACTTGGTGGAAAGGAGTTGAGGTTCATGCGGAGGATGTGGAACCCGAACAGTCTGTGGTACCCCATCTTAGTAAGTGTAGGAGAGAAAACCTTACAGCTTCTAATGAGAGTTCATTACATAGAGAAAGAAGAGTCATTAGTATGCATCTAACCCTACCTAGTGACCAAACCTTGGTGCTTGGTTTGTTTGAATGAGGGAAAAATATAGTTGATCCATTTTATTCCAGTGAAAGTAACTAATCGGCACCTAGAAGCTACAACTTCTCGTTTGGGAATTCTATGGCTTCACACACTATTCCGGTATTTGGTGGAATGTTTGGACAAGGCACATATACATCTAGTTTAGGAAGCACGTTAGGAAGTGGTGGGGAAAATATGACCTAGGATTGGTACTAACTCATAAACTGTTGGCACGTAATTTAATGGGATGACGGGAGCGTTTGGCATGACAAACACAGGCCACATACCTAACACATGAGGATCTCGGAGGTGGAAGTGGTGGAGAGCTGGTGGCTCAGGATCTAGTGAATCTTGTAGAGGAGGAAACAGGAGGAAACCAAGGGACTGGATTAGTAGGGCAAGGGCCTCAACCACCTCCTCAAGTATTTTTGAGATGTCTCTACACTTACCAGATTATAGTGGGATAGAAGATTCGTGGATTACGTGCATAAGTGTGACTGCTATGGCATGCAAAGGAAATCATGACCCATGATCGAAAGGCCGAGTTAATTTTTGACGACATTGCAAGGACGTGCACATAGTTGGTATAGAAAGTATAACCCTCATTAGAATATTTTGGATTATACTGCGTTGAGAAATGCATTCTTGGTAGAATTCCACATACCTGAGTTTGAACAGAAGAGCATTAGCTCTCTCAAAGAAATCCAACAAGGAATGGCAGAGAGCGTATGGGAATATGATGCGCATTTTAAAACTCTATTGTCTAAACTATCTTATGATATCCACCCTTCACAACATGCTTAGTGGTTTGTCAGAGGGTTGATCACACCCTTTAGGAGGGCTTTATCTCATAAAACATTCATGGACCCACGCGAAGCATTGGAATCTTCTTTACGCACCGAGGCGAGTTAGTAGTGTTGACTTTGGTGTTAGCCCATTTTTGAGGCTCATTATTGCCATGGCTAAGCAATTGGAGAAATTATCTACCAACACAATTCCAGATATTCATGGAGGGATGTGGTGAATGTATTGTAATGTATAAGGACACACAAAGGATAATGGTGGGAAATGTACTCAGAAGGTGGTGCATGCCATAGTGGTAAATTGTGAAATATGTCACGAGGACCATGATGCAAGTAGATGCCCCTTGCTACAACGCATGATCTCAAAAATGTATCTTGTTATTGTAAGATATGTACCTCACCCACACATGACACCAAGGATTTTAGATTGATTGTTGTGAGGTAATTTATCTTGGTGTGCGCTAGACTAACATTGAAAGCAATTCCAAGGAGATGATCGTGGGTATGGAGAGCGGAGATGGAGGTTCACGTGGAAGAGGGTTTTGCGAGAGGATTTCGTGGTTAGTGTAACCATGGAGGAAGAAGTAAGTTTCCATGTGGGACGTGTTTTAATTGTGGACCCATAGACCATTATAAGTGTGAATGTCTAGATCTTCTACAATGCTCCTTGTGTGGAAAGAAACATAAGTATGAAGAGTGCCTAGAGTTATACGAACATATGAGTCAAGCGATCACCGGAAGGATAAGGGCACTACCATCATGAGTATTAAGAAGGATAACACGCAAAGGCTTCTACGGGTAATACATGAATCAGAATTAGAGCTTGTTATGGTAACAACAAGGGTGGAGTCCGCGCACGCAAATGAAGCACCTAGGTAGAGACCTCTAGTTTTGAGGGAAGAAGTAGTACATGGGAAGTATCCAAACCTAACTCACTAGAAAGAAGTCTACCAAGAAACCATGGACATAATTCAGAGTTTACAAGGGGAGATCCAATGCTTAAAAGAGCAGACTAGAAAGGATGAGAAAAGAAGAACCGTAGAAGTGCCAAAGGGTGACCTGGATGAGGTTAAGGAGGTGTGTAAACTATTGAGGTAGGAGAATATTATTCCCCTTCTAGGAGCATGGTTGAGGGAAAAGGTACCACGTGCCAGGGAAGAACACGAAAGGTAGATCCTGTGCAAATAAACCTCCCACCTCATAGCCTTGATTATGACAAAGAGATTACCCTGAATGTAGTAGTGGATGGATGGTTTCTTAGCAACATCCTCATTAACACAGAGCGAGAGGTTAATGTTCTCACTCTAGATGCCTAGCATCAAATGGGAAGACTTGCATTACAACCATCTTCAAATGTGTTGTATATGGCAAATAAGACAAAGGAAATGCCCATAGGTGTATTGAAGGATGCGACCATTACCATTTAGGGAACTAATTTCACCAGAGATTTATAAGTCTTGGTGCTTTCCAAGGCAAATAAATTCCTAGCGTTACTTGGGCTCTCATGGTGCTATAAGAATAATGCAGATATCCATTTTAACAAGGGGTACATAAGATTTGAAAATAAGGAAGAGTTGGTAGTTATACCACTGGTTGATGGGAAGTCCACCCCCTATACTGAACCCCTTAGGGAGGAAGTCCTAGACAAAATATATGTGTGCTCCATAAGAGATCCAGAGACCAACCACCCTGTAGAAGGAGTCATCCAATTTGATTATGCTTAATCTATCAGTGATACTACTAGTATAGCATGCAATAATTGGGTGCATGGGACTTATGAATTTATTGGGTGACATCTGAAAGGACTAGTAACCAAGGTAACCACAAAGTGCATACGATTCTCAGCGCCTAGGAGGAAAGGCAATAACCGGGTATTATGGGGATGCATACCCGAGGTATTTTGAGAGAAATGGAAGCTCTTTGGAGGGAGGATGAGTGACAAAGTATGCTAGGTTATGTTTTGATAGGCATAGCGAGTAAGGTTGTGGGTCACGCATAATGAAAACTTGTTGGAATGACACGAAGTAAAAATTGTGCTCACTTTGTTAGATTCTCAAAAAGTAGTATACCCCCACTATCAAGGATTACAATTGCAATGGACCCACCTCTTGCCACATCTAGGCATGTGAGAGGGTCTGGGGAGAAGTCGCAGAAGATTTACGACCCTCCCTTTGGGTAAACAAGTTGTATTCGACACTACAAGGTTGTGCGCGTGCTTAGTATATCCATTCTGAAAAACACTACCAAATAGGAAGTTGGTAGGAATTAGTGGCTGACTTGGTTCACACATTCGAGTACCGAAGTACCAAGCAACCAGTTGATGAGGCATTGCAGACTATCAAGCACCTCACTCTGGGGGATTGCACCATGGTGGAAGATAGGTTAGTAAACTTACTCGGTGGGCCTAGCTTAGAAGCACGGTTCGAAGAGGAGGAACCAGAAGACATACAATTTGAGCATGCATGTGCTGAAAAGGAGAAAGGAAAGATGGTATACATTATTGATGGAGAGGAGATGGAAATCCTGAATGTCAACCATTTGGTTGGGGCACGTGAAGTAGTTGATAGTGTAGATGCATGTGCATGCATGTATCATGAACCACTCAAAACCAAGAAAGTTAACATCAGCTCGGAAGAGGAGCCCAAGGAAGCTATCATTGGGGACTAAGGTCGAGACAAGGAAGTATCAAAGATCATCGATCTCTTACATAAATTTGAGGATTTATTCCCACACGGATGCCATGAGTTAAAAGGCATCCACCATTCATTCAGGAAATGAGGATAAAGTTTAAAGATGGAGCGCACTCGGTCGGGAAGAGGCCTTACAGGATGAATCCCAACATGCATGTGAGGGTTAAAGAAGAGCTAGACAAGATGATAGCATCTAGTTTCATTGATTTGTGGAGGAATCAAAGTGCATAATTCCAATGCTTGATTAGCATAAAGAAGGGAGGATTAGGATATGTTTGGATTACATGGAATTAAATGTTGTCTCAGTATCATAGATCCTTTTCCCACCCCCTTTATTGATGATATTTTGTAAGGATTTACTAGGCGTGAGGTCTATTCCTTTACAGATGGATTCTTGGGATATCACCAAGTAAGGATTACCAAGGAAGACCAAGAAAAGACAATTTTCTCCACCGAGTGGGGAAGCTTTGCATACACAAATCACGCCCTTTAGGTGAAGAATGCGCCTATTGTATTTTCACACATAATGGTACAAGCATTTAAGGACTTCATCCACAAGTTCCTTTAGGTATATTTGGATGATTGGACAATGTATGGATTGGTAAGGGACCATTGTGATAACTTGAGGTTGATGTTTGAAAGATGTCGGCAATTGAGGATCTCCCTCAACATCAAGAAATGTATCTTTGCAACTCCTTTTGGAATGTTGTTGGGACATATCATATGCAAAGAGGGCTTATTGGTGGATCCCACGAAAGTTACGTTATTATACGGTTAGGGAGCCTATCAACCAAGGCGTAGTGTGCAGATTTCTTGGACACACTAGGTACTATAGAAATTTCATTAAGGGATACACCAAGATCACCGTGCCTTTGGAAATATTGCTCAGACATAAGAGTGCCTTTCAGTGGGGAGAAAGCACAGAGGGCATTTGACACTCTAAAAGAAAGGGTTATAATCGTGCCTATTCTATGATTCCCATCATGGGATAAACCTTTCCATGTCTATGTGGATGCCTTTGGTACAACAATGGGATCCGTTCTTGCTCAAGTAGGAGGGGATTGTTGATCATCCCTTGTGTTTTGCAAGTAGAAAGTTGACACCAATAGAATAAAATTATACAACGACCGAGCATGAGGCATTTTCAATGATCTACGTGCTCCAAAAATTTAGACAATATTTGCTGGAAACTCCCTTCATATTCTACACTGACCATATGGCCTTGAAGTATCTAGTAAACAAAGCAGTGTTGCAAGGGTACATATGTTGTTGGGTACTTTTATTTTAGGAATTTGAATTCAAAGTGGTAGTAAAACTGGGAAAGAACAATTATGGGCTAGATCATTTATCCAAGATTGATTCGGGAGAGGACATGTAGAGTATTGAGGAAACCATGCCAAACGCGCAACTATTCAGGTTGCGGCATGTGCCCTCAGAATTAGAAGACATTTTCATTTTTCTCAAGGAAGGTGTGGCACCCAAAGGGATGAATGATCTGGAAAGAAAAATGTTAGCCATATGCACCATGCCCTTCATGATGATTGATGGGGATTTATATAAAATGGGCCACGATGAGGTTTTGCCTTTGGTGTGTATTAGAACATGAATGCATAGCTATAATAGAAGAAGCCCATTATGGGATTGCTGGAAGACACTATGTGGGGAATGCAACTGTGCACAAGATCCTCATCACTAGACTCTAGTGGCAAACAATTCACTAGGATTGCATCAAGTTTTATAAGGCCTATGACCACTACCAGTGCCTTGGAAAACCTAGAAGAAGGGATGAGATGTCTTTGTGCCCCATCACTAGCATAAAACCTTTTGAGAAATGGGCAATAGATTTTTTCAGACCAATCTCACCAACTACACGAAGGACTAACTCGTGGTATATCATTACCTATACTAATTATCTGACAAGGTGGGCAAAGGCCACGCCCACTAAGGATTGCACCGTAGCCACGATTGCTATATTTTTGTGGGAGAACATTATCAGCAGGTATGGGTGCTTATTAAGTTTAACAAGTGATAGGGACACTCACTTCTTAAATGAAACAATCAGAATTCTATTGGCAGAATTCACGGCAACCCATCACAAGACTACCCCTTATCACCCTCAAGAAAATGGGACACGCAGAGGCTTTTAACAAAATCATTAGTCACACATTAACTAAGATATGTGATGTGGGTAGGCACGATTGGGATGAAAAGGTATCAATAGTCCTTTGGGCATACAGAACAATGTATAAAAGGTTGAACAAGGCCACACCATTTCAACTGGTGTTTGGCGTGGAGGTTGTTTTTCTAGTTGAATTTATGCTACCATCGCTGCGTATAGCATGCTAGGAGGATTGGACGATGAAAAAGCACTGGAAGAGAGAATAGATGAGTTGATGAAGTTGGATGAAAGGTGCTCACTAGCAAGATGGAGCCAAACAACTGAAAAAGATAAGCAAAAGGCATGGCATGACCACCACATTAAGAACAAATAGTTTGAGGTTGGCCAAATGGTATTGCTATATGATTCAAAATTTCTACGCCATCCTGGAAAGTTGAAGGTGCATTGGTTGGGTCCTTATATAATTTCATACATCCTTGATTTGGGTGCATGCTAATTATAAGAGCTGGATGGAACAAAATTACCTAGACACTTCAATGGGAGTAGGTTGAAGCCCTACTATAAATAACGCTTCTTTGTGTTTGTAAATAAGGTAGTTATGCCAATTAGTTTAGCATTTCCTTTTATGCTTTACCTTTCTTGTTTTTCACTTCTGCGTTGTTGTCTTGTTTTGCACCTTAGGTGCCGGTAACCTTATTAATTTTTGACTTATGAATGTGCAGAGGACCACACATCATTTTAGTGTGGGGTGAGGTGATAAAAAGAGAATCATGAAGTTATTCTATAGGAGGATTGGGTTGGTAGACCATTCGAACTGGCCCTGTTGAAAAGATGCATTAGGAGAAAAGAAGGCAGATGGGTGGCAAAATAAGGTTACATGGGAAATCCACGTACAAGGAGAAAAAGTGCAAAAACATGAGGTAGGTGAAAGAAAGAATCATGAGGATGGAAGAGGTGCCTTTGGCATTGGTAACATGTGCACAAGAGTCTTCTATCAAGATGGATTGTCTGCGTGCTAGAAGGTTGGAAAAGTTTTTGCGCAAGGATTGGGCGTGGGTGAAAAAAATTTCACACAAGGATTGGGCACATGAGGAAAAGCGCTGAAGTCAGGTTTGTTTGAAAAATGCCACATTAAATATTATCATATGGTGGTAGGTAGCCTAGTCTTTAATGCATAAAAGTAGGAAAATCTATAAATACAAGGATGGGCAGTTCATTATTTTACTTTATGAAAACAAGGAGAGTTATTTTCTTTCAAGAGCTATGGTTTCAAGAGCTAACTCGTGCGAAGGAAAATCTCAAAAACTCACACGCAATCGATCTGCTAGATCTACAAAATAGAGTAGAAGTGATTCACGGGTGTGGGGAATGTTGTGAAAGAACACCATGATCAAAGGAGGAAAATTAGAAATTAGGGTTTGTACTCTAGGGCATGGGGCATGCAAGGAAAACTCTCAAATAACTCAAAAGTAACTAGGGAATGAAAGAAAAGGGTAAAATGATGGCCACAAAACCAATTGATAAGCCTGTAGTACAATCCAAGAAGGGAAAGGGTAAGGGAAAAGGAAAGAAGAAAGAAGAAGAAATCCCTTTGGATACCAATGAGGAATGGTACTCAAAGATGCAATACCTGGATGGGGTTTTGCTAGGGCAAGAGTGGGAGTCCCATATCAGATAGATGACCATAATCAATTACAATCACCGGTTGAGTATAATTGTGAAGGAAATGGTTCTAGATCTGGTGTGCCCCACAAGTAAATGAACACTTGACGGGATGTCTGATCTACGGCGACATAGTCAAGGTAAAAATGGAGAAGGTAGGGCTTCTCCGACTTTACGAATTGCCATAATTTGGGAAGCTTTGATTGCACCAATGATTAATGATGTGCATACATGAAGATTTCTTCTGCTTTGCAGGGTACAGAATGTGCATAACTCCCTAGTTAATCTCACACTTTACAAGCCTAAGCTATAAAGGGGATGCAATCATAGATGACCTCTAGGTTGAGGAGGCAATTATAGAAAGCATTGCATCCTAGGATTATACAAAGGGATCAAGGTACTATGATGTCAGGGATATCAGTGATCCGATAATGAAAATGGCCATGTACCTCGTTTCCAAGCTGAATAGGCAAGAGAGGTGGACCCAGGTGACCAAGCCCTAGTTGAATGTCTGCAGAAAGGTCACGGAGGGCACCGTATACAACATCTCCTAGTACATAGAAAATGAGATCATAAGCATCGTGGAGAATAGAGGGAAGATATTATTTGGGAAAATTATATTAACCATTGTGTTCTTAGAGATCGGGGTGCTGGATGCATCTGATAAGTTCATATGGGAGTACCCCGATGAAGACCCTTCACCCACATACAGGTTGTAAAAGTATACTTGTGAGTCAATGACAAAGTGCGAGAAGGTGCACTTGGATAAATGGTATACACGCCTCAAGAATGCATTTGGGGTGGAATGGTGGATCCCAGAAAAAATCCCCACAGTGACTGAAGGTGAAGTATAATTCGTGATATACCAGCACTTCTACATTGGCAGATTCATCTTAGTGGATAGTAGTTGGAGTCCCTTGTCCAAACTCCCCTTCTCATTTACTACCTAATTCTTCCAAGTAGGGGTAAATAGGTACAAGGAGTCAAAGAAATTAAGACTTGAGTTGTCCACCCTTGATATTGAACACAGGGAAATGAGAAAGAATCTAGTCTACCTAGGGAAGTGCATGTACGTTGAAAGGTATGTGTCACAAGATGTACACATTGTAAGGCCCATGACCTTACCCATTTCTGAGAGTGCTCTCTGCTAGGATCTACCTACACATAAGGCCGAAGTTTGAAAAGGGTGCGTACTTGGAGAATGAGATATCCATTCCAGGAGACCCCATGGGAAGAAAGAATCCCACACCAAAGCACAAGGAGAGGGAAGAAGAAGAAGAAGAATAACAAAGGGTGGTGGAGAGGTAGAATGTAGGTACCACAGGGCTGAGTACCTACGTTAGAAAGAAGAGAAGAACGATGGTCAAGGAGAAGACCCCGAAGCCTACAAAGCCACCATCCCCTGAAGCACCTTTAGATGAAGAGAGGATAGGATCCCCGACTCTGGAGTTTTCTATAGGGGAAGAAGAATAAGGAACGGAGGAACAAGGGTCTGAAGATGCAGATGACCCGAACGCCTATCTAGGCAAAAAGGATGATGTTGAAGGGGAAGAGTTGGAGGTGGATCAAGAGCCAATTGATGTCCATGACTCGGAGGGAGAGGAAGTATAGGATACAAATGATGCCTTCATATTTGTAAGGAGGAAGGGCACCCAAAGGGAGGAAGGTGCATGCACGGTGAAGGAGATAGTACCAGGAGACAGGTATGCCCAAGCTCACTTAGGAGGAGGTGAATGAGAAGGTGACAAGGGAGGTAGAGAAAATAATCAATACCTTGGTTGAAGAGGAGTTGGAGCGCACAGAGCTAGATAGAAGAGTAGAGGGAGAAGAGTGTGGGTAGCACAAAAGGCCCAACTCTTTCAGTAATTGTTCCCAAGGGCATGTGCACGGGAAGTAAACATGTGGAAGGAGGAAGAACAATGATGGGTTACATTGATGACCCCAAAAAGGTTTTATGTGTGTGTTTCTAGTGTATCGTGCCCACCAAGGAGCTCACCGCCATGGAGTCCTTTGACCCTAAGGGTGGATACCCATGAATGAGGAAGATGCTATCATGGGAATTTAACTCCCACCTCGATGATCCTGAGTTTGAGATTAACCAAGGACCGGTATTGAAGCTATCTGATGGAAAGGGGGACAACCCCATTATAAACATGCAACAACTATCGATGATGAAAGTGTGTAATTTTGTTCAACAAAGACTCCATGGAAATCGAGGCTAGGCTCTTCGGTAGGAATGACAGGGTTAGAGTCTTGGAGGACCTATTGGAGAAGAGGAAGGAAGAAGTGGTGAAGCTAACGAAGGATCTCAGCCTTGAGAAATTAATCAAGTGCTCAACTACAAAGGAGCTTCAGGAGGAAAAGGCCAGGGTACGCAAAGTTTCCAAGAAGGTGGAGCTCATATCCCAATCGATTATCATGAAGCACCCAGACCTTAAGCCTCATGCGTAAAAGTATAGATCCTCCCTATAATTTCTTTAGGACTTGACTTGGATCCTCACTATGGAGAGTGTTGGTATCTAGATTTAATCTCCTTCACAACTTGAACAACATCATAAACATACACAAGACACTCAAGGATAGATAGATGGTTTGTATGTCATTTGTAGCAGGAAGCACACCTATCTTCTTGTTTGCATTCAAGAATTGAGGGAGTGAATAACACCTTCAAGAGGGTTTTTATCTAACCCTCACTACTTTAGGTTGTGCCTATCAACCAAGGCAAGAGAACCTGTATTGCAGCCCCTATATGGTAAGGAGATGGAGATGTCCTTGTGTTTTGCATATAATATGGAGGAGGCTTTGTGAAAACATGATCAAATATCCATTATCCAAACTAAAAGGAGTTGTCACTACCAAATGATGGAAATGTTTTCAAAACAAAGCTAGAGCTGCTAAAGACATGATAGAACCCGATCAAATTTGTGCATTTTGTGAAAGGATTGAATTCTTTTGTGGACACACAATGCAGATGGAGGTATTGTAGGTAGGATGAGTTAGTTTAAAATGAAATTCTGATTAGAGATGTTGGGACAAGAGTATTTGGGAGTCACCACCTTCTTTGGGAAACTTTTCAAAAGAATTACAACACCTAAACAACAGAGATATTTCAATGAATTTGACGTGCTCTTTCAACAAGGATGTGTGCACATGTTGATGCCCAAATCTGCACTATTCCATACAAACTTTGATAGCCTGCCACAAAGGCTTGAAGAAAAATATCAATAAAGCATTCAGAACTCCTTGTTAGATCATGACCTAAGGTACACCCAAAGGTTTACAAACACCCTCAATTTACAAGGAAGGTAAGATGAATTTAAATTTGTTTATCTCCACTCAAATGAATGCTCTTCTGAATGGAAGATTGTAGATATCTTCAAACCCTCTACAAGAAATGAGACCATGTATGACAAATAAATATCCCAAACACAAGATTGCAACATGAGCATGAAACACAAATTAAAAACATAATGAAATACAAGTGTATGTAAGCTTTGCCAAGAGATTAAACTAGTTAATCCAAGAATTTGATCAAATATATCGAGAAAGGGAATGTTATTTAGACAATCTCAAAGCTTCTTGATGGCTTTATAGCTGAAACCAACTCAACATGATGAACATTTGATGCAAACTAGAATCAAAAATGGCTCCTAGGTAGTTTCTCTAAATTTAGGACACGTGTCCCATTTTCATTGGGTGCGGGCCTATTCCTCATTTTTTAAATTATAAACATAGAGGAAAAAATTCGTAAACTTCTCCTTTAGCCCCTTCCTCCATTTTGCCTCTTGGACACATGTCCATCCCTTATTTGTTGTGGGCCTTTGGGAAAAAATTTGATTTTAGCATTTTGAAGTTAAAACTTCAAAGTCTTTAAAACTTCCACCCCTCCATTTCATCCCCACATACGTGTCACCTTCTCATTGGGTGCGGGCCCTCGGGTCCAAATTTTTCCTTGAGGTTTTGAGCCAAAAATTTGAAAAATTTCAACTCTTCACCTCCCCTGCTTGACCTCCTGTGCCATGTGTCATTTTGCTATTTAATGCGGGCCTCTAGGTCGAAATGTTTCCTTTGGCATTTTGAAGCCAAAAACTTCAAAAATTTCCAACTATCTGCCTCTTCATACTGAATCTCTTGGGCACGTTTCGCCCTTCCATTGGATGCGGGTTTTTAGGCCAAATTGTAACTTTAACATTTTGAAGTTAAAAGACTTCAAAATTTTCACAAATTCTGCTAATCCATGCTAACTTTATTGGACACGTGTCCACTTCCTATTGGGTGCGATCCTCCAAGTAAGAATTTTCCTTTGAGGTTTTGAGCCAAAAATTTGAAAAATTTCAACTCTTCACCTCCCTGCTTGACCTCCCTATGCCACGTGTCACCTTCCCATTAGGCACGAGCACTTGGGCCAAATTTTTCCCCTGACACCCTGAGCCAAAAGACATCAAAATTTTCCCAAGTCCTTCGCCATCCACCTGACCTTCTTGTGCCATGTGTCATCATGCCATTTGCTGCGGGCCTTCGGGAAAAAATTTGATTTTGAGAAACTTTCCAAAATGGAAGAAAATTTCCTAAGTGCGGCCCGCCACCCACCAATCCATCAACCAATCAAATCGTGCCACGTAGGCACATCACTATAGCACTGTGGGCTGTAGAAAAAAATTTCCCCTCGCCAAAAATTTTAAAAATGACAAGTTATAAACTTTTCCCACACATCCTCGGCTAATAGAAACCTGCCACGTTAGCATAAATATTGCAATGATAAATTTGACCGAGTAGAACATGCCCGTATGCCCGTCAAAATGCAAAAAACACAGGGGATGCTTCTAAAATTGAATTTTTCACAAGGAAGGCAGATTTTTCACTTTGAATCAATTGAATCACGTTTTCACAATGATTTAGGCCTGGGGATTAGGATTTTAGCAACAAATGACTCGAGATTCCCTCCATTTTGAGTTTTTGCATGATTTGGGCAAGGGAAAAAACGACACAGCCTGTGTAAATGAAAAATTAGGGCACAATAAAGGGGAAACCTAGATTTTGCTTCAAAATAGGGTGGAATAACAACATTATGAGCATATCAAAGGCATTCGACTGGGTAGAACGAGTTATAGACCACCAACCCGAGCCAAAAAGACGCTTTGGAGCAAAAATGGAGCATGGAAAATTAGAGCAAAGTGTGCAAACCCATAAATTGCACCAACATTGGCTCCTTCTTGGGGATGGGCACTCCCAGTGAGTGCCACAAGATCACAATGTAGACCAAGTGCCAAAAATCCATTGGGCAAGGAGTCAAAACATTCATAGCAGCCCAAAAACTAGAATTTTCACCAAAATAGATCGAGAAAACCACACCAACAATGGTTGCCAAGGAAAAAAGGGCAAACCACAAGCCAACAATAGCAAGAAGAAGGAAAAGTCAAAACAAAAACAAGGGCTATACAAAATGTACAACTTGTGCATACCACACATGGGGGTTTAATCTAAGAAATTTTTAAAATATCGCCATTAACGGGAAACTCTAGCAAATCCCCATCCAAATCCTTGAGAAAAAAATGTATTTTCTCCAATCCTTGATATCAATGGCATAAGGGCCCATCCATAAAGCATCAAACTTTCCATGCTTACCCTTGTCTTCATGCCTACTATCCCATAGAAAAACTAGATCTCCAACACTGAAAGCTCTAGGGGTGACCTTATCAAACAAATTCTTCAATTTCTCCCTAAACCTGACATGCCTTTGATGAGAAGCTCTCCTTTCTTCATCCAACTCAATGATCTGATTGATTCTTGATTCATATGGGCCATGTTCTTGATCTTCCAATTGCTGAGAAAACTAAAAAGTGGATAATTATAGGTGTAATGGAAGCAAAGCCTGAGTTCCATACACCAGTTCAAATGGACTTTTACCAGTTGCTCTTTTTGGAGTTATCCTATCAACCCAAACTGCAAATTTCAACTATTCTCCCCACTTCTTCTTGTTGATTTCCAAGGTTCTTCTAATGATCTTGAGAAATTTTTTTGTTACTTGATTCAACTTGCCCATTCTGTGTGGGTTATAGTTTGAAGAATAGGTAAGATTTATCCCATATTCATTACACATTGCCATCAAAGTCTTGGCTCTAAAACACATAGCATTATCAAACACAATCTTAAATGGAACCCCAAATCTGCATATGATATGATTCAACAAGAAGTCCATTACCACTTGGTGTGTTGGCTTTCTAGATGGAATTGCCTCAACCCATTTTGTAAAATAATCGATTCTTATAAGGATCCATTTGTAACCAAAACTAGAAGGATCTAAAATCTCACCAATAAAATCCATTCCCCATTGTTTGAAATGAGCTTCAACTGATACATGATACAAAGGAAGGGAGCCTGAAGCTTTCAATCTTCCTGAAAAACATTGGCACTTATCACACCTTCTAACTAACCGGTTTGCATCTTTGAAAAGATTTGGCCACCAATAACCAACTCTTAAAATCTTATGTCTTTGTCATTCTCTCGAGAAAAATGTCCTCCACAAACTACCCCATGGAAATCAGCAATCAACTTGGGAGCTTCATCTTCAGTTATGCATTTCAAGAGGACACCTTTAGGGTTCTTCCAAGCCACCCAAGGTCTGTTATGACATATTTATGAGAAGCCAGCTTGAGGGCTCTTTTCTGATTTTTATTTAAGTGACTGAGACAACATAAGTTCTTGAGGTAATATACCACATCCTTGTACCACTTAGAATTCATCAATTTGTCAAGGAGATCTGCCCTTTCTTCCCCTAGCTGATTCACTTCTACATTCTACAAATTACTCTCAGCCATGAGTTTGGCAAGACCTAAGCCTCTTACCATCTTTGTTGTTTGGATATCCATATCATACTCTTGTAATTTGTTAACCCATCTACATATCTTGCTCGATATCTCCATGTCAGATAAGATGTCTTTAACCATGGTGTGGGGAACATAAGCAACAACCTTTGAACTCAAAATGTAGGGCCTGAAATTTTTGTTGCTTTTACTAATGAAAATGCTTGTTTCTCCATAATTGTGTACCTCAATTCAGCTACTTGTAAAGCCTTGCTAAATAAATCAATAGGCCTCTCAGCTCCATTTTCATCCTTTTGTAGTAAAACTGAAGCAATAGTAAATTCAGATGCAAAAGAGAAGATTTGAAAGGCATCTTATAGTTTGGAGCTGCCAAAACAGGTGCATGCTTGAGTGCATCCTTTATTCCTTCAAAAGCTTGGATGGCAGCCTTTTCCCACTTAATAACTTGATCCTTTCTTAGCATGCTTGTGATTGGAAGAGTCAACTCAGCAAAATTGGAGACAAACCTTCTAATGAAATTGATTTGGCCAAAGAAAGATTGAATACCCTTCTTGGTTCTTGGCATAGGCACCTTGCTGATTGCTTCCACTCTCTCAGGGTCTATCATAACACCTTATTTGGACACAATATGCCCCAAAAACTTGGCCTTTGGCACACCAAAATGACACTTCTTTGGATTAAGTGAAATTCCATACTCCCTACATCTGATCAACATCTTCTCTAGGTGTTACAGATGGTCTGCTCACTGTCTTGAAAAAACAGTCACATCATCTTGGTAAACTGCAATAAACTCTTTGATATAACCAGCAAAGGCAACATCCATTTCCCTCTGAAAATTAGCACCATTATTCATCAATCCAAAACGATTCCTCACAAAAACATAAGTCCCCCAAGGAGTAGTGAAGGTTTTCTTAAGTCTTTCTGATTCTTTGACAACTACTTGATTGTATCCAGAGAAACCATCCAAAGTATAAAGCATTTCTAACCCTGTCACAAGCTGTAGCATATTCTCCATGTTTGGAAAAGGATAGTTTTCCTTCATATATGCTTCCTTGAGATTCCTAAAATCCACACAAATTCTGATAACTCTATTCTTCTTTCTAACTGGCACAAGGTTGGCAACCCAAGAAGAGTATCTAGTGGGCTAAATGATGCCACCATATCTCAATTTTTTCAACTCTTCTTGCATTTTCATGGAAAGTAGTGGGTTAATAGGCCTTTGTTTTTGTATAAATGGCTTAGTCTTGGCCTTAAGGGGAATCTCATGCTGAAATAAATCTTCTCTATATGCCTTTAGCTTTGAATAAGACCAATCAAGGCAGTCTTGATATTTCTTTAAACGTTGGGCATAGGACTATTTTTCTTCTTTGCTGAGATGACTGCCCAACCAGATCTTCCTTGGTTTGTCTTTAGTTCCCAAGTTATGCTCTTCCACATCCCTTGAAGTAGACATCTTTCTATTAATGATGTAATCAGCATTGCTAAAATTGGATTCAAGTGCAACAAGACCCTTAGGAATGGTATTTGTTTTTAATTGTATAATATCCTTGTCAAACAAAGTTTCTCTACCTTCATTCATGCACACCATTGGTTCCCAATCAATATTCTGACTAGAAAAATCTCTTTGGCATTGTAGGAATCTCAACACTTGTGCATCATCATCAAAAATCTGCCAATTGTTCACATTATCCGAGGACAACTGGCCTTGTTAGCACTTCAATATCATATTCACAAAAAGGTGAAGTGGTGCAATTGTCAAATCTAGAACCCAGAACATCAAACTAATCAGCAGCAGCATTAAGACTTCTATCATGGTAAACAATGTTAAAGGAATCAAACATTTCAATCAAGTCCCAAACAACATGCTTATATTGTTTCATATGCTGATTTTTTGTGGCATATAACTTTCTTACTTGCTTGAAAACCAACTCTGAATCTCCTTTAGCAACAATATCCTTTACTCCATACTTCCATGCAATCCTTAATCCCAATAATAATGCCTCATACTCAGCAATGTTGTTAGTACATTCAAAATTGAACTTGAAGGAAAAAGGAAACTCTTCCAAAGTAGGGGAAACCAACACTATACCAGCACCATTTCCAACCTTGGAGAAAGCTCCATCAAATAGTAATGTCCATGGAGAACCTACCATACCAAGGCACTCTGATTTGTCCATCTTATTCTCTTTTCCATCAGTAAAACCAATGAAATTGTCAACATCTACATCAACAAACAACACTTCATACGAAGCATTGTTGGGATCTTCAATCAAGTGTAACATCTTCTTTTCACCATAGAGTTTGACAAGGCTGCCCTCAATGGGAATGGAGGAAAAAGAGATGTCCATTTGAACACTACCACCAACACTTGCATCCCACCTCCTTGACAAAAGCATACCCCATTTGGCAGGGCAGTCAACAATTACAACATCAAGTTTTAAATTCTTATCCGGATAGGCCACAAGTTGAACTACTAACCCCTTCACATAGCCAACAACTAGAAATTCCCTTGAATCCATGGCTGTAAACTTCCCATATGCTATTGTCACCCTTATATCCAACTCATTCATAACTTTTAGAGGCATAACATTACATGATGCACCGGAATCAAACATGCAATTGTGAAGCAACCTACCTTTTATGAGAAAAGTTGCGAAGAATGGATCAACATTCAATTGGGAATGAACCAAGGATGTCCCCAAATACACTTCAGGTGCCTCTCCAAGATATTCTATTGGTGGTGGTGTTTCAAGGCTAGTAATGCTTTAAAGAGTATTCTCAACAACATTTACATTTTTTCTTGGTATACTCTTTTCTTCTTTCAATCCCAAGTATTCAAAAGCTCTTTTCTTGTGTTCAGGAATTCTAAGCAATTCAATAATGGGAACACTCACTTTAATTTGGCTCAATACTTGGGCTATATCATATGGAACATTCTTTGGTAAAACAACATTGGAAGGGAAACAAGAAGGTTCATCAGATGGAGAAGTATTCTTGGCAACCTGGGCATGAAGAGGACTGATATTTTTGCATGGCACAGCAAGGTTCTTGGAAATTTTTTTCTCTTCTAGGATTTTCATTGGGAATGCTTGTGAGCAGGTGTATCTTTGGCTTGGCTTGAGGACCAGCTCCTCTAACAATTTTACTTCTAGTATTGTACTCTTTTTCTTGACCAACCACAACATTCATTAACAATTGTCTATCTTCCTCCGAAGGAATACCACCATCATACTTCTTGATCATTAAATCCCTTAGATATTCAAAGTCATTATTAGGAATTTCAAAGGCCTGAACTACATCTACATCATGAGTTTGAGGAAGAGAAAGAAATGGTACCCTCTTTATGCAATCCCAAAAGGTTGCAGTAGTCCTTGCACTTATCACATATGTTGATGTTGCTACTTGTTGTGAGCCTAAAGAGCTGCCCATCATACAAATGTCATCATCCATTTCATTCTCATTATCATAATTTATATCTTACTAGTCCATTTCACATGGTAGATGAGGAAGAAAACATCTGTCACACTAATCCATATCAGCAACTTCTTGAACAGCAGCAACTCTTGCGGTGAGAGGGTCGAGCACAACTCTATTTTCACATGCTTGGGGTTGTCTATTTACAAATCCAACGAGGCCCTTTACCTCTATCATATTGTCTTTGATCACCCCTAGGATGATTGGAAAATATATCATGGTTTTGAGTTCTTTGCTGTCCTTGTGAAATTTTCCCAATTCCTTTTCTCGGCTGGGCTAATTTGTAGGAAATTTCTTTGTGACCCTACCAAAGTCTTGAAAACATCTTCCAAATCAGCACCCTTGATAGCTTGAGGCTTCTCGGGGTTTATCAGCTTCACACCATCCCTTTTAAGTGGTTTACCAATAACCTTACTATTATTTTTAATTTGGAGTGCCATGGTGAAAGATTGCCTCAAGTTTGTAGGATTTTTGTCTCTCAAGTAATAAGCTACCTTTTTATCAAATGCATCCGCATATTTGATCAAGCAAGATTCATCACAAGGCCTCAAAATGATAGGAAACCTTCTCAATGTCTTATTAAATCTTGTCTTGAAATCATGAATGGTCTCATTAGGGTTCTTCTTGATGTTCTCAAACTCGGATAGAAGGAACCTTGGATTTGTTTTGTCTCCATATTGTAATCTGAATGCATTACTCATCTCGGTCCATGACTCAATAGAGTTATCAGGAAGATCTTTATACCAATATCTTGCATCTTCCTCAAGTGTATGGATAAACAAATTGATATACACATCCTCAAATTCTATTTCAAAGTCTTCCATCATGTTAACAAAGAGTTTGAGATGCTAATCTCCAGTTATGGCATTGTTACCTTGGAATTTTGGTAACCTATTTCTCACATCCTATGGGACAGCATTTGGATAACCATCCATTCCTCCAAAATTTATAGGACCAAAGGTGTTTACAACAAATGGAGGTCTAGGTTGAGCCATATTGTTTGGTGGGGGTGATCTTGGAGGTGAAACAAGCTGATGAGGAGTAATAATGGGTCTGATTGGAATAAATGAATGATCTTTAAAATGACAACCCCCCAAAGGCTCTCTCTTTTGATAGACTTTAGAAAACTTAGAAACCATAGGAGAAGATTTAGGAGAAAGTTTTTAAATACAAAAGAAGGTCCCTCACCAGTGGAGAATGAAAATCAGTAAGAATATTGCTGAATCGAGATCTACTTGAAGAGGAATTATAATCTTCAATGACAGTTGCTCCCCTTCAAATTCAACTATGGGGCTTTCTTTCCTTCTGCAACCAAGTCACCAACCACTTTCCACACTCTTCTTCCTTCTAGTTCGAGCTTCTTGATTCGGTGAGAAAATTCTTAGAAGAGTCCTTGATGAAGAGGATCTCCTTCCTCCGGTTTGTGATTTAAACAACAAGTTTCAAATGATAAAAATGTGTTAGACAACTGGTAATTCAAGATCCCAATAGCATGGATTTTCCACCAAGGATTTTCACCTTAGTTGTGTAAGAAAGCACTAAAAATTATTCTATCAAATGCATGCTATACTAAAAACTTGCAAGGATTTACAAATTAGATTTTCTTCTTCTTAATTCAACCAAAAATAGTGCATATAAATCATATAAACTGCTAGTAGATGAGAAGAGCAGGCTGAGTTTGAAGTCTTTCTTACCCAAAACATCCAGATCTAAAGTATGAAATGGTATCTCAAGAATGTAACAACTCAAATACTTGACCACAAAAATGCTCAAACCTTTCAAGTATTTCAAAACCACCAAGAAATTGCAAGAAGTCCCAGCAGCAACACCACTCGGGTGTTGGTATCTAGATTTAATCTCCTTCACAACTTGAACAACATCATAAACTTCTGCACAAGACATTCAAGGATAGATAGATGGTTTGTATGTCGTTTGTAGCCAGAGGAAGCACACCTATCTTCTTGCTTACATTCAAGAATTGAGGGAGTGGATAACACCTTGAGAGGGTTTTGATATAACCCTCACTATTTTAGGTTGTGCCTATCAACCAAGGAGAGAGAACACATATTACAGGCCCTATATGGTAAGGAGATGGAGATGTCCTTGTTTTTGCATATAATATGGAGGAGGCTTTGTGAAAACATGATCAAATATCCATTATCCAAACTCAAAGGAGTTGTCACTACCAAATGATGGAAATGTTTTCAAAACAAAGCTAGAGATGTTAAAGACATGATATAACCACTGATCAACTTTATGCATTTTTGTGAAAGGATTGAATTCTTTTGTGGACACACAATGCGAGATGCGGGGGTATTGTAGGTAGGATGAGTTAGTTTAAAATGAAATTATGATGAGAGATTTTGGACGAGAGTAGTTAGGATTCACCACCTTCTTTGGGAAACTTTGCAAAAGAATTATAACACCTAAACAACAGAGATATTTCAATGAATTTGAAGTTCTCTTTCAACGAGAATGTGTGCACATGTGGATGCCCAAATCTATACTATTCCATACAAACTTTGATATCCACGCCACAAAGGCTTGAATAAAATATCAATAAAGCATTCAGAACTCCTTGTTAGATCATGACCTAAGGTACACCCAAAGGTTTACAAACACCCTCAAGTTACAAGGAAGGTAAGATGAATTTAAATCTATTTATCTCCACTCAAATGAATGCTCTTCTGAATGGAAGATTGTAGATACCTTCAAACTCTCTACAAGAAATGAGACCATGTATGACCAATAAAGATCCCAAACACAAGATTGCAACATGAGCATGAAACACAAATTGAAAACATACTGAAATACAAGTGTATGCAAGCTTTGCCAAGAGATAAAACTAGTTAATCCAAGAATTTGATCAAATATATCAGCAAGGGAATGTTATTTAGACAATCTCAAAGCTTGTTGATGGCTTTACAACTGAAACCAACTCAACATGACAAACATTTGATGCAAACTAGAATAAAAAATGGCTCTCAGGTAGTTTCTCCAAAAGGAAATGGACTTCTTCCAGTTTTCCCTGTGAAAATTCTTCTCTCTCTCCTCCAAAATTCTCAACAGACTTCCAAAATGCTTCCAAATTACATCATATACCCTATGCCAACTTGGATCCTTGCATCCCAAGCAAAGAATATGCTAAAGGGATCAAATTTGTTACAAAACCCTATCCATTTGATGAAAAATGATATAAAACTGTGAAAAAGATCGCCAAATTCCAGAGATGCACAAATATTTTAAAATATTGCATGAACTCGGATCCTTATCCATCCCAAGGTTATGTTTTTGGCATTCCACCATGCCAGCATGCATTTGCAATCATTTTTCACCTTTTTCCCTCACTATTTTTAACTCTGCAACTTTTTACTTTCACCTTTCACATGTTTTTCACGGGCTGAGGAAAATATTTCACGAAAAACACTATAGGGTAGCAAATCAGATCAAAATAATAGTGCCATTTTATTCAAAAGGCCAAAGTGATGCAGATTCATATAAAATTTCATGTGAATCGGTGTAAAAATGATGATTCCACACTTCGTTGAGAATCCATGGCACCTAAAAATGAAAACGCATGACAACCGTTGATTAAAATCAACTTTAAAATTCCACCCTCCACATGTCTTGATGAGATTCGTCATGCGAGACCAAGAAATATCTTCTTTGACTTACGGATAAAGTGAACACGTGTCCAAATACCATTGGATCAAGCCTCGACCTTAAAAATGTGTTTTGAACCTTTTTGACCTTGGGAAAAATTTGAAAATTTTCCCCATGAGCCCTGGATTCGCCACGTGTCCTTCATGTTGTCCTTTACCAAAGCGTAGGCCAATTTGATGCATTTTGCCACTTTTTTGAGAAAAGGAAATTTTTCTCAAATTTCTTTGTGCCCCGAGACGCCCGCTATTTCTCTACGCCACATGTCACTCTCCCATTAGATGCGGAGTCGACTCATCAAATTTGCCTTCATTCCTCTACGAGCACCAAATCCTCCGTGGGCCTGCACTCTTCCTTTTCATTTTGAAACAGGCCATGTGTCACCCCCTAATTGGACATGGGGGTACACCTCCCAATTTTTGGCGAATTAAATTTTTACCTTGAGATTTTTCACTAAAATTTTGCAAAATTTTCAACTTCCTCTCCGTGCTCCAAACCCTCCAAATTTAGGACACGTGTCCTATTTTCTTTAGGTGCGAGACATATTCTTCATTTTTAACTTGTAAACATAGAGGAAAAAAATTTGCAAACTTCTCCTTCAGCCCCTTCCTCCATTTTGCCTCTTAGACACATGTCCATGCCTTATTTGCTGCGAGCCTTCGGGCAAAAATTTGATTTTAGCATTTTGAAGTTAAAACTTTAAAGTCTTTAAAACTTTTGCCCCTCCATTTCATCCCTACATACGTGTCACCTTCTCATTGGGTGCGGGCCCTTGGGTCCAAATTTTCTTTGAGGTTTTGAGCCAAAAATTTGAAAAATTTCAACTCTTCGCCTCTCTGCTTGACCTCCCTGTGCCACGTGTCATTTTTCTATTTGATGCGGGCCTCTAGGTCGAAATGTTTCCTTTGGCATTTTGAAGCCAAAAACTTCAAAAATTTCCAACTATCCAGCTCTTCATACTGACTCTCCTGGACACGTGTCGCCCTTCCATTGGGCATGGGTCTTCAGGCCAAATTGTAACTTTAACATTTTGAAGTTAAAAGACTTCAAAATTTTCACAAATTCCACCCATCCATGCTAACTTTCTTGGACACGTGTCCACTTCCTATTGGGTGCGGGACTCAAGTAAGAATTTTCCTTTGAGGTTTTGAGCCAAAAATTTGAAAAATTTCAACTCTTCACCTCCTTTCTTGACCTCATGTGCCACGTGTCACCTTTCCATTGGGCTCGGGTGTGTGGGCCAAATTTTCCCCGACACCACAGAGCAAAAGACATCAAAATTTTCCCAAGTCCTTCGCCATCCACGACCCTCCTCGGTGCCATGTGTCATCATGCCATTTCTACGGGCATTCGGGAAAAAATGTGATTTTGAGAAACTTTCCAAAATGGAATAAAATTTCCTAAGTGTGGCTGCCACCCACCGATCCTCAACCAATCAAATCGTGCCATGTAGGCACATCACATGTAGCATCTGCTTGGGGCTGCTGCAAACAAAAATTTCCCTCGCCAAATTTTTTAAAAATGACAAGTTATAAAATTTTACCACACATCCTTGGCCAATAGAAACTTGCCACATTATCATAAATGTTGCGATGATAATTTTGATGGGTAGAACATGCACGTATCCGATCAAAATGCAAAAAACGCAATGGATGCTTACGAAATAATTTTTTTCACAAGGAACGTGTATTTTTCACTTTGAATCAATTGAATCATGTTCTCACAATGATTTAGGCCTGGGGATTAGGATTTTAGCAACAAATGACTCAGATTCACTCAAATTAAAGTTTTTCATGATTTGGGCAAGGAAAAAATGATACGACCGTGTAAATGAAAAATTAGGGCACAATAAAGGGGAAACCTAGATTTTGCTTCAAAATAGGGTAGAATAACAACATTATGAGCATATCAAAGGCATTCGACTAGGTAGGATGAGTTATAGACCACCATCCTGAACCAAAAAGATGCTTTGGAGCAAAAATGGAGCATGGAAAATTAGAGCAAAGTGTGCAAACCTAGAAATTACACCAACATAGAGGAAGCCATTGGCATTAGAGTCGGCAGAAGAGGTAGCGGTGTGCTTAGAGAAAGAAGACAAGTTGAAGGTCATCGTGCTCGTGACCAAATAAAAAAAAGGTGCTCGCCGGCGTAAGAACTATTGCACAAATCGCGGGGTCACTTACGATCATGTGCAGATCAAGACAAAGTGACAAGCATACTACTTACCAACTTTGTGAAGGTGAGTGAAGGAATTTAGAGAAAATAATAAGGGAAATAGAGCCGAGTGGGAAAGGATCATAGCTGAAGTAGAAAAGAATTCCGAAGCCATTGAGAACCGGCAAGTCTCAATAAAAACCTAGCAAAAAAAAGAGCTCTCTGAGGTCATCACAAGGAAGATGGATGCCCTAGAAGATCACGCTAAATAACTGGAGACTGTGGTGGAAACCATTACCACACAAGGGGAAGGGTTAACCTTCAATGAGGTGAACACCTTGGTTGGTGACATCTACTCTAAAGCTCGAGTACACTAGAGTACACCTTTGGAGGTGACCTCAACAAATTTTTCCCCTTCTTCTTCTTTAGGAAATTTTCCCCTATTCTTTCTCTTCCCCATTCTTTATTCTTCCCCCATTATTTTCCAAGGCAAGGCCTTGCATTCTTTGTACTACATTCTTTGAGAAGGTTCCGAGGGCGGAGAATAGGTGAAGTGTGGGGTAATGTTGGGCCCCTGATATAGCTTCCAAATCTTAAGGGCACATAAACATGCGTGGAACCAATGAAGTGTGGAAGTGAAGGCACGCAAGGTAGGATTCAAAAAGGGTTCTTAGAGAACCAAGGATGCGTGCGCGTGAAGAAAAATTCAGGACTTAGCCATTTTTGGCCTTTTGGGCAGGACACATGAAGAACGTGTTCCATTTGGATAAGGTTCTAGCTTGGCAACAGGGTGTCCTAGAAGGAATATACCTTGTGATAGAAAGATCCAAAAAGTTAATCATGACATGGAGAGGCATGTGCCTGGGGCAACCCACACCTTGACACTTGGGGTCATATCGAGGGTGCGAGAGAAGTTTGTTAGAGTTTAGAGGCCTATTTATATGTGTGCCCTTGGTAAAGAAAAGAGATAGAAGAGAGGTGGTGGGGCTCTGAAAAATTACTGCGAGAACTATGGGATGAAAATGGGTAAAGGATTCCAATAAGGATGTAATGGGGAAATGGGGAATGCAATTTTTGTTTTGTGAGAATACATGTATGGATCCACACATGGCACATGACTATGGTCTACCTTCTGTAATATTTTATAAGTAATACTATGAATGAATGTGATAAGGTTTCCATGACAAATGTATTAAGACTCTTTCTCTGTATTACCTGCATATTTCTATTGTACTTTTGTTCTTGTATAATCATGAATCTTACTTGAATGCTATGTATAATGGTGGATTTACAACTTCCTAGTTCTATTACTTTTGTTGCGTGCTTTTCTTTTATTATGACTGAAAGGGTATAGAAGCCATTCTGAGCTCTATAGATTTTTCATGTCTTTTAAATCACTAAGTCAAGATCATGAGCATGCCTTCCACTGAACTCACATAAAAGAGAGACTCGGCTCCCTCTCGTGTGCCTCGGGTGAGCGCCTAGCGCCCACTGGGTGATAGGCCAATGCGCATGAGGTTCCCTTGTTCTTAGTGGGGTGCAAAAATGACTACGGGTGTCCCATGTTTGTGGATCTAAACCTTTTGTGTGACATTAATTTCCTATTATCATCTCAATTTCAGTATTTCTTTATCTCTACACTTTTTTCTTATACATTCCTTATTACTACTATTGATCTTGTTTATATTATTTATCTTGTTAACTATCATGGTTTCTACTATGTGCAACCCCTTTTACAAGTACAGGTTCTTCATGGTGGCCACCTCTTCAACATCCTACACTCTTCTAAAATTTATATACATTATCATACATAGTTAAACATATATTATTTTGAGACATGAAATCTATATTTTTAGAACACACATCTTAAAAGAGGGGGCATTTATCTGTTTATATTCTACACCTATAATAAATTAAAGTAAAGTTTTGGGTTCACACACACACACACACACACACTAGTTATATGTACTCGGAAATGGGATCAAGCCCAAAAATTTATAAAATATTGCATAAGTTCATAAATGTAAAGTTTGATCGGGACCATAAAAAGGTTATGACCCTTTCACATGTGTTGGTACCCAAATTTGTTATCCTTTTCAGTCTGAGAAGCCTCGAAATATGGCATGAGGCTTGAAGGTAGATATATCTTGATGTATTTCATTTTTAGTCAGGGATATGATCTAACCGACACTCAAATTTGGTGAGAGATGGATAGATCCTTGATAGGATTTTGATCTAATCCTCACTATTTTAGGTTGTGCCTTTCAACCAAGGTAAGAGAACCTATATTGCAGCCTCTGTTTTTTGAAGGAGGTGGAGATATCCTTATACTATGCATATTGTATGGAGATGGCCTTGGGAAAACATGATAAATTTTCTATTATTCAAATTCAATAGAGCTATCACTACTAAATGATGGAAATACTTTCAAGACAAGGCTAAGGCTACTAGAGACATGGTATGATCCTAATTTGATTTGTGCATTTTTGTAAATGGATTGTGTTCTTTTGTTGACACACAATGCAATGCAGGGGTAGTATGGGGTAGGATTAGTTATTCTAAATGAAATTTTTGGTGGGAGATTTTAGACAAGACTAACCATATTTTCAGATTCTTTGATGACCTTTGCAAGAAATTTGTAACACCTAAAAAATAAAATATTTCAAAGGGGTTAAGGTACTCCTTCAACCAGGATATGTGTACCAAATGGAGGCCCAGATCTACACTCTTCCACACAATCTTTGACAACCTGACACAAAATCTTGAAGTAGATGAACCAACAAAGCATCCAGAAATCTCTATTTTATCATGACCTAAGGTGCACCCAAAGGTTTACAAATAATATCTGAATTCAAGGAAGGTAAAGTGATTTTAAATCTATTTATCTCTTTATCATATGAAAGCTCTTTTGAATGAGAGATTGTAGATGCCACTAAACTATCAACAAGAAATGAGACCATGTATGATCAAGAGAGATTTTAAACACAAGACTTCAACAGAGCAAGAAAAAAAAATTGCAAAACATTCTAAAACATAACTCCATGCAAATTTTGCCAAGAGACAACTCCAAATAATCTAGAATGACCAAATTTATCAGTAGGGGAATGTTATAAGAAAAATCTCAGAGCTTATTGATGGCTTTACAACTGAAACCAACTCAACATGATACAAATCTGATGCAGAAAGGAATTAGAAATGGTTCTTAGGTAGTTTCTCAGAGAATGGGCTTCTTCCCAGATTTTCCCATGAAATTCTAAGTTTCTCCAACCTTTTGCATGTCTCAAAACATGCATTATATAACTTTCAATTACATTTGATCCTTCTTTCCCAAGAAAAGAATATGCCTAACATCAAGTTTGTTACAAAATTCCAACATGATTCGTAGATAGGGACATTTAACAAATTTGTAACAAGAGTTGCTAGGTGTTTCTAAAATGGTGAATCATTACAAATCCTTCATCATTATCCATTATGGAGGAATGTTTTTCATTCTCCAAGCATGCAGACCCCTTTCATTTCATCATTTCATCCTTATCATTCCAAAATTTGATTTACAACTTTATAATTTGATATTTCATGTTTTGCAGATAGACTGAGTAAAAATTTATTTCAAAAACACCTCAAATCTACAAATTAATCCCTAAAACCACTTGCATTGGTCTTTGCAAGAACAAACAACATGAATTCACAAAATATTTGATCAAAATTGATGTAAAATTCACATTTCCACACTTCCTGGAGTAAAAAATGGTAGCTAAATTGAATAATGTATAGTTACCATTGATTTGCTCTTTCTCCTTCAATCTGGGCCCTCCACGTTTCAAACTATGATTGAGAATGAATTCGGGCTCACTTTTTGACCTTTTAACATTTTTGAAAAAAAGTAAAAATTGACCTTTTTCTCTGCCCCTCCACCCTTACAATTTGGTGATGACACGTGACATATGGTGGGTCCCATTGGGACCACGGCTCAATTCTGCACATTTTAACCCTTTTTTGAGTTTCGAAAATTTTCACTTTTTTCTCCATAGGCCCGCACCTCTTCCTCTATTCTTGACACATGTCATCCTCTCTATAGCTAAAAATCCATGGGCTTATTTCATGTGTTAACCCCTTTTTTTCACGAAGGGAAAATTTTCAACTTTGCCTCCACAAGCCCGCACCTCCGATTTTGTCTGTGACATGTGTCCCCCTGTGGTTCGTTTGCAGGCCAGTGCTTAAAATTTCCATACTAAGCCTTTTTTTCAAAAGGGAGAAAATTCCCTTTTACCTCCATCATCCCACTGACCCGCTCTGCTTGTCATGTGTCTTCCTCTGCTTCATTCGGACCCGCGGCTTAATTTTTTACTCTAAGTCTTTTTACAAAAGGGAACAATTTCCCCTTTGCCCCGTTGGCTCGCACTTCCTTCTATGCCCGCCACATAACCACCCCTTGCTCTATTGTGGACCCATGGGATTTTCCTCACCTATTTCCCCCTTCATAAAAAAGGAAAAATTTGCCTAAGCTCCCCACCCACCTTCCATCCCACCTTGGCATAAGAACATGACACGTGTCCTTCTCCAGAGTTGCGGGGGTAATGTTGAATTTTTTTCCCAAAGTTAAAAAATGCCAATTTTTTCAAAGAAACCCCTTCGATCCTTGTCCAACCAGAAGCGGCCACATAGGATACGTCGTTTGAGCTTAATTTTGATGGTCAAATGACACCTGTATGACCGTAAAAAAACATAGAATTTGCTAAGGATGCCCGAATTCAAATTTTTCATCATGGGTAAAGAATTTTTTGGTCAAAAACCATATGGGAAGTGGTTTTAAGAAATTTTCGACCATAGGGAAGGATTTTTTAGGGAAAATAAGCAAAAAATGAGCAAATTTGAGCTCTAAAGGCCAAGAAAGATGGAAAAAATGATAGAGACCCGTGGATTTGGAAATTTAGGGCATAAAACAGAGCTTGCGTGTATTTTTCTTTTAGGTTGGACAAAAATAATAAGTTTGTGATCTTTTCAAAGCATTCAATATAGATGGGGAAACTTGCAGACCACCAAACTTGAAGAAAAACATTTTTAAGCATGTAGAACAAAGGGGAAAGATGGGAAAATAACATAGGATCAAAATGGACACCAACATTGGCTCCTACTCGAGGATGGGCACTCCTAGTGAGTGCCACAAGAACAATAAGTAGACCAAGTGCCAAAATAATCCATTGGACAAAGGAGTCATGAGCCAAAACCACCAAATACTAGTGAGAACCCATAAAAATGGCTTCCACAAACCGATAAAACACCAAAAACAAAGTGAAAAACCAAACACTATACACTGTACAAGTGGTGCATACCTCAAATTTGGGGATTAATCCAAGAAATGCTTCAGATGCCTACCATTAATAGGTAGTTTAAGAAATTCCCCATCTAAATCTTTGAGAAAAAAGGTATTCTCACCAATTTTGATATCAATGGAGTAAGGGCCCATCCATAATGCATCAAATTTTCCATGTTTGCCCTTATCTTCATTTCTATTGTCCCATAACAAAACCATATCTCCAATATTGAAGGCCCTAGGAGTGACCTTCTTGTCAAACAATCTTTTCAACTTCTCTCTAAATATGACATGCCCTCGGTGGGATGCTCTTCTCACTTCATCTAGCTCCACAATCTGATTAACCCTTGCTTCATATGGACTAACCTCTTGATCCTTAAGTTGTTGAACAAAATAAAATGAAGATAATTATAGATGTAAGGAAGCATGGCTTGAGTTCCATACACCACAAATGGGCTCTTACCGGTAGCTCTCTTGGTAGTGATTCTATCAGCCCAAACTATAAATTTGAGTTGTTCACGCCATTTTCTCTTGTTCAACTTCAAGGTTCTCCTAATGATCTTTGATAAGTTCTTATTGCTGGACTCAGCTTGTCCATTCCCTCGGGGGTTATAGTTTGAAGCATAAGTTAGATTGGTTCCATACTCTTTACACATTGCCATCAAAGGTTTTTCTCTAAAACACATGGCATTATTAGCCATAATTTTGAGTGGCACACCAAATTTGCATATGATATTGTCTAACAAGAAGTCCATAACAACTTGGTGTGTTGCTTTCTTGGTGGGGATGGCCTCTACCCACTTGGTGAAGTAATCTATGGCTACAAGGATCTATTTATGTACAACACTAAAAGGGTCTAAAATCTCACCAATGAAGTCCATCCCCACTTTATTTGAAAGGATCTTTAATTGATACATGCTACAAAGGAAGGGAGCCTAAAGCTTTCATTCTTCAGATAAATGTTGGCATCTTTCACATTTTCGATCAGCATGGTTACATATTTGAAGAGATTAGGCCACCAATAACCATCTCTCAAAACCTTGTGTGATGTAACCCTTTGAGCAAAGTTTCCTCCACAAAATCCCCCATGGAAATCAGTAACTACTTTGGGAGCTTCATCTTAAGTTACACACTTCAAGAGGACACCTTCAGGGTTATTCCAAGCTAGCCCAAAGTTAGTGATGATATATTTTGGAGAAGCCAGCTTGAGGGATCTTTTTTTATTTTTATTTAAATGATCAAGACAACATAGGTGTCTGAGGTAAAATATTATATCCTTGTACCACTCATAACTTACCAATTTCTCAAGAACATCTACCCTTTCTTCCTCTACTTCATTCACTTCCACAATCTGCAAGTTGCTCTCATCCATGAGCTTAGCAAGACCTAAACCTCTTACCAACTTTGTGGTTTGGATGTCCATATCATACTCCTGCAGTTTGTTCACCCATCTACATCTTTTACTTGAGATATCCATCTCTAATAAGATGTCTTTTACCATGGTGTGGGTAACATAAGAAACAACTTTTGAACTTAAAATATAAGGCCTGAAAACCTTTGTTTTTTCACCAAGGAAAATGCTTTTTTTTCCATGATTGTATATTTTAACTCAGTAGCTTGTAAAGCCTTGATAAAGAAGGAAATAGGCCTCTCAACCCCATATTCATCCTTTTGGAGCAAAACAAATGCAATAGTATTTTCAAAAGCAAAGGAGAAGATTTATAAAGGATTTTTGTAATTCAAGGATGCCAAGACAGGTGCATGTTTAAGTGCCTCTTTGATTCCTTCAAAATCCTTAATAACAGCCTCCTCCCACTTGATAACTTGATCTTTCTTTAACATACATGTGATAGGAAGAGTCAACTCAGAAAAAATTGGACACAAACCTTCTAATGAAGTTGATCGAGCAAAGAAAGATTGGATGCCCTTCTTCATTCTTGGAATTGGCACCTTGATGATTGCTTCTATTCTCTCGAGTCAATCATGACACCAGCCTTTGAAAAAATATCACCAAGCAGCTTGGCCTTTTACATCCCAAAGTGAAACTTCTTTGGATTGAGAGAGATTCCAAATTCTCTACATCTGATCAACATTCTTTCCAAATGCTGCAAGTGATATTTTCTGCTCTTTGAAAATACAGTCACATCATCCTGATAAACTGCAATGAAGTCATTTATATAACCAGCAAAAGAAACATCCATTGCTCTTTGGAAAGTAGCTCCAACATTCATGAGACCAAAAGGCATTCTCACATAAACATATGTTCCCCAAGGAGTGGTAAAGGTAGTTTTAAATCTTTCTGACTCCTTGAAAACAACCCGATTGTAGCTAGAGAAACCATCCAAGGTGGACAATAGTTCAGATCTAATCACTAACTGTAGCATGTTCTCCATGTTTGGAAAAGGATAATTGTCTTTCAATGAAGCTCTATTCAGATTTCTAAAGTCTACACAAAGTCTAATATCTCCATTATTCTTTACATTTGGCATAAGGTTTGCAACCCAAGATGAATACCTCGTGGTTTGAATGATTCCTCCCTCCTTGAGTTTCTTCAATTCATCTTGCATTTTCATGGAGAGGAGTGGATCAATTGGCATTTTCTTATGTCCGAATGGTTTGGAATTTTTCTTAAGAGGGATCTCATGTTAGAATAAGTCTTCTCTATATGCTTTCAACTCTAAATATGACCAGGCAAGGCAGTCTCGATATTTTTTGAACAATTGGAGGTAGGGCTATTTTTCTTCCTTTTTTAAATTACTGCCCAGCCAAACTTTCCTTGGTTTGTCCTTTTTCCCAAGTCATGCTCTTCCACATCCCTTGAGGCAGATATGCTTCTATTGATGATGTAATCAACATTTCTAAAATTGACTCAAGAGCAACAAGACCTCTAGGAATGATGTTAGTTTTCAATTGGATAATATCTTTTCCAAACAAAGTCTCTCTCCCTTTAGTCATACAAACCATTGGTTCCCAATCAATATGTTGATCCATAAACTCAACTTGATTTTGTAAGAACCTTTTCACTTGAGCATCATCATCAAACACTTGCCAATGCTTGATGTTGTCAGGGACAAGCTGGCCTAGTTAACACTTCAACATTGTACTCACAATAAGGTGAAATGGTGCAATCTTCAAATTTTGACCCCAACACTGCTAACTTGTTAGTAGTAGCATTCAAACTTTTTTCATGGTGCACAATATTAAAGGAATCAAGCATCTCAATTAGATCTCAAACTACATGCTTATACTATTTCATCCACTGATTTTTTGTAGCATACAATTTTCTTATTTGTTTGACATCTAGCTCTGAATCTCCCTTTGCAATGATGTCCTTGACACCATATTTTAATGGAATTCTCGGACCCAACAACAAGGCTTCATACTCAGCAATGTTGTTAGTACTTTCAAAATTAGGCTTGAAGGAAAAAACAAACCCTTCCAAGCTAGGAGAAATCAGAATTATACCAGTACCATTTCCAAATTTGGAGCAAGCTCCATCAAATAGCAAGGTCAAGGAGAAATCACTGTTTAAGGAACTTTGACTGATCCATCTTGAGTTCTTTACCATCAGCAAAACCAATAAAATTATCAACATCAACATCAATAAATAATACTTAATAAGAAACATTGTTTGGGTCCTCAATTAGATGCAACATTTTCTTTTCTCTATAGAGCTTGATAAGGCTGCCTTCAATGGGAATGGTGGAAAAAGACATATCCATTTAGACACTCCCTCTAACACTTGTAGCCCACTTTCTTGACAATAACATACCCCATTTGGCAAGGAAATCAAAAATTTCAACATCAATTTTAAATTCCTCCCGGGATAAGATGCAAGTTGCACCACCAAACCCTTCACACAACCAACAACCAGAACTTCTCTTGAGTCCATGGTAGTACATTTTCCATAGGCTGTTGTCACTTTGATATCTAACTCATTCATGACTTCTAGAGGCATGACATTACATGATGCACCTAAATCAAACATACAATTGTGAAGTATCCTATCTGTAAGATCAAAGTTTGAAGAATGGATCAAAATTCAATTGGGAATAAACCAAGGATGTCCACAAATATACCTCAGGTGTCTCACCAAGATCCTCTACTGCTGGTGGTGTTTTAAGGTTAGTAATGATCTGAGGAGGAGTTTCAATAATATTTATATTTCTTCTCAGAGGAGTATTCTCCTCCTTTAATCCCAAGTACTCAAATGCTCTCTTCTTATGCTTGGGGATCCTAAGCAAATCAATGATTGGAACACTCAATTTGATTTGGCTCAATACTTGGGTTGTGTCATAGGGAACACTCTTTGGCAAAACAACATTACAAGGGAGACAAGAAGATTATCCAGATAGCATGGGATTCTTGATAGCTTTGGCATGAGGAGGACTGTAGTTTTTGCTTGGGACAACAGAGTTTTTGGTAAGTGTCTCTCTCTTAGGATCTTCTTTATGAATTCTTGTGAGCAAGGTTGTTTTAGGTTTGGCTTGAGGCCCACCTCCTTTAACAACTTTTCTTCTAGTGTAATAATCTTTCTCTTGAGCTACAACAACATTCATCAACAATTGTCTATCTTCCTTTGAAGGAATACCACCATCATACTTCTTAATCATCAAAGCTCTTAAGTATTCAAAGTCATTGTTAGGAATTTCAAAAGCTTGCACTACATCAACTTCAAGAGTATGAGGGGGAAGGAAAACTTGTACTCGTTTGATGCAATCCCAAAAGGTTACAACTGTCCTTGCACTTATCACTTCAGTAGATTTTGTTCCTCCTTGTGAGCTTGAAGAACCCACCATGTAAATATCATCATCAGTACCATCATCATTTTTAGCTTCACCTTCTTACTGGTCAACTTCACATGGAGGATGGGGTAGAAAACACCTATCACACAAATCAATATCATCAACTTCTTAAACAACAATGACCCTAGCATTTAGGGGATTAGGTAACACTCTTCCTTCACATGCTTAAGGATGTCTATTTGTAGACCCCATGGGTCCTTTCCCTCTATCATCTACCCTTTGATCACCTCTAGGATGATTGAAAAATCTTTCATGGTTTTGTGCTCTTGGCTGACCTTGTGAAGTTTTCCCAATTCCTTTCTCAGCTCTTGCCAACTTATATGAGATTTATTTGATAGCCCCTGCCAAAGTTTTCACAACCTCCTCTAAATCAGCACCCTTGCTAGCTTGAGGTTTTTCAGGGTTTATCAACTTTACACCATCTCTCTTGAGAGGTTTCCCAATTGCTTTGATATTGTTTTCAATTTGAAGTGCCATGGTGAAAGCTTGTCTTAGATTGGTAGGGTTCTTGTCTCTTAGGTAATAGGCTACCTTTTTATCAAATCCATCTACATATTTGATTAAACAAGATTCATCACAAGGCCTCAAGAATAACAGGTAGCCTTCTCAAAGTTTTTTAAACCTTGTGTTAAATTCATGGACTGATTCATTGGGGTTCTTCTTGATATTCTCAAACTTAGACAAGAGAAATCTAGGATCAGTCTTGTCACCATATTGTAACCTAAATGTATTCTTCATCTTAGTCCAAGAATCAATTGAATTATCAGGTAGAGCCTTGTACCAATCCCTAACATCCTTTTCTAGTGTATGAATGAACAATTTATTATACACATCTTCAAACTCTATCTCAAAATATTCCATCATGTTAACAAAAAGTTTGAGATGCTGATCACTAGTTATTGCATTGTTACCTTGGAATTTTGGCAATCTATTTCTGACATCTTGTGGGACAACATTTGGGTAACCATCCATTCCTCTAAATTCTATAGGACCAAAGGTGTTAACAAAAAATGGAGGTCTAGGTTGAGCCATGTTTTTTAGTGGAGGTGATCTTGGGGTCACACAAGATGATGAGGAGTGCAAGGTATTTGGGGCTCAAGATTGTGATTCACAAGGTGGTATTCTCTAAGTGCTGATTTTCTTAGAAATTTTTATTTGAATTGAAACACAAAGGTGTAGATTGGAGAAGGAACTTACCCGGTATGCAGAAGGACCTTCACTAGCTGAGGAAAACAAGTTTATGAGAGGATTGCTTGAATCAGAATCACTTGAAGAAGAGTGATAATCCTCTACCAAAGGCTGATCTCTCTCACCAATGGATATATCTTTTCTTGATGTCTGACCTTTAACAACCTTCCAAACTCTTCTCCCTTCCAACTCTGAGTTTCTTGAATCTGTAAACAACTTCTTAGCAAAGTCTCTAATGAAGAGAGATCTTCTTCCTTCCATTTTTGCAGAGATTAGCAACACCAAAGTAAATGACAGAAAGGTTAAGACACTGGTACTTATCAAGATCAGAACAACATGGAGTCGCCACTAAGGAATTTCACCCTAGTTGTGAAAATGCACTAAAATACTCTGTCAAATACCTATCAACATTGAAAATCTTACCAAACTTTATAGATCAGACCTTCCTTTTCTTGAATTTATTAACCACAAATGCTAATGAAGTGTAACTACTACTGGAAACTGATAAAATTTGTAGGTAGAACTTATATCTTCACTCAATCCTTACAAATCTGATCAGAAAATGAGACTCAGATTTGTAATTACACATAAATCACAGAAGAAGTATTACCAGGATATGAAATACTGAAATACTAAATAATGTCCTTGGTAGCGACACCATTTTGGTGTTGTTGACGGGATAAATAGACATGGACTGGAAAATGAATTAGCAAATCAATCTCAGCAATGTAAATTATTTCCAAGGAAGTTAAAATAGTCCCTAGCAACATTTCCATTTAGTGTTGGTACCCAAATTTGTTCTCCTTTTCAGTCTGAGTAGCCTCAAAAATATGGCATGAGGCTTGAAGGTAGATAGATCTTGATGTATTTCATTTTTTAGATGGGGATATGATATAACTGGCACTCAAATTTGTGGAGAGATGGATAGCACCTTGAAAGAATTTTGATCTAATCCTCACTATTTTAGGTTGTGCCTTTCAACCAATGTAGGAGAACCTATATTGCAGCCTCTTTTTTGTGAAGGAGGTGGAGATATCCTTATACTATGAATATTGTATGGAGATGGCCTTGGGAAAACATGATAAATTTTTCATTATTCAAACTCAACAGAGTTGTCACTACTAAATGATGGAAATACTTTCAAGACAAGGCTAAGGTCTGCTAGAGACATGGTATGATCTGATTTGCTTTGTGCATTTTTGTAAATGGATTGTGTTCTTTTATTGACACACAATGTAATGCGGGGTAGTATGGGGTAGGATTAGTTTTTCTAAATGAAATTTTTGTGGGAGATTTTAGATAAGACTAACAAAAATTTACCATATTCTTTGAGGACCTTTGCAAGAAATTTGTAACAGCTAAACAATAAATTACTTCAAAGGGGTTAAGGTAATCCTTAAACTAAGATATGTGCACCAAATGGAGGCCCATATCTCCACTCTTCCACAAAATATTTGATAACCTTCTATAAAAGATTGAAGCAGATGAACCAACAAAGTATCTAGAAATCTCTATTTTATCATGACCTAAGGTGCACCCAAAGGTTTACAAACAATCTCAGAATTCAAGGAAGGTGAATTGATTTTAAATCTATTTATCTCTTTATCAGATGAAATCTCTTCTGAATGTGAGACTATAGATGCCACTAAACTATCAACAAGAAATGAGACCATGTATGATCAAGAGAGATTTTAAACACAACATTGCAATAGGAGCAAGAAACAAAAATTGAAAACATTTTGAAACATAAGTGCATGCAAATTTTGCCAAGAGACAACACAAAATAATATAGAATGACCAAATTTATAAATAGGGTAATGTTATAAGAAGAATCTCATAGATTTTTGATTGCTTTACAACTGAAACCAACTCAACATGATACAAATCTGATGCACAAAGGAATTAGAAATGGTTCTTAGGTAGTTTCTCAGAGAATGGGCTTCTTCCTAGATTTTTCCCGTGAAATTATAAGTTTCTCCAACCTTTTGCATGTCTCAAAACATGCATTATATAAATTTCAATTACATTTGATCCTTCTTTCCCAAGAAAAGAATATTCCCAACATCAAGTTTGTTACAAAATTCCAACATGATTCGCAGATAGGGACATTTACCAAATTTGTAACAAGAGTTGCTAGGTGTTTCTAAAATGGTGAATCATTACAAATCCTTCATCATTATCCATTATGGAGGCATGTTTTTCATTCTACAAGAATGCAGACCCCTTTCATTTCATCATTTCATCCTTATCATTCCAAAATTTGATTTTACAACTTTATAATTTGATATTTCATGTTTTGCACGGGCCTGAATAAAAATTTATTTCAAAAACACCTCAAATCTACAAATTAATCCCTAAAACCACTTGCATTGGTCTTTGCAGGCACAAACAACATGAATTCACCAAATATTCGATCAAAATTGATGTAAAATTCACATTTCACACTTCTTGGAGTAAAAATGGCAGCCAAATTGAATAATGTATAGTTACCATTGATTTGCTCTTTCTCCTTAAATTGGCCCCTATGTGTCAAATTATGATTGGGAATGAATTTGGGCTCACTTTTTGACCTTTTAACTTTTTTGAAAAAAGTAAAAATTGACCTTTTCTCCGCCCCTCCGCCCTTGCAATTTGGTGATGACACGTGGCATATGGTTGTTCCCATTGGGACCGTGGCTCAATTCTTCTCATTTTGACCCTTTTTTTGAGTTTGGAAAAAATTTACTTTTTTCCCCGTGGTCCCAGCACCTCTGCCTCTATCCTTGACATGTGTCATCCTCTCTATCGCTAAAAATCCACGGGCTTATTTCATGTTTTAACCCCTTTTTTGCCAAGGGAAAATTTTCAACTTTGCCTCCGCGGGCCCGTGCCTCTCGATTTTATCCTTAACACGTGTCCCCCTATGGTTTGTTTGCGGGCCAGGGATTCAAATTTCCATACTAAGTCTTTTTTTCAAAAGGGAGAAAATTCTTTTTACCTCCACCGGACTTGACCCACTCTACCCGCCACGTGTCTTCCTCTACTTCATTCAGACCCGTGGCTTAATTTTTTTCTCTAAGTCATTTTACAAAAGGGAACAATTTCCCCTTTGCCCCCATTAGCCCGCACTTCCTTCTACTCCCACCACGTGTCCACCCCTTGCTCCATTGTGGACCCGGGATTTTCCACACCTTTTCCCCCTTTGCAAAAAACTCAAAATTTGCTTAAGTTCCCCACCCGCCTTCCATCCCACCTTGGCATAAGAACATGACACATGTCCTTCTGTGGAGTTGCGGGGGTGATGTTGAATTTTTTCCCAAAGCCAAAAATGCCAAGTTTTTTAAAGAAACCCCGTTGATCCTTGTCCAACCAGAAACATCCACGTAGGAGACATCGTTTGAGATTACTTTTGATGGTCAAATGACACCCGTATGACCCTAAAAAAATTGAATTTTCTAAGGATGCCCAAATTCATATTTTTCATCGTGGGTAAAGGATTTTTTGGTCAAAAAGTATGTGGGAAGGGTTTTAAGCAATTTTTGACCATGGGGAATAATTTTTGAGGGAAAATAAGCAAAAAATGAGCAACTTTGAGCTCCAAAGGCTAGGAAAGATGGAAAAAACAATAGAGGCCCATGGATTTGGAAATTTAGGGCATAAAATATAGCCTGCATGTATTTTTCTTTCAAGTTGGGGAAAAATAATAAGTTTGTGAGATTTTCAAAGCATTCAATCTAGATGGGGAAACTTGCAGACCACCAAACTTAAAGAAAAACATTTTTTGAGCATGTAGAACAAAGGGGAAAGATGGGAAAATAATGGAGGATCAAAATGGACACCAACAACATGGTTTTACCCAAGGGGTAGTTACACCAAATTTCTTAGAAAGTTTAGATTTTCACCTTTAGGAACTTTTTCTTAGCAAAATTTTCAATTTATTTTATTTGATGTAGATCAAAACATGGGGCATGAATGGCTTCATTCCTTCACCATGATACTTGGTTTTAGTTTAATTTTCAAGGATCTTGGACGCATAGGCCTCATTTCTCCATTTAATTTTTATTGCATTATAGATTTTATTAAAATGTGTGGCACATGGGAATGACATGGAGGAAATCATTCTCTTTTAAATTATGCATATTTTTTTGAAAAATTGAGCCTAGATCCATCTATAGTGGTGTAGTCCATGGGGTTATGAAAAGTATCAAAGTAGTTGAGTTCTTCGTAGGAATTATTTTCTTACCTATTACATTTAAAGGGGAATATATTAGGGTTGTTTAATGAATTTCATACACAGTCTTCTTCCTTTACGGGGGGTGTTTGGTACCTTAATATCCTTCTCTACTCCTTCATTACTCCATGTTGGGTTACATGAATCGAATAGGTTGGTTTCTCCTCAACACAATATGGGATAAATCACCCCTAATCCTTCATCAAGTTTAGTAATCCAAATCTCTAAGCATGATAAAATCACGAGAGCTTATCCCCTGTAAAACAAGTAGGTGTATTCATTCCACATTTTCCATCATATTTACTTTTACTTTATGTAAATGAAAGTTTTACATTTTACACTTTATACTACGTTAGAGTAAATTTTATATTATTAACATTGACTACAATCTATGTTGCAAGTTTCATCGTGGAGCATGCCAACACCATGCACAATGGGAAAATTGAAAAATAAACTCCGAGTGAAGACAAAGTGTTTCGTGCACTCAATAATATTTTCCTTTGAGCATGTATCATACTTAAAATGGGGAAATGGGAACATTCAAATAAGGTAGTTTAACCTTTGACACTACTACTTTTGATAATGCACCCTTGCTAAGAAAAACACTCTTTTTATCCCCACTTAGTATATCTCAAGGCATTTTTCTACCTTTCTCAGTCATATTCACTAATATACTTGATGAATTCTAAAATTTAAATGCATAAAATCAATATGAAAACTCCAATCGACAAGATGTAAATTCCAATTTTCATGTTTCTCAACCCAGGAAAGTTGTATTGTTTAGTCGGGAGTTATTATCTGATGTTGACCTCTTTGTATGGTTTTGAATTGACATATCCTCTTAACTTTTTTCAGTTTTATATTCTTTGTTGGGTCCTTTACTCCCTTTGGCTTGTCCTTTATTTTATAATTTACCATTGGAACCCTATATAAACAAGTATAGACTCTCTCATTTAGACACCTAGATATCATATGACACTCTATTGATACAATCCCTTCCTACACATGCAAAGGGAACCCAAGGCTCCCTAAATGTCACAAAATCTCATTTAATCATTAGGGAATTAATCGCTATAGGTTTGAAGCATCATAATAGGTTAAGAATTCAATTTATCTCATTTACAAGAACTCAAATATCCCTTCTCCAAGTATTTTAGCAAGAGGAAAAATCAAACTAAGAGTTGTCATAGAAGTTGTCAAAAAATAGTTACATTCATTTAGATATCACATGTTAGGTGGAGAATGACATGCGGTTTGAGGCATATTCAAAGTAGTGCTAACATCAGTGGTGTATGGGGGTATCTAAACCCAATTAATTTTTGTTTTGTAGGTTCTCCCACTCATTTTTAGGGTTTGGGATCATATTTATAATGTAAGTGACACTCTAAGAAATATATAGAGCTAGATTTAGATAAGGACCAAAATCAAAATTTGGGTCAAGACCATACTGAGAATATCCTAGGTGATTTATACAGTATTATATCGGGTTAATTTACGGTCACGATTCTATAAATGAAGCATCATCAGGTTCATATTACTCATTTCCTATTGTTTATACATCTAGAACTTCCAAGAATCATTATTAATCAGTTAATTAAACTTGTTATTTTATATTTTTATCTTATAAAAAACCTTGTAAGTGTTAGTGCGATTGGTAATTTTCCATCTTTTATTTATTTATTAGATGTATTACCACCTCACTAAGTGAGTCATCTCACTTAGGTGGGAGAATGGATCATAGGTTTCATAAGAGTCATGATAGATTACTTCATAGAATCCATCATCTATGTAAGTGTGTGTCATAGGAGTTACATTCTCCTTTCGAGAAAGTAATTCATCTTCTCCATCATGAGATATGCATGGTATTTACTTAGCACTCCCCTATATGTACACATCCCTTCTTAATCTATGAGAAATCCAATGCATTCTTGTTTCCCTTAATGCATTCACATTGCTTTCATGTTTGAGTGCTTGTTTAAATATTTAAGCTATTTCATCTTGGTTGAGTACAACTCCTTGAAGTGCAGAGACTCCCTCCAAATATTTTTCTTTCCTCCCTATCATCATGGTACTGGAGCTCAAGATTGGAATTGTGTTTCTCGCTATGGTTTTTTACCACTCTTTGACTTGTAGTTTCATGTGTAAGTTCTCAAGTCCATGTTTTTTCCTCTACTTGAATTTTTCAAGGGTCTTGTACTTGGTTTTATGTGCGTGTGTTTTCTTTTTGGTGCTTTATGTGTTCAAGTTCATGTAAAAAAATTAAAGGGTGTTAGTTTCAAGCTTTTTGAAGGTTGGAGGGTTGTTCTTAAGGACCAATTCAGCCCCATCTCATCGATTTGGGAGTGAATTTATCCTAGCTCATTGACCACTTGTTCCTTATGACCTAACTCACCACCATTTTCATCACTTGGGCTTGGTTGATCGACTCATGTTTTGTTATTGCGACCTACATTGTGCTCATGAATCATTGATGACTCAAGTTTGTGTGTGCATCTTTCTACTCATGATTCATGTATTTGTGTGATTGGAATGTGTTTTCATTAGCCCTATAGGATATTACATAATTATTAACTCATGCTTCTCTATGTTAAAAATCCCCAAAACATGCATCGTCTACTCTGGTCACGTTTCCGGATCGCTCTGTGATATTATATCAATATTGAATTTTGTTGCACTCATGCACCTGGCTTCACCGATTTCCAAGCTCATTTGTACTTACCGCCAACTCATGGCCCTATAACTCACTTAGCTCATGCCATAGTTTGGCACTATGTTTTTGACTCTACAATGTGCATCTAATGTGCTTGCCTTAGTTTGAATTGGATTTGACATAACTATGCACTCGGCCTCAACACTCGGGCTTTGTTCACTTATTAATCCTCGCTTCGGTGGCACGTAAACCTCACCACATGTCCATTCCTTATATTTGGAATATTTTGTTTGAATAGAAATACATAGATGGTTTCTCAATTGAATCTCTACACATGGAGATCTTAGATCCCCCGACGGTTACAGTCGGCCTCGATCGATCCTCTCCACCGACACATGCACCACTTCCCGACCGATACCGCTAACTCAAACTGACCTAAAACTCTTAGTCCAACTTATCACATTGACCTAACTCATCCTGGAATTAATCAGACTTAGTGGAAAACTACCTCCTAACTTGACTCGGTTTGTTAGAACCAAACTCACCCATCAACCATCTCGGTTTTCCCAACCCGGCTCGTCAGCTGATCGGCCCCTTCACAACCCCCGTAGGATTTTCTCTCTCTCCTTCCACTTGTTATTTTTGACTATAAATTAATTATTTTAATTAATCTCATCATTAATCAAGAAATAAGAAAAATTTTAAGGAAAAATTATCCTTCTTGGGTGTTATTATAACCTTTGTGGGCCCCACCTTCTTTTGACACCCTTTCAACTCCGCATTCAAGGGTTTTTTTGTGGTTTATTTTCCTTCTACATTCTCCCTTACTCCCTTTTTCTACCATGGATCCCAATATAGTTCCCTTTCTCACCCCTTTCAATTATCACAAATGGTTAGATGTTATATATTTTCCTTTAAAAAGAAACAACTCTTTTAGATAACCATGGGATTGTAAGCCAAACCTACAAATACAACAGAAAAATAAAAGTGGCTTGATAAATGTGATGAATCCATTGGGTTTTTGTCTAGTTTTGTGTCTCTCGGAAATTCACTTCCATATTACCTCTGCAAAAACACCCAAGGAAGTTTTGGATGCCTTAGACAAACTTTTTGGGAAATAGGATGATATGAGAGGGCATGAACTAGAAAATGAATTGATTAGCCTCATTCCCAGTAGTTTTGACACCCTTTAGGAATTTTTCACTAAATTCAAATCTCTCAGATTATAGTTGGCAGCTTTTGGAATAGAAAAAAAGGAACCGTAACTCATTCTTTTTGTCCTTGCAAAAATTGGTCCCAAATAATCTGTTTTTGTCTCTACCTTCCATGTAACAAAAATAGAACTTGGTAAAATTTAGACTATGCCCTCACTTGATGATTTTATTATTGATTTGATTAGGGAACATGATAAGTTGATTCATATGGGAACTCTAAAATCCACAAAATCCCATGCTCTCATTGTTGGACAGGAAAAACAAAAGGCTTCAAAAGAGAAGAAACAAAACAAGGATCATGAAAAAGGACCAACCAAAATCCAAATCTTCCACTTCCTCTTCTAGTTCTAAACCTCCTAAAGAATGGATCAAATGTGGGTACTATAATGGTAGGTATGATGAAGAAAAATTTTTGAAGAAAAATATTGATCTCCTCATGAGTTTTCTTAAGAACAACATCGGAGTTCCAAATTCTCTCAAATCATCTTCATCAACTCATGAATGTTCGGGAAGAATCCCTATGGAGACTTAAATCTAGGGCTATATGGCTAAAAGAGGGTGACAGAAATATGAAGTTATTCCATATGACCACTTTGAAGCATAGAGCCTGTAATAGGATTACGGAAGTTTCTAAAGGTAATGACATCATCATAAAAGATCTGTGGATCATCAAGGAAGAAGCTCTCAGATTCTATGAAAAATTTCTCAATGAGAAGAGTGTTATTAATGATATGGCTGACTCTTTTATGTTAGAAGCTATCCCACAAGATAAAATTGAGGAGCAGATATTTAAAGATATTACCAAAGTTGTTACTTTGGAGGAGCTTCAGAAAGCTGTTTTTACTCTTGAAGGAGATAAGGCTCCGGGACCAGATGACTTCTCTGTCAATTTTTTTCAAAAATTTTGGGAAATTTTCTCAGATGATCTCCTTAGGGCTGTAAATGAATTCTTTAGAACTAGAGATTTACTGAAAGAGCTTAATAATACTCACATCGTGCTAGCTCCCAAAAAAATGGATGCTAAAGATTTCAAAGATTTCGACCCATTAGCTTGGTTAATGTTGTCTACAGAATTTTTACTAAGATTATTGCCACCAGACTGTAGTTCATTTTGAATGATTTAATCTCAAAACAACAAAGTGGGTTCATCAGAGGAAGGATAATTCAAGATGGTGTGATCATGGTGCATGAGATTATTCATTCTATGGATAATAATAAAAAAGCAAGCATGGTCCTTAAACTTGACATGAATAAAGCCTTTGATAAAGTCTCCTGGTCTTTTCTTGACAAGGTTCTAGCCAAATTTGGTTTTCTCAACAAATTCAGAAGAATTATCAAGGCTTGCATTTCTACTGCTAGATTCTCTATGGTGGTTAATGGTGAACCAATGGGGTACTTTACCAGTAGTAGGGGATTAAGACAAGGGATCCTATATCCCCTCTGCTCTTCATTATTATGGTGGATAGCCTCAGTAGAACTATTACCAAAGTTGTTAAAGATGGTCTTCTAAAAGGCACTAAACCTACCTCTATGAATCAAATGACTTCTCATCAGCAATTTGCGGATGACACTATCCTGCTTTTAGTGGCATCTATCCTAGAAGCTAAGGTGATCAAGTCCATTCTAAAATTTTATGAGGCTACTTCTGGATAAGAGATCAACTTTGATAAAAGTTCTATTTTATTTTTCAACACTCCTTTGGAAAGACAGAATAGAATTGCTAAAATATTGGGATGTAAAATCAATTTACTTCCCACTACTTATTTGGGGCTCCCCCTTGGTACTAAAAAAGTCTCAATCAAAGTATGGAATGATTTACTAGAAAGATTCCAAAAGAAAATGGCTAGATGGAAAGGATCCATTCTTTCCAGTGTTGGTAAATGTCTACTTATCAAAAGCACTCTTCAAAATCTTCCTATCTACATTATGTCTCTCTATAATATTCCTTCTGCCTTTAGAGAAAAAATTGAAAGGATTGAAACACTTTTTATGGCAGGGAATGGAGGAAAAATTCAAATATCACCTGGTTTCTTGGGATCAAGTGTGCACTCCTAAAAGGATTGGGGGATTGGGCATAAATGATATAAGAAAAATGAATATGGCCTTAATTACAAAAATGGGTTGTAGAATGCTCTTGGAGGAACAACCATGGATTGATCTCATTAAGGCCAAATATCTTGAACAACAAACAAATTTCTCTTTCCTTCATGATGAACAACTTCCCCATGGTTCCATTTTCTAGAACAACTTGATTCTAGTTAGGAATTTTATCAAGCAAGGTTGTAGATGGAAAGTGGGAAATGGCAGAGACATCAATTTTTGGGAGATAATTGGTCTAATTTTAGCCTTAATGATAGATTTGGTGCAGCAAAGGATAGTCTTGAACATAAATATGGTACTAAGGTCATTGATTACATGGAAATTGATGGAAATAAGAAGAGATGGAAACAACTCTTAGTGGATAGAATTGAATTGAACTCCATGTTGTCCTCTCTTCAGAACAATGGACCTCATCCCCTTGAATCAGTTAGAATTCAAGGATGAAATTGTCTGGCACAAATCTAGAGATGGGGATTATACGGTTAAATCTAGATATAATTCTTACTTTGAGAATATCTAGAGTGAGTTTAATTGGAGCAAGATTTGGATGACTAAGCTAACCCCTAAAATTAACTTTTTCTTTTGGCTTGTGCTCAGAGGTAGAATTCTTACTAATGAAAACCTGATGAAGAAAGGATTCATTATGCCTAATAGGTGCCACCTTTGCAAAAATATTCTGAAGATATTAAGCACCTTTTTGTCCACTGTGAGTATGCTTCAATGATTTGGAGTTATGCATTTTCCAAGTTCAATGTTTTCTAGATTGTGCCTAAGGATTTCATTCAGTTTTGGATCCAATGGAATCCTCCTTTTAAGCACTGTGTTGTGAGAAGACTTTGGAAACTAGTCATGCCCCATATTATCTCGGAGGATTTGGAAAGATAGGAATGATATCATTTTCAGAAACAATAAACAACATTGCAAGCTTAGATTTGTTAAGATTGGTCATGCTATTAAAGATAATATTGGGAGATTCAAACCTCCCAAAAATAAGAAATATCCTAAGAATGAAGAATATATTCTTTCCAATTGGAAGATAGGAGCTGCAAATTTACAGATTAGGAATACCTCAAACATTGATAGGTCTTTGATTCATTGGATCCCTCCTGAGATTAACTGGCATAAACTAAACTTTGATGGTGCCTCAAGGGTAATCCTAGTTTTACTACTGGGGGAGGTGTAATTCGGGATCATAAAGGCTGTTTAGTTGCTACTTATGCTGGTAAAATGGGGATTTAGACAAATCATTATGCAGAAGCCCTAGTTTCTCTATGGGGGCTAAGGGTTGCCAAAGATTATAACATATAGAACTTAATTTTGGAAGGGGATTCACTAAACATCATCAATCACCTAAATCAAATTTCTCCTCCTAGCTGGACTGTTAAGGACTTTATTATGGAATCCGAAGTATTTGTCAAAATTTCAAGAATATCATCATTAGGCATACTTATAGGGAGGGGAATAAGGTAGCAGATACCTTGGCCAATGTTGGCATCAATAATAATCTAACCATATGGGATAATGAAAATTACATCCCTAAGGAGGTACATAATAGCATTAATGTGGATAAATATGGGCATTCAAATGTGGAGTAGAAATAATAATGGTATGGAGTGGGCTTTAGCAGAGGTGAAAGATCACACATGTGAGAATTATCATCCTAATTACAGCCACATTAATGCCATTGAACCTCACACAGGTGGATGGGTTCTTAAAAACCGGGACAAACATAAGGAAGAAACAGATTCAAACGAGGGTTTTGAGTAGAAAATTTGCAGGAATAGTAGGGAGAAGAAGAAAATGGGAGGTGCCCCATGCCAATTGGAGCCTTGCAGTGATCTAGCTTGGAAGAACAATGAGGAGCTATGGAACCTCTTACATAAGGGTGACATTTCCAATTTTATAGAATGCATTCAGGGCCACAATTAGAATATTTCAGTTCATTTCGCAATGGACTAGAAGGATAGAAAGGTGAAATATGGTGGCCACCATGTTACTATTAATGAAGAGTTGATTGCTGAGGCTACAGGCCTCAAACTAGAGGGTTATCATTTTTTCAGCAAAAGGATTGATAGGGTCATTGAGGCTAAGAAATTCTCTGATGAGGGAGAGGAGCTTGAATTTGTTTCTACAGACATTATGGTAAGTTCTATTCCTAATCCTTTTAATGAAGTGACAAATATGATGGTTAGGTATATTTCTTTGGAAGGGCGATACAGAACTATCCCTATTAAACACTTGGTCTTTCTAAATCATTTTAGAAGGAAATTTGTAGTCTGCTTCCCACAGTGCACTGTTAAATTTCCTTGATGCTCCATTTTGGACTTTCAGAAGCACTCTGTGCTATCCCTCTCCACCAAGGCCTCATCTTCCTGCTCCATAAGCTTTTTGTCTCCAAATTCCTTGGCTTCTCGACTGCTCCTAGCAATCTACATGTCACTACCTCCACTACTCCCACTCCCATACTGGACACCCCTTCCAAATCCAAGACCAAGAACCCCAAGCTTCCAAAACTAACACCCCTCACTCTGCTCGGGTTATCAGAAGCAACAAAGAGCTGTAAGTAGTGCAAAATTTATTGCATATCAAAAACTCTAGTTTAGATATAGCCCGCATCAGAGAGGAATAATGTGCCTCATAGATTGGAGTCTCTGGAGAAAGAGATGAAGTAGCTTAAGAAGGACCTGCAACACATGGACAAGTAGAAAGGAAAAAGAAAAATTGATGATGATAATGACATTGGGAAGGATCAAATTGCTGACATTTATAAGAAGCTAAACTCTGGACAGTAGATTGGGGAGAGAAAAATAAAGACATGAGCACAACATAATATCTTCAATGCCATTAGGGATTTCTTAGAGCAAGAGGTTTGAATCATTACCATGCTTAGTGTGATCCCTGGAAGTATTTGGGGGAATGAAAAAGAGAGGAGCTAGACCATCTCGTAGTTGAACGCTTCTAACCCAACACACATCACCACATTGGCATTGTTCACCTTACTATAAACTATCTAGTCCAAAATCGACAGAGCCTCCAAGAGGTAATCTCTCTTGGATTGGCGGGTTTCGTTTGGGTCTCTGCTCTTTTTTGGTCTTTTCATTGTGTCTATGTTGCTTTTGTGTTGTATTGTTGTAGCTTATGTTCTATTTTTTTTCTTGTTTGTAACTATCTTTTGGTTACTTCTTGACATAGTGTTTTATCTAGACTTTGATCCTCTTTTTCATTCCTTTATACCTATATTTGGCTTTTGAGCCCTTTTGTAATGAGGATATAGTCCCTTTAAAACTATTTACCAATAATAAAAAAATCATGAATATTCTAAGGAAAAAGACAATGAAAGAGAAATTAAAAAATAAAAAGAATTAAATAAGAAGAAACCAAAGGGAAGAGATTTAGTGAAAAAATTTCCACCTACACCTACATAGATCATTGATTCGGTGAAAATCATCATATGTCCTCATCATATATTAAATTTACTTCATTGGAGCCATATGACATGTCTTTTATTCAGCTTAGTGATAACACTACTACAATGAGGTTTTCATGAGAGGGTATTCTTAAGTGAGTGGTGGTACTTTCAATATTATGCTAAGTATCCCTTCACTTTCAACTAATATCCTTTCAGTTTATCATATCACTCACCTTAGATAGGGAATGTGGGTTGAGTACACTCTTGATTTAGTTTATGTTAGATAGCTACATAATGACACTATTTTTTCAGTCGGTATAGTTGATCATTACACTCGGTTGTACTCTTATCACTTTTATCCTCAATATTATTCATCCGAATCACCTAGACTTGATGATACTTCTGATCCCACTTTTGATGTTGAGGACATATCTTTGATCATAGTTAATTTTCATTGTGATGGGGATCCACCCCCACCAACCACTTATCACTTGCCACATCTCAAGGAGTTTTCTCTTGATCCACCTACTTTTGGTCCTCTATAGACTCTTCAGGGAGTAGGTATTATGATTCAAGACTCATCAGGCATTGGGAACACCTCTTCATAGTTTCAGTACATTACACCTTCCTTCTTCATCACTTCATCAGGATCACCATTCCTTCATGTAGTAGCTAGCACTTCCACTTCACATACAGAGCATTGTTTCTTTGATTAGAAACACACCTTCTCACTTCAAGGATCGTATTCTTCTTCTTCACTTAGTACAAGGTGGCTTGTGATTGGCTAATATTCTTGGGAGGATGGATAACTATTGGGCCTCATAATATTGACTAAGTCCCAAAGGGTGTGTGTGCATGCATGGCCCATGAAGAGGATGAGCATACGGGGTAAAACATAAAGGAAAGTTGGTTTAGAAGGGTTTAATAAAAACCATGGAACTCGCACAAGGTATACCAAATGATTTCATGACTTAGTCATATTTTTCTTTCCAAGAGGCACTTGAGAATAACGTAACTCGACTAGGCATGTTGAGTGGATAAGGTGCCAACCTGGTGACTTGGTGGTTAAGGAAAGAATATTCCATGCATGGAACATTCCTAAAAGACATCATTGTAGAAAGTGGAGAGCTCGGATCAGAAGAATCATGCTCCATTGGAGGACCACCTTAACACTTGGCAAATGATCTTCTCCTGAAGGAAGGCATGGTGGTGGGTGCTAAACCTATTTATAGAGATGCTCAAGTAGAAGAAAGGGGAATGAGAGAGGACCATTTTTGAGAGAGCATCACCATAGGGGTCGATGAGGGGAAGCTTTAGGATCATCATAGAGAGGATGAAAGGTGAAGCTCTACAGAAATAATAGGAGGTTCTAGGGGTTGGAGTTATCATTAGAGGATTGTAGGAATGTTAGCATATCTAGGGGGATGGGTCTACTAAATTTTTGTAATAAGAGAGCATAACTAGAACTATTGATACTTGAGTTAGATCTCTATATTGGTATGTTATGGCTCTTGTGAATGTAATGTGGTTACTGAACTATGATCAACATGAATATATGGTTTTTTTCTAAATATATTGTTCATGGGTTTAAAACCTAGTGCCTTTTTATTTATGTTATGGATCAAATATACTATCTATATGATGTTTCTTTTGTTATATGAATGGGTATGTTGGTGTAATGACTCATCCTATGCTTTCAGAATGTATGCATGATAATTTAATTTTATACACTTAATCTATCATCAATGAAAAAATATTCTCACAATGCTCACATAAAGGAGGGGTAAGTGCCCTTGTGTGCCTAGGGTGAGCACCCAGAGCCCATTGGGTGATAGGCCGATATGCAAGGGATTAGAAGGTTATTTTAAGGGCATAAAAATGACTACATCTTGGTTTTGTTAATAGGAATGTACGATGGAAAAGTGACAAGCGAGCGTGGGAATCTACAAGCAACTCTTCCTCGCACCCGACCTCCCAAGGTCGTGCCGAGACAGCCGGTGGGGATGGAATATGTATGGGATGCAGACAAACTAGTTAGGTAATCTAATGTCTTCAATACGCACTAGTGGAATTTGTGAATCTAAGGCAAAGAAGGCCCTTCTAACCTGAATTGGTGTGATGAATCGATTGGTAAAGATGATCTTGCTCGAAGGCTCCAATCAATATCGAGCTGGCGTGATTCGATCTATGGGTTTTGAATACGTGGAAAATGACCGGGATAATTTTGTATACGTCTCTAGATAAGGTCATATGGTAGATGGTAAAAATAGTTGACTCTATGGACGATTCTCGGCCTAGTCCGAGAACTCTCTAGCTTTGTTAGTTGTTGTATCTAGTAAGGATAACTGTTCGATGATGATAGGTGGAAGTGGAGTGGATCTGAATACTAGTGTGCGTAGGCCAATGTCTATGTCTGATTGACTTATGGATTCGTTGGGTTGTGGGATTTGTGGATCGCAACCGTAGACTCTCGTTTGTTGTGGTCCTGCTATGGTCATGCATAGAATTAGTTCCTAATCCCTAACACCCAGTAATCGTATGCTTTCTCAGCCTCTATATTCAAAACTAGTAGCTGTGTGATCTTCTCAGAGTGCCTCACAGGCATTCTTGCAACCTGAATTCTTAGGCTAGTATCTATGTCTATGAGAATGTCTCCTGTGTCTGGCTGTGGGACCAAAGGATCGCAACCAAACATTTTCTCTCTTTCAAGCCCTTCTACAGTCATATGGATGTTACCTAGGGTAATCTGTAGTTTGGTTGATTCGACCAAAATGTGTGCACTTGGTCATCCTCTATGTTTAACCCGCTCAACTGGGAATTGATTTGTTGCAAGCTTACCGTTGTTCGAAAGACTTGGATCCTAAGATTTTGATCTATATCGATTATTCTTTGTGATGAGATTAGGTGAGCACAATTGGCTTGAATACGTAATCCCTGGGCTCCTTAGGTCCCGTGATTGTCATACAAAAGCAATAATGTAAATTAACTATGGAAAATTGAAATTTAACTACTTTGAATATATCTATAACATATATGATTTCTCTATTTTTGTATTTTCTGATGAACTATTTGAATGAATTTAACAACTAATTTAATACATCTAGAAATTGGCAGCTAAGATAACAATTTAAAACAAACAAGATAACCGAGTATAGCTATTTGTCTGTGCAATTTGTAGAGCTATTCTAAACAATGAAATAATTGATCTAATCTATTTGCAAGGCCCTCGATCCTACCTCAGAAGTGAGGAGTGAATCATAGTTTCTCAGAAACTATCAATCCCCACAGCTTCCCTGGCAATATCGAGAGTAGAATTGACTGAAATAAAGTGATTGGCTACTTTATTTGATATGTTTTTAACTAGAACTTTGAAAGCTAGAACCTGGATTCTACAGAACAGTGGCGAATCCGATGGTGTGTGTGATCTTGTCCCCTCAGTGTGATCTCCTCATTCCTTTGTGTTCACATGGATCCAGAAAAGTGTGTAATGGTAGCATCAATAGAAGTAGATATTGGGACAAGGATAGCTCAAGGTATAGACTGAATACAATGCGAGTAGGAGAGGGATAGCGCAAGAGTATAGAGCTTGGCTTATGCAATTCCTAGCGGGATTGATTGCGAGTCATGCAACATGAAACATACAAAACCTGAAACTATCCTGTTTGAAGAACAAAACCTACAACTTTAATGGCTTCTTATTGGTAAACAGACTATCTTATTCCAATGGATTGGATAAAATAATAGCAGTACTTGCACAAGATGGATATGTGGCTTACTAATAGTAAAATAATGCTAACTATGCATGCAATGAAAGAAACTAAGCATTCTAAGCAAAATGAAAACTAAATCTATTGCAAAGAGAAATCAGAGGAAAATTTGAGGGGCCATTTTCTTGAGCACAAGCCAACTATTTATAGCATTTGCATTTACCCAAGGTAAAAGACAAATAAAACTCTTAAACTATAAACAATGGCAAAACACTATTCCAGGGAACCAGAATCATAAATGCAAGCCTATGGTGGTGAAAGAAAGTTGGTAAAACATTGAAATTATGTGAGTCATGTTAAAAGAGCTTTCTTGAAAATGCGTAAAGGACCGCTGCCTTAGCTGAAAGCGGGCGGTGGTTGAGGGACTACTTGCCGAGGCCTGCGGTAGTTTCATCCTTTGAAGAGAAAAAGGCCAAGAAAAGAGGGGAAAAGGGAAAAACAAAGCACGTGGGGGCTAAGCGGGGCATGCAGGATGTTAACGCACACTTGGAGATCTTTTCTAGATCCCGAACACCTTGCGAGGAGACCTGTATCATCATTGGGGCACATGTCACGTTATTTTGGAAGTACAGTACCTTACAATTTTGGGTATGTACATATTGCCCCCTCGAGAAGCGTTTTAGCCATGAAGAGGCATAAAACGGTGGAGTGCAGTATGGCATGGCGATCTGAAATGGGAAATTAAAATTTATACCTGATATGTCCGTGTGTTGAAATGACGCCATCCAAAATTCCCACTACCTGAAAAATGAAAAGAGAACTCAAGTGCAGATAGATACAATAGTTTGGAAAATAAACACTAAAACAATAGGAAATGAGAATGTACCATTTATGTGGGGATAAGAACTTACCTCCATCGGTGCTCCAAACCTGTGGAAAAGGCATTTAAAATGAATCAGGGTGCTATATATATGAAAGTGGGCCCATTTTCCTATTCATTTATGCGAGTTGATTTGATTGATTTTGAGCTCTGGGACCCACGGTGATGGTTTCTTGCGTGAGTAGAGTCAAAACGTCCGTGACGAGATAGTGATCATGCCTCCACGTGCGGAACATCGACCCGTGAGATCACAGGTTAGTTTTCTTCAATTTATCCTTTTTACCCCCTTAATTTTGAAATGTTAAAATCTTTGTCATGGGGGGGTAATTTTTGAAAATGTTAGTGTTAAAAGGTTCATCTAGGGGGCACCTACTGGGTAGGCCTTGTTTTAGTTGAAATGGTCTTGTTTTGTCATTTTTTGGGATTTTTAGGTTTAAAAACCCGCGTGGGTTTTTGGGCCACAACCGCCGCCTGCCTGTGGTGGCGGTTACTGACCGCCGCCCTTAATGCGGTGGTTACAAACCACACCTCCCTGCTCGGGCGGTGGTTTTGAAGAGAAATGCAAAAAGATCATCTTTTTGAAATTACTTTTGCTTTTTTAGCATTTCTACATGTTTTCATGATTTTTCTAGTATTATTTGGATGCTAACTTGCTCCTTTTTGTTTTTTGGGTGTATGCGAAAGCGAAAGAGGAGTATATCTAGTGGATCCGAGAGAGGGAGTGTGACTGGCTCCCAGGAGTATTGGATGCCCTTTCACAGGATGAGGAGGACACTCTTCAGAGGGCCGGGATACTACGCATCTCACGCGTGCCCCACGTTGCTCCTTCCAGTCACATTCTTTGTGACTTGTTCTCATATTGGGATGCAGATCGGAACACCTTCCGATTGCCAAGGGTCCACGGTGAGTGGACTATTACATTGGAGGATGTCTATCGCATTTTGGGGTCCCGATTATTGGGAGACGTCTCACCCTTGAGACAACGAGTTCGCGGGCCCGAGATAGCAGTGGGCACATACATGGGAGATGCAGTCATCTCCATGGGGTTGAAGAAGGGGGTTAGAGTTTGATCCATTCCTAGTTTGCCCATCCCCTTACTTCACCAGGCCATCATGGGGATCCTTGCCTCGAGACTGATCGGGGACAAGGGAGGAGATACATTGTTATACTGTTGGTCCCCAATTATTACACAGATAGAGGGACATGGCCAGATATATGCCTGGGGAGTAGACATACTTGGGACCACCTACCATGATCTATACAAGGTAGTCCATTTACGAGGGGCAGTTCTTGAGCCATCCGACCCTAGTCATGAGTTGGGTCTATGAGCACTTAATCCCTATGGCGAGAGGTGTGGAGGTGGTAGATCTCGGAGCTATGAGGGCAGCCGGATGGGACGAGATATGTCGGTGCTCGAGCACCTCATCGGCCAATTTCTTCTTTTACTACCGCCGACATGGAGGCCACACCATACCTGACTATGACGGTATATGGGGCGAGAGGCTCTTACTTTGATCTCTATTCCACGACAGGGCAGCTTATTGACAGAGTGAGGCGAGTGGAGATGCACCCCTTTGGCTGAGTTCCTTAGCGGTTTGGCCTACCATACATGGGTATGATTCCCGAGTAGCACCGGTATACTGATCAGTTTGAGAGGCTAGAGGGGGCCTAGAGGCTGAGGTTGGACAGTGGTTACTCTTGGAATTCCCATTGCAGCCGGTAGGATAGTACATGCCATAGGGAGATCCCCGGTGCACCTCAGGCACCCTTGCTTGGATTGCGCGAGTCCCGCCCATAGCAGCAATGACCCTATTGACACAGACTCGAGTCGAGGAGTCTACAGTGGGGAGAGATTGAGGAGAACAATGATCCTGAGTGGCATGACACTCAGGATATCATGAAGTGGAGAGGGTGAGCGGAGTGCGAGAGAGTGACTCTGGTTTCATAGGAGCCACTCTCTCAGGGCCATGGTGGGGAGGATGAGTCTATTGCGGGGTGCTACGTTGCTCCAGTCACAGGAGCAGCCCCTTAGTCAGTGGCGGCATCCGTGGCAGGTGCTGATCCTATAGATCCATCCTGGAGGCCTGGTGATCCGAGTAAGTTACCCTCTCTCCTTTTAATGCTTTGTTTTTAGTTAGGATCTCCTTAGTTGCTATCTCTCCTTTTTTTTATCTTGTATTTCTAATTTCTTGTTTGGTTTCTAATTTTTTTCTCTTTTGTTTGTAGAGACCGCCGATGAGTGGCGAGACTTGATTCGCAGGGTATGCACTGATACCCTGATGATCCCCATGGAGAGGACCCACGCAGAGCTGTCCATAGATGCTGGGGAGCCCTCAGCAGCTGGTAGGCACACTGATGTCTTTGCCCCAGTCTGGCATGTGGCCAGGATGGTATCGACTCTCCGCACGGAGCTAGCGGGGTATAGGATGGCTGAGTGCTTGATGAGGAGCCACTCTCGTGGTGAGACTGCGGCTGCCCCTCGGGATCCTGAGCCCTCCGTGTATTCAGAGTGCCGGTGTAGCTGGAGTCCTAGGCATGGGCGTGCACCTTCAGAGGGGTCTCGTAGGGATTGAGAAGCCGATTGGCTCTCCTAGATTTTGTATGATACATTCTTTTGTATATCTTGGGCTCTTTGAGCGTTTTGACCATGCTTAGTGCATGATGGCATCATCTGAAACGCTGATCATTTTATATATATATATATATATATATATATATATATATATATATTCTTTTTGGATCAAACCTTTGGCATTTATGGCTCTGCTTCTTTTCTAGTTTCCTCATGTAAATTATGATGTTTGAATGCATGCTTTTTTGGAATGTATGCAATGGAGAACAAATGATGCAAAATGTTTATTTTCCTTTTGTATTTCATGATGCTGATATATGATGATGTAGATATAATGTGATTTTGAATCTTAGTTTCTGTAAGCAATTTTGAACACTTCATATTTGTTTTGGCAAAGTAGTGAATATAAACTGGTATGATGAGCAGATAAACCTGCCCCTACCCCCAACTCCACGCAACTAGTAAGATGCGAGGGCTTATCACCGAGAGTTGGAAAGGGCACAAGTTATGAAATGTGTTGAAATGATAGTGATGAAAGATAGACAAAGTTTTGGTGGAACCAAATTGGGAAGCTACAAGCTTACTCTACCCGAGTGACTTCATAGTTTAGAATGCTACTTACTTTGCAGTTTATCCAGACTTAGATCCTTAGATGGCCACATAGTAGACAAAATCTGGGTTTTTAGGATTTTGAACTCTTTTGGAATTTTGGACATCTGATTCATTTGTTTTTGACTCAAAGACTTGAGATTTGAATTTTTACTTATGACCTTGCATGCATTTGTTTGTCAAGAGGACCCCAGTACACTTTACCCCATGCTACTAGTAAGAAGCATGGGTTTATCACTATGGGCAAAGCATAGGTGATTAAGGGCATTTCCATCCTTTCCCAACCCTACGTCACTAGTAAGAGACGTAAGCTTATCACAAAGGTTGGTGGGGCAAGGAAATGTGTAAAATTAAAATTTTTGTTTGATCAATATTTGACTCATTTTTCGAGTAAAATGTCGGTATGTGCTTATTTCAAAAGATATATATATATATATATATATATATATATATATATATATATATGGGATAGATGTGACACCATGAAGCTTAGAACAGACCATAGGCAAGACACCTATCCTAAGAAGAAACAAAAGTGAGAATAAACCCGCAGATCTTGGCATGGTTACCGTTAAGACTTTTTCATATCTAATCTTTACTTGATAAAAAGATTCCAAGACAATTTGATGATATCATGAAAATGGAGAAGTATGATTAGAGTGTTTATGCCAACAATATAATGAGTTTGTAATGAATTGCTTTGAGAATAGATTCCTTGATCACAATTTGTGTACGAAACAAGAGGACAAAATGATCTTAATCTATATGAAGATGCAATGTAAATGTAATTATAAATAATGCTAGTTGCTTATGCGTAGAACCGCTTGAGGTGTAGGGAATTGACAGTTTCACCAAATTCCTCACCTTCCAGTGTACATAAGAGGTATGCACCATTTCCATAGTCCTTCATGACCTGGTATGGGCCCAACCATTTAGGTCGGAACTTCCTTCCTTTGTCGGTCTTCTTGTCGATCCCTACTGCCTAGCCTTAGAACTAGATCACCTTCATATATGTCACGTTCATAGAATTTATTATTGTAATGCTGGCACATCCGGTCAGCATAGGTTCGTGTCACTTTTTCAAAGCATCTAACCTAGCTTCATCTAGGCTTTCTAATTGGTAGAGACGTGCTTCTGTCGACACTAAAATTTTCCTCCGTAATTTCTATTTCATTAATGTATGTATTAGGAATAGGATGTTGTTAAGTATAATTAGTAGTAGCGTCTGATAGAAGATAATGGTGTCATCAGTACGGTGCCACCAATAATGTGGAGTATGGTAACAGTCAAAGTACAATAGGAATGTTGTAAAAAGTAAATATTTGTCGTAAGTGGTCCGGTAATGTTAAAATGTCAAAGTTTGGGTAATTAGAGAAGTAGGGTCTACATGATTAGGAATTAGAAATATTATATTGGTAATAAGGACAAGGAGTGAGGTCATAAATATTTTGTGTATTTTATTTGTAAAAAGTCTAAAAATGTGGAACCCATGTAAAATGATAAGGTTTATCTTATCTTAAAAGATAAGCTTACATGTATGAGATAAGAGTTAAGGTATGGAATATGATTCGTCAGAGTGGATTTCTTATCCTATCTTAGAGATAAGATGGATAAGCCTAGAAGTTCTATAAATAGAGAGGCCACCCCCCTCATTTAGCATAGAAGGAAGTAGTGAGAAATATTGTAGGAAGTGTGCAAAGGAAGCCATCAGTTTAAAGGTGTGTTGAAGAAGCCATTATAAAGTTTCTCCCATAGTGTTGGTGAAAGGCAAGTGAAGTCAATAACACTTGAAGTACCTCATGCGTGAGATTGTAACAATTTCATGTTAATATTATAATTTACTTTGATATTTCAGATTTGTCATCATTCCGTCTTATCATAGTCGATGGTATTCTTGTGTTATGTTGTTGTTTTGTTTCAGTTACATCCACCAAACTAAAGGTGCATTAGTAAATAATCACAGCATGAGGAGTTCCCAAAGTGAAGAATTATCATAGTGCCGGATTGGTGATGACATTTTGGTTCCATTTCAGGACCATTCCTCGTTGGTGGATTTTACGGAGAGATATTCCCACTTAGTCAAAAATCAATTGGAGGGTAACCTTTTTTTATGTGCATAGTAGTTACCATGGTAAAGTCATTTTTACCATGAATAGTAGTTACCATGATAAAGTCATTTTTTCTTTGTGAATAGTATTTATCACAAGTAAAGTCACTTTTTACCGTGAATAGTATTTACCACAAGTAACTTCACTTTTACCGTGAATAGTGTTTACCACAATAAAGTCGGTTTTTACCACTTGATAAGTCAAGTTTTACCATAGTTACCGTGGTCATTTCTATTTTTTCTTGTAGAAAGGTGTAAAGTCACTTTCTAGTATAGTGATTCCAATTATTTGTGCACATAAGTCTTGTTGATTGTACTTGTAGGTTGGTATTTCATGATGGTTACTTTTGAAAATGGGAAAGATTCTGTTTTTCAGCTCAATCTAATGAAGATGCTTCTTCTTTCATTCAAGAGTTTAAACGATCTTGTATTTGTAATGGCCTTATAAGAAGGGAATAATGGACTGAATTTTTTCCTACCTTTTTGGATGGTTCAGCTCTTAGGTGGTTTGAAACACTAGGTGATAATGTGAACAATTCATGGGATTTATTAACTGAAAGTTTTCTTGAAGAATTTGGTGAACAAAAAAATATGCAGATCTCATGATCGAGATCACAAAGCTATCCCAAGGAGAGAAGGAGAAGATAAGGGATTATCATGCTCGTGTTCTAGAGCTAAGGAGGAAGCTCGATGCCCAGATCCGGAAGGAAGGATTAGCGGATGGGTTGATGAATGGCATGGATAATCTCCTATGTAAGCACTTCATTCTTGGGATGAAGCCAGAAATTAGACAATGAGTGAAGTATGACTGCCTAGCTACCATTGAACAAGAAAAGGAGATTGTAAGAAGGCAAGAAGAAAGCATGGAAGAGGAGCCCAAAGAAATTGTTGCTAAAGTAGAGCCTACACCAGCACCTTTGGTCCAGAATCCACAACCACTCCCGGTGAGCACAAATATTTCTCCTAGTACATCTACTGAGTATGAAGATCTGCTCAAAAAGATGGGTCAGTTAACTATTAATCTTCTTCAAGGAAAATAATTTAGTTCTCAGGGAGGAGATAGAGGTCCAAAAAGAAATATTTCTGAAGTTGTATGTTATGGTTGTTATAAAAAGGGTCATTATAAGTATAATTGTCCAGATAGAGCTTCTACATCTGGTAAAGGAGATAATGATAAAGGAAAAGCACCTATGAATTCTTTTGATGTAGTAGATAAGAGCAGAAATAATGAAGTAGATGTGTTTGTAACAAAAAGAAAGAAAGAAAAAGATAATCAAGATGGAAATGATCCTAAGAAGATGAAAGGAGAAACTAGTAAGAAACATAGGAGAAGAAAGTTGGGTGTGCAGGATTTTCTGATTTCACAGGGGCAAGGACCATACTCCATCTTGGAAGATCTGTCCAAAAGGCCTACAAATATTACATATGGTCAACTCTTGGCTATGTCTTCTGAGAAGAGGCGGGAGCTGCGAAGTGGACTCAATGCTCAACGAAGAAAGGAGGTTGAGGTCCCTGTTTTAGAGGCAGAGGCGGATCCCTGTGCTCCACAAGCTGAGGTATTATGTAATGGTATTTCAATTCATGATGTCTTAGTTGATGGACGTGCTATAGTTAATGTAATGACCGAATCTGTAATGAATATGTTGGGTTTAAAAATTGATCACCCTTCAACACTTATGTTAAGGTCATTAAATAAAGGAAAAACTAAACCAGAAGGTGTAGTTTCAAATGTGGAAATATCTGTTATGGGTGTTGTATGTGTGGTAGAATTTAGGTGATGAAAAATGGTACTTTGCGTACCCAATGTTCTTGGGAAGACCATGGCTAAGGAGAGTTCATGCAAGAAACTACTTTGGAATGAAGGTTTCATGACACTTGGACGTGGTAGATAGAGAGTGAAGATAAACGTGATCCCTCGACATCATAAAGCGTAACCTGTGGATTCAAGTGATGAACGGATGATTGGACATCCTCTCGATTTCTCTAGTACTAGTGAAGTGGACACTTTGAAGATGAAGAAAGTGAGGTGGATGTTTCAGTCATGGATATCCTTCCATCACACCAACTCATGACCCCATAAAATTATCTCGAAGAAGAAGTTGATGATCGTCTCCAACAAATAAAGATTGGTGATCTTTGTGATGGAGAGTGAGAAGGAATCCTACCTCTAGCTCTTTCGAAGGTACATACACATATTCACTTTTGATTACAAGGAACTCCATCAAGTAAGTTGGGTAGAACATTCTATTGAATTTGGTAGATGGTGCTAAGCCCATAAAGTAAATGCCATATAGAATGAATCCTAATTTTTCCAAGGCGTAAAAGAAGAAATAGATAAGTTGCTTGATGCGGGATTCATATTTCTTTGTGGAGAATTCAGAATGGGTTTCTCCCATTGTGATCTCAAAAAAAGAATGGGAAGCTACGCATTTGTGTTGATGATAGGAAGCTCAATAAGGCAACAAAGAAGGATCATTACCCTCTTCCATTTTCAGATCAGATCTTGGATGAAGTAGTGGCCAGAGTGCTATAGTTTTTTGATGGATATAGCGGCTACAACCAAGTTCGTATAGCAGAGAAAGATCAGATGAAGACCACGTTCACCACTCCTTGGGGAACGTTTGCTTATAGAGTTATGCCTTTTGGGTTGTGTAATGCTCCAGCAACATTCCAGCATTTGATGAATAGGGTGTTCGAACCCTACATTGGGACCTTCATCGAGTATTTCGAATGATTTTGCATCTATGGGAGCAAGTTGGACCACCTACACCCGGATGGAGACAGAATTTCAAAGGTTAGATGAAGCACAAGCCTCACTAAACCCTACAAAGTGTGTCTTTGGATGTTCTAAAGGTGTTTTGTTAGGGCATGTTGTATCCAGAGATGGTATTGGTACTAATCTTGATAAAGTTTCAAAAATCAAAGATTTACCATTTCCTATGAATAGAAGTAAGTTGAGATTATTTTGAGGCCATGTGGGTTACTATAGAAGGTTCATCAAGAATTTCTCAAAGATTGCTGACCACTAACCTAGTTCTTGAAGAAGGATGTTACTTATAAACCAGGAAATAAGGTGCATGAAGCTTTTGGACAACTGAAGGAAGCCCTGGTGTCTTCACCTGTTTTGAAGAATCCAGATTGGAGCAAGCCATTCATTGTGTACACTGATGCCTCAGATGCAGCACTAGGAATTACTTTTAGCCAAAAGGATGAAAATGGAAATGAACATCCAATTTACTTTGGGAGTAGACAAATGAGCAAATCTTGAGCCTTGTAGGTACATAAGTGGGATAAAAGGATTCATGCAAAGCATTGTGGGCATATAGGGCAATATCAAAGTCAGCAACAAGATACTCCCCATTTCAAAGTTGGCCTATGGCATTAATCCAGCTTCTTCCTATTGAGTTTGATATTCCCACTTTGTGAGAGTTATGAAAAATGAAAGGATGGATGAAAGTGATTCAAGAAAAGAAAGGTGGTACATCTTCATTTGTTAGAGGAAATGAGGGAAATAGCAAAGGATACAAGCTATAAGAAGAAAATGAAGCAAAAGGAATACTTTGATCAAAATATCTCGGTGGTCTCCATTTCATGTGAATGACTTGGTTTTAGTATAGATTCAGATACAAAAAAAAGAAGACAGAGAAAATTTCTTCCAAGATGGATGGGGCCCTACAAAATAGCAGCTGTGCATGAAAATGGTACGTACCAACTGGAGGAATTGGATGGAACTCCCATTACGAAATGGGTCAACCATGACAAGTTGAAGGTTTTACAAGCACCAAAGAGTCTACTCGAGGACGGAGTAGAAGCTAGGAAGGGGAAGATGTCGACACTAAAATTTTCCTCTGTAATTTCTATTTCATCAATGTATGTATTAGGAATAGGATGTTGTTAAGTATAATTAGTAGTAGCGTCGATAGAAGATAAGCGTGCCATCGATGCACGGTGCCGCCAATAATGTGGAGTACGGTAATGATTAAAGTACAATAGGAATGTTGTAAAAGTAAATATTTGTCGTAAGTGGTCCGGTAATGTTAAAATGTCAAATTTTGGGTAATTAGAGAAGTAGGGTCTACATGATTAGGAATTAGAAATATTATATTGGTAATAAGGACAAGGAGTGAGGTCATAAATATTTTGTGTATTTTATTTGTAAAAAGTCTAAAAATGTGGAACCCATGTAAAATGATAAGGTTTATCTTATCTTAAAGATAAGCTTACATGTACGAGATAAGAGTTAAGGTATGGAATATGATTCGTCGAGTGGATTTCTTATCCTATATTAGAGATAAGATGGATAAGCCTGGAATTTCTATAAATAGAGAGGCCACCCCCCTCATTTAGCATAGAAGGAAGTAGTGAGAAATATTTTAGGAAGTGTGCAAAGGAAGCCATCAGTTTAAAGGTGTGTTGAAGAAGCCATTGTAAAGTTTCTCCCATAGTCTTGGTGAAAGGCAAGTGAAGTCAATAACACTTGAAGTACCTCATGGGTGAGATTGTAACAATTTCATGTTAATATTATAATTTACTTTGATATTTCAGATTTGTCATCATTTCGTCTTATCATAGTTGATGGTATTCTTGTGTTATGTTGTTGTTTTGTTTCCAGATTACATCCACCAAACTAAAGGCTGTGCATTAGTAAATAATCATAGCACAAGGAGTTCCCGGTGAAGAATTATCATAGTGCCGGATTGGTGATGACACTTCCCCTGTAAGCGTCTTCATCTAGAATCCCTTGTAAGGAAATACAGAGACTAGGTATTTCAACCTCAAGCGGGAGAACTACCTCTGCCCCAAATACTAGTGAGAAAGGAGTTGCTCCCGTTGGTGTTCTTATTGAGGTTTGGTGGGCCCATAAGGCTGGAGATAACTTCAAGTGCCAATCTCATTTTCTTTCTTTCACCTTTTAAGGAGAATGGCTTTTAGTGTTTTATTTGTTGCTTCAGCCTGTCCGTTGGCTTGTGGGTAATACAAGGAAGCCGTATGATGGCTTATCTTAAATTTATTGCATAATTCATGAACTTCGTCATTTTTAAAAGAAGTTCCATTATCTGAGATAATGATTTGTGGGACACCATACCTATAAATGATTTGGTTCAAAATGAATTTGGTGATTATAGAACCGGTACATTAGTAAGAGGCATAGCCTCTACCCACTTCAGTGAAATATTCGGTGGTCGTGATTATAAAATTATGACCATCTCAGAGACGAGGAGAGAATTTCCCTATTAAATCTAAACCCCATGTAGAAATGGGCCATGGAGTTACAATTGGTTGTGGAGTTTGTGCCGGCATGTGGATCTCATGGGAGAACTCTTGGCACTTATGACACTGCGTACAAACTCTACTTACCAGGGACACTCAGAGATATGAGGTCTAGTTTCAATGTAGTATATGCACTCATCAGGAAAGTCTACATTTACTAGATTGCCTCTGTCTAATGGGTTATTAGCTAACCAATCCGCGATGATTTGTCCCTTAACGGATTTCTGATTTACAAATGTTAATTCGAATTCTCCCATTAAGGTTATAAAACGTCCAGCCTTTTTAGATAAGGACCCTTGTGTGAGAAAAGTTCGTAAATGGTCCATTTTTACCATGACCCTTGTTTCTTGATTCAGCATATAGTGTCTTAAGCATTTGGTTGCAAAGACTATGGCGAGGCATTCTCATTCTACTTGTGTATAACATGTTTCATAGTCAAGCAATGTTCGGCTAATGAAATAAATCACACGTTCTCTCTTGTCATCATCTTCTTGAGCTAGCATATAGGCTAGTGAGACATTGGTAGCTCACAGTATAAAATTAATGGGCGATCTAGCTTAGGTGGCATTAGCGTAGGTGGTGACAGAAGAAATGCTTAAGCGCATCGAAAGCTTCATTCAGAATCTTCATCCAATCAATACTGTAATCTTTCTTAAGAAGATTGCTGATTGGATGGATGGTGAAACTTAAGTCGAGATGAATCTCCAGATTGCACCAAGTTTTTCGAGAAATGACCTGATTCCGAGAATCATTCGAAGGTGGCACCATTTCGAGGATAGCCCAAATTTTGGTTAGATCAACATCTATCCCTCGTGACGATATGATGTAACCTAGGAGCTTTCCTCCTGTTACACCAAAGACACATTTCTCTAGATTTAGTGTGACTCCGTATTCTATCAGATGTAAAAGAATGATACGGAGCACCTTCGGGTGGTCACAGCGCTTCTTGGCCTTAGCCAACAAGTCATCTACGTAGGACTCCACAATTTTATGAATTAGATCGTGAAATATATATGTCATAGCTCGCTGGTATGTAGCACCAGCATTCTTGAGACCGAATGGCATAACAATGTAGCAATAGGTTCCCCAAGGAGTTATAAACGTGGTTTTAGCCTGATCTTGTTTAGATATTCTAATTTAATTGTATCCCGAGAATCCATCCATGAGAGACAAAAGTTCAAACCCAACTGTTGCATCAACAATGACATCTATGGATGGTAATGGGAAGTCGTCCTTAGGACATGCTTTGTTAATGTCTCAGAAATCTATGCAAATGTGTATCTTCCCATTCTTTTTGAGAACGGGAATGATATTAGATACCCATTGAGAGTAATCGACTAGTTTGATGAATCCTACTTGGAGGAGTTTTATTACTTCCTCTTTCACCATGAGAGCTACCTTAGGTTTCATGGGTCTTGATTTTTGTTTAACTGGCTTTGCATCAGATTTAGTGACGAGGTTGTGCACCGCAATGTGGGGTGCAACTCCTGTCATTTCCTTATAATTAAATGTGAAAGCCTTCTGATGTTCCTTGAGGATTCGAGTGTGTATTTCTACTTCTTCCTGGAGTTAACCAGAATCCTAATTTCAATATCCTTGGTTCATCTTCTGCTCCGATGTTAACATCAATTATTTCTTCGATTAAAGAGGCATTACCTTCTTCAAACTCGGGTGGGGCTGGAGGTAAGTCCAAATCATCCCCATTTTCTCTTTTGTGTTTATGCTAGGTTCCATTTCCGAGGGAAGATCCATCATGGGATTTCCGAAGTAGGAAGACGAATGTGGGATTAAGGAAAAATCTATCATATGATAGGAGAGATGTAATGCCGCATAGGTGTTTAAGTAATTTAGAGTGGCCATATCACTATCAATGTGGTCTAGGATAGTAGATTCATTTTCATTTTTGTTTAAAAGAGAATTTGTCATTGTTTTTATCAATGGTTCATCACGAAGGGATACTATGAAACAGTGTCTTCCAACTTTCTTGTTTGGAGTAAAACATGATGCTGAAGTTGCTATCGAATTAGTGAGAAAAATTTTCTCTTGGGATTGCTTCAATTGATATGAAGTCAAACTCCTTGCTTATATTCAACAACTGTTTTGTAAAGATGTAAGTGCTTGGCTTTGGTTTCATATATCTCAGAGACTTGGTTTGCTACTAATTATGAGTCTCCTAAGACTCTGATGTTATCAACACCAATTCTCTTAGCTAAGATGAGGCCAAGGAGGAGGGCTTCGTACTCAGTGCCATTGTTTGTACATTAGAAATTTAGTTTGAAGGTGAAAGACTTTTCCTTCAGGGGAAGTAAAGATTACACCTACCCCACTCCGTAACAACATCTAGCCCCATCAAAATGGAGAGTCCAATATTTAGCCGAGAATATGGATGCTAGGATATCTGTTGTGTTTGCGCATTCTACTTCCACCATATAGAGATCCTTTGCTGGAAGAGAGCCAATACCTAGGGAACATCCCATGCCTACAAAGTCAAATGGTAAGAACATTGGTAGATCTTATTCTAGCAATTCAACGATTTTGCGGTAGTTCTCAATGATACCATTTCTATAGTGTAAGCCTCATCTTTGGGGTTGGTGTTTCTCTTGGTGGGCTCATAGCTTCAAGATCTGTCATAGGTACTAACTTTTCTTTTGGTTTTGCATCGGTAGGTTTATTAAGTTGGTTTGTTGGGAGTTCAAACTCGAGTGCACACCTGGTATTTTCTTTAAGTCAGCTACGTGTATATCAAATGGCTTTGGATCATCCTTGGCCATAAATATCTTTCCTAAGTGTAAAAACCTTACTTTTTGAAATAGCGTAGAAGGGATTACCTTTATGCGGTGTATCCGGTGGTCGGCCAAGGATCATAATATAGTTAGTTTCTGATCTATAATATAAAACTCAGTCAAGATGGTTTTGGGTCCTAAGGTGACCGATAATATTATAGTTCCAACCAAGGTGGCTTTAAGGCTATCATAGCCCCTTAGTGTGTTTCGAGTTGTGGAACAATTGGTTTCTCCATACCCTAGCTTTTGAAGGAAAGAGAAGGGGAATATGTTAACTGCCACCCCATCGTCTATCATTGCATGCTTTACATAATTGTTATAAACCCATACTTGCAAATGTAAGGTGGATCAGCTCGACGAGAAATCTCGAATCGTCAACATTTTTTATCTCGAATATGAATTCGACATCCCTATCTCTATCTGCCTGTAGGAGGATGAACATCAAAGTCTATATGATTTACTTGTGTTTTAGGAGGTTGAGTGATGTTAATTAAATGGACTAAACCTAATGCTTCTAAAAGAGCAGCCCTGTGGGTAGGAGAGTTCTTTAGTAAGTCTAAAAATGAAATGTGCCAGAAGGTTTTTGTTAGGTCATTAATTAAATCATAGGCACCCACAGTTTTGTTACAATTTGTTGGATGTCATCTGTCTCCAGCAGTGGCTTGGAATTGGTGAGAGAAATACTCTCATGTCCTTATTACAGCTTCGATGGGAAGTTTAGTGTCTAACTCCACTAGCCCGACTACCTTAGGTCGTGGTGACCTCCTAGTTGTGGCACAACTAATGGATTTAGTGAATTCGAGGCTTCATGATCATTGTTTCCTATCATTACACTTTTGTTTGTCCCAGTTAGATTTAGCTTGTTGTTATCGTGATTTGGGAATGGATCATTAAAGATCTTTAGAGGTGCATTTTGAGGGGAAACTACCCCTGAGAAAGTATTTGATGCTGGTGACGTAGGATCTACCAAGAACATATCCATGAAAATTTGTCTTTGTTCATCTAGCAAGCATTGCATGAATTTATTGTAGTCATGACATGTTCTAGTGTCATGGCCCCGTATTTTGTGGAAACCAAAATACGAATTAGGATTGTAATTCCTTGTTTGTTGATTTGGTGCGTATTGTGGTCCAAAATTTTGATCAAACCATTGTCTACTAGGATTAAAATTTTGTGTTTGTTGTCTTTGGTTTGAATTCTGGTTTTGGTATCTAGTTGAATTTTGGCTTGGACCCTCTGTGGGATTTCACCGTTGTTGTTGTTGTTGTGGATGGTTAAAATCCACTGTATTGATTGTTGGGGTAAAGTTGTTGTTTCGTTGATTGTTCATTGGTGGTGAAGTATTCACATTATTTACCTTTTTAGGCTGATCGGTTACTCCATCTGTTGTTACACCCCGATTTTTATTAAGGATTTTAGGTCCTTGATTGATGTTCGTGGTAGTAGGATAAGTTGTAGTGTTCTGGTTGGAGGTGACTAACCTCCCATTTGCTCCATATGTTTTGTGACCACTATCAATTGCTGCTTGATCTATTCGAAGAGCACTCTCAAGTACTTCATCGTAAGTTCTTAATGGGAACTTCTAGACTTCTTCCTTCACTTCTCTGCTAAGAGAATGAAGGAATAAATCACATAGTTCCATCTGATCCATGTTCGGAGCACTTGCCGAAGAATAAAGAATTGTACGCCACCTTTGGATGAAATGGGTGACAAATTCGTTGTGTTCTTGCTTGATGTGTAAGAACTCCCTGATTCTTGTCCTTAATAGTTTATTCATGTCAAAGGCCTTAATGAACTCTGAAACGAGTTGTTTGAATGAATGGATGGAAGCCTCAGGTATTCTATAATACCAGTCGAGAGCGATGCCCTCCAAAGTTTTTGGGAATATCTTAGCAACAACCCCATCCCATGGGAGTAGTTATCGAATGGCTGTAGCATAAGCTTTGATATGTGCATTTGGATCTTCCTCACCTTTGTATTTGGGCAAATTAGGAAGAGGCCTTGGAAGCATGATGCTTCGTATGGTGAAATCTAAGGGCTCTTTCAAATATTCTGAGTAAGTCCCTATCGCATAGGTTTCGACCATTGATGGTGCTTGCTGAGGGAGCGAGGGGTGGAATGGGTTGTTGATATGGCATAGCATATACATCGGTAGGGGCATAAGGAAACACCTATGTTTGACCAAACATGTTGGGAGAGGAGAACATATCCCCTTGTGGTGATTTGGAGTACATGTTTAAGTATGACGGGGTGTTGTCTAGGAATGGATTGTTTTGTACTAGACCGGGAGGAACAACATTAGAGATGGTGGGTCTAGTTGGCGTTTGTTGTGAATACTGAGGAGTCATGCCTAATGTGCCTACTCCGTGAGGAGGTCTACTTGGTTAGGATGGTGTGGAGGATTAGAATTTCCTTCTTTTATGAATTGAGAATGGTGATTTGCTTGAGCAAGTTCTAACCCTCTAACCTTTTCTACTAGAGCTGAAATGACTTCATTTGGTGAAGTCACAATACTTTTCCTTGATGGTGTTTATTGTATATCATGGTGTTGTTTAGGCATGTGATATCCTACTACGAACGATTGCTGCCCGCCAAGTTTCACCGAGGGCATTTCCTATATGTAGTGGCATGGAGGTATTTTCTTGAAAAGAGACCTCGGGTTGTGTTTGTAAACCTCCTATAGGTGGGTACATACTTCGAGAGTATTGGTCGCTCCTGGCATAATGTACCAAATGTTCATCGTCTAAACCTCGGTATGAGTCTGATTGTCTACTAATTTATGGTCTAAGTAACACCTGAGGAGACGAACCAGATTCTCTGGTGAACATCATGTTATTCGAGCCTGAAGGCTCTGTTTGTTGTGTTTAAACGAGCTGATCTAACTCCTCAGTTTGAAAAGATGAGTTATATCTGATCCTTGGAGTTTGTGTTGATAACTCGTTAGTTGAGTAGTTATCACCCCATACTAAGAGTGAGGGTGATGATTGTCTATTTTTTTGGGCATAGTATGCCTCAAGGTCAAAGAGGGGCCTACCATGTGCATCAAATCCTGACATATTCAGGGGGTATATGAGTACCCGCAGAATAATGGGAAGGAGCGAAGGAGATGGTGAAATATAATGAGGTGGAAAAGATGAAAAGTATACTAATTTGGAAGAACATGTAATAATATGACTCCGAACTAGAAAGTAGGAAGTTCACGTCGGGTTCACCAATTTTGTACGATGGAAAAGTGACAAGCGAGCGTGGGAATCTACAAGCAACTCTTCCTCGCACCCGACCTCCCAAGGTCATGCCGAGATAGCCGAGTGGGGATGGAATATGTATGGGATACAGAAAAACTAGTTAGGCAATCTAATGTCTTCAATACGCACTAGTGGAATTTGTGAATCTAAGGCAAAGAAGGCCCTTCTAACCTGAACTGGTGTGATAGATCAATCGGCAAGGATGACTTCTCGAAGGATCCAATCAATATCGAGCTTTGGCGTGATTCAATCTATGGGTTGTGGAATACGTGGAAAATGACCTGGGATAGTTTCGTATACATCTCCGGATAACGTCATACAAAGTAGATGGTAAATATAGTTGAATCTATGGATGATTCTCTGGCCTAGTCCAGAACTCTCTAGCTTTGTTAGCTGTTGTATCTAGTAAGGATAACTGTTTGATGATGATAGGTGGAAGTGGAGTGGATCTGAATACTAGTGTGCGTAGGCCAATGTCTATGTCTGATTGACTTATGGATTTGTTGGGTTGCGGGATTTGTGGATCGCAACCGTAGACTCTCATTTGTTGTGGTCCTACTATGGTCATGTGTAGAATTAGTTCCTAATCCCTAACACCCAATAATCATATGCTTTCTCAGCCTCTATATTCAAAACTAGTAGCTGTGTGATCTTCTCAGAGTGCCTCACAGTGCATTCTTGCAACCTGAATTCTTAGGCTAGTATCTATGTCTGTGAGAATGTCTCTGCGTCTGGCTGTGGGACCAAAGGATCACAACCGAACATTTTCTCTCTTTCAAGCCCTTCTACAGTCATATGGATGTTACCTAGGGTAATATGTAGTTTGGTTGATTCGACCAAAACGTGTGCGCTTGGTCATCCTCTATGTTTAGCCCACTGAACTGGGAATTGATTTGTTGCGAGCTTACCGTTGTTTGGAAGACTTGGATCCTAAGATTTTGATCTATATTAGTTATTGTTGTGATGAGATTGGGCTGGGGCACGATTGGCACGAATATGTAATCCCTAGGCTCCCTAGGTCCCATGATTGTCATACAAAAGCAATAATGTAAATTAACTACGACAAAGTGAAATTTAACTACTTTGAATATATCTATAGCATATATGATTTCTCTATTTTTGTATTTTCTGATGAACTATTTGAATGAATTTAGCAACTAATTTAATACATCTAGAAATTGATAGCTAAGATAACAATTTAAAACAAACAAGATAACCGAGTATAGCTATTTGTCTGTGTAATTTGTAGAGCTATTCTAAACAATGAAATAATTGATCTAATATATTTGCAAGGCCCTCAATCCTACCTCAGAAGTGAGGAGTGAATCATAGTTTCTCGTAAAGCTGTCAATCCGCATAGCTTCCCTAGTAATATCAAGAGTAGAATTGACCTGAAATAAAGTGATTGGCTACTTTATTTGATATGTTTTTAACTAGAACTTTGAAAGCTAGAACACGGATTCGCGAGAATAATGGTGAATCGATGGTGTGTGTGATCTTGTCCCCTCGGTGTGATCTCCTCATTCCTTTGTGTTCACGTGGATCCGAAAAGCATGTAATGCTAGCATTAACATAAGTAGATATTGGGACAAGGATAACTCAAGGTGCAGTGATGAATACAATGTGAGTATGAGAGGGATAGTGCAAGAGTACGAGCTTGGCTTATGCAATTCCTAAGCGGGATTTATTATGATTCAAGCAACATGAAACGTCCGAACACGAAACTATCCTATTTGAAGAATAAAACCTGCAACTTTAATTACTTCCTATTGGTAAACAGACTATCTTATTCCAATGGATTGGATAAAATAACAGCAAGACTTGCATAAGAAGGATATGTGGCTTACTAACAAGTAAAACAATGCTAACTAAGCATGGAATGAAAGAAACTAAGCATTCTAAGAAAAATGAAAAATAAATCTATTGCAAAGAGAAATCAGAGGCAAATTTGAGGGGCCATTTTCTTGAGCACAAGCCAACTATTTATAACATTTGCATTTACCCAAGGTAAAAGCCAAATAGAACTCTTAAACTATAAACAATGGCAAAACACTATTCCAGGGAACCATAATCATAAATGCAAGCCTATGGCAGTGAAAGAAAGCTAGTAAAACATTGAAATTACATGAGTCGTGCTAAAAGGGCTTTCTAGAAAACACGTAAAGGACCGCCACCCTGAGTAGGGTGGTGGTTATAGGACCGCCACCCTGTTCAGGGCGGCAGTTTCATCACTCAAGAGAAAAAGGCCAAGAAAAGAGGGGAGAAGGGAAAAACAAAGTACGTGGGGGCTAAGCGAGGCATGCGGGATGTTAACTCACACTTGGAGATCTTTTCTGGATCCCGAACATGTTGTGAAGAGACCTGTATCATCATTGGGGCACATGTCACGTTATTTTGGAAGTACAATACCTTAGAATTTTGGGTACGTACAAGGACCTCTTTTCAAATTATTTACGAGGATGATGTGTGATGACAAAGTGCTTGACCTTGGAAAGTGTCAAAGCATAGTTTAAGAGCATGGAGGATGATTTTTCTCAAAGATTTAGTATTGGACCTGATTTTTATGCACACGGATGGGTAGAATAACACATATATCATGAGTTGTATGAGACCTTCTTTTGTTGTTTTCCAGTAGAATTTTACAAATGGATTTCAACATATGCATCTAGATCAAGCTGGTACTATAGATCACATGTGTGGACCTAAGATGATTACTAGAGGTTGCAGGATGCAAATCTTACTTAGACACATGTTGTTGATCACTAGTGGTAAAGAGTACTAACTTGTTATACCTTGGAATATGTCATTTCTATGTATTCTTGTCTAGAGGTTTTTAAGTTTAAGTTCCTAAGGGAACCTAGAGGATCATTTTTATGAGTTATCCCATTGGCTATGAATATCTTGATCATTACGCTAAGTTTAGAGGCATTCCCTATGGTCGGCTAAGCTTCTTTGAGCACTAGGTGAGGAAACTAGGGTGGATGAAGATGCATGAAGTTATGAAAGAAAAGGAGAGGGAAGAGAGAAGACTCAAGTATGGTGAAGTACATGAAAGGGAGTTAGCTAGACAATGTGAGGTTACAAGAGTGATGGATCTATGGAGGTAGATGCTACGAGAAGGAATTAAGGTTCACGCAGAGGATGTGGAACCTGAGTAGTTTGTGCTACCCCATCTTGGCAAGCACGGGAGAGAAACCCTTCACTTCGATGATAGTTTGTTACATGGAGAAAGGATATCCTTCAAAGCACACATCTAAACCCACCTAGTGACCGATCCATAGAACTTAGTTTTCCAAATCAAGAAACAAGTATTGCTAACCCAGTTGGTATCATTGGAAGTGACCGATTAGCACCTAGGAGGTATAACTTCTTGTTTGAGACATCTATGGTCACACAAAAATTCCAATGTTTGGAGGAATTTTGCAAAGTATAAATACATAAATTTTGGGTATCACATATGGGAGTGGCACGAGATACACATATGGGACTCGGCATGGGATATACATCTCGGTAGTGAAGCAATATCCCAAACCCTCGATGCACATTTCAATGGGATGTTGGGAATGCTAGACACGACCACTTTAGACTCATTACCAACTACGAGGGGGAAATGGTGGGTCTAGCAGATCGGGAGGTGGGTATAGTAGATCGGGAGGCATAGGACTTGGTGGATCTAGTGGTGGGAGAAACACCGGAGGAATCAAGGTTTTGGATTAGGTGGAAATGGGCCTCAACCACCTCTAAAAGTATTTTTTGAGATGTATTTATATCTACCAGATTACAAGGGTGTTGAGGATGTTACAAATCATGTACACAAGTGTTAATTTATATGGCATGCAAAAGCGATCACTACCCTAGAGTGAAAGCAAAGTTAGTTTGTAATGATGTTGCATGGTAATGCACATAGTTGGTACCAAAAGTATGACCCCCATAATACAATGGTATATTACAACGTGCTACGAGAATGCATTCTTATCTAAATTCCATATCATTGAGTTTGAGCAGAAGAGCATTAACAACTTGAAAGAGATCCAGCAAGGAATGGTAGAGAGTGTGCGAGAATATGATGTAGGGTTCAAAAATCTCTTGTCAAAGCTATATTATGATATTCATCCTTCTCGTAATGCTCAATGGTTTGTTGGAGGATTGATAACATTGTTTAGAAGAGCAATTTCACACAAGACATTCATGGAATCACACAAGGCCTTGGAGGCTACCCTACGTATCGATTCTATTAGAAGTGTCGATACCGAGTGTTATCCCTTTACTTGAGGTTCAAATTATTGTAATGACCAAATAGTAAGAGAAGATATATGTGAACTCAGTGCATGAGACTCGAAGCGGTTTGTGGTGCATAGATTATAAGGTAGAGGGCATGCAAAGGAAGTCTATCCTTGGAGGTTGGTACGCACTATGATAGTAGATTGTGAAATTTTCCATAGGGATCATGATACAAGTAGGTGTCCACTACTACAACACGTGATCCATAAGAATGTGTCTTGCTATTACAAGATTTATACCTCTACGACCCATGACACCAAATATTGTAGGATAATTGACCAGATACATGATGCCATTGATCTTGGTGTGTACTAGACCAACCTTGCAAGTAGTTCCAAGGATGATGATCACCACTATGAAGGGCACGCAGATGGAGGAGTGTGTGGAAGAGGTTTCAGAGAGGATTTTGTGGTCATGGAAACCATGGAGGAAGAGGTGAGTTCTCGTGAGGAACATGCTATAACTATGGGTCTAAAAATCATTATAAGCATGAGTTTCCGATCTCGTTGCAATGATCATGGTGCAGAAAGAAACATAAGTATGAAGAGTGCCCGAGTTGTTTGAGCACATGAGCCAACAACACCGAAAAGATAAAGGTTTGGGATGGTAAGCATAAAGAAGGCTGACTCACAATGGATGCCAAGAGTGACACATGAGTCGGGATTAGAAATTTTATTAGTGATGATGTAAGAAAAGGTTGCGTGCACTAGGGAGATACCAAGACAAATAACACTAGTTACAAGAGAATAAGTGGTACATGGGAAGTATCTAGACCCTACTCATCAAAAAGAGGTGTATCAAGAGACTATGGATGTGATTTGGAGTCTACAAGGAGAGATCCAATGTTTGAAGGATAAATCAAGGAAGTTAGAGCATATGAGGAATTTTGAGGCTCTGCAAAAGGATCAAGATGAGGTTAGGGAAGTATATAATATGTTAATCCAAGATAATATCATTCCCTTACTAGGAGAATGGTTATAGAATAAGGTACCACGTGATGGAGGAGAGCGCAAGAGGTAGGTTCTACATGCTAATGTTCTTCCCCACAACCTTGACTATGACAAAGAGATAAATTTGAATGTTGTTATAGATGGATGGTTTCGAGCAATATTCTCGATTGATACAAGAGAAGAAGTCAATGTTATCACCTTGGATTCATGAAATCAAATGGAAAGGCACATATTACAGCCATCTTCAAATGTGTTGTATATGGGAAACAAGAAAATGGATATTCCTATTGGTGTCTTAAAGGATACAATTATCATTATTCACGGGGAAAAGCTCATGGGAGACTTGAGGTCTTGGTGCTAGCAAAAGTGAACAACTTTCTAGCATTTCTTGGGTGCCCCGGTGTTACAAAAACAACGCTTGAGACCTACAGTTTAAAAAAGGGGTATATCATTGTTGAGAACAAGGAGGAATGGGTCATCATCCCCTTGACAGATGGCAAATCAGTTCCCTATACTCAGCCTTTAGGATAATAATTCCTTAATAGAATCTATTTGTGATCTATTAGATACCCTAAGTTAATTCATCACATCAAAGGAGTTATTTAGTTTAAAGATGCTTAGTATCTAAGTGATACAACCAATATAGCATGTGAAAATTACATGCATGGGACTTATAAATTAATTGGGTGATAGTTGAGAGGATTAGTGACAAGGGTAATAAATGCACACTCGGTCAAGTGCCTAGGAGGGAAGAAGTTACCAATTTACTCTGGAGGAGCTAACCCTAATGATTTCTTACAAGAAATGGAGGCTCAGTGGAAAAATCATAATGAAAGAAGAGGTATGCTTAGCTATAACCTTCTAGGGACTACAAAAGCACGTTGGTAGGAAACACATCGTGAGAGCCTTTTAGAATGGCATGAGGTGAGAACCATGTTCTCTGTTAGGATTTCCAGAATATATATGCCCACTATCATACAAGACTACCATAGTAAATAACCTACCTCGTGTCATATACAAGTATGTGAGAAGGCCTAGATAGAATGTGTAGAAGCTTTACCACCTTCGTTATGGGTGTATAAGTTGTATTCCACCTTACAAGGATGTGTGGATGCATGGTACATTCACTCGGAGATGCGCCATCAGACAAGGAATTCACAAGATTTGGAAGTTGATCTCATTCAATATTTTGAGTATTGAATTACAAATCCATCAGTGGATAAGGCATTACAAGTGGTCAAGAACCTTACAATGGGAAATAAAATTATGGTGGAAGATAGGATACTTGAGATATTATGTGAACCTGGTTTGGAGACATGTTTTATGGAGGAATAATCGAAGAGACGCATCTTGAGCATGCATGCATGGAAAAGGAAAAAGGAAAAATGGTCTATGTGATAAATGGTCATGAAATGGAGAGTCTGGATGTTAACCATTCTCGAAGGTATGCGTGAATTCAAGGATAGTGATGATGAGAAAGCACATGCTTACAATGAAACCTTGAAGATAAATAAGCTTAACATTGGTTTAGAGGTAGAACTTAAGGAAGCTATCATTGGAGATTATTAGTCGGAGAAGGAATTTTCTAAGATCATTGACCTTTTGCACAAGTTTCAGGATTTGTTTCCATGTAGGTACGATGAGCTCAAATGCATTCACAACTCCTTATGGGAAATGAGGATCAAGATGAAGGAAGGTGTGCTCTCGATTTGGAAGAGACCTTATCAAATGAATCTAAATTTGTGTGTATGGGTACAGGAGGAGATAGACAAGATGATCGCATCGGGCATTATTGAGGCCGTTAAGGAATCAAAATGGGTGATTCCAATGGTCATAAGCATTAAGAAGGATGGGAGGATAAGGATTTGTGTTGATTATAGGGACTATAATGTAGTGTGTGTCATTGACCCTTTTCCAACCCCCTTAATCTTGAATAAATTATGGAAGGATTATTCAGCCATAAGGTCTATTCTTTCATGGATGGGTTATCGTGGTACCACAAAGTTATAATTTCAAAGGAAGACCAAGAGAATACAACTTTCACCATTGAATGAGGAAGTTTTTCCTACACAGTCAGGCCTTTTGGGTTGAAGAATGTGCCCTGTAGTGTTCTCGCGCATCGTGGTACAAGCCTTCCGGGGACATCATCCATAAATTTCGTAGGTCTACCTAGATGAATGAACTATGTATGAGTGAGTAAAAGACCATTGTGACAATTTGAGGTTGATGTTTGAGAGATGTTAGTAGTTGAGGATATCTCTCAACATTAAGAAATATGTCTTTTCTACTCCGTTTGAAACCCTATGGGGCATATTATATGTAAGGAAGGTTTGTTGGTGGATCCTGCCAAAGTTGCAATTATTGCGGGATGAGGGAGCCTACTAGTCGAGTGAGTGTGCGTGGATTCCTTTGGTATATTGGGTACTTAAATTTTTACTAAGGGATATGCCAAGATTGATGTGCCATTGGAGGAATTTCTTAAACACAAGAGTGCATTTCCCTAGGGAGGGTTGCGAAAAGGGCATTTGACACATTGAAGGATAAGCTTACTAATGCACCCATATTATGCTTCCATTCTTAGGATAATCCTTTCCATGTGTATGTTGATGCTTCATGATCAACCATTGGAGAAGTAATAGACAACGTGGTGAGGGGATTGTTGATTACCTTGTGTTTTCCCAGAGAGGAAATTGACACCAACATAATAGAATTACACAACTACTAAGCATGAGGCACTATCAATGATCTATGTACTACATAAATTTAGGAAGTATCTGTTGGTAACACCATTCATATTCTACATGGACCACATGGCATTGAAGTACTTGGTAAACAATCTTGTTTTACAAGGGCACATATGCCGGTGGGTCCTATTATTTCAATAATTTGAGTTTTTAATTGTGGTAAAATAAGGAAAGAGTAATTCAGGACCTGATCATTTATCAAGAATTGACTCAAGGGAGGACACACAGAGCATTGAGGATACCATGTTAGACATGCAACTATTTAGGTTGTGGCATGTGCCCTCTGACTTAGAGGATATTATAGTGTTTCTTAAAATGGGTATGGCCTTTGAAAAGAATGAATAATTTGGAGCGAAAGTAGTTGGCTATACGTGTTGAGCCTTACATGTTAATTAGTGGATATTTGTACAAGTTAGGACATGATGAGGTTCTACATTGATGCATATTAGAACACGAGCGTGTTGCAATCATGGATGAAGCACATGGTAGGATGCAAGAGTGTAGACACCTATAATTACGCCCAAGCAATTTAAATACTTAAATTGCATTAATTATCCCCTTTCTCACAAATAGATGAAATATCATCAAAATATCTCATATTCCCTCTTATTGTCATCAATTAATTACAATATGCTAATTAATTAAGTCACCTATCCAAAGCTAATAGCTTGATTAACAACCTTTCATTAATTATTTACCTTTTATATCTAGATTAATTAATTATTATTAATTAATTAGTATTCCCCCTTCATTTAACTAGTAAATCAATATTTAATTGATTTAATCCCCTCACAATAGCCTAAATCACACTAATATTCTTTTAATTTTCTTCTATAAGCTTAGACATACCTATTAGTTAATCACCTTTGATTAATTAAAACACCCCCAACTCCCATGACTTGTTAAACATGTATTAAACCCTTCTAAAGTAAGGTTACCTTTAATAAAGAAACCTTATCAATTCCTAATCATGTTTTACCTTTATCCCACATTCATGAGGATGTGTTGAATCCTTTATCCTTTGGGCTATATAAAGAGCCCTCCACCTACCTTTTTACTTACACCTAAACTCCTTAAGAGAGAAAATGCAAAGCATATAGCAAAGAGACTAAGAGCTTGCACCTTGTTTTCTTGAGAGTTCATCATCTTGAGGAGCTAAGTTTCCTATTCTAGACTAAAGTTCTTAGGTCATATGGGAGATGTCAAAAGGGTCTTGTAGCCCAATTTTGATAAGCCCCCATTCCTAGGTTCTTGGAGTTATAAGGGACAACCAAATATTGATTACCATGGAGCTTATTTAGGTCCATTTACTTGTTTATTGGCAATCTAGAGAAGTAGAGATTTAAATACTTTAGCATTGTTTAATTCAAAGTTAATGCATTATGCTAGGTATTAATCTTGTTTAGCTCTCATCTTTGATGGTGTTTAGATTTTGTCATTAGCTTTGTTATAGAACTATTTAGGTGTTAGTTCTCATTCATCTAACTTAGCTAAAAATCACAAAACCATGCACACATTTGGCACACCCAGTGGGACTTGAACTAGGTTTTCGGATAAATGTCACTCATTTACCCATTTTCTTAAAAAGGACGTCACTTTCATCGGGGACCCGAGCAACAACAATCCTTTTCTTTGCTTAAGTAGTACGGCTAATCCACTGTCCTCATGCCTCCTACTGGGAGAACCACTTTTTCTCTATATTTCTACTACACAATATGCTATTGGTGTGTTTCTCACCCTATATGACCTTAACCATAAGGAGAAAGTGGTGTACTACTTGAGTCACACCCTCATTGCCTATGAACTCAATTATCCTCAAATTGAAAAGGCTTGATTAGCGAGTTGTTTTTATCTTTCGAAACTTCGCCATTACCTGTTGAATACTAAGACAAAGCTCATATCGAAGGTCGATCCACTCAAGTATTTGTTGTCCAAACCTACCCTCATAGGTAGAATGGCTAACTGAATCATTTTACTTAGTGAGTTTGATATAGAATTTGTCTGCATTAGAAATTGATTAAAGGATAGGTACTCATGAGACCAGCTAGCAAAAGCAACTTTGCATAGCATGGAGCCTTTGAGTCTAGATCTGCCAGACACCTCCTTACCCTACATTGAAGAATTTTCCATGTGGTAGATACATTTTGATGGATCTTTTACATTTCATGGTTCAGGTGTAGGAGTAGTCCGTATTACTCCTTCCGGTGATCCTATACCATAGGATTTCCACTTGGCCTTTCCTTGCATGAACAACATTGCAAAGTATGAAGCACTCATTGTAGGGATGAAGCTGGCCATCAAGTGGAATATTCATCATGTTAAGGTTGTAGGTGATTCGCATAGTTAATCATTAAACAAGTAAATGATGAATATAAGGTTAAGGATGACAAACTCATACCTTACAAAAAGTTAGTGGAAACTCTAAAGGAGTATTTTGTGCGCATCACCTTTGAGCAGATCCCAAGAGTGCAGAACAAATCAGTGGATGCTATGGCAATGGTGGGATCTATGCTTCGTATTCCACTAGGGAACAATGATATGCCATTATTCATAGAAAATCTATGCCAGCCCGCATATGACATGCCAGAATCTTGCCTGGCTTGTGAGGTTGTTGGTCCCCATTCACCATGGTATGAACCCATTTTCACCTATCTTAAGGACAACACATTCCCTCCCGATATCTCCCACTCTGAAAAGCAAAGCCTAATTCACTAGATAGCCCATTACACCCTTTTAGGAGGTACACTTTATCATCGTGGCTATGATGGGAATCTATTACGTTGTCTGGATGTGATGGAGTCAATCCAGGCAATCAAAGAAGTACACGAAGGAGTATGCAGAGCACATACAAACGGAATGGTCTTGGCTAAGAAATTGTTGAGAGTAGGTTACTATTGGCCTACCATGGAAACTAATTATTGCAATTACATTAGAAAATGTGTGCTTTGCCAAAAGTATGGAAATTTTATCCATGCTCCATCACATCCATTGCAACCAATCACTACCCCATGGCCATTCTCCAAGTGGGGACTCGATCTAATAGGGAAACTTACTCCTACCTCATCTGATGGTCATACACATATCATCACAGCCACAAAATATTTTACAAAATGGGTGGAGGCCATCCCATTAACCTATGTCACAGGAGAACAAATTTCTAAATTCATCATGAATCACATTTTTTGTCGGTATGGCATTCCTGCAGCCATTATTACAAATAATGGGAAGTCATTTAAGAACAAAACTATGAAAGGTCTTTGCCAACAGGTTCCAAATCAGATTAAAATGTTCCACACCATATTACCCTCAGGGTAATGGACAATCTAAGGTGACAAACAATACTTTGGTTAGGATAATGGAGAAAATGGTCGATAAGACGAGTTGAAACCGACACCTACAAATTCATCTAGCCCTTTGAGCTTATTGAACATCCATTCGCACTCCTACGGGTGTGAAACCATATTCCCTAGTGTTTGGAACATAATCTACCATACCATTAGAAATTGAACTTCCAACCCTAAGAATTTCTCTTTGGAACTATCTGGATAAAGATGAAGATTATCGACTGGTAAGGTTGGTGAGTTAGAGCTCTTTGGATGAGAGGCACCTTTGTGCTCTTAATCACCTGAAATTATATCAACACAGAGTCTCCAGAAACTATAACAAGAGAATCATCCCTCGTCAGTTTGAGGTTGGTGATTTAGTCATGAAGGAGAACTAGTTCAATACTATAGTAGAGCGAGAAAAGAAAGGGAAGTTCGAACAACATTGGTTCTATGTCATAGTTTCCAAGTATGGCATGGGGGTATACAAGTTGGCTCACCCGACGGTGATGAGCTCCAGGATCCCATAAAACCATGCATCTTAAGAGGTTCTATGCCCGAACATGGTGCAAGGAGGTCATAAACATCAAAAATACAAAAAAAAAAATCAGAAAAAGAAAAAGAGAGTTCAATACCAGAGCGGAGCGAGAAAAGAAAGGGAAGTTCGAACAACATTGGTTCTATGTCATGAATTCAAAGTATGGCATGGGGCATACAAGTTAGCTCACCTCGGTGGTGATGAGCTCCAGGAGCCCATGAAAACCATGCATCTTAAGAGGTTCTATTCTTGAACATGGTGCAAGGAAGTCATAAAAATCAAAAATACAAAAAAATAAAATAAAAATTCAGAAAAAGAAAAAGAGAAAATAGGTCATCCACTAGTGAAAACCACATAATTGTGGCACTTTGGGTGAGTCCTTGGGTGAAAAATAGTTTCCGACACCTCGGGAGGATTTTTTGTTCACAAGCATTCTATATTAAAAGGGTAGTTGTCTTGGGCCTAGACCAGGTTCGTTTGTCTTGATTCCTTGTGCACATTGTCCTGTCTAGCCTTGATCCGGCTTTGTCTTTTATTTTTCTATGAGGGGCATGGTCTTTTTTATTTCTCATCTTACGCTAGGGGAAACTCAATGACTTCACGTTCTGTTCATAAATGTGTGGCTTCACGCCATATATATTCCCCATCTAACACTTGGGGCATCCACACTTTCTTGGTTACCTGCACATAGCTTTGGAAAACCATTGAAAAAACACAAAAACAATGGAACATTGTTTGAGAAAACACAAAAATAATAGAAAATTTTTCAAGAAAAACACAAAAACAATAGAAAATTGTTTCACAAAACACAAACAATAGAAAATTGTTTCACAAAACACAAAAATAATAGAAAATTATTTCTTAAAAACCTAAAAAATAGAAAATCGGTGCATGGAAAAATATCTTCCAAAAACATTTACTTGCATTATCTTGTTTCCTTACTTTGCTTGTTGTTTGTATAGTGTTTTACGTGCTTACTTTTGATCTTTTTGTTTCTTGGGTGTACTTTTTCATAGTTCATCTTTTCTTGCTTAGATTAGATTCATTCTTGCTTGTGCATATTGTGATGTGTCTCGACATGCTAGTGAACCTTGGGAAATCATGATGTCATGTGTTAATTCATTATGTTCTTTCTTGAGCATTTGGTTGTGTTTGTTACTTTTTAATAAGACATGGTGAATCATGGTGTATTGCATTAATTCTGGTTTTTTTGTTAGCATTTGCTTGTATTTCTTGCATGTGCTATGTTTTTTTATCATTCAAATCACATTACCATCACTATCATCACATCTAACATCATCTATACATCATATATAAAAAAAAATGCTAAGTGTTACATCATGCATGTATGCTAAGCTAATAATCACATATTGTATCATCAATGGGGGCAAGAGGGGTTGCACATAATAAAAAATATATCCCCCCCACACCAATATCATCATATCATCCTGTCCATATACATCAAAATAAAACATGAGGAAAACATTTGATATCATCTAAAGATCTATCATTTCACATCCACAACACATGTATACATCAAAACAATCAAACTCAGATACATACAAAGTACAAAATCAGATAATGCATCCATAAGTGTTGAATCAAAACATGCAACATGCAATAAGAATCAATGTATGCCCACTCATGTCACAACACCTCCATACGTGCTGAATTAAACAAATGCAACATGCAATGAGAATATACATATAGTAATTTCTGAAAAGGGGTATTTCACATCATAGAATTATGCCCACTCATGTCACATGCATCAGGATACAAAGACAATAAAATAACATCATAACAACATCCATAAGTGTTGAATCAAGAAAAATAACATGCATCAAATCCAATGCAGGAAACAATCCGCTCAAGGTACATAAACACGATTCATGTCCCATCATCAATTGGCTCCCCATAAATTTACAAACAATGCAAAAACCATCTATATACATGTATCAACAAAACAAAGATGTGCATCATCTCATAACCATGTGTATCTGAGCCAAAACAATGAGTCCTCATATATATATACATGTGTGTCAAATATACATCTGTATCAAAAATGGATACATACAAATCTGTGCTCTATATCAAAAATGCCTTCAGCTGAGGCATACAACAGGATACATCAAAAATGTCTATATGCATATACACAATGTCCTGATCAGTGCTCAATATAAATACATTGGTGATACACAATGCCATCAAAAAGGGGCATGTATCTGAAAGAATCAAGCCTTCATCATGAGGCATCATCAAAAATACATGTCTATAATCACTGTACATCAAAATCAGCCTTCATAAGAGGCATACATATAAAATAATCTATACAATACAAAGGTGGCTATCAGCCATAGCTCTCACCCTCATTGGGGCTCCCAAGTCTATCCTTTGGATGCCTGACATCTATAGGCTAGGCTGGCACTTGCCTCTCGGCTGCCGCTCTGGAAGAGGATGTTTGAATGATCTAGTGGACTACCAGACCTCCATGAATGAGAGCCTGATGCACTCGATCTTGATAACTATGGAAATGCCACTCTCTGCTCTGGCGGCACCACTCTATAATATGTTGTCCTATAAAAAAGTGCCTCACCACCAAGCCTGGTGGCATCATGAATCAAATCTACATCTCCTGAGGTGAGCGCTGCCTGAAGGGTAGTGTCTCACTCACCTGTAACCCACCCTGAGGTCTGTCTCGGCTTATGTAGAGGCGAGCAGCCTCTTGATCTCTCTCTGTGGTCATCGCTATATCTCAACACGAGACTAGTCCCTCTAGGCTACTACTACCTGATAATGAGTATACACGTGGTCTCTCTATGCCACGACCATGCATAGCTATGACTGGGACTGATGTAGGAGACTCAGTATTTGTGCCCCCTGTGTAGTTGTCTCTCGGATCTAGCTCCGCCATGCTGCCCTGTCATCTCCTGGCCTGGCCTAGGCCCGAGCCTGATCCCACCCTAAAAGTAACGTAACAATATGGGCTCAAGCCTCATCCCACTCTGTTGTGGCTATCACGCACCAGCCTCGAGCCTCATCTCTCTCCACTCTCACCATGTCTCTCTTGGCTATGAGTTATTGCACCTGTACTTGTGTTGTGTTTGTCTATACCACTAAATTTGTGAGGCTATGCGTGCCTTAGGGACTAGTCCCTATGGCACTCTAGAAGACTACCCCTACTCAAATACTCTACCTTGGGGTGGCGGCATAGCTACTTGTGCTAGGCCCTATGGCCTTGGTCCCTGTGCCTGTGTGGCACCCTGTCCATCATGAGGGATCCCATCAAAAGGATCCTCGGGGTCTGGCCCCAATGCCACTACTCTAGCCTTGCGCTCGACTCCATGCCATACCTCCACAGGAGGGTGAATGCATCTTTACCCATGTTGCCTCTAGAATAGTCAGTCATCGGGGTAATATTGTAGCATACCATTTGAATAATTAGTTGCGGTGCTCGGATATCTAATCTATCACAATGGATCCCATGCCTAGGGGACCACCTGTAAGAAACTAGCCCTGGCTTGGGCTGCTACAATCTGAGGCCCCATGGTCTACCTCTTAGAGTCCCTGTGAGCATGCCAGGATATCTAGGCTGAGGGACACCCCTGTACTTGGCCTAGCTACCGTTGACACCTATCAACGCGATACAGACTCCATGATATAGCTACGACTACCAATCAAGAAGTGCTCCACCAAGCACACGCTGAGCTCTGTGGCATCCTCTGGCCACTAGAAGTGTCTATATGGATGCCAAATGACATCTATCACTGCTAACTCATCAAACTCCTGCCTATATCTGAATAGGCTGCCAAGGTGACCATGGATGTCTCCACCAACTGCTATCCAAGCCATGTATGATGGCTCCTCGGGATCTCAAACTCAGAATGGGCCAACAGGGCATCCAATAGCTATATGATCCCATGACCATATCTGTAACAATGAGGCTAGCCCCACAGTCTTCTGACTGTGGTATGTGATGAGATGTAAATCCCAGTATAAGTGGGCCAGTATACACTGCCCCCAACAATACCTCTCACCACTGTAAATCCCATGCACTAGTGGTAGCAATCCTCTCGGGAATGAAGTCCCTGTCTTATCAGTGAGTAGGAACCCACTGATAAGTGCCATGATATAAAGTTTTCCCGATGCAATGTCGAGTCGGAAATATAATCATGTAAGGCCACGGTCATCCTGTCATGTGGGATGTCATCAACAACAAATAAGGTATTGCACACTGCTCTGATCAAACCCGCATCTGTACTATACTTGATCAATGTACCCATCATGGGCACATGCAAGATCTACCACACATCCTCTATCGTCACTATCATCTCACCTGTGGGCAGTCTAAAGCACTGAATCTCGTTGTGCCATCACTCGGCAAACATAGTTAGGAGGCTGTGATCCAATACAATTGATGGCATCCGAGTCACATCTCTCGGTGGTCACGTCGGTGCATACTTCCCTCTATCTTAGAAATATGGGAGTGACGCTCTTGTGTCTGCAATATTGGTATTCGTCTCTGCAAAATAACATGCCACTCATTAGTTTCTAACATTTCATCTCAAATCTATCTCTTTTTTAGGGTTAACCCAAAAATCCTAAAAATTCTTCTAAGTGTCACATTTTTGGACACTTTCCTATCTTTTTCAACTTGTTTATAGTGCCTACATGCCCTTTTTGGCATGTGCACCATGTTTTTAGTGCCTATGCATGCGCACATGCATTTTTGGTGTGTGCGCCCTCTTTTGGGTGCCTGCACACCCTTTTTGGCATGTGTGCCACCTAATTGGTGCTTACACATGCATATGTGTGCTTCTGCCTATGTGCGCTTAACTACCCATGCCTATATGCCATGCTTTTCACGTGTGTGCCCCTTTCTTGGTGTGTGCACGTGTGCACATGTGTGTGTAATTTTGACTACGCATGTGTGTGCATGGACTGCACCTACGCCTCAAATGGATGCCTACACCCCCAAAGTGGTGCATGCACACCCTATCCCATGCTTGCACCTATGTGTAGGTGCACCTATGCATTTTCTATGCCTAAATGCCCTAATTAATGCATTAATGACAAAATTTTAAAAGCAAGGTTGCGATACTCACAAATGGGCCCTCGTCCACATGCCTCTGGTACCCCCGGACTATGTCAGCATGCCTCAAATGGTCTCATGTGATCACCATCTCTCCTGAGTGTCAGAGCCTCACGGTAAGTTTTTCTCAACTACGTGGTTAAAATGAACTAATTGCAATGTTTTTACCCCCCTAAGGGGGTATATTAACCTATTTTTCACCATTCGGAGAGCCAGAAACCCGTTTCGATCACCATTTTCTCCTCTGTTCATTGTGGAATAATTATTTTTATTAAATAATTATTTTTCTCTTCTTTTTCACCGTATTGGGGCATTTTTGTCGATACCCCTTTCTTCTCCCTTAGAATATTTTATTGCTCCTGGGTGATTTTTATTCTTCTTCACACTCTTGTAAATAATTATTTTTCAAATAATAATTATTTTTCTTAATTTTTCTAGTAAACAAGGACTTTATTTGTCATTTGTTTCTCTTTTCTTCCACCTAGGGAACTTTCTATTTCCACTAGGTCCTTTGCTTTCTTCTTCTATTTTCTTCTATTGTTTCCTCGGTTTGAAAAGAAAAAATAATAAAAACAATATATATATATCAAAACATCTAAAAACAGGGAATTTTTTTTTTTTTCAAAAAATTCCTAAAAAGTAAAAAACCCTACAAAATGGTAACTTGCTTATTGCGGATGTAACTTGTGTCTTGTGCATGGTATTTTCTCCATATCCTGTTGGTTTTTCTTACATATTCCCTGATTAATATGACTCATGGATCATCGGATTCATAACCATTCACAAAGCTAGCCTGCTTGTTTAAATGCATGTACTGGGCACTTTCATTACAGGTGTTGTTTCGTTGCGCACAAATGTTTTTCATGAACACTTTGTCCATTGTCATTTCCCCTTACATGTATCCTTACTTGGGGCATCATTTTTAACCCTTGCCATCAATCATGAACTTGTGGATCTCTTAAACACCGATTACAAAATATTTGTAGAACTATCTTGACCATTGTTGGGTTGGATATGTGTGTTCGTACTTGTTTTCCCTGTTATATGAGCTTGTTTCCTTCTCGTATTGCATTGCATTATTGTATGTTGTGTGGAGTTGGTACTTTTAGCAATGGAAAATTGTTTGTAGTATGGATTTTCATGTCATTCTACCTTTTTCGTATGCTTATATTTTTAATAAGGGTCGATGATGTAGTTCCTCCTGGTAATATGATGACATCAAATTGGTTCCGAATAAATAATGGCTAGAGGCTAAGCTCTTCTCTCCCCTCTTCCTTTTTCTTCTAGGCCACTCCCCTTTCACCCCTAATTTTCTTTCTCATCGGGGCATCCTACCTCTTCCCCATTCTTCTATCTATATCTCACCTTTTTCGATCATCAATCGGCTTCTTTCATTACCCCATCGACACTCAAGGGGGCATCTCTCCCTCCTACTAATTTTTCTTCTGTCTACTATCTTTGAAGTGACGTCACTTATACCACCCCAAAGAGGGGAAAATGTAGACACCTATAATTACACCCAAGCAATTTAAATACTTAAATTACGCTAATTATCCCCTTTCTCACAAATAGATGACATATCGTCAAAAGTGCTCATATTCCCTCTTATTGTCATCAATTAATTACAATACACTAATTAATTAAGTCACCTATCCAGCTAACAGCCTGATTAACGACCTTCCATTAATTATTTACCTCTTCTATCTAGATTAATTAATTATTATTAATTAATTAGTATTCCCCTTCATTTAACTAGTAAATCAATATTTAATTGATTTAATCCCCTCACAATAGCCTAAATCGCACTAATATTCTTCTAATTGGCTTCTATAAGCTTACACCTACCTATTAGTTAATCACCTTTGATTAATTAAAACACCCCCCAACTCCCATGACTTGTTAAACATGTATTAAACCCTTCTAAAGTAAGGTTACCTTTAATAAAGAAACCTTATCAATTCCTAATCATGTTTTACCTTTATCCCACATTCATGAGGATGTGTTGAATCCTTTATCCTTTGGGCTATATAAAGAGCCCTCCACCTACCTTTTACTTACACCTAAACTCCTTAAGAGAAAATGCAAAGCATATAGAAAAGAGAATAAGAGCTCGCACCTTGTTTTCTTGAGAGTTCGGGAGCTAAGTTTCCTATTCTAGCCTAAAGTGCTTAGGTCATATAGGAGATGTAAAAAGGGTCTTGTAGCCCAATTTTGATAACCCCCATTCCTAGGTTCTTGGAGATATAAGGGAAAACCAAATATTGATTACCATGGAGCTTATTTAGGTCCATTTACTTATTTATTGGCAATCTAGAGAAGTAGAGATTTAAATAATTTAGCATTGTTTAATTCAAAGTTAATGCATTATGCTAGGTATTAATCTTGTTTAGCTCTCATCTTTTATGGTGTATAGATTTTGTCATTAGCTTTGTTATAGAACTATTTAGGTGTTAGTTCTCATTCATCTAACTTAGCTAAAAATCACAAAACCATGCACACAAGGAGGACACTGTACAGGAAATGTAACCATGCGAAGATTCTACTTGCGGGGATTTGGTGGGAAAGTATCTATCGGGATTGTATTTTGTAACACCCCGAACTATTGTTACTTTCTTGAGCATTCAAGTATTGATAAATGATTTCTTCTGTATAAGGACATGTTCCTTTGGTTTTGGGAAGTCATGCTTGATATGGATTGTATCCTCTTTGCTCTTGAAGATCTTTGACTGAGCCGGAATATGCTTGGACTCTTTTGTTTCTTTCATTCTTGCACTTGAGTTCAACCTGATTTCTGGATGAATTGTGGATTTATCCACCTTTATGACTCAGCCTTGGATCAGTTGCATTGATCCAAGGAATGTTTTAAGTTTATTCAGGATGAACAAAATTTATTGACCTTACGAAAGTTACAAGGTCTGATTGAGTTTTGAATGATCAATCCCGAGTTTAACTCAGGCTGATCATGATAAATGGAATTTGGTTCCAGATATCATAACATTAGGAAAGGCCTGGACCTTAAGCCAAGTAATATGTTTATGTTTATACTAAAAACTTAATTTATTGATGCCAAATAGAATCCTTTACAGGAATGTTTTATCTAGTATGGACTCTAACACTGATTGGTCCTATTTTGGGGACCTAGACTAGATTCGTTAAGGTTAATAGTCTTAACCTAAACTATAACCTATTGGTTAAAATAATTGCTAATCTAACCTAGCCCTAAACTATGAGCTTAATGCTCCTAAGGGTTAACTACACCTAGCGCTATGGAAGTGAGACTAATGTCATACCCTATGATCTACCTAAGTTTCTAACCTATCTTAACTAATGATAAGAAGGGAGGGGGACCTAAGAAGGGTCGCGAGTCATGGGCGGTGGTTTCCATGGAATTTAAGAGGGGGATAAGGTTGAAGGACTTGGAATGCTGTCAGGTTTGGCGGAGGATAAAAATGGCTAATATAACCTGACGTGGCAGTATCACCAAGGATGGGCGGTCGGTGGCGATAGAAAGTAGGCGGGAGAATGGAAGTAAATGTAATTAATGAACTTTGGTTCCTAAGTGCAGATTGCTTGGGAAGGCATGCAAGTGGAATATTGTTTGGTTGTTTGGTTTTCCATGCATTCCGTTTTTCACTGCTTGAGCACTGGTTCTTCGAACCAGCCGTCTACTCTATGTTGCATGGAAACTTTGAGAGTTTCTAGCTTCCTTCTCTGTCGGGGGAAGTATATAAGGCATGGAGGTAACAATTTATTGTTGTTTAATCTTTCGTGGAAGAAGAAGAGAAGGTGCGAGCACATTCAGAGGTCTTCTTCGAATTTTTAAGCGACACTATCAGGCATGATAGGCCCTAACTTTTAAAAATCTTGCTTTCCTTTAAATGCTTTCATTAGAACAACTCTGTTCAGATGATTTTTGTACAGTCGGCCTGGTTGGTAGCAATGTATTGGTTTTCTTCTTTTCTTGTTGATTTGGGAATCCTTGGTTATACGTAGACCATGTTGAATCTGCTTCTTTTATCTTCTCGCCTTGTTGTGAATACTATATGGGTATCATCTTCTGTAGACGTGTTTTATGTCTCTTTGTCTGACTAAGGTAATGAGTTTCCAAACTGTACCATGTTAGACATTGTGCTTGATGATTTCATGTTTGACGAATGACATGGAAAGAGTGTGTTGTATGTAATTTGGTTGGTATATCGATTATTGCTTAGTTATATGAGCTCTATTATTACTGACTGTGCAGCTTCAGTGAATATAAAGTTGGATTGTGATGAAACTGTTAGTTCCTTCTATAAAGCTCGACTGGGTTTGTTACATGCGTAAGAAATATGTTTGAATACTAAGCCTATACCTTTTTTGAAAAGGGTCTGGATGTTTCTATGATTATAGGTTCTGTAAGTAATGAAATATTTGGTGTAGCTGTTGTTTTCTTTACGATTTTACTTGGATAATGGGAACACAGTTCTGACCAAGAGAAAGCTTACTTTGAGGAACTCTGTTCCCTAACAATGTGTGGGTAATCCTAGATCTGCATGAATGGAAATTATGTTTTGTATTTGGAAGGGAAGGGACTGTGTTTGATGTTTCCTGATCTAACCTTGAAATCTATCATTAGAATTCATCTATTAACACTAGAAGTGCTATTTGTTTGGTATCCTTGAATGCAATAACAAAACTATCCAGTGTAATGGCTGGAAATAGTTAGTGTAACCTATTGGTAAGTAATGATAGTAGTTACCCTAACTCGTAGTCTAAAATGATTCGAGTCCTGGGTGAAGGGTAGACTGTTTTATTTGGATCAGGATTGTGGACTGATATTTGAACGTATATGTATTTCGTTTATAACAATCTGTGGCTTTTGTTAATGTGTAATTGCAAGACCCTAGGGATCTAAGGGCAACCTTTTAAATAGTTCTACAGATTGGAGCTAATGGTAAACTTGGGTGTTGATTTTCTTGCTTTCTCTTCTTCCCTAATTGAATTCAAGATTGATTGTATATGCATTACTCCTGGAAAGTTGGTACAGTCCTGAACTTGTTTGGAATGGAGATCTGAATGCCTCTGTTTCTTTCTCTTAGTTGTAAAGTATATGTTGATATAGGATTTTGGGAATACGAAAGTATTCTCTCCCTTTCTGGAAATTATGAATGCTTCCTTCTTTAGAATTTCTATATGAATTCTTTAGCATGGTCACGAGATGAATAGACTATTAAAGTTACGTGGAGAGAGTGGTAAGCGTTGTATCTTGATAGAAGTCTCCTTTCCTTATCTTTAGCTATATTATTACTCTATTTGAGTAATTCAGTTATCTACTTGTATAAAAGTAGTATTGTAGTAATAGTTGGTATACTTATCAATGTTTATGAAATCATACATGAAGTATAAAGGAAAAATCCATCACTTGAACTTGCTTGAGGCTATAATCTATCTTTGTTTGAATTGTTTAAATGAAATCAGTAGTTACATGCGTTGGTAAGATTTCATTTCTTTAATGGAGTAATTATATTAGGATTGATACTGCCCTTGGTTTTCGGATGGCTAGGTATTTAAGATTTATTTTGTTTCTTCTTATTCTCTTGTGTAAGATGAATCATCCGAAAGGATTTAAGTTGAAATGGCAGCTATAATATGAGTTATGTTTTAAAGTCATATTAGAATAGTAGAAAGATAAATAGCGTGATTCATGTTTATGGATTTGATGAAATGATTTCATTTAAACAGGTTGTTTAATGGAAACAATTGGTGGAATGCAATTGTTTTAAGAATTAGTGCTTATCATGCTCAGTTCACTGAACTGACCTGTGCTAGCAATTTTTGCAGATGGTCATCGTAAGTGGTAAAGGCACGTAGATCTGATATGATGCTCAAATTGTTTAATTTGATTTTTATGATGAATTCCAACTTGATTTCTCTAATTGTACTATAGGAAGAAAGTTATTCTTTTGCTGTTGATTATTGTATTAAAATATGCCGAAGTGCATAAGTTGTAATTGTATGGCTTGGAAATAAATGAAATGGGGAAATTGTTACTTATGTGGCTGCATTTTTATTTGTTGAATTGAACTTCTTATGTCTGAATGAATGAGAGTGCATTTTTATTATTATATGCCATGGGAGCTAGTTGGATTCCCTAAGTAAGCCTTGTAAAAATTATGTGACTGAATACTTCATGTTTGAATAGTAATTCTTATATATTATGAATAAGGCTAAATTGGAAATTAGTCCACTACATTTTTAGGGAAGTTAAGGTTAAACTATGCCCTGATATGTAGCTATAACAGGAAGAGTATTCTATTACTCCCTAACAATGATCTAAGTCAAGGCAACGTAATTGATGGTTTTAAATCACCATGTCTTAATAACAATAAGTCAGATATATTTCAGTCTTCGGAGTTGATATAAACCCTTACAGTTTAGTTAGCTTCCTTAAGAGAGGACTTAGGGATATTTCCCTATTATGAGGAAATAAGATTATTAGGAACCGATGGACACCTTGACGAGGTCTCAAATCTTATTAAACTTCTCTCTGTGAAAATTGAACTTAATTACGTAAGGCAACTCAAAGGTGTGAAATTCTGGGTTGGGAAAAGACTACCCAGTTAGGAGGGCCTTTAATTCAAATTCAACTCAACTTAAGTAACTTCTTGAAGTTATGTAAATCTTTCCGAGGTAGTATTGTAGGATGTTGACACACATGAACTGCAAGGTTGTACCTTCGAGAAGATTAGGATCTTCTCAAGGATACAACAATGCAGGTGACTTATGGCAACACCCTTTGCATTGATCGTTAAGATTTACACCTAAAACTCAAACAAGATTTTCCTTTGGGACCGGTTAGGACCATAGACATGCTATGAGGCAGCCCTTTGAGACTCGGGGTACCTTGACACACGGGGTAATAGTGGGTGACCCAGTATGTCAGCTTACCCCTAGTCTTCAAGAGCATCCTTATAACGTGAGTATGATATTAACCCGTTCCTAAGTGAAAACTTGGGACAGGGGAGACTGACAGAAGTCAGTATAAGATGTTCTATATAACATCGGAGTGGGGTGAAGGATGTATTCTGATTGATGAGTATGCCGTCAAGGAATAAGAGACATGAACAGTATGTTTCAAATCTTTGGCCAAAGTATCGCAAGCTGCTGATTGCATTGTCCTATGTCACCTAGTCTAAGGGACATGATGCCGATGAATGATGGTAACAATTATTCAGATAGGTTCCTTGGACAGAGCATTCTAAAATCCTGGATTAGGGAAGAGAACCGCAAGAGTGAAGTGTTCAGATGAAAACGCCAACTCTATGATACACATGAATAGATCGGTAGTTCACCGAGTCATGGAATGAATAGATCGGTGGTACACCGAGTCATTACAGCTACATATGGTTATCTGTTATAAGAATGATTGTTATGATCTGTGAGTTCTAAATTATGTATTTAGAACTAGAAAACACTTATATAAAAAAATTCTTGTTCTAATGTACAAAAATGAGGATGTTACATCTTGGTATCAGAGCTAAAGGTTGCAGCTCTTGGACCTATTGTGTCCATAATCTGATAAAAACCTGAATTTTCTTGTAACATAAAATGGTTAGAACAAGGGGGAACGTTGTGAATAATGCTCCACCAAAGGAAGGGTGGCAACAACCCAAAAACTTGATGAGATCCTTGCTGCCCTATTGGACATAAGAGATTGTTTGGTTGTACTTGAATAGCAAGTAATGGGAAATGAGGAGGATGATGAAGCTGGTAACAACAATCAGCTACCTCCTGAGGACAACCCCGATATGGGTGTTGGTAATAACACTGGAAATGTACCTGTCCAACCAGAAAACAAAAAGGCCAAGTTGGCAGTGGAACTCACTAATGATATAAAAAGGATAAGTCCACCTAAATTTGATGGCACCACATTAGGAGATGGAGCTGAGAACTGGCTCAGTGAAATGGAGAAGTACTTTGCAATAAGAAACTCGAGGAAACCAAAGCTATTTGGGAGCCTATCAGCTTTCCCATGAATCATCTTCATGGTGGGACAACCATAAAGTTGAGCTAAATATTGATGAGACCAACATCACTTGGGATCAATTGAAAGGCTATTTTAGGCAACGTTGATTGCCACACCTTTTCTATGATCGAAAATGATGAGAATTCGAACTTATTTCAAGGAAGCTAATCAGAATCGAATATTGGGAGTGGTTTACGAAACTCCTCAAGTACGCATCAGTAGTATCAAACCGACAAGAATTTCATAATGCGGAAATTCATCGTGGGACTAAATCCCGTGATAGGACGAGAGGTCGATGTTCATAGCCCAACCACTATGGAAGGGGTTGTTGAAAAATCCATAAGGCAAGAACAGAAATTAAAGGCTATTTCTGCTCATAAAGAGGAAGTGCGGAAGAAGATTGCAAACCCTTCTTCAACTTCACTTGCACCCAAGAAGGGGCCATGGAAAAAGTTTGGAAATAGAAGTAAGTTTCCAGTGGATAATAATAAGAAAATGATGTAAATAAGCCTGCTGGAAATGTAAGGGATAGTTTTGCCAAGAATTATAACAATGGGCAGAAGCCCTATGGAGGACAACGTGATAATTTTAAGGCTGGAAGTAATTTTGAGCCTAAAAAGGGACCTGTAGGAGGCTGCTATAATTGTGGCAAAGATCACTACGTAAATCAATTCCCTTTGAAGAAGGATGATCATAATCAGTAGCATAAGATACATGCTTTGCAAAGCAGAGATAAGCAATTTGAAAAGTAAGTGACACCTATAGAGCTTCTAGGTAAGTTATTTGGCATACCTGTCACTATTATTTTTGATACAAGAGCTACTGAATGTTTTATTTCTAGTAAAATCGCTTCTAAACTTAAAAGAAAAGATGGAAAAATGGATAAATCTTGGACTGTACAGTATGGTAATAACTCTGTTCATACAGTGAGTATGTGTCTTTTTGGGGCAGTCCTTGACTTACCTAACTTTTCCATGGAAGTTGACCTCTATGTTGCACCTTTGGGATCCTATGATGTTGTCATCGGCATCAATTGGTTAGCTGACCATAAAGCAAAAGTAGACTGCTTTGAAAAGAATATAAGATGTTTAGATGATCGGCTGAAAACAACAGAGATTCAAGGTGTGAAACGGGAAATTTCAGTTAGGAAACTGTCAGCTATGCAACTTAAAAAGGCTAAGAACAAAGGATGTACCTTATATGCAGTAAAGATATCTGAATTTGCAGAAGAAGACGGTGATTCCATGAAATGATACCCACTGTTGCAAAGTTTCAAGGATGTATTTCCGGAGGAATTACCAAGTTTACCACCCAAAAGGGAATTTGACTTCACCATTGAAATCAAACCAGGGACAAAACCTATTTCTAAAGCACCTTATTGGATGACTACTATAGAGTTAGTCGAGCTTAAGGCACAATTGCAAGAACTTTTGTCTAAGGGTTTGATTAGACCAAGTGTTTCACCTTGGGGAGCGCCAGTAATATTTGTGAAGAAGAAAGATGGAACACTTAGACTGTGTATTGATTATCGGATGTTAAACAAAGCAACAATTAAGAATAGATACCCACTTCCAAGAATTGACGATCTATTTGATCAGATGCATGGAGCATCGGTTTATTCCAAGATAGATCTTCGATCTGGGTACCATCAATTAAGAATTAAGGAAGAAGATATTCATAAAACAACTTTCCGAACCAGGTACAGACATTATGAATTCACGGTTCTACCCTTTGGATTAACTAATGCACCCGCAACTTTTATGAACTTAATGAATAATATCTTTCAAGAATATTTGGACAAGTTTGTGCTTGTATTCTTAGATGATATTCTCATATATTCTAAAAGTGTTGAGGAGCACAATGAGCATTTGAAGATAGTTTTGGAAATTTTGAGAAAAAGAAAGTTATACGGTAAGTTATCCAAATGTTCTTTCTTTGATACTGAAGTTCACTATTTGGGTCATGTCATTAGTAAAGAAGGAATTGCAGTAGATCCTTCAAAAATAGTGGCAATAACCGAGTGGCCTGCACCAAAGAATGTACATGAAGTAAGAAGCTTCATGGGCCTTGCTGGTTATTATAGAAAATTTGTTAAGGATTTTTCTAAAGTGGCTGCACCGATAACTTCATTACAGAAGAAGGATAGGAAATTTATTTGGAATGATAAGTGTGAAACTGCTTTTAAAAGTTTGAAAAGTTAGTTGACTTCAACACCTATATTAGTTGTACCGGACCCTAATGGAGACTTTAATGTTGTAACGGATGCTTCTGGGGAAGGCCTTGGAGGTGTTTTGTTACAAAATAATCATGTCGTAGCATATGAAAGTAGAAAACTTAAGTTACATGAGCTGAATTATGCCCCTCATGATTTAGAGCTTGCTGTAATTGTTCATGCGCTTCAAGTTTGGAGACACTATTTACTTGGGAAACCTTTTGAGTTGAAAACTGATCATTTAGGGCTGAAATATATTTTCACTCAGCCTAATCTAAATGCAAGACAGTGAAGGTGGTTAGATTTTTATCTCAATATGACTTTTATATTAGATACATCAAAGGAAAATAGAATAGAGTAAAGCAGATGCTCTAAGTTGTAGGAAGCACATTTTTGCTCTTATAACATTAAGAACTCAGTTTAAAGATGAGGTAAAAAGTGCCTTAGAATCTGATATATACTTTCAGCAAGTAAAAGTAGCACTTGCTGCAGAACCAAAAGATGAAAGGTATAAAGGTTTTCATTTTGATAATGAAGGAATCTTACGTTATGAAAATAGAGTATACGTACCTTTGCTAAATGATTTGAGAAAGAAATTGTTAGTTGAATTTCATAATTTGCCCTTTTCTGGACACCCGGGTATTACTAAAATGCTTGCTGATCTAAAACAACAATACTTCTGGAAAGGAATGAAAAAGGATGTTATTGATTTTGTGACTCATTTTCTGGAATGTCAGTGGGTTAAGGTAGAACACATGCACCCTGCTAGTCTATTATATCCCCATAGCATACCGCAGTATAAATGGCAAGTAATAAGCATGGAATTTGTACAAGGGCTGCCTATGTCGAGAAATAAACATGATGTTATCTTGGTAGTTGTAGAAAAACTAACAAAGGTAGCTCATTTCATCACTGGAAATCTAAAGGATGATTCTCCAGTGTTAGCCAAAAGATTTGTGCATGAAATTTTCAGGTTACATGGAGTACCAGAATTGATTATATCTGACAGGGATCCTAGAATGACATCAAGATTTTGGAAAATGCTTAATACAACTCTTGGAACTAAACTAAAATTCAGTTCTGCATATCATCCAAAAACGGATGGAAAACTGAGAGAGTAAATCAGGTGTTGGAAGATATGTTACAAATGTATTGCATGGATCAACAGTATAAATGGGAAGAATATCTCCCATTAGTTGAGTTTGCATACAACAACACATATCACTCTTCTCTTAAAATGGCACCTTTTGAGGCACTTTATGGAAGAAAGTGTAGAACCCCTATTAGTTGGGATAGTATTGAGGATAGAGTGGTAATTGGACCAGAAATCCTCACTGAAATGGAACAACAAGTTAAAATGATTCGTGAACGATTGAAAGAAGCAACAGATAGGCAGAAGAGCTATGCTGACCTAAAGCGGGTTGATCGAAAGTTTGAACTTGGTGAAAAGGTTTTTCTTCATGTTAAACCCAGAAAGAGTTCTATAACTTTTGGCAAGGCTGCCAAGTTGTCACCTCGTTATGTGGGACCTTTCGAAATTGTCAAAGTAATCAATCCTATAGCTTACCGATTAGCATTACCACCTACTTTGTCTCACATGCATGATGTTTTCCATATTTCTTTGCTTAAGAAATACGTTTCAGACTTGTCACATGTTTTAAATTGGAATTCCTTGCAGGTCCAAGACCCAGGAATAATCGTGGTTAAACCCACATGAGTGCTGGAAACTTGCCAATTACATTTGAGAAATCATGAAATACAGAAATGTAAGGTCCAGTGGGACCAGTTTAACGAAGAAAGTGCAACTTAGGGAAAATGGAAGAGATGAAAATTGATTTTCCCTTTCTTTTTGAACAGAATGGAATCTGTTGACTAAAAAAAAATTATTATTATGAATTTATCTTTTCATATATTTATGTAAGCCAGCTTTGGGGCAAACATTATCAGGTTGAATAAATTGTACCATGTTATTGATTTATGGAATTATTTGAGTTGAAAATATAATTTGTTTTGTGAACCAATGAATTGATTGACCTGAAGGTAAATCAAAGGATGTAATCATTAGGACGATGAATATTTTAGGAGGGAAGCATGTAACACCCCGAACTATTGTTACTTTCTCCAGAGCATTCAAGTATTGATAAATGATTTCTTCTATATAAGGACATGTTCCTTTGGTTTTGGGAAGTCATGCTTGATATGGATTGTATCCTCTTTGCTCTTGAAGATCTTTGACTGAGCTGGAATATGCTTGGACTCTTTTGTTTCTTTCATTCTTGCACTTGAGTTCAACTTGATTTCTGGATGAATTGTGGATTTATCCACCTTTATGACTCAGCCTTGGATCAGTTGCATTGATCCAAGGAATGTTTTAAGTTTATTCAGGATGAAAAAAATTTATTGACCTTATGAAAGTTACAAGGTTTGATTGAGTTTTGAATGATCAATCCCGGAGTTTAACTCAGGATGATCATGATAAATGGAATTTGGTTCCAGATATCGTAACATCAAGAAATGCCTGGACCTTAAGCCAGGTAAGATGTTTATGTTTATACCAAAAACTTAATTTATTAATGCCAAATAGAATCCTTTACAGGAATGTTTTACCCAGTATGGACTCTAACACTGATTGGTCCTATTTTTGGGACCTAGACTAGATTCGTTAAGGTTAATAGTCTTAACCTAAACTATAACCTATTGGTTAAAATAATTGCTAATCTAACCTAGCCCTAAACTATGAGCTTAATGCTCCTAAGGGTTAACTACACCTAGCGCTATGGAAGTGAGACTAATGTCATACCCTATGATCTAACCTAAGTTTCTAACCTATCTTAACTAATGATAAGAAGGGAGGGGGACCTAAGAAGGGTCGTGAGTCATGGGCGGTGGATTCCATGGCATTTAAGAGGGGATAAGGTTGAAGGACTTGGAATGCTATCAGGTTTGGCGGAGGATAAAAATAACTAATATAACCTGATGTGGCAGTATCACCAAGGATGGGAATGTTTGTTTGTTTTCTTGTGGTGATCACCAATTTTTGCGGTCAGTGGTAATGGAAAATAGGTAGGAGGATGGAAGTAAATGTAATTAATGAACTTTGGTTCCCGAGCGCGGATTGCTTGGGAAGGCATGCAAGTGGAATATTGTTTTGTTGTTTGGTTTTCCATGCATTCCATTTTTCACTCTGCTTGAGCACTGGTTCTTCAAACTAGCCATCTACTCTGTGTTGCATTGCAACTTTGAGAGTTTCTAGCTTCCTTCTCTGTCGGGGGAAGTATATAAGGCATGGAGGTAACAATTTATTGTTGTTTAATCTTTCATGGAAGAAGAAGAGAAGGTGCGAGCACATTCAGAGGTCTTCTTTGAATTTTTAAGCGACACTATCAGGCATGATAGGCCCTAACTTTTAAAAATATTTCTTTCCTTTAAATGCTTTCATTAGAACAACTCTGTTCAGATGATTTTTGTATAGTCGGCCTAGTTGGTAGCAATGTATTGGTTTTCTTCTTTTCTTGTTGATTTGGGAATCCTTGGTTATATGTAGACCATGTTGAATCTACTTCTTTTATCTTCTCGCCTTGCTGTGAATACTATATGGGTATCGTCTTCTGTAGACGTGTTTTATGTCTCTTTGTCTGACTGAGGTAATGAGTTTCCAAACTGTACCATGTTAGACGTTGTGCTTGATGATTTCGTGTTTGAAGAATGACACGGAAAGAATTGTTGTGTCTAATTTGGTTGGTTTATTGATTGTTGCTTAGTTGTATGAGCTCTATTATTACTTGACAGCTTCAGGTGAATATAAAGTTGGATTGTGATGAAACTGTTAGTTCCTTCTATAAAGCTCGACTGGTTTAGTCGCATGCGTAAGAAATATGTTTGAATACTAAGCCTGTACCTTTGTTGAAAAGGGTCTGGATGTTTCTATGATTATAGGTTCTGTAAGTAATGAAATATTTGGTGTAGCTGTTGTTTTCTTTACGATTTTACTTGGATAATGGGAACACAGTTCTGACCGAGAGAAATCTTGCTTTGAGGAACTCTGTTCCCTAACAATGTGTGGGTAATCCTAGATCTGCATGAATGGAAATTAGGTTTTGTATTTGGAAGGGAAGGGACTGTGTTTGATGTTTCCTGAAGTGACCTTGAAATCTATCATTAGAATTCATCTATTAACACTGGAAGTGCTATTTGTTTGGTATCCTTGAACGCAATAACAAACTATCCAGTGTAATGGCTGGAAATAGTTAGTGTAACCTATTGGTAAGTAATGATAGCAGTTACCCTAACTCGTAGTCTAAAATGATTCGAGTCCTGGGTGAAGGGTAGACTATTTTATTTGGATCAGGATTGTGGACTGATATTTGAACGTATATGTATTTCATTTATAACAATATGTGGCTTTTGTTTAATGTGCAATTGCAAGACCCTAGGGATCTAAGGGCAACCTTTTAAATAGTTCTACCAGATTGGAGCTAATGGTAAACTTGGGTGTTGATTTTCTTGCTTTCTCTTCTTCCCTAATTGAATTCAAGATTGATTGTATATGCATTACTCCTGGAAAGTTGGTACAGTCCTGAACTTGTTTGGAATGGAGATCTGAATGCCTCTGTTTCTTTCTTTTAGTTGTAAAGTATATGTTGATATAGGATTTTTGGGAATATGAAAGTATTCTCTCCCTTTCTGGAAATTATGAATGCTTCCTTCTTTAGAATTTCTATATGAATTCTTCAGCATGGTCATGAGATGAATAGACTATTAAAGTTACGTGGAGAGAGTGGTAAGCATTGTATCTTGACAGAAGTCTCCTTTCCTTATCTTTAGCTATATTATTACTCTGTTTGAGTAATTCAGTTATCTACTTGTATAAAAGTAGTATTGTAGTAATAGTTGGTATACTTATCAATGTTTATGAAATTATACATAAAGTATAAAGGAAAATCCATCAGTTGAACTTGCTTGAGGCTATAATCTGTCTTTGTTTGAATTGTTTAAATGCAAATCTGTTGGTTACATGCGTTGGTAAGATTTCATTTCTTTAATGGAGTAATTATATTAGGATTGATACTGCCCTTGGTTTTGGATGGCTAGGTATTTAAGATTCATTTTTTTCTTCTTATTCTCTTGTGTAAGATGAATCATCCGAAAGGATTTAAGTTGAAATGGCAGCTATAATATGAGTTATGTTTTAAAGTCATATTAGAATAGTAGAAAGATAAATAGCGTGATTCATGTTTATGGATTTGATGAAATGATTTCATTTAAACAGGTTGTTTAATGGAAACAATTGGTGGAATGCAATTGTTTTAAGAATTAGTGCTTATCATGCTCAGTTCACTGAACTGACCTATGCTAGCAATTTTTGCAGATGGTCATCGTAAGTGGTAAAGGCATGCAGATCTGATATGATGCTCAGATTGTTTAATCTAGTTTTTATGATGAATTCCAACTTGATTTCTCTAATTGTACTATAGGAAGAAAGTTATTCTTTTGCTGTTGATTATTGTATCAAAATATGCCAAAGTGCATAAGTTGTAATTGTATGGCTTGGAAATAAATGAAATGGGGAAATTGTTACTTATGTGGCTGCATTTTTATTTGTTGAATTGAACTTCTTATGTCTGAATGAATGAGAGTGCATTTTTATTATTATATGCCATGGGATATAGTTGGATTCCCTAAGTAAGTCTTGTAAAAATTATGTGACTAAATAGTTCATGTTTGAATAGTAATTCTTATATATTATGAATAAGGCTAAATTGGAAATTAGTCCACTGCATTTTTAGGGAAGTTAAGGTTAAACTATGCCTTGATATGTAGCTATAACAGGAAGAGTATTCTATTACTCCCTAACAATGATCTAAGTCAAGGCAACATAATTGATGGTTTTAAATCACCATGTCTTAATAACAATAAGTCAGATATATTTCAGTCTTCGGAGTTGATATAAACCCTTACAGGTTTAGTTAGCTTCCTTAAGAGAGGACTTAGGGCTATTGCCCTATTATGAGGAAATAATATTATTAGGAACCGATGGACACCTTGACGAGGTCTCAAATCTTATTAAACTTCTCTCTGTGAAAATTGAACTTAATTACGTAAGGCAACTCAAAGGTGTGAAATTCTGGGTTGGGAAAAGACTACCCAGTTAGGAGGGCCTTTAATTCAAATTCAACTCAACTTAAGTAACTTCTTGAAGTTATGTAAATCTTTCGAGGCAGTATTGTAGGATGTTGACACATGACAACTGCAAGGTTGTACCTTCGAGAAGATTAGGATCTTCTCGAGGATACAACAATGCAGGTGACTTATGGCAACACCCTTTTGCATTGATCGTTAAGATTTACACCTGAAACTCGAACAAGATTTTCCTTTGGGACCGGTTAGGACCATAGACATGCTATGAGGTAGCCCTTTGAGACTCGGGGTACCTTGACACATGGGGTAACAGTGGGTGACCCAGTATGTCAGCTTACCCCTAGTCTTCAAGAGCATCCTTATAACGTGAGTATGATATTAACCCGTTCCTAAGTGAAAACTTGGGACAGGGGAGACTGACAGAAGTCAGTATAAGACGTTCTATATAACATCAGAGTGGGGTGAAGGACGTATTCCAGATTGACGAGTATGCCATCAAGGAATAAGAGACATGAACAATATGTTTCAAATCTTTGGCCAAAGTATCGCAAGCTGCTGATTGCGTTGTCCTATGTCACCTAGTCTAAGGGACGTGATGCCAATGAATGATGGTAACAATTATTCAGATAGGTTCCTTGGACAGAGCATTCTAAAATCCCAGATTAGGGAAGAGAACCGCAAGAGTGAAGTGTTCAGATGAAAACACCAACTCTATGATACACATGAATAGATCGGTAGTTCACCGAGTCATGGAATGAATAGATCGGTGGTACACTGAGTCATTATAGCTACATATGGTTATCTGTTATAAGAATGATTGTTATGATCTGTGAGTTCTAAATTATGTATTTAGAGCTAGAAATCACTTATATAAAAAAAAATTCTTGTTCTAATGTACAAAAATGAGGATGTTACATATTTAGTTTTGCAAGGCATATGACCATTTCAGCACCTTGGAAAACCTAGAAGGAGGGATGAAATTCCCTTGCAACCAATAGCCAGCGTTGAACCATTTGAAAAGTGGGCAATTGAATTTGTAGGACCAATTTCACCTACCGCGTGAAGGACTGGCTCATGTTACATCATCACTTGCACTAATTACTTGACAAGATGGGTAGAGGTAGTGCCTACAAAGGATTTCATAGTAGTGAGATTCTTATGGGAAAACATAATCAGCAGGTATGGATGTCCGTTGAGTTTAAAAAGTGATAGGGGTACACATTTTCTAAATGAAATGGTCAGGATTTTGTTGGCAGAGTTTATGGTGGCCCATCACAAGACCACCCCATATCACCCGCAAGTGAATGGGATTGTTGAAGCATTTAACAAGATACTAAGTCACACATTAACTAATATTTGTGACGTTGGTAGAAAAGATTGGGATGACAAGGTATCATTCATTATATGGGCATATAGAACAACCTACAAGAGGTTGAATAAGGTGACACTTGTTTCCATTGGTTTTTAGTTAAGAGGCTATTTTTTGGTTGAATTTATGCTACCATCACTGTGTATGGCATACATAAAAGGATTGAGTAATGAACAAGCGCTCGAAGAAAGAATTGATAAGTTTATACATATATATGCAAGGATATCACTTTCTAGATGGAGTCAAAATATAGAGGAGGTAAGACAAAAATCATGACATGATCGTCATATTAAAAACAAACAATTTGAGGTTGGGAAGATGGTTTTTTTATATGATTCTAAATTTTGTGCCATCATGGGAACCTAAAATTACATTGGATGGGACCATACATCTTCACGTACATCCTTGATTAAGGTGATTACTGAATTACAAGTGCTATATGGGACAAAATTACAGGCCATTTCAATGGGAGTAGGTTGAAGCCCTACTATAAATAAATCTTCTTTATGTTTGTAAATAAGGAAGTATTGCCAAGTAGCCTAGGATTTCCCTTAATGTATTTATTTTCCTTTTGTTTTCCTTTCTTTTCGCTTGTTCCTTTATATTTTGTTGTTTTTATGCACCTTGTGTGCAGTAACCACTTATTATTTTCAAGGGTTGCGTATGTGTAGAGGGCCACACATCTGTTTTAGTGTGGGGTGGAGTAGAGCGAAGTGAAATAGAGGATAGAAGTGAAAGTTGTATTTTAATGGCCCGGGTTAAAATATCAAAAGTGTGTAAGGTAGGAAAGCACACATAGAAAAAGGTATATGATAAATTTTGGTGCAAATAAGGCTTTGCAAAGATCACATACAAATGATGAGAAGCACATGAAAAGCATGAGGTAAGTGAGGGAAAAAATCAGGTCAAGGACATAAGTGCTTTTAGCCTTTGTGGACGCGTGTGTAAGAATCTTCAGTCAGTAAGGATTTTTACATGCCAGAAGGTTATAGATATTTTTTTGCACAGGGTTAGGTGTGTGGGAAAGAGCACTTAAGATCAGATTTAGTGGAGAAATCTACATTTAATGCTGACTACATTGGTAGGTGGCATAAAATTTATCGCGAGAGATAAGAAAAACCCTATAAGTAAAGGTTTGGGCACATCATTATTTACATTTCTATTATGAGATTGAAGAGCTCTTACGAACTAGGGCATCCATAAAGAAAGAATTTTGTGAAGGAAGAAGAGTGAAAATATGAAGTTCGTGACTAGGGTGACTCGCAAACTAGTGTGGAAGGAGTACGTGAGTATAGGGAGATTTAAAAGAGAGTATGCCATTTTTGGAAGGATTTCCAGTTAGGTTTTTATACCTAGGGCATGGGAATAGATGGATTCTTTCATGAAGTTGAGCCACATATTTGAGCAGAGTGAGGAGGATAAGAAAGGAATATTTTTTTAACACGACAAGGATATGAAACCAAAGAAGGAAACCATTTCACCTAAGAAGGACAAGGGAAAAGGAAAAAAAACTGCCACCATCAGTTTCAATGAAGAATGGTATGCAGAGATGTAGTGCCCAGATGGGGTGTTACTTGGGAAAGAATGGGTATCCCATGTAAGGAATGTGGATATGAGTGACTATACTCATCACACAAGTACCACGTAAAAGGAGATGACACTAGAACTTGTTTATCCAATAGATAAGAGGACACCAGAGGGGATGTCAATCTACAATAATGAGGTAAAGGTAAAATTGGAGAAGGTTGGGCTACTACAACTATTTGAGTTGTACTACTTTGGCAAGCCTGAGTGGTTATACCAATAGTTGATGTCACACATACACGAGGACCACTTCTACTTTGTAGGCTAGATAATGCACATAACTCCCTAGCTCATCTCCAATTTTACTGGCCTTATCTATGAAGGAGATTCATTAGATGATGACTTAGAGGATAAAGAGGCTATAAGGAAGACCATGGAGGAGTATGATTATAAAAAGGGTTTGTTTTACTTCAATATCTTAGATATCCCCGACCTTGTAATGAGATTGGTCATGTGCTTGGTATCTAAGCTGAATGGGAAAGAAAGGTGGACACAAAAAAACAAGGTGTGGTTCAATATATGCTGGAAAATTTCAGAAGGGACCATCTATAACATGTCTACCTATATTACAGAATAGATCATCAACACCACACAAGAAGGAGAGAAGATAATGTTCGAAATGTTCTTCTCACCATCTCCTTCTCAAAATTGGAGTGCCTGATGGGCCGAGAGAAGTTCATGTGGGAGTATCCAGATGAAGATACCTCCCTACGAAGAGGTTTGATAAATACACATGCGATACCATGGCGGCCGCCCACAAGGCATGCTTGGAGAAATGGTACAATCGAATGCGTGATGCATTTGGGGATGAGTGGAAGATACGAATAGTTTCTAGAACTAGTAGATAGAGAAGATGAGTTCGATGTCTATCAGCAAATATGCATTAGTAGGTTCACTCTATCAGATGGGACCAAGAGTCCATGGTGCAAACTTCCTTTCTTTTCTTTCAACTGCACAGTATTTCCAAACGGGGTCAACCAATTCAAGGAAGCTAAAATACTAAGGTTTAACCTTAGCGAGGTGGACCAGGAACACCATGATTTTCAAAGGAATCTTGTATACCCCAAAAATAGCACTTTTGTGGAGAATTATATCTCGATGATGTGCACATGATAAAACCTTTGATGCTACTAATTGCTGAAAGGACCGCATCAAGAGTATACTTGTGCTTTAAGCCCTAATATGAAAAGGGATCCTACTTGGAGAATTATGTCTCCATCCTAGAGGATCCCACTAGTAGGAAGAAGGCCATGCAAAAGAAGAGGGAAAGGGAAGATACCCTAGAGACGGAGAGCCTTTGGAGAAGAAAGCACCAAGTGTGCAGATAGCATAGTCTATGGGTGTCTGCTAGAGTCGGGCGCCAAGCCAAGCACATACATGCACAGGAAGAAGTCTCCCATCAAGGATAAGGAAAATACACCTAAGGAAGGGGTTCCAGAATAAGAAGAGTCACCTAGAAAGGAATCGACCGCTAAGGAAGATGAATAATTCCTAGCGAAGAAGAAGTAGAAGGTAGTGGGGAAGGCGGACTCGGAAGAGATGGAGAGATTGGAGGCTTACGGGGAAATAGAAATGACGATGAGGATGAAGTAGTATAGAACCATCCCATATATGATGTACACAAATTAGAGGAATAAATAAGTGAGGTGAGTGGTGGAGAAGAAGAAGATACTTAAGGAAAAGGGGGAGTGAAGAAGTAAATACTAAGGATCGAGGTTCCTCAATGTCACCAAGGAGTAGATAGAAGAGGTCACGAAAGAGAAGTAACGGGAATAATATGGAAGTTCTTGGAGTAATATTTGGAGTGGATCGATGATGAGATACTCATAGAAATAAAGGAGGAAATCACAGGGGAAGTAGTATGGAACTATGGGTGGAGATCCCAACTTAGTAGTGAGCTTTCCAAAGGCATTGTGCATAGGAGGAAAGAATGTGGTAGTAGCACAGGGACAGGGAATGGGTTATATCCATGATCCAAAAAAGGTACTGCGCACATGGTTCCAAAGCATTGTGCCTAAAGACGAAATCCTAGGATTGTCTTCATTCGAAGAAGAAGGCATGTACTCACGAACTAGGAAAATTCTATCTTTTGCATTTGAGTCCCATGTCGGAAAGCACGAGTTCAAAGTTAACCAGGGGGCATTGATGAAGGTGCTAAAGACCAAAGGAATAAACCTGCTAGTAAATACTCAATAGTTGTCTCGATTATCAAGTCTATAATGCACTCAAAAATGTATTGGTTGAGGTGGAGGCAAGAATTTTTGGAGGAATGACAAGGTGAGATTCCTTTTAGGAGAATTGGAGAAGAAAAAGGAGGAGCTTATTGAAAAGAGAAATTATATGAAGCGGGAGGAACTAATCGGTGCATAGTTAAGGTGTGAGATGAAGGAGGGAAAGGTAATGGTGTGTGAGGTATACAAGAAATTTGAGATGATTATAAATACCATTGTCTTAAAGGATCTAGACCTATCACCTCCCGAGAAGAAATACAAATCAACCTTACAATGCTTGGAATATTTAACTCACATCCTTACAATGGAAAGGTGGCCACTCACGTTGGAATTGGTGAGGAAGCACTGGCACACCAGAGAAAGAGGAAAAGAAGAAGGTTATGGAGATAGTTGCTCAGTACACCAAGCTCCTCACCTCTATAAAATCTGCCGCATAGATAGTTAAAGCTTCTTATGACAATTGTGTTGATAAGGATAGAGTAACAAGCATTCTAGTTGCTACGCATGAGGCAGACCTCAAGGAGTTTCAGGAGAAGAATAAAGGAAATAGGGAAGAGTGGGATAATATCCTAGCTGAGGTAGAGAAGAAGTCAAAATCCATTGATACCCTAAGAGGCTCAATCAAAACCGGTGAAGGAATTATTCCCTAGATCACTGTAGGATGGATGAGCCTGGATGACCTCATAAAGCGGTTAGAAAACATTGTTGATACGTTGAATGCTAAGGGTGATGAACTAGGATTTGAAGAGGTGAGCACCTTAGTAGGTGACCTTTTTCAATAGGTGTAGGGTGAGGTGGATGCATGAGAAAATATTGGGATAGATATAAGGAAGGATTTTCCACTCATTCTTCAGCAATAAACAAATTCTTCTTCATTCTTCCATTCTTTATTTCTTCCATTTCTCATTCTTCATTCTTCATTCTTTATTCCAACAATTCAAAGTCTCACCATTATTTATTCTTTGGAGAATATGTTTCCGAGGATAGATAACAAGCTTAGTGTGGGGTGATGTTGGGCCTTAGAATATTGACTAAGTCCCAAAGGGTGCGTGCGTGTGGGATTATTGAAGAGGATGGGTGCGTGTGTAAAAGCACACAAGATAAGGGTTTTATAAGGGTTTAATAGAAACCACAAGACACATGTAAGGAAGAGAAAAATATTTTAGTACTTAGTCATATTTGGATTTCTAAGAGGCACTTGAGGAAAAACCTAACCCGACTAGGCATGCTGAGTGGATAAGGTGTCATCTTGATGACTTGGTGGTCAAGGAAAGAATATTCCATGCATGGAACATTCCTGAAATACATCATTGGAAAAAGTGGAGAGATCATATCAGAAGAATCATGTTCCATTGAAGGACCACCTTGACACTTTGCAACCAATTTTCTCCGAAGGAAGGTATGGTGGTGGGTGCTAAACCTATTTATAGAGATGATCAAGTAGAAGAAAGGGGAAATTAGAGAGAGGACCATTTTGGAGAGAGCATCACCATAGGCGTTAATGAGCGGAAAGCTTTAGGATCATCATAGAGGATGAAAGGAAAAGCTTTATAGAAATAATAGGAGATTCTAGGGGTTGGGGTTCTCATTAGAGGATTGTAGGAATGTTAGCATATCTAGGGGGATGGGTCTGCTAAATTTTTGTAATAAGAGAACATAGCTAGAACTATTTATACCTTAGATCTCTATATTTCTCTGTTATTGATCTTGTGAATGTAAAGTGGTTCTTGAACTATGATCAACATGAATATATGGTTTTGATCTAAACATATTGTTCGTAGGTGTAAACTCTAGTTCCTTTTTCTTTATGTTATGGATCATATCTATTATCTATATGATGCTTCTTGTTATCTGAATGAGTATGTTGGTGTAATGACTCATCCTATGCTTTCAAAATGTATGTGTGATCATTTACTTTTCTGCACTTAATATGTCATCAATGACAACATCTTCTCACAATTCTCACATAAAGGAGGGGCTTGGCACCCCTGCATGCCTCGGGTGAGTGCCCAGTGCCTATTGGGTGATAGGTCTACATGAAAGAGATTATAAGTTTATTCTTAGGGCATAAAAATGACTACAATAACTTTTATTATTATCTCCTTCTTCTTCTTAGTTGTTTAGGGAGTTTTTATCTATCGTAAGTGGGATTTTTCCCCACTGGGTTTTCCTTCATTACTTGAGATTTTTACTTTTCATGGGTACCTCATTAGGCTTAGTGTCGGGAACCCATTTTTCATTTTTATGGGTTTTGCTGACTTGCCTTACCTCATCCTAAGTTATGATGAAGTGGGGTATTTGTGTGAGTGGTAATTTTCCATATTTTATTCATTTATTATATGTATTTCCACCTAATTTGGTTCATTTCACTTAGGTGGGAAAATGGGTCATAGACGTCATATTAGCTATGAAATATTATGTCATGGAATCTATCATACGTGTAAGTGTGTGTAATATGAGTTATATTCCCATTTTGAAAATTAACTCCTCTTCTCCATCATGAGCTATGCATGGGAATTACTTACCCTACATGTATACCTCTCTTCTTTATCTATGAGCAATCTAATGGATTTTTGTTTCCCTTAAATCATGCACATTGATTTCATGGTGTAGTGCTTGTTTGAATATTGAATATACTTAATCTCGGTTGAGTGAAACTCCTTGATATACACAGATTCCCTGCAGATATGTTTCCTTCCTCCTCCTCCGTCAATAAGAATGAATGCATGGCTTTGATATTGTATGATTAATGTTGTAAATTAATGAATCAGAATAACCCATGTATATGCCCTTCATATCCTTAGTGTAATTAATTCACTAAAAAATAGATTCCTAGTCTAAAAAGGGTGTAAACAACTGGTAATGGAAAAGGATTGAGATGTAATGGGTGAGTGACTCTTAACTAATCAACTTTCAAGTATGATACTTGTTTATAAAGGATAGTGAAGGCTCTCCTACAACTATCCATGGGATATTGTGATCATGGATAAATGACATACACAATTCTTGGTCTATGTCAATTAGGTAAAAGATGTTTTGGTTGGGTTGATGGATTCTTGATTAATTTTTGTTTTTCTCTAAATATTCTTATCCAAATAGGTTCATGCAATAATGTATATGGTGTGGAGTAAAAGAAACTAAATATTTGGATGTCTAATGTGTTTTTTGTTACTCATACTAGAATTGTTTAGCTACAAATAATTATTCATTTAGAGAATCAAATTGGATGATAATTTTTGGGGAAAAAGATAAGAGTGGAATACTACCCCACATAGTCTCAATTATATGTCTCCTTAATATAGTTAAATAATCAATGGGTTGATGATAGGCTCAAATATTTCCCTATGAAATTAATCCAACCCAGGAATGGTCATGTGTGGGTGTCAACTTGTGACAAATAATGAGAACTAAGAGGGGTTAAAGGATATTTGAAGGATAAGAACATTTAATATTAATTCCTAATATCAATGTTTGTTATTTTTGTAATTAAATTACTCATATATATCTGAATATTGACAACAATAGAAACACAAAAATCCACTTGTAGAGAAATGATCACAATATGCAAGTATAATAGTTTATCCACTTTGAGGGGGCAACCTCCAAACCACACAATAAGACTCAAGTGCTCAATGATGATCAACTACTACCTACTAAATTCTATACATATTGTTCTTATGTTATGGCCATTACCAAGGACAGCCCATTAATGATAATATAGCACATATAAAAGAGATGCATCATGATAAGAAGTTATGATAGACACAAGTCATCCCTACACATATAATGTAAGATATAGGATTAAGGATGTATCATGCCTCTCCACTTGGAAGCAACAGTGTCCCCAATGTTGAGAAGATATGGATTTTGTTCTAAGAATGTTACATCCTCCTATGTTATGTCTTCACTATCTAGCTTCTTCCACTTAATCAAATACTCGGTGATGACCCTTGTTATCAATCATTTATTGTGTGTCCAAAGGATGTATTTTGGTTCAGATGATTATTCCCTCCTCATTGATCTCGGGTAACTCTATTTTTTTATACCTTCTGTCTAATTAGCTTGTTCAAGTAAGAAACATGGAAGAATGGATGTATTCTAGTGACTCGAGAGAGTTCTTGTTTAGATGCTACATTACCAATCTTATGTACCACTTGAAAAGGGCCATAATACTTAGGTGAAATCTTGGTATCCTTCTTATGGTGTTTTAAATACATTTTTGATATGGTTTTTGTATTCATGTTAAAATAATATAAGTTAATGAGAGGAAAATAACACCAAGTAGATTCCTAACTTAGTTAATCGGGATAAATCATGAAAGGAAAAAGCTTAACTAATGTGCATCAAGAATTAAATCTAATGAGAAATGCAAACCTATCCTTTTATATTCAGATTTTACTTGTAATTGTATATACTCATTTGGTGAGCGAACGTAATTACGTGTGATCAAAGGAATACTCCAAGGAAGAGGAATAGATCTCACCAATATGGCTTAGTTGCCATTTTTGGTTCTTCTCTTACTACTCTTTTCCAAGTAGGAAATGAAAAATGTTACTTAATCAATAAGCCTTCCAAATAACATGAAAATGTTTTTATCATATGTAGATGTCTTATAAAGACATGGTGTAAATTGGGACAAGGTATACTACGTTCTTTATATAGCTTTACAATTTTGGAGAAGCTTGTAACATAGTGAATGTGGGATAAAGGTAAAGTAGAATTATAAAGGGATAAGTATGATTAGAAGATATTAATTAGATATTAGCAACTCATGGGAGTTGGAGGTGATTTAATTAATCAACTAGGATTAATTAATAGGCCAAATTAAGCTTATAGAAGCTATTTAGAGATTATTTAGAAGGAAATTAGTAGAATTTGAAGGGTTTGAAAGGGGGATTTAACTAATAAGAAGGTTTATTAGTTAAATATGAGATTGAAAGGATTAATTAATTAATAATGGTTAATTAATTAATTAAAAGAGGATTATAACTAATGAAGTGTCGTTAATTGGCATCCAGGATGAGGTATGAAGCTAGTTAATTAACAAAGTGTCGTTAATTAACCAAGACGAAGGGGAATGATAGCTAATTTGTGGAAAACCCACTAATTATAAAAAAATTATGGGAAAGATAATAATTCATGAAATTTTTGTATTAAAAGTGTGTATTCATATTTAGGTGTCTACATTTTTCCCTCTTTGATGTGATGTAGCATAAGTAACGACACTTCAAAGATAGTAGACAAGTTTATACAATTTGAAGGCATAGAATAAAAATTAGTACGATGGGTGATGCCCCTAAAGTTTTAATGGGGTCATATAAGAGGTCAGTTGATGCTCAAAAATAAGAAAAATATGATCACAACATAAGAATAAGAAATTACGGTGACTAGGATTCCAAGCTGCGCTTGGTTGGCCATTGTTAAAAGTTGATTGATTGAGAAAAGGGGAACCCGGGCCTCTTCGTGTAGAAGAAATAAGGGATGGGTAAGAAAATGATAGGTATAATGGAAGACAAGATAGATTGAGGATGGGGAGATCATGACATAGTTGACTTACCTTATGGCTCGAAAGTAGTTATTTATTTAATATAAACATACAACAAAAGTGTAAAATGACATGAAGAGCCATAATATTAATTTTTTTTCATTTCTAAAGGACTAACTCAAAGAAAAATACATAAAGCAATGCAATACGAGAAATTAAACAAGCAAACTAACAAACAAACAAGCACAAACAAACATACTCAAACAAACAATGTTCAAGAAAGTTGCACCAATTTTTTTATCCAGCTTCAGTTCCCAAATGTTTGAGTTATACAACAAGGGTTGAAATGATGCCCCAAGAAAGGATACATATAAGGGAATATATGGAGGACATATAAGTCCCATGAAAAAGAAACGTGCACTATGAAACTTCCCTAAGCAATGATATATGTAAGGGAAGACAAACATAATAAGCAAACCAACTTTGTTAATGAAGGAAGATCAAGATGATCCGCATGTCATGTGCTAGAACAAGAAAGCACTGAAGTAATATGTTTTGTAGGATAATTTTCATGTTTGAGGATGTTGTGTTGTGTGAATGTTTAGGATGTTTTTATGCTTTACCAAGTTTTTGGATTTTTGATGTTTTACCAATGTTTTCGATTTTTAAGGTTTTGCCACTGTTTTTGGATATTTTAAGGTTTTACTAATGTTTTTGAATTTTTGAAGGTTTTACCAATGTTTTTGAATTTTGGAGGTTTTACTAATGTTTTTGTATTTTCTAGGACTTGTGAATTTTTAAGGTTTTTAAAATTTTCCGAAGCTATATAAAGAAAAATGAAGATGCAAAGATGCTCCCAATGAAATATGAGAATATACAAGGGAAAATCCACACAGATATATATATATATATATATATATATATATAATAGGGTTATCCGAATCAAGACCAATATGGATAGGTTCAATGTAATGATGAAATCAAGCCAATGAAAGGCTAAGAATGAGAAAGCATGCCCTTATTATGAGGTGGCCAAGAAATAGATTATCAAAATAAGTAGAAGATTATTCATTAAAAGGGGACAAAGGTTCTCGAAACATAGTAAAAAGTCAATATTATACACGTGGATGTTATAAATGAAGAATAACAAAAATGTGAATGTTATGGAAGGATATGTAAAATGTAGCTAAAATAATGGTGATGAAAAAGTGGTGAGCCAAAGTAAAAATCATGAGACAAAATATGAACTAAAGAAAGAGTCGAACAAGGTCCAAATAATGCCGGTAACATGATAATCATGTTTTCTCATAGAGATCCAATGTGTGCATGTAGAAATGAATTACCTCTTGAAGGCAAGATTTAAAGAGGCAATAAGTGAAGAAACACTAGCTAATGTGGAGGAATGATTTATTTTGATAGGTGATTTATGAATAGAGAGTGAAAGAAGAGTCATACATTGCTCCGCTTCGGGTAGGCATCCATAGCCCGATAGGGATGTATCTAATTCTAGTGACATTATACCTCTATTGTCATCTAGGAATCCATGTACCAGAGAGAGATCTGGAAATACCCCATAGATATTTTTATATTGATTTTCTTTTCACTTTTGATTTTTGATTTTTGATTGATTTATTTCTTTCTCAAAATTATTTCATCTCTCTTGATCATTTTGATAAGGGTTTAAGGACCATTGATGGCTTGATGTAAGGATATGGAAGTTATTGTGATGATGACATTGGCTAGATTCAAAAATACACCCAAAAGTCTTCGCAACAAGTTTATTAGATGTATGAAAATGATATGATCTCTAAGAGCTCATTCATTCTTTAACTTACCAAGATTATGAAAGAATAAGGTCAAATAGATACAATAGAGATAAACGCCATAAAATGAGTGAAAATAAACCAACCAAAATATCACCAAAGGGATGAACATGATGGGAGACTTGCAGAGGAATATAAAAAAGGGAAGGAAATAACATCCATGTGTATGTAATACCTGATTGCAATGTTTGATCTTTGTACCTTTGATTTATTTGTAATGTTTTAATATTTTCTTATTTTTTATTTTTTTATTTTTGATGGTTTTTTTAAGGGAAAACCATAAGATATAATATTCTAATGAGGAAAATAATCTATGATAGGGTAGGAATAATATGATAGGATGGATACGAAATTTGTGACCAACAGTGTCACTCACGTGTGATAGGATCCAACAAAAATGTTTGTGATTTCTTTGATGAGGGATTATAGAAGCTTTTGCTTATTAAAAGTTATATTATCTCCAATCTTGATGATCATGGTGAGATCATACTCGATAAGTGATTATGAATTATCTTGAAACATGAATTTTGTAAGGGGAGCTTGAGTTCCCTATCCATAGAGTTTTACACTTTGCATAGCTATTGGTGTGAATTTTTAATCACATTTACAAATTAGATTTGTGAGTGTTGGATTTACATGTAGCTTTAGATCTCTTAGGGTTTTTATTTGAGCTTGGTAAAGAAACTATTGCTGTTTCATACAAGATAATGTGTGATTTGGTTGATCTCAAGAAGTTGGAGAAGGAAGTGGATGTTTGGGATTGATGATAGGAATTTTAGGAATGATGGTGGGCTTTCCATAGTTGTTGATAGAGGGATGATATGATGGATAGAGAGGATAATGTCCAAGGATTAAAGGAAATGGGCTACTAGGAGGTGGCCTAAGAATTGATGGTAATGGGATAGGAGGTGGCCTAAGAATAGAATATGATGGCCTATCCAGAGGTTTCCCATAGATAAAAGAGGAAGGGGTAATATGATGTGGCTTAAGTATAGAAGAGAATGGACTACACGGAGTTTATCCCTAGATAGAAGATCATGGGATACTATGGTGTGTACAAGAATAGAGGATAATGGGCTGCTCGGTGATGACCAAAAATAGAAGATGAGGAGCTATTAAAAAGTGGCCCACATATAGAGGAAGATGAAGGGATACCGAGAGGTGACCCAATGAGAGATTGTGATTGAGGAGGTGTGATAGATAAGGAATGGTTGGCTGATGATAAGATAGGAAGGGAATCAATGGATAGGCACATGAGAACTGGGATTCTCTACCCCCGAGTTTGCTCAGGGATAGTCCCTAGAAAGAGCCATCTGTTATCCCGTAAAATTGACAAGGGAAATTGTAGCGATAACCATACCAAAATTTTGTTCCGATCCCTCATTAGGGATCCCTTGCGTTCGAAACGTTGTAAAATCCCTTCTCGGGAAATATGGTTTTTTCGAACTTAGTCTTTTGAGCCTTTTTTGGCTGGGCGCATGAAATTGCTATGTAACACCAACTTTTGGTGCGCCCCCTTTAAAACCTTTGGCGCATGATTTTCAGTGTCAACACACCTTTTGGTGCACCAAAGTATGTTGAGCCTTCCCTGCGTGCACCAAGGCGCATGCACTTTGTATTGGCACAACTTTTGTTGCGCCATGTTTTGGTGCGCCAAAGGGCGCACATAACTTCATGTCGACATAGCTTTTGGTGCGCCAAAGGCGCGCTTAATTTCCTGCTGGAAAACGTTTTCATGCGCCAAAGGGCGCACGCTTTTCCCTGTCGACAGCAACTCTCATGCGCCCTTTAAAAAGTGGGTGGCGCATTTATGACCAGCTCACCTATATATATGTGTTTGCGCGCCCAAAATGTCATTTTCACTATTCGCTAAGCACGTGATTTTTCTGAGCCTGTCAGCCCCTGCCTCGTCGTTTTCAACGCCTTGTGGACCCGTTACAAGTTTTCGCTATTTGTCCAGGTGAGAGGTTCTTTTCTCTTTCTCATGTTTTGCGTTTTGGTTCTTTGTGCTTGGTGGTCTGGTTTTAGTTTGTGCCTGAAGTTTGAAATATCAAGATCCTCCTTCTGCTATCTTCCCATATCCCTCCCCCTCTGTCCAGATCTGCTGGTAGGGGAACCTATCTAAAAGCATGGTTTTATCTCCTTTTTGATGAGCCATTTCATTGCCCAATAACCCTGCTAAAACAAGTGAAGAAAGAAATGGAGAAAATCCTGTTTTTCCCTTGGGTGCATCGGTGTGTCCTACAACATCATAAACAATTGCGCCCCCATGGCGCATCTGTCCCCCTTGCAACATGATAAAAACCCGTGCCCTTGGCGCACCCATCTTGCCTGCTGCAATCGCTAAACTTGCGCTCCAATGGCGCGCCAACCTTCCTTGCTGCATCCCATTTCCATGCGCCAATGGCGCACCCAACATCTATGCAACACAAGCTTTATCTGCGCCAAGTACAAATCTTTGAAGGCGCAGGCGCATCCTCGATTACAATAACATCATGTTGTGTAAACATTTCATGCGCCGCGCCATGCTCCCTTTGGCACACGAAAAGTTCTTGTTACACAAACCTTACATGCGCCAAAGGGCGCACCAAATCCCAGTGCAACATGAAAAGTCTATGCGCCAAAGGGCGCATCCTCTCCCTATGTAACACAATGTTTTCATGCGCCCTTTATAAAATGCAATCTGCAGTTTGCATGCGCCATGCGCCTTTGGTGCCAGTTTTATCCTTGCAACACCCTCTTCCTGTGCGCCCTACCTATTTAGCCCTGTAAGCTGCAATTTTCATGCGCCCTGCGCCCTGAGCCTAAAAATCTCTAACTCTTTCTTCTGCTAACATTCCAATGGAAGATCAAATGGCTAATTCAACCTTTTCGGATTGGGTCTCGCTTCTTCTTCATGCAGATCAGCAACTGAGTTCGAAAGAACATATGTCTACATCCAGCAGGAGACCCACCAAACCGAAAGGAAAGGCTAAGCTTACGGAGGAAGAAATGAAATACAAATATCAGAGGGTCAGAATGCCCGAGTCACAGGCCGAATGCAGCATGGACGTCAGAGATTCAGAATTGGGGCATATCGACATGGAGGAATTCTGGGCCAGGACTCAGAAAGTTACAAGGAGTCCATGGATGGACAAATTGATCGGCAGTGCCCTGCACTTCGCCGGAGGAATCCCCGTCAGCACCGTCAACAATGAATTTATGATGGTGGTTGCCCAGAGTTACAATAAAGACACAAGGTGTGTCGAAAACAGCAAGGGCGAGGTAGTCATTAACCTCACTGCCCGTCATTTTGAGATCATACTCGGCATCCCTCACCACCGGCACTTTGTGGCCGTTAGCCAAGCAGAGTGCATCAAGGCCTGGGAAGACAATGAAGACCAATGTATGCAGCTAATGAACGAAGTATATCTGAAAAATAAGAAGGTGGTAACCCGGTGGCCCCAAATCATCCACCGCAGTGACTTCTCAGAAGAGCTCAGCGATACCATTACCTTCCTGAGCAGGGTCTTCGGGCTTTCTGACGCCCATTACTTCCATAAATGGATCGTTGCGCTACTTGGAAACAATGAACAAGAATTTTCCGATAAGCGTGGGATAGATGGCATCTTTTTGCGATGTGTTGACAAACCCCAGCAAGTAAAACTACTGGAAAGTTTTCACAATTCAGCCTGTGGAGGGCATTTCTCTTCCTCCGTAACTACACACAAGATCATTCGAGCCAGGTACTATTGGCCGACGCTCTTTCAAGATACAGCCACCTGGGTGGCAAAGTGTGAACCTTGTCAGCAATTCGTCGGCAAGCCCAAGTTGGCTGCCTTTCCCCTAAGGCCGGTCATTATCAATGAACCATTCAGGCAATGGGGAATTGATTTTATTGGCGCACTCAATCCTCAATCGAGTGCCGGACATAGCTATGTCCTTACAGCAACGGATTACTTCACCAAGTGGGTGGAAGCCATACCTGTCAAGCATGCCACTTCTGAGGTGGTTTGCAATTTCATTAAAGAAAATATCATTGTCAGGTTTGGCGTTCCAAACAAAATCGTTGCTGATAATGCTTCTAACTTCTCCTCACGAGAAGTTATTAGTTTTTGCTATGAATATGGGATAACTTTGGCTCACGCCTCAGACTATTACCCTCAGGGAAATGGTCAGGCGGAATCCAGTAACAAGAACTTGGTGACCATCATACGGAAGTTAGTAGATGAGAATCAGCGAATGTGGCACAAGTCTTTGTACGACGCTTTGTGGGCCGATCGTATTACTCCCAAGAGATCTCTCGGCATGTCACCTTTTCAAGTGTTATATGGCACTGATGCCGAGCTTCCCATTTCTGCGGAACTTCCTGCTCTGCGTTTGGCACGAGCCATCGAAGATGAAACTTTCCAAAATTCTCTTGAAAAGAGAATCATGTATCTGGCAGAACTTGAAGAAAAGAGAGTAAGGGTGGTCGACAGGATCACTGAACATCAGAATCAAGTTAAGAGACTTTTTGATAAGAAGGCCAAGCAAAGAGATTTTCAAGTGGGAGATCTCATCCTTTTGTGGGACAAGCGAAGAGAGCCAAAGGGCATGCACGGAAAGTTTGATTCCCTGTGGAGAGGGCCCTTCAAGATCAAACAGCTCAACGGAGAGAATAGCTTCTATCTCTCATATCTGGATGGAACCGAGCTCCCGCTTCCTTATAGCGGGTAGCATCTGAAAATTTTCAGGAAGTAGAGCTTGCTCTCTTCTTTGTACAGTTTGCTTTAGTTGTGTGTTTGCTTTCGTCGTGTGGTTGCTTTTGGTTTGTTGTGTGTTTCCTTTCTTCTCCCTCCAGTCGCCCTTGTTTTTGACTCTGTTACCCAATGGATAGGCACATGAGAACTGGGATTCTCTACCCCCGAGTTTGCTCAGGGATAGTCCCCAGAAAGAGCCAGCTGTTATCCCGTAAAATTGACAAGGGCAATTTTACCGATAACCATACCAAAATTTTGTTCCAATCCCTCGTTAGGGATCCCTTGCGTTCGAAACGTTGTAAAATCCCTTCCGGGAAATCTGGTTTTTCGAACTTAGTCTTTTGAGCCTTTTTTGGCTGGGCGCATGAAATTGCTATGTAACACCAACTTTTGGTGCCCCCTTTAAAACCTTTGGTGCATGATTTTCAGTGTCAACACACCTTTTGGTGCGCCAAAGTATGTTGAGCCTTCCCTGCGTGCGCCAAGGCACATGCACCTTTGTATTGGCACAACTTTTGTTGCGCCATGTTTTGGTGCGCCAAAGGGCACACATAACTTCATGTCGACATAGCTTTTGGTGCGCCAAAGGCGCGCTTAATTTCCTGCTGGAAAATGTTTTCATGCGCCAAAGGGCGCACACTTTTCCTATCGACGAGTAACTCTCATGCGCCCTTTAAAAAGTGGGTGGCGCATTTATGACCAGCTCACCTATATATATATGTGTTTGTGCGCCCAAAATGTCATTTTCACTATTCACTGAGCACGTGATTTTTCCGAGCACTGCCATTTTGCCTCATCGTTTTAATGCCTTGTGGACCGTTACAAGTTTTCACTATTTGTCCAGGGTGAGGTTCTTTTCTCTTTCTCATGTTTTGCGTTTTGGTTCTTTGTGCTTGGTGGTCTGGATTTAGTTTGTGCCTAAAGTTTGAAATATCAAGATCCTCCTTCTGCTATCTTCCCATATCCCTCCCCCTCTGTCCAGATCTGTTGGTAGGGGAACCTGTATAAAAGCATGGTTTTATCTCCTTTTTGATGAGCCATTTCATTGCCCAATAACCCTGTTAAAACAAGTGAAGAAAGAAATGGAGAAAAGCCTATTTTTCCCTTGGGTGCATCGGTGCATCCTGCAACATCATAAACAGTTGCGCCCCCATGGCGCATCTGTCCCCCTTGCAACATGATAAAAACCCGCGCCCTTGGTGCACCCATCTTGCCTGCTGCAATCGCTAAACTTGCGCTCCAATGGCGCGCCAACCTTCCTTGCTGCATCCCATTTCCATGCGCCAATGGCACACCCAACATCTATGCAACACAAGCTTTATCTGCGCCAAGTACAAATCTTTGAAGGCGCAGGCGCATCCCCGATTACAATAACATCATGTTGTGTAAACATTTCGTGCACCGCGCCATGCTCCCTTTGGCACACGAAAAGTTCTTGTTACACAAACCTTACATGCGCCAAAGGGCGCATCCTGTCCCTATGTAACACAATGTTTTCATGCGCCCTTTATAAAATGCAATCTGTAGTTTGCATGCGCCATGTGCCTTTGGCGCTAGTTTTATCCTTGCAACACCCTCTTTCTGTGCGCCCTACCTATTTAGCCCTGTAAGCTGCAATTTTCATGCGCCCTGCGCCCTGAGCCTAAAAATCTCTAACTCTTTCTTCTGCTAACATTCCAATGGAAGATCAAATGGCTAATTCAACCTTTTCGGATTGGGTCTCGCTTCTTCTTCATGCAGATCAGCAACTGAGTTCGAAAGAACATATGTCTACATCCAGCAGGAGACCCACCAAACCGAAAGGAAAGGCTAAGCTTACGGAGGAAGAAATGAAATACAAATATCGAGAGGTCGAGAATGCCGCGTCACAGCCGAATGCAACATGGACATCAGAGATTCAGGTGGGGCATATCGACATGGAGGAATTCTGGGCCAGAATCAAAAAGTTACAAGGAGTCCATGGATGGACAAATTGATCGGCAGTGCCCTACACTTCGCCGGAGGAATCCCCGTCAGCACCGTCAACAATAAATTTATGATGGTGGTTGCCAAGAGTTATAATAAAGACACAAGGTGTGTCGAAAACAGCAAGGGCGAGGTAGTCATTAACCTGACTGCTCGTCATTTTGAGATCATACTCGGCATCCCTCACCACCGGCACTTTGTGGCCGTTAGCCAAGCAGAGTGCATCAAGGCCTGGGAAGACAATGAAGACCAATGTATGCAGCTAATGAACGAAGTATATCTGAAAAATAAGAAGGTGGTAACCCGGTGGCCCCAAATCATCCACCGCAGTGACTTCTCAGAAGAGCTCAGCGATACCATTACCTTCCTGAGCAGGGTCTTCGGGCTTTCTGACGCCCATTACTTCCATAAATGGATGCTGCGCTACTTGGAAACAATGAACAAGAATTTTCTGATCAGCACTTTTGCTGGGGGGAAATTATAAGCAGCACCATCTCCGAGCAGCTACAACAATTCAGCACAACGGGAGTATTCCATATGAACTCCTACGTGGTCTACGCTGCAGCGTCGGAGAGGGATTATCCAGGCCTAACGAGGAGTGGAGTTTGGCCTCAGGTCAAGATATACGAGTAGCTCCTCCTCCTCCTCCTCCTCCTTCTTCTTCTTCTTCTTCTCTCTCTTCTCGACTTTCTTGTTGGAATGTCTAAAGTATGTTGATGCAAATGATGACATCATCCATGTTGCGTCATGGGATGATGTCATCCATCAAGTTGTCAAAAGTCAACATGACTTTTAGATATTTTGTAAATATCTTTGTAAATAGTTGTTGGCTCCTTTTTGCCTTCTTTCCTTCTCCTCTTCTATATATATTGGAATACTTGTTGTATTCAAGGAGGAATATCTTTCAGATGAAAAGTAGAAGTGAGGAGAAAAGACTTTGAGCTTTTGTAACAGAAGAAATTATCAATACAATATTTAGACTTTGTGTTGAATACGCGTGTTGTTTGCATCAGATCTTTCTTATGTCAGATCTATGTGTTTATTCTGTTAAATTTGCTTCTATTTTATTGTCATTTATTCATCATCAGTATTGCTTTGCTCGTTTATGCAAGTAGGTTTGGCTCTGTTTACTACCATTCCCAAAACATAAACCTTCTGACCTTTCTGCTTTGGAATTCATTTCTTTTCTTCCTTCGGACCTGCTCTTTCTTCATCCCCTCTTCCTTTCCTTTCTTTTCGCAGTCGGAAACACCCCTACTGGGATGAGATCCCAAACCCCCGAAGGCAGAATCTGTGAGACTTGCATAAGATTCCTGCTGGTAGAATAGCAATAAACTAGTTTCGCTTTGCTGACTCAAAGAGGGGCTATGCCCTGCACACTGTTGGCTCGTTTATCCATAGATCTGCCCAAGCGACAGATTTTCGGACCAACATGATTAAACATAGATTAAGATGTTTATATTTTACATTACATAACATGAAAAAGAAAATAATCGAAATATAAATGACACGGAACACCAAATTTATAATGGAAAAACACTGAAGGAAAAAACCCCAATCAAAATAAAGAACTACCGTATTAAGCATTTCACATAAAATTTTACGTAGCACTTCCACTTCACTCGTCGGTCTCATAGAATAATTGTAGAATGGTTTCTTACAATTACAAGACAATGATAATAACGATATTGCAAATTTGATCCGATATATCAATCCCATGAGGGATCATCCTATATATATAGGATGGTGAATTAGTCAAACCAATTCACTCTAATTATGAAAGAATGACCTAAAGTTTATTAAATAATTTTTTTAAAAATAGGTCGTGATGTGGTGGTCCACAAAACATATCCCCACTTGACATTATTACCCCAACGGTCCCCCTTAATGTTAAGTGGGAAAGAGAAAAAACATGTAAAATTGCCTTTTTCTAAAAAAGTATTTACAGATCCATAAATCATCAATGATGATTCAAGCTAGCATGTAAATAAGGGAAATCATATAGATCTTCCCATATAAAAATTCTTAGGACAAGTTCTTTACATATGAAGACTTATATCATATTATGGAGTTTTTATAAAACAAGGCATTCCCATGACTAATGTTTTATCAGATTTATAATTAAATTTACATAACATGAAAATTCACTTATCACAAAAGGGACGAAGTATTAGAAGTTTACAATAGGTCGTTAAGTGGTGGCATTGTCATGCACACTCCCCTCAATAAGTAACTCACGATAGGCCTAACAAGGCACGAAACTTACAAAACTTCACAACACACAATGGCTTGGTGAATATATTTTCAACTTGATCTTGATCAGGCAGAACTTGAGATCAATATCACCATTTAGGAAATTATCTTGAATTAAGTGCATATGAAATTATAGATACTTCATACTTTAATGTTGAACTAGATTGTTTGCAAGAGAAATGTAGCTCTGTCTATCATATAGAAGAGTATTGCTTCCTTTGATGCCTATATGTAGTTCATATAACAATATTTTTCAGCCACATAGCTTCTTTTGTTTCTTCCATACCACTTCTATACTTTTATTCAAGAGAACATGATAGAAAATGTTGGTTACTTCTTGCTACTCGAATTGATGGCACCTATCCCTAACTTGAAAAAATATCCGAGAATCATATTTTATATCTATAGCATCACCAACATGGTCAGAATCACAATATCCAAATAATTTTTCATCATCACAAGAAGAATAATACAAACCATAATTAATTGTTCCTTTAATAGATTTCAGAATTATTTTTGCTATTTTCCAATTATGCCCATAAGGATCTTGTATGAATCTAGAAACAACTCCAATTGCATATTAAATATTAATCCTATTCATAGTCAAATAAATTAGTCTACCAACTAATTGTCTATACAATGTAGGATCAAATTTATCGCATGCGAGTTTAGGATATAATTTCAAACCAAATTCAATAGGAACAATAACAGTTTACAATAAATCATGTTAAATATTCTAAGCAAATTAGTAGCATACCTTGAGATTCAGATGTAACAATGGATTTATGATCCTAAAATATAACCATGCCTAAAAACTTATTTAGCGAGGCCTAAATCAATCATTTAAAAATGTTATTTTAATATTTCTTTAATTCTAACAATTAAATTTTTATCACTACTAGTAATCAACAGATCATAAACATATAAGACAATAATGATAATATGATTTTGTTAAAATTTAACAAATAAATTATTATCATAATAGACGTTGAGAAACCAAGATCGTGAAAGAAACTATTAATTTTAGCATACCAAGCTCTAGGAGCTTGTTTAATGCCATACAAATATTGTGTCATCTTACACACAAATAGTTCCTTTCAAGTTTCTTCAAAACCTTTAGGTTGATGCATATAAATTTATTCTTTTAGGTCGTCATTCATAAATGCATTTTTAACATCCACTCGGTGAATCTCCTAGCCATTTCTATAAGCTAATGCTAGAAGAGTCCTAACAGATTCTCATTTTAGCTACAAGAGAAAAGGTTTCAACATAGTCAAGACTAGGTTTTGAGTGAAACCACAAGCTACTAACATTTCCTTGAATTTATCTATTTCTCCTACAGAGTTATACTTAATTTTATACAACCACCTAGATCCTACAATGCTTCGTTTAGAAGGAGGGACTAGTTCCCAAGTGTTATTTTTAATTAAAGTATTGTATTCATATTTCATAGCCTTGATCCATCTATCATCTTAATAGGATTCTTCAAAATATTTTGGTTCAACCTCATATAGGGTCATTAAGGCATGATAAGTATGTTGACTATGGGTTACCTTTCTTAGGCTAACAAGATGAGAGTCCTTAACAAGATTTTGATCCCATTTAGGAATCTTGGGATGCAACACATTTTAAGATGATTCCCCCTCAATCTCCATCACGTCTAGATCCATATTATCATCCTCTTGAAATTTTATTTCCATATTGTTAGGAGAAGGATTATCAGGATCTATTTCAGGAGAAATAGAAGAGGTTCCACAAGAAGTGTCATAGAAAGTTTTTTCTAAGACATGAACATTTATATTTTCAACTATGTCATGCTTGAAAGGGTCATAGAATCTTAAACCTTTTGTTTGAAAACCATAACCAACAAATATACATGAATAAAAGGTTGGATCAAGATTCTTCCTTTTAAATTTTGGAATGAAGATAGAAGCAGGACTACCAAATATTCTTAAGTGAGATATATCTAGTTTTTGTTTTGTCCATACTTCATGAGGTGTGGTTTGATGAAGATCTTTAGAAGTAACTTTGTTTAGGATATAGAAAATAGTATTCACTTATTCTACCCATATAAACTTAGGTGCATTTTTGGTATGAATCATAGTCCTAGACATTTCTAAAATAGTCATATTTTCCATTTTTGTATTGTCATTTTTTGTAGGGAATAGGAGTAGTTAATTGATTTGAAAATGATATGGTTTTTATCTACCTGATCTCGAGACCCCTATAGGCTTATTTTATTTTCCAACAAGTTGCTCCTTTTAAGTAATCAATTTAAAATAAATGCAAGAATGTAATGAAAATTGCACACGATTGATTACAGAGTTCGGCAATAGCCTACGTCTCTAGGTTCTTATCGAACCATTCCACTAGTAAAAATTTGTAAGTACAATGTTATTTCTTACAATAAAACCTAATGGAATTTCCACTTGCCTAGAATCACGCAAGTCCTTCAAATAACTTCCGATGATCGGTCGAATCTTTCTTCACCTTCCTAATGCGAGAATCCCCTTTAGAACTCAATCGGCCTTCCCAATGCTTCTCGGTGTCCTTTAGCACTTCCATCGATACTCCAGAACATGCAAGCGAAAATAATGTGGCTCAATGGGCCTATTGGGTAGTGTGATACTCCCAATCACAAATATTTAATCTATTATTTCCTAAAAAAATAATAGGGCAATAAACAATATTTTTCCTATACTAATTTTAAAGATTATAATATAGTTTGAATACTATATTAAAAATCCCTAAAAACTATTAAAAATTCCTAACCCAAATAAGATTAACAAATAATAATCTCAGTGTCTCTGTTTCTCGTTTACAATGCAAGGGCTCCCCTATTTATACCCAAATGGGGTCCTTAAAATAATTCCTTAAAATTTATCTAAAGGCTATTAAAATCCTAACCGTAGAATGTAGATGGGTTTATTTCCCCATAGTATGCGGATTGCATGATAAAGGGGATAAAATCCCACATGGGGTGGAATTTTTGTTTTGCTAAGGTATTTAATACCTTAGCCTCCCCTCCTTTCATGTGGACTTCTCCACGTATGGGCTTTGCATGCCCCACCGCTTCACCACGTGGTCATTGGCTTATCATTGAGGGGTTGGCGAATTATGTGTTAGCCAAGTATGTTTGGAGTGGTGGTTGGTTGGTATAATGCACCGGTTGTTTGATCGAGCCATATTCTGACCTATATGTTGAGTCTTTTGGTGTGATAAGCTCTCCAAGCTAGTATAAATAATACCGAGTAGGGATAATAAACTTGGTCAATTCTCAAAACATTACAAATTGAAATAACATAGTAACACGGTGAATAATTACAAGTGTAATATAAAATTCAAACATATAATACTATGATATTCAAAATGCAATATGGAAAAATTGTTGCAAGCCACGTGGTGGCTTGAGGACCCACCACGTTGGTGATAATACCATAGTCCTCACTGCCGCTGGGCTCCCCTCCATAACAAAATTTGAGCCTCTTGCTCCCATGAGCTATATCATTTTACAACCATCAAAGACCAGTGGTGAAAACCTCTTTGATTTTTCCAATGCCTTTTTGCCATGTGTCGCAATGCTATTGGTCCATTATTGACATGTTGACTAGAGTTGACTTTCTTGTTGACTGAACTTTGACCGACATAACTAGAGCTCCCAATGTCCTGTTTGTCGCGTTCTCATAGTCGATGGAAATCTCTCAAAAATATCTTCTACATTGACACCATTTATAGATGTTTAGGGAAATTTTGATATCAAAAATGATCCCCTGATCACACCTCCCCAATGAGAAAGGCTTTTGTCCCAAAAAGCTTATATTGGAACATTTTTCCATCCTGTCCTGAATCTAGAAACTCTGCTGCCACCTCGGAAGTACTATTGTAGTAGACCCTTTGGTCTCTTCCTCTACAACCTTCTCACTTTGAAAAATTTGTTATGATCTTTGACTTTGTATGCTATGTGCCCACGACGCTTCCACTATGCCATTTCGAGATCCGAATAAGATCTCCATGCCTCTATGGTGCAGAGCTTCCGATATCTAACAAGGATCTTCTTTAACTCTATAACATAGTTCCCGGCTCCTAGTTGATTTCATAGAATCCAAACTAGTTTGAAGGAACTTCATGTTACTTAGAGATATGATTGATCTGATGTCGGTGATGGAAAATGACTTGTCAAGTACCATCTTGCTACAGGGTCATAAGATAATCTACACAGAATGAATTTCCAACCTGATGTAACATCCCTTTCTAGAATTCAATGCCTCCAATGCATGATGTTAATCCACTTTCAAGACATCAAGTCTCCAATGCATGACGTTAAGTCTTATGATCAACTACTATTTGAAAGTGCGGTCAGAATTCCTTGACACTGAATGAAGTTCTGAGCTAATATTTTGAGATCTCCTTTCCAGAATTCAATGCCTCTAATGCATGATGCTAAGCCTCTTTCAAGACCACAAGCCTCCAATGCATGATGTTATTTTGATGATTAGCTACCATTCTACTACACGATCACAATGCCTCTACAAAGAATGATGATCCGAGTTGATTTCTCACAAGATCAAAAATGGTGAATCCATCCCTGTTGCACGGTTGCTACCTCTACACGGTACAAATCCTCCTATTGATGATGACTATCAGGTACCATTCTTCTACATAGTCACAATTCCTCTACATAGAATGAAGTTTTGACCTATTTTCATATGCCAACGGTGTTCAACTACCATTCTACTACACGGTCATAATGCCTCCACAATGAAATTTTGAGCTGATCCTTTGAGAGCTTCTTTTATTGACAAACTAATATCATGTACCATTCTACTAGATGCCCATGATGGCCTCTTCACAGAATGAAGTTTTGACCCGACGTCAATGCCAATGGTGATTCAGCTATCATTTTGTTGCATGATCACAATGCCTCTACACAGAATGAAGTTCGAGCTGACACCTATGAGCTCAACTATCTACACATGTGGTTGATAGATCTCCAAGCTTAATATGAGTTAAATCTTGTATCTAAGCTGTAACAGGTACTCACAAGCTGATTAGGAGATATGTTTGGAGTATTAATCAAATTTTCTAAGTAAGAAAATCCACTGAGTATGGTAAACCTTTCTCTCAGCATTTTCTCACAAAATATGATCTCTAAACAAATACTACATACTATTCATCAATCTAAATTATGCAATATATAATTGTAAAATTTTTGAATTACCCATTTTAAAGGACTTTCATTTTCAGGTATTACGGTCACGGGTTGAATTGTCAACTGGTGGTAGATTAATAACCTCTTTTGCCTTTGCAATAGGCTTCCGTTACATCTTTGGCTTGTCATTACTCTGATGGCAAGATGGATGCATTTTCCAATAATTTTCCACCCGATGCCCATTCCTCTGGCAATGAGCACAAAAATTTCTCTTAATATCCTTCTTCATGGATGAGGAACTCTTTCTACCATTTCTCGACTCTGTATGATGAGATTGGTCTTTTTGATTTTCCTTTTTCTTGATGAAAGACTTCAACTTCTTCATCAATAGCTTTCTCTTCCAGCATCTGGCCATAGAATGATTATGTAATCCACAAAAATTACATGGAAAGGAATTCCACATCTTTTGAAAATCATAACCATACTTCTAAAGCTGAAAAAGTGGATTAGAAACTTTATTTTGCTTATGATTATGGTAATAAACATGAGGTGGAATCTCATTACCTCTTCACTGATTTTTCTTACCAAATCCTTCCTGTGACAACAAAGCACAAATTTCCTTCTCAGAATATTTTTTTAGGACTATTGGGGTATTCTCTTTTCTTTTGGAAGCTTGTCTCCCATTAGCAGTCTTGGAGCAATATCCAATTTCCATTCCCACACTAGGATAACCCAAAACTACAAAACAAGGATGATCCTCATCCTATATTGGGTTAGATATGCCTTGGCCATTTTTACCAAGGCCTCTTCCATCAAATCCCATTTTATCTAATAATTTTGATCCAACGCATCTAGTATGATTTTAAAACAAACCAAATACCTCATTACCTGAATCTGAAATTGAATGAGAGAAAGAATATTCACATGGTCTCTGTATATGAAGTTGAAGGTATTTCCTTATTTTGGTCACCACATTGCAACCTTTACAAAATCTCATCCTGGGTTTGCAATTTTGATTTTAAGCAAGTATTCTCCTCTTCCAAGGAGTAATATATTGATCGAATGAGAGATTTCTCTTCATGGATTTGGTGATTATAAGCTTCAATTTCATCGAGCTTCACCTATTTAGATATCTTACCCATAGTGCACTTGTACCCTATTCACAAAAACTGAACCAACTACACCAACTTAAAGTAATCACTCGTTAATTATATTTACTTGAAATAAAATATGGACTTGAACCATCTCGATACTAACTTGATCAGAAAATGATCAAGTTTTTATTTACCTAATCTCGACCCCTATAGGATTATTTTATTTGCTAACAAGTTACTCCTTTTAAGTAATCAATTTAAAATAAATGCAATAATTTAATGACAATTGCACATGATTGATTACGGAGTTTGGTAATAGCCCACGTCTCCAAGTTCTTATTAAACCATTCCACTAGTAAATTTTTTTAAGTACAATGTTATTTCTTATAATAAAACCTACAATATTTTCACTTGCGATGCCCGGAGTATCGATCGTAGTGTTAAAGGACACTAGGAAGTGTTGGGAAGGCCAATCGAGTTCAAGGAGGTTATGCATCAGGAAGGTGAAGAATGATTTGACTGATCATCGGAAGTTCTTCAAAGGACTGGCATACTACTAGGCAAGTGGAAATTCCATTAGGTTTTATTGTAAGAAATAACATTATACGTATAAATTTTTACTATTGGGAATGGCTTGATAAGAACCCGAGACGTAGGCTATTACCGAAATCCATAATCAATTGTGTTCAATTGTCATTACATTCTTCCATTTATTTTAAATTGATTACTTAAAAGGATCAACTTGTCAAGAAAATAAAATAAGCCTATAGGGGTTTGAGATCAGTAGTTAATTCTCGTTGAATCCCACATAACACACGTAACTCATCAAATGTTTTTCTAATATACTCACCTCCATTATTAGTTCTAATTATTTTTATTTTCATATTAGAAGCATTTTCAAAAAAGGATTTGAACTCTTGAAATTTAGATAAGACATCATACTTTTTCTTAATAAAATAAGACTAGCTCATCCGAGGGAAATCATCAATAAATCATACAAAGCATACAAAGCTCCATTGAGAGAAGGAAATTCAATTGTACCTCTCACATCACTATGAATCAACTCTAATAGATGAGATGAATTTGGATCATGATGTTTATGAAAAGGTTCAACATTTTTTTACCACACAAGCAAATTTCACATGTTTCATGACCAAATTTCATCTTAAGGAGACCAATTACAAGATTTAGTCGATACATTTCATACCAAATTTGAAAATAATTTCTAGAAGAAGAAAAAAATTAAGATTCAAAAACAAATCCATCAAAAATATATAGACCATTTTTTTGTATACCAGATGTAATAACATTATTGAGTTCATCTTTTACATACCATTTATCTTACAAAAATACCAATTTATATTTTTATTTAGTTAATTGAGAGTAGGATAAAAGGTTCTTTTTTCAATGAAGAACATAGAAGACATTCCTAATTATTCCATTTTTAGTTTAATATTTCCACAACTTACATATCTAATGATGGAATTATACCCTAGATATATATTTTCCTCACATTTTACAACATCTGAGAGGATACTAGAAATATAGGTCATGTTCCTAGAGGAACCACTATCTAGAATCCATTCATTATCATTTTAGGAAGAGAGAGTAGTATATAGGGAAATACAATGCTCAACATTATTTGCATGATTTTACTTCTGCTCTTTCTTTTGATTGTTAAATTTACTATTTTTAGTATTTTACATGACAATAAGATTCTTTATGACCAAATTTTCCACATTTTTACATGTGTCATTGATTTTTAATTTAAAATTTTGATTTTTTCTAATAGAATTAGATTTAGGATTGGCTTTAAATTTTGATCTAATATTAGATTTATGATTAGGATTGATATTATTCCTATTTTGAGAAGGTTTATGATTTTGAGAGAAAATTCTTGAGAGGTAGTCTCTTTTGAATCAAAATTCTCCATTACATGTTCTTCTTGAATTAACAGAGAAGACAGAGTGTCTAGATCATGTAAATCATTCTCATTCTAATATTTAGAGTTAAGGATAGAGATATAGTTTCTAAATTTTTCATGAATATTTATCTGAATGATAAAATACATAATATTATCCTGAAACAATTCATAATTAAATCCATCCAATTGAGATTTAATGTTTTTAATTTTAGCGAGTAATTAAAAAATTCTCATCCCCCTTCATGGGAGTTGTAAAGAATTATAAAATTAGTTTAATTATCATGGAAATATTATTACCTTCATGCATAGTTTCTAATTGTTTCTATGCGTCACAGGAGAATCCATTTGACATATATAAATTAAAAAATCATCTCTTATACTTTTCAATTGGATTGATTAGGCTTCATGTAATCTTTGAGAGAAGGTATTAAGGTTTTGAGTTTACATGTCTATTGGTGCGTCATTTTTCCACATCAGTTACAAGATCCCATAATAATCTAGCCATGAAACAGATTTTAACCTAACTCTCCAAATACTATAATTAGTTCCATTTAATAATTGAGATTTATCCTTTGAGAAACTAACATTACTAACCATTTTAAACTAAATTTAAAAAGAGAGTGTAGAGGATTATAATCTTAAATAAAATGGATTTATCTTGATAAAAAAATATCCAACCAAAGTTCAAGAACCAAGGAGGAAGCCTATAGAGCACAAAAACAAGACATGGAAGACTATAGAGAAGATCGAAAAATTTATTAACTTTTCAAATTTTGACACCCATGCTACAAAGAAAATTTAAATCCATGGTATAAAGGAAAAGGAACCCAAAATATAAAGAAATAGAAATCCGTGGTACATAGAAAATGAAAATCCATAGACAAAGAGAAATAAAAAACACAGTCAACAAGCACATGTGTTGACCTTCCAGAAATTTTCCAAGTAGATGAGCCTAATGGATGTAAGTCTATGGAATTAACTAAAAACTATATATTTTTAGGTCTGGCATCTTTGAGGAAGAAGGTAAAAACACACAAACAAAGGGGGCAACATGCATCACAAATCAAAAGCAACACAAGAGGGCACTCATCAGCCTTCTAGTAAATTTTATTGTAGATTCCCTGATGAATGTGAGGACCCCAAAATTTAATAAAAACAAATAGATTAATGGGTTTATAACGGGGTGTACAAGTCGTCGAATACTTGGAAAACAAAAAAAAGGTACATGCGATAAAAGATATAAAATATAAACTACAAAAATAAAATACATGTGGTGCTTAGCTATTAACTTGCACTTCACAAGACAACAACCAAGTATGAAGACCAATTAATAGTAAAATAGACCGTATATATGTGTAGTTAACTTAATGGTTCACTTTTCACACTTTGAAATGGTTATGACAAAGGAAAAACAAAATTTGAAAGAACGTGGACACATTTTAACTTTTCACATCCGAATAACTCGACAAAGTTTTAATATAAAGAGTATAGAAAATGGTGGCTTAATGTTATTGGTTAACCACTAACATGTTTAACAATAGACTGAAAATGTGAAATTTGAAATGAATTAGAGCATTTTTATTTGATCGAATTTCACATTAGACTAAAACAAGATAAAAAGGACTGAATTTGTGAAGATCATGGAATAACCTTATTGGTTTGCACTTCGCAACTAAAAAAATATCTATTAAATCTCGACACAATGAAAATACATGAAATTTTCTTATTGGCTAAATCTTTGCAACTTTCAGAAGGATCTATTAAATCTCTGACATAGTGAAACTACATGGAATTTTCTTATTGGCTAAAGCTTCGCAACTATCAGAAGGATCTATTAAATATCCGACATGGAAAAACTACATGGAGCTTTATGATTGGTTATAACTTTGTAAATATATATGGAACTTAGCATTGGGGTGGACTTAGAACCATGTATTTAACCATATTCTAAGGAAAAATTTTGTGCCCACTAGAAAAGCCCCAAAAAACAAAGCAAGCTACAAAATAAAAGTGCTTATTTTAAATAAGTCACACAACTATAACAACTATAAAAAAGTGAAAAATATTTTAAAAACCTATAGAAGATTGTGAAGAACCAAGAACAAAGAACCAAGGTTATAGAAACATAGATTTATGCACAAAAATGTATAGGCAAGATATAATCAACGAATCGACCAATATTCATATTTTTGCTAGAAAATTTAGAATTTTGAACCTGATTAACTTGAAGTCGATGGTGGAACAACTAGGGTTTCATAGATCTAAAAAAATTTAATTTTCTTCACCTTGTAAATCAAAAACATCCAGATCTATCTCTACACAAGAATAACCACCAGCTCTAATACCATGTTAGGGAATTAACAAGAATGAATACCTAAAAAATTATAAATCCATAAAATAATTTCCAAATATTATAGATTCTTAAGTGCAGTGATTAACCATAGATTAAGATGTTTATACTATACATTAAAAAACATGAACAAGGAAATAATAGAAATATAAATGACACAGAACACCATATTTATAGTGGAGAAACCCGAAGGAAAAAACCCCACTCATAATAAAGCACTTCCTGTATTAATAATTTCATATAAAATTTTACCCAAAGCACTTCCACTTCACTCCTCAGTCTCACAAAATAATTACAAAATGTTTTCTCGTAATTACAATAGAATGATCATGATGATATTACAAATCTGATCTGATATATCAATCCTGAGAGGGATCATCCTATATATATATGATGGTTGAATCGGTCACCTTTGTTTCACACTAATTGTGAAAGACATACCTAAAGTTTATTAAATAAACTTTTAAACAAAGGGTTCATGAAGTGGTGGTCCACCAAAAGGTATCCCCACTTGAAATTATTAACCCAACATCAACCTCTTCCACAAAATACATGGATACATCGAGCTCAAAATATAATCCTTTCTTGTGATCCTCTAGAGAAATTTCATCATGTATCCCCATGAATTCTTTGATTCCTTATTCATTCTAAAATAAATTGATTAGTATGGGTTGTTGTTGGTCAATGGTAGAAGGTTGATTAGAAGAAATGGGTCCAACAAGTGTTGAAGATTTGTAATATGTTTGATGATGGAGATGATGGGAAGGTTTTACCTTATTTCTCCCACAAATGAATTTGATAGTTCTTCAAAAATATATCTTAGCACCTCATTTCTTGTGAATTTTTTGACGTGGATGTAAACATCAGTTTTTAGAATATTGATGAATATAGAATAAGGAATGATAAAAATGACCTAGGGGCCAAAGAGGGATTAGATTTTTATTGATAGAAGAAGATAACTTAAGAGATGAAGTATATTTGTATTTGGATGTCTCGCGAGTTTAAGAAGATGTGGATTTGGAATAGGTTGGCATAGGTTTTCCTAGAAGATGGCATAGTGCATGTAGATAAAGAGGATCATGTATAACGTAAGTGTATTGTGACATTGGGGTCAACTTAGATGATTTATTAGAGGAATTTTTAGTTACATGGATCTTTAAAAGAGGAATACATCATTGAGGCAACTAATAAAGGGGTTCCTACGGAGAAAGGGAGGATCATGACTCAGGATTCAAATTAGATGAATGATTGGAAGAATTTGTGGTGACACAAATCCTTAGAGGAGGAAAACTTCATTTATTTGATTGATTACTCTTTAGAATAAAGTTAATTAGATGAGGCTCAGGAGACTAAGGATAATCAAAAGAATAGAATGGATTAGAATAATCAGAAGGATATGACTGATGAGAAGGATAAGAAGAATAAGATTGATGAAGAGGAGTAGAAGGATATGAATGATTAGGAGAATCAAAATCATGCCATAGACTAGAAGAATCTGAATCATACTTTGGATTAAAAGATGAATGTGGTGAAGTGGATAACATAATAGGTTCCTTAGCATGAAGAACCAATTGAGGTTTAGTCGTGATGGGCATCATTTGATGTGAATTCCTAGACCTAGGTTGTGGGGAAGTGGAAGATAGCATGGGTTCTTTAGTGTGAATAAAAAATCAAGGTTTAGTCATGATAGGCATCACGTCATGTGAATTTCAAAACCTAGGTTCCTTATTTTCATAAATTTGAGGAACCATGTGGTATTTAGTCATGGTTAGCATTGTTAGGAATAAATTCCTATACCTATATTGCATGATTTAAATCCTTCAAATGGAAGGAATTTCCATGTTGATTTAGGTACCATAATGGCATCCAAATATACATTTTGAAAATATGGGGATTCTCATGTGATTTATGAAAAGAATATAAGGAAAATAGACATCGTAATGACACAATTTTGACATTCTAAGAAGGTTGTGGAAAACAAGTTACATGTGTGAATAGTCAAAATGGTTTATTAGAAATGTAACAACACAATTTCAACACTTAAATTGAAGTTTTAAACAAATAATATTTAAGTATTACATATGGATTGATATCAATTCGACAATGTAACAATACAATTTCAACACTTAAATCAAGTTTAAAACAATAAGGTTTATGTTTTGAAAAGGTTGATCTGATGTGCGAACCGTATCAATATAATTTTAACACATAAATATTATTTAATAAAAAAATATTTAAGTATCAAAAATGAATTAATACAATGTGAGCATCGTAATGAATAAAAAGTAATAATTATCCTAAAAGTGAAATGTCCCAATGTTGGTTTCAAGAAAACCACCAAATGTGAAAAGTGTACCAACACTTTCAACACTTAAATCAAGTTTGTAAGGAAAAACGGATTTAAGTGGGTGTAAAAGAGGTCAACACAATTTTGGCAGTAATTCAAGTTGTTTTTTTTAACCAATAATGCAAAAAAAGAGAAAGGTAATTTATGATTGGGGATGAAAAGTACGTTGTGCAACTTTGGTAGAGTTTCTCCTTTTTCGAATAATAAGGTAGAAACTAGGAAAAGTTTTTCTATGTATGATTCATGATAAAAGATATGAGGTGTAAATTTGATGGACTTTCACTTTGTTATAAAAATAATGTTTTAACTTTAAGTATTGCTTTGTAATGTCTCTTTGAAATTCATAAATAAGATATGGTAAAGTTGGCCCCAATGCCAAATGGCTCCCTAGGATTTTGTTCTCAACACTCACCAATATCTTGTCTAAGAGAGGTATAATTTTTTAGAATAAATTCTAAACAAAGGACCATTACCCCACAATAAAATTAATGAACAAGGTCTCATACGGATAACTTATATCACTCCTCGTGGGTTTTTCTAGTCAATTAGGTGATGGTGAACTTCTCATTTTGTCAACCAATTCCCTCAATGTGTTGACTACTTTGGGGTTCCTATGGTACTTATCATAATGAATTTTATGGATTAATCCAAAGAACTTCCCACATTTTAAAGTGGACAATTTTTATACATTATCCAAACCTACATATAAAGTGTGAATGAATGATTCATTCTTATATTGATTTAAAATGTGGTTTTGAATGCCTTTGGCAACCTGCACACTGATGTATTAATAATTATTTTGATTTTGACTTTGAAAATTGAATGGTCATGTAATCAAAACATTAGTATTTTTCCATACAAACCACAATGTTTAGGAAGAGTATCGCATTCATTTTGTATTCTCAAAATCACTTGAAAGTGTAAGAGAAGAGCATACGCAAATTTTGATCCAACTTAAGAAAATGAGAAATCTTGAGTTAATGACAACTAAGTGCTTAGAAAGATTGATTTTTAAACAACTCAAATGATTAATTTTTTCATGTAACTCAAAATATTAGAATGAGGATCAAGGTCATTTTTATTCTCAATATCACTCGAAAGCACAAGATAAGATCATATGTAACGTTTGATCCAACTTAAGTAAATGGAAAAACAAGTGTAATCAAAGCATTTAAGTGTTAAAAAGTGGTTTGTAAATAACAACTAAAATGATTTTTTTTTCATGCAACCTATAAAAATATCAAGTGTTATCCATATTTCTAAATGAAAATCAAAATGTTATAAAAACATCCAAAATCATTTTCATTTCTTATTCTCAAGATCACTTGAAAGCATAAGAGAAGAGCATACGTGGTTTCGATGAATTTATAGCAAAAAAGGAGATTTCCAAAAAATATTTAAAATGTTAACACCATTTCTAAACAAATGAAAACTATAATGTTATAAAAATATCCATAATCATAGCCATTTTTTATTCTCAAGGTCACTCAAAAGCGCAAGAGAATATCATACGTGGTGTTGACCAAATTAAAATGAATCTATTTTGATAGCACATATAAAAGAGGTGGGTGCTTTGTCAAAATTGAATTTTGGTGGGAAAAAATTAACCTTTTTGCAATCTTTGGGACATTTTTTTGACATTTTTTGAGTATAGGTTAAATGCATTCTCATGATTATACTTTCCACTATTTTAATATAATAAATATGCCAAAAACTATAAAAAGATTTGTTTCAAAAAATACAAAAAGATTTGTGTCACGTAGAACTACAAGAAGATTTGTTCCACGTAGAACTAAACATAGAATAATTAAAGGAGTTATTTACGTTCGAGCAAGTTTTCGAAATACCATTGTTACTGTTACAGATACACAAGGACAAGCGGTTTCTTGGTCTTCTGCCGGTGCTTGTGGATTCAAAGGCACAAAAAGACGTTCACCATTTGCTGCTCAAACTGCAGCAGAAAATGTTCTTTTTACATTAACGGATCAAGGTCTTCTGAAACAGGCAGAAGTTTTGATAAGTGGACCTGGTCCGGGGAGAGATACAGCATTACGAGCCATTGCTCAAAGTAGTGTACTACTGAGTTATGTACGTGACATAACTCCTATGCCACATAATGGATGTAGACCTCCCAAAAAGAGACGTGTGTAAGAATTTAATTAATTTTAAGAGAAAGAAATGATGAAATTATCTATTCAATATAATAATTATGATTCAGGATGAAATATTAGTCTCTATTAAGAGACCACAATTGGTGTGCGTCGAATCCAGAGCAGACAGTAAGCGTCTCCATTATGGCCGTTTCACTCTATCTCCGCTTCGCAAAGGTCAAGCTAATACAATAGGTAGTGCAATAAGAAGAGTTTTACTTGGAGAGTTGGAAGGAACGTGCATCACATGTGCCAAATTTGAAAACATAACACATGAATATTCTGTGATGATAGGTATCGAAGAATCGGTACATGAGATTTTGATGAATCTGAAAGAAATTGTACTTAGAAGTGATGCCTACGGAATTCGTGAAGGTTCTATCCATATCGTTGGACCAAAAAAAGTAACCGCTCAAGATATCATATTACCACCTTCTGTCAGAGTAATTGATACTACACAACATATAGCTAGTCTAAACAAATCTATTAACTTAGATATATTATTAAAAATTGAAAAAGGCCGCGGGTATATTATCCAAAATCCAGAGAATTATAATTCTCAGGATGGAATTTTTCCTATAGATGCTGCCTTTATCCCTGTTCAAAATGTAAATTATAGTATTCATTCCTATTGGAGTGGAAATGAGATACAAGAAATTCTTTTTCTTGAAATATGGACAAATGGAGGATTAGCTCCTAAAGAGGCACTTTACGAAGCTTCTCGTAATTTGATTGACTTTTTCCTTCCTTTTATGCGTGCAGAGGAAGAGAACATCACTGAAACAAAAAGTCTAAGTGATAATATGACTCCTTCCTTACCTTTATCGCATATATCGACTGATACTAAGAGAATCGTTTTCGACCAAATGTATATTGACCAATTAAACTTCTCGACTCGGATATATAACTGCCTCAAAAAGGCTAATATAAATACATTATCGGACCTATCAAATTATAGTCGAGAAGATTTAATGAAAATTAAAAACCTTGGGGAACAATCTGTCAAAGAGATATTGGAATTTCGTAGAAATATTGGAATTGATTAACCCGTAAATCGGGTTTAGGTTCATGAAATAGTTCCATTTTATTTATCTATTAATTCCCTTTTTTCTAAGTTTGTTTTGAAAGTAATTGCAATAAATCCATTTGCAATCAATCTTTTACATATTTATTACAAAAAATTTAAATATATCTAAAATAATATATCTAGGGAGAGATCATTTGTCTTGAAGCAACTACTCCCTAGATATAGGAACAAAAGATTTCTTTACAGATTAATATATTTATTATAAATTAGATCAAATTGGAAAAGACCTAGAGTTAAAGATTCATCGATAGGTAACGTTGCCCCAATACCTAACCAAAGAGCTACTACGGTACCGATTAAGAATACTGTTGTAGCTACTGGACGACGAAATGGATTTTGAAATTGATTCACATTCTCCAAGAAAGGGACTGTCAATAGTCCTGCAGGTACTGAAGCCATTAAAAGGACACCTAATAATTTATTAGGTACTGTACGAAGTATTTGAAATACGGGGAAAAAATACCATTCTGGTAATATTTCCAAAGGAGTTGCAAATGGATTTGCCGGTTCACCAATCATTGATGGTTCTAGAACCGCTAAACCTACGGTACATGCAATAGTACCTGAAATTACTACTGGAAAAATATATAAAAGATCATTGGGCCAAGCTGGCTCTCCATAATAATTATGTCCCATGCCTTTAGCTAATTTAGCCCTTAATACAGGATCATTCAAGTCAGGTTTCTTTGTTATTCGGATAAGTAAATTTTTATGAATCTATCCCCCGAAAGAACCGGACATGTCAATTTTGATCATCCGGCTCGAGCAATAACTTAATTAAAAATGATGAAGGGCGTATCATCAGAATAAGAAAGATCTATGCCATTCTTTATGATTTTGTTATTTCGTATTAAATAAGTGCTCAGTATCCAAGTAAGTTCACAAATTAAATCATGGTTAATATGCCTTTTGGACCATCTTATTCCTTGTAATCCGTGTTTATCCCGACCTACATAATTTTTTTTGCAATACAAGGTATTGGCTTGTTACTGATTCGGCCTTTCTCCTTCCTTAGACCCCTTCTTTTACTCCGATAGTTTACCCTATTTAAATGCAAGGGAAATGCATGCATTTTCAGACTATGAAAAGAAAAGGATAAGCAATAAGTAAAACTTATTACTGTTATTACCATTATCTGGATTTCACGGAGCCTAATTTGGATTCGATCATAGAAATAACTCTCTTGGAACGCAACAAAGTTACCAATCCCTTTTACCCAGGTTCTAAACTTCCTTTTTTTGGGAAGAAAATTGGGACAGAGACATATTTGTGATTCATGGCAGATCGAAAAATTAATCTGCACGGCCTAAGCAATAGTTCAAGTCACACACTCCCATAATCTCTTTTCTCCATCTGAGATGAGTATCTACTTAAATTCTTTGTATTGTATTAGATAAAGTATTGTATTAGATAAAGAATACTTAAGAGAAAGTAGAAATCCGATAAACATGGTTTATTATTTCCATCTTCCCAATTATATGGAAGAATAAATATTCGCGGCAATGATATATCGTTACTGTTACTAAAGAGAATAGGTTTTGAATACTAATTCAAAATGTAGATGTCCTTTCTATAAAGGACCTGAAATACCCTGCTTGCGGATCATTAGAAAGTGCATTGACATAAATACAGCAGTAAGAAGGGGTAATATGAAAGTGTGTAAACTATAAAAACGAGTCAAGGTAGATTGACTCACACTAACACTTCCACGTAATAATTCTACCAAAGGAGATCCTATTAAGGGAATAGCCTCAGGCACACCAGTTACAATTTTTACTGCCCAATAACCAATTTGATCCCAGGGCAAAGAATAACCAGTTACACCGAAAGATACGGTTAGTACAGCTAGAATTACACCCGTAACCCAAGTGAGTTCGCGAGGTTTTTTGAATCCACCTGTTAGATAGACACGGAATACATGCAAGATCATCATAAGAACCATCATACTTGCCGACCATCGATGGACCGATCGGATTAGCCAACCGAAGTTTACTTCAGTCATTATGTATTGAATAGAAGCGAAAGCTTCTAGAACGGTGGGACGATAGTAAAAAGTCATAGCAAAACCAGTAGCTACTTGTACCAAAAAACAAGTAAGTGTGATTCCTCCTAAACAATAAAATATATTAACATGAGGAGGAACATATTTACTAGTGATATCATCCGCAATCGCCTGAATTTCGAGACGCTCTTCGAACCAATCGTATACTTTATTGAGATAGGTAAACTCAAATTCCCCCTCTGAAAACCGTACATGAGAATTTCCTTTCATACGGCTTAAACAAGAACACCCAAATACCTTTACAAACAAAGGTATATCCTTTGTAAAATAGAAAGATGCTTCATACTTCATTCCTTGGGAATATGAAGAATAGGATTCATAATAATCCATTATTTCCTACAAAAATCAGTAATAAATTTAATTGTATAGTGCTCAAATTTCAAGTTGGCTCGTTCTTGAATACATCGCTATAGGCCTTTTGAACGATCTTTTATCCTATTCGTGATCACCTAGATAACAACTAGTATGGACGATCAATAGGAATTATCTTGTCGGGATCTCAATAAATGAATAAATCTAAACCTCAGATTTAAATTTTTACCCCGATGATTTTTTTCATACCCAAAAGGTCTCATGGGTTATAACCTTTAAATTTCATTACTACTCACTCATCATACTAACTAAGAGAGATGAGATACTTTCTCATTCTTCAGTAAGAGTAAGCATAAAAAGGAGGAGATATCCTCGATTTCTAATCGTACTGCTTCCAAATTATTAAATCCAAATTATTAAATTATTGGAAGCCTAGTCACGAGGTATAAATAACAGGTATAAACCAGCAGGTAGAAACCATAGTTCAGATTTTCTTGAATATATTTATTCATATACCTCGTGCTCTGAATATTAACTATTGGATCAATATCCAACGAGGTAGGAGGACCATCTTTATGAAGACAACAGACTAGTTTTCTGTACTAGAATAGAGATCCATTTTAACAAGTCGCACACCCATATTCCAAAAATCCTTAGATAAAATTAAAATTAATTACACGATCAAACTACCAGAACGTTATAATATATAAACTCAAGTTATTAATAAAAAGCTTTCCTTACTTAGTTTTTTTTCTTCTTTTGGATGAGTTCGGGATCCGGGCGGATCTTCTAGTTTATCTAGACCCAACTAACTGGAATTCCGTTCAATAAAACAGAAGAATTATAAATTTCCGAGATAATAGATAAGAATACTGCAAATAAAACCATTGCAGTGCCCATGAGAGGAGCAGTTCCCCATCCGGGAGCTACTTTACCAGATTCTGTATTAAGTGGTTTTAAATAATTTCCTACACTAGTTCGTATTGGCCCGGTTCTAGAAGTATCATCAATAGTCTGTGTAGCCATAAAACAATAGTATTGGTTGAGATCTATTAACTTTGTATACTATTAATGTATATATACATACATATAATTATCTATCAATGGAAACTGCAACCTTAGTCGCTATCTCCATATCTCGTTTACTTGTTAGCTTTACTGGTTATGCCCTATACACCGCCTTTGGGCAACCCTCTGAACAACTTCGAGATCCTTTTGAAGAGCATGAGGACTAGTTGAAATAATGACCTTCCCGATTGGGAAGGTCATTATTTGATTATATTATAATTATAAGAAGTAGGATTTGAAGAAAAAATTATTTTCCTCCTCTATCCGGAACTTTTGGGGGTTCTCGGAAGAAAATAGCGAAAAAAATTATCCCTAAGGTCGACACCAAAAGGAATGTATAAACCAATGCTTCCATAGATTCGATCGTAGTTTGCAATTACGGATATAGCTTTCGTACTAATTACAACAACATTTTCTTATATTTTTTTATTTTTAAATGAATATTCACTGACATGGAATCTCTCTCTCTCAATATTTATTATTGATCGGAGCGACGCTATATTATACCACTTGTTTTTTAGTAGTTGGATCTCCCAGTTTTTGGAATGCCCCAAATTCCACTTGGGCATCCAAATCGGGGTCAATACCAGCGAAAACATCTCTGAATAGGGTTCTAGCACCATGCCAAATGTGTCCAAAAAAGAAAAGAAGAGCAAATGTAGCATGTCCAAAAGTAAACCAACCCCTTGGGCTACTCCGAAAAACACCGTCGGATTTCAAAGTAGCACGATCCAATTCAAAAATCTCGCCTAATTGTGCACGCCTAGCATATTTTTTGACTATAGTAGGATCACCAAAGCTAACCCCGTCAAGTTCACCACCATAGAACTCAACAGTTACACCTACTTGTTCAACACTATACTTTGATTCTGCTCTCCTAAAAGGAACATCGGCTTTTACAATTCCTTCTTCATCTACTAGAACAACTGGAAATGTTTCGAAAAAGGTAGGCATACGACGTACAAAAAGCTCATGTCCCTTTTTGTCTTTAAATATAGGGTGTCCTAACCAACCAAAAGAAATTCCATCCCCATTTTCCATCGCACCCACCTTGAATAACCCTCCTTTATTTGGATTATTCCCAATGTAATCATAAAAAGCAAGTTTCTCAGGAATTTTTGACCAAGCTTCTGATAGACTTAGATTCTCAGCCAGACCAGCACGAACCCGTCGATCTATTTCTTGTTGGAAGTATCCCTGATCCCACTGATAACGAGTAGGACCAAATAATTCGATCGGAGTGGTTGCGGAACCATACCACATTGTCCCTGCCACGATGAAAGCTGCAAAAAATACAGCAGCAATACTGCTAGATAAGACAGTCTCAATATTCCCCATACGTAATCCTTTGTATAAACGTTGGGGAGGACGAACACTGAGATGAAATAGACCTGCTAATATACCTAATATACCTGCTGCAATATGATGAGCAGCTATTCCTCCTGGAACAAAAGGATCAAAACCTTCAGCTCCCCACGCCGGACTTACAGGTTGTATATTTCCAGTTAGTCCATAAGGATCAGACACCCATATTCCAGGGCCATACAACCCCGTTACATGAAATGCTCCGAATCCGAAACAGGCTGCTCCTGAGAGGAATAAATGAATGCCAAAAATCTTAGGCAAATCTAAAGAAGGTTTTCCTGTACGGTCATCACAGAATACGTCTAGATCCCAATATACCCAATGCCAGATAGCTGCTAAAAAGCATAAGCCAGAAAACACAATATGTGCTCCGGCCACACCTTCATAGCTCCAAATACCTGGATTAGATACAGTTTCTCCAGTTATACTCCATCCACCCCACGAATCCTTTATTCCTAGACGAGTCATAAAAGGTATAACGAACATACCTTGTCTCCACATTGGATCAAGAACAGGATCGGATGGGTCGAAAACTGCTAATTCGTAAAGAGCCATTGAACCAGCCCAACCAGAAACTAAAGCTGTATGCATTATATGCACAGCGATTAACCGTCCAGGATCATTCAATACGACAGTATGGACACGATACACGATACCTACACTTTTATAGTCATGAGAATGCATTTAACCTGTACTCAAAAATGTCAAAAAAAAATGTCCCAAAAACTGCAAAAAGGTTAATTTTTCCCACCAAGATTCAATTTTGACAACACCCACCTCCTTTATATGTGCAAAGAAGACTCAACACTATCAAACACTAACATACATGCTCAAAAACTTAATATTTTCAACAAATTGAAAGAACTAACATGTAAAATGATGAAAAATAAATCTTTTAAAATGAAAACATGAAGAAAGATTGAATTTTTCCCATCAAGATCCAATTTTAATAGCAATCCACCTTCTTCATATGTGTAAATAATACTCAACACTATCAAACACTAACATACATGCTCAAAAAATAAGAAATTCTAACAAATTGAAAGAACTAGCATGTAAAATGATAAAAAATGAAGCTCTTGAAATGAAAACATGAAGAAAGGTTGAATTTTTCCCATCAAGATCCAATTTTGACAATAACTCACCTCCTTTATATGTGTAAATAATACTCAAAACTATCAAACACTAACATACATGCTCAAAAAACAATAAATTCTAACAAATTGAAAGAACTAACATGTAAAATGATGAAAAATGAAGCTCTTAAAATGAAAACATGAAGAAAGCTTGAATTTTTCCCATCAAGATCCAATTTTGATAGAACTTCTCCTCCTTTATACCTACAAAGAAGACTCAACACATGCAAACTCAACAAAACATGCTTAGAAACACAAGTTATGTCAATATATTAAAAAAGGGTTAGCATGCAAATGAGAAAAATGAAACTTTAACAAAAACAAAGAATGTGCATGAGACAAAGGAGTGCCCCACTAGGCATGTCATATGTATGCATGTAAAATTAATCTAATTTAATGAAAGGAAACTAACACAGAGTAGATTCCTAACTTAGTTAATCAAACATAAACATCATGATAAAGCATGAAAGGAAAAATATTAACTAATGTGCATCAAACATTAAATCCAATGAGAAATGCAAACCTATCCTTTTATATTTAGATGTACTTTGTAATTATAGATAATCCTTTGGTGATTTGAATGTAATTACATGTGATCAAAGGATTCCTCTAAGGAAGAGAAACAAGTCTCACTAATATGGCTTAATTTTCATTTTTGGTTTTTCTCTTACTACTCTTTTCCAAGTAGGAAAGGGAAAATGTTGTTTGATAAATAAGCATTCTAAATAACATGAAAATTCTCTTATCATATGTATATGTCTTACAAGGACATGGTGTAAATTTGGACAAGGTGTACTAGGTTATTTATAGAGCTTTCGTTTTTGGAGAAGCTTACAACCTATTGAATGTGGGATAAAGGTAAAGTAGAATTAGAAATGGATAAGTATGATTAGAAGAGATTAATAAAATATTAGAAACTCATGGGAGTTAGAGGTGATTTAATTAATCAACTAGGATTAATTAATAGGCCTAATTAATCTTATAAAAGCTATTTGGAGATGATTTGGAAGGAAATTAGTAGATTTTTTTATTAGAGGTAAAAGAGGGTTGAGGGGGCCCTACCCCATATAAAGATTACAACCTAATAAACATGAAGGCCAAGGGGTTAACCATTGAAGCCCATATAGAACCATAAGAGAAACAATTCAAAACATAAAAAAGAAACTACATAGATAACCCATGGAAGAGTAACTAACAACAAGGGTCTGAGTAACTAACAACATAAAACTTATGAAGCAACAAAGTATTAACAAGAAAGAAGAAAACATAATCCAAGAGATCAGACCCCTTCATCCTTCTTTTACCAGTTCCCCCATAGTACTCATGCATCCATTCCATTCTTTGACTAAGTTGGCTATAGTAGACTTCTAGAACTTGTAGTTCGGTTCAGCTATCTATACTTTGGGGCCATTTCCTTCTTTTTCTTTCTCCTTAGCTAATTCCATAGAATGGATCATCTCAGAAAGGAGTTTAAGGTGATGAATGGTACTTTTAACATTGAGAATGTGAACATATCTTATCTGAAGAATTATTTCCTTCATCTTCAGCATTTCATTTTCCATAGCCAGGCTTCTTTCATTAGCATTTTTTAATTGTTCACTCAGAACAATAGAAGACAACTTCTCCACTTTTTCATTCAATTCCCTCAATTCCATAGACACCATACTAATCTTATGTCTGTTAATGTCAGTGTCTAACCTGTAATTCTCAAATTCCCTCATAAAAACATTGGATTTGACTGCACAGTCTTGAGCATTAAAGAGTTTATTTTGGGCAGTTTTGAGAGCATGCAAGCTTTCTATAGCCTCCTCTGAGTTCTTTGATCTCTTTCCCTTAGATGCTTCAGGAGCTTTCCCACTTTCCATCTCCTCACTATGATCCCCTTCCAAATCCTCTTCCTCCTAACTTTCACTAGAAGTAGAATGATCAAACTTACCTTCCGATTCTCTTCTAACTCCAAAATAACTTCCACCTTCTCAGCCAAAGCTAAAAACTTCTCCTCACTGCGCTACTTCTTGAGGCTGACATTTTCCTGGTGGGATATAGTTCTTTTTCCATGGGCCTAGTAGGTAAAGCCTCACTACCAATAACCTCCTTGATGTCTAGGATTTTAGAATTCCTTTCTAAAGAATTGTTCTTTAGGCTCGTAGAGGCCCCCAATTTTTCATTTTTTCCAATGAGGGGAGTTCTAGGCCTGAGCATAGCTTTAATGAGACCTTGATGCAATGGTAAGTTGAAAGTACCTTTCTGAACCTGAGATATAGATTTGGAAAAGGAGGAGAACAAAAAATATGGGAAATTGTAGGGCTTGTTGTTTCTAACATGGTTCAACATGGGAAATTGGTACCCATAGATCACTTTGTAATGCCCTTCAAGAGTAATATAGGCCATAATTAACTGAGTAATTTCCCCATAAGGATGGGGAAAATTACCTATAACATAACCATTATGGAGAGAGACAGGAAAAGCCTTACCTTTCATGAAGCAGTCAATCTCCTAGCTATGTAGTCTGAATTAGGTTTGAAAATGCTTCTTCCTTCCATGGATAGACCAGAAACTTTAGCAATAAGCTTGGGGAAATGGTGAAAGAGAAATTTCCAACCTAGACGTGGCCTTCCTTCTAGGTTTTTGCAATGTTTCACTCAAATTTTCATCATGCCCATCAAAAATGCTAAAGAAATGTAACAATCCCACCTTTTTGAGCAAAACCTCAGCCTCTTTTGACATCATTGAGACCTTGCTTGGTTCAATACGTACTAAATCCCCTCCCATTCTGCTAATGCTATTCTTCTTTTTCTTCTGAGGGTGAACATCTATACCAGACTTGATGGTGAGATTCCACAACATGCATAGATCTGCCCTACCTTTGCGAAGATATGAAATAAATGTTTGAATGATGTTGAGATACATGAAATCATGAGACATCAAACCAAAGGAATAATTACGTCCTCATTGAAAGGTGTGTTATTAGGGATTCTTTCCCTTTTCAAGGTTTTTATGAAGTTAGCATCCATCTCTTTAAGATCCTCAACTAACTTTAATTCCTTAGCATCCACCCCCATATTAGCCAAAATATCAGCTAGTTTGTTTCCTTCACAAAACACATGTTGAAAGGATATAGTTTTGAAGGAGGATAATTTACCCTTGGATTTATTGATGAAGTCAACTATAGAAATAGAGGCCTGAGACACTCCCTTCACACAAGAGATAATATACAAAGAGTCCCCTTCCACAACTAGATGCTTGAAACCTTTCTCTTCCACTAAATTCACTCCCCAGAATAAAGCAACAACCTCTGCAACATTGTTTGATTGGATACCTAGATTAAAAAAATAGGCAAGAAGAAACTTCCCTTCATCATCACAAAAATAACCTCCTCCTACTTTCCTAGGATTCCCTTTAGCAGCTCCATCAAAGTTGAGTTTAAGAAATCCACCTCTAGGAGGAGTCCACTTAACCCCCTCTCAAGGGTTGGGCTTCTTAGGTTGAGGGTCATAAATTAAATTCCAATTCCTAATGATATTTTGTTCGCATTCAAGAACTTCAACTTATTTTTTCTGAGGATAGAAAAATTATTTCTAACAGCCTGAAAGAATTTGTTTATTAACAACCTATTAGAATTTTTTTTATTTTTGAAGATCCTCCTATTTATTTCTTTCCATATTTCCCACCATAGGTGACTTAGGCTCATTATCCAAATATTTTTAAGCCCTTGACTGATGAAAGGGAATTTCCATTGAATCCATGCATCTTGGATTTCATTAGGGTTTACCCAAGGAACTGAAAAGCAAACCAAAATAGAAGATAGCATCTGGAGAGTGAGAGGGCATTCTAAGAACAAATGATTCACCATTTCCATGTTATTTTCACAAAGAACACATCTATTGACCATTTGGAATCCTCTTTTATTCAGGTTATCCACTATTAGAATCTTATTTATCATAGCAAGCTAGTTGAACACATTGACTTTAGGAGATATGTTCTTGTTCCATATTTTTCCAACCATTAAGTCTTCATCTCTAGTTTCCCCCTCAAAGAATAGAGAGTAGGCAGATTTGACTGAGAAATTACCATTTTGTTCTTTGTCCCACACAATTCTATCTAGATCCTTGTTATTAGAAGACACATAATTTTTTAGAAAATCATTGAGAGAAACCAAGTGTTCTTTGACTTCCTGACTGTCTAGTTCTATAATTTTCCATGTCTGAAAGTTGTCTTCATCTTCCATATAATTGATAATTTTTTCCCCATACTTCTCCTTAATCAAACTTACAATTTGGGAAAAAAATTATTTTAGGGTAAAATTCCCAACCCATTTATCATTCTAGAAACATATCTCATTTCCTTTTCATATTTTCCATCTACTAACCCTAGAAACAATTTATTTAGCCCAATTTATAGCTTTCCATATGCTTGAACCATTGAAAGAAGCCTATTTGAAAATCCATCTTTTGTCATTTGCATCCATCCAATATTTTCTCTTAAGAATTTTGGTCCACACACTGTTTTCTTTTGTTAACCTCCAGCCAATTTTAGCTAAGAGGGATTTATTCATTTTAGTCCAGTCTCTAAGACCAAAACCCCAAAATTTTTGGGTTTACAAACTCTATTCCATGCCACAAGTGGGATTCTTTCCTTACTTTCAGTTCCACTCCATAAGAAATGTTTTTGGATCTTTTCCAGTTTTTCCCCTATGCTCCCAGGAAGTTGGTAAAGAGACATGACATAAACTGGAAGACTCTGGAGTGAGCTAGAAAGAAGAGTAATTTTTCCATCCTGAGATAACAAATTAGCTTTCCACCCTGCAAGTTTTTTATCAAACCTTTCAATCAGGAAGTTCCACTCCAAACTAGAGGGTCTCTTATCCCCAAGAGGGATTCCTAGATAGACAATAGGGAAGGACTTATAGGAACAATCCATAATTTCAGAAATCTTCTTACAACGGCTCTCCAAGGTATGAATGAAGAAAAGAGATCTTTTTCTATAGTTCACCATCTAGCTAGAAACTTCCATGTAGTCATCTAGAAGGCATTTAAGCTTCTTAGCTTCTAAAATAGTAGCTTCTCCCACAAGGAAAGTGTCATCCACAAAATTTTGGTGAGACACATTGTCCAAATCCTTTCACGGAGAAATCCCTTTGATGTAACCTTTCTCAGTCTCAACATTCAATCTTCTACTTAGAGCTTCAACCATGATAATGAAAAGGAAAGGGGAGAGAGGATCCCCTTGCCTTAAACCTTGAGAGATAGGGAAAAAACCAAAAGGGGTCCCATTAATGAGAATGGAAAACCAGGCACTGGAAATACAAGCCTTAACCAAGCTTCAAGGGAAAAATCAAAGCCAAACCTATCAAGGATTTTATCAAGAAAACTCCATGAGACCCTGTCATAGGCTTTAGCCATGTCCAATTTAAAAAAACAAAGTTGCCTTCTTATTGAGTTTAGCTAAATGAATAGTCTCTTTTATTGTGATGATCCCATATTTATTTTGGCATCTAATAACAAATCCCCTTTTGATCCTATATGATAGAGGGGAGAATCACTTGCAAACGGAGGGCCAAGATTTTAGTATAGATTTTATAAGTGGTGTTGCAAAGACTTATAGGTCTAAAGTCTTTAAATTCCATGGCATTACCACATTTCGGAACCAAAGTCAGGAAGGTACAATTCATATCCTTTAGCATATTTTTCTAGATGAAGAATTCTTTCACAACATTGTACACATATTTTTAAAATGTCCCAGAAGTGCTGAAAGAAAAAGGCTTGAAAACCATCTGGACCAGGCACCTTATCTGGGTTAAGATGTTTCACCATGAATTCCACTTCCTCCATTGATGGGATCGAAGAGAGCATCTAATTATCCTCCTCAGAGACTAAGGAAGGAATGCAGCTTAGAAAATCTTGCTCTTTGGCCAAATTTGGGGTACCTTGATTAGTTAGCAGCTTTTGAAAGAAAGAAATAGCCTCTTTATTTATTTCTTCTTTCTCTTCCACAAGATAACCATCTTCTTTTCTGATTCTACTAATTCTATTAAAAATTCTGCATTTTAGAGTAGACAAATGGAAGAACCTAGTATTTTTTCCCCTTCCTTGAGCCAAGTAATACGAGATTTCTGTCTCTAGAAGATTTCCTCTTTTCTCATAATATTATGGTACTCTTCCAATAGATATCTTTCCTTTTCTTTGAGATCCCTTTCAAGATCCCTACTTTCAATATGTCTTTGGAGGTTTTGTAATTCAGTTCTGGTTTCCATTTTCTTTTGGAAAATATTACCAAAACTCTTCTTATTCCAATATTTAAGATGATTTTTGACATTCTAAAGTTTCTTGGTTAATCTATACATCACAGATCCCTTAACCTTAAGTTTCCACCAATCAGTTAGGAGATCTTTCAGTTCCTCATTATGAAGCCACATCTTCTCAAAACGGAAGGGGGTTCTTTTCCTTGTAGGGTTCTTGATTTGCGAAGGATAGGCATATGATCAGACCCAATGTAGGGAAGAGAGAAAAGAGAGATGTCCTAGGATAACCACTCTTCCGAGACTAAGACTCTATCCAATCTTACCTGAATATGATGAGCACCATCTCTTCTATTAGACCATGTAAAACTACTACCTTTAAGGTCAATATCATGAAGTTGAGAGGAAAAAATAAATTCATTAAAATCTTCCATGCCAATAGTGAACTCCTTGGATCCTCCCTTTTTTTCCCTCGAGATAGAGGGGTGTTGAAATCCCCCATCACTATCCATTCAGATCCCTTGATAGAGAGATTAAACGAAAGAAGATGAAGCCAAATATTTTTCCTCTCTTTATGAAGGGTAGGAGCATATATATTAGATAAGAGCCATATTTTTCTATTTTCAAGATTTTTTATCATCACATCCATATGATGATCTCTTTTTGTAGTGCCCACCTTCCTTGGACAATGTTTAGATACCGATCTTGACACTATTGATCACATTTTGGATATTATTATGTTTTGATGTAGTATGATGTGTTTATGCTAGATCATGGATTTCTATGGACATTATTATGTTTTTCTTAGTATGTCGGTTAGATGTTAGACTATGGATTAATATTGATCGGATTTAGTTATTTTGCTTGATGATCATTGAGACATTATTATTATTATGTGGATGATGATATATTAGTTGACATGGATAGGTTATTGATGTTGATTTTAGACATGTGACATTGATATTATGAATATCTCTAGTATAGAGATCTATTGGATGATGATATAGTTGCAAATTGAAGTTAAATGATAAATGTTAAATTCTTGATATTGTTGTGATTTGGATTTAATAATTGTATGTTGCTTATATCATTTGGATGTTCTGATATGGCCACAAGGCCGAAGGAGGTACTTTGCATTTTGCAGGATTAAAAAAAAATCACAACAATGTCGAGGGACTGGAGACTAACCATATTAGAATTGAGTGTGAGATGAACAAGGCCACCATGGAAACTATGTGTTTGTTTTGTTTTTTTAGCACTCCCCATGGGGAGGATTTCCACTATCGTCACCATGGGATATATGTGTTTTAATTATGTGTTCCCTTTTTATTTATTGTTGTATGTATTTTATTTGTAATGTGCTCTTTATTTTAACTATTCTAATGTGATAGTTTAATGTGAGAAGTCATATAGATAAATTTTAATTAAATAATTGGGATGAGGGATGTAAGGAATTAATGTTATTGTCTTGAGTAATAATTAAATTTGATTTATATATAGTATAACCATGTGATAAATAAATAAACCTTATGTCAAAATATGGTAATAAATGAATGTCATAGATATTAATACATTTTGAAAGAGTGTGTAAGTTACCATGTAAGGATGTGTAAGAATTTGTAAGAGGTTGTAAGGAATATTTTGGAAGGTCAAACACTCCATCCCTCTTGAAATTCGAATTTGATCTTGGAGGAAAAATTTGGAGGCTTGTGGGACAAGTTAAACTTGTCCCACACCTCTCAAAATCTTCCACCAACCATGATTATAGTTTTGAAGTCAAAATCAATCTATTTTATTATATTTTGACATAATTTTTGTGTAAGAATTAATTGCACTTGTCTTTCAAATTTTTAATGAATTCCTTTTGGAGTATGGGATAAAATGAAGTATGTAAGTGGTTTGTCATTCACATTTATTGTGATTTATTTGTTGATGTTGATTTGCATTCTTGGGGATGAGGAAAAATGATGTGGCAACCCACTTGGAATCCACATCATCCTCTCCCCACCCTCTCCTTTAAAATTTGAATTCCTTCTCATTTTGAGGTTGTTGAAAGTTTGTGATTTCACTCTTGGGTCAAATTTTCTCTTGACTTTGGAGCTTGCTTTGTGGAAGGAGCTTGGATATATCCACATACTTGTACATTTTTATTTTGGGATTATGTTTTGAGCATCAAAAGACTGATGTGTTGGAAAACAAATCTCCATAATGGAGAGGTAGGCTCTTGCCCTTTTTACTTGTTTTTTCCCTCTTTCTTGCATGCAATATTGAATGGTTTGTGTTTGCATTCTTGGATGGATGGGTAGAATTCTTAGGGAAAGGTGTAGGAGAAGACTATGAGGTTTTATCACGGAAGGTGGTATAAGGGAAAAGAATATCCACCTAGGAAAAGAATATGCTTGCATTTATTACTTTGGGGGCATAAGGGATAAATTTTGAGGAGGGATAAGGAGGGGTTGAGGAGGGATAATTTTTATGAGTTTCATTATGATTTTGAAATGTTTTTTAATGGATTCCCAAATTTCAACAAGGGAGACATAAGGAGACCCCCATAGATCTTGCTCTTGTTTGGCTTGCTTGCTTAAAGAAGCCTTTGTTTTGTTCTGTTGTTTTTGAAGTAGTTGTGAACTACATCTTGATTAAATTATGTGTCTTTTGAATGTGAAAGAATGTTTGTTATATGTGAAAGAAGCCATGTTGCCATGTGTTGTAAATAATGCTCCATTTCAATATGGTTGGGGCTTGGGGGACTAATGGGGAAAGATGGCTTCTATTTTCCCATTGGGTATCTTGGTTGGGTGGAGAGCATTGCCTTTCCCCCTTCCTTATTGTGATCTAAAGATGAAGATGAAGAATTCAACATACTGCTGTTTGGAGAAAGAAAATAAAATAGTTTTGACAGTCCTCTTTTCTTGAGAAAATTGAATGTAACCCTTCCCACTTAGAGTGGATGAATGTAATTGATGTTAAACTATGAAATATTTACCTTGTAATTTGAAGTTATAATTGAATTGAGAAATTTATTCTCTATTTTACCTTGGAAAGATAATGTAAAAGATATTCCATAATTTTAATTTTGAAATTTTAAATCAAATCAAATTGGAAGGAGTTTGGTTGTAAAGTTATTTGACCTCTCAATAAAGGATGGAATTGATTCTTTTAATTCTTTTGGAATGTGCATACTGGATTGTATTGAATGTCTTGAATTACATTTGCTGTTTGAAATGGTATCTTTGTTGAAAAAGAAAATGCGTGAAGAATAAAAGACAAAATTTTGTTTCCTTGCTTTTTATTGTCAAATTTAGATATCAAAATGGTGCCATGTACTTTGAGTAATAAATTAGAGCAATAGAATGTTTCAGATCAGAATTGAAAATGCTTCCACTTTGGGAAATTGTAAATTGACTTTTAATTTGTTAGTAATTGAATTCTGTTTTCTTTAGAATCTGGCACCGAAATTAATTCATTAAATGCATAGTTCAGATTTATAACTAAAATTAAGGAATGAGACAATGAAATTTAGATGTATTAATGTTTAAGAAACCTTGTGGAAACGCAACAATTAAAATGACTATCAAGAACTTCATCAAACTAGATTTTAAACTTGCATAATAGATTTCCTATCAAAAGATGCAAAATATATCAATTGCAAACCAATCCATAATTTTAACCTAGAAAAAAATATTTAACACACCCATGATCATCCCTCCATGTTCAATTTACATGTTGAGGAGAAAGGAAATCAAAATTGAACAAAACTTGTAAGTTGGGAAAAACTGCCAGTTATGTAATTAAAAACCATGCAGATCCTTTATTCAAAATTGACCTTGAAAAATTTATCAAAATTCATAATTTATGATTCTTGTGAAAATATGACTCTGAGAGATTTTTGTAAAGTCCTCGTTTGCCTAAAATGGAGCTTCCTATCAAAAGTTATGGGATTTTGAAGTTTTACTTCAAAATGGCCATCTCAAACCAACAAAATCAAATAATTCAACCTTAGAAAAATTTAAATTTTGAACTTTAGAAATATTTCATACAAATTTCCGTGGCCCCACCACCCTATTATGCAATCAGATGATGCCACACGACATCCAAAGGGGCAAGATTTTGGAAAAAACTTAAATTTTTTTAAAAAAAAATTGTCTCGGGAAAATTTTCCAAATTTCCCCTCAACCCCGCAAACCGAACCAATCACGTGCTGACACATGGAAGGGAAGTGTGGGTTAAAATAAAAAACTTAACCATTTTTGTCCTTTGGGAAAATATTCAAATTTTTTTACCCGCGGACCCACACCCCACAACTAATAGGGTGTTGACATGTGTCCCCTTGGAGGCACGGGCCTACGCAAGTCTTTCTTTTACCTTTTTATCCCTTTGGCAAAAAATCCAAATCTTCTCCACCTCTTCACCAGCCCACAACCAATCACAAGATGCCACGTGGCACCTATTTCCTCCTTGGCGGAGGCACGTGACAAATTTTGCTGCTTATATTTTTACCCAAACCTCCAAATCATCCTTTGCCCCGCTGGTCCGCACCACCCTACACCAATCAGCATGTGCCACGTGTCCTACTTCATTGGCCCCATAGGCACCAAGAAGTGTTTTATGCTTTGAGCCTGAATTAGGGAAAATTCTCAATTTTCCTCCCCGCTCCGCCCATCCACCCTAAGGGAAAAAATTTCCCCTTAATCCCGCGGACCTCCATATGGAAAATTTCCCCCTAAAACTTGGCCTGGCCATAACTAGAGTTCTACAAGGAGTTAGGAGGACTAATTTATATGGTTGGAAAGGTGAGAGAATTTAACATCTAATGAGAATAAATTAGGAAAGTTTTGATGACTATTAATGTGAGAAAAATCTAGTTGAAGTTTAGGGCCTGTTAAGAGAGCAGGCATGGGGGTAAATTTCTCCCTGAACCTAAGTAAAATATGTAATCCTAAAATTGAAATCCTATGAACTTGCTATAAGTTTAAAATGGGAAAAAATGTGTATTTGGTAATTAGACCTTGTTTCTAGAACCTGTTAGTGCAAACTGATGTCTTGCAACTTAGTTGTGGACTCTCCTAATCAAAAAAATTATTCCTTAATTTTTCCCAGCTAATCCTAGTTTGTTTCTTGGTCTCAAGTGGTAGTTTGAAGCGGGCATTACACTTGGTATCAAAGTAGTGGTTCAAAAGCTTGGAACATTGGGCACACTAGAAGAATGAGACTTGAGACTTTTAAAACTAACAAACCTGTAAATTAGAAAACAAAAATGTTTGAAAATTGTTCATGATAGTAAACTTAGAAAACTAAAGAAGGTTTAAAGTATTGAACTAACTCTCACTTTGGTCTAAGTAGGAGGCTCAAACGGAGCGAGAGGAACACTCACAGAGGCTCAAAGTCACCAAACCACCACCACCACCACCACTAGATTAGGGTTTAGCAGCTATCCTAACATAGATTTTCAAATCCTCTAGGATGTTAATGCTTCCCTACGTGGAGGATCAGTAGGAGGACATCAGACAGATAGGCATGACAGAGCTAATTCCTTTGAGGGTCAGGCACCTCCTTCACTCGGTGAGGAAAATGGAGGAGATAATTTCCATGGAGAGTTAGATAAAGCAGAGTCTCCTTATAGGGGAAATGGTGACCATATTTCAGGACAGAGAGAGGTCTTGGAGCCCTAGGTTTGGGGACAAGTAGGTAGAGAGGCCCAGAGGCCATTAGACCATAGCTGTGGATCACATCAAGGAGATCCTAAAGCTTAGGCCATCACATTATTCTAGTGACACAGGGGGATTCCAAGAAGAGGCCTGGCTGGTTAGCTTGAGTAGTTGTTTCAAGCTTTATCCTTATTCTAGCAACATGAAAGCTCATGTTGTGATCCACCTACTGAAGGATGGAGTGGGAGTATGGTGGAGGATAGAGGAGTAGAAGCTCCATATTGATTCAAAGATAGTCACTTGGGAGCTATTCGAGGAGAGATTCAGGAGTAGGTACTTATCATGGAGATTCATACAACAGAGGATTGATGAGTTCCACGATCTTCAATAGGCATACCTTATAGTGGTAGAGTACAAGAGTAGGTTCCTGGACCTACTTTAGTATGTTGATTATATGTAGGATGAGAAAGTGAGGATCCACAGGTTCATCGGGGCCTTAATTTAGATATTAGAGGTGCAGTTCAGATCCATTGCCCATAGACTTTAGCAGAGGCCGTTGAGAAGGCCTACATTATAGAGGAGACTCGGGGTAAAACCTAATAGGCTAGAGACCGTGTCAGGAGCCGTATTCAATAGTTACAGGATAGCAGATCGAGGGGGTCAACTCCTCCTCTCGTGGTGGTTAGCATTCTTCATAGAAATATTTTAGGCCATAAAGCAGCAATAGCAGCGCAGTAGTCCACCCACCTTTTAGGCCTCCTCAGAGAACTGATGCACAAAGAGGTCGTAGTATGGGGCCTCCTCCTAGGGGTCCCACCAGGACATAGGGTGGAGCTAGAGCTCAATCAGTGCAGGAGCTCAACCATAGAGGCCACAACAGACTATAGCTGGATCATCAGGATCCATGACACCTACCTCTAGGGAACCTTCTAGAGGTGCTTCTGCTTAGAGAGGCTTAGGTGGTTGTTTGGGTGTGGAGTAGTAGGAAATTTTGGAGAGATTGCCCCCAGAACCCTAATAAGGGTAAGGCACCCATCTCAGAGCCTACAGTCAGAGACATGGGATGGAGTCATAGGATCTATGTAGCGGTTGAGAACCACTAGGCCGAGCACCAGAGCATGGTCATTGAGACCATAGGTAGTATTGGAGGTGTTCCCACTTCTATATTGTTTGACTAGTTCTTTTGATTCATTTATTACACCATCCTTAGTAGAGTGATGTAAGCTAGTTGGCTATTAGATAGGGTCATAGTTGGGATGTTGAGATGGCTTCGGAGCCAAGGTCTCTATAGACTCCTTAGTAAAGGAGTGTGTTGTTAAATTGGGACCTTTCACCACCACTTCAGATCTCCGTATTCTTCCTTTGGGCTCGTATGGGGTCATTTTAGGCATGGATTGGTTATCTACACATAGGGCTAGGATGGATTGCTATCACAAGACTATATCTTGTGCAGATGATATTGGAGTTGAGTCGGTGATTTCAGGAGTTAGGAGACCCGTTTCTATTCACACTATCTCTCGCTATACAACTCAAGTGGTGTGTGTGGCGGGGTTATCAGATGTATGCAGTGACAATCAATGACAGGATAGAGGATGGGTCTAGTGGGCCATCGCTAGATGATCATCCCATTCTAAGAGAGTTTTCTAATGTCTTTCCAAGGGAGCTACCGGGATGCCACCCCCACATGAGATTGATTTCCATATTGATCTGGTTCCAAGAGCGAGCTTATCTCATTAGCTCCTTATCGGATGACCACCCTAGAGCTCTGTGAGCTCAAGTTGCAGCTAGAGGGCCTTCTAGAGAAAGGCCTTATCCATCCTAGTGTATCCCCTTGGGGTGCACCGGTAATTTTTGTGAAGAAGAAGGATGGATCATTGTGGTTGTGTATCGACTACCGCCAGTTGAATAAGGTAACGATCAAGAATCATTATCCCCTACCTCACATTGATGACTTGTTTGATCAAATGAAGGGAGCCACGGTGTTCTCTAAGATTGATCTCAAGTCAGGGTACCATTAGTTGAGGATTACGGAGGTAGACATTCATAAGACTGCTTTTCGTATGAGGTATGGGCACTATGAGTTCACAGTGGTGCCCTTTGGTTTGACAAATGCCCCCACAGTATTCATGAGTTTGATGAATGGGGTATTCAGGACCTTTCTAGATTGCTTCATGCTCATCTTTCTTGATGACATTATGATTTACTCACATACGCATGAAGAGCACGAGGGGAACCTTCGACAGGTTCTTCAGTGTCTTCATGAGCAGCAACTTTATGGGAACTTGGAGAAGTGTGCTTTCTTTTAGTCAGAGATACATTACTTGGGTCATATCATCTTTGGGGAAGGTATCACAGTCGATCCTTCCAATATTAGAGCCATTATGGATTGGCCAATACCCACTATAGTGACAGAGGTGCGTAGCTTCATGGGGTTAGCAGGTTACTACAAGAGATTTTTGTAGGACTTCTCTCGGATAGCACACCCCATCACTTCCCTTCAGTGGAAAGGGAAGAATTTTGTTTGGATAGATAGGTGTGAGTAGGTCTTCAGGACACTAAAGGAATGTCTCACCACAACACCCATTCTTACAGTACCGGATCCACATGGTGAGTTCTTTGTTTGTATAGATGCTTCATTAGCAGGCCTTGGAGGTGTTCTTATGTAGGAGGGCAGAGTAGTTGCCTTTGAGTCTCATAAACTCAAGGATCATGAGCTTAATTATCCGACTCATGACCTTGAGCTTGCGGTAGTAGTGCATGCTTTAGTTTGATGGAGACACTTTCTTCTTGGTCGGAGATTCACACTTAGGACAAATCATTTGAGTCTTTGCCACCTCTTCATGTAGCCCAATCTAAATGCTCGTCAGAGGCATTGGATGGAGTTACTTTGTGAGTATGATATGGAGATAGAGCATGTGAAAGGGAAGGAGAATGTGGTTGCAGACACTCTCAATAGAGAGACATGTGAGTATGGCTACTTTAGTGAGCACGGATTTCTGAGAACAGGATCCTTCAGCAACTTCCCCTTGAGAGCTTCGACATTGTAGCTCGAGCAGAGATTGAGTCCCAGAGACCCCTTGAGGGAAGTTTGATGGTTTCTCACTAGAGGTAGATGGTCTTCTCAGGCACAGAGGTTAGATTTATGTTCCCAAAGATAGTTATATCATCTTGGAGAGGACTTAGAAGGGATGTGAAGATTCTACCTTGTGTCACTAGAGAGGAATTCACAAGGATGTGGAGTGTTAGAAAGTGAAGGCTTAGAGTGCCAAAAATGAAGGTGAGCATCGCATCTAGCTAGCCTTCTCTTTCCTCATGCTATACCAGAGTGGAAATAGGCCACCATTTCCATGGATTTCATTGTTAGGTTACTAATGTCAAGATATCACCACAATGCCATCATGGTCACAAATGATAAATTAACAAAAGTAGCCCACTTTTCTCTAGTGAAGACCATGTATATAGCTAGTGCAAAGTGGCACATTTCTACTTAGATGAGATTGTTAGGTTACACGGGATTCCACAAAAGATCATTTTTGACCGCGATCCTTTGTACACTTCCCATTTCTGGACTACCATGTAGTATGTTCTTGGGACAAAGATTAACTTCATTACAACTTATCACCCTGAGACAGATGGATAGACTGAGAGGGTGAATAAGATTTTAGAGGACATGCTCAGGATGTATGTGATGGATCACAGGTAAGATAGGAAGAGATGGGAAGAGTTTTCTACAATAATAGCTTCAGAGTTCTATGCCTCCTTTTCGGGCCTTGTATGGTATAATAGCCCCTTAGAGTTCTATGGAGGCATGGATCCTTTTGGACTCAGCCTTTTTTGTAGGACATGGAGTAGGGAGTGCAGGTAGAAACCACTTAGGCACGGGACAAAAGAAGTTGGAGGATAGAGCATAACTCTGATGTGGGACCAGTTTTTCCTTCTGTTAGGCCACAGAGCTCGATCCCGGGCCTAAGTTAGCTTCTCGGTTCGTTGGACCTTTTGAGATCTTGGAGCATGATCAGCCCGTTGGCCTACTGCATTGCTACCGGCTTGTCTCACGTGATGATATGATGAGAGGATATACATTACAGATCCTTCTCATGTGTTGGATTAGAACTACTTGGGAGGATGCTAGCTATTTTGCAGAGACCCGGGCAGAGATATTTCCACATGGGATTTTCCACTTGGGAGGATGCTACTATTTTCGAGTGTAGTTTCCACATTTGTTCTAGTGAGGAGAAGTCAAGTCTAAGGGGAGTGGGATGTAGTACCCACCTTCCTTGACCCGATTTAGATACTAATCCTAACACTATTGATCATATTTTGGACATTATTGTGTTTTGATGTAATATGATGTGTATATACTAGATCATGGATTTCTATGGAAATTATTATGTTTTGCTTAGTATGTTGGTTAGATGTTAGACTATGGATTAATATTGATCTGGATTCAGTTATTTTTCTTGATGATCATTGAGACATTATTATTATTATGTGGATGATGATATATTAGTTGACATGTATAGGTTATTGATGTTGATTTTAGACATGTGACATTGATATTATGAATAGCTCTAGTATAGAGATCTATTGGATGATGATATAGTTGCAAATTGAAGTTAAATGATAAATGTTAAATTCTTGATATTGTTGTGATTTGGATTTAATAATTGTATGTTTCTTATATCATTTGGATGTTCTGATATGGCCACAAGGCCAAAGGAGGTATTTTGCATTTTGTAGGATTAAAAAAATCACAACAACGTCAGGGGACTGGAGACTAACCATATTGGAATTCAGTGTGAGATCAACAAGATCACCATGACAACTGTGTTTATTTTGTGTGTTTTTTTGTTAGGATTCCCTGGGGGTTTCCACTATTATGACCATGGGATATATGTGTTTTAATTATGTGTTCCCTTTTTATTTATTTTTATATGTATTTTATTTTAATGTGATATTTATTTTAACTATTCTAATGTGATAGTTTAATGTGAGAAGTCATATAGATAAATTTTAATTAAATAATTGGGATGAGGGATGTAAGGAATTAATGTTATTGTCTTGAGTAATAATTAAATTTGATTTATATATAGTATAACCATGTGATAAATAAATAAACCTTATGTCAAAAGATGGTAATAAATGAATGTCATAGATATTAATACATTTTGAAAGAGTGTGTAAGTTACCATGTAAGGATGTGTAAGAATTTGTAAGAGGTTGTAAGGAAGATTTTGGAAGGTCAAACACTCCATCCCTCTTGAAATTCGAATTTGATCTTGGAGGAAAAATTGGAGGCTTGTGGGACAAGTTAAACTTGTCCCACACCTCTCAAAATCTTCCACCAACCATGATTATAGTTTTGAAGTCAAAATCAATCTATTTTATTGTATTTTGACATAATTTTGTGTAAGAATTGATTGCACTTGTCTTACAAATTTTTAATGCATTCCTTTTGGAGTATGGGCTAAAATGAAGTATGTAAGTGGTTTGTCATTCACATTTATTGTGATTTATATGCTGATGTTGATTTTCATTCTTAGGGATGAGAAAAATGATGTGGCAACCCACTTGGAATCCACATCATCCTCTCCCCACCCTCTCCTTTAAAATTTGAATTCCTCCTCATTTTGAGGTTGTTGAAAGTTTGTGATTTCACTCTTGGGTTGAATTTTCTCTTGCCTTTGGAGCTTGCTTTGTGGAAGGAGCTTGGATTGATTCACATGCTTGTACATTGTTGTTTTGGGACTGTGTTTTGAGCATCAAAAGACTGCTGTGTTGGAAAACAAATCTCCATAATGGAGAGGTAGGCTCTTGCCCTTTTTACTTGTTTTTTTTCCCTCTTTCTTGCATGCAATATTGAATGGTTTTGTGTTTGCATTCTTGGATGGATGGGTAGAATGCTTAGGGAAAGGTGTAGGGAGAAGACTATGAGGTTTTATCAGAGGAGGGATAAGGGATTGCCAAGGGCACTTGTCTTGTGGAGGGAGTGTTGGTTTGGGATCCACCTAGGAAAAGAATATGCTTGCATTTCTTACTTTATGGGGGGCATAAGGGATAAATTTGGAGGAGGGATAAGGAGGGGTTGAGGAGGGATAAGGTTTATGGGTTTCGTTATGATTTTGGCGGGTTGTTTTGGTGGATGCCCAAATTTCAACAAGGGAGACATAAGGAGACCTCCATAGATCTTGCTCTTGTTTGGCTTGCTTGCTTGAAGAAGCCTTTGTTTTGTTGTGTTGTTTTTGAAGTAGTTGTGAACTACATCTTGATTGAATTATGTGTCTTTTGAATGTGAAAGAATGTTTGTTATATGTGAAAGAAGCCATGTTGCCATGTGTTGTAAATCATGCTCCATTTCAATATGGTTGGGGCTTGGGGCCAATGGGGAAAGATGGCTTCTCTTTTCCCATTGGGTATCTTGGTTGGGTGGAGAGTGTTGCCTTTCCCCCTTCCTTGTTGTGATCTAAAGATGAAAGATGAAGAATTCAACATACTGCTGTTTGGAGAAAGAAAATAAAAACTAGTTTTGACAGTCTTCTTTTCTTGAGAAAATTGAATGTAACCCTTTCCACATAGAGTGGATGAATGTAATTGATGTTAAAATGTGAAATATTTACCTTGTAATTGGAAGTTATAATTGAATTGAGAAATTTATTCTCTATTTTACCTTAGAAAGATAATGCAAATGATATTCTATACTAGTAATTTTGAAATTTCAAATCAAATCAAATTGGAAAGGAGTTTGGTTGTAAAGTTATTTGACCTCTCAATAAAGGATGGCATTGATTCTTTTAATTTTTTTGAATGTGCATATTGGATTTTATTGAATGTCTTCAATTAAATTTGTTATTCTAAATGGTATCTAGATCTCTGTTGAGAAAGAAAATGCGTGAAGAATAAAAGACAACATTCTATTTCCTTACTTTTAATTGTCAAATTTAGATATCAAAATGGTGCCATGTACTTTGAGTAATAAATTAGAGAAATTTAATGTTTCAGATAATAATTGAAAATGCTTCCACTTTGGGAAATTGTATAATGACTTTTAATTTGTTAGTAATTGAATTTTGTTTTCTCGTAGAATCTAGCACCGAAATTAATTTGTTAAATGAAAAATTCAAATTTATAACTAAAATTAAGGAATGAGACAATGAAATTTAGATGTATTAATGTTTAAGATACCTTGTGGAAACACAACAATTAAAATGACTATCAAGAACTTCATCAAACTAGATTTTAAACTTGCATAATAGATTTCCTGTCAAAAGATGCAAAATATATCAATTGCAACCCAATCCATAATTTGAACTTGGAAAAAATCTTAAAAAAACCCATGATCATCCCTCCATGTTAAATTTACAAGTTGAGGAGAAAGGAAATCAAAATTGAACAAAACTTGTAAGTTGGGAAAAACTACCAGTTATGCAATTAAAAACCCTGCAGATTGTTTATTAAAAATGACCTTGAAAAATTTATTAAAAAAATCAAATTGATGATTCATATGCAAAGAGGACTCCGAGATATTTCCAGAAAGTCCTCATTTTCCTAAAATGGAGCTTCCTATCAAAAGTTATGGCCATTTGAAGTTTTACTTCAAAATGGCCATCCCAAACCAAAAAAACGAAATAATTCGACCTTAGAAAAATTTAAATTTTGAACTTTAGAAAAATTTCCTAAAAATTTCGTGGCCTCGCCACCCTCTTATCTAGTCAGATGATGCCACGTGGCATCTAAATGGGCATAGATTTTTGAAAAAACTTAAACTTTTTTTTTAAAAAAATTGGTCTCGGGAGAATTTTCCAAATTTTCCCCATGACCGTGGACCCAAACCAATCAGTCTTGACACGTGGCACAAAGGGTGCATGGGTTAAAATCAAAAACTTAACCATTTTTAGCCTTTGGGAAAATATTCACATTTTTTCCCCACGGACCCGCACCCCCGCAGCCAGTAGGATGTTGACACGTGTCCCCTTGGAGGCACGGGCCCGCACAAGTCTTTCTTTTACCTTTTTATCCCTTTGGCAAAAAATCCAAATCTTCTCTGCCACTCCGCTAGCCTATGGCCAATCACAAGATGCCACATGGCACCCATTTTCTCCTTGGTGGAGGCACGCGACAAATTTTTCCGCTTAGATTTTTACCCAAACCTCCAAATCCTCCTTCGCCCGATGGTCTCGCGCTACCCCACACCAATCAACATGCACCACGTGTCTCGCTTCACCGGACCCTGGTGGTGCGTGGAAGTGTTTTTCAATTTACACCTGAAGTAGGGAAAATTCTCAATTTACCTCCCCACTCCGCCCATCCGCCCTAAAGGAAAAATTTTCCCCTTAATCCCGCGGACCTCCCTAGGGAAAATTTCCCCCTAAAACTCCACCCGGCCATAACTGGAGTTCTACAAGGAGTTAGGAGGACTTCTTTATATGGTTGGAAAGGTGAGAGAATTTCCTATCCAATGAGCATAAATTAGGAAAGTTTTTATGACTCTTAATGTGAGAAAAATCTAGTTGAATTTCAGGGCCTGTTAAGAGAGTAGGCATGGGGTAAATTTCTCCCTGAACCTAAGTAAAATATGTAATCCTAAAATTGAAATCCTGTGAACTTGCTATAAGTTTAAAATGGGAAAAAATGTGTATTTGGTAATTAGACCTTGTTGGAACCTGTTAGTGCAAACTGATGTCTTGCAACTTAGTTGTGGACTCTCCTAATCAAAAAAATTATTCCTTAATTTTTCCCAGCTAATCCTAGTTTGTTTCTTGGTCTCAAGTGGTAGTTTGAAGCGGGCATTACACTTTTCACCAACAAATTCCCTTCAAAGTGGGCTGAATTCTAAACCAAAACTAGTCCTTCGATGCCTCTTTCGAACTAACAACAAAATATTTGGAATTTATCCAAAAGGACTTGTAAGAGTTTAAGAAAATGTCTTCTTTCATTTTAGTTTCTTACATAGCTAAAACATCAATTTTATGTCCTTCAATCATATCTTTAAGAATCCTCCATTTCACAGGGCTATTGAGCCCTCTTCCATTCCATGAGATGCAGTTCATTTCCTAAGATTTGGTTTGTTCTTTTTAAAAACCTTCTGGTCTAAACATAGTTATTTCCCTGAGTCTATATCCTTTTGAGTAGTTTTTTTCCTAGATTCAAATTTGCTTGGTCTACCTTGTTTGTTGTTGGAAAGCTCCACATTTATAGGGTTCAAACACTCCTGATTAGGAGTGGAAATCCTAGAGTATTCACCCCGTAGTAATTTTTGCCGCACCAAGAACAAGGGAACCTCATGTGCGCCGGCCTATCACCCAGTGGGCGTTGGGCCCTCACTTGAGGCACATGAGAGGGAGGTGAGTCTCTCTTTTATGTGAGTCTAGTGGAAGGCATAGTTCATGATTCTAACTTAGTGATTTAATAGACATGAAGAAGCTATAGAGCTCAGGATGGCTTCTACACCCCTTTAGTCATAATAGAAACCAGGCACACAACAAAAATAATAGAACCAAGAATTTTTAAATCCAAAATTATACTTAATCATTCAAGGTCCATGAATATACAAGATCAAAAGTAGATTACTAACATGCAGATCATTCAGAAGGAGATCTTTAATGTAAAGATGATGGTAACCTTATCATATTCATTCATAGTCTTGCTACAAAGTATCACAGAGAGGCAGACCATAGTCATGTGCCATGTATGGGTTGATACATGTATTCTCACAAAGCAAAAATTTCATTCCCCATTTCCCCATTACATCCCTACTGGAATCCCTTACCCATTTTCATCTCATAGTTCTCACAATAATTTTTCAAAGCTCTGTTTCCTCACTTCTGTCTCTTTTCTTTGCAAGGGTTCGTGTATAAATAGGCATTTGAGCTCTAATAAACTCCTCTATAGCCTCGGATCGGCTCCAAGTGTCAAGGTGTGGGTCACCCTAGGAGCATGCCTCGTATGTCATGATTAACTTTTTGGATCTTTCTATCGCAAGGTATATTCCTTTCAGGACACTTTGTCACCGAGGTTGGAACCTTATCCAAATGGAACACATTCTTCATGTGTTCTACCTAAAAGGCCAAAATTGGATAAGTCCCAAATTGTTCTTCACATGGCACATGTGCCCTAGGTTCTCTACAAAGCCTTTTGAATATTGCCTTGGATGCCTTCACTTGTGTGCTTCCTCCACCATGTGCCCCCACACGCCCTTAAGATTTGGGAGCTATATTAGGGGCCCAACATTACCCCACACTTCACCTGTTCTCCACCCTTGGGAACCTTCTCAAAGAATGCACGAGTATAAAAGGAATGCAAGGCATTTCATTGAAAAAGAATGGGGGAAGAATAAAGAATGGGGGAGAGAAAGAATAGGGGAAAATTTCCTAAAGAAGAAGAAGGGGAAAATTTTGTTGTAGGTTGGCCTCCAGTGTACTCCAAGCGCTGACTTCCTCCTATGCTTTAGTGCAGATGTCGCCAACCAAGGTGCTCACCTCATTGAATGTTAACCCTTCCCCTTGTGTGGTAATGGTTTCCACCACAGTCTGCAGTTCCTTAGCGTGATCTTCTAGGGCATCCATCTTCCTCGTGATAACCTTGTAGAGCTCTTTTAGCTAGGTTTTGATCGAGACTTATCGGTTCTCGATGACTTTGGATTTCTTTTACACTTTGTCTATGATCCTTTCTCGGTTTGCTCTATTTCCCTTATTATTTTCTCTAAATTCCTTCACTAAACCTCGTCATTGGCAAGCAAGTATGCTTATCTCTTTGTCTTGATCCACGTAGTGGTTATAGGCGACCACCATAGTTTTTGTACCTATTCTTACATCGGAAAGCACATTGTTGTATTCGCCAAGAGCGCAATGACCTTCAAATTGTCTTCATTCTCCAAGTGCATAGCTATCTCCTCTACCGACTCTAAGGATAAAGGTTTCCTTTCCATGGTGAGGATCCGAGTCAAGTCCTCTAGGCATTCCAGGGAGGATCTATAATTTTGCGCGTGGGAGGGCTAAGGTCCAGTGCTTCGTGATAATTTCTTGGGATATGAGTTCCACCTTCTTGGAAACTTCATGCACTATAACCTTCTCTTCTTGAAGCTCCCTCTGCGGTTGAGCAATGATTAATTTCTCAAGGCTGAGATCCTTCATCGCCTTCACTACTTCCTTCTTCCTCTTCTCCAACAGTCCTCCAAGACTCTAACCCCTGTCATTCTGCCAAGAGCCTAGCCTCGATTTCCATGGATACCTTGTTGAGTGCATTACACACTTGCTCAACTCGATAGTTATTACTGTTTACAATGGGGTTTTCCACCTTTCCTCGGACAACATTAATACTACTCCTTGGTTAATCTATAACTTAGGCTCGTCGAGGTGGGAGTCGAATGCCCATGATAGCATCTTCCTTGTTCATGGGTATCCACCCTCGGGTAAAAGGATTCCATGGTGGTGAGCTCCTTGGTGGGCATGGAAATTTACAAAATCACGCACAAAACTTTGCTAGGGTCATTAATATAACCCATCATTGTTCTTCCCCCTTCCATGCATTTACTTCTCGCGTGCACGCCCTTAGGAGCGATTGCTTAGAAAGAGTTGGGCATTTTGTGCTACCCACACTCTTCTCCCTATACTATTCTTTGAATTCACCAAGCACTAGCTCCACACCGTGCTCTAACTCCTCTTTGACCGGGGTATTGATTATCTTCTCTCGCCTCCTTTGTTTCCTTCTCATTCACCTCCTCCTCCCGAGTGAGCTTGAAATATCTATCTCCTTGGTACTAGCCCCTTCGCTCCTCTCTTTTCTCTGCACACCTTCCTCCCTTTGGGTGCCCTTCCTCCTTACAAATATGAATGCATCATTTGTATCCTCTACTTCCTCTCCCTCTGAATCATGGACATTAATTTTCTCTTGATCCACCTCTAGCTCTTCCCCTCCATCATTATCATTTTCACCTATGTAGGCATTTGGGTTGTCTGTATCTTGGACCCTTGTTTGTCCGTCCCTTGTTCTTCTTCCCTTGTAGAAAACTCTAGAGTCGGGGATACTATATTTTCTTCATATGAAATTTCTTCAGGGGATGGTGGCTTCGCAGGCTTCGAGGTCTTCTCCTTGACCACCATTCTCCTCTTCTTCTAGACATAGGTACTCGGTCTGCAAGTATCATGTTCTACCTCTCCACCACCCTTTCTTTGTTGTTGTTCTTATTATTTCTTCTTACGCTTTGGTGCTGGCTTCTTCCTTCCCATGGGGTCATCCGAGATGGATATTTCATTCTCTATGTATGTGCCGTTCTCAAACTTTTTCCTTATGCGTAGGTAGATTCTAGAAGCAACGCTCTCAGAAATTGTAAGGTCAATGGCCTTACAATGTGCACGTCCTACGACATGTACCTTTCAATGTACACACACTTCCCTGGGTAAACCAACTTCTTTCTCATCTCTCTGTGTTCACTGTCAAGGGTGGACAGGTCAAGTTTTAATTTCTTTGACTCCTTATACCTGTTCACTCCCGTTTGGAAAAATTGGGCAGTAAATTAGAAGGGGAGTTTGCACCAAGGACTCCAACTACCATCCACCAAGATGAATCTACCAATGCAAAAGTTTTGGTATACCACAAACTCTGCTTCTCCTTGATCACCATCGGGAGTTTCACAGAATACACCATTCATCCCTAAATGTGTTCCTAAGGAACGCGTAGCATTTTTCTAAGCGTGCCTTGTGCACCCCTATCATTGACTCACAAGTATACTTCTAGAACCTATCCGCAGGCGAAGGGTATTCATCGGGGTACTCCCATACAAACTTATTAGATGCATCTGGCACCCCAATCTCTGAGAACATAATGGTTAATAGAATGTTCCCAAATAATATCTTTCCTCCATTCTTTCGCTACGCTTATGATCTTATCTACTATGTACTAGGAGATATTGTATATGGTGCCCTCTGCGACCTTCCTATAGACATTCAACTAGGGACTTTCTCACCTGGGTCCACCTCTCTTGTCCATTCAGCTTGGAAATGAGGTGTGTGGCCATTTTCATCATTGGATCACTGATATCCGTGACATCGTAGTACCTTGATCCCTTCTTATAATCCTAGGATGCAATGGTTTCTTTAATTTCCTCCTCATCCTAGAGGTCATCTATGATCACGTCCCCTTTACAACTTAGGCTTGTAAAGTGTGAGATTAATTGGGGAGTTATGCACATTTTGCACTCTACAAAGTGAAGAAATCTTCATGTACACACATCATTAACCATCAAGTACAAGCGCTCGGGATTCTCGAAATATGGAAACTTTAAAAGTGGAGAAGCCTTGCCTTCTCCATTTTCACCTTAACTACGTCGATGTAGATCGGCATCCCATCAGGCGTTCATTTTTTTGTGGGGCACACCAGCTCGACACCATTTCCTTCACAATTATACTTGACCGGTGATTGTAATTGATCACATTCATTTATCTGATGTGGGACTCCCACTCTTTCCCTAGAAAAACCCCATCTCGGTATTGCATCTCTGAGTACCATTCCTCATTAGTATCCAACGGGATTTCTTCTTCTTTCTTCTTCCCTTTTCCCTTTCTCTTTCCCTTGTTGGATTGTACTATAGGTTTATCAACTTGTTTTGTGGCCATCATTTTACTCTTATATTTCATTCCCTAGTTACTTTTGAGTTGTCTAAGAGTTTTCTTCGTGTGCCCGTGCCTTAGAGCAGAAACCCTAATCTCGATTTTCTTCCTTCGATTGCGACACTCTTTCAAAACTTTCCTCGTACCCATGAATCACTTCTTCTCTAGTTTGTAGATCTAACAGGCCCGATTGCACATGAGTTTTGATATTTTCCTTCGCACAAGTTATCTCTCGAACCCTATCTCTTGAAAGAAAATTGCTCTTGTTTTCACAAAGTAAAATAATGAGTTACACATCCTTGTATTTATAGATTTTCCCACTTTTACGCATTAAAGGGTAGGCTACCTAGCATCGTATGAAAATATTTAATGTGGCATTTTCAAACAAACCTAACTTCAGCACTTTTTCTTATGCGCCCAATCCTTGAGCAAAATTTTTTTCATCCATGCCCAATCCTTGCACAAAAAATTTTCCAACCTTCTGGCGTGTAGAAAATCCATCTTGATAGAAGACTCTTGTAGGCATGTTACCAGTGCCAAAGGCACCTCTTCCATCCTCATGATTCTTTCTTTCACCTACCTCATGTTTTTTCAGTTTTTCTCCTTATACGTGGATTTCCAATGTAACCTACTTTTGCCAGCCATTTCCTTCTTTTCTTCTAATGCCTCTTTTCAACAGGGCCAATTCGAATGGTCTACCAACCCAATCCTCCTGCATAATAACTTCATGCCTCTCTTTATCACCTCACCCCACACTAATTTGATGTGCGGTCCTCTGCGTATTCGTAAGTCAAAAATTAATAAGGTTACTGGCACCCAAGGCGCAAAACAAGACAACAACGTGAAAGGAAAAACAAGAAAGGAAAAGCATAAAAGGAAATTCTAAACTAACTGGTAGAACTACCTTATTTACAAACACCAAGAAGCATTATTTATAGTAGGGCTTGTCAGGGTAATTTTCTTTTCATCCGGCACTTGTAAGCGCACGCGCCCGAATCAAGGATGTATGAAATTATATAAGGACCTAACCAATGCACCTTCAACTTTCCAGAATGGTGTAGAAATTTAGAATCATATAGCAATACCATCTGGCCAACCTCAAACTATTTGTTTTTAATGTTGCGGTCATGCCATGCCTTTTGCTTAGCTTTTCGGTTGTTTTGCTCCATCTTGCTAGTTAGTGCCTTTCATCCAACTTTATCAATTCATCTATTATTTCTTAATGTGCTTGTTCATCGTCTAACCCTCCTGCGCGCACTATACGTAGAGATGGTAACATGAATTCTACTGGCAAAACTACTTCCACGCCAAACACCAATTTAAATGGTGTGGCCTTGTTCAACCTTTTGTACGTTGTTCTGTATGCCTAAAGGACTGCTGATACCTTGTCATCCCAATCCTACCTACCCATGTCACATATCCTAGTCAATGTGTGACTAAGGATTTTGTTAAATGCCTCCATAGTCCCATTTTCTTGAGGGTGATAAGGGGTAGTCTTGTGATGGGCTACCATGAATTCTACCAATAGAATCCTGATTGTTTCATTTAAGAAGTGAGTGCCCCTATCACTTGTTAAACTTAATGGGAACCCATACCTACTGATAATGTTCGCCAAAAAAATCTAGTCGTTGTGGTTGCGGTGTAATCCTTAGTGGGTGTGGCCTCTACCCACCTTTTAGATAATCAACATAGGTAATGATATACCGCGAGTTAGTCCTCCACGCGGCTAGTGAGATTTGGCCAACAAAATCTATTGTCCACTTTTCAAAAGGTTCTGCTAGCGATGGGGTGCAAGGGCATCTCATACCTTTTTCCAAGTTTTCTAAGGCATCGCAATGGTCACAGTGCCTTGTAAAAATCAATACAATCCTAGTGAATCATCTCCCAATAGATTTTGGTGACTAGGATCTTACACGCAGATTGCATTACTGCATAGTTTCCTCCAAAGCAATCCCACCATGGGCTTCTTCTATTATAGCTATGTATTCATGTTCTTATACACACCCGGTCTGCAAAACTTCATTGCAACTCATCTTATACAAATCCCCATTGATCAACATGAAGGGCGTGGCATGTATGGCTAACCTATTCCTTTCTAGAGCATTCATCCCTTCGGGCGCCACACCTTCCTTGAGAAAAAAAAATGTCTTCTAGTTCTGAGGGCGCGCACCACAACCTAAATAGTTGTGCATCTGACATGGTTTCCTTGATACTTTGCATGTCCTCTCCCAAATAAATACATCATAAATGATCGGCCCATAATTGTTCTTTCCCAGTTTTACCACCACTTTGAAATCAAATTCTGAAATAAAACTACCCAATGGCATATGCACCACCTGCAACACCGCTTTGTTTACTAGATACTTCAAGGACATATGGTCAGTGTAGAATATGAAGGGAGTTGCTAGCAGATATTGTCTGAATTTGTGGAGCACGTAGATCATTAACAATGCCTTGCACTTAGTCGTTGTATAATTTTGTTCTACTTGTGTCAACTTCCTACTTGCAAAACACAAGGGATGATCAACAATCCCCTCTCCTGGTTGAGCAAGGATGGCTCCCGTTGTTATACTGCAGGCATCCACGTGGACATGGAAAGGTTTATCCTAGGATGGGAATTGTATAATAGGTGCGGTGATAAGCCTTTCTTTTAGAGTGTCAAATTCCCTCTGCTGTGCCTCTCCTCACTAAAAGGCACTCTTGTGTCTCGAGTAATATGTCAAAAGGTGCAATGATCTTGGTATATCCCTTAATGAACTTTCTATAGTACCCAAGTGTTTCTAATAAATCATGCATGACACTTTGGCTAGTAGGCTCCCTAACCCCACAATAACTACAAATTTCGTGGGATCCACCAGTAAGCCCTCCTTACATATGATATTCGCCAACAACATTCCAATAGGAGTTACAAAGATACATTTCTTAATGTTGAGGGAGTTCCTCAACTACCGACATATTTCAAACATCAACCTCAAGTTATCACAATGGTCCCTAACCAATCCATACACTGTCTAATCATCCAAATATACATGAAGGAACTTGTGGATGAAGTCCTTAAATGCTTGTACCACTATGTGCGAAAATAAAGTGTGCGCATTCTTCAATCCAAAGGGCCTATTTGTGTATGTAAAGCTTCCCCACTTGGTGGACAAATTTATTTTCTCTTGGTCTTCCTTAGCAATCCTTACTTGGTGATATCCCAAGAATCCATCCGTAAAGGAATAGACCTCATGCCTAGAAACTCCTTCCAAAATATTTTCAGTAAAGGGGTGGGAAAAGGATCTATGATGCAAAAAGCATTCAATTCTCTATAATCCTTGCATATCCTAATCCACCCATCCTTATTTATGCTGATCACCATTGGACTTATCCATTCTGATTCCTCCATAGCCTCAATGATACCAGATGCTATCATTTTATCTAGCTCTTCTTTAACCCTTACGCACATGTTGGGATTCATCCTGTAAGGCCTCTTCCTGATCGGTGTGCACCATATTTCAACTTTATCCTCATTTCCCCAATGAATGGTGGACACCTTTCAACTCATGGTATCCACATGGGAATAAATCCTCAAATTTGTGCAAGAGATCGATGATCTTTGATACTTCCTTGTCTGACCAGTAGTCCCCAATGATAGCTTCCTTGGGCTCCACATCCGAGCCAATGTTAACTTTCTTGGTTTTGAGTGGTTCATGGTATGCATGCTTACATGCATCTCGCACTATCACCTACTTCACGCACCCCAATGAATGGTCGACATTCAAGCTTTCCATATCCTCCCCATCAATAGCATATACCATCTTTCCTTTCTCCTTTTTAGCACACGTGCGCTCGGGTGTATGTCTTCTAGTTCCTCCTCTTCAAACCGCGCTTCCAAGCTAGGTCTACCAAGTAAGTTTACTAACCTATCTTCCACCATGGCACAATCCCCTAGAGTGAGGTGCTTGATATTCTACAACACCTAATCAATTGGTTGCTTGATACTTTGGTACTCGAATGTGTGAACCAGGTCAGCCGCTAACTCCCGCCGATTTCCTATTTGGCAAAAGCATGTTTCGAATAGATGTACAGATTGTGCACCCAAAGGGAGGGTGGTAAAGGTTCCGCCCCTTCTCCCCAAACCCTCTCACATGCTTGGATGTGGGAAGAGGTAGGTCCATTGCCATTATAATCCTTGATAGTGGTGGGTATTTTTCTTTTCGAGAATCAAACAGTGAGCACAATTCTAACTTCATGCCATTCCAACAAGTTTTCACTATGTGCGGCCCACCACCTTGCTGTTTTGCCTATCAAAACATAACCTAGCATACTTCGTCACTCGTCCTCCCTCCACTAAGCTTCCATTTCTTTGAAAAATACCTCGGGGTATGCATCCCTAGAATACTTTTTTATTTCCTTTCCTCCCTGTGCCCCAAGTCGTACGCACCGTTGTTACCTTGGTTACCGATCCTTTCCTATGTCACCGAATCAATTCATAAGTCCCATGCACCCAATTATCACATGCTATATCTTGGTAGTATTACTTGATAGATTGAGCATCATGAAACCGAATGAATCCTTCGTAGGGTGGATGGTCTCTCGGATCTCTTATGGAGTGCACATATATTATGTCTAGGACTTCCTCCCCAAGGGGTTTAGTATAGGGGGTGGACTTCCCATCAACCAAAGTGGTATAACTACGATCTTCCTTATTTTCAAAGCTTATGTACCCCTTGTTAAACTGAAGGTCTGCATTATTCTTATAACACCATGGGTGCCTAAGTAGAGTTGGGAAATTATCTTCCTCGAGAAAGTGCCAAGAATTCAAAATACCCAAAGTGAACCTAGTCCCCTGAATGGTAATGGTCGCATCCTTCAAGACACCTATGGGCATTGCCTTTGTCTTATTTTCCATATACAACACATTTGAAGATGGTTGTAATGTAGGTCTTCCCATTTGATGTCAGGCATCTAGAGTGAGCACATTAACCTCCACGCTTGTGTCAATGAAGATGTTACTAAGCAACCATCCATCCACTACTACATTCAAGGTGATCTCTTTTTCATAATCAAGAATGTGAGGTGGGAGGTTTGCATGTAGGATCTACCTTTCGTGTTCTCCCCAAAGTGCACAACACCTTTTCTCTCAACCATGCCCCTAGGAGGGGAATAATATTCTCCGCCCAAAGTAGCTTACACACCTCCTTAACCTCATCCAAGTCATCCCTTAGTGCTTCTAATTCCTCCTTTGCTAATCTTTTCTAGTATACTCTTTTAAGCATTGGATCTCCCCTTATAAAATTTGAATTACATCCATGGTTTCCTGGTAGACTTATTTCTGGTGAGCTAGGTTTGGATACTTCCGGTTTATTACTTCTTCTCTCGAAACTAGAGGTCTCTTTCTAGGTGCCTCCTTTACGTGCGCAGACTCCACCCTTGTTGTTACCATAACAGGCTCTAGTTCTGATTCACTTATTACTCACGAAAGCCATTGCATGTCAGCCTTCTTAATAATCACCATGGCAGCACCCTTATCCTTCCAGTATTGTTGACTCATATGTTCGTATAACTCTGGGCACTCTTCGTACTTATGTTTTTTTCCACACCAGGAGCATTGTAGAAGATATAGACATTCACGCTTATAATGGTCTGTGGCTCCACAATTAAATTACATCCCACGCGGGAAACCACTTCTTCCTCTACAGTTACCATGACCACAAAATCCCCCATGAAACCCTCTTCCACGCGCACCTCCATCCCCTCACTCTCCATACCCACGGTCATCTCCTTTGGAACTACTGGCAATGCCAGTCTGGTGCACACCAAGATCAATTACCTCATGAATATGGTCAATCAATCTACAATCCTTAGTGTCATGTGTGGTTGAGGTACATATCTTACAATAATAGGACACATTTTTGTGGATCACGCACTGCAAAAGGGGGCACCTACTTGCATCATGGTCCCCGTGACATATTTCAAAATTTACCGTTATGGCATGCACCACCTTCCGAGTACATACACCTCTATTGGCCTTTGTGTGCCTTCTTCACATTACAACTGTGCACCACATCCCTCCTCGAATCTCGGAATTGTGTTGGTAGTAAATTTCTCCAATTGCTAAGCCATGGCAGCGATCTAAGCCTCCAAAAATGGGCTAATGCCGGTGTCAACACTTCTAACTACCTCAGCACACAAAGTAACTTCCAACTCTTTGCGTGGGTCCATGAATGTTTTATGAGATAAAGCCCTCCTAAAGGGGGTGATCAATCCTCCGACAAACCCTTGATCATGTTGTGAAGGGTGGATATCATAAGACAGTTTAGACAATAGAGTTTTAAAGCACGTATCATATTCCCTCATGCTTTCTGCCATTCCTTGCTAGATTTCCTTGAGAGAACTGATGCTTTTCTGTTCAAACTTAGGTATGTGGAATTCCACCAAGAATGCATTTCTCAGTGTGGTATAATCCACAATAGTCGATGAGGGTAATAATTTATATACCAACTATGTGCACATCCTTGTAAGGTCATTGCAAATTGACTAGCCTTTTGATCATGGGTCATTATTCCCTTCACATGCCATAGTAGCTCGCACTTATACACATGCTCCATGGCACCTTCTATCCTACTGTAATCTAGTAAGTGTAGAGATATCTCAAAAAATACTTGAGGAGGTGGTTGAGGCCCTTGCCCTCCTAATCCAGTCCCTTGGTTTCCTCCCTGTGTTCCCTCCACCGGGATCCACTAGATCCTGAGCCACCAGCTCCACCACTTCCACCTCTAGATCCTCTTGTGTTAGGTACAGGGCCTACATTTATCATGTCGAATGCTCCCATCATCGAATTGAATTACGTGCCGATAGTTTGTAACCTAGTACCACTCTCTAGTCATATTTCCTCCACCAATTCCTAACGTGCTTCCAAAACTAGCTATATACGTGCCTTGTCCAAACATTCCACCAAATACGAATAGTGTGTGAAGCCATAGAAGTCCCAAATGAGAAGTTGTATCTTCTAGGTACCAATCGGTTGCTTCCACTAATATCAAATGGATCAACTATACTTTTCCCTTGTTCAAACAAACCAAGCGCCAAGGTTTGGTCACTAGGTGGGGTCAGATGCATGCCAATGACTCTTCTTTCTCTACATGACAAACTCTCATCAGAAGTTGCAAGGTTTTCTCTCCCTCACTTACCAAGATGGGGTACCATAGACCATTCGGGTTCGACATCCTCAGCGTGAACCTCAACTCATTTCCACCATGTCTAGCTCCATAACCCACGTGTAATCCCAAGTTGTCTATCGATCTCCTTTTCATGTGCTTTGTTATACTTGAGTTGTCTCTCCTCCCTTTCCTGTTTAGTCATCATATCAGCCATCCTTTCCCAACTTGGCTTCCTTGCCTCAAGCACTCGGGGTGGTTTAACCGGCCATAGGAAATGCCTCTAAACCCATGGTTGCCATCAAGATTTTGATCGTAAGGGAATAGCACACGTAAATGATCCCGGGATCTCGTAAGAACTCAAACTCAGCAACTTCTGGATAGGAATATGTGGAAATGGTGTATTCCAGAGTGTAGCTAGTCAATACTCCCTTCCACCAATGATCTATAACACGGGTCCATGTTAGATCAACATCTTGCAAGTTCTAATACACTTCTTGAATCCAAGGGTGTGACTTATAATACCATCCTAATCTAGATGTATAAGTGAAGAGCCATTCAAATAACTCTACTGAGAAACAATAGAAGAAGGTTTCATACAACTCATGATAAAAAGTGTCTTCCACCCATCTTCATGTATCAAATGTAGATCCAAAGACTAAATCTCTAAGAGAATTCATCCTTCATGCTTTTAAACCAACCTTCAACACCTTCAAGTGTTAAGCACCCCACCATCACTTTTTGCACAAATCATGATGTATGCCATGTTCCACTACAACTTTAAAAAGAGGTCCCGGAAATGGAACCAAGATGTATTCATTTTTGCACCCCACCAAGAACAAGGGAACCTCATGCACGCCGGCCTATCACCTAGAGGGCGCTGGGCACTCACCTGAGGTGCGCGAGAGGGAGCCGAGTCTCTCTTTTATGTGAGTCTAGTGGAAGCCATAGTTTGTGATTTCGACTTAGAGATTTAACATACATGAAGAAGCTATAGAGCTCAAGACAACTTCTACACCCCTTCAGTAATAATAGAAACAAGGTGCACAAAGAAAATAATAGAACCAAGAGTTTGTAAATCCACAAATATACTTAATCATTCAAGTAAGGTCCATGATTATACAAGATCAAAAGTAGAATAAAAATATGCAGATCATTCGTAAGGAGATCTTTAACGTAAAGATGATGGTAACCTTATCATATTCATTCATAGTTTTGCTACAAAGTATCACAGAGACGTAGACCATAGTCATGCGCCATATCGGATTCATACATGTATTCTCACAAAGAAAAATTTCATTCCCCATTACATCTCTACTTGGAATGCCTTACCCATTTTCATCTAATATTTCTCATAAAGTAATTCTGCAAAGCTCCGCTACCTCACTTATGTTTGTTTTCTTTGCAAGGGTGCACATATAAATAGGAATCGAGATCTAACAAACTCCTCTATAGCGTCGGATCGGCTCCAAGTGTCAAGGTGTAGGTCACCCCGTGCACATGCCTCTCCATGTCATGATTAAATTTTTGGATCTTTCTATCGCAAGGTATATTCCTTCCGGGACACCTGTCGCCGCTGTGCTAGAACCTTATCCAAATGAAACATGTTCTTCATGTGTTTTTCCCAAAAGGCCAAAAGCGGCTAAGTTCGAATTGTTCTTCGTGTGGCGCCCATGCCCTAGGTTCTTTGATAATCCTTTTGAATACTTCCTTACATGCCTTCACTTGTGCGCTTTCTCGGCCATGTGCACCTATGCACCCTTAAGATTTGGGAGCTATATTAGGGGCCCAATACACCCTTTTTAACATTTGGTTCTGATTTTCTTTTTCCTAAAGGAGTTGTTTCCTTAGTGATCCTTTTATTTCCAGGCATTAACATTTATTTCTTTCCTTCCATCTCCTTATTTGGGGATAGTTGAGCATCCATTAATTCTGTTGTGGGGAGGTTAAACATATTTCCAACTGTCATCCCTTCTTTCACAAAAGTGTCCAAACTTTCCTCTGACATCTAGATACTCTCAACTTTACTTTGTTTCTCCATTGTTTCCTCCAGAACACTATCAACCAAAGCATTAAGTCCGTATGTGGAATTTTCTCTATACTTACCTGTTCCTTTAGTTTACTTTCTTCACCTTTTAATGGAAATAATTCCAACTTTCTACCTTTTGTGGGATCTTTTACAAGATCTTTCACTTTTTCCTTTACCTTTGAATCCAACCAAGCCTGATTTTTGGATTTTCTTCTATTGACCACCAGGGTAAAACCTTCCTCATCCTTTTTCAGAGAGCATATTTTAATGGAGGGATTTTGGTCCCATTCTTATCTTGAATTCACAAGGGGTAAGACCTTCCAAGATATTTTTGAAAAATCTTTCCTATGATCATCTGCACTTTGCATTATACCTTTTCCTTTCTCCCCTTTTCCTTCATTCCCTGGCACAGCAATATACTTTTTTGAAACTTTGAACTTACAATTCTAGCTTGTGACCCCACCCATTACATTTGGTGCATTTTTCTAGAGTACTTTCCATTTCAATATTTTGCTCCCATATCCCTAGTCTGGATTTTAGCTTAATACTACTAGGGATCTCCTTATCAGCTATTATATATATGTAAAAACTAGCACAGATAAGTCTTGTCATATTCTTTGTGGCATTATCTATTATAGCCAAAGATCCCAAGGAGTTCACTATGCCTTTTACAATATCTTCATGTAGAATTCCACGGTTAGGTTTGGAAGGCGTATTCAAACTGAAACTCGATTCAAATTTTCCTTTTACAAGTTAAAGGTTGGTTCCCATTTCCTCATATACCAACAAGATTTTCCATATAACCCGGGACCTTCTTCCAAGACCTTACATATCTTCACAATGTAGACACTAAAATTAGATCACACTCCCCTTTGGTCCCTCGACAAATAAATACCTTCATCACATTCACCTAACCATGGCCCCCTTCACCCCACTAATATTAATTTAATTAATTTAATTAAATTAATTCATTATCCTCACCATATTTATTATTTAAATATCTTAATTTAGATAATTCCCACACTTACACCTCACCTAGACACCTCATCAAGCCAACTCACCCTAAGACCTATTCTTAGTAAGTTTCCATAACTAACTAAGACTTACCCAAACCCTAAAAATTAATGCCTACATTCCCTCTAACCACATTCATGCATGCTTACAAGAAGCTTCCATCCTAATCCATGGGTGAGTGACACGAGATCCCAGAAAATCAAGGGGATCTTCCTAGTTTAGTAAACCTAGGAAATCCTACCTTGACCGACGTCGTTTACCGCTAACCACACTTGGTTCGAAACCGCCGTCGATCACCTTTCAATCCCCAAAACAACCTTATTTTCAAGGTTAGAAAAAATGTTCACACATCCTTGAGAGATATCACATCTTTTGAGAACCATTTTCTGTAAGAACACGCATGCAAGGAAAGAGATCAAGCATTTTCTCTTACACAAACATCCAACATTCACCCGACAACCATCTAGTGACCACCCAACACAGAATTGATCTAACCAAGAAAAAGGAATGCACATGCATCCCATGTAGGAGATTTCCAATGTTTGGAGATCCCCAATAGCATTCAACCTCTTACTAACACCTTCATTCATCACTCACAGGTACCCAGAACCAGATTTCAAGTAAGTAGAATGGTTTACTCCTCTAGTTCATTCATTTAATCATTGTATCTTCATCCTTTGTTCTACTAGCAACCCAATGACCTCCTTTAATACTCACCCTCCACATACCCATTAAATCTTCGCTAAATCCCGTCCAAACATCCTAATACCTTGTCCCACCAACCATGTCTTTGTGCAATCATAAGGAGATCTAGAGCTCATTCTATGGTATTCCTAGTTTGTCATAAGTAACTGCAATGGTTCTCCCCAACCGGCATTAGTCACCCTTAACTAGTGAAAGTCTATGTATTTACCAATACATACCAGAAAAATGACTTAACCCTTATTCCCACATCATCCTTAATCACATGTGACCTACCCGAGACCTCTAAGCAGACAGAGAGAACCAAAACCAACTACTTGACCTTTGGATCTTATTTTAACCTAGCCTGTTAGATTAGATCTTTCTTATTGTGTTTTTAATGAGATACCTAAATCATTTCAATTATAATAGGATTTAATTCTTTACTAGCATTAAAATTTTTTAAAGAGTGGACTGATAACCATCTAGGAATTATCACACTTCGTAGATCTAGCACACACTAAGTAGTTCACTACACATATTGTTTAACTCTTTCTGCTGGTCTTGTGTTGCATTTCAGGTAGTTCCTCCTAGCCAAAAGGAAGCTCTCATGATCAGCTGTGGGTTCATAATTCATACGCACACAACAACCCAACAACCAACATTTCAACAGGTATTCCTCCTACACCCATTACCCTATTTGTTTCATCACTTTCAAAGAAATGTCTAAGAATTAGGTGAAACATTTTGGCATGCATCTAGTGGGACCCATTTGGGGTTCCTTATATTTTATTCATTCCTAGGAAAATTTGTGTTTTTGTTACCCTTCTGAAAAGCATACACATTAATTTTCTTCCTTAGTAACCCTCTTTTTTTTTCTATTTTCTCTAAAAGAAACCTTTCTTTTGGTGTACTTAAAAAGAATCATTTCTTCTTATTTTCTGCATTTTAGTGAAATAACATCCCTCTTCCTATTCATCCATTTGTGTCATCAAACTTCATATTTCGATTTGGGCTTAAAAATCATTACATTTCATTCTGATTTATCACATTAGCTCACATTAATTGAGGGCAACCTATACACTAGAAGTCATTCCCAACTGATGGTTGAAAAACGAATCGTAGAAAGCACATGTCTCTCTCTCTCTCTTTGAGTATTGCCAAATTGCACAAATTCAAAACAAATACATATTCTTAAACAACATCTCTCTCCGGGAATGCTCTGTCAATGATCGTGACCGATCTAAGGATTGGTAGGTACTCCCCATCTCGTTGCTCTATCGAGTCATACTTTAGAGCAAAGCCCGTCCCCACCATAACATACCTGAAACCTCACCTTTTAGATCTCCTTATTTCTAGGAATCCATCCTCACCAAAAATAACTCTATTTTATAGTTCATGTGTCAACATTTAAACAACATAAGCTAAACAAACCTAATAAAAAAATCACTCTTAGGATCATGTTTTTCTTAGTGTTTCTACTTGGCTTGCATTTTGAGGTGAGAGGTCACGCTCTTCATTTTTCCTTTTTCTCCTCCGTACGCTCCTCATCACAGTTGGTGTATTCTAGCTTCATCTGAGTGTTCCTAAACCATATTCTCATCATTCTTAGAATTTTGGGTTTAATTCCACATCAAATTTTATCTCACAACCATATTTTCTTCATCACTATTTCAATTTCATAAGAAGGTGTCGGTCTAGTGACCATCGTCTTGTTACCCCCCCGGCCGTCATTGGTTATACCCAACCAGCGTTGGTTCACTATCATTTTGGTTAACCTACCCAAAAGGACATTTATTCACCTTCTTCAACTATTCAGAGTCCCTGTCACTATTATCATTCCCATTGACCTTGTAAAACTCATCATATTTGGTATACCTATCAAATTTGGCTTTATACCTTGTTTTTTACCAACTATCCATTTCCCACAATAACTAGAAGTGGTTACTCGTAACCAATGTCCATTTTCCTTGACCAACATTGGTTATCCCTGTGCCACTTTCCAATTAAAATTTGGTACCTAATCCACTTATTACCGCTTTATTCTTTCTATTCCCGTTGTTTTTCTATGTCATTTACAGAGAAGTAGCCCAACCTAATCAGTAGTTGTTCACATGGTACTAACACTTTGACAAGCTAGCACACTCACATTCCATGCTAGTTGTCAACCACTCATACCTAGTCCTTCACCACCTTCAATTTTATCACCCACCATGGATCCTATCCAACCTATCACTATCGCTACCGGATATGAAGAGTTCACATGACTCCTTGACCTAAAACCTCTTGCCTTGTAGTTTCATCTTTCCCACTCGTTCACCCAAGATGCCTTGGGTCAGTTGATATATGACATGCCCATATCTATCCCCCCAAATCTCACTCCCACTCCTGCGTCAGCCCCATCTAGCTCTCGTGTTTCCGCATCTACCTTACCCCTAGTCATTTCATAGCTAGGTCCTATACCCACTATGACTGCCACATCTGCTACATCCGTTGCACCCACCACATCCACCATGCCTTTGAAAACCACCCAAAACACAACCTCATCTACCCCTATTATCAAGCATATACTCGTAGCTACACTACCACCTCCCGTGTTGGTGACCCCTACCCCTTTTCAAAACATTGTCCTGTCTATTCCATAGTCATTGGCCCCTATTTCCAGTAGGGTTACCATGACCCTTCCACCTCCATATACGTATTTATTAGCATCCTCCCATTTCATCTATTATTCAATCTAGGTAACTAGCCCCTATTTCACTACCTTCTTCTCAATCAACCTACACGGAAGTGCCATATACTGGAATGGCACCCCCGTTATATGCCCAAACCTAACCCTCTCATGCTATAGGAGGAACCCAATCATCGCAACCTACCAATAACCTAATCAAATTAATGATGGATAAGATGTAGACGTTGGAGGTGTTGGTATCCAAATTTGTCCTCCTTTTCGGTATGAGCAACACCACGGTTATGTCATGGAGATTAAAGACATAGTAGACCATGTTGTATGTCATTGGTAGCTAGGGATATGTTGTAGCTAGCACTCAAGCTTGTGGAGAAATGGATAGCACTCCAATAGGACTTGATCTTGTCCTAGCTATTTTAGGTTATGCCTTGCAACCAAGGTAAGAGGACCTATTTTGTAACCTTGTAATGGTGAAGGAGATGAATATGTCCTTCTCTTTACTTGAAATTCTATGATGGAGACCTTAATGAAAACATGATCAACACCCCAGATCGAACTCTTACAAGTTTTCACTTCTCAAAACATGGGTATGTTCTCAAAACAAGGAAAAGGTTACTAGAGACATTGGAAATCCTGATCTATTATGCATACTTTTGCAAATAGATTTTGATTTTCTGTAGGTATACACATGTAAATCAGGGATAGTACATGATAGGATCTTTGTTGTTAGATGATTTTTGGTGAGGGATTAACAAGACAAACTAGGATAGATCAGATCTTTGACAATATTTACAATACTTGAACAACCATCAGATGAAATGCCTAAAATAATCAGAATGTTCTTTCAACCAAAAGAGGCACAAATGGAAGCCCAAGTTGCATTCTTCACACAATATTTGAGAACTCACCACAAAATATTGAAGTAAAGAACTCAATTAAACACAAAAATCCATGATCAAACCATGCCTAAGGTACCCCTAAAGGCTTACAAGAAATCTCTGTAGTTAAGGAAGGTAAAGTGATTTTAAATTTGTTTATCTCCTTATTAGATGAAGGCTCTTCTGAGTATGAGATTACAAATGCCACTAAACTATCAACTAGAAATGGAGATCCTGTGTGACTTCTAAATATTTTCAATGCAAGATTGCAACAAGAACAATAAAATTTATTTGCAGGCATTTAAAATTGATAACAGACATCATATTTCCCAAAGAAAAACACAGATTTAATTCAAAACTTGTTAGATTCAATAGCAAGGGAGAGTTACATGAACAATCTCAGAGCTGTGTGGTGGCTATACACTTGTAACCAACCCACATACATGAATTTTCCAACACATGAGGCATTAACCTGGTTCTTTGGTGGATTTTCTCGAGAAAATGAGTTTTTTTCAAAATTTTCTCGTGATTTTCAACTCCCAACCCTTTACAATTTCTCAAAAATGCATAATATACCTCATGCCACATTGGAGTCTTTATTCCCAAGCACTGAGAATATGCTATCGATCAATTTTTACAAAAACTTCATGATTTAATGATAGTGACACCAAATAGAAAAACAACTCACAGGTTGCCAGGTATGCACAAAAAGTTAAATCATTACACAAATTCGGGTCATTATCTACCCTAGGGGCACATTTTTATCATTCAGGCATGCAAGCATCTTTCATTCATCATTTTTACCTTTTCCCCTTTTCAATTTTACCTCTGTAACTTTTGACTTTGTCATTTCACATTTTTTCTCAGGCGTGAGCCAAAATTACATCAAAAACACCATAGATCGAAGAATTAGGTCATGAAAATGATGCCATTGTTCTCATAAGGCCAAGGTGACACAAAATCACATAAGATTTGATGAAATTTGATGAAAAAATGTGATTTCCAAGCTTCTTGGAGCTCCCATGGTGGCCAAAATAGATGGATGCACAGTAACCATTGATCTTGTATCAACTTTAAATGTCCGCCCTCCACGTGGAAGATGAGATTTTAGAAATAAGCTCAAAATTACCTTTTTAACCTTTGGATAAGGTGGGACACGTGTCAAAATGTGACTAGATTGGGCCCATGCTTCCAAAAATGCTTTTATGACCTTTTTAAAGTTTTGAAAAATTTTGCAAAATTCTCTCGCTTCTCCCTTGGACCCGCCATGTGTCCATATGTGGGCCCCATTTACAACCGCAGACCGATTTGATCAATTTTGTAGCTTTTTTGAAAACAAGAATTTTTCCATAAAACCTCCATGTGCCTGGAAGCGCGATCTCTCTCCCGGCCACATGGCAACCTCTAATTCACCATCGAGCCAAGCCTCATATTCCACCTTGGACCTTATTGCAAAATTTGAAAAATTTAAAACTTACCGCTGGCCTCGCGCCTTCCTTTGACTTCTTAGAATGTTCCATGTGTCAATCATGGATAGGTTCATGAGCTATTCTTCATTTTTACCTTTTAGACAACAAAGGCCAAAAGTTATAAAAATTTCCTTCATCCCCTTCCTCCACCTTTTGCCCTTATGGACACACATTCTCTCCCTATTTGCTGTGGAGATTCAGCCCAAAAATTCAATTTAGTCCCCCTTTCTGCTAATGGACAATTTCAACTTTTACCCCCACCAAGCCGTTGACCCACCTTACTCTATTAGACACGTTTCCATCTCCGTGATTGGAGTAAGGAGAACACTAATTTTGAAACTTATAAATTAAGAGCCAAAACCTTTAATTCCCTCTGCCATCCGCACACCCTCCATGCCACGTGTCTTCTCCCTATTCACTGTCGGTCTTTGGGCCAAAATTTTTCTTTTGAAAAATTTGCAAAATGAAATCAATTTTTTCCTAAGGAAATTCCGCCACCTGCCAATCCCCTAACCAATCAAAATGTGCCACGTAGGCACCTCATTGCAGAAGGCAAAGCCACAGATCAAAATTTTCCCTTCACCAAAATTTCAAAAATGATAAGTTAGAGACATTTCCCAATAACCCTAGCCAATAGGAACCCGCCACATTGCCATTACCTTATGATGATAAATTTGATGGGAAAACAACACCCATATGACCGTCAAATCGTGAAAAATTTAAAGGATGCCCTAGAAATCAAATTTTTCAACAAGGATTGCAAATTTTTTGATTTTGAATCAACTGAATCATGTTTTGACATTATTTTCAACCTTAGGATTGGGAAATTAACCCATACAATTTAGATTTGATCAATTTCAATTTTTTGCATGATTTGGCAAAGGGAAAATGACACAACCCAAAAATTGGAAAAATCTAGGGCACAAATAAGAGCACACATGGATTTTTTCTTTTAAACCATGGAAGAACAACAAGTTTATGGGAATTTTTTAAACACTCAACTAGGGGGAAGAAATTCTAGATCACCAATTTGAGAAATAAAATGCTTCTGAGTGAAATTAGACATGAAAAATTAGGGCACACAAATGTAAGCTCAGAAATGGCACTAACATTGGCTCTGCCTAGGTATGGGCACTCCCAACGAGTTCAGGAAGGACAAAATATAGACCAAGTGCCAAAATACCATTGGGAAAAGGAGTCAAAATACAAGGCAGCCCAAAAAATAGAACCACCCAACAAAAACGAGCCGAGAAACCAACCAAAATGGTTGCCAAGAACAAAGGGCAAACCACAAACCACCAAACAACAAAAATAGAGAAAAAAAAGACTATACAATTGTACAATTTGTGCATACCTCACTTTGGGGATTAATCCAATAAATGTTTTAAATGTCTGCCATTAACAGGCAGCTCCAAGCAATTCCCCATCTAGATCTTTGAGAAAAAAGGTATGTTCACCAATCCTGATATCAATGGCATAAGGACCCATCCATAATGCATCAAACTTTCCATGTTTTCCCTTGTCTTCATGCCTACTATCCCACGTAAAAACTAGATCTCCGAGTATTGAAGGCTCTAGGAGTGACCTTCTTTTGAACAATCTCTTCAATTTCTCTCTAAATCTGATATGCCTCTGATGGGATGTTCTTCTCTCCTCATCAAGCTCAATAATCTGATTGACCCTTGATTCATATGGGCCATGTTCTTGATCTTCTAACTACTCGGCAAACTGAAATGAAGATAATTGTAGGTGTAAGGGCAGCAAAGCCTAAGTTCCATACACCAATTCAAATGGGCTTTTACCCGTAGCTCTTTTGGGAGATATCCTATCATCCCAAACTCGCAAACTTCAATTGTTCTCCCAATTTTTCTTGTTCATTTCAAGTTTCTTCTAATTATCTTCAACAAGTTCTTATTCTTTGGAATCATCTTGTCCATTCCTCGGGGGTTATAGTTCAAAGAATAAGTGAGAATGATTCCATATTCATTACACATTTCCATTAAAGGTTTGGCTCTAAAGCACATGGCATTATTAGATACAATCTTAATCTGGAACTCTAAATTTGCATATGATATGATTCAATAAGAATTCCACTACCACTTGGTGTGTTGCCTTTTAGATGGGATTCCTTCAACCCATTTTCTAAAATAAGTGGCTACAAGAATCCACTTATGACCAGCACTAGAAGGATCTTAAATCTCACCAATGAAGTCCATTCCCCATTGCTTGAAAGGAGCTTTAATTGATACATGCTGCTAAGGAAGGGAGCCTGAAGTTTTCAGGCTTCCAGAGAAACATTGGCAACTATCACATTTTCTAACCAGTTGGGTTGCATATTTGAAAAGATAAGGCCACCAATAACCAGCTCTCAAAATCTTATGTGTTGTGACTCTTCCAGAAAAGTGTCCTCCACAAAATCCCCCATGGAAATCAACAACTATCTTGGGAGCTTCATCTTAAGCTATGCATTTCAAGAGGACACCTTCAGGGTTCTTCCAAGCTAGCCCAAGGTCTGTAATGATATATTTTTGAGAAGCCAGCTTGAGGGATCTTTTCTGATTTTTATTTAAATGATTAGGACAGCAAAGGTATCTAAGGTAAAAGATTACATCCTTGTACCACTCAGAATTTACCAACTTTACAAGCACATCTACCCTTTCTTCCTCTAGCTGATTCACTTCCACATTCTGCAAGTTGCTCTCAGCTATGAGCTTAGCAAGACCCAAAAATCTTACCAACTTTGTGGTTTGGATGTCCATATCATACTCCTGCAGTTTGTTCACCCATCTACATATTTTACTTGAGATATCCATCTCTGATAAGATGTCTTTCACCATGGTGTGGGGAACATAGGCAACAACTTTTGAGCTCAATATATAAGGCTTGGAAACTTGTGTTGCTTTCACCAAGGAAAATGCTTGTTTCTCCATGATTTTATACTTTAACTCAATAGCTTATAAAGCCTTGCTAAAGAAGTAAATAGGCCTCTTATCCTCATTCTCATCCTTCTGCAGAAAAACAGAAGCAATGGTATACTCAAAAGAAAAGGAAAATATTTGGAAAGGCCTCTTATAGTTTGGGGCTGCTAAAACAGTGCATGTTTACGTGCATCCTTAATTCCTTCAAAATCTTGAATGGTAGCCTCCTCCCATATGATAACTTGGTCCTTCTTTAGCATGCTTGTTATTGGAAGAGTAATCTCATCAAAGTTGAAACAAACCTAATAAAATTAATCTGACCATAGAAAGATTGGATGCCTTTCTTGGTTCTTGGGATAGGTACCTTCGATTGCTTCCACTCTCTCAAGTTCTATCATAACACCATCTTTTGACACAATGTGACCAAGCAGCTTGGCCTATTACACACCAAAATTACACTTATTTGGATTAAGCTAAATGACATACTCCCTACATTTGATCATCATCTTCTCCAAGTTCTACAAATGATCACCTCTCTACCTTGAAAATACAAATCACATCATCTTGGTAAACTCGTAATGAACTCATTGATGTAACTAGTAAAAGCAACATCCATTACTCTTTGAGAAGTGGCACCAACATTCATCAAACCAAAGGGCATCCTAGCAAAAACATATGTCCCCAAGGAGTAGTGAATGTTTTCTTAAGTCTTTTCGATTTTGTAACTACCACTTGATTATATCCGGAGAAACCATCCAATGTGGAAAGCAATTCAAACCCTGTCACAAGCTACAACATATTTTCCATATTTGGCAAGGGATAGTTGTCCTTCATGGATTCTTTGTTTAGATTCCTAAAATCCACACAAAGTCTAATGTCTCTATTCTTCTTTCTAACTGGCACAAGGTTTGCAACCCAAGATGAATATCTAGTGGGCTAAATAATACCTCCATCTCTCGGCTTCCTTCCTTAACTCCTCTTGCATTTTCATGGAGAGAAGTGGATTAATTGGCCTTTGCTTTTCTCTGAATGGTTTGGCATTTGTTTCAAGAGGGTCTCATGCTGAAATAAATCTTCTTCGTATGCTTTCAACTTTCAATAGGACCAAGCAAGGCAGTCTTGATATTTTTTGAAGAGTTGGGCATAGGACTGTTTTTCTTCTTTACTTAAATTACCACCTAACCAAACCTTCCTTGGTTTTTCCTTTGTTCCCAAGTCATGCTCTTCCACATCCCTTGAGGCAGACATGTTTCTATCTATGATGTAATCAACATTGTTAAAATTTGACTCAAGTGCAACAAGACCTCTAGGAATGGTGTTTTTTTTCAATTGGATGATATCTTTTCCAAACAAAGTTTCTCTTCCTTCATTCATGCATACCATTGGAACCCAATAAATATTCTAATTTGCAAACTCACCTTGGTTTTTTAGGAACCTCAGTACTTGAGCATCATTGTTAAAGAGTTTCCAATGTTTCACATTATCAGGGACATCTGGCCTAGTTAGCACTTCAATGTTTTATTCAAAATAAGGTGAAATGGTGAAATTTTCAAATCTAAAACCCAGCAATGCTAACTTATCAGTATTAGCATTAAGACCTCTGTCATGGTAAACAATGTTAAAGGAATCAAACATTTCAATTAGATCCCAAACTGCATGCTTATACTTGTTTCATACGCTGATTTTTTGTAGCATACAATTTTCTTATTTGTTTGACAACCAGCTCTGAGTCTCCTTTTGCAACAATATCTTTCACTCCATACTTCCATGCAATCCTTAACCCCAAAAAAATGCCTCATACTCAGCAACGTTGTTAGTGCATTCAAAATTAAGTTTGAAGGAAAAAGCAAACTCTTCCAAACTAGGAGAAAGCAGAACTATACCAGCACCATTTCCAAATTTGGAGCAAGCTCCATCAAATAGAAAGGTCCAAGGAGAACCTACCATATCAAGGAACTTTGATTTTTCCATCTTGTGTTCTTTTCCATTAGCAAAACCAATGAAATTCTCAGCATCTACATCAGCAAACAACACTTCATAGGAAGCATTGTTGGGATCTTCAATTAGGTGCAACATCTTCTTTTCACCATAAATTTTGACCAAGATTGCCTTTAATGGGAATGGTGGAAAAAGACATATCCATCTGAACACTTCCACCAACACTTGTAGCCCACTTTCTTGACAAAAGCATACCCCATTTGGCAGGGCAATCAACAATTACAACATCCAGTTTCAAATTCTTACCCGGATAGGTTACAAGTTGCACTACCAAACCCTTCACACAACTAACCACTGGCACTTCCCTTAAATCCATGGTAGTACACTTCTACTAGGAAGATTTCACTTTGATATCTAACTCATTCATGACTTCTAGAGGCATGACATTACATGATGCACCGAAATCAAACATACAATTGTGAAGTAGCCTATCTTTTATGAGCAAAGTTGTAAAGAATGGATCAAAATTCAATTGGGAATCAACCAAGGATGTCCCCAAATATACCTCAGGTGTCTCTCCAAGATCTTCCACGGCTGGTGGTGTTTCAAGGTCAGCAATGATGTGAAAAGGAGTCTTAACAACATTTACATTTTTGCTTGGGGTGATCTTCTCTTCTTTCAACCCCAAGTACTCAAATGCTCTTTCCTTATGCTCAAGAATTCTAAGCAACTCAATGATTGGAACCCTCACTTTAATTTGGCTCAATACCTAGGCTATGTCATAGGGGACACTCTTTGGAAAAATAGCATTGGAAGGGATACAAGAAGATTCATCAGATGGCAAAGGATTCTTGGCAGCTTGGGTGTGATGAGGACTATAATTTTTTCTCGGGACAGCAGAGCTTCTAGAAAGTGTTTCTTTCCTAGGAGATTATTTTGGAATGCTTGTGAGAAAGGGTGTTTTAGGTTTGGCTTGAGGCCCAAATCCCTTAACAAATTTGCTTCTAGTGTTATAGTCCTTCTCTTGAGCTACAATAGCATTCATCAACAATTATCTATCTTCCTCCGAAGGGATACCACCATCATACTTCTTAATCATCAAAGCTCTCAAGTATTCAAAGTCATTGTTAGGAATTTCAAAATCTTGCACTACATCAACTTCAAGAGCATGAGGGGGGAGAAATACTTGTACCCATTTGATGCAATCCCAAAAGGTAGCAGAAATCCTAGCACTTATTACTTCAATAGATGTTGATCCTCCTTGTGAGCTTGAAGAACAACCCACCATGAAAATATATCATTAGTTCCATCCTATTTATCAGCTTCATCAACTTTTTGGTCCACTTCACATGGAGGATGAGGAAGAAAACATATATCACACCAATCCATATCAAAAACTTCATCAACAGTAGCAACCTTGACATTTAGAGGGTTAGGAACCAATCTATTTTCACGTGTTTGGGGTTGTCTATTTACAGATCCAATAGGACCTTTACCCTTATCATCAATCATCTGCTCATTCCTATGGTGATTCCTAAGTTTATCTTGTGCCTACTACCTAGGTTGACCTTGTGAATTCTACCCAATTCCATTCTCATCTCTTGCCAACTTGTAAGAGATTTCCTTGACCACCCTGCTAAAGTCTTAACAACCTCTTCTAAATCAGCACCTTTGCTAGCTTGAGGTTTTCAGGGTTTATCAATTTTACACCATCTCTCTTAAGAGGTTTCCTAATTGCTTTAATATTGTTTTCAATTTGAAGTGCCATGGTGAAAGATTGTCTTAGATTGGTTGGGTTCTTGTCTCTTAGGTAATAGGCTGCATTTTTATCAAATGCATATGCATATTTGATTAAAAAGATTCATCACAAGGCCTCAAACCAACAGCAGCCTTCTCAAAGTTTTTTTAAACCTTGTGTTGAACTCATGGAATGATTCATTAGGGTTCTTCTTGATATTCTCAAACTCAGATAAGAGAAATCTAGGATCAGTTCTGTCACCATATTGCAACCTGAATGCATTTTTCATTTTAGTCCATGAATCAATAGAGTTATCAGGAGGATCCTTATACCAATCCCTAGCATCTTCTTCTAGTGTATGAATAAATAACTTAATATACACATATTCAAACTCTTTCTCAAAATCTTCCATCATATTATCAAAAAGTTTGAGATGATGATCACCAGTAATAACAATGTTACCCCCGGAATTTTGGCAACCTATTTCGGCATCTTGTGGAACAAGTATTTGGGTAACCATCCATTCCTCTAGAATTCATAGGACCAAAGGTGTTAACAACAAATGGAGGTCTAGGTTGAGCCATATTGTTTGGTGGGGGTGATCTTGGAGGTGAGACAAGCTGATGAAGAGTGCTATATATTTGGGGCTCAAGAGTGTGATTCACAAGACCGGTATTCTCTAAGTGCTGATTTTCTTGGAAAGTTTTACTTGAATTAAAACACAGAGGTGTAGATTAGAGAAGGAACTTACTGTACATGCAGGAAGGACCTTCACTAGCTAAGGAAAATAGGTTTATGAGAGGATTTCTTAAATCAGAATCACTTGAAGAAGAGTGATAGTCCTCTACCAAAGGTTAATCTCTCTCTTTCCTAATGTCTAACCTTTAACCACCTTCCAAACTCTTCTCCCTTACAAATCTAAATTTTTGAATATGAGAACAATTTATTAGTAGAGTCTTTAAGGAAGATAGATCTTCTTCCCTCTAGTTTTGTAGAGATCAACAACACAAAAATAAATGACAGAAACCTTAAGACACTGGTATTTCCAAATTCAAATCAGCATGGAGTTGCCACTAAGGAATTTCACCTTAGTTATGCAAGAATGCACTAAAATAATTATATCAAATGTTTTCTAGTAATTTAACCCTTGCAAAGCCTTATAAATCAGACCTTCTTCTTCTTAAATCAATCAATCACAATGCACCCAAAGTGTATGAACTGCTAGTAAATGGAAAAAGGGGTAGAGAAAACTTGAAACCCTTGTTTAAAAACTTACAGATCTGAAGCATAGGATGATATTTTAACAACGTATCATCTCAAATACTTGAATACACAAAGTCTCAAACTCTTCAAACAATTCAAAAACACCAACAAATTCCAAGAAATCCCCAGGAGTGGAGCCACTCGTGTTGGTATCCAAATTTGTTCTCCTTTTTAGTCTTAGCAACACCACAGTTATGTCATTGAGCTCAAAGACAAATTAGACCATTTTGTATGTCATTGGTAGTTGGGGATATGGTCTAGGTAACACTCAGGTTTGTGGAGAAATGGATAGCACTCCAATAGGACTTGACCTTGTCTTGGTTGTTTTGGGTTTTGCCTTACTGCAACCAAGGTAAGAGGACCTATTTTGCAAGCTGTTGTCAAAATTTCACCCCCCCTGGGTAATTTTGATAACATGCATCAGAATATTCAAGTCCCAGGCACATTGATTGATTCAGAGCAAACATCATGTTTCTGAGGTTCTCTCAGATATTTTTCTAACTCTCCTGTCCAGGAAGGAAGGAGCAAGCTCTGAGAAAATGTGGGAAAAGGTTGCAGAAGGCAAGAAGGTTGATCCAGAAAAAATGGTGAAAATCGGCTAAGTCCTAGTCCTAGGAGCAATTGGGACAGTTGGGACAAAAAGGCCCGAACCGGCCGAACCGGGCGAAAAGGGTCGAGTCAGTCCGAAACAAAGTGGGACAGATGGAACAAAAATACCCGAACCGGCCAGACCGGCCGAAATGAGCACAAAGGGCCCAAAATCAAATGGGACATCTCGGGACAAATGGAGGCGAAGTACGCGAAGGAGCCGAAGGGGCCGAGGACCAATGAGAAATCGCCACGTGCCACAAAGAGAAAAGTCAAAAAGTCAAGGGGCGAGTTTTCGAGCACCGATCCGAACCAATGGGATAGTGCCACGTGTCCTAGCTAGAGCCCACAAGGAAAATTCAAAAGACAGCCCACCGAAAGGTAGAGGAGAGAGAATTGCGCGACCAATCAGAGCCTGCCACGTGTCGTCTAGGTGGCGAAGCGTGGGAAAATATTTCAAAATCTGTCTTGGTCTGTTCCGTGCCCTAAATCTTCAGATCGCCATATCTTTTGATCCAGAGCTCGGATTTCCACGTTATTTATATCAACGGAAATCTGTTGAGATGCTCTACATGATTTTGGGATCAACCTCGAGTTTTGGTGCATCGAAGAGAGAAAATCGAAACGGCTCTGACGCGTGTGCACGGCCAAATTAATGCGAGAATGGGTCACATTCTCCTCCAAATCGGTCAAAGATGGCGGGGTATGGGTTGGTAAGGTATCCTATACCATTTTAATGCGTTGGCATTCAATGAGGAATGGGATTACACGTTTTCCCATGTTTTCTGTCCCCTGGGCTCGACCCATGCAATGTAAAAGCCAGATTTGGCTCATTTTAAAAAAGTTTTGTTCATTCTTTCTGCTCTGCCCTCCCTTCTTTTCTTCTCTAGGGTTGAAAATGGAGCTCGAACCTCCTCCCTTGCTCTGTAATGGTGTTTTTGCCTTTTACTAATGGAATGATGTTCTGTGCAAACTTCTGGAGCAACAAAACGTGTTCTGTGATGCATCTGTCCATCCTCTCTCGTTTTTGCTTGTCTTCTTCTTGCCTCTCTTCATTGCAGGTGTCTGTGCATGTTTGAATGTTCATTGCAGGTTCGGAGCTGTGTTCATGGAGTTTTGGGACATTTTCTGTGTGAAATCTATCCTTGGGCCTGTGATGCATCTGTCCATCCTTCCCATTGCTCACCTCTCTTTGTCCCATGGTAGTTTTGATAGATGTCCAACATTCTCCTTCTCTGGTGTATCACCGTTTTAGTGTAGGATTTTGCTTGTTTTTCCCTCTCTCTCTCTCTCTCTGTCTCCTTGGCATGGTTAGATTAGGATTAGATTAGCTTGCCTGCACTGGAATAGCTTGTGGCAGGTAGTTTAGGAGCAGGAACCAGCCTTCTCTGGAGATTCCTCTCTCGGTTTTACAAGTCCCACGCTTGGAGAGAGGTTTCCATGTTGTGCAATCACACTGGATGCCTAAGTGATCAACCTAGAAGCCTGATGTGCGTCCAGGGGTGCTGTGATTTTGCATCAACAGTTTTGGCACGCCCGGTGGGACCTTAGAGGTCTTTCACTTCATCTTTTGTAGGTTGATGTGTTCCTGTGAAGATTTCAGCCTTTGGAGGCACTTGCAAACACATCTGGTGACTCCATCTGGTCAACAACCCATCTCTGAAGTTGTAGACCTTCCTTTCCATTCATTTTCATCCATCTTTCTTTCCATCCCCTTCATTCTTTTCCATTCCATGAAGTTGTGCAATCATGACTTCATTTCCATCATGGAATTCACATCAACAACAGCAGTATATTCCACCTCCAACATGTTTTACAAATCCTCCAAATCAGCATTTTGAGCAGATTCAAGATCAGTATGCATACCCATATGAGCAGCAGTGCCAAAGTCAGTTTGGCTATGGAGCTTTCCAAGAGCAAGGGTGTGCATACAATGAAGACCATCAGATCCAAGATGCTGGTCTGTTGGAGAAAATCCAAAAGATGGAGGTGGGGATAGTGCAGTCCAGGGCTCAAGCACAAATGAAAGCTTTTGGAATCGGTTATGGAGCACCCTGTCCATGGGTGGGACCTTTTCCAAGGCACTACAGCCCTCAGGAGAAGCTAGACTTCATGATAAAGATGCTGCCCCAACTTGCACAATGGACAAGAGAGATAGAGGCCTACAGACTTGTTGTTGAACAACCTTGTCAATGGGTAAGTTCTACACCATCATCTGGTTTTTCTCTTTCCATTACTCAAGCAGCACCATCTCATTTAAACTCCCCATCTGCTGTCCCAAGTGTTGAATCCATTTCTCCACCCCCAGTCTTCCACCTCATCTCGATTCTTCTTTCCTTTTCCCTTCCAAACAGTCATCCCCTCCACAAGAGCTAACAGAAATACCCCCTCCTCCAAAGAAACAAGAGGTTTCACCGCCTCCACCACCACACAAAATTGTCAAATCAGTTGAGTTTCAACCTATCCCTCCTCTTGCATCCCCAATTCCATGTGGGAAAGAAGAAATTGAAAAAATCAGTCATCAAGGACAACAAGAGGAAGAGCCAAAAAGAAAAGAAGTGATAGACAGTCTGAAGAGTTGGGCTCTTAGATTTGGGATGACAAAGATCCCCTTGATGGTTAAGCCTACAAAAGAGGCTGAGGTTGAACAAATGGTGGTGAGGACTGATTTTGTTGGAGAAGAAGATCTTGCAGTCCCAACTTGTCCTCTAGAGCAACAAATTGAAGAGTTTGACTTGACAAACTTCATGCTGGAGGAGGAGTTCAATCAAGAGCAAGATTGTCTTCAAACATTGGAGGAAGGAGAAGCTGCTCCAAATCCAAAAGAAGAGGAGCACATTCTAGCTATGGAGGAGAAAAGTGCAGATCCAAGGGCTTTGAGCACAAAGCAGGCTATAGGAGAACCTTCAGTTCTTCTTTCTACTTCACCTCTCTCAAGTTCTAGTACTGAAGAGGAGTTTGATCTCTCAAACTCAATATTGGAGAGTGAAGCAAACCATGGTGGTCAGGTTACACATCAAGAGGACACCACGGAGGAAGTTGAATACGAGCAGTAGCACAGCAATGAGGCAGTTTACCTGTCAGATTTGGAGGACTGTTTTGATGGAGAAGAGCTGGTTGAGTTTTCACCATTCTCTCTTTCATCATCCACATTCCAAACACCAGAGCCTGCTGTCATGGAGGACAACATTCATTTGCAGCAGCCTGCATCTTATAGCAGCCCTTTGGAATCAAAATTGGAAGACTTTAATCTTCCATGTTCTTCATCGGAGGAAGAGAAAGGACAGAAGGATTCCACCATTTCTTCCACATCATCCATTCAGGTGGGTCTGCAAGAAAACTCCATTCTTGGAGTTGAAAATCAGAGCTATGGGCATATCAAACTGATCAGACCTTGCCCAATCAGGTATTTGGCTTCATTGGAGCCAAAGGAGAAGCCACAACCAGTCATGCTTGCTTCTGAGCATGAGGATGAGCTACAAAGTACCAAGGATCAGCTGCCATACCTCTCCAATCCAAATGCAGAGCAACTAAAAGAGGTATTGGATTTTTCAGTTGATACCTTGATGATTTGGATAGAAGACCAGCTTCTTGTTGATTTTCCATCCATCCAAACAGCCATGATCAGTGCCAAATCAATGGCATGGCTGCCAATTTTGAAGAAAGGAAGCTATTTCTCACAACCAGTTGCAGGGTTTGTTTAGCTTGCCTTTGCTTCCAGCTAGAGTAGAGTAGGTAGATTTGCTTTCAGTAGAAGAAGTGCTCGTGCACACTCTGCATGTTCCATTTGGGACATGTATGATTTTCAGTTCTGTACATAGTTTTGGTGTGGCTGGTTTTGCTCTGGCACAGTTCATTTCAGTGGTTTTGGTGAGAACAACTACATGCCCGGTGGGTTTCCAAGTGGCTCAGAGGGGAGATTTTCAAGTTCAGATCAGTTTTCAGGCTTGCTTATGACTCCATGCCCAATGGATGCTTCAGGCTACTGATCATTCATCTAGCAGGCAGATGACCCCACTGAGTCGCCAAACTGTTGTCAAAATTTCACCCCCCCTGGGTAATTTTGATAACATGCATCAGAATATTCAAGTCCCAGGCACATTGATTGATTCAGAGCAAACATCATGTTTCTGAGGTTCTCTCAGATATTTTTCTAACTCTCCTGTCCAGGAAGGAAGGAGCAAGCTCTGAGAAAATGTGGGAAAAGGTTGCAGAAGGCAAGAAGGTTGATCCAGAAAAAGTGGTGAAAATCGGCTAAGTCCTAGTCCTAGGAGCAATTGGGATAGTTGGGACAAAAAGGCCCGAACCGGGCGAAAAGGGTCGAGTCGATCCGAAACAAAGTGGGACGAGATGGAACAAAAATACCCGAACCTGCCGACCAATTTGAAATGAGCACAAAGGGCCCAAAATCAAATGGGACATCTAGGACAAATGGAGGCGAAGTACGCGAAGGAGCCGAAGGGGCCGAGGACCAATGAGAAATCGCCACGTGCCACAAAGAGAAAAGTCAAAAAGTCAAGGGGCGAGTTTTCGAGCACCGATCCGAACCAATGGGATAGTGCCACGTGTCCCAGCTAGGGCCCACAAGGAAAATTCAAAAGACAGCCCACCGAAAGGTAGAGGAGAGAGAATTGCGCGACCAATCAGAGCCTGCCACGTGTCGTCTAGGTGGCGAAGCGCGGGAAAATATTTCGAAATCTGTCTTGGTCTGTTCCGTGCCCTAAATCTTCAGATCGCCATATCTTTTGATCCAGAGCTCGGATTTCCACGTTCTTTATATCAACGGAAAGCTGTTGAGATGCTCTACATGATTCTGGGATCAACCTCAAGTTTTGGTGTAGTATGAAGAGAGAAAATCGAGAAACGGCTCTGACGCGTGTGCACGGCCAGAAGTGACATTTCAGCGGCCAAATTAATGCAGAATGGGTCGCATTCTCCTCCAAATCGGTCAAAGATGGCAGGGTATGGGTTGGTAAGGTATCCTATGCCATTTTAATGCGTTGGCATTCAATGAGGAATGGGCTTACACGTTTTCCCACGTTTTCTGTCCCCTGGGCTCGACCCATGCAATGTAAAAGCCAGATTTGGCTCATTTTAAAAAAGTTTTGTTCATTCTTTCTGCTCTGCCCTCCCTTCTTTTCTTCTCTAGGGTTGAAAATGGAGCTCGAACCTCCTCCCTTGCTCTGTAATGGCATTTTTTCCTTTTACTAATGGAATGATGTTCTGTGCAAACTTCTGGAGCAACAAAACGTGTTCTGTGATGCATCTGTCCATCCTCTCTCGTTTTTGCTTGTCTTCTTCTTGCCTCTCTTCATTGCAGGTGTCTGTGCATGTTTGAATGTTCATTGCAGGTTCGGAGCTGTGTTCATGGAGTTTTGGGACATTTTCTGTGTGAAATCTATCCTTGGGCTGTGATGCATCTGTCCATCCTTCCCATTGCTCACCTCTCCTTGTCCCATGGCAGTTTTGATAGATGTCCAACATTCTCCTTCTCTGGTGTATCACCGTTTTAGTGTAGGCTTTTGCTGTTTTTCCCTTCTCTCTCTCTCTCTGTCTCCTTGGCATGGTTAGATTAGGATTAGATTAGCTTGCCTGCACTGGAATAGCTTGTGGCAGGTAGTTTAGGAGCAGGAACCAGCCTTCTCTGGAGATTCCTCTCTCGGTTTTACAAGTCCCACGCTTGGAGAGAGGTTTCCATGTTGTGCAATCACACTGGATGCTCGAGTGATCAACCTAGAAGCCTGATGTGCATCCAGGGGTGCTGTGATTTTGCATCAACAGTAACCTTGTAATGGTGAAGGAGATGAAGATGTCCTTCTCTTTGCTTGAAATTCTATGATGGAGACCTTGATGAAAACATGATCAACACCCCAGATCTAAACTCTTACAAGCTTTCACTTCTCAAAACATGGGTATGTTCTCAAAATAAGGCAAAGGTTACTAGAGACATTGGAAATCCTAATCTGTTATGCATACTTTTGCAAATAGATTTTGATCTTTTGTGGGTATACACATGCAAATCGGGGATAGTACATGATAGGATCTTTGTTGTTAGATGATTTTTGGTGGGGATTGACACAACAAACTCGGGATAGATCAGATCTTTGACAATCTATACAATATTTGAACAACCATCGATGAAATGCCTAAAATAATCAAAATGTTCTTTCAACCGTGAAGAGGCACAAATGGAAGCCCAAATTGCATTCTTCACAAAATATTTGAGAACTCACCACAAAATATTGAAGTAAAGAACTCAATTAAACACAAAAATCCATTATCAAACCACTCCTAAGGTACCCCTAAAGGCTTACAAGAAATCTCTCGTAGTCAAGGAAGGTAAAGTGATTTTAAATTTGTTTATCTCCTTATCGGATGAAAACTCTTTCGAGTATGAGATAGCAAATGCCACTAAACTATCAACTACAAATGGAGATCTGTGTGACTTATAAAGATTTTCAATGCAATATTGCAACAAGAACAATAAAATTTATTTGCATTCATTTAAAATTGATGACAGACATCATATTTCCCAAAGAAAAACATAGATTTAATTCAAAACTTGTTAGATTCAACAGTAGGGGAGAGTTATATGTAAAATCTCAGAGCTATGTGGTGGCTATACACTTGTAACCAACCCATATACATGAATTTTCTAACACATGAAACATTAACCTAGTTCTTTGGTGGATTTTCTCAGAAAATGAGTTTTTTTCTCAAAATTTTCTCTTGATTTTCAACTCTTGCCCCTTTAAGATTTTACCAATATGCATAATATACCTCATGCCACATTAGAGTCTTCCTTCCCAAGCAAATAATATTCTATGGGATCAAATTTATTACAAAAAACCTCATGATTTAATGGCAATGACACCAAATGGAAAAACAACTCATAGGTTGCCAGGTATGCACAAAAAGTTAAATCATTACACAAATTCAGGTCATTATCTACCCCAGGGGAAAAATTTTATCATTTAGGCATGCAATCATATTTCATTCATCATTTTTACCTTTTCCCCTTTTTAATTTTACCTCTGCAACTTTTGACTTTGTCATTTCACATTTTTCTCGGGCTTGAGCCAAAATTACATCAAAAACACCACATAGATCAAATAATTAGGTCATGAAAATGATGCCATTGTTCTCATAAGGCCAAGGTGACACAAACTCACATAAGATTTGATGAAATTTAATGTAAAAACATGATTTCCAAGACTCGTGGAGCTCCCATGGTGTTAAAAAAAGATGGATGCATAATAAACATTGATCTTATATCAACTTTGAATGTCCACCCTCCACGTGGAAGATGAGATTTTAGAAATAAGATCAAAATTATCTTTTTAACCTTTAGATAAGGTAGGACACGTGTCAAAACGTGACTGGATCGGGCCCATGCTTCCAAAAATGCTTTTACAACCTTTTTAAAGTTTTGGAAATTTTTGCAAAATTTCCCCGCTTCTCCCCTGTACCCGCCATGTGTCCATATGTGGGCCCCATTGACAACCGTGGACCGATTTTATCAATTCTACCACTTTTTTGAAAAAGGAAATTTTTCCATAAAACTCGTGGGCCCAAAAGCCCGATTTCTTTCCTACCACGTGTTGCCCTCTAATTCGCCATGGGGCCAAGCCTCCTATTCCACCTTTAGACCTTCCTACAAAATTTGAAAAATTTAAAACTTACCACGGGCGTGCCCTTCCTTTGACTTCTTAGAATGTGCCACGTGTCCATCATGGATAGGCTATAGAGCTATTCTTCATTTTTACCTTTTAGAAAACAAAGGCCAAAAGTTATAAAAATTCCTTCAGCCCCTTCCTCCTTTTTCCCTTTTGGACACACATCCTCTCCCTATTCGTTGTGGAGATTTGGCCCAAAATTTCAATTTAGTCCCCCTTTTTGCTAAGGGACAATTTCAAATTTTCACCCGCCAAGCCACTGACCCGCCTTGCTCTGTTGGATATGTGTCCAGCTATGATTAGAGTGGGGAGAACACTAATTTTGAAACTTATAAATTTAGAGCCAAAAATTTAAGTCCTAAGGAAAGTCCGCCACCCGCCAATCCCTAACCAATCAAAATGTGCCATGTAGGCAGCTCATCATCGCAGTAAGGCGGATCCACGAATATAAATTTTCCCTTCGCCAAAATCTCAGAAAACATGATAAGTTAGAGACATTTTCCAACAACCCCCGGCCAATAGGAACCCGCCATGTTGCCATTACCTTGCGATGATAAATTTGATGGGCAAATGACACCCATATGACCGTCAAATCATGAAAAATTTAAAGGATGCCCTAGAAATCAAATTTTTCAACAAGGATTGCAATTTTTTTATTTTGAATCAACTAAATCATGTTTTGACATTATTTTCAACCTTAGGATTGGGAAATTAACCTCTACAATTTAGATTTGATCAATTTTGATTTTTTGCATGATTTGGCAAAGGGATTGGAAAATTATAGGGCCCAAATAAGAGCACACATGGATTTTTCTTTTAAACCAGGAAAAACAATAAGTTTATGGGAATTTTTGAAACATTCAACAAGGGGAAAGAAATTATAGATCACCAATTTGAGAAATAAAAACTTTTAGCAAAATCAGACATGAGAAATTAGGACACACAAATGCAAGCTCAAAATGGCACTAACAGGAGGCATGGTTTTAGCTCTGTAATACTCTCACCTACAATGAAATTTCCAATGAGCCTATCCACCTATCCATTCCTATCTACCCATACCCCATACATTGGGAAATGCCTAAATTCAATCGTTTCAATAGCAAAGAAGACCCACAATAGCATTTTTGGTCGTTCAAACACGGGTGTTACCTAATCGCTCATGATGATGCTTTGCTCTTAAGGACCTTTCCCATGTCTCTGATTGGAATTACGTTAGATTGGTATAGTGGGTCACCTAAACACTCTATATTCTCATTTAATCAGGTATCCCAAGCCTTCTTGGATCACTTCTCCATCAATATCATCAATAAGGTTACCATGAATGACCTATACTCCATGCGTCAGTATGATGACGAATATATCACAGATTTTTTCACTTGCTAGCATAGCCTCATCAATTAACTCACCTTCCAACTACCATAAACAAAACTCATCAAGCTCTTCACGTGGGCTTGTGCTAGACACATCTCACCAACCCTGTAGGTTAAGACTTTCTGAACATTTGATGAAGCATTAACCATGGCACGAAAGTTAGAGATTTAGGTAATCAAAGAGAAGAAAATCCAATTACGCAATAAGAATTTGGCATTCAATCCGAATGATACCTTTTCTTCTTCCAAACCATAGAGAAACTATTCAAAAGCTAAGGGCACCGCTAATGCAATGGTACTCAAAGCAGGATCAACTCATCTATAAAATAAGGCTACCCCCTCATCTAATCTCTCACCCATCTAGAATTTTCAATTTAGATGAGAACAACGGAAATACACCCCAATTGAGGAGCCCTACTCTTCTATCTTAGAAAATCTCATCAAATATGGGGCCATAACCTTCTGCCTATAAAACCACACATTAGTTTTGACCCTACTCACCCCATGCCCGCATGGTATAAAGAACATTACTTTTGTAACTATCATCGAGTAAAGGGTCATAGTGATGGCAATTGCATCACTTTCAAAATAATTGTCCAAGAAATGCTCTAGAAAGGTGAGTTAACTATGGATAATCCTAACGCACCTACCAATCAAAACCTACATATCTTCAAGAAACCCTTTCCCAATCATTCCCCTTTGTTTGATAAAATTGGTGAGACCTCAACTCATGATAGCCATACCTGGGAGGTCCGTGTTATTTTTAGGAATGCACATATTACTTCCTAATTACCCCATATTCCTTCCATAGAGAAGATTCTAGCCTGAAATCCTCCTTATGCATTGGAACCCACCTCACTTACTCCTCCACCCATAAAGGAACACCTTTCACCTCCTGCCTCACCTATGGAGGAGCCTTCGATAACATCGAGACCATTTCACCTTTGGCTTCTCCACCTAGAGAACTAACACCCATAGTACTTCTTCACTCCATGGAGGATACTTGTTTACCTCCTCCACCCACAGAGGAGCACCCATCATCTCCTCCACCTATAGAGGAGAACTATCATCTCTTCCACCTACAGAGGAGCACCCATCATCTCCTCAACCTATAGATGAGTACCCATCATCTCCTCCACCTATCATAGACCCAATTGAGATACCTTTACCTCTTGGTGAGCATTCTACATCAGCTACCCAACATCTTGTGAGAACACTTTCAACTCTCTTACGCACAGAAGTTGAATCTAACGAATTCCCCATCTCTAAGACACATTTTATGGGAATAGCCATTGGGTCCTCATTAACATCACCTATAGACGTGTCATTATCATGTTTGGTTGATCGCCTAGATTATGTGGATAGAGCCTTATTATGGGGCTTCTTCTACTTCCAATCTCAACACAAATGTAAATGTCACTTGCTGATACTTCCATTATCTACCCAAAAATATTTTGACCAATCGAACCAAGCACAACCACCTCTATCACAACTTCATCCACGACACCCTTACCCATAACCCAACCTACATCTAAACCCAAACCCACACTTACAACATCTTCCTCAACTCAACCTATTACCACTTTAGGGGTCACCCCAACCACCAGCCTTACTCATCTACCTATCAAATTAGATTTAGCTACATCCTCCAAATTCAACACCACACCTACTTCGGCACCCAAACAGAAGAACAAAACCCATAGAACTCATACCCTAGCTGCGCCAATCACTCCTACACCTATCCTATCTATCTTAGGACCTCAACTTTCCAACTTGGTTAAGAAACTTCCACTAGTCAATAAACCAAAAAAACAATATCCCATCCCTTCCTCGCAAACCTCTGACCTACCCGGTGTTCGACACGACTTACACCCATACCTACAAAATATTTACCACCCATACCTCTACTACCCCCTGCAACTTCTTCACTACCCACTATACTTCAGTATTTGTTCCTCACACCCCCTACATGACCCACATCATCTACCTTCACAACACCTTCGTTATCCCCCTTGGGTAAATTTCCCTCTTCCCCCATCTGCTTTCCCTTCTAGATCTCATACACTCGCATCACCTTTACCTAAGAAGGTGCAACCCAAAGACAAAAATATCCTACCCTCCAATAAGGTATTCAAAACAACCATACACCCTCCTACCCATTCATCTACCATACCCCTATCCAAACAAACATGAATAACACCCAATACTACTCCAACACCCAAAACCATGGTTTAACCCACTCTAACTCCCCTACAAGGACCATTCCTCAACAATCATCTACACCTACACCCAAACCCACTTTCACTTCCCATTGTGATCACTAGTGGGGTCCTATGCCAAAATATTAACCAATCTCCTTGAGAATTCCATCATTACATTACCACCACTCAAACCTTATGACCCCCTCAAACCCAAGCCAAAAGGGTTTGATGACACTAAAATTTGTTCCTACCATCATGTGCTAGGGCACGATGTGGAGAGTTCAGTAAGGCTTTGAAAATAATTCTTATCTAATTATGTCCTCTAGAAGCCAAATTTGATGAGGACGACCTTCTCAATGAGGACCCTGCTTCACCGACACCCATTCCCATAGTCCTTCCCTCACTTCCCACTCAACAACCATGACCTCCACCCCACGGCTCCTAGAGCCACCTCCAAGATTTGAAATTAACATGGTTTGCATTAGAGAACTTGCCACACCATCACCTAAATGTCATTGCACTCAGCTCACCTCACAAGGATTTTTTTCCTATAGTAGGTTTTATCATGTCATGTCATTATACCACTCATACTACACCTTCTCTATTTAACAACTCCCCTCAAATCAACATGATACATGTCACTACACGTGCTCAAAAGGATAAGGAAAATAAAAGGAAAGCGACTCATCGACCAATCCTATACCCAACATACCATTTATACCTACACTAAGATTACTATCCATGACCCCACATACCCTATTTCTAATGGGGTCACACATCACACCATGCTCAAACAATTACACCAATCTCCCCTCAAAATGTCCCTATATGACCTCATCCAAACCTCAAAATCCCATCATCAAGCTCTCATGGAGGTTCTTCAATCTATTGAGGTTTTACCTAATGACCCTACACCTATAGCCTCCATTATCACACCCCATCATGTAGCCTCTCTCACAAAATTTGCCACATTTATCCACACCTCACCCTACTCACCAAATAGCCTCCCTTAGATTCTTAGAGGACGAGATCACGCTGCACCAAAATGATAACCCATACCCAACCCTCTTCATCTCTATTCACATCAATGAAATATGTTTACAATGTGTAATGATCAATGGGGGTGCTAGTATTAATATCATTTCATCCCATGCATTCACTCAAATGTGCATACCTAATAATTACATGCACAAACATCCCATCATGTTGTGACAATTCAATGATGCTATCACCTCTACATTAGGCACTGTCATTCTCCACGTTTGTGTGGGCCCTGCACTATTCCAGAACTATTCTACATCTTAGAGGGGGAATTTCAATATAACCTATTGCTTGGAAGACCTTGGATTCATGTCATGGGTTGTCTTCCTTCTACTTTGCATCATTGTGTAAAGTTTGAACATGAAGGACACACCTATACTATTCCAGCTGATCCATCACCTTTTAAAACATGCAACATGTTTTACCGACCTAATGATGTATTCATACCCATTAAGGCATCTACCTCCATAACCACTACCACTTCACTTATACCTCCACTTACTAGTACTGTCACTACCTCAACCACACATGCCTCCTCCATTCCTACCACCTGCCACAACATCCATGAAATTCCATTAGTCTCCCATCTGCATTAACTCTACCTCGACACATCATCTATTCCCGCTACCCACATACTAACCACCAATCCCTTGGAAGGTGTTTTTCAATGCCTCACTTTGGGGGAATACCACCTATATAGTGTCAACACATTCCTTACTCCACAAGAGTATGGAAGTCTTCACCAACACCCTTGCTATGATCACCGCATAGGAGAATGCCTCCTTTATGGTCCTCCTCATCTTCGTACTAGTCTCACTATGGGGGAATTGATAATACCACTTACACACCTGAACCACCATCACAAACCCACCCATTTTCCACTAACTTTTAGTCTCTCACCAATCACCATTTTTCCCACACCTTCCTACACCGATGTGCATGGAAGGGTTTTGGTTTTGGATTTTACAAGTAAGGCTTCCATACTGTTATTCCATGTACCACCCATAAACATAACGACCATAGTGGTATCAAATTTCCTGAACCACCTACCAAATAGGCCCACATTGAACTCATCAAGGACATCAACCCTTCTCCACCTTCTTCACCCACTCCACCTTCATCACCGTGTTCGCGATGAAGTCGATGGATCTAGAATCTATCCCTCCTAAAAAAATTCATAAACACCACTCCTTGGGACCTCGACTTATCAACATGAGGGCGAGGATCCTTCCTCTCTTCCCTTCTGTATCTGAAATGATCAATGAAATACACCTTCAATTGACATCATTTAATGTCGGGATGATAAATCTATCCTAATATTGGTGTATAAGATTCATATATTAATCGGTCATTACCCTATGAGATGAAAATCATGTTGAATGAATTGATTATCGAGATCAACATTCATACTCGGGATGACCCGCACATCCTAAAGATCGGTCAATCTTTAGATCCTCTTGAAAAAGAAGCCATCACTTCTTTTCTCAAATATCATAACCACATTTTTGCTTGTATTATGCGCAGACATGCCAGTATTGACCCCACCATAGTGGTCCACAATATTGTAACCATTCCCAATTCTAAAAGATAAAACAAAAGCTAAGGAAAATGCACCCTCAAATTTCCCTTCTCATCAAAGAATAACTTCAGTGCCTTCTTTCCATTTCCTTCATATTACCCATTGATTATGCTTATTCGATTTCTAACATTTCCCTATCACACTTCGTATTTACATGTATTTCTGTGGCCTCAACCTAGCCTTCCCAAAAGATGACTTTCCCTTACCGGTATTGACCAACTAGTTGATCTTACCACTAGTCATGAGATGCTATCACTCATGGATGGCTTCTTAGGTTATAACCAAATCCTACTTTCCCTAGAGGATCAACATAAAACCACATTCATCACCCCTTAGGGAACCTTCTGCTATCGATTCATGCCTTTTGGCCTTAAAAATGTTGGTGCCACATATTAGTGAGCTATGACTTAAATCTTCCATGATATCATGCATCACATATTGGAATATTACATGGATGATATCTTGGCCAAATCTAAATGCCACTCCAAGCACCTTGTTGTCCTCAAAACCATTTTTGACCGTCTCATTAAATATTGTGTTCACCTTCAGCCTAAGAAGTGCGTCTTTGTGGTCCTCTCAGGAAAACTCATGGGCTTTATCATTTCCCTACTTGGTATAGAAATTGACCTTGCTAAATTCAAGGCCATTCTCGAAATGCCTCTACCTACTAACCTTAGACAACTCCATAGCCTGCAAGTAAAGTTACAATCTATTTTCATTTCATTTCACAATTATATGATTAGTGTCAACTATTTCATCATCTTCTCAAGAAGGATGTCTCCCTTAAATGGGATGATGACTACCACAAATCTTTTGAGGCCCTAAAACAATACTTTCTCCAACCACCCATACTCATTCCACCTAAAGATGATCAACCTTTCTACCTATACATCTCGAGCTACCGATCACTCCTTGGGAGCCATGCTTGCTCATCATGATGAACAACACAAAGAGTAGATGGTTTATTACATAAGTTGTAATCTTTTGGACTATGAAACCCAATACACCCATCCCGAAATTTTTTTCTTAGCCTTAGTTTTCATTGCCACCAAACTCCACCATTACCTACTCAACCACAAAACCTATGTTGTGACAAAAATTGATCCCTTACACTTCATGTATGCCAAGCCTTATCAAAATCAATGTGCCACACTTGCTTTGGCTTATGCTTTTAGTTGACCTCAACCTCTTGAATTCATTCATAAAAATTACATCAAGGGCTAAGTTATCATTGACCAAATTGGATGAAGCACCTATTACCGGGGATCAACCCTCTAATTTTGACTTTCCAGATGTGTCCATTGCTACCCTTTCCTTGGACGAACCCACCTATCAAATGACACTCTTCTTCGATGGTTCCAAGTGTCAGTGTGGGGGTGGGGCTGGTATTATCCTCATTCCACTTGATGGTGAGCCCATACCTTTGTATTTCAAACTAGATTTTGATTGTACAAACAATATCATCAAATACAAAGCACTTGTATTAGGTCTCTAATCCACCTATGCCCTAGATGTCAAATCAATCAACATATTTGGTGATTCTAATTGGTTGTAAACTAGGTGAATAGTATATACCAATGTTATAATGAGATACTTAAAAAGTATAAACACCATGTAGACATACTTTTGACCACCTTTGACCATTACACCCTGCAAACTGTCCCTCGTTTAACCAACAAATTTACAGACACCATGGCCTGATTGGCTTCTCAAATACTTGCTTCACCCATCGATTCTAAAATATTTGTCACCGTACAATGACTCTAATCACCCTCTTATTTACCTCACAACATTTCCTCCATTGGAACCATCACCCCTGACTCGAGGGACATTTGGTATAAACAATACTCGACTAGATTTCTCTCTTTGTTTTCCCTCCCGATCTCACCCGTAACGGAAAACGCGCCTTCCTTAAAAAGGTCTCTTGTTATGTCATCATGGGGGGCCTCCTCTATAAGTGTGGCTTTGATGGTATTCTCTTACGATACCTCACAAGTTTGAAATTCCTTATACCATTAAGGAAGTTCATGATGGCATATGTGGAGGTCACTTCAGTGGCCTTGTTGTGGCTAAGCATATTCTTTGTCTCGGCTATTACTAAATAACCCTTAACCATGAATGTTGCGACTATGTCAAGCATTATGTGAAATGGCAACAACATTGCAACCTTCATCACACACCCAGTCATGCCTTATAGGTCGCATGTGACCTTTGGCCCTTCTCTCAATGGGTTTGGATCTTGTCGGAGAGATCAACCCCCATTCTTCCTAGTGCCATCAATGGATCATCACTGCTACCAAATACTACACAAAATGGGTGGAATCCATACCACTCATCTCCACAAAAGCCTAGAAAATATGTGAGTTCATCAATCATCAAATCATTTGTTGCTTTGGTGTTCCTCATTGCCTCATCACTAACAACGGAAAACAATTCAAAAATAAAACATTGCAGAAGCTTTGCGATGCCTTCGACATTAAGCTAAGTTTCTCATCACCTTATTACCCAAAACCAATGGCCAAGCAAAATACACTAACAAAACCCTAAAAAAATTCTAATGAAAGTGGTTAATGATACTAGGAAGGATTGGCATCTGCACATTCCTTTTGCCCTGTGGGCATACTACACTAGTATTCGCACTTCCACTTGCCACCACACCTTTTTTATGGTCTACGATACAGAGGATGTTCTACCTCTCCAAGTCCAAATTCCCTCACTCTACATTTCTCTCCATGACATGCTCGATGATGATGACTTTTTCAAGACCATTTAGCACAACTTGAGTTATTAGATCAACATTTTCTTAATGCTCTTGATCACCTTAAAGTTTACCAAAAATGTATCAAATGTGCCTATAAAAATGTGTCCATGAATGAACCTTCCAAGTCGGTGAACTTTTCTTGAAAGAATATCAACATGTAACCAAAGTAGAAAAAAGTAAATGGGGAAAATTTTCTCCTAGTTGGCTTGGACCATACATCATGACTCATACTTATGGATCAAGTGCTTATCATTTATCTTCACTCGATGGTAAACTAAACTCGAACCCCTTAACACCTTGCATCTTCAACTATTCTATTGTTGAATTTTAGTCTACCTCACCTTTGTCTTCTTTCCATGCTCATCCCTTGAGTGCTATCCACTTCATACACCTCACCAATGATTAAAAAAGAATCATGAGAGTACCCGTCACTTTTCATCTTCTCTTGAATGTGTGTATTGTGGCACTTGCACATATCATGATTCTCATGGATACTTTTTGTCTACCTTTAGATGATATACCATGGTTGTTTCACCCTACTTTCTGAACAAGAATCCTATTCTTCACCTTGGTCTTTTCCATGACTTCAAAGCCCCACATGGGACACAACTCCTTGAGTCAAACTTCTAACAAAAAGATGACTCCCTCAAAAGGAAATCTTCCTCTTAGCAATTGTTGTTGTAAATAGACTTCTCCCTCAAAGGAAAACTATGTAAAGCTAAAAAAATGATATAATTTGAATCTTCCCGCATTGATCAACTTCACAAAGACATCAAGGAGTTAATTTTTTCATCCCATATAGACTTCCCGCATCAATTATTCTATCTCAAATACAAGTCAAAACAAAAAACTTTTTAGTCATGGACTTGCCCATTGTGACCTCAGATCTCTTTCCCACAAAGCATGTTACTTTGTACCATATAAATTTAACCATCTTTTACCTTTCTCACCATTCTCACTCCTATTTCCTACCGCCTCAAGGGACCTCTTGGAAACCAAGACATTTAGTGATCATGTGACTACTTTTCACCTTAGAATAATCAATCATGAAATGTCTTTAGGTTCTTATGTTCATCACCTCCTCCAAGGTATGATTTACTGATGATCCTAACCAATTAGGTGGCTTTATTTCCTCCTCTTATATTTTAAACATTGGTATTTATGTTTTGATTACCTTAAATAGGACCTAGTCCTCGATGCTTACCTTTGGGGTAATATTCTTCTTTTCCACAATCAACATCACCTATACCAATTTTCCTATAACCCACACACACCTAACAGACCTAAACCCACAACATGCCTAAAACTTACCAACTCATTTTCATACCCCCTCATATTCTTCCATAGCTTATGGGAGAACTACATCGGCTTGAGGTCCCTTTTCGCTGGGACTATGTAGACAACACTCGAGGGCATGGGCCCCTTAGAGGTTAGCTAGACCACTCTCTACCCTAACTAATTCATCTTTCATCTTCTTCAAATCATATTTTACCCTACGTAGTTTCCTTTTTATATCAAAGAATTGGAAATTAAACCAAACAAACAATGTTTGCTAAACATTTTTATCATCATCACAACATACATTTATTATGACTACTATTTCTCTACCATCATCATACATGTATTATGAAGCATCTTACACACATGACCCATATCATCATTCATTTCACAAATTAATTGTAACACCCTTAACTATTTTTATTTTCCTCCTTTGCATTCAAGTGTTGATTTGTGATTTTCCTTATATGGATATGTTCTTCTGATTATTGGAAATCATGCTTGATATGGATAAGTCTTTTCTAATCTTAAGATCCTTTAATCGAATTGGTATGACTTCTCTAGATCCATTTTTCACTTCTGATAGGTGGTTTACAATCTAGTTTAAGAGTTGTAAATTGTCTTTATCTAACTCACCTTGGATTAATTTCAGTGATCCAAGGAATGTTTTAAAAATGCTATATTGAGTGAATGGTAAAATTGACATTCCATGAGTTAAGCTACATGCTGGACTGAACTTTTTTGTTGCAAGTTCTTTGACTTCTATGTGAACGCACTTCCATTCAGTAGGTTGTTTGGCTTGGGTCCTTGAAGATCGATCATGACAGGTCATTGTTGATAAAGATGGGAATGTAGCTATTCACAACACAGAGAAAGATATTCGGGATCCTATTGAGGATTGACTTACGGAATCCTAAGCTAGGTGAAAGTATTTCCTACCTAAGCTATGTTACTTGATACAATTCTGTTTCTAACCTAAACTGGTACTAAAGAGTTAGAAGGGTTGCTAGGTATTAAAACTAGAACCTAACACTACAAGGTTATTTGGTGATCTAACCTAGTTCTAAAAGATATTATATTTTTATTAATTACCTATATGGAGTTATCTAACCTAATTTCTAAGGACCTATGTTAGGGGTTAGTGGTTAGTGTTATATCCTAAGGCATAAACTTTAATGTACCTAAGATCTAACCTAAGCCATTAATCTAACCTAATTTATTGGCATGAAGAGGAATCTAAGGGGTCGCAAGTATTGGTGACAATTCCTAAGGCATTAATTTTGTTGATAAGGATGAAAGGACATGAGGGACTGCCAACTTTGGTAGGGGATAGTTTGGTTGGTGAAGACCTAGTGGTAGCAACATCACTAGAGATGGAAACACATGTTATTTTTGATTTGGAACTTGCCAGACTTGGTAGGTGGTGGAAAGGGAGATTGGGTAGGAGATATGGAATTAATGCAATTAATGAAATTAGTTTCACAAGCCCAAACCACTTTGGTAGGCATGCCAATGGATTTTGTTTGGCTATTTCATTTTTTATGCTTTCCAATTTTCTTTCTACTTGCACTCTGGTTTTTAAACCAACAGTTTAAATTGAATGCATGGCTATTTTGGAAGTTTCAAATCTATTTTTGTTTCATGGAGAGTATATGAGGAATTTTGAAGAAGTATTTTGTTGTTTGATCTTTCGTGGGGAAGAAGGGAAGAAGCGAGCTCAGCTAGAAGTCTTCTTCGATTTTTGGTGACATTATCAGGCATGATAGGCCCTAATTATTAAAATCTCTTACTTTCCTCTAATTTTTTTCTTTAAAACAACTTTTTCTGATGAGTTCAGTGCATTCATGCTTAATTGGTTAATTGATTCATGGGTTTTACTTAACTTTTATTCTATGTTTTTGAATCTGTGTGTTACATGATTCTATTGAAAGCTTACTTTGCATTGCCTTTTTCATAAAGGAACAATGTATACGTAAACAAAAATGGTAACACTGTTTTATTCTTTAGTGGTTGAAAATAGTTGTTAGGTTCACTTATTTTTGACCTTTAATCGTTACAGAGATCTGTCTATATTTATTGAGTTTAGTGTTGCAAACTTGTTGTGTTTCATATACCCAAGCTGGTAAGAAACTCTAGTTCTTATGGAAATTCTCAAACTAGTTTGAGCTATTTGATTGGAAACTTGTTTCGGTGGATGGAACCATTGTAGAGATTATTAGCTCCATGGTGTTAACATGTTATTTCATAGTTATATTAACTAGGAATTAAACCATATATGGCTTGTTCTTTTTGTATCACCTTGTGGAAACTTTGACTGTAGAAAATTTTGCATGCACTTGAAAAACCATATATAGTTTGGTTTTTGTATTTGTCCTTGTGAAAAACATGGACTGTTATTGAAACTTGCATGCATAGGAAAAACCGTATATGGTTTAGTTTTTCATTTCATCCTGCAAAAGCTTGATTTATTTTGAAATAGTATTGAATTTGGAACTTGTGTTTATTATTTTGGGTAAACTAGACTGTAACTCGAAGTCTCTTTGCATGGTGCTTGTGAAATCTTGTTCTTATGACCACATTAATGGTTTTTGGAGATTCTTTATGAACCTGACTTGTGAGTCATCCGGTCTAAGCTTTGTCAAGCATCTTACATCCTATTTGAGTTTGGAAATAGGGTTGAAAGGATGTTAATAGAGAATGGAAGCTTTTCTTCTTACTCCGAACTGTATAAAAATAGTTTCATTGCACTCAGTCTAGTCTTATGGTGCTGGTGTATTATGTAATTATGTTTGTGATATTGAGATGCATCACTGTACAAACCATTTAATACTTGGTGTTCTTAATTGAAATAGAAACCTGAACGTTGTGTTGGTTCAAGTATTATAGTATTTTGATTACTTAATAAACTATTAAGGGAAAAAGTTGTTACCCTAACTTGGTTGCATGTATTTGAATGGTTATGATCCTTCAATGATGTTTATGCTTTGCATTGTGATTGGAATTTTAAATGAGTCTTGGTATGTACATATTATTTTTAGATGCTTGATCTTGTCTTTTGTTAGAACCCAATTTATAGTTCTTGTAGTGATGCGCGGGCATACCGTTGAGATGGTTCTACTTTTCCTAAACTATTGGGAAGTCTTGAGTGTTAGCAACTACTCAAATTCTCAACTCTTGTTGGGACTAATAAATGTATGTTATGTCTTGGAAGATTGATTATGATCCAAACTTTACTGTGATTGTTTTTGAACTTCACTATTTTCTCTCATATTTTAAAATGGGAAAGTTAATGGTAAGGTTTAATGGAACTTCACTGTTGATTATATAGGGTTCTAAGAATGAGCAATGTTAACATGATTTCTTCTTATCTGAGGCCATTCTGGTCCAATGGGAGAATGTTAGGCCTTTAAAGAAATACTCTGTGAACCTTTACTGACCATGGAATGTGTATGAGTTTCATTATTGCATTGTTCCTAAGGGTAAGTAGAATTCGTGCATTATAATGAAGAGGTTTAGAAAGGAAGATAGTTTTTAGTACTCTTGTTCTTTGAAATGGTCATTGGTCTCTTTCCTTGGAACTCTTGAATGAACTTAAACTATATGAATGTGAGAAGGTAAATTTTTTTTATTAAGTTGAAGGAAATGATTAGGGTTTGGGATCATATTCTGGTAAGACTACTTCTATAATGCAGTTGGGTTAAGTTCTTTGATTGGAACCTCCTAATTTTTATTCTTATTGGAAAATAAAATCAGTTTTTATTAGTCTTGTATACTTGTCAATTGACTGAAATGAAGTGGAATGAAATAGAAGTTATATTAGGAAAAGAAATTGTAGCTTGTGGTTGACTGTTAATCCATCACTTCTTCTTGGATTTCTTTCTTTTGGATCTATTTTGATGAATACCTTAAATTGTTAAATTTTAAAGTGAAGTTACTTTAAAAGAATAGTTTAAATCATGATATTCACTATTTCATCTTTTCTTATGGTTATGTACTTGGAAAATGGGATCTTTCTCTTCTTCTTTACTTGAAAGTTACTTGAACATCCAAGAGGGAATATGCAAGAAAACTTTATATCTTATGGTAAAGATATGTGTTGTATCATATTTGGTAGAATTGGAAACAATGATATGTTATGTTTGTTGTTTGGTAAAGATAATTGATGGGATCAATTATACGTTAATTTATAGGACATGTAATATAGATTATATTTTGTTCTTCTTTTTTTAACTTGTTTAGTTTTGCTCTTCTTTTTATTGATATTACTTATGCTTAGGGAGTATGAATTACTTGTTGTTCATTAAAGCAGGGTTGTTTTTATTGGAACAATTAGTGGAATGCACTTCATTTTAAGGATTAGTGCTTATCATGCTCAGTTCATTGAACTGACCTGTGCTAGCAATTTTTGTAGATGGACATCGTAAGTGATAAAAGAAGGAAAAAACTTATATGTTGCATTAGCTGATCTAAGTTGATTCTTGAGAAGAATTCGATATGTTCTTAAGTTGTATTGAAAAAGAAAAGTTATTTTCTTTTGAATGAAGGTTGTTGTCATGCAAGTATGTCTGAAATGCATAAGTTGTAAATGTATAAGTTTTGAAAAGGAAATGTAGAATGAGAATTTACTTGCATGGATTATGTAAATTATCTTATACTTTTGCATAAGAAATGGAATCCTATTCTGTTGATGTTCTTCATGTTATTTATATGTTTCAATGAATGTTCCTGGATAAGTAGGGAAGAGGGAATTAGAGTATTATCCCTAAACGTGAAGCAACTAAATAAGTTGCAGATAATCAATGTTCTTATCTAAACAATTCATATTATTAAAGTAATGTGTGATGAACTTACATTGTACTTTACAGAATTTATAAAAGATAAAAATGGTGTGTGAACCCTAAGAACTTAACTACAAAGAGGAAGTCTCTTCCTCTCCTATTAAAAATTAATCAAGTGGGTAGATATAAATAAAATCATTAGACTTCATTTAATAAAGTATACTAAGTTATAACCTCGATGGTTGATACACTTTCCTGAATAGTTAAGTTATATATAATGGAACTTAAGAGGTTGTTGTCCTTTCTTCATGGTAGTTCTGGATAAACCAAAGTTAATGAACATCGAAAGAAATATTAAGTTAAGGAAGTTCTACAAGGGTTAATGGAACCTGATTTGGAAAAGAATTTAGGGAGAGTTGGATTAGAGTTAGGTGGGAGGGTTGCTGAAAGCTTCCTTTAGGAATCCAAATTAATTTAACTTTAATAATCTCCTAAGAGTATGTATATCTCGATGAGGTTGTCTTGTAGGATGCTGGCACATGCTGACTGTAGGGTTGTACCTTTGAGAAGATTAGGATCTTCTCGAGGATATAATAATGTAGTTGACATGTGGCAACACCATTTTGTATTAATCATCTGGATCTACACACTTCGGACTTGAACTTAGTTTCTCTCTAGGACTGGGTAGTAGCGTAGTTGTGATACGAAGTAGCCCTCCAGGACTCAGGGTATCTTGGCACACGGGGTTGAATTAGGTTGACCCAGTATGCGAATCTATCCCAAGTCCTTGTGAGCTCCTTCCTATCATAACCTATGATGTTAACCAGTACTAGGGTTAAACATTGGACAAGAGGACTGACGGAAGTCAGTAAAGGACATTCTAGTTAACAATAGAGTGGGGTGAAGGACGTATTCTAGATTCATGAGTATGCCGTCAAGGAATAAGTAATACGAAAAATATGTTGGAAATATTTGGCTAAAGTATCACAAGTTGTTGATTGCATTGTCATATGTCACCTAGTCTAAGGATCGTGATATAGATGAATATTGGTAACAACTATTTAGTTAGGTTCCTAAGACAGATCACCCAATACGCAGAATAGGGTAAGAGAACCAAGTATATGTAGTATATAGAAAAGTATTCAATACTTATATTAAACATGAATAGATCGGTAGTTTATTGAGTCATGAAATGAATAGGTTGGTAGTTTACCAAGTCATTACACAGCTGCATATGGATATCTATTATTATAATGGTTGTTTTGGAATGTGTGTTCTAAATTACATATTTAGAACATGGAACATTACTCAAAAAAAATTACCTTTTTCTAAAGTCATAAAATAGGAATGTTACATTAATGAATCACCACTTTAACTAATTTAAAATCAACCATGCCTAAACCAACCTGACTCAACCATGGCTAAACCAACCTGACTCCACCATGCCTAAACCGACATGACTCAACCATGCCTAAACTAACTTGACTCAACCATGCCTATGACCTGACTCAACCATGCCTAAACCAACCTGACTCAACCATGCCTATGACCTGACTCGATCCATGCCTAACCAAACCTGACTTGATCCATGCCTAAAGCCAACTTGACTCCATCATGCCTAACTCACCTAATTTCCATCCATATCAAAAAAAAATCAAAAGTCTCATCAAAACACCAATAAATCAAGAATCTCACGCATCTAATCATATACATAAATATGCGTCTCAATACAATGTACATCAATATCCAATCATGTCCATCATCTAAAAACCGTTGGCACATGACAGATGATAGTCTATACAAAATTTCATCGACATGTAGGCCGATATCATATACACTAAAAATAATAAACCAATACAAAATCTCTTCGACGCGTGGGCCGGTATATGCTCAAAATATACAAAAACTCTCATACATCCTCACTATCTTCAGCCCATAACTCCCATAACTCCCTATATAGCTGCACTGGAAATGCTGGAACCCTAGCAAAGTGGGTTTTCTCTATCATCATGTTGTGGAGTACCCCCATCAATGATTAGGGAAAACACCCTCCCTCTACATCTTGCATTTTAAAGCAACACACTTCCTCCATCAATAGAACTACTAGCCTAATCTCCTCAAGAAGGGCTAGGTACATCTCTCCATAGAGAATGATGGCACTATGGAATGTAAAATCGCCATCCCCTCTCCAAACACCATCAACATTAGCTCCTTCGAGGCCTCAAGAGGAGATAGAGTAGACCTGTGTACCCAATATGGGTAGCCATAGAATCCTAAACATGTCCTCTAAGGTGACAATGATCTCACTCGTTCGGTAGGTAAAACGTGTTGGTCATAGAATCCCATCTATCAATGAGCTCTACTATCATACTATGTTGTTAGACCACATTCCGATAGCATTAGACTCCACTCAGGCCCACTATCTCCACATGTTGTAGCTCCTCAGGGATCACTACGTTGCGAACTATCACAAGTAGGGGTGGAATCCTATCCCACATACATAGTTGATCTCTCCCCTGTATCCAATACAAACAACACATTAATATACATTTATCACACCCATATTTTCCCCTATCATTTTCCAACACCCTATTTTACCCCTACCCATCTCAATCACCCAACCTGTGGCACTTTTGACCCCTTGCTCTCCAAAACCTAACCAGTGTTGGTTCTCTCTAACCGACCCGGTCACCCCTAAACTAGCATCAGTCACCTGTTTCATGACCGATACCAGTTTAACCCTACCGACACTCGGCTCATCCCGACCGATGCTAGTCATCATGGGAAAAACTGCTGCAACCCCAAACCCCCTTTCTCAAAACACTTACACCCTGACCCTTTTACCCACCTAAAATCACCTAAACCTCCCCTTAGACCTCATCCCCTCCCCTCCTCTCCCACTTATCTCTCTCCCCATTCAAATTTTACCCACTTTACCCTCCCATTTCAAAATTTTATTTTTTCCCCACCCAAAAAAAAACCAAAAACCAATTTGCAAATCACCTAATCTATCTAACCAAATACAACTAGAGTTAGACACTTACCTCATCATGCTCTTTGTTGTGCGGTAACACATCTAGCCACTACACCAATGGCCCACCCAATCCCTCTCTAGCCTCTGCCATCACCAAATCTCTACCCGCATCTCCAACCGATTGAATCACACACACCAATCCTGTGGACCCACCTCTCACCAACCAATCACCTACCTCTCACACACCAATCACCGGCCATTCGGACGCACTAACTCAACACTTTCCATTCGTCTGGACACTTTTCCCTCTTTTCTCTCTCTTTTTCTTTTTCTCAATTCACTATATAACAAATGAATAACAAAAAACATGGATTTTTTATTTTTATAACAAACCCGACCTAACTGATGTCGGTTTAACCTTCACCAGCATTGGTCACATGCCCTACCTTACCATGATTAGTTGCACTATACTGGCCTTAGTTACCCCGACCAACATCGGTCACCCTCTCTTGCACAAAACCTAACATTTTACCCTATTACCCCACCTATCCCTCCTTTTTTTTCACACCTACCCTTTAACGCTAACCATTTACCTCACCCAAACCCTTACCTTGACTATTTACCTCACTCTCTTAACCTCATCATTTACTACCTACATTTTTCTTCCTTTGGGGACTCATTATTTTACCCATACCTCAGCCTTACCACGTCGTGACCTAAATATTTGGACCTAGACCATCGCTAGTGACCCTTGAACTCATGTGTTCATTATAAGCTTGCTGCAATATTACTGTGTTGATTGACCTAATGACATTACCTTGCCTCTTGTCATGGCCATTTATCCTGACCCTACCTTGGGTGTACTGAAACATACCTAAACATTCCTGCACCTAACCTACATTGTTCTTCCTAACCATATCCTATACCTTGGATACAAAAATCACTTTGACCTTGTTTAGATAAACCTATTGACCTTAGACAATGTAGCATTTTCTTTCTTTAACCTAGTAGTGTGTTACAGTTTATGTGTGTGTGTGTTTGACTATTACTACCTTTGACCCTAACCCATTACCTAGATTACCTGAGGAGCCACCTTCTTTTCATCACATTTACCTTTTATCAAACCACTCACTGATTCTACATTCTACCTCGTCAGTTCCTAGTTTGAGGGGGATCACCTTCACCCACACATGGGGCAACCACATCTTATTTTTTTTAGCGTCACTTACCAATACAAGATACACAATAAAAAGGGGCAAAATGTAGACATTAAATTAGGTCACACTCCCCTTTGGTCCCTCGACAAATAAACACCTTCATCACATTCACCTAGCCATGGTCCCCTTCACCCCACTAATATTAATTTAATTCATTATCCTCACCATATTTATTATTTAAATATCTTAATTTAGATAATGCCGACACTTACACCTTACCTAGACACCTCATCAAGCCAACTCACCCTAAGACCTATTCTTAGTAAGTTGCCATAACTAACTAAGACTTACCCAAACCCTAAAAATCAATGCCTACATTCCCTCTAACCACATTCCCACATGCTTACAAGAAGCTTCCATCCTAATCCATGGGTGAGTGACACGAGATCCTAGAAAATCAAGGGGATCTACCTAGTTTAGTAAACCTAGGAAATCCCACCTTGACCGATGCCGGTTACCCCTAACCATTTCAGTTAAGCCGGAACCACCATCGGTCACCTTTTAATCCTAAAAAAACCTTATTTTTGAGGTTGGAAAAAATGTTGGCACATCCTTGAGAGATATCACATCTTTTGAGAACCATTTTCCGTGAGAACACACATGGAAGGAAATAGATCAAGCATTTTCTCTTACACAGACATCCAACATTCACCCGACAACCATCCAATAATGACCCAACACAAATTTGATCCAACCAAGCAAGAAGGAATGCACATTAACCCATGTAGGAGTTTTCCAACATTTGGTGATCCCCAACAACATTCAACCTCTTACCAACACCTTCATTCATCACTCATAGGTACCCAGAACCATATTTCAAGTAAGTGGAATAGTTTACTCCTCTGGTTCATTCATTTAATCATTATATCTTCATATTTTGGTCTCCTATCCACCCATTGGCCTCCTTTAATACTCACCCCTCCACATACCCATTAAAACATTGTTAAATCCCATTCAAATAACATAATACCACGTTTTGGCCAACCATGTCCTTTGTGCAATCATAAGGGAGATCTAGAGCTCATTATGTGGTATTCCTAGTTTTTCACAATAACCGGCACCGGTTCTCCCCAATTGGTGTTGGTCACCCTTAACTAGCATCGGTCTCTGTATTTACCAATACAGCCTAGAACAGTGACTTACCCCCTATTCCCACATCACCCTTAATCACCTGTGACCTATGTAAGACCTCTGTCAGACCTACAAAGAACTAGAACCAACTACTTGACCTTTGAATCTTATTTTAACCTAGCATGTTAGATTAGATCTTTCTTATTGTGTTTTTAATGAGATACCTAAATCATTTTAATTACAATAGGATTTACTTCTTTACTAGCATTAAATTGTGTTAAATAGTGGACTAACAGCCATCTAGAAGTATCACACTTCCCGAATCTAGCACACGCTACGCAGTTCACTACACATATTGTTTAACTCTTTCTAGTTGTCTTGTGTTCCATTTCAGGTAGTTCCTCCTAGCCAAAAGGAATCTCTCACAATCAGCTGTGGGTTTAAAATTCATACACACGCAACAACCCAACAACCAACATTTCAATAGGTATTCCTCCTATGCCCATTACCCAATATATTTCATCACTTTCAAAGAAACATCTAAGAATCAGTGAAACACACAGCTAATGAATTTAAAGAGGAAAAAACCATTAGTGAGAGCACTTACCTCCAGATGCCCTTTTGGAATCCATTTTAGTTTGTCCCAACTTCTAACAAAATCAATATTGGGTCTTCCACCCACTAGTTTCCCCACCAAGGCTTAGTTTAGGTTATCTGTAGTGCATTTGAGTAGAGAATCTAGTATTTGAAGAATGCTTCCAAAATCCTCTTTAACCACTTGGAGGAAGAACTTTTGGGTTTTCGAAACATATCCACCATTTTGAACTTTATTTGACCATGAATCTAGGGGATTAGATGGGAGACACCTTACCAGTTGATCATCATATTCATTAATCTCACCTTCTTCTACCACAAGATCCTCTAATCTAGGCATAATTTCCCTTCCATCGCTTTCCCACTCAACCAGTTTCAAAGATCATCCTTTCCCACTCATATTGGTTGGAAGATGTATAAATTAGTAGAATTTAAATGGTTTGAAAGGTGGGATTTAACTAATAAGAAGGTCTACTAGTTAATTACAAGATTGAAAGGCTTAATTAATTAATAATGGTTAATTAAGTAATTAAAAGAGGATTATAACTAAATTTTTTTGTTAATTGGCATTCATGATGTGGTATGAAGATAGTTACTTAATGAAGTTTTGTTAATCTACTGAGACAAAGGGGAATGTTAGCTAATTAGCAGAAAAACCACTAATTATAACAAAATTTTGGAAAATAGGACAATTAGTGTAATTTTAGTATTAAAACTGCGTAGTCAAATTTAGGTTCCTACAGTTGTAAAGGTAGAAAAACCCAATCATTGACTTCAAAATGTATTTCAGTGGAATTTTGATTTCTCTACTGCTTCATGTGGTTTTGTGTCATGGAAAATTTCTCCCTGAGACTAGAAAGTACCTCTTTTTGGTGTTGAATATGCTCTTCAACTTCTCTAACCCTTGGTTGGGCTCGTAAAGATGAGGTGATATATGGTGGATGGTATCGATATAATACCAATAAGGTAGACATTTTAGATGAAGTATGAAAGGAAGTGTTATACTATCACTATGCAAGTGGTAAACATTGGACCCATATCACTTGTTTATCTAAGGTAAAACAAGAATATATCCCTCCAAGCACTTATTTACCACCTCATTTTTCCCATCAAATTGGGGATGGTAAGAACTATGAGATAGTTGAGTACCCAAACATGAGAACAAATCAGTCAAAAATTACTATTTAATATAGGGTCTCAATCACTTACTATAATATTTGGTGTCTCATGTAGCTTCAAAACTATATCCATGAAGGTGTTATTGTACTTATAACAAATGGGTGTGATAAGGCAAAAAAATGGGCATGTTTGGTGATTCTATCTACCACATTCATGATTATTATTTTCCCTTCTAATTTAGGAAATCATGTGATGAATTCCATAGAAAACCCATCCCACCTAAATAGATAGAGGTTGTAAAAGACTTGGGACTTGATTGTTTCACCCTTATTTTGCTGACATACCATGTATTTTATCACAAATTTTGGATGTCCTATTTTATCCCTTCCTAGAAGAAATCTTGTTTGATTTGATGATAAGTCTTCAAGAAGCTGAAATCCCCCATACTAGAGAAGCATGGATCTCGAGATAGAACCCTATTTTTAAGGGTTGAATTCTTATATATATATATATATATATATATTTATACCATAAAACATCTCCTTTCCATATTATTTTTTCTAAAATTCTTAGATCATGTTAGTAGAGATTATGAATGATATTTTGTGTATCTAGGTCATTTTCCATTCAGACCTTACCTCCTCTACCTTTAGTAACTAAATCACACACTTAAATTAATTTTTAGTCTTGGTTTCATACTACTATTCATATGATTCTTGAGTGATGAGTAATAATCAACCCATGTCTTTGGCCATTTTTACATTGCTTGCTGTCAAATTTTGGGTCTTAAACATGCATTTTCCTAGTCTGTATTTTCATTCTACATTATTCCTATTGCTAAATGGGACACCTAACTAGGACTAGGGTGCCCTAGGCACCCTAGTATACTCTGGGGTGCCTATGATCCTCTTTACACTTTACTCTCACCTTTTAGACAATTTTTAGCCATTTGAGATTTTTTATTTTTTTGGTGGTCAAGATTTTCAGGGTTAATTACACAAATAGAACAAGAGAACCACATAAATATCAAATTTATGTTACCATAATGAGGGACCAAGCACTAAGCATCTACTATAACCATCTAGAGTTGTATCCATCAAAGGCATATAAAGCTACATTTGCATCCATCTAGCTCCATCAAAAGGCACACAAGGATGGTTCATCTACATCACACTTCATAGGAGGGGAGTCTATTTTTCCATGCACACATTTATTACATTCTACATCTAGTTATTTACTTGATACTTAAAAATTTGTGATTGGAACAAGAGAAACCTATGGCAAGATTTGGCACACACACACACATAGAACTACATTGGGTTTGAGATGTAGTGTAAAGCTCGATGATAATTCCATTCATTTTGAAGCTAAGGACAGTCCCCGAACCCTTCATAGACAGATTTATTTTTTAGGGTTTTGATCCTTTGTCTAGGGTTTTGTAGGTGATTCTTTATTACAAATCTTACAGCGACATCGGCATAGTTCAACGACATTAGTGCGATAGGAATTAATTACAGGAAAACATCTAGCGACACCTCAGAGGAGGTTTTTAGGCCATTTTCATAGACCAGGGCACCCAGATCTCAGACCACGGTGCCCAGGGGTACCGCTATCCCTTTCCAGGCACCCGAGTCCAGTCAAATATCCCATATATGTACTTTCTCATGCTTCTATGTGGTTGTTTCCTCCTCATGTTTACCTAATTTACACTGTGACAAAGTCCCCAACATTTTTCAAATCATCTAAGGACTTCTTAACCCTATCTTGTACCTTAGGGTTTTATCTTTTAATTTCTTAGTTACTTGAGTAATTTATGTATTGCATTATTTCATGTACTTCTCCTATAGAATCAGATTAGGCTAGGATATTACATTTTAGCATAATCATTTTGGTGAACTAAAAATCGATCTTCACACTTAGGATCCTCATTTTTCCTATATTGTGGATCCAAAAATTTGTTAAATTTCTTTTTCTAGTTTACTTAATATGAATCTTAATTTCCAAGTTGTTATTAAGAAATCCCTAGACACCATGTATCTTCCTAAATATACTCGCCTTACATGATTTAAGCCCTATTTTCAATCGTCTATTTGATGACCCTAGTCCTCATGATCCTCCATCTAATCAATCTATGTTGTACTCAATTCAAGATTTGCATTCTTTGTTTCGTTATTTAATTTTTCATGGCTAAGAGAAACCCATTTAAAGACAAATCTTCGAGAGCGAGGGACTTAGCCAAGTTATAAAAAGAAATGAGCGACTGCAACTGCGACAAGTTTTAAGCCAACACAACTTCAGGAAGTCAAAGGGGGGAAAAGTATCAAAATCCCATGGGTGACACCTAGATCTAGCAAAGGATTAGGACGACAAGCTCCTAGATTGTGCCAAGTGTCCACTTGGTGCATCCCCCAGAGCCTTAAATAAAAATAGAGTCAAGAGGATACGCGAGACTTCCATGTGGATCTTTCAACAAATGGACTATGTCTTTAAAGTAGGAAGTAAATATGACAAGCCACCACCACTTAGAAGTGATTAAGGGTCTTATCTGTAAGATTTAATGCTCAAGATTTGTTTCAAAAGATCGGAGGTGATGGGTCATTTCATCATAAAATATGCGTTGTTTAAGTTAAGGGGCCATGAACCAATGTATAAAGGGTTGAAATATCTAGCTATGTAATAAATAGCTCAAAGTGTTTCTTCTCAAAAGGTGAGTCCATATCAAGGGATTCGGTTGCAGGATAATTAAAATGCATTAAATAGGCATGGCTCTCACTTTTCCAAAGCGGTCAAATTATGAGAAATATTTGAGGCAATCTATTTTTGTCGATTCAAATAATTTATCTCGTAGACACCAAATTTGTGTCTTACGACCCCCTGTGCCCCGCATCTCATTTCACAACCTAACCTCATCACCTAAACCTTACACAATTATTTATTAATTACCTTATAATTAATAAATCCACATCGCCATACCTGCCACCTCATTTCGCCACCTCATCATGACCTAGTCTTAACCCTAAACTAACCTAATTAAGACCTATAACTTGGTCCACATCCACACCCATGACTAATTACTCCTCACCCACACCTAAAACCAACCTCATAATGACTTGACCAAGCCCGCAACTAATCCCTCGGGAGAAAAGGAGGGAAAGCTGGCTATTTTACTAAAAATAGCCCGCTTTGACCTGACCGATACCGGTTCCTACTCGACCACCGTCGGTTACGTAACCGCCATCGGTTCCCTGTAAATGACCACTCCCAACCAAAAACAAAGGGTTGGATTTTCGTGGATCCAAATCGAGAAGTCATTGGAAGGATCCGGAATTTACTTGGCTGAACAAAGACAAGTGAAGGAAAGAGAGAAGTTTGCAGAGAAGGACATCAAGCCCAAAAACTGCAACTGAGTAACCAGAGCCTTGTGACACTCATCTGTTCATCGGGAGGGAAGATAGCTCATCTCCTGATTGTCAGGTCATCCTACCTAAGTTCTACCGTCATCATCACAGTTCTTGGACCTGCATCCTTATCAATAATCAGTAAGTAATATCTTGTATGTCCTTTTAATAACATTTCTTGAACTTCTGAATCACAGCCATCATAAGTCTATTCCTAGATCTACTACCCAGCAACACACTACATCTAACTATCATTCCTCCACCCTTACGTTACCCCAAGAACACCCCCCGTATTCTCTGAGTCCTTCTCATCACCCCATTACCTAACCCCACCCATTTATCAGCCTTATAAAACAACACAACCACCTTACAACCAACCTTCACCAAAAGCCCCTAAAACATTGCCCCTACCGATATCGGTTACCAACAACCGGTACCGGTTACAGTGACCGGCATCGGTCACCGTGATTCTAAACCAAGACCAACCCTTTCTCTATTGTTCTAACAAGGTAAACAAATTGTAATTGGACAATAGCTTATTTGTTAGAATTTGTGTTAATTCATATTAGCAGGGGAACTGACCACCTTCGAAAGGAAGTTTTATATTTCCTGGGCCCAAGGCAGTTCCCTCATTTATTGTCTAATTAAAATCTGGTGGTCTTGTATTCTTACTTGCAGGTAGTCCTTCCAAGTTAAAAAGGAGTTCTTTGCAGTCAACCTGATCTCTCTCTCTACGATACGCGCACACCCTATCGACATTCAACAGGTCTTCCTCCTAGCCCTAACCCTTATCTCTGTTTCTCAAAGGCATGAAAGGATAGAAGAAAATCTATTCCATAAAGTTGAAACATTAAAAGTGCGAAACATTTTTTGCACACTAAGTGGGACCTATTTCGGGTTTTTGTTTCTCTTGCTTGCTTTCACATAGGCATCATACTTGCTATTTTCTTCTTCTTAAGATATTCACACGGTATTTTGTTATATTTAGTAAAAGAATTTGTCTTGCTTTCCCAGTTTTGCATTAGTGAAAGTCATCTCTTTTGCTTCATCGAATATCATTTTTGATTTGGGTTTAAAACACATGCATTACATTCTTGCTTGCTATTTTCAATTCTAGTGAACGTAGACTAAGTAATAGGTCGTACACGTGGGGGTGATTTCCATGGTATTGACAGGAAATTAATCTTACTTTCACTGCACAACACATACCAAATCACTTCATAATTAACACAATGCTCAAAACATCCCCCTTTTCCGCGGTATTCTTCCCCGATTGAGGTAACCTTATAAGCCAAAAAAAAATTGACATTTCCCCTAAGTATTTTGTTTAGGATTGACATCATTTTTCGTCTAAAGGCATAAGCCCAAATTGATTAAAATTAACCCTAGGGTTAGTCTGTTAATTTGTTTGTGCATTCTTGCTTGTTTTCAGTTCTGTTTCTCTGTCATACACTGTTTTTCTGTGATCACTACAGAACAGTTTGGTAGGCATACTAATCACTGTTAACACCAAATCAACAACTTCCTACTGCTTCTTACACCAGTTCTATTATACCAACATCGGTTAGCTTACCGACGCCGGCTACTAACCGACCAACATCGGTTACCTGACCGATATCGGTTATTGTCTTTCAAAGTTTCTGAAACCAGCAACCTGCCAATTCCAACATTTTGTTGCTGCTTCTGTTCCTGATAGATTGCATCCTGTTGTGTACCCCTATCCATGGTTGTTATCACTGAAACAAGCTGCAGCCATGGTTTCACATGCCTGCTCCGTGCCTTTGCCTGAATCACCTCCTGCCCATACTGTGGGAAACCCTACGGATACCAGTGAGGTTCCTAAAATTCCTGTAGGAGATAAAGAATTTGCCAAATTTTTGGATGCTAATCCTAGCGCTGTACAATACTATTTGTCTCATGCCCCTGACCGTACACCCGATGGTCAACTCCTTGTTGGCATGCCTATTAGTATAGCTGCTCATTTAGCTCCTTCTCCACCTGATAACTCCACTTTGCCTTCTGCATCCTTAGCCCTATCTCCCAATCTAGCGGCTTCAGAGGTTCATAAGACATAGATTGGCTTTCCTTTGGTTAATCTTGGGCCCCACATGTCATTACCGCCAATGCTCCTACCTCATCTCTCTTGCAGACTGTTCCGTTCATGACTTGCTCTCTGCCACCTATCCACACGAGCTTTCCTTCTCAAGCTCCGCCCACATTTTCATTCCCACACACGTATCCGGTGACCTCAACGTCTTATATAGGACATCCCTATTCGGTCACCTCAACACATTCGTCCTCCATACCTTATCAACATTTAATGCCACCATTGTCTAGTGGAGGCCCTTGGCCCAATTTGCCTCCATTTGCCGCAACCGCACCATCAGCTCATCCAACCACGGATTTCATCAAACAAATGATGGACAAAATGCAAAATCTGGAGGCTTCTATTTCAGGAAGTCGTAGCGCCTTGACATACGAGCAAGTTTGTCGGGAGCCTATCCACCCTTCTGTCCCCCTTCATTCATATCCTCCTCAATGGGAATTACCAAAATTTACTCGTTTTAATAGTAAGGAGGATCCTCAACAACACTTGCGCTCATTTAGACATGCCTGCTATCTAATTGCTCACGACGATGCCTTACTACTCCACACCTTTCCCATGTCCTTATCAGGACCCGCCTTGGAGTGGTACAGTGCTTTAACCCAGCACTCAATCTTCTCTTTTAACCAACTAGCCCAATCTTTCTTGGATCATTTCTCCATTAACATTGCCAAGAAAGTATCTATCACCGACCTCTATGCCATCCGACAATTTGAAGATGAATCTATTGCAGATTTCGTTGGACGATGGTGGGGCCTTATCAACCAACTTACGTATGCCTTGCCTCAAGCTAAACTTATCGAACTTTTTACACGGGCCTGCGCTAAACACATCTCCCCTACCCTCCAAATTCAAACTTTCCACACATTTGATGAAGCCTTTACTATGGCTCGAAAACTAGAGATTCGAGCCTTAGAGGAAGAGAAATTGTGGTTGTGCAACAAAAACCCCAATTTCCGAACCCAAGATTCCACTAAGAAACCTAACACCACCAATCCTCACCCATTAACTGCTTCGAAATCAAAAGGAGCTGTGCACGCGGTGATGGTCAAATCCCAACCACCATCTAATACCCCACCAAAAACCGCCTATAAGTATAAAGCCGAGCCCATCAATTACACTCCCTTGGGAGAAACTTATGGTGTCATCTTGGAAAAATTGCTCAAAGCCGGAGCTCTCACCTTGCCTCCTGTTAAACCTCACTCCGGGTTTGACTCCACTCGCGCCATACCTTCTTGGTACAAATAAAATGACTTCTGTAACTTTCACCGCGTAAAGGGACACAGTCACAAAAACTGCAAGATGTTGAAAAACATAGTGCAGGAAATGGTTGATGCAGGAGATATAGCCCTCGATAATCCTAACGCTCCTGCTAACCGAAATTTGAAAATTTTCAACAAACCATTCCTGAATCACTCTCCTAACAGTAATATAAACCAAGATATCTTAGCCGAGGAGAGTGTTCATGAGATCCATGCAGTCTTCGACTCCCAGCCAAAAGCCTCTATCGAAAAAATTCTGAATCAAGCTTCTTCACTAATGCAGGAACCCGAACCCCCTTCATCACCATCAAGACAAGACGAAATCCTTGCCATTCCTTTACCCATCAAAGAATTAACCGCCAGAGTTCCCTTCTCACAAATGAGCCTTCTTATACCACATCCTTGCAAGACTGTGAGCGGATGTTATCTAACTTATCTATTTCCCAAACGTCTCCTTCTACCATACTTGCTGTACAAGAGGAAGGTTCACCACTTCTTTTGTCATCCTTAGACGAGAAACCTCTTACACCGACATCACCACATTCTTTAAACATGACGGATCCTCTCAAACACACCCTCCTACCTATTAGTTCTTCATCGCCTAAATCTTTTCAAAGAACTGGATTGACCTCTTAACACCCATTGATACAAAGTGCCTCATCTTCCCCTGTATCACACCCACGATTGACGAGAATCACAACCCACCTTTCTTCCATACAAAAGTTCCTATTCACACATGAGGACTGTCATTCCTTGGAAGATAAACAAGTCCTATGGGAACATTTGAGTACGCCATATTCTACTCAAATGCAGATGACCGATCCAGACGCCTCTACCATATACCCGAAGTGTTTACAGAAGCTTAAAATGCCTATGTCCTCATCTTCACCCCCCTCATCTCTACCAAATACCTTATCCACCTCTATTAGCCTAACCAAATCTTCCCCTACGCTTGGGACCTCACCAATACCCAGTCTAACAAACCCACCTAAGCGGCTTGATTTATCTAAAAATAAAGCCGTCCATCCACTTAGGAGACAGACTCAATCTCCTCAACCTATGTCTCTATCATGACTAAAACCATCGTCGTCACACCTACCTTCCATATTGGGACCTCATCCCTCCACCTTGCATCAATATATCATACCTCCTACGTTTTCTTTAAAACGACCTACGCCTTCTGCACCCATACAGAGATCCAAGGGTATATCAACACCGTCACCCCATGTATCCTGTCCACCTATCAACTCTAAACAAATTCCATCATCAAAATATTTGTTTGCTGTCACTCCTATTTCTCCGTGGTTGTTTTCTGATACCACATCATTTGTGGCCTCATCATCTAACCAGCTAAACATAGCTTCTGCACCAAAGAAGCCACGTTTAGTTAAAACCCATTATCAAAACCCCTTGGCTAAACCGCCACCCATACAAATCAACCATACCCCATCATTACCAGAATCTACCCAGTCAATAGCCTCATCTTCCTCTGACTCTGACCCACTCAAAGGGTCTTACGCCAAAATCCTTGCTATGTTGGTGGAGAATGTGACCATTTCCCTACCCCCACTTAGACCTTATGACCCATCTAAACCTCGACCAATAGGTTATGATGAGTCTAAAATCTGCGCTTACCACCACACACCAGGACATGATGTAGAGGGATGCAAAGCGTTGAAAGCCCTACTTCGTCAGTCACCTCTCTCAGATAGAAAAGTTAAGAAAGACAACTTACGAAGGGAGAAACCTTTAGCTTCAATTCCCTCTCCTATACTACCTGTCCCTGCCTCACCAAAATCTATCATTATTACAACTCCACCTCTCGAAGACCAGGACTTATCCATACCGTCTTCCTCCTCTCGTATTCACGAGATCAATATGATTAGTGTTGCTACTCGAGGGCAGAAAAACAATGGGAAAGTGAAAGAAAGCACACCTGCGGCCTCCCTTTCTCCATCCACCATCCCGATCACACCACCACCTAAAGTGGTTATTCGTGGACCCGCCTACCCCGTCTCTAATGGAGTTGCCCACCGAACCATGATCAAACAGCTTCACCAATCACCTGTAAAAATGACACTGTATGATCTCATTCAGACTTCTGAATCTCATCGACAAGCTCTCGTTGAAATCCTTCAAGGGATAGAGGTCTTACCTAATGAAACCTTTCTGTTACCTCCATTCTCACACCCAATCACGTTGCTTCGCTCACCAAACAACCCATCTCCCCAACCACTTCTGTCTCTGTACAGCAAGCCGCTGCTGTCAGTTTCTCCGAAGACAAAATTATCGACTTTGGTGCTGAAGATCCTGACCCTACTCTTTTCATCTCAGCTTACGTCCGGGACATTCGGGTACGTCGTGTTATGATTGACGGGGTCCTAGCCTAAACATCATCTCTTCAAAAGCCTTCCAACAAATGAATATCCCTTCTAGTTGCATGTGTGCCAACCCCATCATGTTGCGGTCATTCAATGATGCTATTACTTCTACCTTAGGCACCGTAATCCTTAACATTAGTGTAGGACCACGTACTTTACCCGAACTCTTCTATGTCCTTGAGGGAGAGTTCCAATATAATATGTTGTTAGGCCGCCCTTGGATCTGGGCTATGGGATGCGTTCCCTCCACCTTACATAGATGCATAAAATTTGAGTATGAGGGGAAGTCCTACACTGTAAAAGCTGATCCTCCCCCCTTCAAAACCTGCAATATGTTATATCGCCTAATGATGTGCTTGTACCAGTCAAGACACCCATTCATCTAACCCAACCATCCACTCCAACCACACCTCTATCATCCACTTCAACCGCACCTACACCTTCAACCAATGAAACCGCCATCGCAAATACCACTTCCTTTCCCGCAGCTAACATCCCAACCTCAGACCCCTTAGTAGATGTTTTTCAACGCCTTACGCTGGGGGAGTATTGCCTATATAATGTTAGTTCTTTCCATACCCCACAGGAGTATGGACAGTTACATGCACATCCTACCTATGACCGTCGTGTGGGGGAAGTAATCCCCTACGGACCACCTCATTGCCGCACCAACCTAACGTATGGGGGTGTCGACGCATCCTCCGTTACCCCTGAACCTCCTCTTGGTGTGGTTCCTTTCCAATCTGATTTTCAATACCTAACAAATCATCGTTTCGCCCTCACCTTCTTGACTCGTTGTGCTTGGAAAGGATTTGGTTTTGGTCTTTATGAACAAGGCCGACATACAATCATTCCTATAACTACACGCAAGCACAATGATCATAGTGGTCTCAGATTTCCTGGAACACTTACACCGAAGGAACCTCATGTCAGTTGTCTCCTAGAAGATGACGATGTCACCCCTACCGAACCATCATCACCCATTTTGCCATCATCACCCACAGAGTCGATAGATCCTGAATCTATCCCTCCTAACTTTTTTTTTTCATAAATGCTATCTTCCTAGGTCCTCTCACTTATCAACGCGATAATGAGGACCCATCTTCTCTTCCCTTTCTGTATCCAGACATGATCGAAGAGGATTCGCCTTCAATTAATGTTGTTGAGTGCCAAGATGACGACTCCATCCTCACTTACCTTGGTGCGGACGACTCCTATATTCAACGCGCATTACCGTCTGAAACTCAAACCATGTTGAATGAGTCTACTATAGAAATTAACATCCACACAGAGGAGGATCCTCACATTGTGAAGATCGGACAATCCCTTAACGCATCAGAACAAGTCACCTTTACTACCTTTCTCCGTACCCGCAACCAAGCTTTCGCTTGGTCCTACGCTGACATGCCAGGAATTGATCCTGACATTGCTATCCATAACATCACCCTAAAACCCGATTCCAAACCAGTCAAACAGAAACTGAGAAAAATGCATCCACACATTGCCCTCTTGGTCAAAGAAGAGCTTCAATGACTTCTTTTTGTTTCCTTCATCTTTCCTATTGACTATCCTCAATGGATTTCTAACATCGTACCTGTCACTAAAGCAACGGGGGGACTTCGGATATGCATAGATTTCCGAGACCTTAACCTCGCTTGCCCCAAGGATGAATTCCCCCTCCCAAGTATTGATCAACTTGTTGATCTCACTGCGGGCCATGAGATGCTTTCTCTCATGGATGGCTTTTCAGGATACAATCAAATTTTGGTAGCCCCGGCCGATCAACATAAAACTACCTTCATCACTCCTTGGGGAACCTTTTGTTATCGTGTCATGCCATTTGGCCTTAAAAATGCTGGTGCGACCTATCAGCGGGCTATGACTTACATTTTTCATGACATTATGCACACTATTCTTGAAGATTATGTCGATGATCTTCTTGGCAAATCTAAACATCGCAGTGAACATCTCGATGTTTTAACCATTATTTTCGATCACTGTTACAATATTCTGTCCGTCTTCAACCAAAGAAATGTGTCTTTGGTGTCCTTTCGGGAAAACTTCTTGGTTTTATCATCTCTTTGCGTGGCATTGAGGTTGATCCATCTAAAGTCAAAGCTATCCTAGAAATGCCCCCACCTACTAACCTCAAACAATTGCGTAGTTTACAAGGTAAACTCCAATCTATCCGGCGTTTCATCTCCCAACTCTTGGATCGATGTCAACCTTTCCATCACCTCCTTAAAAAGGATATTGCCTTTCAATGGAGCGAAGAATGCCACCAAGCCTTTGAGGCTCTCAAAGCCTATCTCTTGCAGCCACCCGTGCTTATCCCACCTCAGGACGATTGCCCTTTCTACCTTTACCTTTCCACCACCGACCACGCTGTAGGGGCCATGCTTGCACATCATGACTCTGAGTATCGAGAACAAGCCATTTATTATATCAGTCGTACTCTAGTGGATTATGAGACTAGGTATACACATGTAGAAAAGTTGTGCCTAGCCCTATCATTTGTGGCCACCAAACTCGACACTACCTCCTGAATCACAAAACTTTCATCATCACCAACACGGACCCCATCCATTATATGTATGCCAAACCTCATCTAAACCAACGCATCACCTGATGGCTTATGCTCCTTGCTGACCTCGACCTTGAATTTATACACCAGAAGTCAATCAAAGGACAAACCATTGCTGACCAACTCGCGGAAGCCCCTTTACCTGGGGCGCAATTTACCAATTTTAATTTCCCCGACGAACTCATCGCCACTCTTTCACTCAGGGAGGAGTCGTATCTAATGACCCTCTTCTTCGATGGATCCAAATGCCAGTGTGGTGGAGGAGCCGACATTGTTCTCATTCCTCTTGACGCTGAGCCTATGCCTCTTTCATTCCGGCTCGATTTCCCCTGCACTAATAATACAGCGGAATACGAGGCCCTAGTTTTGGGTCTCCAGGTTGCATTACACTTAGGTGTCAAATCTATCAATATTTTCGGCGACTCTCAATTGGTAGTCAATCAAGTCATGGGCATCTACCAATGTAAAAATGAGGAACTTCAAAAGTACAAACACTATGTGGATTCACTTCTAACCTTATTTACTCATTACTCTATCCAAACCATTCCCCGCTCCACTAACAAATTTATAGATACTATGGCTTGCTTAGCCTCGCAAATTCCTGCTTCATCAACTGACTCTGACATTTTCATCTTGGTCCAACAACTCTTTGCCCCATCTTACTCAGCCCCGGTTGTTTGTATGATAAATAATGTGTCTGCTAATTCGCAGGATACCTGGTATCACCAATTTCACAACTACCTTACAACCTCCGTTCTCCCACCTGACCTTACTAGTACCGGAAAATGTGCTTTTCTTAAACATGTTTCTCGTTATGTCGTAATGGGGGGACTCCTTTATAAACATGGCTTTGATGGCATCCTCCTTCGATGTCTAACCGGTGCGGAGGTCACCTATACCATCCAACAGGTCCATGACGGTATTTGTGGCGAGACATTTTAGTGGCCTTGTTGTGGCTAAACGAATCCTTCGCCTAGGTTATTATTGGCCTACTCTTAATAACGACTGCTACGAATATGTTAAGCGTTGTGTTATGTGTCAACAACATGCCAACCTTCAACATACTCCTAGCCATCCGCTACAGGTCACACGAGATCTTTGGCCTTTCTCACAATGGGGTTTAGACCTTATTGGTGAGATTCACCCGCCCTCTTCGCAACGTCACCATTGGATAATCACAGCAACCGAATATTACACAAAATGGGTGGAGGCCATTCCACTCATTTCAACCAAAAAAGAAAAAATCGTCGAATTCGTTAACCATCACATTATCTGTCGTTTTGGTATTCCTCATCGCCTAATAACAGATAATGGTAAATCTTTCAAAAATAAGTTGTTACAAGACCTTTGTGACAACTTTGGTATCAAACTTAGTTTCTCATCACCTTACTATCCACAAGCCAATGGTCAGGCTGAATCTTCTAATAAAACCCTAACCAAAATCCTCATGAAAGTTGTTAATGATTCTGGAAGAAATTGGCATGATCACATTCCCTTTGCCCTTTGGGCTTATCGTACTAGCATTCGTACCTCCACTAATGCCACACCATTTTCTTTGGTATATGGTACCGAGGCTGTCTTGCCTCTCGAAATACAAATACCCTCCCTCAGAATATCTCTTCAGGATATTCTCACCAATGATGATTTCCGCCAAGAGCAGTTAGCCCAATTAGAGCTTCTTGATGAGCGACATCTTACGGCTCTTGACCACCTTCAAATCTACTAAAAACACATCAAGCGTGCTTATGATAAGCGACTTCATGAGTGTACCTTTAAGGTTGGTGATCTTGTCCTCAAAGAGAATCAACATGTAACCAAACTAGAAAAGAGCAAACGTGGAAAATTTGCTCCTAATTGGATTGGGCCTTACATTATCACTCACACTTATGGATCAGGCACTTATCGTTTAGCTTCACTTAATGGTAAACCAGAGCCTGAGCCCCTTAATGCCTTGCATCTTCGACCATTCTACTATTGAATTCAGTGTTATATCACTTCTTATCTACCTTGCGCTCGTCCCTTGAGCTCATTTACCACCGCATACACTTTGTTTCTTACATCTCAAAATCAAATCAAGCTCACATGGTTTGATTATCACCTCCCCTTAAAGATGCCTTCCCCTTTTTAGTCTAGTCCATGACTTCAAAGTATCAAAATGACACATTCTTAATTAAACACTTATGGGATTTTCTTGAGTCAAACTTCCTACAAAACTAGATGCTTTATGCCCAACGGACATCTAGACCTCTAAAATTATACATAGACTGCTCCCTTGAAGGACAGCTATATGCCAAACTATTGCTGCTCTTATATATAGACTGCTCCCCGAAGGACAGCTATACATAAACACCGCATCTGCTACTATAAATAGACTACTCCCTTGAAGGACAGCTATACACAGTCAGCCTTTTATCAGAAGCTTCTCGCATTGATCAGCTTCGTGAAGACCTCAAGAACAAAAAAATACATATCCCATGTAGACTTCCCGCATCGATCAGTCTATATCTAGAAAAATAAAATAAAAATAAAAGCAGTATTTCAAAGCACTTTTGAGTCATGGACTTGTCTATTTAGGTTTGGTTCTCTTTCGTCAGAATAATCATCTTATAATAAGTTCTCTGCACCCCAACTATACCGGCCACCTCACCTCACCATTCATCAAAACAACAAAACTCAAGGGACATGACGTATATCCGATATATTGTGATTATACAACTCTTTTCACCTATCGACTTCTCGCCTATGCAAGGTACCTAGGGATTCAAGCTCATCCTACATTAATATGTGGTTTGTTTAGCTCTTCTCAACTACGGGACACTCTTGCCTCTTTTTGCTTAACTCTAGGATTGTGTGTTGACCTTAATCAGGACACGATTCCCTACTACTTGGGTATGCTAACTTTCGCTTCACCTATACCTACACCAACAACATTACCCTACCAACATCAAATTTTTACCAACCGACAAATTACCTAACCACAACCAAATTGCCTGAATTCACCTCTCCCTGGTCCTAAGGGAGAACTACATCGGTCTGAGGCCCCTCCTTGCTTTGTGCAATGGGCTATGTAGGTAGCACTTAGGAGACATGGGGTCTCCCAAGGTTAGCTCGACCATCCCCTACCATACCCTATCATGTGTTGTAAATATAAATAGTTTTTGTGTATTTCTATTTGCCAACATTCATCTTTATCCTTTTTCAAAACAAACAAAAACAACATCCAAAACACAACCATTCTTATTATTATCATCACTCAAAACAACATACATATTTAGTTTTATTTTAGATGTTAAACAAATACACCTTCTCTATCATCGACTCGCAGGTCGGCATCCTTATTTATTCTTATATTCCTATGAAATTCACTTAGACCCTTGCACCTCCTCCCGAATCAGGTGGTGATCATGATCGTCGATGCCCCTCAGTTGGCCTCTCCATCCTCAAAGGTGCCACTACCATTGGTTCCTCCCACTGATCCGCCAACATCTCCTGTAACATACGAATACGTCCTCTCGCGTGGAGGAATCTTGCCTCCAGTCTCTCCACTCATAACTGTGAAACCTCTAACAATCCCGTTGTCTCATTCACCTGTGTTTGAAGCTGGTGAACTAAATCCTGCAGATGATCTCTCTCCGCTGTAATCACAGCTATGTCAGGGTGCTCACGTGCACCTCGTAGCTCTGCTACCCACCATACTCTATAGGCCTCTGTCGTTCCCACATCCATTACCCTATGATCGGCTGCTATCTCTTCTGGCCCTTTTGGAGGTGTAGGCCAGGGAGGTGAGAATGTTGCCTCGGCATCGATCCTCATGTATGGTCTATATGTCATAGGTATATCCTGAACGAACCCAAATTGTCACCGCACACGATCTAGAGGAATCCTCTCGTACTCACCCGGCCTGTGCCCTGCGATCCACCTCAATCGCTCCACACCCCTTAACTCCTCAGCTATGTTCTCTGTCACCATATAGTTCCCGTAAGGCCTCCAACAAATATCCGCAATCGTCACCATCTCCCATACCTGTCTATAATACTCGATGTCATCTATCACGACCTGGGATCTCGCTTCTTGTTCTGTCTAGACCCATCGTCTGAATCCCAACCTTTGCACTCCTACCTCTCCCGACTCGATGGGTCAGCCTATTGGACACACACAAACAATGTGCTCATAGGCCCAACAATGTAATAAGTACGAACAATCTAGTGTCATTCTATGTTTTCGCTTACAGGCCCATAAACCCCTATATAACTCTGCCAGATATGCGGGTGCCCATGCGAAAGTCACGCTCATTTCTATCATTTCCCAAATAACACTCATCAATGCTTTTAGAAATCTTCCACCCTCCGCCCTCGGTAATGCATAATACCCCATCACTATCATTAATAGCACGGCTAACCTTGTTTCCTCAGGGTGTGTTGCATACATTATACCATACGTAAATGTTAAACCTCATTGTGTCAAATCTCGTGCGCAAATTTGAACCAAATACTCGATGTTATTACTGCCCACCGGGCTAGGCAACGCCTAATACACTATTTTTCGTATCATTAGGAGTCTCAAAATATGGAACACATCTTCCAATGTTACTGTCATCTCCCCTGTTGGCAGATAGAAGGTATTCTTTTTTGGATTCCATCTCTCAATCAACGCCTGCAACATAGCATGGTTACACACGATTCATGAATAATAGCGGATTCCACTTAACCCCAAATGATTTATCAATGCCCATTCAGCTGGTGTTACATCCGCTCAGATTTGTGACAACAACACTGGCACAGTATCATTCATCCTTAACCCTGCTTCCACCTGCATACATCAAAATGACACATAATTATTCAATAAGAACAAATCTCCATGGATTTTTTCTCAAATTTTGGAAACTCCTACAGTAACCGATATCGGTTATGGATAACCGATACCGGTTTTCTAACCGATACCGGTTATCTCTAAACGATACCGGTCACTGTCAAAAATATACCTACCCTGCTTAAAAACATACACCTACGATAATTATTTTACGTTTACTCCTATCTATACCTAAAAACATACGTGACCACCCTGCTTACCTACCCCATAGCACTCACCCCATCCCAAACCCTTGCCTATCACCTTTTCTTTCTCATCTTTACCCACTTACTCTCTCTCATCCTATTCACACAAAACATGCAAGAATCAAATTACAACCAAACAGTTTACCTCTCGGGATGCAGCAGCTTGGGGTGGAACTTGTCTTCCCCCTCATCCCTGCCTGCTGGATGCTTCTCCTCGTTCGGCCATGTTCACCACCCTCTTCAAATATAACTTGTCTTTCTGCCTTCTGAATCCCACACTCACTTCACCTGTCTCTTTCCTCCTTATCACTCAAATTCTTTCATGCAATTACCTGTATCAGTCGTCAAACAGCGTCGCATTCGCGTATTTAACTTGTTGCATGACTCTAAAAATAAGAATGCTAAAAATAAGAACTTAAGTTGCCAACCAAGCAGTTCTATTTTTAGGAAATATAATTTTAAAATAACCGATATCGGTTACATAACCGTTATCGGTCGTATAGCTACCGACATCGGTTACATAACCGATATCGGTCATGTGTCCCCTTTTTGCTTAAACCTAAGCCGTTTCTTCGTTTTTACAAATTTTTGTGGCGCCCACCTCTTTTTCCTGCATAACAACACCATTATCAATATTTGTCATCCAAATCACATATATATATCCTCATAATTTCAGCAACATCATCCATCTACATTATAACAACCATCGACAACATACATACGACATCATATATACATCAAACCCATCAGCATACACAACATGTGAATTAAACTCATCATCTATATATACATACATTCCATTTCAAAAAGCCATCAACAAAAGACATCAACACCATCAATATATAAACCATGTGGATCAAACTCATCATACATTCAATTTCACAAACCATCAACAAAATACTTAAAACATTTTAAACACAGCATATGGATCAAAATCATCATATATATCTATATATCAAAGGTTTCAAATATACAACTTACCTGCATAGGGGCCTCTGTGATCTCATAATAATACAAAGCCGGCACGCAGGCCGCAATAACTGTCAAACATCTCGACTCGGCTCGCAGGCCGGTCTCTCATATCAAAAATATACTCGGCTCGCAGGCAGTAGTATCAACTATACAACCCGTACTCGGCTCGCAGGCTGGTATATACAATAAATGAATAAATGAATGAATACATCATATGTGGGCACGCAGGCCTCTATAAACATAACCGGTTCGCAGACCAGTGCCTATATCCAATATACAAACAAAAACATCTAACTCTGACCCAGGGATGTCTCAACTCTCCCCACCGCCCTCAGCACCTCTCCCTGCGGGTCCTGGCCCTGGCTCCCGCCTCCTCCCTGTCACCGACCCACCGGCTATAGCTGCACCACCCTAGGATCTCTGACTCCATGAGGTCTCGCTCTATGCACCGCATATGGCTGATAGTCAGCCCCGGTACCATCAAGGACGTCCTGATAGTACCGGGCCTCCGCTCTCACCTCCATATAATGGGCCCGTGCCACCATAGCTGCTGGGGCTGGTCCCCGACTCCTAATAACAATGGCCCCTGTCCTACCAATACACCCTGTGCCTATGGCTGTGATGGTCTTGGTGGTGATACTTGTGCTTGGTGGTGGCTGCGCGGTGGCGCTACTGCATACTGTGCACGTGGTGCCTGTGCGGTGGTGCTGTGGTGGTGCTCGTGTGGTGCTGTGCTGTGCTATACTATCACGTGCTGGGCTAAGCGCCCTGTAGGACACCTATCTGTGCCTGTGCAGTAGCAAGCTACCCCTGTAACAACTGTACCTATCCCCTGAGCTAGTCCCTCTCTGCTCTAACAGCCGCTAAGTCTGGCTGTGCGGGCTGTGCTCTCCTCGCGGCTCTCTCCCCTGCCCACCATACCAAAAATTCTCTGTGCAGCCGGCGTCGTCTACAGTATCATCTGCTGGCCTCTCGGCTACCCAATCTGGGTCCATGGGCTATGGTGCAGGCAGTGGGGCCTCTACATCATCCCTCCAGTACTGAGGGAAGGGAGGTGGCTCATCCTGTCGTAGCCCCATCTGCCGTCGTACCCTCTCAGGGGTATCCGCTCATGCTCTCCGGCCTCCGTCCCACTATCCAGAATGTATACTGGATCCACTACAACTGTGATCGGGCTCCTCCATGGGGCTGATGACCTCTGTAAGGCCTCCATACAATATCCAAGGCAGTCACGCCCTCTAATACATGCCGGTAATATGCTACATCCCGTCGGCGAGAACTGCTCGTGGCTGGCCCACGACCCCCAACCACCTCTGAAAGCCATATCTATAGATCACCTGTGGCCCTGGCTGCTGGGGCAGCCCTACTGGTCGAATGCATATGATATGCTCATATGCCCAGCAATGTAACAAGAATGTAGAACAAATCCCGAATCACCTCATCCGGCGGTAGCCCCACAGCTCTCTGTATAACTGCACCAGGTATACTGGTGCCCAAGCATAACACGTATGCTCCTCCACCATCTCGTGTAGTACCCCCATCAGCGCCCATGGAAAGCGGCCTCCCTCTGAGTCCGGGAGGGCGAAGCATGTGATGCCGATCATCATCAACACGGCAAGCCGTGTCTCATGTCTATGGGCACGATACATGTCCCCATAGGCAATGCTGCTCGCATGCTGTGATAAGTCAATAGCGCGGCTACATCCCCGAATACCTATAAAATGCTATCCATGGCTATCTCTACATCCACCTGGAAGACTGCCTCTCCATCGATCGGTAGTCTAAGGATGTGATACACATCCTCCAGTGTAATCGTCATCTCTCCAGTCGGGAGATGGAACACATTGGTCGCCGGATCCCATCTCTCGATGAGGGCAACCATCAAACTGTGATCCCTATCTATCACCCTATAACGCTGGACTCGCCAAGTCCCACCTCACGCATGATGGCCCACTGCGCTGCGGACACATGTGGCCGCATCCGTCTCAACAATGGGGGCATCCTATCCCACATCGTCAGCTGCTGACGTGCCTGCAAAACCAACTCACTGCATTAGCCCTACTCTTTATCACAACAACTACTTTAACCCTCTATACCCCCTTTTTATCCACCCGACCACACCCCGACTCTATAACACACATTTACACCCCCTATCTTCTATAATATCCCCCTCCCCCTTCACACCCAAAACACAAAACCCAATAATAAAAAACAACAAACAACACCAAACAACAACCCCAACAAGAACCTAATACCCAAAACCACATCAACAACCAAACCAAACCAACACTAAACAATCCTAAGGACCGGTACCGGTCAACCATGACCGCCACCAATCCTCCCTCAGCATCTCTCCACCGACGCCGGTCACTATACGACCAACGCCGGTCAATTAACAAATGACCTCCAACAAAGAAAATCGTGACCGATGCCGGTCGCTTAGCGACCGACATTGGTCACTATAAAATCTCGGAGCCGACCTCGATGCCCCCCCCCACATCCATTTTTCCTATTTCTCTCTATTTACCCACCCAAACATCCTAAAAACCTACCCACCCTGCTGCCTTGACCTATTTAACCCATCTATCCTCTTCATTTTTCAAATAACTTCAATTTATTCATTATTTTATCAAAACATGGATTCCTACCCAAACCCCCAAATATAGCTTAACAACATCAAATTCACACAATGAAGGGTTTCGAACCTACCGGTATGACGACACATCGTCGTGGTGGGATGGGTGGTGGTGGTCCAGCTGGTCCAGCACCTCCTGCTCCTCCTGGCTGTGCCATGGCTCTAACTCTCCTCTGCTGGGTCCTCCACCAATCAACTGCTGCCTCCTACTCACTAGGGCCTACCAACCACTCACTTCTCCACTCAAATAGTGCCACCTCAGCCGACAAATGCACCAATCTCAACAATACACCTCAGACAACTCAAATGGGTTTTCAAAATGACAATGTGACAATGACAGGCCGTATTTTTCTTTTTATAGGTTTTTGACCTATAACCGATATCGGTTATATTGTGCCCTAAGGAACCGGTATCGGTCACCTAACCGATACCGGTCATATCTAGCCGATATCGGTTTAATACCTACCTTCACCAAATTTCTACCCTTATTTACTAATCTCCCTTTCTCACAACATCGCCTATATCCACCTTCAGCTGAAAACCCTTTGTTGACTTCATTGGCCCGACCCAAGGCCGCAACCAACCAATTTGGCCCGACCCAAGGCCGCAACTAACTATTTGGCCCGACCCAAGGCTGCAACCAACCAATTTGGCCCAACCCAAGGCCGTAACTAACCATCTAGCCGACCCAAGGCTGTAACCAACCATTTGGCCCGACCCAAGGCCGTAACCAACTATTTGGCCTGACCCAAGGCAACCAACCAATTTGGCCCGACCCAAGGCCGTAACCAACCATTTGGCCTGACCCAAGGCCGCAACCAACTATTTGGCCCGACCCAAGGCCGCAACCAACCAATTTGGCCCGACCCAAGGCCGTAACCAACCATCTGGCCTGACCCAAGGCTGTAACCAACCATTTGGCCCGACCCAAGGCCACAACCAACCATTTGGCCTGACCCAAGGCCGCAAACAACCAATCAGGCCCGACCCATGGCCCTCACTCATCAATCGGCCCGACCCAAGGCCGCACCACTCAAATACCTCACCCAAAACCAACAAATTACAATTTTATCCACCCAACATGTAGCTTTTTGTTCAATCGAGCTCACCTGTTCATGTTTTAGCATGATTAGGGTACTTGACTTGATCAGTTGACCAACTTTGCCTAGACCTAGACCGTGACGTTTATCTCGACCAAACCAACCATTTGGTACTGCCGAACATGCCTAAACATTCCTGTACCTTACCCGTTATATCCCCTGGAGCTACTTCTTATGCCTTGGATACCAGGATTATATCACCCTTGTTTAGATAAACTATCGACCTTTGCCTATGAATTGCTTGTTTTCTCTTCAAATCATGTACCCTGGTCGCACTACTGCATTTCAACGTGCGTCTGCTTCCTTGGACCTACCCCACCATCTTACCATCATCTCAACACCATTTCCCTTTATCAACCCTATCCCTGATTTCACGCTACCTCAATCTGTGATAGATTTGAGGGGGATTACCTATACCCTTAACAGGGGTAACCACTTCTTATTATTGTCCGTGCAGCTTTAACAAAGACAAGCTACACGACAACAAGGGGCTAATGTAGACACCAAATTTGTGTCTTACGACCCCCTGTGCCCCGCATCTCATTTCGCAACCTAACCTCATCACCTAAACCTTACACAATTATTTATTAATTACCTTATAATTAATAAATCCACATCGCCATACCTGCCACCTCATTTCGCCACCTCATCATGACCTAGTCTTAACCCTAAACTAACCTAATTAAGACCTATAACTTGGTCCACATCCACACCCATGACTAATTACTCCTCACCCGCACCTAAAACCAACCTCATAATGACTTGACCAAGCCCGCAACTAATCCCTCGGGAGAAAAGGAGGGAAAGCTGGCTATTTTACTAAAAATAGCCCGCTTTGACCTGACCGATACCAGTTCCTACTCGACCGCCGTCGGTTACGTAACCGCCATCGGTTCCCTGTAAATGACCACTCCCAACCAAAAACAAAGGGTTGGATTTTCGTGGATCCAAATCAGAAGTCATTGGAAGGATCCGGAATTTACTTGGCTAAACAGAGACAAGTGAAGGAAAGAGAGAAGTTTACAGAGAAGGACATCAAGCCCAAAACTACAACTGAGTAACCAGAGCCTTGTGACACTCATCTATTCGTCGGGAGGGAAGATAGCTCATCTCCTGATTGTCAGGTCATCCTACCTAAGTTCTGCCATCGTCATCACAGTTCTTGGACCTGCATCCTTATCAATAATCAGTAAGTAATATCTTGTATGTCCTTTTAATAACATTTCTTGAACTTCTGAATCACAGCCATCATAAGTCTATTCCTAGATCTACTACCCAGCAACACACTACATCTAACTGTCATTCCTCCACCCTTACGTTACCCCAAGAACACCCCCATATTCTCTGAGTCCTTCTCATCACCCCATTACCTAACCCCACCCATTTATCAGCCTTATAAAACAACACAACCACCTTACAACCAACCTTCACCAAAAGCCCCTAAAACATTGCCCCTACCGATATCGGTTACCAACAACCGGTACCGGTTACAGTGACCGGCATCGGTCACCGTGATTCTAAACCAAGACCAGCCCTTTCTCTATTGTTCTAACAAGGTAAACAAATTGTAATTGGACAATAGCTTATTTGTTAGAATTTGTGTTAATTCATATTAGCAGGGGAACTGACCACCTTCGAAAGGAAGTTTTATATTTCCTGGGCCCAAGGCAGTTCCCTCATTTATTGTCTAATTAAAATCTGGTGGTCTTGTATTCTTACTTGTAGGTAGTCCTTCCAAGACAAAAAGGAGTTCTTCGCAGTCGATCTGATCTCTCTCTACGGTATGCGCACACCCTCTCGACATTCAACAGGTATTCCTCCTAGCCCTAACCCTTATCTGTTTCTCAAAGGAATGAAAGGATAGAAGCAAATCTATTCCACAAAGTTGAAACATTCCGTGCGAAACATTATCATAATTAAGGGACGAGTTGAAAATGATTTTCAAAGTTATCTCTTACCCCCTTATCACTCTATAAATTGTAACAATGTTTCGATAAAAAAATAGAGAAAAAGAAGAAGAGAGATATGATATAGGAGATAAAGGATAGTTTTAGTTAGATACTAGGTGAGTTAATATTTTCCTCTCTGTCGCAAGTTTCTCTTCTGTAAAAGGAAGAGATCTTGGAACTCTAGCCTTCTTCTGAGTTTGTAATAGAAATCTTGCCTCTTTCTAATGTAATACTGTGCACAACCATTGGAGTAATATATATGTTTCATGGTGTTTCTAGTTCATCATTCACATATCTTTATTGTCTCTGATCACCTTTACTTTCATTTATAAATTGTGCATCTTTGGGTGTTGTTGTAACCTTTGGTATTGTTCTTAAGTATTTTAAAATGATTGTGTAATCATTTGGCTTCCTGGTGTATTCTTTCTGGCACATCGCCTTAGTTTTGTTTTATGGTTTTTCTTTCTAGTTTTCCTATCCCTATCTCCCCCATAGAGAAGATCCAACTTCTTTAAAATATGGAGGTCTCCTTAGGATGCACGTCCCACCAACCTAAGGATTCCCAAAACTCTGACGGAAGTGTCCACCAAGGATGTCTATCAACAATTTTTTTGGTACGCTTGGTGGGATGACTCGAGTGATACTTTATTATGGCATCAACTTGGTTGATTTTCAAAAATTTCAAACTTCTATAAAGATGGTTACGGAGTACTTCCAGCAACTCCCCAGGTCGACCAAATCATTACAAAGGCTTGTAAAGCTCCCTCTCATCCATTTTCATTCATCTTCCTTTCCACGCCTCCCATTTATCTTCATCCAATGAGGTTGTGTAATCATGACTCCATTACCACCAAGGGATCCTCCCCTTGTTCATCTCCAAACCACAATTTCTACACTACCACTATCTTCGAGTAGCTATACCTCACACACTAGAAAACAAAGGCTCCAAAACCAACAAAAGAGGATCATATGGTAGGAAGTGATACACACTCACAAGGTTCACATCACCAGTCTAATAGAGGAGAGGTTACGAAGGTTGCCTCTATTTTTCCTCCCCACAAAGCAACTCCCTTGAAAAGATCCTTATCAATGGGCTTCATTCTGTAAAATGAAGCCACATATGATGGAAAATTCTGATTCAAAAACCATCATATCAAATCATAAAGCTTCAACAGAGGAGGAAGGAGATAAGGTCAAGCACTTATTAGATCTGGGGGAATGTCTTGATGAAGAGGAGCTGTTGAAATCACATATTTTCTCACTTCATTAGTCTCATGATAGAGGCCACCTATTTCTCATGACCTTTTCACTGGACCTAATTCAGAGGCTCTAGAAGAAAGTATCATTGGAAGATTTTTTCTTTCAATCAAAGAGCCTAGAATCACAGGTGAAGCTGTTAGAAAGGGAGAGCAGAAAGAAGATGAACAAGATGAATCCCTTTAAAGGGATCCGTAAGGGTGCCTCAATCCAAAAGATACCAACCAGAATGATAGACATAAGCATAAGGTAGGACCAAGCCCGACTTAGGCTGTATCTCATCGAGCAAGATGCCAACACCGGTCATGTTCATTTCAGAACATGAGGATGATCTTCAAGACCCCAAGGGTCAGTTGCAGCACCTCCACCAAAATATGAACAAAAGGAGGTATTCATTTTGTTCCCTGATACCACGGGTGGAAGAGTGAAGGGTAAATGTTCACTCTTACTACAAACCATATCAATAGCCAAATTGATTACATGGCTGCATTTTATAAGAAAAGGAAGCTACTATTCCTTGTTTGTTTCAGCTTTCCTTTAACATGCATCAAACTAGTTAGACTAGGAGTAGGATTAGATTTTATTTTAGAAAAATAAGTGCATGTAAATGCACTGCATATCTCATTTAAGACATGTATGTTTTGTCTTTTTTATAGTCTCGCTCCTATATTACTCCAAAAGGGATGTGCCATCTCTGATAAAGGGTTTGTATCACCAAGAAAATCACCATCAATTGAAGACAATTACAGTTTTCTCTTCAAACCAAATACAAAGCAACTAAAATAGCCAATGGTTACCATTGGCCATGCTTTTCAATTTTCTACTTTCAAAAAAAAAAAAAACTTACTGAGTTTCAATATGAGAGTAAGAAGGAGCTGGAGTCAAGTGGAAATTATGAATACTCCATAGAAAACTTAAAGGAGGCCACAAAATAAAATTCACAGAGGCTTCAAACCATAATTTTCATAGTGGAAGATCGTGGGTTCTTTTCATTTAGCATGCTAAATGGTCCCAGTGAGTCGCTAGACTGTTATTTAAATTTTTGTGGCTAAGAGAAACCCATTTAAAGCCAAATCTTCATCGAGAGAGGGGAATTAACAAAATTATAAAGGGAAATGAATGGCTCATGAGACCGCGACAAGTGTCAAGTTGGTGCAACTTCAAAATTCAAAAGGGGGAAAAAGTATCCAACTCCCATAGGACTGACACGTAGAGCTAGTAAAGGAGTAGGATAGTGAGCCCGTGGATGGTGCCAAGTGTCCACTCGGTGCATCTCTCAAAGCCTTACAAAAATTAGAGTCAAGAGGATATGTGAGCATTCCACATGGATCTTTCAAAAAATGGACTATGTATTTAAATAAAACCATAAAGATGACAAGCCACCCACGACATATAAGTGATTTAGGGTCTTATTTGTAAGATTTAATGCTCAAGATTTTTTTCAAAAGATCAGAGGTGAAGGGTCATTTCATCATAAAATATGTGTTGTTTAAGTTAAGGGGCCATGAACCAATGCATAAAGGGTTGAAATATCTAGCTATGTAATAAATAGCCGAAAGTGTTTCTTCTCAAAAGGCGAGTCCATCTCAAGGGTTTGATTGCAGGATAATTAAGATGCATTAAATAGGCATGGCTCTCACTTTTCCAAAGGGGTAAAATTGTGAGAAAGATTTGAGGAAATCTATTTCTATCAGTTCACATCATTTATCATAATTAAGGGGAAGTTGAAAAGGAGTTTCAAATTTCTCTCTTACCCCCTCCTCACCCTATAAATTGTAATGAAGTTTCGACGAAAAAAAGAGAGAGAAAAAGAAGAAGAGAGATATGATATAGGAGATAAAGGATAGTTTTAGTTAGATACTAGGTGATTTAATATTTTCCTCTCTGTCACAAGTTTCTCTTCTGTAAAAGGAAGAGATCTTGGAACTCTAGCCTTCTGCCTAAGTTTGTACTAGCAATATTTCCTCTTTCTAATGTAATATTGTGCACAACCATTGGAGTAATATATATGTTTCGTGGTGTTTCCGGTTCATCATTCACATATCTTTATTGTCTTTGATTGCCTTTATTTTCATTTAGAAACTATGCATCTTTGGGTGTTGTTGTAACCTTTGGTGTTGTGATTCAGTAGTTTGAGATGATTGCGTATTCATTTGGATTTCTGGTTTATTCTTTACAGTGCATCACTTTAGTTTTGTTTTATGTTTTTTCTTTCTAGTTTTCCTGATCCCTATCTCCCTCTGCAGAGCTGAGCTAACTTATTTAAAATATGGAGGCCTCATTAGGATGCATTTCCCACCAACCTAAGGATTCCCATGACTCTGATGGAAGTGTCCCCCAAGGATGCCTGTCAACAATTTTAAGAAAAATTTAAGGCTATGGAATCCATGATTAGATATCTCAAATCAGAAATCCAACATCTTAAGGATGCTTCTCAGGCTCATGTTTGTTTTCTTTCTCCATCTCATTCAGTTTCTACTACATGTGCTGATATCAGTGAACCTCAAGCCATACCATTACTGGATCCTCTCACCTTTTATCGCAATATTAAACAACAAGAAATTTTTTCTAATATCCTTAGTCATCAATTCATCATTTTGTTTCCTACTCATTGTTATCCTCCTTATCAGCTTGTAAAATATCAAGGTCATCCATATTGCAATTATCATCGAAATAATGGCCATACAGAAAATGATTGTTACACTTTACAATGAAGAATCAAACATCTTGAGAATCGAGCTTTATCTCCTTCATTGAAAAACATTCTATTACACGGCCATCTATAAATGCTCAATTACATTGGGTTCTGTTGTAAATATCTTCCCCCTGGGTAGATATCGACAAACAGAAGAATATAGAAATCAAAGAAACTCAGAGCCCAATATTTATTGCATCACCAACAGCCCAGGCGCAGGTAAAGGGCGCATGAAAATGGATGTCGACACGAAGATAGATGTGCCAAGGCACAGGTAAAGGGCGCATGAAAATGGATGTCAACACGAAGATAGATGCGCCAAGGCATAGGTAAAGGGCGCATGAAAATGGGTGTCGACACGAAGATAGATGCACCAAGGCGCAGGTAAAGGGTGCATGAAAATGGATGTCGACATGAAGATAGATGTGCCAAGGCACAGGTAAAGGGTGCATGAAAATGGATGTCGACACGAAGATAGATGCACCAAGGCATAGGTAAAGGGTGCATGAAAATGGATGTTGACACGAAGATAGATGCACCAAGGCACAGGTAAAGGGCACATGAAAATGGGTGTCGACACGAAGATAGATGCGCCAAGGCACACGTAAAGGGCACATGAAAATGGATGTCGACACGAAGATAGATGCACCAAGGCACAGGTAAAGGGTGCATGAAAATGGATGTCGACACAAAGATAGATGCGCCAAGGCATAGGTAAAGGGCTGTTGACACACACATGAATGTGCCTATGGCGCACCTTCAGGAGGTGCAACATTCTGAGCGCTGACAGGAAGCAGACCCTGGCGCAGATATTCAGATGGCCATAACTTTTCACTGGGAGCTCAGATTCATGCAAGGTTGGACTTTTCGGAAATCTTATGAAGTCCTCTGTCCAACGACAATTGGATATCTTTAATTGGGTGAGAACAAATTCTTAAAAATGCAAAATACAGTTCGCCACTTTTGGGTTCTTTGGGGTTCTCACCTACCATCATAATGAGATGAATTAAATGCAACCTAGAGGTGGTTGGGGTAGTTTTGGAATTCCTCTCTCTTTTCTCTCTCATTCTTCCTATAATTGTAAGGAGTGGATTCTTTCTAAAGGTTGGACATTCTTGTTTTGCCCCTCCTTTCTTCTCTTTGGCAGGTGAATTTGTGGAGTTCAAACCTCCCATTTAAAGCTGTAATGCAACTTTGCCTCTTGGCATTTTATAGCGTATTGTATCAATATTTGGAGCAAATAATGCATGTCTGTGGATGATTCTCAACCCTCTCTATGTTCATTTGCATCCTCTTGATCTTTCGCTACAAATCTGGTTATTTGTGCATGATCTTGCATTGCATCTTAATGGTCTGTGTTTATTGGCAAGACAAGTGTTCTTCATTCCTCGGTGCATCACCTTTGTTAGTTTAGGTTTATTTTTATGCATATTCTTACCCTGTCTCCTTGGAAAGTTAGTTTAGGTTTTTAGTAAACCCTCTACATTTTATACGTGTGCATCGAGCAGAGGAATAGGAATCGACCTTCATCCAGGAGAGCTTTTCCGATTTCACAAGGTCCCACACAGGAAAAGCTCCATGTTATGCAATCGCACTTGAGAGTCTCAACCCATCAAGTTGCAGACATTTAGGGGTGCTGTGATTTTCCAATCAATAGTTTTGGCATGCCCGGTGGGACCAAGAGGTCATTCTCAGATTTGAAGGAACTTTCAAGAAATTTGGACTTAAAAAATTACAGGTTTTACAATTTCATATTTTCACCTTCTGGGCTGAACTTTGAAATCAATTTTCAAGGACTTAACTTGCTCGAAACAAGTCAAAATTTCACCAGTTGATAGATCGGAGGATAATATTCAAAAGGGTATTTTGACGTTCAAAATTTCATGGTGTTTTGATTTTTAGATTTCAGGTTTTGGAAGTCTTACATTTTGGATTTTCCGGATTTGTCATTCCAAATCAAATTCCAAACTCTAAAATCTCAAAAATACAGGTCTTTCAAAATTATATTTTTTAAATATTGTCAGGTTTGGTGTGTAACTTGGCAGAAGTCTACCTTTTGATCCGAAGGGGTAGAATTCAGCGGTGTAGCAGCAAAAGTTGCCCAGGCATATGAGAAGAATTCGAACCAGGTCCAATACTCGAGAAGAGGGGCTATTTTTCCACTTGCAACTATCACCAGGAGGAGGAAGGAGAGGAAGAAGACCACAAAGATCACCATCTCCACCTAACCGGACTTTGTCTACACCTCCACCTGGTAGACCTTTTCTCGCATCAACAAGGGTTCTCAGGCCAATCAGAATGGCGCAACCACCGAATCCCTTTGTCAATTTCACTGGTAGCAGTCCACTTGCCCTCAATGCACAGAATCTAGTTCCAATTGCAGCATTGAAGAACATTCCATTTTTCACTAGAGAAAATCATACCACTCCTGGTGATCATGTCAAAGACATTGCTAACGTTTGTGTAATCCATGAGATAAATGAAATGGATGTTGCTGTCAAATTGTTGGCATCTTCATTCAAAGGGAAGGCATTGCAATGGTTTAGGAGCCTTGGAGCTGGTTCTATCACAAATTGGAATCAGTTATGCATAGTTCTCCATGAGCAATTTGGGGAAAAGGGAGACAATTTGTCTCTACTTGAACAATTGACAACTATCAAGAGAGCTCCCAATGAGCAGCTGACTGACTTCAACTTCAGATTTCAAAGGTCTTGGGATAGAATTCCAGTGGCCATTAGGCCAACAGCTGAAGGTGCTTTTCTATACTATCTTAAGGCTTTAAATTCTGATATTTCTATGTTAATTCAATCTATGGGAGGCACAACCTTACCTGCTGCTTATAGCATTGCCATTAGGGCTGAAAATTGTCTTATTCAAGCTGGCAAGCTGGCTCCTAGGCCTCCCATGCCATTGTATCCAAACTTAGAAAATCCAAGCACTAGTCAAGCACCCACTTTGGCTCCTATTCCCACTCCTAGAAATCAAAGTTCAAATGAAACTTCTACTTCATCCTCTAGTGCCTCAAACAAACTCCAAGAGGTTATGAAACAATTGCAGAACCTTGGAAATGAGCTAGTGACTATCAAAAGACAACAAGCTCAAAGTGCTAGACCGTATCAGCCTCAAGCGCAGTACCAGGCTAGGCCACCATACCAGCCCAATAGGCCACCCAATCCAGCTACAAATCAAAGCCAAGTAAGGCCTCCTGCTAATAGACCATTTCAGCCCTATAGCCCCAATGTTGCATCTGCTTCTAAAGCATTAGTGCCAGTGCAAAACAATATAGCTCAAGAGTATGATTGGTGTTTCCCATGCAATGAACCTCACAACCAATCTATGTGCTTCAATGGTGCTTTGAACCAAGCCTTGATGGTGACAACTACTGGTGTAGAGGGTGAAGTGAGTCAAGAAACAAATCAGCAATAAGGGATATCTCAGCAAAACACAGCTCCAAATGATACCGCACTTGTGAATTGACAAGCTGAGGATTTTTGTGGCATGAATGAAACAATTTCTCAGAGTGTAGCAGCTAACAAAAGATCAAAGAAGAGGAATATTGGTGAAGGGTAGTCATTGGCTCCAAGTGATCTACAACCTTCCATCACTCCACAAGGTGTCGGTAAGAAAAATGCAGCTCCAAACATGCAAGGACAGCCCAAACCACCTTCTAAACCAACTCAAATGCTAGTTGTTGCTGCCCATGCACAAGAAAGGAATGTGCCGTCTAAAGGACAACAAAGAGATCTTTCATCCCCATTTAACATCATTGATCAAATGAAGAAGACAAATGTAAATATATCAATGTGGGAATCTTTATCCATCCCAGGCCAAAGAGATCTTCTACAAGCTGCCATGAAGAATTGGTCAACTTTGAACCAGCAGGTCCCTATGCAAGAGAATGTCCTCACAAATGTTGCTCATCCTGAAGGGAATCATGGAGGACAACAAGGTAAAGTTTTGAAGCCCCCTCCATTCTATGTTTCATTAATCATTGGGGATAAACTAGTACACAATTGCATGATTGATTCTAGGGCAAGTAGCTCAGTGATGCCCAAGCAAATAGCTGATCAGCTGGGTCTCCAATATGAAGTAATATCTAAAGGGGTAGTGCAATTGGATGGGACAGCAGTAGAAACCATGGGAGTAATTAAAGGTTTGAATCTTACCTTGCATACATGCCCCAACGTTACCATTTTACAAGATGTGTCAGTGATAGATTTGCCACCACTCTTTGCCCTATGTTTATCAAGGGATTTCACAGCCAAAATTGGAGGCTACTTATCTGCTGATTGGTCACACATGTTGTTCAGAACAAGATATGGTACTAAGGTCACAATCAGATCTGAACCAATTACAAACTTTCATATTAAGCCTCATACTCCAAGACAAATCAATGCCAACTATTCAGCATTTGATCAAGAAGATTATCCAAACACAGATGAAGCCGACACCAAAGTTAGAAGCATTCCAGATTTGATTCTTGATGAATGGGCAAGCAAGGTACATGATTTTGATCCCTACCAAGAAGTAGAAGAATCTGAGCTAGGAGTCTATTACATACATGAAGAAAACCAGCCTATTCCTAGCATCACCAAACCAAACCATAAGGATGACATTGAGGTATGGAAATTATTTTTGATGGATCAAGGAGTAGGTAAGGTGCAGGAGGAGGAGCTATGCTTGTTTCACCTCAAGGCATCAAATATTATTCATCTTTTTGTTTCCAGTTTTCTTGTTCAAACAACACAGCTGAATATGAGGCCTTGATTCATGGACTTCATTGGGCTAGGAAAAAGGGCATAAATAACTTGCAGGTGTTCGAGGATAGTGAGTTGATTGTCAATCAAGTCAGGGGACAACATGCTACAAAGAATGACCTGCTGAAGAACTACAAGAATAGGGTATGGGACCTCATTGAGGATTTTGAAGCTTTCAACATCGTGTCCATACCCAGGAAGGAAAATGAAGCCGTGGATAGGCTCGCAGTCAGTTGGATCAACGTTTGATGTGGTTAACAACATCAAAAGGGAAAAAACACAGCCACATATCCATGTGATTGTGAGGCCAGCAGTTCTAGATAATAATATAAGCTGGCAGGTGTTTGAGAACGATCAACAGATCGTCAATTTTTTACAAGAAGAGGCTGAATTCTCAGCTAGGAATCAGGACAGACTAGAGCAGCAGTATGGGGATCAAGTAGTGCAATTGCAGACAAACAAGCTTCCCAAGGGTTTAGTAACGTTGGAGTCTATCTTCAACCCTAATGACCAGTTCCGTAAGGAAAAGGCTAACATACAGGTCAAGAGAGAAGATTCAGAGCCAATTCCGGTTGGGGAAGGCAAAACACTTCAAATTGGTAAAGTGGCCACTGAGCAGGAGAAATCAGATTTCATATAGCTTTGCCAAGAATTTCCAGATGTCTTCACTTGGAGCTATGAAGACTTGAGAGGATTCAATCCAAATTTGGCACAACATACCATAGAATTGGATCTAGATGCTAAGCCCATCAGGCAGAAGCAGAGACCTGTTAACCCTCACATTGAGCCTCTAATGAAGAAAGAGCTAAATAAGCTAATAGAGGCAAGCATTATATTCCCGATCAAGCACTCAAGCTGGGTTGCTAACTTGGTTCCAGTCAGGAAGAAGAGCGGAGAAATCAGGTTGTGTGTGGACTTCCGAGACCTCAATAGGGCATCTCTCAAAGATCATTACCTGCTTCCTTCAATGGAACAAATATTGCAAGTAGTATCCGGTTCAGAGAGATTCTCTCTCCTAGATGGCTACTCAGGGTATAATCAAGTAATGGTGAAAGAAGATGACCAGTTCAAGACAGCTTTCACCACCAAATGGGGCACCTATGCCTACAAGAAGATGCCATTTGGGCTATCAAATGCTGGAGCCACTTTCCAAAGGGCAATGGATATGGCATTCAAGGGGTTGATCAATAAAATAGTTTTGATATATCTTGATGACATCACTATATTCTCCAAAAATGCAGCGGATCACCTCTGTCATTTAAGACAAGTATTTCAGAGATGTAGAAGATTTGGCATATCATTTAATCCCAAAAAATGCATATTCTTGGCTCACGAGGAAAACTTCTAGGCCATATTGTTTCAAAGGAGGGGTTGACGATTGACCCAGAAAGAGTTGAAGCAATTCAAGCATTGCCATTGCCAAGTCACAAGAAGGCTCTTCAAAGCTTCTTAGGAAGGATCAATTTTGTCCGCAGGTTTGTTCCAAACTTTGCAGCTCTCGTAAAGCCAATAACGCTGATGTTAAAGAAGAGCATGGCATTTAAGTGGACATCTGAAGGCAAGGCAAGTTTTGAGGCAATAAAAGAGGCTATATCTCAAGCTCCGACTCTCGTCAATCCAGACTTCTCCAAGGACTTCGTGTTATATGCCTTTGGTGGTGGGGACACGATTTCTGCAATCCTGGTACAACAAAACAAAGAAGGATTAGAACAACCAGTTGCTTTCTTCAGTCAAGGCTTGGAGGAATACGAAACTAGGTACTCTTTCATTGAAAAGCATGTCCTTGCAGTAATTAGGAGCTTAAAGAAATTCAAGCACCTAGTCTCAAACAATAAGATCCAGTTATTAGTCTCTCATGTGGGAGTCAAGGACTTCCTTCTAAACAAGGATCTGAATGAGAAACGTGCAGGATGGATCACTCGTGTCATGGAATATGACATTGAAATTAAGGTCACTAAACTAGTACGTGGAAAGGGACTATGTGAGCAGCTAGCCTTGAGTCAACAAGTTGAAGCAGGTGATGAAAAAGAGAGGCGCCTTGGTACTACAAGATGGTAAAGAACAAGAAAATGATGATGTGCCTACTCCTTGTTGAATATGATACATGTTGGACTCGAATATGATACACTTCCTACAGACAGGACTATGCCCTCCAGAAATGAGCAAAGCAAAGAGGAGATACTTTAGATTACAAGCTATTCCGTATGTACTTGTTGATGTTGTTTTGTTTAAGAAAGACATCAATGGAGTTCTATTGAGGTGCATTGGGATAGGTCAAATTGAGAGGGTGTTACGAGATTTTCACGATGGAGATTCCAGAGGACATTTTTCCCCACGAGTAACAACTCTCAAGATAATGAAGGCAGGGTATTATTGGCCCACGGTGTTCAATGACTGCTATACATGGATAAGAAAGTGTAAGAAATGTGCACTCTTCACAGGCAAAGAAAGACTAGCAGTGCTTCCATTGCACCCAATTTTGGTTGACCAACCATTTATGCAATGGGGATTGGATTTCATTGGGGTCATAAATCCTAACTCAAGCCAAGGCCACAAGTGGATTCTCACGGCAACGGACTATTTCACCAAGTGGACCGAAGCAGTAGTGCTCAAAGAGGCAAATGAGTCTAACATACTAGACTTTTATGAAGGAATAATAACTAGGTTTGGTGTGCCGGCTACTAACATATCAGACAATGCATTGGCATTCGTAGGTTCCAAGATTATAGAATGGGCTGTCAAGAATGGAATCTACTTGAGCACCTTTTCCAATTATTACCCGGGGGTAATGGGACAGCGAGAGTCCACGAACAAAAATTTTCTAAGAATCATCAGGAGGACTCTGGATGAAAACCAAAGAACATGGCATACCAAGCTAAAATCAGCATTATGGGCTAACAGAATAACACCAAAGAGGTCTACAAGTAATTCCCCTTACAAGTTGGTCTATGGAAAAGAGGCAGTATTGCCTATATCATTAGAACTACCTACATTGGAGTTCATGAAGTAGTTGGAGTTGGCTGAGTTTGAACCAATGGAGGCCAGGTATGCAGAGTTGATGGAATTGGAAGAAATTAGAGAACATGCAATTCAAACAATTGAGAAAGATCAGGCCTTAGTAAAAAGATGGTTTGATAAGAAAGCAAGAGCAAGGACCTTCCAGGAAGGGGACCTAGTTCTGAAATGGGATGCAGATCGGGCAAAACCAGGAAGGCATTCCAAGTTTGATGCCATTTGGAGTGGCCCCTACATGGTCACAGGATGTAAGAATAGCAATGCCTTCCAATTGTCTACTTTGGATGGAGAAGAACTCCCGATTCCGGTTAACGAATCTATCTTAAACATTACTACTGAAAATAAAAGGTTTACCCTTGTAAATATTAGCCTAGATTTTAATTCCTCTAAGTGCGTATGCACATTGTCTTGTTGTAGTTAGGTTTCAGTTTCCTAAGTGCTTTGGCATAGGTTTTGTTGCTCCTAGGTTGGATTTCTACAGTTCAGCATGCTCTCGAAGAAGGGGTTGCGATATCAGGCTCGGGATCAGATATCAAGTTGGTTTCAGGTTATTGCTTATGACTCTATGCCCAATGGATTGCTACAAGGCCACTGATCTTCTACCTAGCAGGCAGGTGATCCCGTTGAGTCACAAAATTGTTGTAAATATCTTCCCCCTGGGTAGATATAGAAAAACAGAAGAATATAGAAATCAAAGAAACTCAGAGCCCAATATTTATTACGTCACCAACAGCCCAAGGCGTAGGTAAAGGGCGCATGAAAATGGATGTCGACATGAAGATAGATGCCAAGGCACAGGTAAATGGCGCATGAAAATGGGTGTCGACATGAAGATAGATGCGCAAGGCGCGAGTAAAGGGTGCATGAAAATAGATGTCGACACGAAGATAGATGCGCGAGGCACGAGTAAAGAGCGCATGAAAATGGATGTCGACACGAAGATAGATACGCCAAGGCACATGTAAAGGGCGCATGAAAATGGGTGTCGAAACGAAGATAGATGCGCCAAGGCGTAGGTAAAGGGCGCATGAAAATGGATGTCGACATGAAGATAGATGTGCTAAGGCATAGGTAAAGGGCACATGAAAATGGATGTCGACACGAAGATAGATACGCCAAGGCACAGGTAAAGGGCGCATGAAAATGGGTGTCGAAGCGAAGATAGATGCGCGAGGCACGAGTAAAGGGCGCATGAAAATGGATGTCGACATGAAGATAGATGCGCCAAGGCACATGTAAAGGGCGCATGAAAATGGATGTCGACACGAAGATAGATGCGCCAAGGCACAGGTAAAGGGCTGTTGACACACACATGAATGTGCCTATGGCGCACCTTTAGGAGGCACAACATTTTGAGCGCTGACAGGAAGCAGACCCTAGCGCAGATATTCAAATGGCCATAACTTTTCACTGGGAGCTCGGATTCATGCAAGGTTGGAATTTTGGAAAGATTACAAGGTCCTCTATCCAACTACAATTGGATATCTTTAATTGGGTGAGAAAAAATTCTTAAAAATTCAAAATAAAGTTCACCACTTTTGGGTTTGCTGGGGTTCTCACCTACCATCATAATGAGATGAATTAAATGCAACCTAGAGGTGGTTGGGGTAGTTTTGGAATTCCTCTCTCTTTTCTCTCTCATTCTTCCTATAATTGTAAGGAGTGGATTCTTTCTAAAGGTTGGACATTCTTGTTTTGCCCCTCCCTTCTTCTCTTTGGCAAGTGAATTTGTGGAGTTCAAACCTCCCATTTAAAGTTGTAATGCAACTTTGCCTCTTGGCATTTTATAGCGTATTGTATCAATCTTTGGAGCAAATAATGCATGTCTGTGGATGATTCTCAACCCTCTCTGTGTTCATTTGCATCCTCTTGATCTTTCGCTACAAATATGTAGTTATCTGTGCATGATCTTGCATTGCATCTTAATGGTCTGTGTTTATTGGCAAGACAAGTGTTCTTCATTCCTCGGTGCATCACCTTTGTTAGTTTTAGGTTTATTTTTATGCATCTTCTTACCCTGTCTCCTTGGAAAGTTAGTTTAGGTTTTTAGTAAACCCTCTACATTTTCTACGTGTGCATCTAAACAGAGGAATAGGAACCGACCTTCATCCGGAGAGCTTTTCCGATTTCACAAGGTCCCACACTTGGGAAAATCTCCATGTTATGCAATCGCACTGAGAGTCTCAACCCATCAAGTTGCAGACATTCAGGGGTGCTGTGATTCGCCAATCAATAGTTCCTAAATGATTTATCTATGTCTAGTGAGCATCACATCATCTCTTCTAGTGTTCCTTCTTCCATCACTCAAGTGCCACCTATGCAATCTACTCAAGTCAAGTAACCACCTCTCCAAATTAGTCCAACATTTCCTCATACTAATTACCTTACAATATTACCTACCAGACTAAGCAACCCCCTCTAAAGATCAATGCAAATCCTCACCTCTCAATTCATCTCGTGGTCAACAAGTAACCACTCATTACACAAGACAAAAACACTCTAGCTGACATCTTTTTACACTCACAATTTAAGGACCCGGTCTAGTCCTTGCTTCAAAGCATCCAAAGACTTTTTTCAAAGAAACTAATCCTTACATTAATCCACTTAGCATATTTTGACTAAATATCCATCACTTACATACTTGGGGTCATGACACTTATCATCACCCTCCCTCCTCTAAACAAAAACATGCATATTACATCTTCATCACATAACCATCCAACATCCTCTCATTCCGCTCATATTTCAACATGCACTTTCCTTGTCATTACCTACTGATGCAATCTTGTGTTTCGGTTCACACTTGACTATTGAGGGCATCCTATACACATGAACCTCACACACAGGACACTACACATTGCGCATCTTCACATACATATATAGTACATCCTACATATTACATCTGTATCTTAATATGGATTTACCCATCTCTTATCATCCACGCATCTTGCATTACATACTACACATCCTACATTACACACTACACATTACACATCACATACCAATGACATATTCTTCACTTATGACACATATCACACATTACAATCACTATCCTCTACACGTTGCACTCATTTCCCTATGACACAATCTACTCTCACTATCCATACTAGACTATTGAGGGTATACATCACAAATGGACCTCATCAACTTTACATGTTCATCATCTAATCTCTCTCTCTCATGAAACATTCCTAGGATTAGTGATATACATTTTAGGCTATAGATTCACTTCTTCTAGCACCATCTCGTGATAGGCTACATCATCACTTTCTCTTACATTGTTTAGTGGTATATGCTTTAGGCTAAATTACCACTCCTTTCTACTCATATTGGCATGATATATGCTTAGGCTACAATGTCATGCACACATCATCTCTATCTCCCATATCATCACCACATACTCATCACAACACTCTACACACACCACATAGTTTGACAATTTTCCGATGACGCACTCTCATTTATGGTTCATTCTTGATTCCTGAGGGGGCATCTTGAATGAACCTCATTGCATAAAAATCCATTCTTTCAGGAGGCATGTGGCTCCTATCATTCACGCTACATTACATTCCATCCATCCACAACATACTGCATTTTATGGTTATATTTACTCTTGTTTTCACTTGCCATTACATGTTCACTTTACTACACATGTTAGATATATTTCTTGTATGTCATTATCTATACCATACACACATGCGTGTTCACATACTTTTCTAGTTGTGATCCCAGATATAGATCTTCTACACGTAGCACTGATTCTTGACACACTACCTACTAGGGGCATCCACATACGCTACATGTGTTATTGTTTCATTTTTTCAAAGCATACTAATTTGTTTTGTACATGATTTAACATTCGTTTTATCTTTCTAATATGCTAATGGGTGCTTCATGTGCAACATTTTTTATGTAGAGATATGTGCTTCCATTTTTGTTTGTTATATTGTCTATTATTTCTTGTTATTGTTTATGGGATTTTCCTTGTCTTATGTGTACACTTGTTTGTTTACTACCATTGTGGCCTTATTGTCTTTTGACATTGTGAGTGGTGTACCATGTTTGTAACCCACTTTGGGAGGTATACATTATCTTTTTGGGTGTTTAAATTATGTTCTTATGTTCTATCTTACACATTGATTTTTTTCTACATGCATGCTTGTTTGTACTAACACTTATTTCCTAGCCACTTATTTTTGTGTGCCTTGGTTTTTACCAAACACATTCCCTTCCCTGTAGGGTAGATTTTTAGTTACACGGTCGGTCCTATTTTTGGGCCACATTATCCTATCCATGACCTTTCATGTGCCATAAAACAGGGGCATCATTTGGGTTTACACACTACATAACATAGTTTAGTCTACAGTTCAGTCTACAACTCATTCTACAATTTTTTTCATGACGTAGTTCATTTTATAACGAGTGGGTTCTGACTAGTGTATGAACCCCATACACAATAGTTTTTACAAGGAAAATTTTCCTTAGCATTCTGGGGAGAAATTATAGGTTGGAGAAATAGTGGGATTTCCTCCCTATAGTTCTTTGGCCATTAGCGTCGGATCTCCCAAAAAACCAGACAATACATAGATCTCTTCACCAATCTTAGGGAAGAAGATACATGTTAGAGAATAACATAGCTTTCTCCTTACACTTCTTAAACCACAAATGCATGAGATTACCCAAAAAACTTGCACTTCACCATAAGTTACAGGATATCCTTTTTACACCCTTTTATCTCATCATGGATCAAGTGCACATGTTCCTTTTTAATTGTCATTTTTGTACTATTTTTACATGTTTCTTTTCATATATACATGTGTTTTTACACATATACATATGTATTTGACTAATTTCTCATCTTCTACTTTTTTAGGTCTTTTGTATGGGAATTAAATAGTCAATAACAACACACACATGAATGGTACATCACACACATGATACTAAACATACAAGTACACTAAACATATTGGCATCTACACACACACTTCCTCCTTAGGTTCACTCTTATCACTTTTACATCTTTAGTCTCTACACTCCATCTTTTTGTCACTCCACGCTTTTTCTAGTCTTGTGGAACATTTGCTACATCACTCTACATGGATTATCAGGTACACATCTCTATCTAATTTATGTTACCGAGCCTTACGCTTCGCTAACATAAAGTGTGGGAAATTGTAGTCACTAAATCATGCACTTGGATTCATTAATTAGTCATGGTTTCATCTACTATTTATATGGTTCTTGAGTGAAGAAATTAATAATTAACCCATGTCTTTGGCCATTTTTACATTTCACGTCATGTTTTCGATCTTACACATGTAATTTCCTAGTCTATATTATCATTATTTCTTTTTCATATTCTTGACTCGGGGCCCAGCTAGGACTTGGGTGCCCTAAGTGCCATGGTCCCCTACGAGGTGCCCTAATTCTCTTTGCACTTTACACTCACCTTTTTGGGCACTTACTATTCATTTGAGATTTTTATCTTTTTTTTTTTCAAACTTTTCCAGGTTAATTATGAAATTAGAATAAGAGAATGATATAAATATAAAGTTATGTGACCATAATGAGGGACCAAGCACTAAACATCTACTATCACCATCTAGAGTTACATCCATCAAAGGCATCTAAAGATACATTTGCATCCATATAGCTCCATCACAAGGCACACAAGGTTGGTTCATCTACATCACACTTCATAGGAAGGGATTCTATTTTTTCCATGCACATATTTACTACATTCTATATCTAGTTATTTTATCACTACTTTGTAAAGTGTGACTGGTACAAGAGAAACCTAGGGCATGATTTGACACACACACACCTAGAAATACATTGGGTCTAAGATGTAGTGTATTTCTTAGTGATGATTCCATCTATTTATTAGCTGAGGATAGTCCAACCCCTTCATATGCATCTTTAGTTTTTAGGGTTTTGATGCTTTGTCTAGGGTTTTTCCTATGTTTCTATATTGTAGCTCTTATAGTGATAGTTTAGCAACATTAGTGCAGTAGGAAGTAAATAATGGTGAACATCTAGTGACACCTCATAGGATGTTTTTAGGCCCTTTCCACAGACCAAGGTGACCAGATATCAGACCAAGGCACCCAAGGGTGCCCCTATCCCTTTTAGGCTCCCTAGTCCAGTCAAAGAGCTCATATATGTACTTTCTAGGATTCTATGTGGTTTTTTTCTCCTCCTATTTACATGATTTACACTATGACACAATCTGTACCTTTATCGAATCATTTGAGTACTTCTTAACCCTCTCTTACACATTAGGGTTTCATCTTTCAATTGCTTAGTTTTTTGAATTAATTTTTATATTACATTATTTCATTCACTACTCCTATAGAATCATATTAGGCTAGGATATTACATTTCAGCATAATCATAACCCAATATTTATGTAATATAGATATGGCACACAATAATTCCTAAGATGATTCATCCTTCCGAGATAGAGCATCAATGACTACATTCTCCTTCCCTCTCTTGTATATTATTTCAAAATCATACCCCAACATTTTTTTCGAACCCGCATTTTTATGTTATTCTTCGGATAATAAAGCGTTGCTCTAAGAAGTATTTCAAACTATCATGATCGTTATTTATTTTGAAATGTCTACCCATTACATATGGTCTCCATTTCTTCATTGTATGAAGTATGGCTAGCATTTACTTCCCATAAATTAGTTTTTATGTATTTTTACCTTTGAATTGGCCACTCTCAAAGGAAATTGGATGACCTTCTTACATGATTACTACCCCGTACCATATCTTGAAGCATCACATTCAATAATGAATGTTTTGGAAAAAATACTAGGGTGGCTATAACTAGAGTGGTGCATATGACCTTCTTCTACAATGGTAGCTTCCTCATTTCAATGGAAAAAGTCCTTCAATAAAGTTGGTGAGTGCCACTATTATGATACCATAATTCCTTGAAAATCTATGATAATAACATGTAAGCTCCAAAAATCCTCCTAAATTATTTATGGTTTTGGTAACCTTACATTTAAGAATTGCTTTATCTTTTTAGGATCCACTTTAACACATTCATAAGAGATGATGTGACCCAAATATTCAACCTTTTGAGTAAAAAGAACACTTAGAGGGCTTTGCATAAATTTAATGTTGTTTAATATTTTCTAACACCTTATTTACATGATGCAATTGTTCCTCCCATTTTTATTGTTGATTAATATATCATCAAAGAACACTAAAACAAATTTATGGATAAATTATTTAAAGATAACAATCATCAAAATTTAAAATGTAGAGGGTACATGTGTGAGTCCAAAAGGCATTACCAATAATTCATAATGGCCTTCATATGTCTAGAAGGTTGTTTTATGAACATCCTATCCTATTTTCTAATATGATGATATCCAAAATGAAGATCAAGTTTTGTAAAGTAAACAACACCATGCAACTCATCTAGAAAATCATAAATTATAGGAATAGGAAACTTATCTTTGATTGTGTACTTATTGAGTTTCCTATAATCATGACACATGCGCCAATTGTCTTCTTTTTTCCACACCATCACTACGGAAGAAGAGTAACAAATTTGACTATGGCGAGACAATTCTTTCTTCTAACATCTCATGTACTTTATTCTTGATGTATCTCACTCTTTTTCACATATGGGTACTTATAATGTCTCATGTTAGGAATTTGACTTCCTCGTACTAGTTGGATGGCATGGTCATGGTCCCTTTTTGGAGGTAAAACTTTTTACATATCTCCAAACATAATTGAGTTCTCATCTATAACTACTTGTATAGATGATGGTATATTTACATGTGACTGATATGATTCTAATGAAACTAGTTGTGACGAAAACCCCTCTACACCTTTTAAAATAAATTATTGTATCTGGTGAGAGCTCACCAACTATGGTGGCATTAGTATTAATCCTTTTACCTTAAAATTCCTCCCTTCTGATTGATAGAACATGAACAAATATTGGAAGTTCATCTCAATGGTTCCTAAGGTGGTACATCATTAAACTCCTAACAAAATGTCTTCTACTCCCATGATAATGGAATACATAGGGATAATTAGCAATTAATAACCCATGGTGAGTTTAAAGTTATGGAATTTTCTTAAAAACTATCAATACCCCCATCAACGATCATTACTTGACATTATGGACCTAGATAAATTAAATTAGTTAAGCACATCGTCAAATCTTATGATTGATGAAGTTGTGAGTACTTCCCAAGCCAATCAACATTTTTACCATCTATTTTTTAATAATCTAACCACTTTAAGGGTTTGGGGAGTGCTAATACCTAAAATTACATGACATGATATCATTGGTTATGGATCTACTAACTCCTCTTCTAGCTTAACCATGACCTCTACCTCTTCATATTCTTCCTTCTCTTCATATTCATTAGGCCCCTCAATATAGAACAACTTCTTTTCAACACATTTACGCCTTATTCCATATTTGTTTTCACAGTTAAAACATAACCATTTTAATCTATTTTATCCAATTTTTTGAGATGTCAGTCTAAACTAATTTGAGGGATGATGGTGTTGAGGTGTTATGATCTCTGATATTAGTGAAAGTCTAGCTTCTACTAGAAATAAATTTTTCCTCTACCCTATGTTCCATGATAATAGATACAAAAACTTTATGAGGATTCAACATACACACCTCATTCTCAATGTGCTCCTTAATACCCCAAAGAAATAGTTAATTTAGATTCTTTTCAAGTAATATTTTCCACCCACAAGGATATATCTTAGAATTGATGAATGTAATCCTTGACTAATATTGTTTTTATTAACTTTTCTAATTATCCAAATTAATTATTTTACACATTATAATTGTAGTGCAATTGCAACTTTTCAGTAAAAACTATCCATGTGACATTTAGACCTCTCTTTTTCCTTTGAGCACATAACCATCGATACCAGATGAATTGGTCAAGTTCAAGATACACTAATGTCATGATAACCTTTTTCTAGATGGAATTTTATGTAGATCAAATAAATTTTCCATTTGTTTAATCTAATTGAGTAGATCATTTTCATCAAACTTACACATTTCCAATTTTGGCATCATATTCCGGCCTAAAGAGTATTTGTATTTGGATTGGTTTGGATAGTAGGTCCACCTTGGTTGATCATAGGTTGATGATGAACCTTTGTATTTTTATTGATTTTTTACATGATCTCATCCAAGTGTTGATTGATATTTTCTACATCTTCTTTCTTGGCCATTTTAGACTGTAGGATCTCGTATATCATCCTCAAGTGTTCTTACCCTAGGTTCCACTATGGTATACCCAGTGCGAGGATACCTGTAGTTACCCCTTCTTACTCCCAATACTCAACTACTACCTCTTCTTTATCTAGGTTTTTACCCAGAGTGACATGATTATTTTTGTTTCTTGTGGAAGGCTCCACCATTTTAGGAATCAAAGTCAAAATTTAGGGTTTGGGATTTCAAGAATAATTTGGGGTTTGTGATTCCAAGAATAATTTACATGATTTAAAGAACAAACTCAAACTAATTTTTTATCCTCTTCCTAAAAATGTAGAGATCTTGGGAAAAAATTACAATTTGTAGCTTATAGAGTGAATTTATGAATAACCCTAAAATTGATATAAATTTTGTAAAACAAGTCAAAAAATCTGAAAATTTGAAGAGGATATTACTTGACTAATTTTTCAAAACCAAGAAATAAAAATGTAGAAAATTCACTACTAGTTTGGATATATAGTTTAATATTCACAATTAGGATTTTGATGCAGTTCTTGTCAAGATCAAGCTCTGATACCACATGTAATGAAATTACTTAGATAGATATGAATATTAAAATCTATAGAACACAAATAACATCCAATTATAGAGAAATAATTGCAATATGTAAGTATAATAGGTTAGCCACTTCGATGAAGAAACCTTTAAACCACACAATAAGACTCAAGTGCTCAATGATGATCAACTACTAGAAACTTCTATATATATAATTCCTATGTTATGGCCATCACCAAGGCTAACCCATTAATGATAATATAATACATATGAAAGAGATGCATCATGATAAGAAGTTATGATAGCCAATATTTGGATATACACATCCAATGTAAGATATAGAATTAAGGGCATGGCAATTTTGATTCTAATTCATATATTACTTTAAACTCTAATAATGAATAAATAAATGAAAAGGGAATTTAAACAGACTAACGAAAATAGAAATAACTTCTTTGATTTATTAAATCTCTTCTAATTAATCATTTAGTTAAAATGAATGAAACTACTCTAGCCTTTTATTTTGTATTTTTAGATATTTAGTATGTAAAGAAAATGGAAAAAAATCTAGAGATAACAAATGTTTTTGGCCTTTTTTAATTATTTATAATAACTAGAAAATATATAACTTAAAGAAATGAACAACTAAATTAAAACTAACTAATTGATTATTTTAATCAGAAATAAACTAAACAAGAATAATCAGATATTTTATTCCTCTATTATAGGGTTTTTACTTCTAAACTTAATAAGGAAGTTATTAGAAATATGTATGTGGAATTTAGAAACTAAATTATAGTAAAATACTCTTGCGGAAAATTTCATGCCTCAAGCTTGCCAAGAAGGGAAACTTTTCAGAAGCTATTTTCCTTCTTTTTGTACAAACTTTCTCAAGTAGGACTAGTTCTATTCAAGACCAAAATATAATGGGTAATAAAAGATCTATATATTTATTTTAATCTATCTTGAATCATTTCCATCAAATCATAGGGATAGGATGGGAATAAATCATCTATGATATAATATTTTAGAATGAATAAATATGTAACATATGTTTACGGGAAGTAGTAAGATCTTATTTTCTAAATCATAGTATAAATAACTTCTCTAAATTCTAACCAATGATATATTCAAGATTAAAATAAATTGAAATACATCCCCAACCTAGCCACTATAGTGTTGTGGTAGTTTTTTTCAATTTTTTATTGGTGTTTCCTTTTTCTCCTTAGCTTTAAGATCCTTCCAATGTGTAAAATCCAAATGATCTAGGTGATCAAAGAATTAAGTTATAGCAAGTGTTAGAGAAATTACGGGAATGTATAATTAATGAATTATAAATCCAAAAAGTAATTTTGAAGATTGTAGATTATGATGTATAGTTAAATTAACCATATATTTAAATGTTTATATATATATATATATATATTATACATTATAGAATGTAATAACAAAAGATGAAAATAAATAACAATAAAGTAAGTGAGATGGAGAACACCAAATTTATAGTGGGGAAATAGGAAGGAAGAAAACCCACTGAAATAAATCACTACATGTATTAAGAATTTATCAAACACTTTAACCCAAGCACTTCCACTTCACTCCTCGAGTCTCATAGAAAAAAATGTAGACTTGTGTCTTGCAATTTTATAGTTTATATATATAAAATACCTTGAGAATTCACATATTATATATCTAAATCGATATCAATCTCATGAGGGATCATCCTATATATATAGGATGGGTGGTCATCATACCGTTTCACTCTTAAGGTTTTAGAAGATCGACATAATAAAGTTTATTAAATAAACTTTAAAATAACATGGGGCGGGAAGTGGTGGTCCACCTAAATGATATCCCCACTTGAAATTATCACCCCAACACTCCCCCTTGATGTTAAGTGGGAATAAAAACAAAACATGCCAAATTACCTTTTTCTACAAAAGGATTTACAGATCTATAAATCATCAACAATTTTTCAGTCTAGCATGTAAACAAAGGAAATGATGTAGATCTACCCATAAAGAAGTACTTAGGAAAATTTATTTTTATATGAAGACTTATATCAGATTATGGATCCTTTTATAAACCAAGGCGTACCCATATCTAATGCTTTCCTAAGATCTACAAGTAAACTCACATACTGTGATTATTTACTTATTAACAAAAGGAAGAAGTATTAGAAGTTTATATTAGCCGTTAAGAGGTTCCATTTCATGCATACTCCCCCTCAATGGAAACTCTGATAGGCCTAACAAGGCATGAAACTTACAAAACTTTATATCACACAATGGCTTGTGAAGATATTTGTAACTTGATCTTCATTGGAACATAACTTGAGATCAATATCACCATTTATTAATTTCTCTTGAATAAAGTACATATGAGCTTTTTTATGCTTGGTACTTCGATGTTGAACTAGAATTTTTACAAGATCAATGCAACAATGGATGTGACATAGAATAGTAGTGCTTCTTTTGATTTCCATATGAAGTTCATCAAACAATCGTTTTAGTCACATGGCCTCCTTTACAACTATCATAGTACTTATATACTCTTCTTCAATGATAGAAGAGATAGACATTGTTGGTTTATTCTTACTACTCTAAGTGATGAAACTTACACCTAACTTAAATAATTATTTTCTATCTATAGTATCACCAAAGATGATCAGAATCACAATATCCAAATAATTGTGCATCATTACAAGAAGAATAAAACAGACCATAATAAATTGTTCCTTTAACATATTTAAAAATTATTTTTCCATTTTCCAATGATCCTCATAAGGATCCTACATAAATATTGAAACAAATCTTACTACATATGAAATATTAGTCCTAGTAATAGTCAAATAAATTATACTACCAACTAGTTGTCTAAACAGAGTAGGATCACATTTAGCACATGTAGGTTTAGTATCTAATTTAACACAAACGTCAATAGGAATGGAAACAATTTTACAGTCAATCATGTTAAATATTTTAAGTAAATTCATAGCATATTTAGATTGAGATGCAACAATATATTTATGATCTTTAATTATAACCATGCCTAGAAAATTATTTAGCAAACCTAAATTAGTCATTTTGAAATGGTTTTTAATCTTTCTTTGATTCTAACAATTAAATTTTTATCACTGCTAGTAATCAAAAGATCATCAACATACAAGAAAATAATGATAATATGATTATTTTAAAACTTAAAAAATAAATCATTATCAAAACAACAATTAGAGAAACCAATATCCTAAAAGAAACTATTACTTTTAGCATACCAAACTCTAGGAGCTTGCTTACGACCATAGAAATATTTTTTTAGTTTACAAACATATATATCATTACCATGTTCCTCAAAACCTTTAGGTTGATGTATGAATATATCTTATTTTAGATCACCATTTAGAAATGCATTTTTAACATCCTTTTGGTGAATCTCCTTACCATATTGGGCAGAAAAAGCAAGAAGAATCCTAACAATGCTCATTTAAGCTAGAGGAGAAAAAGTATCAACATAGTCAAGACCACGTTTATGATTGAAACAATGAGCTACCATTCTTTCCTTTAATTTATCAATTTCTCGTACATATTTATACTTGATTTTATAAAACCACATGGATCCTACAATGTTTTTCTTAAGGAGGAGGGACTAGTTGCTGAGTGTTATTTTTAATCAAAGCATTGTATTCATCTTTCATAGCTTAAATCCATCTATTATATTGACATGATTTTTTAAAAGATTATGGTTCAACCTCATAGAGGGTCATTAAGGCATAATAATAATTTTGACTATGAGTTACCTTTCTAAGGCTAATAGGAGAGATTCCTTAACAATATTTTGAGCCTATTTAGGAATCTTAGGATGTAACACATTTTTAGATGACTCCCCTTCAATCTCCATTAGATCTAGATAAGGATAATCATCCTCTTTAACTTTTGTTTCTATATTGTTAGGATAAGTATTATCAGGCTCTATCTTAGGATAAATGGAGGAGGGTTCATAAGAAGTATCACTAAATGTATTTTACAAGACATGAATGTTCTTATTTTTTACTATGTCATGCCTTAAATGGTCATAGACTCTTAATCATTTAGTTCTACATCCATAGACAACAAAATTATAAGAATAGGAGGTTGGATCAATACTCTTCCTTTTAAATTTTGGAATGAAGATAGAAGCAGGACTACCAAATATTCTTAAGTGAGTAGATTAATGAAGATATTTTGTAGGAACTCTATTAAGAATATAGACTATAGTTTTCATAGATTCTAGCCATAAAAACTTAGGCACATTTGATGCATGAATCATAGTCCTAGCCATTTCTAAGATAGTCATATTTTTCCTTTTTGCAATTCCATTTTGTTATGGGGAATAGGGAGTAGTCAAATCTCTCTGAATCCCACATGACACACAGAACTCATCAAACTTTTTGCTAAATTATGAACCTCCATTATTAGTTCTAATTTTTTATTTTCAGATTAGAAGAATTTTCAACTAAGGCCTTAAACTCTTGAAATTTAGATAAGACATCATAATTTTTCTTAATGAAATAAGACCAGGTCATCCTAGAGAAATCATCAATGAAGAAAACATCAAAAAATCACCATTGAGAGAAGGAACTTCAAGTGGACCTCTCACATCATTGTGAATCAACTCTAATAATTGAGAGGAATTTGGATCATGATGTTTTTGAAATGGTTCAACATGTTTCTTACCACGTAGGAAACTTTCACATGTTTCATGAATAGATTTCATCTTATGGAGACCAATAATAATATTTAGGTGAGACATATCATACAAAATTTTGAAATTCACATGATCTAATCTTTGATACCCAAGCTAAATATCATTCATAAGAAGAAGAAAATCAAGATTCATTCACAAATCCATCAAAAATATATAAGCCATTTTTTTGAATACCAAAAGCAATAACATTACTGAGTTTATCTTTTACATACCATTTATCTTGTAGTAAAACAACTTTACAATTTTCTTTAGTTAACTAAGAGAAAGACAAAAGATTATTTTTCAACTGAGGAACATACAAGGATTCCTAATTACCCCATTTACCAATTTAACATTCCCACAACCTTCATATATAATGATGGAATTATCTCCTCGATATATATTTTCCTCACATTTAACAACATCTAAGAGGATACCAGAAATAATATTCATATTCCTAGAGAAACCGCTATCTAGGATCCATTCATTGTCCTTTGAAGTTGAAAGAGCAGTATACAAGGTAATAGACTACTCAACAATATTTGCATGATTTTTATTTTAATTTTTTTTTTGGCTATTAGATTTAATATTTCTATTATTATTAAAAAATTTGTTAGTTTTCAAATGAAAATCAAACTCTTTATGACCAAATTTTCCACACTTGTTACATGTTCCATTAAATTTGACTTTAAAATTATGACTTTTCTTAATAGAATTAGACTTAGGATTGGATTTAAATTTTGATCTGATGTTAGACTTCTGATTAGGATTACTATTATTCCTATTTTGAGAAGACTTATGATTCTAAGAGAAAATTCTAAGAAGCAATCTCTTTTGAATCAAAATTCTCCATTACCCATTCTTATTGAATTAATAGAGAAGACAACTTATCCAAATCGGAAGATCATTCTCATTCTCATTTTGATATTTAGATTTAAGAATGGAGATATAGTTCCTAAATTTTTCATGAATATTTATCTGAATAATAAAATATAGAATCTTATCTTGAAACAGTTCACAATTACATCCATCCAAATGAGCTTTAGTATTTTTAATTTTACCCAGGTAATTAACAATTTTCTCATCCCCCTTCATGGGAGTTGTAAATAGTTCTAAAATTAGTTTAATTATATTGGATAGATAAATGCCTTCATGCATATTCTCTTATTACTTCTAGGCATCAGTTATAAACACTTCATCTTTTATACTTTGCAATAGGATGGACATAGCTTCTGTGATCTTTGAGAGAAGAGCTAAGATTTTTAGGATTTGCAAGTCTTACAATGGTTTTTTTCCACACTAGTTACAAGATCCCATAGCTTTGTAGCCATGAAACATGATTTTAACCTTACTCTATAAATAATGTAATTTGTTCCATTTAATAATTGAGATTTATCCATTAAAAATATAGCATTTCGCCATTTTAAATTTTGAAATCTGGAGCACAAATAAAAATAAAATCCATAATACACAAAAATATTAAACCTATGGAATAAAGAAAATTTGAAAAACCATGGTATAAAGAAGATATAAAAATTTGTGAATGGATTTGTATATGACACATGTCGAAGATCAACAAAAAGAAACATGAGATGTTTTGGCTTTCTGGAAAATTCTAAAACAAATCCCCCTTGTGGACGTAAAGTCCCTAGAATTTTATTCCAAATAAATAGATTATTGTTTTCACAACATGTTTAAAAAATGTGACAAAAAAAAAGAATCATGCATAAAAATATATTAAATATGAAATTGTGAAAAAGAAAAAGACAAATGGTACTTTGTTATTATATCACACTTCATAGTACAACAAACAAGTCCAAAGATAATTAATAGTAAAAACAGACTGTTAAACCATGCACATGTGTCAAAAAATTATTAGATCACTATTTCACACTCTAACACGATTATAAAAAAAGATAGACAAAATTTGAAAGAACGTGGACATGTTCTATTGGTTCACAATTATCAAAGACTAAAAAAAAAATATGAACACACTGATGAAGGAGCATCACGATAGTGGAGTATCATGGAAGTTGAGCATCATAGCAGTTTTCTTCCATAATGGAGAGTTAAATAAAGATTTGTAAATGTAATTGTGTAACTATTATAATGTTCGTAAAAATTGAGTTAGCAATAAATTTCCCAGATAAATTACGCAATGTCTATCATCATTAGGGGTAGAAAAAAGGTTTCAACATATTACTATCTTTGTATTTCATTGAGTGAAATATGAGATTATTCAAGTTGTTCTAGAATTGGGGAATTAATTAATAGAGGTGGAATGTAATCTTCTAGTGTGTGTATGGGTAAAGGAAGAATTAAGTATTTTCTTGGTTTTTTTGTATTAGTGTGTCTGTAGGTGTGGTAAGAAGCATATAAATGATTGATTTGTAGTAATTATATGGAATAATCTATTACTTAAATATCCATTCTATGTGTATGGATCTTGAGAGTCAATAACTCTAATTTAAATATCGAGTATTAGTTTTATGCCTCATATGGAGAGGGTCTCATAATAAGGAGAAGATTTACAAAGATGCACCACACACGTGGAGTCTTCTTAATGACTTAATTTTCACAATTCTGAAAAGACTTAAAGATGTGAAAACGGTGGCTTAATCTTATTGGTTAGCCATTAACATGATTAAAAAGAATGACAATCACAAAATTTGAAAAGACTTAATATTTTTTCTATTAGATCATATTTTGCATTTGATAGAAACAAGAAAACAAAATACTGACAATGTGAAATAAGAAAAAACATAGAGATTTTCTATTGGATCATATTTTGCATGAGTAAAAAAAAAAACAAAATACTAAATTTTTAAGAGCGTGGAACAACCTTATTGGTTGGTACTTTGCAATAGAAAAAAATCAATTAAAACACTAACATGGTGAAGCTATATGGAGATTAATTATTGGCTCAAACTTTGCAAAGACAGAAAGAACTAATAAAATTTTTGACACAATGAAGCTATATGGAGTTTAATGATTGGCTCAAACTTTGAAACTAAGTCAATAGTAAAGGGTTTTATCAAATATATAACCTAAATGAATGGATGGTGATTGCAATTAAATGGTTTTGTCACTAGAAAATGAGTGGATAGTAAAATTGTAAATCAAATATATAACTTACTTGTGAGATAGAGTTTTTACTAACCAGTAGTAAAGGGTTTTGTCGGGAAAGAGGAAAGATCTTTCTCAACTCATTGGATAACACAATTATCTATGTTGTATTGAGATAATTTGAATTCAAAGAGGATTCCCTAAAAACTTTAAAATATCTCCATGCATAATCTAGTTCCAACCATATTAAAATGAAGCACTACCAATAGCAATTGATTCTCCCCATTGAATACTAAAGCCCAAGACAAGGTGAAATGTAAATATAAAATCTTGACAAATTCATCTTCCTTTGAGATATCAAGGAAGGATTTATTTCCAACATGTACATTAATAAGTTGACATTAAGAGTAATTAGGAAGAGAGAGACCATTCATAATTACTTTATAATCTTTTAGCTATGTTCATGATGCCCATTCCAAGTGTGCTCATACTCTTTTGAGTCTTAAATGTCCATATTTGTGCACTTTATGCCTTGACTTGGTTCCAAAACTCATTATGAGTGTGTGTGCCATGAAAAACCTAAAATTTTATGCTCGCCATAAAAAAGGTTCTTAAAGGCATGAAATAGTGCACCTATGTTTTTTTTTTTCCGCGTGGACTTGTAAATTGTGCTCACCATTACATAAACATTAAATGACATTTAAAATGTGTGTCATGGCTTAGTAAATTTCCAAGTACATGAGGAGGTGCAACATTCCTTGTATAAGGTTCCTATTGGCATGTATATGTTCACTTAGGTTCCATGAGTACTTAAATGATGTTCCAAACTTGGTAGAGGTTCCCATGTGGGTAAAAAGTGCACTTTTGGCACTTAAATATTTTATTGGGAATTTTTAAAGTGCACTTAACTATTGTTGCCCAATCACATCAAAAATGCACACAACAAAAAAGAGTGTCACATAATACATAAAACATAATTAAAAAATATGAAACCTTAGATAATAAATTATTAGGTGAAAATACACTCCCCAAAAATATTCTAACGTCATTGCAACCTTCTCTTTTATAGGTGTTGATTTGGAATATGTCTCAAATAACACTTACATAAGTAAGATATTTGAGAAAAAATATTTTTAATCCTTTATTGGTGGATACCTACAAATTTTTTTTTATCTATAAGGCATTTTCTATCACAAAAATAAAGGTTTATTAACAACTAACATTTCTAATGCTCTTATACTTCATACACTCTAGATGGTGAAATTTTATTTTATTGTTACATTTATAACATTGTGAAAAATTATTGAACTTTAAGGAAAATAGTATAAATTTCATTTATTATTTTATGCAATTTCATTATTTTTAGTATTACATACATTATTTTAAATCATGATATTTATTTTTTGTCATATATGTTATTCAGTTATTTAATTGATTTCTTAGCTAAATTCATGAAAATCCTAAAATGGATAAAAAAAATTATGGCTATAGTTAGAGATGCACATGGTACACCTACTACCTCCACCTTCCCACATTCCTCTATATCACCTCCCTTAAGTCACACAAGTGTCTATGTTATTGATCCCTCTATCAATATACATACTACATCTCTCTCTACCTGACGACACCAATGTCAAAGTGTTATCCCTCATACTACATGTATTGGTGTAAAATTCATATAATTTGTTCTAGAGATGTCACAAATGATGATTTTCCTAACACTTATTAACATACTTCCCCACACTCTAATGTAGCACCAGATCTTGCACCTTATGCTTTACTAAAATAGAGGTATAAGAATTATTGTTTCTGCAATAAGAACAAGACTATATTCCTATATACTTTTGGGGATATATACCCCAACATGAATGGAAGGTGTATTCATATGTTTCAAATGCAAATTATTTTTTATATTTCTCTTTTAATTGCAAGTTATTAATTTATCTTTTATTATGGTTTATAATTATAAGCAGTGAATGATAAAATTGTTTATGATGTAGACATTGCAAAAAAACTTTAGCAGGCTAGCCAAGAAGGAAAGCAAAGATTATCATGATGTCTTCTACATCAATTTCCTGAAAAGATGTAATAATTGGGTGCTCAAGGAAATTTAGGAAATGAATGGTCCATTACCAAATGAGGGTAAATTTATTTCTTGAATAAAATTATTTGAATAATATTTACTTTGAATAATTTTATAATATTTTATTATATTTTGTTTTGTTTTCTAACTTATTTTTTATAATAAAGACATGGTTCAAAACTACGCCAAAAAATCTTGCAGTGAGAGAGTTGACAAAGATATAATTTGAAAAGAAATATGAAGATGCATTACGACCTTAGGGAGTGGAAAATAACTAAGGTAAATTTTAATGTCGAAATCATACTTACTTTAATTATATTTATAAATGTGATTTATTTTATAATTAGCTTTAATTTGTTAAATGTTGTCCTAACTAATTTTATACTTATAAATTATTTGTACACCTATTAGGTACAAACTTTATCGATGGCGTTGATTGATTAACTATTGAGATAGTCATGATTCGGCAACTAAAACAACTAGTTGTAAATGCCTTATTAGAACAAGGAAAAAAGGTCACAAATCCCATTAGTCATATGAGCTTCGTTGGAGAATGGGATCAATTTGTAAGTATTATAGTTTATATTAGCTTCTAATAATAAGTGTTCAAGTTTTAGTTTTTAATTATAATATAAATTAATATTATATTTTCATTATCCAATCGTGCCCACATAGAGGAGGAGGACTATGGGAAGCCCATCGAGTCTTGGTATAAGGATCATATCCATAATTATGGATATGTTTCCATGCAAAATAAAATGACTGATAATGGAGTCCAACCATTTCATGTACACTATATAAATTCATTATAAAATAGATTTTGAAATTATTCATTTATTTTATTGATAATTATGACATTCTTAACAATGGTTATTTTTCTTTGATGTAGTGAACATGTAATATCCCCCTTAGATAAAGTGGAAAAATTCATTGAGAATTGAACATGAGCCACATCATTATTAGGGGTATCGTTATATGATTTCTTCGTGCAGTGGAGCTAGTGGGGATTTGGATGTTGGATAGGTTTCTTAAGGATTTGATGATACTATTGTTAAGGGTGATGTTACTCAGGAGCATGGAAGGGATGAGAGTTGGGAACGAATGAATATGAGTACCATGATGTTCAGGGATGACATTGAGTATTATGCCTTTATATTGTGGATATTATCTCTAATATTGTATGGGGTCAATTATGACTCTATAACTATTTTTTATTACAATAATATTGTGGATTTTGAGTAATTATTGAGTGGTTTGATTATATTGTTTAATTTATTATTGTTTCCTTAAATTTTTTTCCATTTGTATTCATTTTTAATATATTTTTAATTACGATCCAAATCAATTTTCTAATTTTACATAGTTTTTTTAGTTTTTATGTATATCATTAAAATTGACATTAACATAAAATTTTATAACTAAAATTGTATATGATTAAACTAAAATGTAATATCCTAGCCTAATTTGATGCTATAGAAGTAGTAAATAAATGGAATAATGTAATACAAAAATCACTCAAACAACTAAGCAAATGAAAGATGAAACCCTAATATGCAAGAGAGGGTTAAGAAGTCCTTAGCTAATTTGATGAAGGTGCGGGATTGTGTCGCAGTGTGAACCAGGTGAATAAGAGGAGGAAATGACCACACAAAATCCTGAGAAAGTATAGATCTAAGCTCTTTGACTAGATTGGGGCACCTGGAAAAGGATAGGGGTGCCTATACGCACTAAAAATTGCATGTGTTACATTGTCAGAAAATGGTTACCAAAGTCCCTAATGATGATTCAAGTCCTTTTAAGAACGTTTTCAAGCTCCAAAGCCCATTCCCAGTGTATATTTTTTACCAGACATTTTTACTTAGCCTTCCCACACTTTTTCCAGCTTTTTGCCTCTTTCTATGCATGTTTTGGCCTTTAGTGCCATGACCGACTCCGACTGCATGGGTGGATGTTCAAACTACCACCAAACGTAGGGCAACTGTCCTGAAACCACCACCCTGCATAGAGAGGAAGTCCTAAATGAATTTTCTAGATTCCATCATGCATGTTTTGACATGTGATGATTCACTTAACTTCACTTTTATAATGCATCCGTGGGCCAAATTGTCTAAAAATAGTTTTGATTGCTTAGTTCTCCTTCCCTCTTCTATTTTTACATGTGCTTTAGTTAGTTAGAACTTCCTCTTCTTGCCTTGTGCATGAAGGCACATCCCGACCCAAATTCTTATATATTTCATTCTTGTATTCAAGAAAAAGGCATGATAATTTTTGTGTATCTTGTAATGTATTGCTTCAACAATATTGCTAGGAATCGCATAGCCAAGCTCAGATCTCTTGTGATATATCTCTTCTACTTGCATTGCATCTGGAATTCCTTCAAGATGTCTTTACTCAAAAGCCATCCTCCTTTTGTTGTTATTACATTCCGAATCCCTTGGACTCATATGAACACTTAGAGAAAGAAAGGAACATATTGAGGGGACAGATACAAATACAACCAGATTTTCCAAAGCTATTGCTTGTCCAGGTTGGAATTATGTGTTTGTTTGATTTGATTTATTTATTAATTTGTCAATTTCAAATCACTAGTTTCAATTACATATCAAATAGAATAGAAAATCATTCATTTCAATAGGTTAGGCAATCACAAGTAGATCAAATCATTATAATTTTTTCTCTTTAACATTACTAGGGAAGTTGTGGGGAACAATAGCCCTTTCAGGGTCATTATTTATTCTTCACCTGAGGTAGGGTTTGAAGGGTTTATTATTGGATTAGGTTATTTGTTTTAGATTAGATTCACACACTCACACAAGTAACCAGCTACATCTGGGTGATTACTTATCTTTAGTTTATTTATTAGATTAGAATTCATTGCTTAAAAATTAGAAACGATCAAAAATATTTCCTTTGATAGATTATTTTATTTTAATGTTTTGATATGATATATTGTGAAAAATCTACAAACATATATTTTTTTATTAAGGGAAAATAGTTTTCAAGGGACTATACCCTGGAAACAAAAGGGCTCAAAAGCCAGATAGTAAAGATGAGAGAAGCAACCCAGAGAAGGGAAAAACAGTCAACCAAGGAAGGCTCAACAGCCAAATATTACAATATAGGTGAAAAAAGGATCTAAACATACAAAGATCCAGAAATAAGGAGTCTTGCAAATTTGCTTAGGCAATTGCAATGTCCCTTTTCTCTTTAGGGCCCCATATGTCCTCATTAATCTCACTTAAACTATAAACACTTTGTGGACATGTTGTTCAATGAAATTATAAATGCTTTTGAGGGGCATAATATGCAGTCATTTCAACTTTTAGCATTCCCAATCTACCATCTAAGGACTCAAGTTTCTTGAAGACTTCCCGGTAACCCCCTCTTCCTCCTCACTTTGAAGGATCCTTTTACCCTTACCTATTTCCATGTTTTTATAGCCCTTTGAGGTCTTGTATCTCCTTATCTAATCTATCCACCCTATCTAGAAATTCCTCCTCTTTGGGCTCCTCCACCGGCTTGCTAATATGCAGGAGGTTTTCAGCTAGTTCCAAGTCTTTGTGGCTCCTTAGGACCCATTGGGAAGCAGGGATTTTAGCTTTGAGGCTCTTGCTTTTCTTCTCGGAGATCTTTCTTTTTAGTAGGGGAGTGGGAGCAGTGTGGGTAGGTGGAGGTATGAAGGAGGGAGGTGGGATAGGATTCATGGGAGGGAAGCTGGAGAAATGGTGGTGAATCAAGAGGATAAGGCCCTGGTGTAAAGGGATAGCCCTAGAGTGGCTTTGAACTTCCCTTATAGATTTCTCTAGAGAGTTAATCAGATAGTGAGGAAAGCTGATAATGTTATTTCTATGAAAATGATTCAGAAAAATCAGATGCTTTTGAGGTATAGTCACATATCTTCCTTCAAGGGTAACATACCTTACCACCATTTTGGCCAGTTCATCAAAAGGTTCAGGGATCGACGCCACCTTGAGGCTAGTAGTCACAAACTCAAGATTCTCCCCCTCTTCCAGAAATTTCTTGGTTTCCACCTCCCTGTCTACCTTCTTATTAAAGAATTTTGTGCCTTCCAGGCTGAGGCCCATGATCTGAGCTATGAGCTCTTCCGTGATTTCCATTTTCATGTTACTATATTTGACTATTCTATTCTTCCAACCCTGGGTGAATTTGATAGAGATGTCTTGGTCGAAGCCTTGGATCCTTTCAATGAAATTAGACAGGCCCCCGATTTGCAGGTAATCCCAAATCTCTGTGTTCTCTTTCCACTCAGGATTGTGGGTTAGTTCGGTTTTGCATGGGGCCCCCATGTTTCCTCTACTCCTTTTCCTGTTCTCAATGGTAAAATAGCTACCAATGTGCGGGATAGGCTGAACTTTGATTTTGGTATTTGAATCTTTCCTTCCCGTGAAAGCCGGTTTAATTATTATGCTACACTTGTTATTATTGCCCTGCTCCTCGGCTTTCCTCCTATGCCAAGAAATGATGACAGTCCAGCCCGCACAGATCGCAACAATCATCCAAATATTTTGTGATGTCATCATCATGTACTTGGGGATCCACACATTAGAGTCTAAAATACAGCCATTAGTTATGATTGTCACGCGCCATGTAGATCAATGATAATGGCTTTATTGACATGAGTGGGCAGAACATCCCCCAATCCAAGTTTAAAAGGGATTATTAACACCGAAGTTATCCAAACTGTCAGCGACCCTATTTCCTTCCTGGTAGGTGTGGGTGATTTGGACATTTTCAAATATTTTGCATATATCAATAGCTTCCTCAATATAATCCCTGATAGACCACCTGGGGTGTTGCTTTTTATTCAGAAGATTGATAATATTTAGAGAATCACCTTCAATTATGATAATTGGAATATTACAATCTCTCGCAAGTCTAATACCCCTAAAGAGCCGCCATGGCTTCGAGAATAATGATTAGTCTCGTCTCGCCCATTCTCCCAGAAAAATAGCAACATAATAGCCTCTTTGATCCCTGATGATTCCCCTCCTCCAGAGTCACCCGGATTGCCCTTAGAGGCCCCATCAAAATTTAACTTGTGCCAATCAGTGGGGGGTTTAATCCATCGGACTGTGTTTCTGTCAGTACCATTGTTATTTCTATTGACAGTGGTAATATTCCATTCAGTCAGAATGCATTCTTCATTCTCTAGGTAAAGTCTATTTTTAGGGGGTTTAAATCTAGCAATATTATCTTGCACAACAATGATAATTTCCTTATATACTTTGTTACAAGCTTGTCTATTGTTTCTGAAAATACTATCATTACGGGCCTTCCAGATTCTCCACATAGTGTGGGGCAGAACAAGTTGCCATAGCCTTTTCACCATGCAATGTTTAAACGGAGAGCTCCATTGCTCCCAAGCCTGAAGGCAGGTAAGGGGAAAAATCCATCTCAGATTAAATTTTACAAAAACAAGCTGCCAAATTTTGGAAGCAATCTCACAATGAAGGAATAAATGCTTTATATCTTCAGCCTCTTTTGACACATGCAACATCTATTCGGCATGATGAATCCCTTCTTGATGAGATTGTCATTAGTTAGGATCTTTCCATTAATAATTAGCCACCAAAAGAAGTTCACTCTAGGGGTTAGTTCGGCATCCACAACTTGTGCCACTTAATTTCACTTTCCATGGATGCAAAGAAAGAATTATATCCTGATTTAACAGTGTATTCCCCATCAAAAGAATCTTTCCAGATGAGCTCATCCTTAAGATTTTGATTACTTATATGGATTAGGGAAAGTTGATTCTGGAGAGATATAATATCAGCCTAAATATTATCATTCTCCACTTTTAGCTGCTTCCATTTTCTTTTGTTTCCATCCCTCTCAATGTACCCCTAGATTTTGTGTCCATACTTTGCAATTAATCTGTCTTTAATATGATCATAAGCAGAAATCTAGTTAGAATCTGTCCACTTATCAGTCCAGAAGTTTATGTTTTGCCCATCTCCAAGCTTCCAGCTGCACCCCTGAGAGAGAATGTGTCTCTGCAGTGCGAGAAGGTTGTTCCAGAAAATAGAACCACTTGGAAGGGACTGATCATATATGAAGGAAATCTTGTTTTGATTTGAAAGATATTTGATCTTAATCAGCTCTGTCCAAGGTCTGTGCTCTTTTATAAGCCTCCATCCTAATTTTGTAGTAAGGGCAGTACTCATATGTTTGATATCTTTGATGTCTAACCCCCCTAGTCTCTTAGGTTTACAAACCTGTTCCCAAGCCACAAGATGATATCTGAATCTGTCCTCAGTACCGTGCCACAGAAAGTGTTTTTGAATCTTCTCAATACTGTTCATCACAGTTGTAGGCATGCTGAACATTGACAGTATGTAAATAGGCAAGTTTTGAAGCATGCTTTTAACCAAAAGACACTTACCTGCACTTGAAAGAATGGCTCCTTTCCAGCCAGCCAACTTTCTTTGAAATCTCTTAATAAGATCATTCCATACCTCCACTGAAATCTTGCCAGTACTTAAAGGTAACCCTAAGTAAGTAGCTGGTAGAGAATTAATAGTGCATCCTAGAATATTAGCAATCTTTCTTTGCCTCTCCTCAGGAGTATTGAAGAAATAAATAGAGCTTTTGTCAAAATTAACTTTTTGTCCCGAGGCTTCCTCATAAAATCTAAGGACAGTTTTAATGGCCTTTGCCTCAATAATAGAAGCCATTAGTAGCAGCAAAGTGTCATCAGCAAACTGCTGATGAGAGGAGATCTGATTACCAGTAGTTGGAGGGAAGCCTTTTATCATGCCAATGTCAATAGCTTTGGAAATAGATCTGCTTAAACTATCAGCCATAATAATGAATAAAAGAGGGGAGATTGGGTCGCCTTGCCGTATACCTCTATTACTGGCAAAAAAACCCACAGGTTCCCCATTAACAACCACAGAGAATCTAGAGGTAGAGATGCAAGAGTGAATGATTTTTCTGAATTTGCTTTGAAAACCAAATTTGGATAGGACCTCATCCATGAATCTCCAGGAGACTCTGTTGAAAGCTTTATGCATGTCAAGTTTGATGGCCATCCCCACATTTTTAGTTTTATCCATAGAATGTATAGTTTCATGAACCATGATAATGCCATCTTGGATAATTCTTCCCTGGATGAATCCGCTCTACTATTGAGAAATGATCTCCATGAGTATAGGTTTCATTCTAGTGGTGAGAATCTTTGTAAAAATCTGATAAATGATATTAACCAAACTGATAGGCCTGAAATCTTTGAAGTCTTTTGCATCCAACTTTTTCGGGGCAAGCACAATGTGTGTATTATTTAGTTCTTTAATAAGATTTCTCATTCTGTAAAATTCATTAATAGCTTTCAAGAGATCTTCAGAGCATATTTCCCAACATCTTTGGTAAAAGTTAGCCGAGAAGCCATCTGGACCTGGAGCCTTATCCCCTTCTAAAGCAAAGACAACCTTTTTTAATTCCTCAATGGTGACAATTTTTGAAAGACTTTTAAATCTCTCAGTAGGTATTAGATTATTAGGAATGGATTCTAAGAGAAAAGAGGCCGCTTGTTCATTGTAGGAGGTATCTTCAGTGAGGAGGTTCTTGTAAAAATTAAGCGCCTCTATTTTGATATCCTTAGGATCCTTAGTAATGTTTCCATTTCCTTTAGCAACCTCTGAAATTTTGTTACAAGCTCTATGTTTGATGGCTGTCAAATGAAAAAATTTGTATTTGTCTCCATCCTTAAGCCAAAGGGCTCTAGATTTCATTCTCCAAAAGGTTTCTTCATGGTTGTTTATATTATGCAGATCTGATAGGAGTTTTTTTCCCACTGATGATCCTCTAGGGTCATACCTTTCATGGAGACATTTAGCTCAAGCTCTTCTAGTTGTTGCTTAAGTTCTTTCTTCTTTTCAAAAATGTTTCCAAAAACCTCTTTATTCCATATTCTAACTTTCTGTTTAACATTCTTTAGCTTCTGAAGAAGCCTGAATTGGGCCATCCCTGTGCCTTCCCAAACCCACCACTCTTTAATTCTGTCCAGAATGTCTTCATGTTTGAACCACATTTTCTCAAATTTGAAATTACCATGAAAAGGTTTTGTCCAATTGAAGAAATTGAGGACTATTGGATTATGATCAGATCCCGTTCTGGGGAGAGTAGAAAGATGGAAATTTTGGTCTAGAATCCAATTTGCAGAAATAAGAGCTCTACCAAGTTTAACCTAAATTAAGCTCTCTCCTAATCTTCTGTTGGACCATGTAAATTGATTGCCATGAAGCTCTATGTCCATAAGATTAAGAGTCGAGATGAAGTCTAGCAAATTCTTCCATACCAAGGGAGAATTCAGAACTTCCTCCAAACTTTTCTCCTGGATTCAAAGGAGTATTGAAGTCTCCCATAACCAACCAGTTCATGTTTTCAACCTTGCTTTGGAACAAGGTTAACTCTTTCCATAGACTTCTTTTACCAGTAGCAGTATTGGGCGCATAAATATTAGACAGATCCAACTATGATTATTTTCAAGGCTTTTAAAGATAATAGCTAAATGATTCTGGGTTGAGGAGAGTACCTTACCATCAACCATCTTTGTATCCCAAAAGATCGCTAAGCCTCCAGAAGCCCCTTGAGAGTCAACAGCAGCAAAGGTAACGTTCTGCCAAAAATGTCTTTTGAAGTCTTCAACTGCTTTACTTTTCATTTTAGTTTCCTGAATGAGAAGAATGTTGGGTTTGTTTGCTCTTTTAATTTCCTTAAGCATTCTTTGCTTAGGCCCTCCATTGAGGCCTCTGACATTCCAAGAAATAACCTTCATTAAAAAAATTTGGAGATGCATTTGCCGGATGGCTCAGAATTCTCTGTGTACCATCTGCAATTTCTTTTTCAGTCTCTTTTTCTCTTGCTTCTCTCTTAGATGGCCTACCTTTTCTAAAGGTTACTCCAAAATTTGTAGTTCTTCTAGTAGTGGCCCTTGTGATTCTTGAGGTGGAAGCTTCCCAGCTTCCAAGCTACTTTTCTTCCAGGCTTTTTGAACCTCTTTTCTTTCTTTTCACTAAGATGAATCCATCATTATCACAATCATTTTCCTTACTGATTGGGGTAATTTCCCCATCCTCCTTTCCTGTGGTAATATCAGCCTACTTATCCATTTTAGGAGTCAGCTCCTCCACATCTGTGTCCTCTTTCTCTTGGTTTAGATCTCGTGCAATGGATTCTAGATCCACTTTGCCGTTTTCTTGTCTCATTTTTAGTTTCTCCAATGAGCTGCTCCTTAGCAGCTCTTGATGGGCACTGATTTTGTCTTCCTCTTCTCCCATGTATGAGAGAGAAATGTTAACTTTTTCATTTTCTTCATCAATCTCCATGTTCAACTTTACCGGATTTGGAGTCAAAGAGTTCAAAACTGAATCCACTGACATCTCCCTTTTGTTTTCTTCCTCATTCGGACCCAGATCTAATTCTTGTTGAGACTCAATCAGCTTCTTAGGTTTCCAAAGTTTTTCTGTAAACCGGTGGTCTCTTTGCCTTAAATCCTTTTTTCCTTTCTTTTAGCTTGGAATGCCTCTCCAAATGCCTATTTCTAGTAGCTGGTTCAGATATCTGCTCTTTATCCGCCTTATCTCTCTGATTCTGTCCTTGATCTTCAGGAATATCTGAGAAATCTTCCAGCTTTTGAACTGTATGTTCAGGACATTTGCTGGCAAAATGCCCTAATCTGTGGCATTTGCTACATCGTAATTGGAAAGCTTCATATTCTATTTGCTTGATTCCATTCTCCAAATTTGGATTGCAGAACAATGTTATCGGGAGCTCCTGATCCATTTCTATGGAGACACAGAACCGAGTAAATGCTAGCCTAGACCTATTTCTTGTGGGCCCATCCAGGCCAATAGGTGAACCAATCGATTTGGCAATGTGAAGGAGGATTTCATCATCCCAAAGATGCAGAGGAAGCCCTGGGAGTCTACACCAGATGGGTATGGCATGAATATTTTCAACAAATGGATTAAATCCGAGGTACCATTTTTTAAAAAATAGTCCCATATTACCCAGACACCATGGACCACCCAAAAGACCGAGTCAACATCAAATTGGAGATTAAATCTAGCCAGAAAAAAACCTTTTTCCATAGTGGTGATTATCAAATCCCCTTTTGGTTTCCATCTACGAATGGCCCATTTCCTAATGGTGTCCACATTGGGTCATGATCCCAAAATTTTTCGACAAGTGCCAAATTGGTTTTCTCCAGAGCTCTTTGCAGACATCCGTCAGGCACTGTAAGTGGGTCACCCCTTCAGCATCTTTTGTACTTTTAAAATCACATGCAGGCTGAGGTCTCACATTTTTGTCAGGAGGAGTCTTAACAACTTCCGCCCAGGCTCTAGACCTGAAACTATCACCAATGATCACATTTTTCACTTTTACCAGTTCCTTAGTGGCTACATCGCAGTTCTTTGAAAGACATTTAGCAGCCAAAGCTGCTGAAACAGTGCTTTCGAAACCCTCACGCAGCCCGCCTGAATTTTCAAACTCGCAGCCCGCCATCACTCCATGAACATGCTTAACTCTATCATGTTCCTCTTTTTTCTCATGAGGGGGATAGATTTTTTATTATTCTACAAACATATATTATATTTCCTTCAGTAATTAGTTTTAGTATCAAAATTACTTCATTTCATTCTATATGACCATCAACAGTCAAAACAAAAAGAAAAGACATAAATTTTTGATCCCTTGGTCCCACAACCCAACAAGCTAGAATTGATAATTGACATTGATACCAGTTTACGTTTGACAATCTTATGCACACCTACAACTTTTGCTGAGAAAATAGAACAACTAAATATGCTAAACATCATTTCTAATCAATCCTATGATTATTAGATTGCTCCTGGAAATAGGGTTTGATTACATGCATGACCATACAAGGGCCACAACCTCCACGAGTCTTTGGTTGTGATCCTTAGGTCCCATAACCCAATGGGCCTTCTAACTAGTTAGACATTGACACTAGTTTGCATACATTAGTATTAGATCTTCACCACTTCCACCGAAATTATATTACAACTTTCCTTATTGAACATCATACAATCAAGCCAATAATTTTGGACTAGACCAAAAATCACCCATAAATACATGTGGCTCCACCACGTCTCTCCTTCTTACTTCCATGATCTTGTCTAGAAATCCGTACGAGGCACCCACAAGTAATTTTCCAATTGTTCAACAACTAACAAACATAATCTTGGGAGAGCTCGACATTGATTGGAGTCTCCGAGTAGGTATTATCTCATACCGAGCCATCACACCACTTCAAGTTAGGAGAGTGTTCTTTTCCTTAGACTCGCAGATCTTGATATTGCGTGTTGAAGATATAAGATTGCCCAATTATCTTGATCCTTATCACCACACTCACATTCACATTCATTCTACACCGGTTTTCTCGGCATGACCTCGAGAGGTCGGGTGCAAAGAAGGTCACGTGTTGATTTTCTTTTCGTACAAATTGGTGAACCTAACGTGAAGAGATAGTCTCTAAACTTTTCCATTTTCTTCATCCATCCTTTATTATGTGGGTATTCTTATACCCACTGAATATGTCGGGATAGGATGATTATGGTCGACCCATCCCGAGTTTTGACATATACAACTACCAAGCAAGTATACCATAATAATCACCTTCACTTTCAATGTGGGGAAAACTGCTCATCGTATCAAAACCCTCTACTTCAGGGAACCAATGTTGGTTCCTTTATACGTATTGAGGAACTTGACCAAATCATGTAAACCTATCCTTATGAACAATAAATTTCAAACAACATGAATTTCACTAGTGCAGCAAGTTCATCTCCTTGGGTATTGTTTTGGCATCCCATTAGCATGTAATCAGACCAACTTCTGCATCTAGATGAGGAATATTTAGCACGATATGTAAGGAGTCAACAAATCTTCTAGAACATGAATCAATATTTTGATAGGTTACAAGGACAAGGTGATGTTCGATCCAAAATAATATTGTTACCCCTCCACTAACCGAAAATGTTGCTTTATCGAGGGGTGGCAACATAGTGAACAATTCATAACAGGATACCATACTCCTCAACAACCTCTGAGGGTTCAACAAAAAGTACCTTACAAAAGTAGCACCCGTCAATGGGTGATGTCATATCATATTTTGTAGACAAATTCAAGGAGATAGAGATTTCCAAAATGCTCAAAATTCATACACATGGTAAGCACGAACATCTCCTACCCACAAAATTATGGACAAATACCTACTGCACATAATCCTCTAGTTTATATGGGTACTCCAAACCTTGGAGATCAGCTTACTGGGGACGGGAACCTAAGCTTTTCCCCCTCACACAATATATGGAAATCTACAACAGGCACTAGAAGTGCATTCTCAAATTCCATACTATCCAGAAATATAACATTCTCTGGCTTTGTGCCTTTGATTCCGTTTCAAGGTAATCAACCTCCCCACATACACATGTATTCTAAATCTCTGCAAGGGGATATGTAAACCTACCCATGTCCATATGGACAACCACAGGGGATGTCATATGCCCCAAAAAATGTCTATATTGTCCCATTTCAGCAATCGATGCAATATTCACCTCCCCAACAAGGATCTTCAATGGTGGAAACATAAGCAATAGGGACCTATTCTAAATATCTTAAGGAGCCTTTAGACTTCTCCATTTAGAAAGTCATGCTCTCGAGACCCTTTCCTAATCTTCTAAAATTCAAATGGGTGGGAAATCCTAATGCCCACATCAAATCTTATGTGACGTCCATTCGAGAGCTTCTCTCATAGGATGCGGTTGTTGTTAAGATTTTACCTTAGATGTTAGAAGGTATTTCTCTCGATTAGTACTATGGGATACCGGAGGCTTCAATACACTCATTTCAAGTAACTCGTATCATAATTTATTAAATCTTTTAATATGAACAAAATTTTGAGAGCTGGAATCGGGGAATTCCTTCATATCAAGAAAGAGTACAAGTCTATAGCCCACTTCATTCAAATGTGGTGACAATTTCTCTACTCTTCTACAAGTGCTCTGAATATGGATCAAATGAAGCTTTGTGATTTGTTCCTCCACTCTCTCAATAGGGAGAAAAAGGAAGAGGTTCAAAAGTTCCTGATAAGGAGCTATGAAGAGATGTTAGAGGGTGCTCTTTGAATTGACCAAATAGCTAAGAAATATAACATTGTTAATGCTCCCAATATAGGCACCTCAAATAGTAACAATAACAATGACAACAATCAAAGAAACAATAAATTCTCGCCCTCAGTCAATGCTATATATTTTAACCATCAACAACAACAACAACCTCAGCAATCAAGACAAACATGAACCTAAGACCCTAACCAATACCCAAGTGGGTATCCGAACCAATTTAAAAACCAAGGGTAAGGGTTTCGAATTTTAACCACAATAATCAACAACTTAACAATAACCGTAATTTTGGGACATAATAAGATTCAAACCAAAGGCCTCAAGATTATGATCATGATTTATATTATGGTTTCCATAGGGTTCGTGGGCATGATGCAAGAACATGCCATGATTGTAAAAAGTTTTTACAATGTTTTCTAGAGGATCAAATATAGTTATTTGTTGACATTATTTTGGCAAACCTGATAATGCCCACTCAAAACACCTACATGGGTCCGTTATCTCCACATAACACACAACTTGGAATCTTTAATTATCCTCTCCCCACACATCCAAATAGGTACTCATGATTGGGAAGCCTCAACTTCATCAAACACACAAGTCGCACCTCCTTTGGATGGCCACTAGCAAACAAAAATTGTGGGGTTAGTGGAGTTAGACACTGAACCAAAAATTAACATTGCCAATAGAACTAAGTATTATTATTCACACCTATCATGATCTACCTGACTACATTAGATGGCATTTGTGATACTTTAAGAAAGCCAGTAGGATCTTATGATTTTATCATTGACTTAACTAAGACATTCTTGCACATTTCCTTCTTGGATCTATTAAATAATTCCCTTGCTCATAGGTATGATGTACTAGAAGTGTTAGGTCTTGGTCATTTGGATAGCATCACCCCTCCTCCAGAAGCACAAATAAACCACATGGACTTTGATGTCTATCCTCCAGGGCAGCATAAAAGAGATGTTGTATTTGTATTCCACATTAGAAAGATGCCCACAAACACTGAAATAGCTTGTAGAGGTGATCCGGTGTTATTTTTACAAGTGTGGATTTACAACAACTATGTAAAGCATGTGATGATTGATGATGAGGAATCAGTTAACATAGTACCCTTCTCTTTCCTTCAAAATCTAGGGTATGGAGATAGCAATTGCTCTTCGACATGAAATACATTGAGAGGCTACGACAACATGAAAGTAATGTGAATCGAGACTATAGTGTTTTCGGTCACCCTTGGACCTAAGATGGTACTAACCTGAGTATTATATCATAGATCGAGAAACCAACTATAATATGATCCTTGGTCATCCTTGGATTAATCTCATGAAGGCAATTCCCTCCACTTTGTTTTAGGAAGTTAGGTTCCTACATTTAGGTAAATTCTTTATGGTGGAGGTGATCCAAAACCTTCGACATACACCTATCTAACTTGAAAAGGAGGCCATGGATCCACTCTAATTTTGACCTTCCTACAAATCATTTAAATAAACCTACAATCTAAGTACAAGAGGAAAAATTTGTTCCTACAATGAAATTAGAGGTCACGGGTTTGATCAAAGGCATTCTGGTAGTCAAAGATGAAATCTTCATCATAGAGATAGTATCGTTAGGAACTACATAAATGATTGTCGAGATATTGGAAAATATATACCCGTTCTCCTTCCTTTCCATTCTATGGACATGGGACATACCCTAGGACTCGGTTATCTTCCAAAAATGAGGTTTGTATGGCTGAGGTAACTGAAGTGAAGGAGAAATATTCAAAAGATGATCCAACATCCATTTTTCCAAGTAACTGTTGGAATCTCCATTTTGATGGAGCCAAATGTTATTTTGGTGTTTGGGAAAGTGTTATTCTTACCTCTTCTGAGGGAATGATTCTACCTTTTACCTTCAAATTAAACTTCGAGTGCACAAATGATGGGGCTGATTACGAATCCCTTATACTTGGTCTCATCGTGGTTGAAAGAATGGGTGCTCTCTTAATATCGAGGTCTTTGGGTGATTCAAAACTAGTTACAAATCAAGTATCCAAAGTATATGATACTAGAGCTGAGCATTTGCAACTCTGGAAAATAGTAGTGTTGAATTTAACAAAGAGATTTGACTTCATATCAATCAAAGAAATTCCACGAGAGAAGAATCTCCTTTTTGACTTGATCGTAACTTTCGCTTCTCACTTTACTCCAAGAAGTGAGTTGGAAGATTCAAACTTCATGGTCTTGGTTCATGTAGAACCTTTGGTTTGTAAGACACTAGTAATTCCAATGTTGACATACATAGAGACTGAGAGCAAGTCTATCATTGCAGATCCCATTGACATTGACAAAGCAACTATGGAATATCTAAACACTCTCACAGAATTACATCTTATGCATCACGAGGTTAATATTTCTCTAATTCCACACTCTTCTTCCTATTTTTGAAATCCCATGATAGAATCTTCCCCTGGGAGGGAACTCAAAATTTGTGAGGTAGGAGAAGAGGGGATTTAGAGTTGCCTCGGCCCCGCCTGAGTTTGAGGAAGGCAATGCCTCCTTAATTGAGGGAACAATTGATATAAATATCGGACCGAGGAAGAACCAAATATTTTAAAGCTAGGGTCCTCTTTAACTCTTGAGGAGGTTGAAATACATACCTAAATTCATCAAAAATCATTCACGTTTAAGTACAAAAAAATGACAGGGATTACATCACACATTACGGTGCACAATCTTGTCACCAAACTAGATGCTAAGAAAATCAAGAAAAATTCAAGGCCCATGAAGCTAAAGGTGGCCCTTATGGTGAAGTAAGAAGTGATGCAACTCCTCCATGTGGGATTCATCAAGCTAGTTGAATACTCACAATAGGTATCTAACATAGTCCTCATTCACAAGAAAAATAGAAACATCCACATCTGCATAGATTTTTGGGATATAAATAAGGCTTGTCCTAAGGATGATTTCCCATTACCATCCATTGATTTTATCATTAACGTAACAACTATTTTTGAGTTGTTATCTCTTATGGTTGGATTATTTGGGTATAATCATATCAAAATCTTTGAATATCAAGAAAAATATATGTTTATAACTCCTTAGGGAACCTATTTTTATGTTGTCATGTCATTTGAGCTTAAGAATGCTAGTGCTACATACCAATGAGTGATGACTTATATATTCGATGATCTTATACATAATATTATGGAATCCTATGTGGATGACCTATTGGCTAAGGATAGAAAGTGTTGCGATCACCTAGAGGTGCTTCATATTATCATTTCTCACTTAATCAAATATAGTGTCACATTGAATCCAGAAACATGTGTATTCGGTGTAACAGGAGAAATTTTTTTGGGGTATATCATATCTTCATGAGGAATCAATGTAGACCCATCCAAAATACAAGTTTTATTGGAAATGATTCCACCAATGGATGAGTCTGGCATCAGATCTTTTCTTGGAAAACTTGGGGCAATCCGAAGATTTATCCCTGACTTGACCTTTACTATTCACCCAATCAACAATTTGTTGAAAAAGGATTTCCACATTGATTAGATAGATGAATGCGATGAGGTATTTGATTTAGTTAAATGATTCTTATTGTTCCCTCCCATGCTCATGCCATCTAGATCAAATCTCCCTTTGATCTTGTATTCATGAGCTATGGATGTTTTGCTAGCCTACATGTTGGCTCAAGAAGATGATGATAAATGAGAGCATGTAGTTTATTTTATTAGTTGAATGTTTCTTGATTATGAGACACGTTACACCTAGGTAGAAAAATAATGCCTTTCCATAGTCTTTGTGACAAAGCGCTTAAGACATTATATGTTGAATCAAGAAATGAGGGTTATTGTTAAGTCAGATCACTTGCAGACATTCCTCACACAAGGATCCTTATCTAAGAAGGTTGGGTGCTTCATAAATCTGATGGGTGAATTTGAGCTAAAGTTTGTTAATCAAAAATCCATCAAATGATAGATCATTGTGGATTGGTTGGCTAATAATTTGATATATGGAGGAAATCTAGTAGATCTAAACTTCCTCAATGAGTGTGTATAATTTGTCGAGACAAGGCCCCCCATTTCTATGTGTCAATGGTATACTGACATCATTAATTTTATAGTAGATGATGCATATCTAGAAGGGGAAACATCACAACAAATAAGGCAGATATGCATCATTGTCGTTAAGTACATGATCTGGAGAAAGTGCTCTATTGTAGAGCCTTCAATGGAATTTTGTTCGATGTGTTGATGCAAAATAATCGAAAAGATTTTTATGAATCACATATCGAAGTATATGGAGGTAACTTTAGAGGCCACACCACTTCTTGAAATATGCATTGGATGGGCCATTTCTTTCCCACTCTAGAGCATGACGTAGTAGAGTTTTTGTATAAATGACACAAATGTCAAGAGTTATCTCACGAGATCCACATACCAGCACAAGTTTTGCAACCAATTGCAACCCCATGGCCCTTTTCCATGTGGGGCCTAGATTTAATAGGGAAAATATCTCCCACATCAATAGATGGTCATAACTTCATAATCACAACCACAAAGTACTTTACCAAGTGGGTAGAAGCCATGCCTCTTACCATTGTACCTAGGTCTGTGATTGCTAAGTTCATATTAAACCAGATCATTTATAGGTACGAGGTCCAACAGGTCATTATCTCGAGATAATGGCACATCCTTTGAAAATGATGAGGTATGTGAATTATGTGTAAAGTTCAAGATAATTCACCACACGGATTCCTTTTATTATCCTTGGGATGATGGACGAGTTAAGGCTACGAATAAGACATTGAAGTCCATCCTCCTTAAGACTATTAAGGAGAACAAATGAGATTGGAATTTAACACATTTTACGACCTTAATGGGCCTATCGGACATCAGTTAGAATACCAACATGGGAAACCCCCTTTTCTTTGGTATTTGGTGAGGAAGCATTTTTTCCTCTTGAGGTTGAAATACCGAGTCTTCGTGTTTTGCTGCAAGGAATATTGGGAGAAGAAGGCTATCGAGAAGCATGAATCTCTCACTTAGAATTTCTTGATGAGGTTAGAATCAATGCCAAGAAATGGCACAACATTTATGCTGACCAAATGGCTAGGCAATATAATAAGAAGGTTTACAAATGTGAAATATACGAGGGAGATTTTTTCTTAAGACTTGACAGCTGGATAGAAAAAAATATTGGCGAGGGAAGAAAATTTAGACCTAGGTGGTTGGGTCCATATCGAGTAGTAGAAGACTACAAAAATGGGGCATTTTTCTTGTGTACACTATATGGTGAGAATTTTAATGAATCTGTGAACTCTCTTCACTTGAAGAGGTATTACGCATGATCCATTAGCATTTTCATATGTACATTACTACATCTACATTGGATTTTCATCTACCATTTCATTCTGTAAAAAATTTGATCAAGGGACTTATTCTTATATCAACTCCTAAAAACTTTTAAAAAACATTGGAAAAACATTCAAATCATATCTCTTAAAATTTTCATGTTATTATCAATTGTTTTCAAATCATTTCATCAGTTCAAATAGGATAAGACAAATTTTTGACCATGACCATACCAAGGCCTACATACTTGGTTATTCTTATAGTCTCTTTCTAGATTAGGTGTCTTTACCTATAGTCTATTCTAGAAGCTTCATGGTGTCACATCTATCCCATAAATATCTCTTTGGAAATAAGGAAATACTAATTTTTTTTCTTATATGAGTACGTCAAATGAAAATCTACAGAAAAATTTTATTTTACACATTTATTTTCCCTACCAACCTTGGTGTTGAGCCTAAATCTCTTAATGGTGATTTAGGGTTGGGAAAGGAGAGAATTTCCCTTACTCGCCTATTCCTTTTCCATGGTGATGAGCATGTGCTTCCTACTGGTAGCATGGGGCAAGGTGTAGGGGGTCTCTTTGTTAAACTTTAAATTTATGAGTAGTTCATTCAAATGTTGTGAAATCATAAGTCAAAAACAAAGTGAGTTAAATGTCCAAAATTCCAAAAGAGTTTAAAACCTCAAAACCATATTTTGTCAACCAAGTAGCCATCTATAGATCTGAGTCTAGATAAAGTGGAAAGTAAATCACATTCTAAGCTATGAAGTAGATTGAGTAGGTTGAGGTTGTAGTGTATCAATTTGGTCCTATCAAACCATTGTATTTCCCTAATCATTACCATTCAACAAATTTCCTTAACTTGTGCCCTTTCCGGCTCTTGGTGTTGAGCCCTTGCATCCTAGTGGTTGCATGGAGTTGGGAGTGGGGCAAGTACATTTACTTATCATATCATTATATCACCATGTTTTTCCAAAACAATATGAAGTATCAAAGATTGCTTAAAGAAACTAAAGTTCAACATCACATTGTGTCCGCATTATCATATATCAAGCATTATAAAATACAAAAAGAAATCATTATGTTATCATTTCACATCCACTGCATGCATTCTGAAAAGCATAGAAAAATAGAAATTCTAAACATCTAGAGTAAACATGAGAAATAAACCAAAAGAGAGTAAACTGAGATATAATGGATTACCAAACCAAAAATAAGAGTTTGTATATATCATAGTCAATCAATTTTGTATACAATGCCATCACGCACTAAGGCATGGTCAAAATGCTTGTAATGAGCCCGAAATATACAAAAAATTGTATATTTCTCGATAAAATGGAAACAAAGAAATAAATGGCCCAATGTCCTATCAATCCTTGTGGGATCCCTCGGATGGTGCACGGCCACGTCTAGGACTCCTGCTACGGCGGCTATGATGATGCTAGGAATGAACCGAATGGTGTGAATGCTCGTGGTGGCAGATGCTAGCTATGGTCTCACTACAAGAATGGATCTGCCTCATCAGATGCTCGGCAACCTCATATCTGGCCACCTAGGTACGAAGGGATGTCACCACCTCTAGTGTCCTCCAAATAGGAGAAAACATGTTAGTGTGTCTTCCGGAAGCTAACGGCTGACTTGAATCCTCAGTTAGCTCAACTCGGGTCTTCCTTAAGGGAATCAGCAAGGTGTCCATGCACACCCATCGGATAAGCTCTCAAAACTTGTGTGTAGTCAATGCAAAGAAAGGAGAAGAAACACATAAGTTAGAAAACCGTAAAATGCAAATCAAAATAGAATACCAAAACTAATATTTCAAATTAACAAAGTCAAGAGAAGATTATCAAACATACTCGGATCTCTACGCATCTAGGTATGGTCAGTGACTACTATTGGAAGTTATGGGGCTTCCCCAAATATAGATGCCAAACATTTTCCAATCATGGAATAATCATCCCCCTCCCTATCTAGAGGAAATGGCTCCTCTAATACCAAGGTATCTCTCTCTGCTCTATCCTCCTTGTTCACTTCTCTCAAAATCTATTGAGTGTCATACCACGCAGGATCACTCTCCTCCTCTACCATGCATCTACCTTAAAAGTTTATGCATTTCCCCTTCATCCTCCTCCTCAATCTCCTCTACGATTAACTCCTCCTCCATCTCATCTCTTGTATGATCCTCTAAATTGGATTCTAGACCAATAGGCTCATCCTCCTTTCCAATGTGAGCATAAGTGGCCACAATCTAGAGTAAAGGTGCTTGAGGGGCACTAACTACCCATTGAGCATGAACCACACACCTAACAACAATAGGCACACCTAGGGTAACAACTATCTAGTCATGATCTCCTCTAGGGCCCCTATGGTCCTCCTGAATGTTCCTATAGAAAGATTCCACTACGGGAAGTATGTTAGCATATGGTAAGCCAAAATGTTGAGGAACTCAATCAATGGATTAGTATCGACTCTCCCAGCCCCATCAACTAGTTGTCTTGTGGTATAAAAGCTATCACTGTGGTCACATCCTATCCCCACAACCTTGTCATGTCTAGGTAGGGAGTGGAAACCATGTCTTCCATAGTTAGAGAAGCCACTAGCTGATGAGGTGTCATAATAACTGACATAGCTATCGACCTCACTTCTCGGATAGCCCCTGAATCTAATACATGTACTCCCCTTCCATAGGGGGTGATATGCTCATATACCCAACTCATAACAAGAGTGGGATGGCTTACTGAATTCCCCTACAATCGGACTACCTTGTATAAGTCATGGTAGGTAGAACCTAGGATGTATTCTCCTCAAGCGTACCTATGGCCATGTCCCTTAATCTATGTGATAATAGGATCCTAGTATTAGAGAAGGGTGTCACCTCCCTTGTCCCCAATCAATTATGAGGAAAAGATACCCATAATGGATCTTCGAATGATCGGAATAGGAGAAGTAGCAATGGACCAGACTTTCATCCCCTTCTTCAAACTAGATGAGACAATGGCATCTCCCATATACTTGGCCCACTGTGTCATCGCGGCTCTAGATCACATTGTCTCCAAAGTCAATCTCCTCCCAAGAATTAGGAGCTCAAGGATGTAGTATACATCTTGTAGAGTAATGTTCCACTCACCTTTGACACCTAAAAACTGGAAAGTGTTCCGATAGGAAAATAATTTAAAAAATATGTGACTGGCAGGGGAAACATGGGGCACCCGTGCAATCCTCCAGATGCCTTCCCTCTATAGAATATCCCTCTTAACATGGCTCAGTTGATCTAGAATCCCAGGGATCCAATCACACTCCCTATCTTGACTCCAACGGATGTAATCCTCCTTCTTATGCATTCACCAAAAAATGAAAAACTATCAAGTTAGTAACATATACAAGAAGAAAAGCTCACCAAAAACAAGATAAAATATGAAAAATCCAAAAAACATCAAGTGAATGTATGTTTTAGTAATTCTGTTCAAAACCACTACCTAGTGTAGGGTGGTGGTTCTAGGACCACTACCTAAGTAGGGCGGTGGTTCTGTGACCGCCACCTTACTTTGGGTGATGGTCCTGAGCCGATTTTCCAAACATGTCCTTAAATGTAAAAAACACTCAAAAATGAAAAAAATACCATTTTCGACAAAATAAAAGAATGCCCTATAGGCGCCTCCCTAGAGACTCATTTAAGACAATTTTTTTTTTGAAAATAATCCCCCCTAGGTGAACTTTTCAACATTTTTACATTTTCAGGTATAAAAATAAAAAAGTGAAAATAACCAACCTTAGACCACGTATGTCGATCTCTCGCATGTGGAGGCATGATCGATATCTCATGCAATGGTCATTTTGTATGTACTCTCATCAGAAATGGTCACCATGAATCCAGAGCTCTAAATTCACCAAATCGTGAATGCACAAATGAATTGAAAAGTGAGTTCGTTTATATATATATATATATATATATATATATATATATATATATATATATATATATAATTTTTAACCTCATTTTGAGGGTATGTTTTCATAGGGATGGAGCGTTGGCGTAGGTATATCTCTATATCCCCACACAATTGTAAAGTCCTCTTGTTTTTTCGATTTAGTGTTTATTTTCTAATGTTTTATCTATCTGCACTTGAGTCTTCTTTTTCTCTTGCAAGTAGTGGGAGTTTGGGCGGCGACATTTTGACACATGGGCATGTCAGGTATAACTTCTAACTCCCCTTTTCGGGAATGCCATACTCGAACTCTATGTTTTACACCTTTTCATGGCTAAGACATTTCTTTGAGGGGGAAATATGTACTCACCAAAAATTACATGTGCTACATTATCAAAAAATGGTTACCAAAGTTTCAATGATTATTTAGGTCCTTTCAAGAAGGTGTTCAAGCTCCAAATCCCATTCGTAGTGTATATTTGTTTCCTAGACATATTTACTTAGCCTTCCCATGCTTTTTCCATATTTCTAGATCTTTCTGTGCATGTTTTTGCCTTTAGTGCCGGGATCGCCGCCCTAATCAGGCGGTGGTCCTGAATGATTTTTCCATATTCATTTATGTGTATTTTGACATGATTCACTTAACTTCACTTTTAGCATGCATCCGTGGGCCAAATTGTCTAAAAATAGTTTTGATTGTTTGGTTCTCCTTCCTCCTCTATTTGTGCATGTGATTTAGTTAGTTAGAACTACCTCTTCTTGCATTATGCATGAAGGCACATCCTAGCCCCAATTCTTATATATTCCATGCTTGTATTCAAGAAAAGGCTTGATATATTTTTTTGTATCTTACATAGTATTGCTACCATAATCTGCTAGGAATTGTATAGCCAAGATCGGATCTCTTGTACTATCTATCTTCTACTTGCATTGCATCCAGACAGCCTTTGAGCTACCATTGCTCAAGCGCCATCCTCCTATTGTTGTTCTTGCATTCCCAATCCCTTGCACTCATATGAACACTCAGAGAAAGAAAGGATCATACTAAGGGAACAAATATAGATACAACCAGATTTGCCAAAGCTCTTGCTTGTCTAGGTTGGAATTGTGTGTTTATTTTGTTTATTTGTTAAAGTTTTAATTTCAAATCACTAGTTTCAATTACATATCAAATAGAGTAGAAAATCTTCATTTGATAGGTTAGGAAATCACAAGTAGATCAAATCATTAGAAAATTTTCTCTTTAAAATTACTAGGGATGTTGTGGGGAACAATAGCCCTTTCGGGGACATGATTTGTTCTTCACCTTCGAGGTAGGGTTTGAATGGTTATTGATTGGATTAGGTTATTTGTTTCAGATTAGATTCACACATTCACATAAGTAAGTAGCTACATTTGGGTGTTCACTTATCTTTATGTTATTTATTAGATTAGAACGCATTGCTTAAAAATTAGAAAATATCAATAATACTTCCTTTGATAGATTATTTTGTTTTATTGTTTTGATCTAATGTATTGTGAAAAATCCAAAAAATAGATTATATTTCCTTGATAATTATTTTTCTTATCAAAATTACTTTATTTCATTATGTATTACTATCAATGGTCAATAATAAGAAAAGACATCTAGTTGTGATCCCTTGGTCCCACAACCCAATGGGCCAAAATTGATAAGCTCGATATTGATACTAGTTTACATTTAACAGTCTTACACACACTTGTAACTTTTGATGAGAAAAAATAACAACTAAATATGATAAACACCATTTCTAATCAAGCATATGATTATTGTAATACTCCTCGCAATAGGGTTTGATTACGTGCATGACCATACAAGGGCCACATCCTCCATGAGTCTTTGGTTGTGATCCTCAGGTCCCATAACCCAATGGGCATGCTAACCAGTTACACATTGACACTATTTTTCATACATTAGTATTCATATCTTCACCACTTCCACTAGACATTATTGCACAACTTTCCTTACTTGCACATAGATCGATCTGTGCTAAGAATTTCTAGACAAGACTAGGAAATTACCCATAAATCCCTGTGGCTCCACCACGTATCTTATTCTTACTCCCATTACCTTTTCTGGAAATCCATGTGAGGTGCCCGTAGGTCATTTTCCTCATGTTTAACAACCAAAAAATATAATCTTGGCATATCTCGACATTGATTGGAGTCTCTGAGCAACTATAATCTAATACCAAGCCATCACACCACTTCAAGTTAGGAGAGAGTTCTTTTCCTTAGATTCATAGATCCCGATATTACATGTTGAAGATATAATATTTCCCAATTAGCTTGATCCCCATCACCACAATCACATTCACATTAATTCTACACTAGCTGTCTCAACATGACCTTGAGAGGTTGGGTGCGAAGAAGGTCACGTGTTGATTTTCTATCATACAAATTGGTGAACTCGACGTGAAGAGCTAGTCTCTAAATGTTTCTACTTTCTTTATCCATCCTTTATTTTGTGGGTATTCTTATACCCTTTGAATATGTTAGAATATGATGAATACGTTCAACCCATCCCAAGTTTTTACATGTACAACTACCAAGCAAGTATACCATAACAATCACCTTCACTTTCAATGTGGGAAAACTACTTCTCATCGGCTCAAAACCCTCTCTTTAGGGAACCAATGTTTTTCCTATGTACGTATTGAGGAAGCTGGACAAAAACACATGGACCTATCATTCATATGTCTAGGAATCAAATCAGCAGTCTTCTTTCATCAACAATCTTCCTATCTCGAGTAATATCATCTTCTAATCTCCATTCATCAATTTATACAAGGTAAGTAGTTTCCCTTGCTTCATTACATTATTATGCATCATATAAAATATTAAATCAAAATTTTTAACATTTATTTCAAGTCCCATATTCTTCCATTATCAACCTATACATTTTCACAACAATCGCGATAATTGCCAAAATCATTGATGATTCATTTGAATAATCACTGATGATTGCCCCAATCACAGAGATTCCTATCAAAAAGGTATTTTGACCCATAATATTTCTATTTATACATCTAGATCACATAATCTACTACCACAAGAATCTTCAAGTGTCTGTCCAATCACATCAAGCTCCTTTGAGCCATTATTAGCACTCTATCAATTATCTAAATCAAATTTATCATCTTTCTCACCTTTGTGAGTGCACAACTATAAACATCCTTGTTCCTTTGATCCATTTTGTGATTTCTAAACTCATTTTGGATTAGGTATCACCATTAGACCATAATATATCTATGGACCACATTAGTCCCTTTTCCTTTGTGTTGTTGGTTATATCATTTGTTTATCATTTATCTTATCATTATCATATTGATTTCTTGAATGTGGATTGACATCTTTGCAAGGAAGTTCATTGACTTAAGGGACTGGAATTTTCGGGAAATTCACCATATATCTATCTACTCCCATATTTTTCTGAGTGTCTGTTATCTATAGGTTCTTCTATTAGTGAAAGAAGGAAAGACCTTTCATCCAGCAAGCTACAACATCCATCATCTACGGGTATTGTTAAAACCGTGACTTCTAATGTCATTTTTTTTATTATTTCACTTTGTTAATTCAATTAGAAAGTTAAAAAAATATCTTAACATCCTAGAACACCGGTGAGACCCTTAGTCCCTCTTTTATTTCATTGAAATTGATTTTATTAACTTCAGGCCTTTTGTTTTGTAATCGCCAACAATCAAGTTAAATCATCAATGATTCTATCAATCGTAATGATATTTTGAGTTCTTTTGATTACCTATCATTCAGCCTCTAACATCATTTTCTTCTTGTTATTTTTTCCTTTTCTAACATTTTTGAAGGTTTCTACTTTTGGGGATTTTTCTTGTTGGTTATTGCCTTGCTAAAAAAATCAAAAATTGTAAAAATTAAAAAGGAAGCATTATTAAGGTGAGTCTTTTTCCCTTATTTTTTCTTTCCATATTATTTATTATCTATCCCTATGAAAATTAGTCATCTCTTTTGGGATTAAAATGAACATTACATATTTCTTGATCATATAGCTTTAATTAGGAAGGTTAACTAATTGCATTCACTTGATTCTTCCCCACACATAGCCAAATCACATCAAATACCAAACTTGCATCAAAAACTTTTACCTAGGTGATAACTATTGAGATTTCATCACTCAATAGGGAAACCAACTTGATGTTATGTCTGAGTATAAAATGGTTTTCATTATATTGGCTAAGCACCCATCTCCCTTACCGTTGCAGGACCACGAAGTAAGGGGTAGGCCCCAATACCAATCCCCATATCAGCACCAACACAAATTTGAGTCTCACGTACCTTTGGGTATATTGAGGACTCCATCCTTAAACAAACCTAAAACCAGCCTTAGAATGGCCATATCATTAGGTTCCCTAGAGCCTCTTCCTCCACATATAAATTTTAATCAAGATAATTAAAATTCTTCTACTTGACTTTTCTATTACATTTGTATCTCTCTTAGGGATTTGTTTTGTCATTGTTAGTTTATTATCACTTAATATGGATCAACCCTCCTCATCTTCATATCCCTCTAACCACTATGTGTCATTTTTACAATCATCTCCATCCACTACCTCTACATCTTTTCATCCCAATCAATTTAAAAATATCCCCACATAGGATCTAGTCCTTATCAATATTATCAACCTATCACATCCCACTCAAACTCATGTAGCTCTGACATTTTTCTAGAACCGTATAGACCATATTTTGTTCCTTATGGAGTCTCTACCTTTCAACCAATCCAACAATGCTATAACAACCCTATCCAAAAACACTATGAGTGCCCTTCAAAATCGAGTTACTTCCAAACTATCGCTCCTCATCTCATGTCCAATGTATCCCATTAATCAGTCATTTCCACATCCCTTCCTTCATCACAAAATCATTATAATATTAATCCCATTGTTTATCCAATCAGCCTATCTCAACTTCAATACCTCTCTCGGTACCCTAGATAGGCCAAACTCATACACACATCCCTATTCTGTCTAATCAACCCCTTTCATCCAAAAACAACAACATATTCAAAAAAATTCCACATCTCCCCACATCCCTTTATCACAACCTACTCTACAAACAATATCCTCTCAAGATACCCCTTATCAACCTCCACATCAAGCCCATCCACAACAAAACCATCCTACTCCACATTTTCATCAATCAACTCAACTACATTCTCATCCACATTCATATGTAAATTCCCTCATGCTTAATACTACAAACATCCCCTTTCAAGTTATATTAAATATATTAGACAATTTAGAGGACACTACCAAGAGACCCAAACACACCCTCACTTATGATTAGGTTTGTAATGATCCCATCCATCCATCAGTACCATATAAGCCCTATCCTTTGCATTAGGAATTGCCTAAATTCACCAAGTTCCAAATACAAGAGGATCCTTAGCAATACATATTATCCTTTAGACATTCATATTATCTCATCATTAATGATCAAAATCTCCTACTTAGAACCTTTCGTATGTCACTGGTAGGACTTTCCTTGGATTGGTATAAGTCCCTCCCTTGACACTCTTTATTCTCTTTCACATAGCTAGCCATGTTATTTCTCAAGCAATTCGCTATAAATGTTACTCATAAAAAGACCATTCTTGACCTTTCTACCATTAAATAATCTAAAAATGAATCCCTTGTTGACTTTGTCACTAGATGGTAAAGCAATATCAATTAATTAACCTTCTCTATGCCTTAATCAAAACTTATCAAGTTTTTTCTCAATAATGTTCCCATCACATCTCTTTATCCTCTAAATATACACTTTCTATACCTTTGATGAAGAATTTACCATGGCCAAAAGATTAGAAATCCAAGCCCTCGAAGAATGCCATCTTGATCCTCAATCTACACATGTCCCATCTAATTCTCCTAGGTCTTCCTAAAAACCCGATGAGACTACCACACATGATACCATTACTTATCTTCCTGACCTAATAACCTTGATAGATTCATTCTATATACATACTGAGCATCCTTTGAGTCACATCATCAATAATATTACATATGATCTTCCCTATGAGGAGACCCGTTCATCACCGATGCATCCCCTTGAAAACTCAGAACCCCTGGATCCTCTTTTCAATGATCCTCACACATCGATATCAACCTGTGTCCACTATCCAATCATCCATTACCCCATTTCAACCCTTAGAATCCACCTTGAATACCATTACTAAGGAGGAATTCATCATCAAATATCTCTACATCAACCCACTTTTTTAAACTAATCAAATAATTATACATCTCACATAAATATAACCCACCTCAATCATGTCTTGAAATAACATCTCCTTCATCTTAATTAGACCTAATCCTATCCCCAAATATTCACTTGTCATATAGTCTAGAAATTTTTCTTGGATTAAACACTATATAATCAAATACCATCACATCTACGACCTCACCCTCATCATCTAACATGGGACCCTCTTCTATATCAAAAGCATGTGTTAAAAATTTGGAACCTAGCACATCCACGACCCCATCCTAGTATTCTTTCATAAAACCCCCTTATTCTACCTAAAATCAACATTACAAAATCAAAACACACATCATCTAAGATCTCAACCTTACCATCTATTTTGGCACCTCACCCTTTGTCACAATCCAAATCTATAAAATCTATAGTTCTACCCTTACCATCAATTTTGGGACCTTACCCTTTATATGAATATCATATCACACAGTCAAACCCTATCTCATCTATAACCTATACCTCCTTGACCATTTTAGGACCTCATCCATCATCTAATTATATCAATCCCACATCATATCCTCTCTCTTATAAACCTCACAATGTCCCTATGATGTTTCAACACCCTATAATATCTATGCATCCATCTCCATCCAAAAATAAGACACAACCCACTACGCATTCTCATAAATCAAAATCAAATTCAAAATTTGTTAATCCAAATCCCCCAAAAGGTAATTACATAGAAATCCTCAAAAGGCTCATGAAGGATTCTATTATCACATTACCACCAATCAAAACACCCAATCCACATTCTCAAAAACCTTCCTAGTATGATCAAGATAAAACCTATGCCTATCATAGAATCCAATATCATGACACGAGAGATGTAAAGTGATTAAAGCCATAATCCAACAAATCTTCCTTATCAATGATATTCTCCTAGAAGAAGAACATCCTAATCCATCATCAATATCATCTACACCTCCACCCCGATGTCTACAAGACAAGGGGGACATCCTCAATCTCATATTATCAAACCTTTATCAGACATCTCGTCAATACCTTCCATTAAAGGTATCTCAATATCATCAATGTCCACACCTTCCCTTAAAGGTATTTCAATTTCATCAACATCTACACCCAAGTCACTAACGGTGTCCTCACCAACATCTTTAGGAAAAGGGGGTCGTCCTAAATCATATCTCTATAAACCTTTCTCATATTTCTGCTCATTACCTTCTATTGAAGGTTCCTCGTCTCAAATCAGTATGGTTCACAAACCTACGCAATCTAGAAATCATAATACATGAAGAAGAGGTAAAATAAAATAATTATCATCTACCCCTCCTCATCAATTTTCTTCTCATATCCCATTTGTTGGTATCCAGATTTAATCTCCTTCACAACTTGAACAACATCATAAACTTGCACAAGACACTCAAGGATAGATAGATGGTTTGTATGTCATTTATATCCAGGGAAGCACACCTATCTACTTGTTTACATTCAAGAATTGAGGGAGTGGATAGCACCTTCAAGAGGGTTTTGATCCTCACTATTTTAGGTTGTGCCTATCAACTAAGGCAAGAGAACATGTATTGCAGCCCCTATATGGTAAGGAGATGGAGATGTCCTTGTGTTTTGCATATAATATGGAGGAGGTTTTGTGAAAACATGATCAAATATCCATTATCCAAACTCAAAGGAGTTGTCACTACTAAATGATGGAAATGTTTTCAAAACAAAGCTAGAGATGCTAAAGATATGATAGAACCCTGATCAACTTTGTGCATTTTTGTGAAAGGATTGAATACTTTTGTGGACACACAATGCAGATGCAGGGGTATTGTAGGTAGGATGAGTTAGTTTAAAATGAAATTCTGATGAGAGATGTTGGGACAAGAGTAGTTAGGATTCATCACCTTCTTTGGGAAACCTTGAAAAAGAATTACAACACCTAAACAACAGAGATATTTCAATGAATTTGAAGTGCTCTTCCAACTAGGATGTGTGCACATATGGATGCCCAAATCTACATTGTTCCATACAAACTTTGATAAACCACAAAGGCTTGAAGCAAAATATCAATAAAGCATTCAAAACCCTTGTTAGATCATGACCTAAAGTACACCCAAAGTTTACAAACACCCTCAATTTACAAGGAAGGTAAGATGAATTTAAGTTTGTTTATCTCCACTCAAATGAATTCTCTTCGAATGGAAGATTGCAGATGCCTTCAAAACCTCTACAAGAAATGAGACAATGCATGACCAATAAAGATCCCAAACACAAGATTGCAACATGAGCATGAAACACAAATTGAAAACATACTAAAATACAAGTGTATGCAAGCTTTCCAAGAGATAAAACTAGTTAATCCAACAATTTGATCAAATATATCAGCAAGGGAATGTTATTTAGACAATCTCAAAGCTTGTTGATGGCTTTACAGCTGAAACCAACTCAACATGATGAACATTTGATGCAAACTGGAATAAAAAATGGCTCTCAAGCAGTTTCTCCAAATGGAACTAGACTTCTTCCAGTTTTCCCTGTGAAAATTCTTCTCTCCTTCTCCAAAATTCTCAACAGGTGTACAAAATGTTTCCAAACTACATGATATACCCTATGCCAACTTGGATCCTTGTATCCCAAGCAAAGAATATGCCAAAGGGATAAAATTTGTTATAAAACCCTATCCATTTGATGAAAAATGATATAAAACTTTGAAACCACTTGCCAAATGCCAGAAATGTACAGATACTTTAAAATATTACATGAACTTGGATCCTTATCCATCCCATGGTCACGTTTTTGGCATTCCACCATGCTAGCATGCATTTGCAATCATTTTTCACCTTTTTCCCTCACCATTTTTAACTCTGCAACTTTTTACTTTCACCTTTCACATTTTTTCATGGGTCGAGGGAAAAATTTCATCAAAAAACATCATAAGGCACCAAATCAGCTCAAAAGAATGGTGCCATTGTGTTCAGAAGGCCAAAGGGATGTAGATTCATATAAAGTTTCATGTGATTTGGTGCAAAACTGATGATTCCACACTTCTTGGAGCATCCATGGCACCCAAAAATGAAAACACACAGCAACCGTTGATTAAAATCAACTTTAAAATTCCGCCCTCCATGTGTCTTGATGAGATTCATCATGCAGACCAAGAAATATCTTCTTTGACTTCTAGATAAAGTGGACACATGTCCAAATACCATTGGATCGAGCCTCCAACCTTAAAAAATGCATTTTGAACCTTTTTTGACCTTGGGAAAATTTTGAAAATTTTCCCACGAGCCCCTGGATGTGCCACGTGTCCTCCTGTGGACCCTGTTGAAAACCGTGGGCCAAAATGACAAATTTTCTCCCTTTTTGAGAAAAGGAAAATTTTCTCAAAATGTTTCATGCCCCGAACGCCCGCTTATTTCTCTACCACGTGTCACTCTCCCATTGGATGCAGAGCCGACTCACCAAATTTACCTTCATTCCTCTGCGAGCACAAAATCCTCTGTGGGCCCATGCTCTCCTTTTTACCTTTTGAAATGTGCCACATGTCTCTGTCCGATTGGATGCGGAGATGACCCCCAAATTTTTCGTGGGTTTATTTTTCACCTTGAGATTTTTCACTAAAATTTTGCAAAATTTTCAACTTCCTCTCCACGCTCCAAATCTCAGCCAAATTTAGGACACGTGTCCTATTTTCATTGGATGTGGGCCTATTCTTCATTTTTTACCTTTTACACCAAGGGTAAGGATTCCCAAAAGTTTTCTTCAGCCCCCATTCCCATTTCTCCTCCCGGACACGTGTCACCTTCCTACTCGTCGCGGGCCTTCGGGCCAAATTGTAACTTTAACATTTTGAAGTTAAAAGACTTCAAAATTTTCACAAATTTTGCCACATCCATGATAACTTTCTTGGACACGTGTCCACTTCGTATTGGGTGCAGGTCTCCAATCATATTTTTCCTTTGGCATTTTGAGCAAAAATTTGAAACATTTTCAATTCCACCGCCACCCACTTGATCCTCTCGTGCCACGTGTAGCCTTCCCATTGGGCATGGGCGTGCATCCAAATTTTTCCCCTGACTCCCTGAGCCAAAATACATCAAAATTTTCCCAAGTCCTTCGCCATCTGCCTAACCCTCTTGTGCCACATTTCATCATGCCATTCGTTGCAGGCCTTTGGGCAAAAATTTGATTTTGAGAAACTTTCCAAAATGGAAGAAAATTTCTTAAGTGCGGCCCGCCACCCGCCGATCCATCAACCAATCAAATTGTGCCACGTAGGCACATCATCAGAAGATCATTTGTGGTCTGTGGACAAAAATTTTCCCCACCAATAATTTTTAAAATGACAAGTTATAAACTTTTCCCACACATCCTTAGCCAATAGAAACCTGCCACATTAGCATAAACATTGCAATGATAAATTTGATGGGTAGAACATGCCCGTATGCCCGTCAAAATGCAAAAATGCAGGGGATGCTTCTGAAATCAATTTTTTTACAAGGAAGGTAGATTTTTTCGCTTTGAATCAATTGAATCATGTTTTCACAATGATTTAGGCATGGGGATTAGGATTTTAGCAACAAATGACTTGGATTCCCTCCATTTTGAGTTTTTACATGATTTGGGCAAGGGAAAAAATGACACAGCCTGTGCAAATGAAAAATTAGGGCACAATAAAGGGAAAACCTAGATTTTGCTTCAAAATAGGGTAGAATAACAACATTATGAGCATATCAAAGGCATTTGACTAGGTAGAATGAGTTACAGACCACCAGCCTGAGCCAAAAAGATGCTTTGGAGCAAAAATGGAGCATGGAAAATCAAAGCAAAGTGTGCAAACCCAAAAATTACACCAACATTGGCTCCTACTTGGGGATGGGCACTCCCAGCGAGTGCCACAAGATCACAACATAGACCAAGTGCCAAAAATCCATTGGGCAAGGAGTCAAAACATGCATAGCAGCCCAAAAACTAGAATTTTCACCAAAAACAGACCGAGAAAACCACACCAACAATGGTTGCCAAGGATAAAAGGGAAAACCACAAGCCAACAACAACAAGAACAAGGAAAAGACAAAACAAAAACAAGGGCTATACAAAATGTACAACTTGTGCATACCTCACATGGGGATTTAATCCAAGAAATGTTTTAAATGTCTTCCATTAACAGGCAGCTCCAACAAATCCCCATCCAAATCCTTGAGAAAAATCTATTTTCTCCAATCCTCGATATCAATGGCATAAGGACCCATCCATAAAGCATCAAACTTGCCATGCTTTCCCTTGTCTTCATGCCTACTATCCCACAACAAAACTAGATCTCCAACACTAAAAGCTCTAGGGGTGACCTTCTTATCAAACAACTTCTTCAATTTCTCCCTAAACCTGATATGCCTTTGATGAGAAGCTCTCCTTTCTTCATCCAACTCAATGATCTGATTGATTCTTGATTCATATGGGCCATGTTCTTGATCTTAAAATTGCTGAGAAAACTAAAAAGTGGATAATTGCAGGTGTAATGGCAGAAAAGCCTGAGTTCCATACACTAGTTCAAATGGACTTTTACCAGTTGCTCTTTTTGGAGTTATCCTATCAACCCAAACTAAAAATTTCAACTGTTCTCCCCACTTCTTTTTGTTGATTTCCAAGGTTATTCTAATGATCTTGAGTAATTTTTTGTTACTTGATTCAGCTTTCCCATTCCCTTGTGGGTTGTAGTTTGAAGAATAGGTTAGATTTATCCCATATTCATTTCACATTGCCATTAAAGGCTTGGCTCTAAAACACATAGCATTATCAAACACAATCTTAACTTGAACCCCAAATCTGGATATGATATGATTCAGCAAGAAATCCATTACCACTTGGTGTGTTGCCTTTCTAGATGGAATTGCCTCAACCCATTTTGTAAAATAATCAGTTGCTATAAGGATCCATTTGTAACCAGCACTAGAAGGATCTAAAATCTCACCAATAAAATCCATTCCCCATTATTTGAAAGGAACTTCAACTGATACAGGCTACAAAGGAAGGGATCCTAAAGCTTTCAATCTTCCTGAAAAACATTGGCACTTATCACACCTTCTAACTAACCGGTTTGTGTCTTTAAAAAGAGTTGGCCACCAATAACCAGCTCTTAAAATATTATGTGTTGTCACTCTCCCAAAAAAATGTCCTCCACAAAATCCCCCATGGAAATCAACAATCAACTTGGGAGCTTCACCTTTACTTATGCATTTTAAGAGGACACCTTCAGGGTTCTTCCAAGCTAGCCCAAGGTTTGTTATGACATATTTCGAGAAGCCAACTTGAGGGCTCATTTTCTGATTTTTATTTAAGTGATTGGGATAGCATAAGTGCTTGAGGTAATAGACCACATCCTTGTACCACTCAGAATTCATCAATTTGTCAAGGAGATCTACCCTTTCTTCCCCTAGCTGATTCACTTCTACATTCTGCAAATTACTCTTAGCCATGAGTTTGGTAAGACCTAAACCTCTTACCAGCTTTGTTGTTTGAATATCCATATCATACTCTTGTAATTTGTTAACCCATCTACATCTCTTGCTTGATATCTCCATGTCAGATAAGATGTCTTTAACCATGGTGTGGGGAACATAAGCAACAACCTTTGAACTCAAAATGTAGGGCCTGAAAATCTTTGTTGCTTTTACTAATGCAAATGCTTGTTTCTCCATAATTGTGTACCTCAATTCAGCTGCTTGTAAAGCCTTGCTAAAGAAAGCAATAGGCCTCTTAGCTCCATTTTCATCCTTTTGTAGAAAAATTGAAGTAATAGTAAATTCAGATGCAAAAGAGAAGATTTAGAAAGGAATCTTATAGTTTGGAGCTGCCAAAACGGGTGCATGATTAAGTGCATTCTTTATTCCTTCAAAAGCTTGGATGGTAGCCTTTTCCCACTTAATAACTTGATCCTTTCTTAGCATGCTCATGATTGGGAGAGTTAGCTCAGCAAAATTAGAAACAAACCTTCTAATGAAATTTATTTGTCCAAAGAAAGATTGGATACCTTTCTTGGTTCTTAGAATAGGCACCTTGTTGATTGCTTCCACTCTCTCAGGGTCTATCATAACACCTTCTTTAGATATAATATGTCCCAACAACTTGGCCTTTGGCACACCAAAATGACACTTCTTTGGATTAAGTGAAATGCCTTTAACCCTACATCTAATCAACATCTTTTCTAGGTGTTGCAAATGGTCTACTCAGCTGTCTTGAAAAAATAGTCACATCATCTTGATAAACTACAATAAATTCATTGATATAACCAACAAAAGCAACATCCATTGCCCTATGAAAATTAGCACCACATTCATCAATCCAAAAGTCATCCTATCAAAAACATAAGTCCCCAAGGAGTAGTGAAGGTTGTCTTAAGTCTTTTTGATTCTTTGACAACTACTTGATTGTATCCGAAGAAACCATCCAAAGTAGAAAGCATTTCTGACCCTGTTACAAGATGCAACATATTCTCCATGTTTTGCAAAGGATATTTGTCCTTCATAGATGCTTTGTTTAAATTCCTAAAATCCACACAAATTCTGATATCTCTGTTCTTCTTTCTAACTGGCACAAGGTTGGCAACCCAAGAAGAGTATCTAGTAGGCTGAATGTTGCCACCATCTCTCAATTTCTTCAACTCTTCTTGAATTTTCATGGAAAGTAGTGGGTTAATAGACCTCTATTTTTGTCTAAATGGTTTTTTTTAGCCTCAAGGGGGATCTCATGCTGAAATAAATCTTCTCTATATGCCTTCAACTCTGAATAAGACCAAGCAAGGCAGTCTTGATATTTCTTTAAAAGTTGGGCATATGATTGTTTCTCCTCTTTGCTGAGATGACTTCCCAACCAGATCTTCCTTGGTTTGTCTTTAGTTCCCAAGTTTTGCTCTTCCACATCCCTTGAAGCAAACATCTTTCTATTAATGATGCAATCAACATTGCTAAAATTGGATTCAAGTGCAACAAGACCTTTAGGAATGGTATTTGTTTTAATTGTATAATATCCTTGTCAAACAAAGTTTCTCTACCTTCATTCATGCACACCATTGGTTCCCAATCAATATTTTGACCAGAAAACTCTCCTTGGCATTGTAATAATCTCAACACTTGTGCATCATCATCAAAAATCTGCCAATGTTTCACATTATTCGGGACAACTAGCCTTGTTAGCACTTCAACATCATATTCACAAAAAGGTGAAATGGTGCAATTATCAAATTTAGAACCAAGAATAGCCAGCTTATCAGCAGCATCATTAAGACTTCTATCATGGTAAACAATGTTAAAGGAATCAAACATTTCAATCAAGTCCCAAACAACATGCTTATATTGTCTCATACGCTGATTTTTTGTAGCATACAACTTTCTTACTTTCTTGACAACCAGCTCTAAATCCCCCCTGGAAATAATATCCTTCACTCCATACTTCCATACAATCCTTAAGTCCAATAATAATGCCTCATACTCAGCAATGTTGTTAGTACATTCAAAATTGAGCTTGAAGGAAAAAGGAAACTCTTCTAAAATATGGGAAACCAACACTATACAGCACCATTTCCATCTTTGGAGCAAGCTCCATCAAATAGTAATGTCCATGGAGAACCTACCATACCAAGGCATTCTGATTTTTCCAACTTATTCTCTTTTCCATCAGCAAAACCAATGAAATTGTTAGCATCTACATCATCAAACAACACTTCATAAGAAGCATTGTGGGATCTTCAATCAAGTGTAACATCTTCTTTTCACCATGAAGTTTGACAAGGCTTTCCTCAATGGGAATGGTGGCATAGGACATGACCATTTGAACACTACCACCAACACTTGTAGCCCATTTCCTTGACAAAAGCATACCCTATTTGGCGGGGCAATCAACAATTACAACATCAAGTTTTAAATTCTTACCCGGATAGGTTGGAAGTTGCACTACTAAACCCTTCACACATCCAACAACCGGCACTTCCCTTAAATCCATGGCTTTACACTTCCCATATGCTACTGTCACCTTGATATCCAACTCATTCATAACTTCTAGAGGCATAACATCACATGATGCACCGAGAATCAAACATGTAATTGTGAAGAAACCAACATTTTATGAGAAAAGTTGTGAAGAATGGATCAAAATTCAATTGGGAATCAACCAAGGATGTCCCCAAATACAATTCATGTGCCTCTCCAAGATCTTCCATTGGTGGTGGTGTTTCAGGGCCAAAAATGCTTTGAAGAGGATTCTCAACAACATTTACATTTCTGTTGGGTAAACTCTTTTCTTCCTTCAATCCCAAGTATTCAAAATCTCTTTTCTTGTGTTCAGGAATTCTAAGCAATTCAATAATGGGAACACTCACTTTAATTTGGCTCAATACCTAGGCTATATCATATGGAACATTCTTTGCAAAAACAACATTGGAAGGGAAACAAGAAGGTTCATCAGATGGAGAAGTATTCTTGGTAGCCTGGGCATGAAGAGGACTAATATTTTTGCATGGGACAATAAGGTTCTTAGCAATTGTTTCTCTTCTAGGATTGTCTTTGGGAATGCTTGTGAGCAAGGGTGTCTTTGGCTTGGCTTGAGGACCAGCTCCTCTAACAAATTTACTTCTAGTATTGTACTCCTTTTCTTGACCAACCACAACATTCATTAATAATTTTTTATCTTCCTCCGAAGGAATACCACCATCATAATTCTTGATCATTAAAGCCTTAGATATTCAAAGTCATTATTAGGAATTTCAAAGGCTTTTGCTAGAAATATAATTAGTTAGTGCTCCACATTTATTTTTATAAGTTTGGGTGATTATTATATTGGGTGAGTTGTTGAAACAACTCACGTATTGTATTAGTTAAGTTGTTTGTGGAGGGAGCTATTATAGGGAGAGTTGTTAGAGAAACCTCCTTGAGTATAGGAGCAGCTTCTTCTATATAATTGTAATGTGCCGTATTGAATGAGATGACCTGGAATACATTGAAATATATTGAGAAGAATTATTGTTGATCTGAATAGAAAATCTTTCTGGTGTTTTCTCTGTGTAAATTGTTCGCACCTTTCATATTGGTATCAGAGCAATGGCTTCCTGAGTACTATGTGGGGGCAGATATATTTGCATTGATGGTCACCCCTCTTATGAGAGATACATAATTTTATGGTATTCAATGCATTGAAATTGAACCCATAGGAAGTGAGTCTTTACCAGTTATTTTCCCCATCGATATCATTTGGTATCCATATGCATTCCACCGTTTCAACGTTCTCTATTATTTCTTGACTGGTAGAAATAGATGAGTGGAGTAATCCCTTTTGATCTGGAAATTGTTTTGAAGTTGCTGAGTAATTATCAGTTTCAGTTCATGTGTCTTCCTACATCTACAGCGCAGCACAAATCCTATAGACATTGATAGATCAGACTCCTGCTAGGTGTGTTCAGTAACTCAAAGTTTTTAATCTAGTCTTGATGAGCGGAATCCCCATCTCAAGCCTTCCTCTCAATTTGATAGAAGCACACAGCTTGGTCTTCTTCTAAGACCTACATTTTTGGTTGCTCCCATACACATTGTAAAATTTTGAGACGTCTATGAGTTGACTACAAGATTATTGTGTAAGCTCTTCTTCCTATGGAAAGATGCCTGATCTCCAAACTTTCATAGTACATGCAGAACACACAAAGTTATTGTCTTGCTCGCAGATCTCAATCTAAGATCTCCACAAACTTGGACATCTCATCTGTAGCAACCAGGATGCTCCGTATGCATGTATAGATCCACCGAAGAGGAATCAGAGGCTCACTAGAGACAAGCGTGTTGTCCATGCAATAGTCCACATGTAGGTTTAAAATTCTAGGGTCAAAAGGTCAGTACTAATCAATGTTGTGTTTATTTTTTTAAGTTTGTTGTCATTTGGTATCCGTAAATAAGTTTTTTTTCTTCCAATGTTTTGTCATTTATCAAGTGAGTATTCTTTTATCAAAGAAAGGGGCGATTAATGTCGTCAACTGTCTTGTCAAAAGTCATGCATTAACTTCTAGGTTGTATTGTTGTAATTAAAGTTTGTGAAAATTTATAAAGTCGTGTCATGTTTAAAGTTTTGTTATCAAAAATTTCATAGGAGTCGGTTTTGTTTATAGTCTTGTCTAGAATAATAGTCGATACTCTATTTCTTGTATTTTATTTCCCATGTCAATTATTATTAGTCTAGTTTTAATAAAATGTAATTAAATCGCAATTATTTTTTATATTGAGTCAATTGTTAAATTTATAATAAAGTGTTATAAGGTCAAGCCCAGTCGATTTGTGTTATTTCGTAGTTTTATTAAAAAGTAATATTTAATTACTTTTTATTTATTGTTTTGTATTATAAAAGTGTGTCAATATGTTAAGTGAGTCATTTTAGTAAGTCAAAAAAAAAAATTAAAAAATTAAAAAATTAAAAATAATTGCCTCACTTTTCAATAATTGGACGCATTTTCGCTTATATCGCGTCCATCATGTGGGGGTGAATTGTTCAAAGAGCCTCATATCCAAATCTAGCTGAATTAGCAGCATGATATAGGAGGTAGGAGGCAAATGGAGGTTAGAGGTCATTCGACCTCTCGTCGATCACCATAGACATTGGGCCACACAGATGATTTGGTGGCATTTGTTTTCAGTTGTGTGTTTGCTTCAGTTTGCAGTGATCTTGTTTTCAATAAGTGGAAATTTCACATTGAGGGGGGGAACATCATTCCAATGTTCCATTTCTAGTATGTCAGCTTTTTCTATGTATGTATGAGCAACAGATGTCAGCAGAATTTCCTATGTTATTCCCTACAGTGAAATGTGATGAGGGCCGATGATAGTACTTTGCATATCATGATGTGGTTGTAGGTAAACCACTTGAAAACCTTCATTTGTGGTTTGTGGTAAACCAATAGCAAAACCACCATTCTTGGTTGTTGGTAATCCATTTACAAAACCATCACTTTGTGGTTTGTGGTAAACCAATTGCAAAACCACCATTCTCGGTTTGTGGTCAACCGTTTGCAAAACCATCCCTAAGGTTTGTGATCATCCTGTGAAAATCACCAGATCATGAGCAGGTGCAAGTATAAGGCAGGTTTTCCCCATGTTCGCACTAAGGGGGGGAATGTTAGGAAATATAATTAGTTAGTGCTCCACATTTATGTTTATAAGTTTGGGTGATTATTATATTGGGTGAGTTGTTGAAACAACTCACGTATTGTATTAGTTAAGTTGTTTGTGGAGGGAGCTATTATAGGGAGAGTTGTTAGAGCAACCTCCTTGAGTATAGGAGCAACTTCTTCTATATAATTGTAATGTGTCGTATTAAATGAGATGACCTGGAATACATTGAAATATATTGAGAAGAATTATTGTTGATCTGAATAGAAAATCTTTCTAGTGTTTTCTCTGTGAAAATTGTTCACACCTTTAAGCTTTAACTACATCTACATCATGTGTTTGAGGAAGAGAAATAAATGGTACCCTCTTTATGCAATCCTAAAAGGTTATAGCCATCCTTGCACTTATCACATATGTTGATGTTGTTACTTGTTGTGAGCCTAAAGAGCTGCCCATCATACAAATTTCATCATCCATTTCATTCTCATTATCATCATCAATATCTTGCTGGTCCATTTCACATGGTGGATGAGGAAGAAAACATCTGTCACACCAATCCATATCAGAAATTTCTTGAACAACAGCAACTCTTACAGTCAGAGGGTTAAGCACCACTTTATTTTCACGTGCTTGGGGTTGTCTATTTACAGATCCAATAAGCCCTTTACCTCTATCATCTTGTCTTTGATCACCCCTAGGATGATTGCCAAATCTATCATGGTTTTGAGTTCTTTGCTGTCCTTGTGAATTTTTCCCAATTCCTTTCTCATACTCGGGGGTAATTTGTAGGAAATTTCTTTTGACCCCTGCCAAATTCTTGACAACATCTTCCAAATCAGCACCCTTGCTAGCTTGAGGCTTCTCGGGGTTTATCACTTCACATCGTCCCTCTTAAGTGGTTTACTAACAACTTTAATATTATTTTCAATTTGAAGTGCCATGGTGAAAGCTTGCCTCAATTTTGTAGGATTTTTATCTCTCAAGTAATAGGCTACCTTTTATCAAATGCATCTACATATTTAATCAAGCAAGATTCATCACAAGGCCTCAAAATTACAGGAAGCCTTCTCAATGTCTTATTAAATCTTGTATTGAAATCATGAATGGTCTCATTAGGGTTCTTCTTGATGTTCTCAAACTCAGATAGAAGGAACCTTGGATTTGCTTTGTCTCCATATTGTAATCTAAATGCATTACTCATCTCGGTCCATGAATCAATAGAGTTATCGGTAGATCTTTATACCAATCTCTTCATCTTCAACAAGTGTATGGATAAACAACTTGATATATACATCCTCAAATTCTATTTCAAAGTCTTCCATCATGTTAAGAAAGAGTTTGAGATGTTGATCTCCAGTCATGGCATTGTTACCTTGGAATTTTGGTAACCTATTTCTCACATCCTATGGGATAGCATTTGGATAACCATCCATTCCTCCAAAATTTATAGGACCAAAGGTGTTTACAACAAATGGAGGTCTAGGTTGAGCCATATTGTTTGGTGGGGGTGATCTTGGAGGTGAAACAAGCTAATGAGGAGTAGTAGTGGGTCTGATTGGAATGGATGACTGATCTCTAAAATGATAACCCCCCAAAGGCTCTCTCTCTTGATAAACTTTAGCAAACTTAGAAACCACAGGAGCAGATTTAGGAGCAAGTTTTTTAAATACACAAGAAGGTCCCTCACTTGATGGAGAATGAAAATCAGCAAGAAGATTTCCTGAATCAAATCTACTTGAAGAGGAATTATAATCTTCAATGATAGGTTGCTCTCCTTCAAATTCAACTATGGGGATTCCTTTCCTTGCAACCAAATCACCAACCACTTTCCACACTCTTCTTCCTTCTAGTTTTGAGCTTCTTGATTCGGTGAGAAACTTCTTAGAAGAGTCCTTGATGAAGAGGGATCTCCTTCCCTCCAATTTGACATATTTAAACAAGTTTCAAATGATAAAAATGTGTTAGACAACTGGTATTTCAAGATCCCAACATCATGGAGTCGCCACCAAGGATTTTCACCTTAGTTGTGGAAGAAAGCACTAAAAATATTCTGTCAAATGCATGTTATACTGAAAACTTGCAATGATTTACAAATCAGATTTTCTTATTTTTAATTCAACCAAAAACAGTGCATCCAAATCATATAAACGGTTGGTAGATGAGGAGAGTAGACTGAGTTTGAAGTCTTTCTTACCCAAAACATCCAGATCTGAAGTATGAAATGATATCTCAAGAATGTAACAGCTCAAATACTTGATCACACAAATGCTCAAACCTTTCAAGTACTTCAAAACCACCAAGAAATTGCAAGAAGTCCCCGGAAATGGTGCCACTTGGGTGTTGGTATCCAGATTTAATCTCCTTCACAACTTGAACAACATCATAAACTTGCACAAGACACTCAAGGATAGATAGATGGTTTGTATGTCATTTGTAGTAGTTGGGGAAGCACACCTATCTACTTGTTTACATTCAAGAATTGAGGGAGTGGATAGCACCTTCAAGAGGGTTTTGATCTAACCCTCACTATTTTAGGTTGTGCCTATCAACCAAGGCAAGAGAACCTATATTGCAGCCCTATATGGTAAGGAGATGGAGATGTCCTTGTGTTTTGCATATAATATGGAGGAGGTTTGTGAAAACATGATCAAATATCCATTATCCAAACTCAAAGGAGTTGTCACTACTAAATGATGGAAATGTTTTTTAAAAACAAAGCTAGAGCTGCTAAAGACATGATAGAACCCTGATCAACTTTGTGCATTTTTTTGAAAGGATTGAATTCTTTTGTGGACACACAATGCATATATAGGGGTATTGTAGGTAGGATGAGTTAGTTTAAAATGAAATTTTGATGAGAGACATTGGGACAAGAGTAGTTAGGAGTCATCACCTTCTTTGGGAAACCTTGTAAAATAATTACAACACCTAAACAACAGAGATATTTCAATGAATTTGAAGTGCTCTTTCAACTAGGATGTGTGCACATATGGATGCCCAAATCTACACTATTCCATACAAACTTTGATAACCTGCCACAAAGGCTTGAATCAAAATATCAATAAAGCATTCATAACCCCTTGTTAGATCATGACCTAAGGTACACGCAAAGGTTTACAAACACCCTCAATTTACAAGGAAGGTAAGATGAATTTAAGTATGTTTATCTCCACTCAAATGAATGCTCTTCTGAATGGAAGATTGTAGATGCATTCAAACCCTCTATAAGAAATGAGACCATGCATGACTAATAAAGATCCCAAACACAAGATTGCAACATGAGCATGAAACACAAATTGAAAACATACTGAAATACAAGTGTATGCAAGCTTTGCCAAGAGATAAAACCAGTTAATCCAAGAATTTGATCAAATATATCAGCAAGGGAATGTTATTTAGAAAATCTCAAAGCTTGTTGATGGCTTTACAACTGAAACCAACTCAACATGATGAACATTTGATGCAAACTGGAATAAAAAATGGCTCTCAGGAAAGTTTTCTCCAAAAGGAAATGGACTTCTTCCAATTTTCCCTATGAAAATTCTTCTCTCCCTCCAAAATTCTCAATGAGACTTACAAAATGTTTCCAAACTACATGATATACCCTATGCCAACTTAGATCCTTCCATCCAAGAAAAGAATATGCCAAAGGGATCAAATTTGTTATAAAACCCTATCCATTTGATGAAAAATTATATAAAATTGTGAAACCACTCGACCAAATGCCAGAGATGAACAAATACTTTAAAATATTACATGAACTTGGATCCTTATCCATCCTAGGGTCACGTTTTTGGCATTCCACCATGCCAACATGCATTTGCAATCATTTTTCACCTTTTTCCCTCACCATTTTTAACTCTACAACTTTTTACTTTCACCTTTCACATTTTTTCACGGGTCGAGGGAAAAATTTCATCAAAAAACATCATAAGGCACCAAATCAGCTCAAAAGAATGGTGCCATTGTGTTCATAAAGGCTGAAGGGATGTAGATTCATATAAAGTTTCATGTGATTTGGTGCAAAACTGATGATTCCACACTTCTTGGAGCATCCATGGCGCCCAAAAATGAAAATGCACAACAACCATTGATTAAAATCAACTTTAAAATTCCACCCTCCACGTGTCTTGATGAGATTCATCATGCAGACCAAGAAATATCTTCTTTGACTTCTAGATAAAGTGGACACATGTCCAAATACCATTGGACCGAGCCTCCAACCTTAAAAAATGTGTTTTGAACCTTTTCTGACCTTGGGAAAATTTTGAAAATTTTCCCGTGAGCCCCTGGATGCGCCATGTGTCCTCTGTGGACCCTGTTGAAAACCACGGGCCAAAATGAAAATTTTCCCCTTTTTAAGAAAAGGAAAATTTTCTCAAAAATTTTGCCCCCGAATGCCTGTTATTTCTCGCCACATGTCACTCTCCCATTTCATGTGGAGTGACTCACCAAATTTACCTTCATTCCTCCGTGAGCACAAAATCCTCTATGGGCCCATGCTCTCCTTTTTACCTTTCAAAATGTTCCACGTGTCTCTGTCCGATTTGATGCGGAGATGACCCCCCAAATTTTTCCGTGGGTTTATTTTTCACCTTGAGATTTTTTGCTAAAATTTTGTAAAATTTTCAACTTCCTCTCCGTGCTCCAAACCTCCACCAAATTTAGGACACGTGTCCTATTTTCATTGGATGTGGGCCTATTCTTCATTTTTTACCTTTTACACCAAGGGTAAAGATTCCCAAAAGTTTTCTTCAGCCCCCATTCCTGTTTCTCCTCCTGGACACGTGTCGCCTTCCTACTCGTTGCAGCCTTTGGGCCAAATTGTAACTTTAACATTTTGAAGTTAAAAGACTTCAAAATTTTCACAAATTCCACCCATCCATGCTAACTTTCTTGGACACGTGTCCACTTCGTATTGGGTGCGGGCCTCCAAGTCAGAATTTTCCTTTGGCATTTTGAGCAAAAATTTGAAACATTTTCAACTCCACCACCACCCGCTTGATCCTCCCATGCCACGTGTCACCTTCCCATTGGGCATGGGCATGCGGGCCAAATTTTTCCCCTGACACCCTGAGCCAAAAGACATCAAAATTTTCCCAAGTCCTTCGCCATCCACCTGACCCTCCTGTGCCACGTGTCATCATGCCATTCACTGCTAGGCCTTCGGGAAAAAATTTGATTTTGAGAAACTTTCCAAAATGGAAGAAAATTTCCTAAGTGTGGCCCACCACCCATTGATCCATCAACCAATCAAATCATGCCACATAGGCACATCACTGTAGCACTGCAGTGGGGCTGTGGACAAAAATTTTCCCTCACCAAATTTTTTTAAAATGACAAGTTATAAACTTTTCCCGCACATCCTCGGCCAATAGAAACCTGCCACGTTAGCATAAACGTTGCAATGATAAATTTGACGGGTAGAACATGCCCGTATGCCCATCAAAATGCAAAAAATGCAGGGGATGCTTCTGAAATCAAATTTTTTTCACAAGGTAGATTTTTCACTTTGAATCAATTGAATCACGTTTTCACAATAATTTAGGCCTAGGGATTAGGATTTCAGCAACAAATGACTCGGATTCCCTCCATTTCAAGTTTTTACACGATTTGGACAAGGGAACAAATGACACAAAACTGTCATGCAAATGAAAAATTAGGGCACATTAAAGGGGAAACCTAGATTTTTCTTCAAACTGGGGTAGAATAACAACATTATGAGCATATCAAAGGCATTGACTAGGTAGAATGAGTTAAAAACCACCATCCCGAGCCAAAAATATGCTTTGGAGCAAAAATGGAGCATGGAAAATAAGAGAAAAGTGTGTAAACCTAGAAATTGCACCAACACCATCCAAATTTTCAATGACTCATTTGTCAATAGCTCTTTATTTATCATATACTCAAGCAATCAAGGTCAAAACTTCCATCATCCTAATCTAAAAGTTGTTGTTCCTTTTAGCATATTTTATCTCTATCCATAGTTTCATGCTAGGAGGAATCCTCTCTACTGAGATGTCAAAAGTCTCACCTTCCCTTAGTGATCTTTACCAAACCTATCCTCTCGATCTAATCAAAATGTCACTACTCTGGAATGGAGTAAATGTGGAATGTTTTCCCCTAACTAGATCGGTCCATATAGTATGGATCAACCTCTTATTTCCTTGCACTTACATCCTTTTCTACTATTAACACAATGACCATTCATGACAATAGTCACATCAAATATTTTATCCTATCATCAACCAGTCATCTTATCATTGTAATGATTTGAAAGAATCTAGTTTTTGTCACTATTCTCATAAACCTTAAATATGAGCACCATGGCTCTATTCGATGGATTCATTTTTCACATGGATAAGTTTATCCTTAGTAGGAACCACACAATCATTACATCCATCCACCTTTTCTACCGACCAAAGACATATATTGGTGCACACATGTGTAGTTCATGTACACATATTTTCCCCTCCTCGAAATGGTCTATTAGGTTTTTCCTAAACTCAAAATAAAGTCAAAAATATTCATGGATGCATATTATAAAAATAATAGACCGATCCCTCAAAGGATAACTATTCAAAATCAAAATCATATTATTAGAAATAAAATTAGAATGATCCCTCAAAGGACAACTACTCATTTGAAATATGGACTCGATCCTTTGATGGATGGTTATCTATAAAAATAAAAAATAAAAGTAAAAGTCAAAATTGTAGACCACTTCCTCAAAGGATGGTTACTCATGTAAAAATTCTTCCCGTATCAAAAAATTTAGATATCAAAGGCATCCTAGGAAATATTCCTACATTAATCATCTTTCCCATCAAATCAATCTTCCCACATCGATTAGTTTGTGTCAAAAATATGTATAGCTAGGGCTTTTCTCTATGAAACTATTGAAATGGAGAACCATATTTTCCCACACAACCTACACATGTTAGGAACCTTCTCATGTTCTACAAAGGTATACATTTCACTTCCATTTATATCCAAGATCTACGTGTGACTACCCATTTTTAGTCATCTGTTAACATTTATTGTAAAGGCCAAAACTGCAAGTGTGTTCACTCTATTGTTTCCCATCACATATGTATCAAATCTAGTAAAAAGAAATAAATCCACGTTTTATTCTTAACCATGGTTTTGAAAAACATTAATTTACTTTAAAATCAATATCTAAAACATAAATTTAACAATTGTCAACATTTCCACATCAACATCTATGAATATTTTTATCATCATATCAACACAATCCTCAGCATTACATCGTTGTTTCTAAAACATCACATTTAATCAATAAAATCGAAATTTATCAAAAGAATGCCTCCTTGAAATCCCACCCTTGTGGAAACATCAAATTTTGTTCCTTTGATGTCATTAAATTGTCATGGCATCCCTCATTGTCATATAATTCACATATATAAGACAAAAACCCTTTGGTTCCCCAATCACTTGATTTCCTGGCCTTATAAGCCCACCTTTGTGGTAAAATATTTTTGGTCCCTTGACCTAGTCAAACCGTCATATTTTTCACCATTAACTCATATGTCTATAGGAAACAAACTCTTTGGTTCCCCTATCACTTGAGTTCTCATTTTCGTAAGCCCATCTTTGTGGAAACATCAATTTTCAGTCCCTTGACCTCATCAAACCATCATCTTTTACGTTGTTAAGTCATATGTCTATAGGACACAAACCCTTTGGTTCCCCTATCACTTGAATTCTCAGTTTTGTAATCCCACATTTATGATAACATCAATTTTTATTCCTTTGACCTTGTCAAAACATCCTTTTTATTTTCCCTTTCCATCGTTAAGTCATACATCTATAGGACACAAACCATTTGGTTCCCCTATCACTTGATTTTATGATGGCACCCATCTTATTTCTATACCTCATCTTGGGGCATCATCTCTCATCTTCCCATCCTTGCATCTTTCATCCATATACTTCTTTCAAACTCATGATCAATTTACTTTTAGGTCATCGATACCTAGTTTGAGGGGGAACACCTCATTATATAATTTTGTATCATTCATCTATCACATCTTTTTTTGTCTCATGGCTTGTCTCAAAACCACTCAGAGAAAAGGGGAAAATGTAGACACCTAAAATTAGCACCTTTAATCCCCATGTTTGCATCTGCTAGTACCCTTCATTATCACATCACTATCATATTATACATTAAATCCATTGTCACATCATTGTCATTTTATACATTAAATCCTTATCCTAAGTCTTATTTCCTCCCCATTATATTTACTCCCGTATATTTCATTCTACATATGTAAAATCATGTTTTACCCTCTTAAAACTACCCAAAACAAAATAAAACTACATTCTAACCAAAATCAAATAAAAAAAAATCAACACCCTCTCAACCATTTAACAAACTTCCTAACCCATATAACCATTTCCCAATGTATATGCTTCAATAAAACAAAAAAAATCTTCATTTGGGAGGTGGTTGTAACCTTTTTCCATAATCGCCGGTGATTCCCATAATCATCAGTGATTCCCATAATCGTCAGCGATTCCCATAATCATTGGCGATTCCCAGAATTACTGGTGATTATACTTGGTTGTTAGCAACTCTATATAAATGATCTCTAACCCTCTATTTTAGGTTAGCTTACAGGTATACGTGACCTTAGGACATCATATTGCATTTTCCTTGTGTCGTAGACCTGCCGCAGAGCCATATGTCATCCCAATAACATTCAAGGAACTAAGGATCTTTTCTTCAACCTATGAATGTCATTCATATGTCTAGGAATCAAATCAGTGGTCTTCTTTCATCAGCAATATTCCTCTCTCGTAATATTATATTTTTATCTCCATTCATAAATTTATACAAGAATAACCAAAATCAAATAAAAACAAAATCAACACCCTCTCAACCATTTAACAAACTTCCTAACCCATATAACCATTTTCCAACATATATCCTTCAATAAAACAAACAAAATCTTTATTTGGGAGGCGGTTGCAACCTTTTTCCATAATCGCCGGTGATTCCCATAATCATCAGTGATTCCATAATTGTCGGCCGATTCCCATAATCATTGGTGATTCCTAGAATTAGTGGTGATTATACCTGGTTCATAGCAATTCTATATAAATGAGCTCTAACCCTCTGTTTGAGGTTAGCTTACAGGTATCGTGACCTTAGGACATCATATTACATTTTCCTTGTATCGTAGACCTGTCGCAGAGCCATATGTCATCCCAATAACATTCAAGGAACTAAGGATCTGTTCTTCAACCTATGAATGTCATTCATATGTCTAGGAATCAAATTAGTGGTCTTCTTTCATCAGCAATCTTCCTCTCTCAAGTAATATTATCTTTTATCTCTATTCATAAATTTATACAAGAAAGTATTATACATCATATCAAATCTTAAATCAACCTTTTTAGCATTTATTTTGAGTCCCATAATTGTTCATTATGAACCTATAAATTTTTACATCAATTACTAAAAATTGCCAAAATCACATATGATTGCCCCAATCATAAGCAATTCCTATCAAAAAGGTGTTTTTACCCCTAATATTTCTTTTAAGACATCCAAATCACATAATCTATTACCACAAGTCCCTTCAAGTGTCTTTCTAAATCATATCAATCTCCTTTGAGCCATCATTATCACTCTATCAGTTATCTAAATCAAATTTATCATCTTTCTCACCTTTGTGAGTGCACAACTATCCACATCCTTGCCCCTTTGATCCATTTGGTGATTCCAAGACTCATTTTAGATCAATTATAACCATCAAACCATCATATATCTATGAAAAACATCAGTCCCTTTTCCTTTACAATGTTAGTTATATTGTTTGTTTATCATTTATCTTATCATTATTAGATTGATTTCTTAAATGTGGATTAACATCCTTGCAAGGAAGTTCATTGACTTCTAGGGACTGCCCTTTGTCAGGAAATCTACCATATATTTATCTAATCCCATATTTTTTGAGTGTCTACTATCTGCAAGTTATTTTTTAGTAAAATAAGGAGATTTCATGCATCATCTACAACATTCATCATCTATGGGTATCATTAAACCATGCATCTTTTGAGGTTAGTTTTGTTTTAATTATTTTACTTTTTTAATTCAAGTAGCAAAGTAAAAACATGTCTTAAAAGAGATCTGTGTACTGTTTATTTTTTTGGGTGATATGACACCACTATCTGAAGAAGTTTAGGGAAAATTATGATGTTCCTCCAACCTATAACTACTCCCCAGAATGCTAAGGATAATCTACCCTATAAAAGTTGTTGTGTATGGGGTTCGTAGACTGGACTCAACTTACTTGTTATACTGAACTATAGACTAAACTGTATTAGTACCATGTGTAAACCCCAAAGAATACCCTCCCCTTTGGGGGCATGTTGGACATCGTGGATAGGATAATGTATCCCTAAAAGAGGACCAATTGTGTAACTAAAATTTTTCCCTACATGGGGAAGGGAATGTGTTTGGTAAAGACACGGGAACACACAAACAAGTGGCTAGAAAATAAGTGTTAGTAAAAACAAACATGCATGTAGAAGACAATTGTAAGCTAGAAATACAATGTGTAAGCTAGAATGTAAGTAAACACGTAAGAATCCAATCATAGACCATGAAAATCTAGTTGCAAACATGGGATACCAATCATAGTGTTGTAAGACAATCAAGTCCATAGTGAATGCATACAAACAAAAAAGTGTTCACACTAAACAAAAGGGAAAACACCACATACAATAGCAAACAATAGTAGACAATGTAACAAACAATTATGGAAGAAATTATCCTCGCATATCAAATTTTTCTCATGAAGAACTTGTTAACTTGTTAGAAAAATAGAAAGTATGTCAAAGAATGTATAACTTGATAATAGAAAGTGCTAAGTACAAAGAAAAAAAAAATAGCAACTATGGTGTAAAAATATGGATTCCCCTAGTAAGTAGTGTGTCAAGCATTAGTGTTACATGTAGAAGCTTTGTATCAATGATCACAACTAGAAAAGCATGTGAATGTGCATGTGTGTATGGAAATGATGATTGTAGACACTAAAATTAGGTCACACTCCCCTTAGGTCCTCGACAAACAAACACACTTCATCACATTCACCTAGCCATGGCCCCCTTTACCCCACTAATATTAATTTAATCAATTTAATTAAATTAATTAATTATCCTCACTATATCTATTATTTAAATATCTTATTTTAAATAATATCCACACATACTGATTCACTTAGACACCTCACCAAGCCAACTCAACCTAAGACCTATTTCTTAGCAAGTTGCCATAACTAACTAAGACTTACCCAAACCCTAAAAATCAATGCCTACATTACCTCTAACCACATTCCCGCATGCTCATAAGAAGATCCCATTCTAATCCATGGGTTAATGACACGAGATCCAAGGAAATCAAGAGGATATCCCTAGTTTAGTAAACCTAAGAAATCAAACATTGATAGATGTTGGTTACCCCTAATCGTCACCGGTTACCCCTAACCATCAACGATTAAGTCGGAACCACCATCGGTTACCCTTTTAACCCCAAAACAACCTTATTCTCAAGGTTGGAAGTTAGAGGTTGGAAGTTGGAAGAAAGAAGTAGAAGTTTTGTGAGAAAAAATAGATCTCATAGAGATAACACATCTTAGAGAGTGAATTCCAGTGAGAATCCACATCCAAGGAAGGAGATCAAGCATCTTTTCCTACATAGCCATCCCAGCCATGATCTGATCTAACCAAGCAAAGAGGAATGTACATGCAGCCCATGCAAAAGAATTCCTTTAGTTGGTGATCACTTGCAGCCTTCAAACCCCTCATCAAGCACCTCCATCCCTCACTCATAGGCATTCAGGACCAAAATCCAAGTAATTATAACATCATACTTTTCTAGTTTATTTCATTTCATCATCATTTTATCATCTATTGACCTTCTCTAACATTTCTACCTCCATATACCTATTAAAACCTCACCAAAGCCTACCCCAGTCACCCAATACCTCATCCCAACCAACCAAAGTCCTTTGTGCAATCACAAAGGAGACCCAAAGCTTATTTTGTGGCATTTCCAGATTTCCACAGTAACTGGCACCGGTTACACTAACCGCCATCGGTTACCCTTAACCGACATCGGTCTTTATATTTACCCCCATACAACCAGTAGCAGAGACCACCCACTAAATTTCATCTCACCTCATCCACTTGTGATCTTCTTGAAACCTCTCACAAACCTACAAAACCTAGAACCAATCATTTGACCTTTAGATTTTATTCTAGCTTAACTTGTTAGATTAGATCTATTTCTTATTATGTTTTAAGTGAGATACATAAATCATTACAAATTAAAATAGGATTTACTTTGTTTACATCATTAAAATTGTTTAAAATAATGGACTAACAACCATCTAGGAAGTATCACACTTCTCGGATCTAGCATATGCTAGGCAGTTCACTACCCATATTGTTTAATTCCTTTTAGTGGTCTTTTTTTCATTACAGGTAGTTCTTTCTAGCCAAAAGGAAGCTCTCACGATCAGGTGTGGATTTGGAAGTCATATGCGTGTAACAGCCCATCAACCAGCATTTCTACAGGTATTCCTCCTATGCCCATTACCCTATCTATTTCATCAACACTTCAAAGAAATGATCTAAGAATTAGGTGAAACATTTTGGCATGCCTGGTGGGACCCATCCGATGTTCCTTGAATTTCATTCATTCCTAGGAAAAATTGTGTGTTTGTTTCCCTTCTGAAAATCATACACACTAATTTTCTTCCTTGGTAACCCACCTCTTCTTTCTATTTTCTCTAAAGGAAACTGTTCTTTTGGTGTAATTAAAAAGAACCATTTCTTCATGTTTTCTAACATTACAGTGAAAGAGCATCCCTCTTCCTCTTCATCTTATTATGTCATACAATTTCACATCTCGATTTGGGCTTTAAAATAAGTGCATTCCATTTCAATTTATTGCATTAGCTCACATTAATTAAAGGGCAACCTATACGTTGGAAGTCATGCCCGGTGATGGTTGACAACCAAATCATAGAAATCCACCTCTTTCCTTTTCTCTTTCTCTCGAGTCTTACCAAACCTCACAAAATTTCAAAATACATACATTCTTAAACAACATCCTACCTGGAAAAATCTATAGGTAATCACACAATCATGGTACAGTGGGCACCTAGCTCATCTTTGCTCTGTCGAGTCATACTTGAGTGAAGCTCGCTTCACGATAACATACGAAACCTCACCTTTTAGATCTCCTTCTTTGTAGGAAGCCATCCTCACAAAAAAATCTATTTCACAATTCATGTGTCAGTTCCTAAATAGCATAAGTTAAACAAACATAATAGAAAAAGCACTCCTAGGATCACATTTTTCTTAGTGTTTCTACTTGGCTTGCATTTTGAGGTGATAGATCACATTCTTCACTTTTTATTCATCCTTACATGCTCCTCATCACAGTTGGTGTATTCCAGATTCACCTAAGTGTGCCTAGGACATATCACCATCATTCTCAGAATTTTGGGTCTGATTCCACACCATATTTTAATTCATAACCACTTTTCTTTCATCATTGTTTCAATTTCACAATAACCATCATCGGTTACCTTTGACCACCATCGATTATACCAAACCAATGTTGGTTTCAGGTCCTTTTTCTAACCTACTCAAAAGGACATTTTATTCATTGTATTCCACTTTTCACAGTTCCTGTCACTAACATCATACCCATTGATGTTGTAAACATCATCCTATTTGGCATACTTGTCAGATTTCACCTTATGCCTTGTTTTTCACTCTTGTCCATTTTTTCTATAAGTGACCTAAAGCAATGGTTACCCTAAACCGGCGTCGGTTTTCCTAATCAACATTGGTTAGCCTATTTCACATTCCAGCCACCATTTGGTACCTAATCCACTTTTTGCTACTAAATTCACATATTCCTACTATTCTCTGTGTCATTTACAGAGAAGAAACCCTACCTGATCAGTACTGGTTCACATGGTGTTGACCCAAAAATAAGCAAGCGCACTCATATTTCATGCTAGTTGTCAACCACTCCCACCTAGTCCTTCACTAGCTTTCATTTTATCACCATCCATGGTGCCCATCCAGCCTATTAATATTGCTACCAAGAGATGAGGATTTTACACGACTCCTTGACCAAAACCCTGCCAACTTGTAGTTTTACCTTTCCACCTCATCCACTCGAGATGCCTCATGTCAGTTGATATATGACATGCCCATATCTATCCCCCCGACTCTCGCTCCCACTCCTGCATCAACCCCATCTGGCTCCGTGTTGCCCACATCTACTTTACCCCTAGTCATTTCATAGCTAGGTCCTATACCCACTATAACTGCTGCGTCTGCTACCTCCATGGCACCCACTACATCCACCATACCCGCGACAACTACCCCAAACACAACCTCATCCACCCCTAATGTCTCACACATACCCGTAGGTACATTACCACCTCGAGTGTCGGTGACCCCTACCCCATTTCATAACATGATCCTTTCCATTACATAATCATTATCCCCTATTGCCACTAGGGTTACCATAACCCTTCCACCCCCATATACATACTACCAACAACCTCTCATTTCATCCATTATACACACCGGATACGTACCCCTATTTCACTACCTTCTTCTCAATCAACCTACATGGCAGCCCCATACACTGGAGTGCCACCCTTGTTATATGCCCAAAACCAACCCTCTCACACTACAGGAGGCACCCAATCATCGCAACCCACTAACGACCTAATTAAATTGATGTTGGACAAGATGCAGACATTGGAGGCATCGGTTTCTAGCTCCTGTAACACTCTCACCTACGATGAGATTTGCAATGAGCCCATTCACCCATCCATTCCTATCCACTCATACCCCGTGCATTGGGAAATGCCTAAATTCAATCATTTCAATAGCAAAGAAGACCTACAACAGCATTTGCGGTCATTTAAACATGGGTGTTATCTAATCACTCATGATGATGCCTTGCTCTTGAGAACCTTTCCCATGTCCCTCACTAGACCTACATTAGATTGGTATAGTGGGTTACCTAGACACTCTATATTCTCATTCAATCAGGTAGCCCAAGCCTTCTTGGATCATTTCTCTATCAATATCATCAAGAAGGTTACCATGATCAATCTATACTCCATGTGTTTGTATGAGGATGAAACTATCATAGATTTTGTCACTCACGCTAAAGCATAGCTTGATCAACTAACTTACCTTCCAACTGCCACAAACTAAACTCATCAAGCTCTTCACACAAGCTTGTGCTAGACATATCTCACTAACCTTGTAGATCCAAACCTTCTAAACATTTGATGAAGCATTCACTATGGCACGAAAGTTAGAGATTCGGGCCATCGAAGAGAAGAAAATCCAATTACACAATAAGAATTTAGCATTCAAGTTGAATGATACCTCTTTTTCTTCCAAACCACAAACCAATTATTCAAAATATAAGGGCACCTCTAATGTAGTGGTACTCAAGGCAAGCCCAGCACATCCATCAAATCAGGCTACCCCTTCATCTAATATCTCACCCATCCATACATTTACAATTTAGATGAAAGCAGCAGAAATATACCCCAATTGGGAACCTTACTCTTTTGTCTTAGAAAATCTTATCAAATGTGGGGCCATCACTCTTCCACCCATAAAACCACACACATGTTTTGACCATGCTTTCCCCATGCCTGCATTGGTATAAAGAACATGATTTCTATAATTTTCATCGAGTAAAGGGTCATAGTGATGGCAACTACATCACTTTCAAAAATATTTTCCAATAAATGCTCAAGAAAGGTGAGTTAACCATGGATAATCCTAATGTACCGCCAACCAAAACTACACATCTTCAAGAAACCATTTCAAACCACGCCCTTCATCTCGAATCAAACCGGTGAGACCTCAACTCATGATATCCATACCCACAAGGTTCACGCTATCTTTAATGACATACCTGTTACCTCCCAAGTACCCCATATTCCTTCCATAGAGGAAATACTAGCCTGGAATCCTCCTTTCACATCAGAACCAACCTCCCCTATTCCTTCACCCACAAAGGAACATCTTTCATCTCCTTCATCACCTATAGAGGAGTCTTCCACTAACATCAAGACCATCTCATCCCTAACTTCTCCACTTAGAAAACCTTTACCCACAGTACCTCCTCCACCCATAGAGGAGCACCCATTACCTCCTCCACCCACAAGAGGAGCACCCATTACCTCCTCCACCCACAGAGGAGCACCTATCTATTCCTCCACTTATAGAGGAGCTCCCATCATCTCCTCCACCCATCATAGACCTAGTTGAGATACCTTTTCCTCTTGGTGAGCATTCTCCATCAGCTACCCAAAATCCTATAGACCTACTTTTAGCTTTCTTACCCACAGAAGCTAAAGCTAGCCAATTTTCCATCTCTAAGACACATTTTACGGGAATTTCCATTAGTTCATCACCAACTCCACCCACATACATGTCATTCTCATGTTTTTCCATTCACTTAGATTATGTGGATAGGGCTCTATTATGGGGGCACCTATTACTTCCTGTCTCAACATAGATGTAGAGATCCCTTGCTGATACCTCCACTATCTACCCAAAAATATTTCGACCAATAGAACCAAACAACCACCTCTATCACAACCCCTTCCACGACACCTATTATAGCTCAAACCACACCCTTACCCATAACCCGACCTACATCTAAACCCAAATCCACACATACAACATCTTCCTCAACTAAACCTATTACCACTTTAGGGGTCACCCCAACCACCAGCCTTAATCATCCACCTATTAAAATGGATTTAGCTACATCCTCCAAATTCAACACCACACCTACTCCGACACCCAAACATAAGCACTAAACCCATAAAACTCATACCTTAGCCGCACCAATCACACCTGCACTTGTCCCATCTTTCTTAGGACCTCAGCTTCCCAACATGGTCAAACAACCTCCACCCACCAATAAACCAAAAACACAATAGTCCATTCCTTCCTCACAAACCTCTAACCTACCCAGACACCCAACCCAAATTACACCTACACCTGCAAAGCATTGCTACCACCCATACCTCCAATACCCTCAACTATTGCTTCACTACCCACTACATTCGCAGTCATTATCTCTCACACCCCAAGTACACGACCCGCATCATCTACATTCACAAAACCCCGTTATCCCCATGGGAACTCACCCTCTTCCTCCATCTACTTTTCTTTCTAGACCTCATACACCCACATCACCTTTACGCAAGAAGGTACAACCCAAAAACAAAACTCCACTACCCTACAATAAGGTAGTCAAAACAACCACACACCCTCTTACCCATTCACCTACTATACCCCTATCTAAATAAACATGACCAATACCTAAAACTACACTATCACTAAAACCTCTTCCTAAAGCCATTCCTCAACAATCAACCACACCTACACCCAAACCCACATTCACTTCTCATTACGATCCAATAGTAGGGTCCTATGCCAAAATTTTAACCAACCTCCTTGAGACTTTTGTCATCACATTATCACCACTCAGACCTTATGACCCCATCAAACCCAAACCAAAAGGGTTTGATGATACTAAAATTTACGCATATCATCATGTGTCAGGGCATAATGTGGAAAATGCAAGCATTGAAAACCATCCTTATCCAATTGTGTCCACCATAAACAAACTTTGATGACAATGACCTTCTCGATGAGGATCCTGCTTCACCGACACCCATTCCCAAACCGACCACTCAACAACCACAACCTCCACCCTCATAGATCCTAGAGCCACACCCAAGATTTTAAATTAACATGGTTCACATAGAGAACTTGCCACACACCTCCCAAATTTCATTGCACCCAACTGACCTCACAAGGTTTTTCTCCTCCGGTAGGTTTTTACCCATCGTGTCATTATATCACTCATCCTACACCGTCTCCATTTGCCAATTTCCCTCAAATCTGCATGATACACATCACTACACATGCGCGTAGAAGGGTAAAGAAAAGGCAACTGACCCACCAACCAATCCTATACCCAACATACCATTTGCACCCATACCTAAAATCACTATCCACGGCCCCATGTACCCCATTTCTAATGGTGTCACACATCGCACCATGCTCAAACAATTACACCAATCTCCCCTCAAAATGTCCCTATATGACCTCATCCAAAGCTCATAATCCCATCATCAAGCTCTCATGGAGGTTCTTCAATCTATTGAGGTTTTACCTAATGACCCTATACCCGTAGCCTCCATTATCACACCCCATCATGTAGCCTCTCTCACCAAATTACCATCTTCATCTTCACCCCACCTCATTCACCAAGTGGCCTCCCTTAGCTTCTTAGAGGAAGAGATCGTGCCACATAAAAATGATGACCCAGACTCATCCCTCTTCATCTCTACCCACATCGATGACATATGGGTATGCCGTGTGATGATTAATGGGGGCCCAAGCATTAACATCATTTCATCCCATGCATTCACTCAAATGCGCATACCCGAAAATTACATACATAAACACCTGATCATGTTGCATTCATTCAATGATGCTATCACCTCTACATTAGGCACTATCATCTCCATGTTTGTGTGGGTCCCCACACTATTCCATAATTGTTTTACATTTGGGAGGGGGAATTCCAATATAACCTATTGCTTGGCAAACCTTGGATTCATGTCATGGGTTGCATTCCTTCAAATTTACATCATTGTGTAAATTTTGAACATGAAGGACACACTTATACCATTCCAACTGATGCATCACCTTTCAAAACATGCAACACGCTTTATCGACCTAATGATGTGCTCATACCTATCAATTCGTCTACCTCCGCAACCACTACCGCTTACCTACACCTCAATCTACCAAGATAACCACTTCTTCTACCACACATACCTCCTCCATTCCTACTACTACCATAACCTCCATGGTTGACCCATCAGCTTCCCAATCTATTAACTCCACCTCTATATCGACCTCCAACAAATTATCCATATCAGCTACCTACATATCCACCACCGATACCTTGGAAGGTATTTTTCAATTCCTCACTCTGGGGAGTACCGCCTATATAGTGTCAACACATTTCTTACTCCACAAGAGTATGGAATTCTTCACCAACACCATCGCTATGATCATCGTATAGGAGAACACCTCCTTTATGGTCCTTCTTATCTTCGTACTAGTCTCACTTATGGGGGACTTAATACTACCACTTACACACCCGAACCACCATCACAAACCCACCCATTTTCCACTAACTTCCAATCACTTACCAATCACCATTTCACCCACACCTTCTTTCACTAATGTGCATGGAAGGGTTTTGGTTTTGACTTTTACGAGTAGGGCCACCATACCATTATTCCATGTACCACCCATAAACATAACAACCATAGTGGTATCGGCTTTCCTGAACCACCTACCAAATAGGCCCACATTGAACTCATTAAGGATACTAGCTCTTCTCCACCTTCTTCACCCACTCCACCTTCATCACCATCCTCACCGATGGATTTGATGGATCCTGAATCTATCCTTCCTAAAAAATTCATAAACACCATTTCCTAGGGGGCATCCGACTTATCAATGTGATGGCGAGGCTCCTTCCACTCTTCCCTTCTTGTATCCTCAAATGATCGATGATGACACACCTATAATTAATGTCATTCAATGTCAGGATGATGAATCCATACTCACCTACCTTGGTGCAAAAGACTCATATATTCATTGGTCATTACCCTCTGAGATGAAAACCATGTTGAATGAATCAACTATCGAGATCAACATTCATACTCAGGATGACCTACACATCCTAAAGATTAGACAATATTTAGATGCTAGCTGAACAGGAAGCCATCACTTCTTTTCTCAGAGATCATAACCATGCTTTCACTTGGTCTTACACAGACATGCCCAATATTGACCCCACCATAGTGGTCCATAATATTGTAACCATTTCCATGCCAAACCCATCAAACAAAATATGAGGAAAATGCACCCTCACATTACTCTTCTCGTCAAAGAAGAACTTCAGTGCCTTCTTTCCATTTCCTTCATCATGCCCATTGATTATCCTCATTGTATTTCTAACATTGTCCTTGTCACTAAAGTGATAGGGGGACTCTGCATTTTCATAGAATTCCGTGACATCAACCTAGCTTGCTTGAAGGATGACTTTCCTTACCTAGTATTGATCAAGTGGTTGACCTCACCACTGGTCACGAGATGCTATCACTCATGGATGGCTTCTCAATTTATAATTTTTTTCTTCCCCGGAAGATCAACACAATACCTCATTCATCACCCCTTAGGGGACCTTCTGCTATCGAGTCATGCCTTTTGGCCTTAAAAACATTGGTGCCACATATCAGCAGGCTATGACTTACATCTTCCATGATATCATGCATCACATATTAGATGATTACGTGGATGATCTCTTTGCCAAATCTAAACGTCACTCTGAGCACCTTGCCATCCTTAAAACCATCTTTGACTGCCTCATTAAATATTGTGTCCACCTTCAGCCTAAGAATTTTGTCTTTGCAGTTATCTCAGGAAAGTTCCTGGGATTTAAAATTTCCTCGTGGTGGTATAGAAGTTGACCCTACTAAATTAAAGGCCATTCTAGAAATCCCTCCACCCACTAACCTTTGACAACTCCATAGTTTGCAAGGTAAGTTGCAGTCCATTTTCCATTTCATTTCACAATTATCCGATCGGTGTTAACCATTTCATCATCTACTCAAGAAGGATGTCTCCTTTAAATGGGATGATGATTGTCACAAATATTTTAAGGCCTTAAAACAATATCTTCTCCAACCACCCGTACTCATTCCACCTAAAGACGATCAACCTTTTCACCTATACATATCCACTATTGATCACTCCTTGGGAGCCATGCTCACTCATCACGATGGACAACACAGGGAGAAGGTGGTTTATTACATCAGCCATACTCTTTTGGACTATGAAACTCAATACACCTATCCTGAAATTTTTTTCTTAGCCTTAGTCTTCATTGCCACCAAAATCCGTCATTACCTACTCAACCACAAAACCTATGTTATGACCAACATAGACCCCTTACACTTCATGTATGCCAAAACTTATCAAAATCATCATGCTGCACATGATGGCTTATGCTTTTAGCTGATCTTGACCTCAAATACATTCATCAAAAATCCATCAAGGGCCAAGCTATCACTAAAAACTAGCTAATGCACCTATTTCCATGGATCAACCCTTTAATTTTGACTTTCTAGATGAATCAATTGTTACCCATGGAAGAACCCCCTTACAAAGGAAACTCTTGTTTTATGGTTCCAAGTGTCAGCATGGGAGCAAGAGCTGGTATTATCCTCATTCCTCTCGATGGAGAACCCATGCCTTTGTCTTTCAAACTAGAATTTGAATGCACCAACAATATTTATGAATATGAAGCACTTGTATTGGGTCTCCAAGCTGCCTATGCCCTAGATGTCAAATCAATCAACATCTTTAGTGATTCTCAATTGGTCGTAAACCAAGTCAATGGTATGTACCAATGTCGTAATGAGATAATTCAAAAGTATAAACATCATGTAGACATATTTTGACCACCTTTTATAATTACACCCTTCAAACCATATCACATTCAACCAATAAATTTGTAGATACCATGGCCTTCTTATTTTCCCAAATACCCACTTCAATTGCCGATTCTACAATATTTGTCACCATACAATGACTCTAATCACCTTCTTATTTACCTCATGATGTTTACTCCATAGGAACCACACCCCTGACCCGAGTGACCTTTGGTATAAACAATACTCTGACTACCTTTCTCTCTCCATCTTATCTCCTGATCTCACCCATAACGGACAACGCACCTTCCTTAAAAAGGTCTCTCATTATGTCATTCTAGGGGGACTCCTCTATAAATTCAGATTTGATGGTATTCTTTTATGATGCCTCACAAGTTATGAAATTCCTTATACCATTAAGGAGGTTCATGATGGCATATGTGGAGGAAACTTCAGTGGCCTTGCTGTTGCTAATCATATTCTTTGCCTAGGCTATTACTAGCCGACCCTTAACCATGATTGTTGTGACTATGTCAAATTTTTTGTAAAATGCCAACAACATTCCAATATTCATCATACATTACCGAGTCATGCCTTAAAAGTCACTCATTACCTTTGTGTTTCTCTCAATGGGGTTTAGATCTTGTCGGAGAAATCAATCCTCATTTGTCCCAACACCATCAATGGATCATCACTACTACCGAATACTATACAAAATGGGTGGAAGCCATACCACTCATCTCCACAAAACTTGAGAAAATATGTGAGTTCATTAATCACCACATCATTTATCACTTTGGTGTTTCTCATTACCTCATCAATGATAATGGAAAACAATTCAAAAACAAAACATTGCAAAAAATTTGTGACACCTTTGGCATTAAACTTATTTTATCATCACCTTATTACCCACAAACCAATGGCCAAGCCAAATCCACTAATAAAACCCTCAACAAAATTCTCATGAAAGTGGTTAACAATATTGGGAAGGATTGGCATACGCACATTCCTTTTTCCCTGTCGGCATACCACACTAGTATTCACACTTCCACTACGGCCACACCATTTTCTCTGGTCTATGGTATAGAGGATATTTTTCCTCTCAAAGTCTAGATCCCCTCATTCTACATTTCTCTCCATGACATGCTCATTGTTGATGAATTTCATCAAGACCATTTAGCATAGCTAGAGTTACTAGATGAACGTCATCTTTGCACTTTGGATCACCTTCAAGTTTACCAAAAATGTATCAAACGTGCCTACAACAAACATGTCCATGAACAGACCATTTGATTCAGTGACCTTGTCTTGAAATAAAATCAACACGTAACAAAGCAAAAAAATTAAACAGGGAAAATTTGCTCCTAATTGGCTTGGACCATACATCGTGACTCATACCTATGGATCAAGTCCTTATCATTTATCTTCTCTTGAGGGTAAACCTGAACATGAGCCCCTTAATGCCTTGCATATTCAACCATTCTATTGTTTACTTTTGTTCCTACCTCACCTTTTGTCTCTTTCTGTGCTTGTCCCTTGAGCGTCATTCACTCCGTACACCTCACCAATGATTAAACAAGAATCTTGTGAGTACTTGTCAATAGTTATCTTCTCTTAAATATGTGTACCATGGTGCACATAGCATGATTCTCATGGATACTTTTTGTCCACCTTTAGATGAGATCCCATGGTCATTTCACCTTGCCTTTGAATAAGAGTCTTATTTTTCACCTTGGTCTTGTCCATGACCGCAAAGACCTCAAATGAGACCAAACTTCTTGAGTCAAAATTCTAATAAAAAGATGAATCCCTCAAAAGGACATATTCCACTTGACCAATTGTTGCTATAAATATTGCTCCCTCAAAGGACAGCTATGTAAATCTCTTTAAAAAAAAAAAAAAAAAAAAAAAAAAAGGGAGAGACAAGAATCAAGCTTCCTACATCGATCGGCTTTAGGAGGACCTCAAGGAGTTAATTTCTTCATCCCATATAGAATTTCCACATAAATTATTCTATCTCAAATACAAGTCAAAAAAAAAACTTTTTAGTCATGGACTTGCCCATTGTGACCTAGGACCTCTTGCACGAAGGGCCTGTTACTTATATAGTATAAAATTAACTACCTTTCACCATTCTTACCATTCCCACTCTCATTTCCTCATTGCCTCAAGGGACATCTTAGCATTTAGACATTTGGTGATCCTGTGACTACTTTTCATTGTAGAACAATCGATTATGTAATGTCTTTAGGGTCTTACATTCATTACCTCCACCAAGGTATGATCTCCTCGGTATGATCCTACCCAATCAGGTGGCTTTATTGCCCCCTTTTATCTTTTAACCATCTTTGTTTATGTTTTGATTATCTTATATAGGACTTGGTCCTTGACACTTAATTTTGGGGTAATCTTCTACTTTTCCACAATCACCCCCACCTACATCATTTTACCTATAATCTACCCACACCTAGTAGATCTAAACCCACAACATGCCCAAAAACCTATCAACTCATTTTCACACCTCCTCATTTTCTTCCCTAGCTTATGGGAGAACTACATCAGCCCAAGGTCTCTTTTCATCGGGACTATGTAGGCAACACTCTGAGGGCATGGGGCCCTTAGAGGTTAGCTCAGCCATTTCTCTACCCTAAACAATTCATCTTCCATGTTCCCCACCATTTACACCATATCTCACTTAGTTTTCCTTTTAAATACAAAATTGGAAATCAAACCACATACATAACAAGTTGCTTCATATTTTATAAATTTACTACACCTACAATTTCTCTATAATCACTATGCATAGATTATACCACATCTCACATATGACCCATATTATCATTCATTGTATAAAATAATGAATCACAACTTCACCTACTTTCAACACAACCATGCCTAACAAACCTGACTCAACCATGCCTAACCAACCTGACTCGATCCATGCCTAAACTAACCTGACTTCATCATGCCTAACTCACCTAATTTCCATCCATAATCAAAACAAAAAATCCATATCTCATCTAATATAAATAAAAATCCATATCTCATCTACCACAAGCCATAAACCAATATCTCATAAACACATCAACAAATCACAAAATACCATGTATCTCATCATATAAATCAATAAATGTGTATCTCAATATACATGCCTATCTCATCATTTCCATCATCTCAAAATGTTGGCATGCAGCCGATGTATAATACAAAATGTCATCAGCATGTAGGCTAATATATGCTCGAAATATACACATAACTCATACATGCTCACTATCTTCGACATGCAGAGCGGTATGTGATAAAAATTCAACTATCTTTGGCACACAGGCTAGTATATATATCTCAAACAATAACTAGTATACATCAAAAACTAGGTGACCACATATTAGGCATCTCGCCAAATGTCCTCCATCTCTATGTCACCTATACCCTCGACCTCCTATGTCCCTGCTGGCACCTCACCTAGAGCTGGTCACCGTGCACTAGTGGCCTCTCCCTGATCGAGCCTTAGAGCTCACTGACCTCCTGTTCTCTCCACACTATGAGTGTGGGATCTTGTCCTCTCACTAGATGCCTAATGTGCCTTATACTTGGCATAGGATATGAAATCTATCCTAGATGCCATAAGTTGGTCCTAATAATATCTCACCTCACCTAGGGCATCCCATAACCTAGATACATGCATGGTCTATGGTGGTCCCATAGGTCTCGGCCCCTGTACCTGCCCCTGTAGTAACCTTCCCTATGCCTTCTATGAACTGGGACCTACTCTCGATGCCTGTGGTGGTGCCCTTGCCCCTATGCCGTATTTGGGCCTATAAGACCCCTAATTTGTTCTGGATTGTGGCCAATTAGCCTTGTAAACCTACCACCTTACCTGTAACCACCACATCGACCATCTCCATCTCCTCCATCTGCAATCTAGCCTACACTACTAGCCACTGTATGTTTATCTCTACTACCTCTACCTCCGAACCCTCTAGTTATGTTTGCAGTATACCCAATAGGTAATTAGTGTAGCTATCTACCCCTATAGGGCATCTCTCTACACTATAATGGTATTTAGATCTAGCTTCCCTGGTCTTGGGTGGTATGGTTTCAGAACTGAGCCACCCACCACTACATGTACCTATCTATACATCTGGTGTCATCTATCCACCAATCCACTAGCTACTCCTCCTCCCCTATGGGCACTGTAGGCTGTGGTAGAGGTAAGGGCCTCTCCACATCATCTCTCTAATACTGTGGGAAGGGTGGAGGAATATCTGTATAAGCCCAAACTTCCATGGGACTCTATATACCGGATCATCTCATTCTCCCCGTATGGTGACCTATATCCACCTCTCTAGCTAGAGCTCATCTATCTCCTCATGCATATGCCTATATTAGGGGAATCTCACATATGCCTTCATATAATGTCCACTCTGGACAATCCCTCCAATAATTGCCAAAAATGGGCCACATCATATGTCGGCCTATCTGATTTCACTCTCCTATCACTGGCACCCATCTCCTGTATCCCACTCACACAAATCTAGCTGGGAATGCATCTTCTTGGGGCATCCCTATAGGTCACATGCACACTATGTGCTCGTATGCCCAACAGTGTAGTATAAATGTACAACACAGGCTAAACCTACGCAACCACCCATATGCCCACAACTCTTTGTATAGCTACACTAAGAATGTTGATGCCTAGGAAAAGTGTGTCTCATGCACCATCATATCATGGAGTACCCCCATCAGTGATTGGGAAAGCATCCACCCTTTACATCTCGCAGTGCATAGCAACACACTACCTCCATTAATAAAACCACTAGGCTCGCCTCCTCCGAAAGGGCTAGGTACATCTCTCCATAGCTCAAATTGGTGCTATGAAATCTCATATCAGCCGCCCTTTGCCAAAAATTGTCCCAATCAGCTCCTCTGAGGCCTCGGAGGAGATAGAGTAAACTTGGGCACCCAATATGGGTAACCACAAAATCTAGAACATGTCCTCCAGGGTGATAGTCATCTCACCTGTTAGTAGGTGGAACATGTTGGTTATGGGATCCCATCTATCGATGAGTGCAACCATCAAGTTTGGCTACCGAAAAACATGTTTGTAGTGATGAACCCCACTCAAACCCACTACCTTCTAATGCTACAGCTCCAAGGGGGTCGCTGTGCCACGCATGGTCACTAGTAGCGGTGAAACCCTATCCCACATATATAATTGCGCTCTCCCCTACATCCAATCTAAGCATGACATTAATCTAGATTTACCATGACCATATTCACCAATTATCATTACCCTCCACCCTATTTTAACCCTACCCATCTCAACTACCTAGCCCACATCACTTTTAAACCCTTGTACCCACTAATCTGATTAGTACCAGTTCATCCTAACCGACCCTAGTCACCATTTAACCAGCATTGGTCACCTTTTTGGTGACCTATGCCGTTCCACCCAATCGACAGAGCACACACTTGTGATGCTGGTCACATCACGAAAAAACTTGTGACTTCCTAAAACCCCGCCTTTTCTATAAACCTCCCCTACCCCTTTTACCCCACCTACAATGACCTAAACTCCCCTGGGACCTCTACCCACCCCACCTATATCATTTTCTACCCTCCCTTTCCTCTTTTTTCTTGCTATTCCCCCATACCCAAATTTAATTTTTACCCACCCACAAAAACCAAAAAAAAACCTACAAATAACAATAATCTACTCCTCTAATCTATCAAATCCACAATGTAGAGTAGGGTGCTTACCTCTCATGTTATTGCCATCTCAGTGGCACATCTAGCCACTATACCGGTGGCCCACCCGATCCCTCTCCAGCCTCTGCCATCACCGAATAGCTACTTGTAACCTCCAACTAATCAAATCTCTCGCCCTGATCCCATGGACCCACTGCTCACCAACCAAACCCTTGTCAAATCACACTACCAGCTCACTATCCCATTTTTTCTAGACACTTTTCTCTCTTTTCTCCCTTTTTTTTCATTTTCTCACTTCACAAATAACAAATGAATAACAAAACACATGGATTTTTTGTTTTTATAACTAACCCAACCTAACCGACATTGGTTACCCTTGACCGACATTGGTTGCGTGCCCTACCTTACCATTTTCGGTTATCCTTGATTGGAATGGTGACCCTCACACCGCACATTGCCTTAAATTTTACCCTTTTACCCTCCCCTACCTTCTTTTTTTTTTCCTCACCCACCCTTCACCCTGATCCTTTACCCAACCCATTGACCTTACTTACCTTTCCCGACCTCATCCTTTCTTACCTCCCTTTTTCCTCCTTTGGGGACTCATTATTTTACCCCTACCTTGGCCTTACCCACACCATGACCTAGCTATTTGGACTGGACCATCGCTAGTGACCTTTGACTTCATTTGTTTTGTTATACCTTATAACACTTTATTACTGTGTTGTTGACCAAATGACCTTACATATCCTATTACCATTACCATTTATCCTAAACCTACCATTTGTGTATTGGAACATACCTCAACGTTCCTACACCTAACGTGTGTTGTGTTTCCTAACCATATCCTATACCTTGGATACTAGAATCACTTTAACCTTGTTTGGATAAACCTATCGACCTTAGATGATGTAGATTTTCTGCTCTTCAACCTGGTAGCATGTTGTAGTTTATACATATGCATGTGTTTGACTATTGCTACATTTGACCTGGACCCTTTACCTAAAATTTCCGCATAGACCTTTCACCCTTTTTCCCCATTCCTCACCTTTCCCTTTCTCACATTCACCTTTCTATCAAACCACTCACCAATTCTACCTTTGGCCTTATCCGTTCCTAGTTTGAGGGGGACCACCTTCACCCACACATGGGGCAGCCACATATTATTTTTGTTAGCATCACTTACCAATACAAGCTACACAACAAAAAGGGGCAAAATGTAAACACTAAAATTAGGTCACACTCCCTTTGGTCCCTCGACGAATAAACACCCTTCATCACATTCACCTAGCCATGGCCCCCTTCACCCCAGTAATATTAATTTAATTTAATTAATTAATTATCCTCACTATATCTATTATTTAAATATCTTATTTTAAATAATATCCACACATACAGTTCACTTAGACACCTCACCAAGCCAACTCAACCTAAGACCTATTCTTAGCAAGTTTCCATAACTAACTAAGACTTACCCAAACCCTAAAAATCAATGCCCACATTCCCTCTAATCACATTCCGCATGCTCACAAGAAGCTCCCAATCTAATCCATGGGTTAATGACACATGAGATCCAAGGAAATCAAGAGGATCTCCCTAGTTTAGTAAACCTAGGAAATCCCACCTTGACCGATGCCGGTTACCCCTAATCATCACCTGGTTAAGATGGAACTACCATCGGTTACCCTTTTAACCCCAAAACAACCTTATTCTCAAGGTTGGAAGTTAGAGGTTATAAGTTCGAAGCAAGAAGTAGAAGGTTGGCGAGAAAAAATAGATCTCATAGAGATAAAACATCTTTAGAGAGTTAATTCCAATGAGAATCCACATGCAAGGAAGGAGATCAAGCATCTTTTCCTACACAGCCATCCCAACCATGATCTGATCTAACCAAGTAAAGAGGAATGTACATGCAGCCCATGCAGAAGCATTCCTTTGGTGATAACTTGCAACCTTCAAAACCCTCATCAGCACCTCCATCCCTCACTCATAGGCATTCAGGATTGGAATCCAAGTAAGTATAACATCATACTTTTTTGGTTTATTTCATTTCATGATCATTTTATCATCTATTGTTTACCTAGCCACCTATTGACCTTATCTAACATTTCCACCTCCATATACCCATTAAAACCTCACCAAATCCTACCCTAGTCACCCAATACCTCATCCTAACCAACCAAAGTCCTTTGTGTAATCACAAAGGAGACCCAAAGCTTGTTCTATGGCATTTCTAGATTTCCACAGTAACCGGCACCGGTTACACCTGACCATCGTCAGTTACCCTTAACCGACATCGGTCTCTGTATTTACCCATACAACCCAAAACAAAGACCTACCCACCAAATTTCATCTCACCCTCATCCACCTGTGATCTACTCAAAACCTCTGTCAAACCTACAGAACCCAGAACCAATCATTTGACCTTTAGATTCTATTCTAGCCTACCATGTTAGATTAGATCTATTTCTTATTGTGTTTTAAGTGAGATACCTAAATCATTTCAAATTACAATAGGATTTACTTTGTTTACAACATTAAATTGTTTAAAATAGTGGACTGATAACCATCTAGGAAGTATCACACTTCCCGGATCTAGCATACACTAGGTAGTTCACTGCCCATATTATTTAATTCCTTCTGGTGGTCTTACTTTTCATTACAGGTAGTTCCTCCTAGCCAAAAGGAAGCTCTCATGATCAACTATGGATTCAGAAGTCATACACATGTAATAGCCCATCAACTAGCATTTGAACAGGTATTCGTCCTACACCTATTACCTTATTTGTTTCATCAACACTTTAAAGAAACAATCTAAGAATCAGGTGAAATAATGATGACATATAAGAGATATGTCTAACATGTGTATTAAATTGAACATGTAAAAGAAACTATAAGAAAGAATAAATGTAACCATAAAATGTAGTATGTTATGGATGGATGGAATGGAATATGAAGTGGATGATAAGATCCACATGCCCCCCAAGTGAATGGAATTGTATGTAGTGAGGTTCATTTAGTATGCCCCCTCAGCAATCTAGAATAAACCAAAAATGTGAGTGTGTCATTTGGAAATGGTCAAACTATGTGTTGTGTGTAATGTGTTTGATGATTGTGGGGTGATGAGATGTGACATAGTGATGATGTGTGTGTTAATTTATATCCTACGCATATATCACAACAAGATGAATAGAAAGGAGTGGTGATTTATCCTAAAGCATATACCACTAAATAATGTAAGCAAATGTGATGATGTAGCCTATGATGAGGTGATGCTAGAAGAAATGACCCTATATCCTAAAGCGTATATCACTAATCCTAGGAATTCCACATGAGAAAAATAAGATTGAATGATGAACATGTGAGTGTGATGTGGTGCATTTGAGTTGTATACCCTCAATAGTCTAGTATGGATCGGGAGACTAGATTATGTCATAGGGTAGTGAGTGTAGCACATAAAATAAGATGTAGGATGTGTGATGATAATAGGTGACCATGTGATGAGAAAAAAGTATAAATATGTGATGTGTATAATGTAATGAAAGATGTTTAAATAGCCTAATATTGTGAAATGTGCATTATGTAGTATGTAAGATGAATAGAATGTAATGATAAACTCATAGACAATAGGATTGTGAAACATATGTGATGAATATTTTCATGGTGTGTGGAATATATATGATGTGTAGATGTGAAAATGTTGCAAGATGTGTGAATAGTCATAATGTGTAGTTCTTACTATTTACTGTGTGGGGTTCATGTGTGTAGTGTGCCCTCAACAGTCGAGTGTGAACCAAAGCAAAAAAGTGTGTCATGAGGTTATGATGATACAAATGTATCAAGAGGTGTGTAATAATTATTAGAGAAGATTAGTAATTAAGTGTGAAGTGTTGATTATATGTAAGGATAACAACATTTGATAGTAATATAATGAGGGAGGAGTTATAATCCCCCTAAGTATGTAAGTGATAATTTTTTTGTAAAAATACAATAAGTGGATCAATGTAATGATTATTTTCCTTAACAAAAGTGATGGACCACTAAGGTGGTAAAGGTGTGTGACCATAAAATGGTCAATCATCATAATAATCTTCATCTAGGTCCCAAACGTCGATATAGGTATGGTCTATAGTAGATGGTAGAATTACAAGTTTAACTATAGGAGGTGTTTGTTGAGCATGACCTAGTGATTTCACAGATACCTTGAATGGAGGAGGAATTAGACCAGCATTAAGAGGGGGTTTCTTAGTTTGATTAAGTAATGTTATATATGACTTATTAGGATGAGGCGATGGAAGACAAACCTTTATATGTGATTGCTTAGTTAGAATGGGTTGAATAGGTGACACTTGACTAACTAAAGAATGCACATGAGAAGTGGTAGTGTGATGCACATTATGTGTAGGAGGAGTAGACTTAGGAGCCCATTTGGGTATAGTATTTGTAGGTGGGAATGTAAAAACATGTGCAGTGAATGAGATAAATCCTTGACACTCAATATGTTTGTTTTTGAATTGTAAACCATAGTAATCATTTTCATTATGTCCATTGATTCGATGATAACTGTAATATGAATGAACTTGATATTTGTCTATTAGATAAGGAGGATGACAATAATTAGATAGTAAAGTGATCAATTGACAACTAAGAAGCTCAATAAGAAGGTCATGTATTTTGGTAATGGGATCAAATATGAGAGGCTTTGATAATGGTATGACTTGAGGCTCACTAATATGAGAACATGTAGTAGACAAAGAATGAGAAAGAGATGTTAAAGGAGAACAAACATGAGAATTAGAAGCATACTTAAGATGTTAGATTTCATATTTTATAGATGTAATGATAGATTACATAGCCTTAAACTAGTCTTGAAACAAATAATGTAAAGATTGAATTGAGTCCAATAGAGATTGATTATATTTAGGATCATGAGGACTAGGTTTTTCAGATAAATGATCAAAGATATGACTTATTTCATGTAGCAGTGTATATTTAGGATGATATGTGGTGTATAAGGTTTTTTGTAGAGCACCCTTGAAATTGGGATGCATCTTAATTAAATTAGACAAAGAGACTTGAGAAAATTTAGGAGCCATGATAGAGGAAAAATGAGGACCCTAAGCATGAATATGAGTAAGGGTTCACCTATCCTAGCCTAATCTAATGTCATAGAAGAGTAAATAAATGGAATAATGCAATACAAAAAACACTCAAACAACTAAGTAAATAAAAGATGAAACCCTAATATGCACGAGAGGGTTAAGAATTCCTTAGCTAATTCAATGAAGGTGTGAGATTGTGTTGCACTATGAACCATGTGAACAATAGGAGGAAATGACCACACATAATCCTAAAAATATATATCCGAGATCTCTTACTAGAATGGGTAACTGGAAAGGATAGGGGCACTTGTGGCCACCCTAGTCTGAGATCTAAGTGCCCTAGTCTATAGAAATGGCCTAAAAATATCCTTTGAGGTATGACTGGATATTTGCATGTGTTTTCCTTTAGTCATATATATTTTCCTGAACTCGCACTTTGGATGTCGTGTTAAGACCTATAATAAATAATCACTCTAAAACCTTAGACAAAGCATCAAAGACCTAAAAAATAAATATGCATATGAAGGGTCAGACTATCCTCAGCAGCCATAATGGTGGACTTACTAACTGATCATTACACTACATCCCCATACCAATTGTAGTTCTATGTGTGTGTACAAAATCATGCTCTAGGTTTCTCTTATGCCGGTTGCGATTTGTGAAATATAGAGCACGTAACTAGATGTAGAATGTAATAAATGTGTGCATGAAAATAATAGACTCCCCTCCTATGAAGTGTGATGTAGATGAAACATCCTTGTGTACCTTGTGATGGAGCTAGATGGATTCATATATAGCTTTAGGTGACTTTGTTGTATATGGTGATAGTATATGCTTAGTGTTTGGTCCCTCATTATGGTCACATAACTTTATATTTATATGGTTCTCTTGTTCTAATTTCAAAATTAATCCCAAAAAGGACGACCATCAAAAATATATAAAGCTCAAACATCTAGAAAGTTCCCAAAAGGTGAGAGTAAAGTGCAAAGAGGATTAGGGCGCCCTAGAGGGGACTAGGGCACGGGGTGCCCAGTCATAAATAGGAAAACACAAGTATGATAATAAAGACTAGGCAAGTGCAAGTGTAAGAACAAAAATATGATAGAAAGAAATATAAAAATGGCCAAAGGCATGGATTAATTATTCCTCTTTTCACTTAAAAACTATATGAATAGTAGTATGAGACTGAGACTAAATAATGACTCCAAGTGCGTGATTTAGTGACTACAACATAATATGATAATATAATTAAATAAAATCAATGCCGACAATATAGTTGTAAATAATGAGGAAGTTGAGTCATAATCTATAGACTGAAAAAGTTACAATTGAAGTTATTCATAGTATCACCATTTAAGTTACAATTAGTGTTGAAATCTAAGTTATAATAGAAGTTGGATGTAATGTCACAATTTAAGTCACAAATACTATGGTGATTTAAGTTGGATATAATACCACAATTTATGTCAAGATCATAGTCACAATTAAATTCAATTTTAAGTTATATGAAACATTTATTTTTAATTCACATATAAGGTCGATGTAAAATTAATCTAAATATCCTTATTATTTAATTCATTAAGTGAAACTAAATTTGTGACTTAATACATAAATGAAGTTGCATTTTTAAGTCACCCTAATGTCTTATTTAAAGACACCCTAACATCATGATGAAGACATAGTTAAATATGCATTTATTTTGGATAAGATGAAAAAAGTTTGGTTTTGAGGGGACCAAAAAAACATGTACATATAAAGGAGCTAGTTTAAACAAAAACTAACAAAAATATAGGGAGGAAAAGTCTAAAAAAGGATTTATAGCAAGCCACCATAGAATAGAGCTAGTAAAAACCATGTTTGAATATTAACTATTAATTTTTTTGAGAGATACTAACCACAATATAAAACAAAGCAATAGTCTAAAAGAAACACAAAAAATGAAAGCAAATGGCCTTCCATTAGTCCTCCTTAGCCTTGTTTCCGGTTCTAGCACATGACCCACTATCCTTCCTACCTACAAATTTGATGATCATGCATTTATTTCTTTTCTCATTATTTTCCATAGTCTAGGTGTTCACAATCTCAATTTATTTAGGTAAATTCTCCTCCTTGTCCTTAGTCTAGGTGTTCATCATCTCAAAATCAGAATTACCATCAGTCTCAGAATCTGATGTTTATTCACTGGCATAACTACTAATGGCCAATATCATATTAGGTTGTTGTTTTCCACTTTGGCCATTTGGTCCTGAAGGATAGAAACCCTCTACTCCTGCATGATGAATTCATCTTGTATTCCCCCAAATCTTGTATTCTTTTATTCTTATTGACCATGAGAATGGTATCATTAGTCAACTTAGCACGTATAAGCATAGCTTCTCAATCCATATAATCTCTCTCCCTACTACCATATATTTCACCCACATTCTGAACCCCACATTTTAGGTTGTAAAGAGCATTAAAAATACCTTCAAGGGGTCTTTACCCTTTATTTTCTTCATGCATTTAAAGGTATACACAAGGATTTCTTGGTCAGAGTCAAGGTCACCATGATTCAAAGGCTGAGTAAGGATAATGGGTTTTCCATTTTTCACTAAGAGGTGGATCAAACATTGATGCAAAGGAACATCAAATTTCTTATTTTTAAATTCAGCAATGGTGAATAAAAAGGAACTTTAGAGGAAGAAATATATACTCATATCTTGGTTCCTACCAAGATATTTAGAATAGAGAGATGATAAGAGAAAAATTTCTAAAATTTTCCTTCCAGAGTCAGGTATTTCATGACAATAAGGAAAACATTATCCTAGCACTCTAGGGAGGCAAGTAGAGAAAATGCCATCATCATAGGAAATAATATTCTCGTCAAGTTAAAAAAATGGCTATCTCATGTTTTTGTGGGTTTTGTCTTAAATTTTTTTGAGACCATCCTTAGCAAGCCCAATTATCTCAACTATGGATTCTTTATTAACCCAAATTTTCACCCCCCAGAAATTGAATCCCCCTTCAACCCAAGAATTTCCAAAATCAATAGAGAGAGCTGGGTCATTTCCTTTTATTTGTTGTATGTACTTGGGGAATCCCCCATGTGCAGTAGTTTCCATGGAATGGTTTCATTTTTCAGGTGAAGGAAGGAAGTGGGCTCAGTTATGACTCTGTGGCCCCCCATTTTTTCCTAGCACACCTTCTCACTTTGAAATCAAATATAATAGAGTCACCAATTTCAAATAAATTGAATAAAAGCCAAAGAAAATAAATCATAACCTTTCCCAAAAAGAAGAATATATTTTTGAGCTCCCAAGCATGTGAGCCTTGGTCACCATCATTAAACTTCCTCCAAAGACATGTCATCATTTATCAATTTTATAATGTCTTTCCAAGGAATATGTTTCCTTTTCCACGTCATCAAATTTAATATGTTGTTTCCTTGATTAGCTAGCGCATATGCAAGTTTATTACCTACCTTGAAGGTGTGTTAGATATCCACCTTATCAAATGATTCCAACATCACATGATATTCCTTGATGATATTGCTAAGTTTCCATCTGTACTTACTTTGATATTTTAGAGAATTGATGACACATAAGGAGTCACCTTCTATAATGATGGATCTTAGTCTCAAATCTCTACACATCATGATACCCCAAAGCATAGCCTTGGCTCCACATAATTTTTGGTATGATTTCCAATGGGACCTACATAGGAATTAAGACATCTACCAAGATGATAATGAACCAAACCTCCTCCTAGATGTGTTATCCTTCTATTTGGTGGATCCATCAAACTTGAGTTTATAGAAATCATCAGGAGGTCTCAACAATTTAGCTCTATGGGTGATCTTCTCCTTCAAAGGGATGATTGGGGTAGTACTCATGCTTTTGAAAATATTTCTTTCCTAATCTGGGAAATCCTTAGATGGTTTGGGATTTAAAATCATAGAATTTTCTTTGAGAGATAGACTCACCCTTTTAATAACAATATCCAGACTTGAGGTTTTGTTCTAAAGATACTATTATTTAGTTCAATCCATAGCCCCCATAATGTATGTGGAAAGGATGAGTTTCCATATTTCTCTGATTAAATCATTTTGTAAATTGAAGCTCCATTGTTCAGGGATGAGGGACACATCCCCAGGGAAGACCAAATATATCTTAAAAAAACTAAGGATCGCAGAGAAGAATTGAAAAGAGAATGATCATTCGAGGAAGAGATGTTGGATTGACTCTTCATTACATTTACATAGACTTCATCTATTAGTGATGATCATCCCCCTTTTTCTTAACCTATCCATTGTTAGGATATTTCTTTTACAACTTCCCAGAGAAAAATATTGATCTTGGGAATAATATTTTTATTCCAAATCTTCCTCTAGTAGATATTGGGTTCAATATGCTCAAAATTTAGCAAGTATCCTGACTTGACCCCATACTCCCTAGTGTTCATGGTTCTCCAAATTAACTAATTATGATATCTATTTTGGGGTATATAATAGTCTTTAAGGAGCTGATTAAGTTCTTTAAAGGGTTATAAATTCCCTTGATAGTGAGGAGGAGGTAGGAGTTGGATCCACTTCCTCTCTTCATTCCAATAACTACAAACCAGCTCCCCCTTTTCCTAGTTGAAGAAATTCCATAGCTCATTCCATGGTTCCTCAGATATGAGGGCTTTTTCCTTAATCCATGGGTCTTCCCAAAATTTTATCTTTGTACCATCCCCAAGATTCCATTTATTCCCTTTAATTAGCATTTTTCTAGAATGACAAACATTATTCTAGAAGATTTTTCCTTTAAGGAGCTCCAAATTAGATAAAAGAGCCAAAGTACTTCCAAAGGGCCATAAATATTTCACTTTCAAAATGTTTATCTCGGTTCCCTCCTCCCTATGCAATCTCCATACAACCTTTTCTATTTACAACACCCCAACATCCCAAGTTAAGACATCCTAATGTCACCCCGGGGTGACATTAGGGTGTGATTTTATGATGTCTTAAACTAGTATGTTAGGGTGTCTTTGATGTGACTTTCTAATTTATGTCATTTAAAGCTGTAGTTTAAGTTTTAAAGTCATTTCCACCACTTTAAAATTGACTTTAGGGTAGCTAGCTACAATACAAAAAAACTATATTTGAAACATTAAATGTGACTTAAAGGGGACTTAATAAAAAATTAAAATATAACTTATGTGAGTCAAAATGATTTAGTGTATATATCTATAGTCGCTAAATCATGCAGTTGGAGTCATTATTTAGTCCTAGTCTCATAGTACTATGTATATGGTTCTTGAGTGAAGAGTAATAATTAACCCATGTCTTTGGCCATTTTTACATTGCTTGCTATCATATTTTCAATATTACACATGTACTCACCTAGTCAATATTTTAATTCTACATTTTTCCTATTTTTGACAGGGGTGCCCAGCTAGGACTAGGGCACCCCAAGCTCCTGGTCCCCTATGGGGCACCCTAGTCCTCTTTGCACTTTACTCTCACCTTTTGGGAACTTTATAGCCATTTGAGCTTTCTATCTTTTGGTGGTCAGAATTTTCAGGTTTAATTATGAAATTAGAACAAGAGAACCATATAAATATAAATTTATGTGACCATAATGAGGGACCAATCACTAAGAATCTACTATCACCATCTATAGTTACGTCCATTAAAGGAACCTAAATATAAATTTGTATCCATCTAACTCCATCACAAGGCACACAAGGTTGGTTCATCTACATCACACTTCATAGGAGGGGAGTCTATTGTTTCCATGCACACATTTAATACATTCTACATCTATTTATTGGGTCACTACTTCACAAAGTGTGACTAGCACAAGAGCAACCTAGGGCATGATTGCACACACACACACACACACACACACACCTAGAACTACATTGGGTTTGAGATGTAGTGTAGCACTAAGTGATAAGTCCATCCATTTGGTATTTGAGGACAATATAACCCCTTAATATGCATCTTTCTTTTTTATGGTTTTGATTCTTTTTCTAGGATTTTATAAGTGATTATTTATTACAACTCTTACATCGACATCTTACACAGTTCAATGACATTAGTGTGATAAGAAGTAAATACATGTGAACATCTAGGGACCTCTTAGAGGAGGTTTTAGGCCATTTCCACTTACCAAAGCACCCATATCTCATAATAGGGCATCCACGGGTGCTTGTATCCCTTTCTAGGTGCCCTAGTCCAGTCAAAGAGCTCATATTTATACTTTCTTAGGATTTTGTTTGGTCGTTTCTATTCCTATTTACCTAGTTTAAACCGAGACACAGCCCTATAGTTTCATCAAATCAGTAAAGACTTCTTAACCCTCTCTTACACATTAGGTTTCATCCTTTCGCTTTTTAGTTACTTGAGTAATTTATGTATTGCATTATTTCATTTATTTACTACTTCTATAACATTAGACTAGATAACATATTACATTTTAGTATAATAATTTTGGTGTACCCACATTCAAATACTCTTGGATATTTATTTTTATTCCATCATGGATTCTAAGGTATTTCAAGTTTATTTACTTCAATTGATTCAAATGCACCCATCTTGTAAAGACGCTTTCCAAAAAACCCTAGAGACTATGTATCTTCCTATCAACATGTTGCATGCTCAAGTCAATGCTATTTTTGGTCATATTTCTAAGGACTCCCTTGATTCTAAATCAAATCAATCTATTTGAAAATCCATTCAATCTCTTCATTATTTATTTCAATATAAATTTTAGTCTATGGAATCCATGATTACATCTCTCAAATTTGAAATCCATCATCTTAAGGACATTTCTTAGGATCATCTTTGTTCTCTTCCTAAATATCATCTTCATGTTATGTCTACTACATATGCTCATATCAATGAGCCTTAAGTCATACCATTAACAAAGCCTCTCACCTTTGATCACAATACTAAGCAACATGACATTCTTACTAAGGTCCTAGGTTGTTAATTGATCACTTTACCACCTACTCATTACTATCCTCCTTATCAACTAGTAAAATATAAAGGTGATCCATATTACAATTATCATTGAATCAATGGACACAATGACAACTATTTCTACACTTTAAAATGAATAATTAAACATCTTGAGCATCATGGATTTATCTCATTCACTACACAACATTCTATTTCATTCCCATCTACAAATGTTACATCTCAATGGTTTACATATGATTCATCTATATCTAATGAGCATCATTCAATCACTTCTACTATGCCTTCTTTGGCCACTCAAGTGGCACCTATTCAATCCACTCCACCTCCTCTTATGGATATTCCTACTCCTCCACTCAAGTTATCTACAACATTACCAATTAAATCTATGAAACCTCCTCTAAAGATCAGTTTAACACCTCTTCCTCTCAAGTCATCCATAATGTTACCAAGTCAAATTATGCAACCACTTCTCAAAATCAGTCCAACTTATTCTCTTATCAAGTCTTCTACAATTTCATCAATCCACATGATCTCAGCCAATCACTTTTGTCAATAAACTACTTCTACTGGTGGCTAGGATACATTTCAAATTCCACCACCATCGCATGGTCATACTATTTCTTCAGCCTACCATTGTGTTGACCCTCACTCTTATCACACATAGATAACACTCTCCCATAAATGCATGGTACCTCTCACTTTTTTCATCAATATCCATCATTGGCACACTTGGGGGTATAGAATTCATACACCCCTTCTTACATTACATGTTTTAGACTTGCATTATCACACATCAACATTCTATCATACGTATAGTAATCTACGCTATAAACATCGTCGTTACCTAATGACATGCTCTTGTGATTTGGTTCACACTTGCCTATTGAGGGAATTCTATACACATAGACCCCACACACTACACAATAGTCACTACATATTAGGAATTGCATATCATCACACATCATATACACATTATACACTACATTCCAAGCTATAGGCATTATGTATTTTCATACATCCTACATTTTACATCTTGTCCTACACACTTCACTCCATAGATATTATATATTATGTAATGTTATAGCTCATCCATGTCCTCAAATATGTGCATCTTATATATACTATGATACACATCTATGTCATCTACATATACTCCATTACATAATACCGCACATAGTATGCATTTTACATATTCAATTCTATGTGTTATACTCACTACCAGATGACACATGCTAGTCTCATAGTCCATACTGGACTATTGAGGGTATATAACATAAATGGACCACATCATGATCACATATCCATCATTCCATCTTATTTTTTTCATGTGGCATTCCTAGGATTAGTGATATATAATTTAGGCTATAGGTTCACTTCTTCTATAATCATCTCGTGATTGGCTACATCATCACATTCTCTTACATTTTTTATTGGTATACACTTTAGGATAAATCACCACCTCTTTATACTCATCTTGTTTGGATATACGCTTAAGTTATAGAGTCATGCATAGTTCATCTATATGTCACATCTCATCACCACAATATCATCACAAGACACTACACACAACACATAGTTTGACCATTTCCTAATGACGAACTCTCATTTTTAGTTCATTCTTGATTGTTGAGGGGGCATACTAAATGAACCTCACTGCATATAATTCCATTCACATTGGGGGCACATGGCTCCTATCATTCACTCTACATTCCATTCCATCCATCCACAACATATTACATTTTATGGTTGCATTTACTCTTGCTTGCACTTGTTTTTACATGTTCACTTTACTACACATGTTAGATAGATCTCTTATATGTCATTATATTTACCATACACACATGCACGTTCACATCCTTTTCTATTTATAATCACAGATAACAAGATTATACATGCAACACCAATGTTTGACACACTAACTATTGGGTGAATCCATATTCGTATAGTATAGGCCCGATTGTTTCATTTTATACTTAACACTTTCCATTATCATATTATACATGCCTTGACATAATTTCTACTTTTATAACATGGTAATAGGTGCTTTATGTGCAAAATTTGTTATATCTTGGGATATTTAATTCTATACTTATTTGTTTGTTTGTTTTTGTTGTTTTGTTTGTGGGATTTTCCCTTTCTATTGTGTGCACACTTGTTTTTTTTTCCATTCTAGCCTTGAGTGTCTTGTGAAACCGTGAGTGGTGTCCATATATGCAACCTACTTTTTATTGTCTATGATTGTCTTCTTGGGTGTTTACATTATTTGATCATGTTCTAGCTTATAAATTGTTTGTTTAGCTTATAATTTTTCTCCACATGCATGTTTTTTCATACTAACTCTTTCTTCCTATCCACTTGTTTGTGTGTGCCTAAGTCTTTACCAATCTCATTCCCTTCCCCCTGTAAGGAAGATTTTTAAGTACAAAGTTGTTCCTCTTTTACAACTGCATTCTCTTATCCATGATGTTACATGTTCCCCTAAAGAGGGGGCATCATTTGGTTTTACACACTACACAACACAATTCAGTCTATATTTTACTCTACATCTCAATATATAGTTCATTCTATAGTTTTTGTCAATGACACAGTTTAGTTTACAGCGAGTGGTTTTAAACCAGTCTATAACCCCTTATATAGCTGATTTTACATGGAAGATAGTCCTTACCATTCTGGGGAGAAGTTATAGGTTAGAGGAACATTATAATTTCCTCCCTACACTTCTTTTGCCAATGGTGTTAGATCACCCAAAAAACTAGACAATACAAAGATCTCTTCACCAATATCAAGGAAGTAGTTATAGGTTGGATAATAACACATATTTCTCCCTATACTTCTTTGGCCATAGTGGTGTGAGATTTCCCAAAAACTCACACTTCACCGAAAGTTACATGATATCATTTTTACACCCTTTTTTCTCATCACGGATCAAGTGCAAATGTTTCTTTTTTCATTTTCATTTTCATACTATTTTTATATGTTTCTTTACATATATACATATACATGCGTATTTGACTACTTGATCGTCTTCTCTTTTGTAGGTCCATCCATATGGAAAATAATCAATAAACAAAAACACATGCATGATAGGTACATAACACACATGATACTAACCATGCAAGTACACTACACACATTGGCATTTACACACATGTTTTTTCCCTAGGTTCACTTTCATCACCTTTTACAATTTTGCATATTTAGTCCCCATGCTCCTTTTTTTTTGTAACTCCATGCTTTTTCTAGTCCTTCGACATGTTTTCTATATCACTCTACATGGATTATTAGGTACTCATCTCTATTTAGTTTAGGTTACCAAGCCTTCATCTCACTTATTGGTGCCTTTTTTGAGCTTGCACTTTTTGCCCTAAATTTTTCCTTTGGTTTGCATACTAGAATATTTTTTCTCTTAAAAATGGTGGTCTGCAACTTTTCCCTCTAGTTGAATGCTTCAAAATGTTCATAAACTTGTTGTTTTGTCCCAATTTGAATGAAATTAGCATGTGTGCCCTCTTTTGTGCCCTAATTTTTCCAAAATCTGTGGGCTCTGTTGTTTTTCCTTTTTACCCGATCGTGGAAGTTCAAAGTTGATCGATTCACACTTGTATGCCTTTGAAAATACAATCCCATGATAAAAAATGCTTTAAAAACATGTTTCAGTTGGTTCAATTTTGAGAAATTTGTCATCCTTAGTGAAAAAATCAAATTCTAGGGCATCCCTGGCATTTTCTATGTTTTGATGGTTAGATGGGCATCATTTGCCTGCTAATTTCATCTTCATCATTCTAGGGCATCGCTAGTAGTTTCTGCATTGTTTGATGGTCATACGGGTGTCCTTTTCCCATCAAATTTAAGCTCAAAATCTTCTCCTACATGGCCATTTGTGATTGGACAAGGATCGGTGGGTCATTTCTAAAAACTTAACATTTTTGTGTTTTTGGAAAAAAGTGCAAGTTGCCCCTGCAGCTCCGTAGGCCCCAGAGGAGGTACACGTGTCGTAGGCAAAGTGAAGGTAGATGGGCGGGTTTTTTTGTGCCTTAAGGCATTTTGGAAAAAGAGTTAAAGTGAAAATAAAATGCCTAGGCCCCATAACAAATCGAATGGAACATGTGGTGGCTCAGAGTGCGGGCCTTAGCACATCATAGGTGGACACGTGTCACATTTGCATCAAAGGCGGGAATGGAGGCTGGCAGAGGACTTAGAATTTTTTTGTTTTTGGTGAATGGGAACAAAAGTTGTGAAAAGGGCCGTGGGTCCACTAGGAAAATCAGGAGTGGACATGTGGCAGGGTCAGAGGTGGAACTTCGGGCCTCGAGGAAAAGTTGATATTTTTTCCCATTTTGGCATAAAGGGTTAAAATTGCAAATTACGGCCACAACTCCATCAATGGTCATGATTGAGCCACATGTATGGCTCAGATCAAAAGAAGGGATTCTAGAATGTCAGGTTTTTGTAGGAAATTTAGATTTTATCCTATAAACGTGAGAAATCAAAAGGAGGAACAGAATCCCATAGCCAATCAATGACCGACATGTGTCAACGATAGAATTAGAGGTGCAGGCCCATGGAGATAATTGTGAAAAACATCATTTTTTCCAAAAAAGGTGGAAATGTGTAAAATTGAGCCACAACCCTAGATCCAATCATATTGTGCCACGTGTCAGCGCCAAATCTCAAGGGCAAGAGGGACGGAGAAAAATGCCAAATTTTTTACATTTTTCCAAAAGTGTTTAAATGTCAAAAAATGATCCCAAGCCCATTTCCAATCACATTATGACATGTGGAGGGCTCATATTGAAGGGGGAAAGGCAAATCAATGGTCACTGTGCATTTTTTGGTTTGGCCACCATTTGAGGTCCAGGAAGCTTGGAGATGTGATTTTTGCATCAATTTTCACCAATTTTTGGTGAATTCATGTCATTTTTGCCTTCAAGGATCAATGGAATCAATTTGAAAATTCAATTTGTAGATTTGAGGTACTTTTGAAATGAAATTTTGTTCAGGCTGAGTAGAAACGTGAAATACCAAATCCAAAAGTTGCAGAGGCAAATTTGGAAAGTGTAAAGGTGAAATGATGGAAGAGGAAGATGCTGAGGATGCCAAAGGAAGAATACATGCTCCCATGACAAGGAATGATGAAGATTTGTAATAATTTTATTTTTTCATGCATCCGAAATCTCCTCATGAAATTGGTTAAGTGTCACTTTCATAAAGTCATGAGTGAATTTGTAACAAACTAAGATGCCATACGATATTAGTTTCTTGGGAAAGAAGGATCAAATGTAATAGAGAGGTATATAATACATGTTTTGAGACATGTAAAAGGTCAGGAAATTGAAAATCATGAGAAATTTTTGAGAGAAGATCATCTTCTAAGAAACCCTCCAAAAAACCTGGTTAATGTCTTTTGTGTTAGATCTTCATTCATGTTGAGTTGGTTACAAGTGTATAGCCATCACACAGCTTTGATATTATTCCTAAAACTCTCCCTTGCTAATGAATCTAACAAGATTTTGAACTAATCTATGTTATTTTGGGAAATATGATGTTTTTTATCATGTTTAAATGTCTGTAAACAGTTTTCCTTGTTCTTGTTGCAATATTGCATTGAAATATTTAGGAATCCCACATATCTCATCCTTATTGATAGTTTAGTGGCATTTGCAATTTCATTTGTCAGAAGAGATTTCATCTGGCATTGAAAATAAGTAGTTTAAAATCACTTCACCTTCATTTGTTGATAGAGATTTCTTGTAAGCCTTTGGGGGTACCTTAGGTATGATTTGATTAGAGATTTTGATGTTTAATTAAGTCCTTTAACTCAAGATTTTGTGTTTAGGTCCCAAAGATTTTGTGAAGAGTGCAAACCTAGGCCTCCATTTGTGTGTCTCTTTTGGTTAAAAGAACATCTTGACTATTTTGAAGCATTTTATCTGATAGTTGTTCAAATGTTGTAGAGGTTGTCAAAGATCTGGCATAGTCAAGATTGTCTTGTCAATATCCCACCAAAAATCATTCTAAATAAATAATCCTACCTCATACTACCCTATTTTGACATGTATACCCACAGAAGATCAAAATCCATTTGTTAAAGTATGTAAAAAAATTAGGATTTCAAAATGTCTTCAGAAACCCTTGCCTTGCATTGAAATTATCTCCATAATCTGGAAGTGATAACTTGTGAAAGTCAGATTTGGAGTGTTGATCATATTTTACCAAGGCCCCTTCATACTATTTACACAAATCGAGGGATATCTTCATCTCCTTCACCATTTTAGGGTTACAAAATAGGTCCTCTTACCTTGGTTGAAAGGCACAACCTAAAATAGTTAGGACAAGATCAAGTCCTATTTGAGTGCTCCACAAATTTGAGTGTCAATTAGATCACATCCTCAGCTACAAAATGACATACATCATGATCTATCTATCTTCAAGATTCATGCCATATCTCTAATGTTGCTCAAACTGAAAAGGAGAAAAAATTTGGGTACCAACATCACCAACCTAAATTAGGGGAAAAATTAGTCACTAAATCATGCACTTGAAATAATTATTTAGTCCGAATATCATACTACTAGTCATATGGTTCTTGAGAGAAAAGAGTAATAATTACCCCATGTCTTTGGCCATTTTTACATTGTTTTTGTCATATTTTCAATCTTACACCTACACTTTCCCACTTTTATTTTCATTTTTTTTTTACTATTTTTAAATGGCATGCCTAGTCTAGATTGTGGTGCCCGAGGAACCTTGGTGCCCTTTAGGGTATCATGATCCTCTTTTCACTTTACTCTCACATATTGGGAATTTTCTAGCCATTTGATCTTTCTATATTTTTGGTGGTTGGCCTTTTCAAGGTTGATTATGAAATTAGAACAAGATAACCATATAAATATGAAGATATGTGACCGTAATGAGTTTCCAAGCACTAAGTATCTACTATCATCATCTAGAGTAACATCCATCAAAGGAACCTAAAGATACATTTACATCCATCTAGCTCCATCACAAGGCACACAAGGTTGGTTCATTTTCATCTCACTTCATACAAGGGGATTCTATTGTTTCCATGCACACATTTACTATATTTTACATATAGTTATTAGCTCACTACTTAACAAAGCACAAGAGTAACCTAGGGCAAAATTATACACACACACCTAGAACTACATTGAGTATGAGATGTAGTGTAGTGCTCAATGATAAATCATTCATTTTTTAACTGAGTATATTCCGACCCCTTCATATGCATCTTTCTATTTCAGGGTTTTGATGTTTTTTCCGGGGTTTTGTAGGTGATTCTTTATTTCAGATCTTACAGTGACATTTGACACATTTTACCGACATTAGTGTGACATTAAGTAAATACAGAAAACATCCAGTGACACCTCAAAGGATGTTTTTAGGCCATTTTCACAAACTAGGGTGCCCATATCTTAGACTAGGCACCCATGAGTGCCCTTATCCATTTCCACTCACCCTAGTCTAGTCGATATCTCAAATTTGTACTTTCTCATGATTTTGTGTGGTTGATTCCTCTTCCTATTTACCTAGTTTACACTATGATATAGTCCCACAACTTCATCTAATTAGATAATTAATTTTTAACCCTCTCTTACACATTAGGGTTTCATTGTTCACTTGCTTAGTTATTTGAGTAATTTATCTATTACATTATTTCATTTATTTACTGCTCCTATATCATCATATTAGGCTATGATATGACATTTTAGCATAATCAATATCCACCTATAATGATACTCTACTTGATCAAGTTCATATCTCCCAAACTTTGTATGATTGGATGCACAAGAAGGATGTCTTTTTCCTTCATTTTTAGTTCAAACTCTAAATGTTTAACCCTTAATTAAATTTTAGGTCAATCTAATTATGTGTATAATATATTAGAGAATTTACAAATATAGCAAAGATGATATGATACAAGAAAATTTATATTTATAGATCAAATTAAAAGGAAGAATTTGCATACAATGATTAACCTAATATATGATGAAAACACAAAATGGAGGTATGGAATCACTTAGTTGATTTCTTATAGTTTTGGAGAGATTTGGGACTATGCAACAAATAAAATGGGAAATATTAACTTTAGTAATCCTCACATGCTATAATTGTTAGGAATTTACCATTTTTCAGAACGTACCATATGGTCTAGACACATTTGTGTGGTCTTGGACCTAATATGAGTCTACCTTTATAAATTTTTAAATTACTTTCCTTCTTGATTTTTTTCATTATCAAACCCTAGTTGTTGTACATGCATCGAAACTCTATGAATGAGTATAAAATTACCTCAAACCCTAAGCATGGATGAAGAGTCCTACAAAACAAACATTATAAGGGTTTTGGACACATCTATAAACTACCAACTTTAGCACTACCTTAAAGATGCTTCAAACCACATGTCATTCTCCACCTAGCAAGTGATATTTAGATAGATCAATTATTTTGACCATACTTACTTTGACTTGGATTTTTTAAAACACTTAGAGAGAGAGGATATTTGGATGCTTGTAGATGAGATATATGGATGTCTTGACTTGGTTTATAGCTTATAAATTGATGTGGGTCTATCCCTAATGACTATAGATGTGAAATTATAATTTTTAGGGAGCATTGGATGCCTTTTGTAAGTGTAAGAAGTTTTTCTCTAGTGCATTTCCCAGGAGTTCAAGTTAGTAAATGAGATAGTGTTTACTTACTTATATAGGGTTATGCGAGATGAATTTTCTAAGAAATGCCAACCCAAATGAAGTATAAGACCCAAGGAAGGATTTATAATTGAAAGTTTATTTGGAATACATGTCATCCCAAGACCATAAAAAAGAGGTCAATACCATATGGCATGGCCCTAACCAAACTATATAGCCTTGAACAGGAGAAGAAAACATGCCAAATGAAGTTTGGAGCTTGTGAACTGATGTTTGTAAATGGTGTTTTTACTTTACATTATTAGAGTTTTAAATATGTTAGTCTGAAAGGATAATCAAGATAAATAATGGACCTCGATAAGTGTTAATCGAGAATGGAAAAGTAACATTTATCATAGCAAAAATACATAGTCAAATCAAGGGATCCCAAAGTGTAAATCACCAAATTTGAGTGTCCATATTTCCCCCTTTATGTATGAAATTAAAAATTACATGCTTAAAGGAAATTTTACTTAAGTGTATAAAACGCACTTTACCTTTGTTTGAATGTTTGTTTTGTATTTATGTTGTTGTGCTTAGTGTTGGAATTCTCCATGATGAAACTTATAAAAAGAGTGTAATAAATTTCCATGATAGATAATTGACCATAGCTAAAATAGAACTTATAATTTAAAAATATTTAAATTTTCATATATATATAAAATGAAAATATATAAACAAGGAAATAATAACATGTTTGTTTGTACTTTACTTGTAATTAGAGATTTTTATTGTTGAACTTCACTGAAGGATTAGGGGTCAATCCTCAATCATTTTGAGGAGAAACTAGAGTGTTAGGTGCATGAAACCCTGTTATCATGCTAATCGTATAGCATACAAAATTGAAAAAATTTGGCCATGAAAACTAATCCCACCATTTGAAAACCCATCTCTTGATCATTGTGAACCCTTCCTTTAACCAGCCCATGAGCTCACATGAATCCCATCCAAGTTTTTTCACCCTCATCCTAGCTGAGATAAAATTTGTAACATGGTTTTCAATTTTGTTTCATGTGCAGGGAATCGATCTAAGATGGTTTCATGATTATACTAAGATATGATGTCGAATATTGTTCTCAAAATCACTAAATTTGATATTTTAAGTCATGTTAAAACATAATGACATCCTCTATAAGATGACATGGAATATTCAACCAATATGGAAGTTTTTAGGAGATTAATGATGTTATATGAGATATTTTAGGGAAAACTTGTGGATATAATTGATTTCAAGAACAAGGTAAGAAAAATTTGGTCATTTTGGACATAGGGAGTGAAGTCTCTAATGGAGAAACTCACATTGTCTAATGATTTTGGTATTTTCATGAGGATTTGGAAGCCCATTAAATACTAAATGTAAATCTATTGGAATTATCCACATGAAGTAAACATCATTTTTTTTCTAACCCTTCAAGATCTTCCTTGATATCTAAGTCACTATTGTTTCTCCTTCATTCTAAAAGGGTGAATGATCTAAAAACTCAATTTTTAGACTGAATCAAGTCTTGAAATTTTTGGGAAGGAACTTATTGGATTATTTGGATTCAAAATCATATAATATTTCACTCTAAAATCCATTTTTTTCTCCCATGGTAGAAAATGCAAGATGTGTTTTCTAATTTCACATTGATATTATGATGTCAACATCAATTAAAGGATTAGGCACAATTTTCAAGAATTTTTTCCCATTTTCCTTATACCAAAGGTGAAAAGGGACATGTGGGATAAAAAAATTCACTCCCTATGCATGTTAGGTTTTCGTGACTTAAGTGGTTAGGTGAGCATAATGCAAAAAAAGACCACTTTCTCATGATGAATTCCCCTTAGTGCATTTTGGAGCATGGTGTGTCCCCTTATATTTTCCCCAACATGAAAAGTGAAGTGGGAGACAAAATATTTCTCTTTCCCTTTATTTTCCAAGTTTTTTTGACTTAAAAACATCAACTTCAAGTATTGTGAGTGTTAGAGGTGCAAGCTCAAGTCTAGTCAAATATGGACCCCTTCTCATGTTCCTAAGTCCCCATGGCACATTTTAGAGCATTTTTGCCCCCTTGGATTTTTACTAAGGTGAAAATGGATATGGGGGACACAAAATTGTGCTCTTCCCGTGAGGTCTCTCTCTCTAGAACTTAGAAAGCACAACTTCTTCCCTAGGAAACATCAAACTTGCATCATGCTCAAACCACTTTCCCTGTCCTAATGTTACCATGAATGATGGTGAATTTTCAGTAGGTTATTCCCCTCACATTTTACCAATAGAAAAATTGATGTGGAGGACACAAAAATTCACTTCCTCTCTCTATATCAACCCTCATTCAACCTAGGTTAATCCTGTTTGAGTCAAGTTTGAATTTAAGTGTGCAAGTGAGATCAAAAAGATTGATATTCAAACACTCCACCATTTGTGAGTTGTAAAGATTAATTTTTTCCCTAAAATATCACTCTCATTTTTTTATGTTTCTAAAAATGTTTCAAAGACCTCATATGCTAAAAATGGAAATTTGTAGATATCTCCCAAACCCCTTATTTGATCCCTGTGAGATTTTAACAAAAATTTGTTCTAAAAAAATTATTTCAAATGGTTCCAACCTTGATCCAATGATGTTATACATAAATGTTAATTTCCAAACCATTTTTTCTAAAATAAAAAAAAAAACCATTTTTCAAATCTATGGAGTTTAGCGATTGAAATCCTCTAAAAATTGGAACAAAACATCCTTATGAAATAAAAAAACTTTTGAGACCACTTTCATTCCATTCCAACATTGATAATACCTAATTGTAAAAATAGTAATCCTTCCTAAGCCTCATAGTCTATAAATATTAATTATTGTAAAAGTTCATTCTCATAGTTGTCATTGTTCCTTGCACATAAGGAAAACCTAAAAGTGTCAAATTGAACAACCAGTGACTAAAAATAGACATCTACATTAAGGCTTACTAAAAATAGTAAGTGCCAAAATATTGTTCAAGAAACATAGATGTTAAGTTACCCATGTTGACAAAAGGGCACCTGAATGTGTTTTCACTAGTACAAAACATCATGGTGGTTTGACGTATTTATGATTTCATAATATACACTTTTAGTTTAGTGTGGGAGTAATTATTCTCTCAGGAAGAGGACCTTGTTCCATGAGTAACAAATAGGCAAGAAGGTATTTGAGCATCCTAAATTTTATTCCATCTAAAAAGGAGACATATTTGTCATGGAGGTGAATTTTTAAGTCAAAAGGGTCAAGGTGATGATCTTCATGTTCTATCTCTGACCTTGTGTTCAAAGAGGATCATCATGTGTGTAAGACTAGGAAATTATCTAAGTGAAAATATCATAATAATGTTTTTGAACACTTATTCATATAGTGTGTCCACATCCCCTAGAATGAGGAAGTTTTAATCTCAATACTTTAAGTCAACATGAGGTCAGAGGTAAATAATCCCATTCATGAAGCATTTCCTTAAAGATCCATCAGAAGTATATTCTTTATTAGCAGGATATTTCTCATCTCAATATTTCCACTTCTCTCTCTTTTTATCTCTCCCCCTCCCTCTCTCTAACATTCTATTTCCTCCTTGGGAATGTAGTTTTTCACTTCATCTTATTCACTTAAGTGACTTAATTTTGCATTATATAAGTCCCATTTCAAAAATAAGAAAAGGACTTAATTTCATTTCTAGGATATGTGAAAACTCACAAGTGGTGGTGAGATGAAAATTCACATGGGGGAGAGGAAGAATCAATTTTTAGGCTATAAATTAGGATGTGTTCTCCATTGCAAAGGGTTAACATTTGTTGATTGTTACTAGTTTTAGGATTTCACTTGTACTACAAGTAATAAAATACCACGAGGGGTTCATTAGTTAGGAAATATCCTAGCACATGCATTCATATTGAGGTAATTAAAATTAATAAAATCAAATTCACTATACTGGTAGACATAAGGGGGTGAAAGGGTTTAATTTATTAATATTTTAAATCAGGTATTGGGGGTAGGTTAGAGAGGTGGGCCAAAGGAAAGGGAGGTTTGATTTTAATATAAAACTAAAATATTTGAACCCTAGTTTTTAAAACTAAATACCTTAAAATTACAAAAGGAGAGTGGTCATAAAGTTAAAATATAATCTCTTTTTGAATAAATAAATCTCAATTAAGATATTCTTAACCAAGAAATAATAAGATGGTAGAAAACTAGGATTGAGTATGCTTTTCATCAAAAGTGATATTATTTTGCCATATTAATTATTTGAATAGCTATTGATAAATGATTAAAGCTTAACATTTTTAATGTAAACTGGTAATAGGTCTTGAATGGCCTCAAAATATTGACTATCTTTCGATAGAATATGAATACTAAAAAAATTGAGTGAGAAACATGATATATTTTTTGTTTAATATATCATGGTAGAAGTTAAAAAAGGGTAAATAAAATTGTAATGGAAAAATGGGTAAGTAAGGCACATGGAAAAAATATGGGGTATTTTCATTCTAATAATATAATGGGAGGGGTATTATCAATTGAATAATTAGAGGTAAAAACTATAATTAAGGGTATTCTTTAATACCCTTCGAATCAACGTGTTATACCATAATTGTACTAAGTTAACCCCCCATGTAAGCCACATTATTCTATCTCCTTTCCTTTCCTATGTTCTTCCATACTCTCTACTTTCCAACTTTGTAAGAAATTTTGATCTTGTATAACCAAGAAAGAACTTTGTGTCTTTGATTAATGAATTCATAGAACTTTGTGTCTCTAATTTATTAGTCTTAATATTTCTTACATTGTTGTTTTCTTCTATTGAATGTGGACCTAATCTAGTTATTGTTGGTGAGAATATGTACGTACCTAATCACAAGATTAAACCCCTCTCTCCATTTCTCCTACTCCACTTTACCTCTCTCTAAACTAATTCCTCCCTTATACATCATACAAGAAGTTTTCCATAGGTTTAGTGGCTATACCTATGTGGTCTCTCACTTAATGGACACCCCATAACCATATTTATTCCTTGTATTCAATTAAGGTGAACCTCCCCATACCCAATAAATATAGGCTTAGCCTCGTGACCATTTTTTAAAACTAATAATTTTTCCGCAAAAATGATTTCACCAACAAACCCATAATAAAAATTTTGCAAGAGAGAGATAAGAAAAAAGAGGTATAAATGCAACCTTACAAAAAGAAAGATTATATACCAAAGTTATTTAGAAACTTTTATATGTTCCCCTTAAAGTGTAATAGGAGAGGAAATATTGTCTATGAAACCTTTAGTTACTTCACTTCCTTCCATAACCCCATGGATCACACCATTGTAGACAGATCTAGACTCAATTTTACAAATAAGGACATACAATAAAAAAGAGAGTGTGTGCCCCAAACTCTCTCCATATGTCAGATAAATGAGTATAAACTTAAAAACACTGAAATATGTTGAAAATGTTCTAACAACATTGAAATATGAAGGAGACCCATGCCCCCAAGATTTCTAAAATTGAAAGCAAGACAAGAAGGAATAAAAATTCCATGCCCCCTTTATTGGTCCTGAAATGAGTAATCTAAGTGTGAAATTTTACAGAAAAACTTGTATAAATAGGTGAAAACATGAAAATTCTAAAAAAATTGTTGAATTTTCCCCGATCATAAATTTAGGGGGTCAAGATAGTACTTTTATTAGTTTGAATAGATTAATTATAGCATGAAAAATTGTAGAAAAACTTGTATAAATTTAAGTGAAAACCTGAAAAATGCTAACAAAAACTTGTTAAAATTTCAATTGCTCATAAATGTATTGGGGGTCAAGTCCATACCATACGGTCTTGACCAAAGTGTACAATTTTACCCTATGTTGTTTTTGCCAAAATATTGTGTATAACTGCATTTCTAGGTGCTTTTACCCTATTTGTATCTGCATCTACTGAAAATGTAGAATAAATCTTATATAGATGCCCCTCTTTTGAGGCATGTGAAAAAATAATGCTTGAGCACGTGGCTCAAAAGAAATAGGTGTGTAATGTTGAAGGAGATGTCGATGAACTATGTAAAGTGATAAAGAGGTGGCCACCTTGGATAAATTGTACCTATAAAAGGGAATTTTGACACATGGTGGTAACCATGGTGTGTAAACAAAATGCTAACAACACACAAATATAGTAGTAACAAAAGAAAGTAGTAGAAATAACATATGGAGAAGACACAAGAATAATAACAATGTATCCAATTACAAATAATGATATATAAGGAATACAAAAGGATTTTGGGGTTGTAAACATGGAAAACCCATGGTGTCATAAGACAATCAAGGCCCATAGGCCAAAAACAAGAGAAAGAAATTATAAACAATATAGGCATGATGGCACAAATATGGGATACCAAAAGTGTCACAAGACAATCAAGGCACATAGGCCACAAGAAAGGAAAATAAACAAGTAATAAACACACACACACACACACACAAGCATGTATACATTAAACTAAAGTGTCAAAACATAATAATATGATGTAATAACTAATATAGGTGAGATATATGAAACAAGATATGTCAACGTTGTATAATAAAAATGTGTTAGTCTTGTTAGTATGAAAATAAGAAAGTACACAATATATATAATTGAACATGAATGAGGAAGTGTAAATGAACTATAATGGAATAATAACACATGTATGATGTAGAGGGATTTATCTCAAATGATGATAATGTAAGGATATATGAGTGCTCTTATAAGTGTGTACTAATATGTGTTTCTTGCATCCAACTCAATATATCATGTGAATGCATGTGTGTAAAGAAATGAAGCATACTATCTATCAAACCAAAGTGAAAAAAAAAAACATGTAATGTAAAATTCTAACACTCAAGTAAGTTGCATAAGTCCTTGTTGGTGCAAATCAGCAGCACCCCTGGATGTTGATCAGATTTCTAGTTTGACACTTTGGACATCCAGTGTGATTGCACAACATTGAATCTTTTCCCCAAGTGTGGGACTTGTAAAAATGGGAAAAGAATCTCCAGATTAGAGGTTGGTTCCTCAACTCCTCTGATCAAGTATATTACTTGCAAGTTACAGAGGGTTTGAATTCAAGATCCTACTCTAAATTCCAAAGGGGACAGAGATAGAGAATGCAAAAACTGAAACTAGTGCTAATAAGGTGATGCACCAAAGGAGTGGTGAGCATTTTTTACTTCTGCAGATTGACACAATTCATAGAAATGCAACAAAACTTCATGCACAAACTAATGAACTATAATGAAAGGTTAGAATGAATCAAACAACACAAACAGAGGATTAAAATTCATTCACAGAGCCTGCATTGTCATTTCCATTATCAAAACACATGCATTACAACATCTGAGAGGTAGAAAATAGGTTACAGTCTTGGAAGAGGTCTGATTTTTCCACAAAATCACTTTCAAGGTGAAAGAGGGAGCCTGCAATACATGAAAAATGTTCCACACTTCAAAAATGAGCCAAATCTGGCTTTTACATTGCGAAATGACCCAGGAGAGAGAAACATGGGAAAAGATGGCGAGCTTCAACTTGTTGTAAATATCTTCCCCCTGGTAGATATAGACAAGCAGAAGAATATGGAAATCAAAGAAGCTCAAACCCCCAAATTTTTTGCATCGCCCGCATAGCAAGAGGTGTTGACATGGCAAAATTTGTGCCATGGTGTAGGCAAAAGGTGCACGCATGTAAGGTGTCGACACAAAAATCGATGCACCCATGGCGCAGTAAAAGGCGCCTGACGTAAAGGTGTCGACACGAAAATGGATGCGCCATGGCACAGGTAAAAGGCACATAATAGAAGGTGTCAACATGAAAATGTATGTGCCACACAGTGTAGGTAAAAGGCACATGATAGAAGGTGTCGACACAAAAATGGATGCACCCATGGCGCAGGTAAAAGGCGCATAACAAGAGGTGTCGACATGCAAAAATTCACACCAAGGTGCAGGTAAAGGGTGCATGACACAGAGTGTTGACATGGAAAATTTTGTGCCTTTGGCACATGTAAGAGAGTTTCAACACAAATATGGATGCGCCTATGGTGCACCTTTAGGAGGCGCAACATTTCGAGCACTGCGACAGAAGCGGACCACGACCCGAGATATTCAGATGGCCATAACTTTTCACAGGGAGCTCAGATTAATGCAAGGTTGGACTTTTCAGAAATCTTACAAAGTCCTCTATCCAACTACAACTGGATATCTTTAGTTGGGTGAGAAAAAATTCTTCAAAATGCAAAATACAGTTTGACACTTTTTGGGTTTGTTAGGGTTCTCACCGACCGTCATAATGAAATGAATTAAATGCAATCTAGAGGTGGTTGGGGTAGGTTTAGAATTCCTCTTTCTCTTCCCTCTCTCATTCTTCCTATAAATTGTAAGGAGGGGCTTCTTTCTAAAGGTTGGAAATTCTTGTTTTCCCCTCCCTTTTCTCTTTGGTAGGTGAATTTGTGGAGTTTCAAACCTCCCATTTAAAATCGTAATGTAACTTTGCCTCTTGGCATTTTTGTAGTGTGTTGTATCAATCTTTGGAGCAAATAATGCATGTCCGTGGATGACTCTCAACCATCTCTATGTTCATTTTCATCCTCTTGATATTTCACCGCAAATCTGGTTATTTGTGCATGATCTTACATTGCATTTTTATGGTTTGTGTTTATTGGCAAGAGAGTGTTCTTCATTCCTCGGTGCATCACCTTTGTAGTTTAGGTTTTATTTTATGCATCTTCTTACTCTATTTCCTTGGAAAGTTAGTTTAGGTTTTGAGTAAACCCTCTGCATTTTTTTTACGTGTGCATCTGAATAGAGGAATAGGAACCGGCCTTCATCTGGAGAGCTTTTCCGATTTCGCAAGGTCCCACACTTGGGAAAAGCTCCATGTTATGCAATCACACTGAGAGTCTCAACCCATCGAGTTACAGACATTCAGGGGTGTTCTGATTCACCATCAATAGTTTTGGCATGCTTGGTGGGACCAAGAGGTCATTCCACAGATTTGAAGGAGTTTTCAGAAATTTTGGACTAAAAAATTGCAGGTTTTACAATTTCAGATTTTTCACCTTCCAGGCTGAACTTTGAAATCAATTTTCAAGGGCTTAACTTGCTCAAAACAAGTCAAAATTTCACCAGTTGATAGATCGAGGGATAATCTTCAAAAGGGTATTCTTAGATTTTTGAGATTTTGACTTTCAAAATTTCATGGTTTTTAGTATTTCGGGTTTTCCCAGTTGCCTTGCATGACCTGAGTTTTCACTGTACCTTTGGGGATTAGTAGCTGCACAACAAAACCTAATAACCGAATTGAAGAACTGTATCTTTCGGGTCCTTCAAAGTTTTAAATTATTTTTTAATATTGTCAAGTTTGGTGTGTAACTTGGCAGAATCTAGCCTTTTGAGGCTCATTATCTAACACATCTGGCGACTCCGAAGGGGATAGAATTCAGTGGTTTAGTAGCACAAAGTTACCCAGGGAACATGAGAAGAATTCTTACTGTGTCTAATACTTGAGAAGAGGGGCTATTTTTCCACTTGCAACTATCACCAAGCAGAGGAAGGAGAGGAAGAAGACCACAAAGATCACCATCTCCACCTAACAGGACTTTATCAACCCCTCCACCTGGTAGACCTTTCATCCAATCAACAAGGGTTCTCAGGCCAATCAGAATGGCACAACAAAACCCTTTTGTCAACTTCACTGGCAGCATCCCACTTGCCCTCAATGCACAGAATCCAGTCCCAATTGCAGCATTGAAGAACATTCCATTTTTACTTGGAGAAAATCATACCACTCCTGGTGATCATGTCAAAGACATTGCTAACGTTTGTGCAATCCATGAGATAAATGAAATGGATGTTGCTGTCAAATTGCTGGCATCTTCATTCAAAGGGAAGGCATTGCAATGGTTTAGGAGCCTTGGAACTGGTACTATCCAAAATTGGAATCAGTTATGCATAGTTCTCCATGAGCAGTTTGGAGAAAAGGGAGACAATTTGTCTCTACTAGAACAATTGAAAACTATCAAGAGAGCTCCTAATGAGCAACTGACTGACTTTAACTTCAGATTTCAAAGGTCTTGGGATAGGATTCCAGTGGCCGTTAGGCCAACAGCTAAAGGTGCTTTTCTATACTATCTTAAGGCTTTGAATTCTGATATTTCTATGTTAATTCAATCTATGGGAGGAACAACCTTACCTACTACTTATAGAATTACCATTAGGGCTGAAAACCTGTCTTATTCAAGCCGGTAAGCTGGCTCCTAGGCCTCCCATGCCCTTGTATCCAAACTTAGAAAATCCAAGCACTAGTCAAGCACCCACTTTGGCTCCTATTCCCACTCCTAGAAATCAAAGTTCAAATGAAACTTCTACTTCATCCTCTAGTGCTTCAAATGAACTCCAAGAGGTTATGAAACAATTGCAGAACCTTGGAAATGAGCTGGTGACTATCAAAAGATAGCAAGCTCAAAGTGCTAGACCATATCAGCCTCAAGCACAGTACCAGGCTAGGCCACCATACCAGCCCAATAGGCCACCCAATCCAGCTACAAATCAAAGCCAAGTAAGGCCTCCCACCAATAGACCATTTCAGCCCTATAACCCCAATGTTGCATCTGCTTCTAAAGCATTAGTGCCAGTGCAAAACAATATAGCTCAAGAGTATGATTGGTGTTTCCCATGTAATGAACCTCATAACCAATCTATGTGCTTCAATGGTGCTTTGAACCAAGCCTTGATGGTGACAACTACTGGCGTAGAGGGTGAAGTGAGTCAAGAAACAAATCAGCAACAAGGGACATCTCAACAAAACACAGCTCCAAATGATACCGCACTTGTGAATTGGCAAGCTAAGGATTTTTGTGGCACGAATCAAACCTTTTCACAGAGTGTAAAGAACTAACACAAGATCAAAGAAGAGGAATATTGGTGAAGGGCAGTCATTGGCTCCAAGTGATCTACAACCTTCCATCACTCTACAAGGTGTTGGTAAGAAAAATATAGTCCCAAACACGCAAGGACAGCCCAAACCACCTTCTAAACCAACTCACATGCCGCCAAATTTGTTGCTACCCATGCACAAGAAAGGAATGCACCGACTAAAGGACAATAAAGAGATGTTTCATCCCCATTTAGCATCATTTATCAAATGAAGAAGACAAATGTGAATATATCAATGTGGGAATCTTTATCCATCCTGTGCCAAAGAGATCTTCTACAAGCTGCCATGAAAAATTGGTCAACTTCAAACCAACATGTCCATATGCAAGGAATGTCCTCACAAATGCTTTCGGCTGAAGGGAATCATGGAGGACAACAAGGTAAAGTTTTGAAACCCCCTCCATTTTATGTTTCATTAATCATTGGGGATAAACTAGTACATAATTGCATGATTGATTCTGGGGCAAGTAGTTCTGTCATGCCCAAGAAAATAGCTAATCAGCTGGGTCTCCATATGAAGTCATATCAAAGGGAGTAGTGCAATTGGATGGGATAGTAGTAGCAATGGTAGGAGTGATTAAAACTTTGAATCTTACCTTGCATGCATGCCCCAACATTACCGTTTTGCAAGATGTGTCAGTGATAGATTTGCCACCACTCTTTGCCCTATGCTTATCAAGGGATTTCACAGCCAAAATTGGAGGCTACTTATCTGCTGATTGGCCACACATGTTGTTCAAAACAAGATATGGTATTAAGGTCACAATCAGATCCGAACCAATTGTAAACTTTCATATTGAGCCTCATACTCCAAGACAAATCAATGCCAACCTGCTCAAAGACATTTGATCAAGAAGATTATCCAAGAACAGATGAAGTGACACCAAAGTTGGAAGCATTCCAGATTTGACTCTTGATGAATGGGCAAGCAAGGTATATGATTTTGATCCCTACCAAGAAGTAGAAGAATCTGAGCTAGGAGTCTATTGCATACATGAAGGGAACCAGCCTATTCCTAGCATCAAGAAACCAAACCATAAGGATGACAATGAGGTATGGCGGTTATTTTTGATGGATCAAGGAGTAGGCAAGGTGCGGGAGGAGGATCTATGCTTGTTTCAGGTGAAGGAATCAAATATTATTCAGCTTTTCATTTCTAGTTTTCCTATTCAAACAACATAGCTAAATATGAGGCCTTGATTCATGGACTTCATTGGGCCACGAAAAAGGGCATAAAGAATTGCATGTGTTTGGGGATAGAGAGATGATCGTCAATCAAGTCAGGGGGACAACATGCTACAAAGATTGAACTCATCAAGAACTACAAGAATAGGGTATGGGACCTCGTTGAGGATTTTGAAGCTTTCAACATCATGTCCATACCTAGAAAGAAAAATGAAGCCGCGAATAGGCTCGTAGCAGTTGGAGCAACGTTTGATGTAGTTGACAACATCAGAAGGGAAAAAACACAACCACATATCCATGTGATTGTGAGGCCATCAGTTCCAGATAATAACACAAGCTGGCAAGTGTTTGAGAATGATCAACAAATTGTCAATTTCTTACAAGAAGAGGCTGAATTCTCAGCTAGGAATCAAAACAGATTAGAGTAGCAGTATGGGGATCAAGTAGTGCAGCTGCAGACAAACAAGCTTCCCAAGGGTTTAGTAACATTGGAGTCTATCTTCAACCCTAATGACCAATTCTGTAAGGAAAAGGCTAACATATAGGTCAAGAGAGAAGATTCAGAGCCAATTCCGGTTGGGGAAGGCAAAACACTTCAAATTGGCAAAGTGGCCACTGAGCAGGAGAAATCAGATTTCATACAACTTTGCCAAGAATTTCCAGATGTCTTCACTTGGAGCTATGAAGACTTAAGAGGTTTCAATCTGAAGTTGGCACAACATACCATAGAATTGGATCCAGATGCTAAGCCCATTAGGCAGAAGCAGAGACCAGTCAACCCTCACATTGAGCCTCTAATGAAGAAAGAGTTGAACAAGCTAATAGAGGCAAGCATTATATTTCGATCAAGCACTCAAGCTGGGTTGCAAAATTGGTTCCGGTTAGAAAGAAGAGCAGAGAAATCAGGTTGTGCGTGGACTTCCGAGACCTCAACAGGGCATCTCTCAAAGACCATTACCCGCTTCCTTCAATGGAACAGATATTGCAAGTAGTATCTGGTTCGGAGAGATTCTCTCTCCTAGATGGCTACTTAGGGTATAATCAGGTAATGGTGAAAGAAGATGACCAGTTCAAGACAACTTTCACCACCAAATGGGGCACTTATGCCTACAAGAAGATGCCATTTGGGCTATCAAATGCTGGAGCCACTTTCCAAAGGGAAATGGATATGGCATTCAAGGGGTTGATCAATAAAATAGTTCTGATATATCTTGACGACATCACTGTATTCTCCAAAAATGCAGTGGATCATCTCTTCCATCTAAGGCGGTATTTCGAGGTGTAGAAGATTTGAGGTATCATTGAATCCAAAAATGCATATTCTTGGCTCACGAGGAAAACTTCTAGGCCATATTGTTTCAAAGGATGGATTGACGATTGACCCGTAAAGAGTTGAAGCAATTCGAGAGTGTTGCCATTGCAAGTCATAAGAAGGCCTCTCAAAGCTTCTTAGGAAGGATCAATTTTGTCCGCAGGTTTGTTCCAAACTTTTCAGCTCTCGTAAAGCCAATAACGCTGATGTTGAAGAAGAACATGGCATTTAAGTGGATAGTCAAGAAGGCAAGGAAAATTTTGAGGCAGTAAAAGAGGCTATATCTCAAGCTCCAACTCTCATCAATCCAAACTTCTCCAAGGATTTCATGTTGTATGCCCTTGGTGGTGGAGACACAATTTTTTCAATCTTGGTATAACAAAACAAATAAGGATTAGAACAACCAGTTGCTTTCTTCAGTCAAGGCTTGGAGGAATATGAAACTAAGTACTCTTTCATTGAAAATCATGTCCTTGCGGTGATCGAAGTTTAAAGAAATTCAAGCACTGGTCTCAAACAACAAGATCCAATTATTGGTCTCTCATGCGGGATTCAAGGACTTCCTTTTAAACAAGGATCTGAATGATAAACGTACAGGATGGATCACTCGTGTCATGGAATATGACATCAGAATTAAGGTCACTAAGCTAGTACATGGAAAAGGACTATGTGAACAACTAGCTTTGAGTTGGAAAGTTGAAGCAGGTGATGAAAAAGAGACTGCCTTGGTACTACAGGATGGTCAAGAACAAGAAAATGATGATGTGCCCGCTCCTTGTTGGACTCAGAATATGATACACTTCCTATAGGCAGGTCTATGCCCTCCAAAATTAAGCAAAGGAAAAAGGAGATACTTCAGATTACAAGCCATTCCATATGTATTCGTTGATGATGTTTTGTTCAAGAAAGACATCAATGGAGTTCTATTGAGGTGCATTGGGACAGGTCAAATTGAGAGGGTGTTACGAAATTTTCATGATGGAGATTCCGGAGGACATTTTTCCCCACAGTAATAGCTCTCAAGATAATGAAGGCCAGGGTATTATTGGCCCATAGTGTTCAATGACTACTATACATGGATAAAAAAGTGCAAGAAATGTGCACTCTTCACAGGCAAAGAAAGACTAGCCGCACTTCCATTGCACCCAATTTTGGTTGACCAACCATTTATGTAATGGGGATTAGACTTCATTGGGGTCATAAATCCTAACTCAAGCCAAGGCCACAAGTGGATTCTCACGGCAACGGACTATTTCACCAAGTGGACTGAAGCAATAGCACTCAAAGAAGCAAATGAGTCTAACATACTAGACTTTTATGAAGGAATAGTGACCAGGTTCGGTGTGCCGACCACTATCATATCAGACAATGCATTGGCATTCATAGGTTCTAAGATTACAGAATGGGCTATCAATAATGGAATCTATTTGAGCACCTCTTCAAATTATTACCCACGGGGTAATGGATAGGCAGAGTCCACAAACAAGAATTTGCTAAGAATCATTAGAAGGACTCTGGATGAAAACCAAAGGACATGGCATACCAAGCTAAAATCAGCATTATGGGCTAACAGGATAACGCCAAAGAGATCTACAGGTAATTCTCCCTATAAGTTAGTCTATGGGAAAGAGGCAGTATTGCCTATATCATTAGAATTGCCAACATTGGAGCTCATGAAGCAGTTGGAGTTGTCTGAGTTCAAACCAATGGAGGCCAGGTATGCAGAGTTGATGGAATTGGAAGAAATAAGAGAACATGCAGTTCTAATGATTGAAAAGGATCAGCCTTAGTAAAAAGATGGTTTGATAAGAAGGTAAGAGCAAGGACCTTCCAGGAAGGGGACCTAGTTCTAAAATGGGATGTAGATCGGGCAAAACCAGGAAGGCATTCCAAGTTTGATGCCATTTGGAGTGGCCCCTACATGGTCACGGAATGTAAGAATAGCAATGCCTTCCAATTGTCTACATTAGATGGAGAAGAACTCTTGATTCCGGTTAACAGAATCTATCTTAAACATTACTACTAAAAATAAAAGGTTTACCCTTGTAAATATTAGCCTAGATTTCAATTCCTCTAAGTGTGTATGCACATTGTCTTGTTGTAGTTAGGTTTCAGTTTCCCTAAGTGCTTGGCACAGGTGTTTTTTTGCTCTCAAAGTTGAATTTCGTAGTTCAAACATGCTCTTGAAGAAGGCGTTGTGATATTAGGCTCGGGATCGAGATATCAGGCTGGTTTCGGGTTATTGCTTATGACTCCATGGCTAATGGATTGCTAAAAGGCCACCGATCTTCTACTAGCAGCGGGTGATCCCGTTGAGTCACCAAATTATTGTAAATATCTTCCCCGGGTAGATATGACAATGAGAAGAATATGGAAATCAAAGAAGCTCAAACTCCCAAAATTTTTACGTCACCCTGCTGCAAGAGGTGTCGACATGGCAAAATTTATGCCATGGCATAGGTAAAAGGTGCACGACAGAAGGTGTTGACACAAAAATGGATGCGCCCATGGCGTAGGTAAAAGGCGCACTGACAGAAGGTGTTGACACGAAAATGGATGCACCCATGGCGCAGGTAAAAGGTGCACAATAGAAGGTGTCGACATGAAAATGGATGCACCCATGGTGCAGGTAAAAGGCACACGACAGAAGGTGTCGACACGAAAATGGATGCGCCCATGGTGTAGGTAAAAGGCACACAGCAAGAGGTGTCGACATACAAAAATTTGTGCCAAGGTGCGAGTAAAGGGCGCATGACACAGAGTGTTGACATGGAAAATTTTGTGCCTTTGGCACATGTAAGAGAGTGTCGACACAAATATGGATGCACCTATGGTGCACCGAGAGGCACAACATTACGAGTGCCGATAGAAGCGAGACACGACCTAGATATTCGAGACGGCCATAAATTTTCACAGGAGCTCGGATTAATGCAAGGTTGGACTTTTCAGAAATCTTACAAAGTGCTCTGTCCAACTACAACTGGATATCTTTAATTAGGTGAGAAAAAAATCTTCAAAATCTAAAATACAGTTCGCCACTTTTTGGATTTGCTAGGGTTCTCACCTACCGTCATAATGAGATGAATTAAATGCAATCGGAGGTGGTTGGGGTAGGTTTGGAATTCCTCTCTCTTCCCTCTCTCATTCTTCCTATAAATTGTAAGGAGGGGCTTCTTTCTAAAGGTTAGACATTCTTGTTTTGCCCCTCCCTTCTTCTCTTTGGTAGGTGAATTTGTGGAGTTTCAAACCTCCCATTTAAAACTGTAATGCAACTTTGCCTCTTGGCATTTTTGTAGTGTGTTGTATCAATATTTGGAGCAAATAATGCATGTCCGTGGATGACTCTCAACCCTCTCTATGTTCATTTACATCCTCTTGATCTTTCACTACAAATCTAGTTATCTATGCATGATCTTACATTGCATTTTTAAGGTTTGTGTTTATTGGCAAGATAGGTGTTCTTCATTCCTCGGTGCATCACCTTTGTAGTTTAGGTTTTATTTTATGCATATTCTTACTCGTCTCCTTGGAAAGTTAGTTTAGGTTTTGAGTAAACCCTGTAAAAATTTTTACGTGTGCATCTGAATAGAGGAATAGGAACCGACCTTCATCAGGAGAGATTTTCTGATTTCACAAGGTCCACACTTGGGAAAAGCTCCATGTTATGTAATCGCACTGAGAGTCTTAACCCATCGAGTTCTGAGACATTGTGGGTGCTTTGTGATTCGCCATCAACACAACCACTAACCAAAAATGCAATAAAATGGTATGGGCATCCTTACAGGTCAATTCCATAACATTTTTGACCATTATAGGAGAGAATGCGAGCCATTGTTCATTAAAAATGGTGGTTAAAACGTCATTTCTATTCATGACCACGTGCCAAAGGAATTTTTTCAATTTTATCTCTCATAACTCCATAAAAATACAAAAATGACCCCAAATTCTTGTAGATAATTTCACCAACTTTTTGTTGATATAAAGAACGTGAAAAATTGAGCTCTGGATCGAAAGTTATGGCCATTTGAAATTTTAGAGCAAAACAGGGCCAAAACAAATTGGTGGGCGAAAATTTTGAAATTTTCCACTTTTTACATTTCAGAAAATTTCCCAAAAAAATCCCCTTGCTCTACCATTCTAGGTGCCACGTGGCATGATTACATTGGTGTAGGCTTCGATGCCTCATTTTCCATTGTTTTGACCATTGGAAAAAATTTCCAAAAATCTCCGCCAGGCCGATGATCTGAGGACACGTGGCAAGAGGTGATTCGCTGCGGGCCTTTTCCTTTCGAATTTTTCCATCACTTTCTAACCATTTTTCGACTCGAACATGTGGTGAAACCCCATTGGTTGTGGGATTTTCCTTTTCTTTTACCTTGCGGGCATGTTCTGTAATTTTTTGCTGCCACATGGACACGTGGCGAGATTCCATTGGCTCGTGTTTGGGGGGGGTGGTTTTTCCTTTTCTTTTTCCTTTGTTTTACTTTGGGAAAATTTCCAACTTTTTCCCTGCGTTCCAAAGATCTAGTGCCACGTGGAAATCTTTCATTGGGTGCAAGGCCTAGGGAAAATATTTTTTCTTTTGATTTAACCTTTGGGAAAAAATCCCAATCTCCCCCCATGCTCTGCCATTCTAGGACCCCGTGGACACGTGGCCTGACCCCACTAGCTGCGGGCCTTCTGGTAGAAAATTCCTCTTTTCCTTCACAAAAACACTTCGCCAAATTTTAAAATCTTCATCTGCAGTCTACCACTCCCTTCCTTTGGACATGTGGCATAACGTGATTGGGCAGGCCTTTCCTTGAGAATTTTCCATGGTGCCAACACTTAGTCAATTTTTCAATTTTTACCCCCTTGGACACGTGGCAAGATCCAATTCACTAGCGGGCCTGCGGGGTGAAATATTCCTTTTGAAATTTTCCAATCACTTGGTAAAAAATCCAAGTTCTCCTCCGACCCCCACCACTTCCTTGAACACGTGGCACCATATTACTGGCTGCGGGCCTTCCAGGGAAAATTTCCCACAAAAACTCCACCGATCCATATCTTCAAAAATACATGGAGTTAGGAGGAAAGCTTTACCTTCTCGGAAAGCGAGAAAGAGCTCTATCCAATGGTACCATTTCTAGAAGGTATTGAGTGCTTAAAAAGTAAAAAATTATGACTAAGGCACAAGAGAGGGAAGAATGAAGGGAGTTAGCCTCCAAAATGAGCAAGGGCTCATTTTGGATAACAATTTTGGCGACTCAGAGGGGTCATCTACCTGCTGGATGAAGTTACCAGTTTCTTGAAACAATCTATATGGCATGGAGTCATGAAATTCTCTACTTGGTATCCCTAACCGATTAGAACACTGCAAGGAGGGAGATAGAGGGTGGCACATCACCCAATTGGAGCAAGGCCTGCAACACACATTTCAGAACATCAAGCTTGTGCCAAAGCACTTAGGGAAAGATAACTAATCTACAGCAAAACAATGTGCACAAGAACTTGGATGAATGAAAACCTAAGCTAATATGTACAAGGTGGAGAGCTTCCTTTAGTAGCAATGCTTAAGATGGATTCCATTGACTGGAATATGTAATTCTTCACCATCCAATGTAGACAATTGGAAGGCATTATTGTCCTTACACTTTGTGACAATGTATGGGCCACTCCAGATGGCATCAAATTTTGAATGCCTCCCGGTTTTCTCTTCGCATCCCATTTTAACACTAGATCTCCAACTTGGAAAGATCTATCCTTGGCCTTTCTATCAAAGGTCTTCTTTATCAAAGCTTGATCCTTCTCCATTGCTTGGGATGCCGATTTGATTTCTTGGAGCTCCATCAATTCTACATACCTAACCTCCATGGGCTCAAACTCCAACAACTCCAACTATTTCATGAGTTCCAATGTTGACAACTCAAGTGACATGGAAAAATTTCCTCTCTTACATAAACGCTTGAATGCGAGAATTACTCGTAGATCTCTCGGAGTTATCCTATCAGCCCATAAGGCTGATTTTAATTTAGTATGCCAAGATCTATGATTTTCATCAAGAGTCCTCCTAATGATCCTTAGCAATTTCTTGTTTGTAGACTCATCCGGCCATTACCCCGAGGGTAATAGTTTGATGAATTACTTAGGTAGATCCCATTCTTGACAAATGACCTATTCGGTCACCTTGGACTCAATTAATGCCAATGCATTATACGATATTATGTAGCAAGTATGCCAAATTTGGTTGTTATTCCCTCATAGAAATCTAGGATGCTAGATTCATTTGCTTCCTCGAGTGCTACTTCTTCAGTCCACTTGGTGAAGTAATCATTGTCGTTAAAATCCATTTGTGCCCTTAGTTTGAATTGGGATTAATGAATCTAATGAAGTCCAAACCCAATTGTATGAATGGCTGGTCAACTAAAATTGGATGCAATGGAAGGGCAGCTAGCCTCTCTTTTACCTATGAATAAGGCACAATTCTTGCACCTCTTGATCCATGCATAACAATCATTTAAAATATTGGACCAATAATAGCCAGCCCTCATGATCTTTAGAGCTGTCACTCTTGGTGCAAAATGCTGACCAACCGATCCACTATGGAACTCTTCCAACACCTTGTGAACCTAATTTGTACCAATGCATCTCAGCAGCACTCCATTCACATCCCTTTTGAACAAAACACCATCAACAAGGGCATATGGGATAGCTTGCAATTTGAAGTGTCTTCTTTTGATATTGTTCATTTCTGGGGGCATAGAGACTGTGTTTAGGAAGTACATTACGTCTTGGGTCCAGCAAGAAGTGAGGAAACCATTATTTTCCTCTTGAGTGCTTCCTTGCTCATGGTTGTCTTGCAACGCCAAAACAACCTCCTTCTCATTACATGATTCCTTGCGTTTGTTCAAGACCAGCTGCTCACACAATCCTTTTCCTATGACCAACTTGGTGACTTTGTTCTCAATGTCATACTCCATGACACGAGTAATCCATCCCGCTCTCTTTTCATTAAGGTCTTTGTTGAGGAGGAAGACTTTAACTCCCACATGAGAAACCAGCAATTGAACCTTGTTGTTTGAGACTAGATGCTTGAATTTCTTTAAGCTCTTGATTATTGCAAGAACATGCTTCTCTATGAAGGAATACCTCACCTCATAGTCCTCTAGGATTTGTCTGAAGAAAGCAATTAGCTGCTCTTCATTGTCTTTGTTCTGCTGTACCAAAATTACAAAAATAGTATCATCACCCCCAAATGGATAGAGGATGAAATCCTTGGAGAAATCTAGGTTAATGAGAGTTGGGGCTTGTGAGATGGCTTCTTTGATTGCTCCAAAACTTTCTTTGACTTTTTTATCCATTTGAAAGCCATGCTTTTCTTTAACATCTTGGTGATAGGCTTGACTAGGGCTCAAAATTCGGGACAAACCTCCAAAAAAAAATTATTCTCCCAAGAAACTTGAAGGGCCTTTTTATGGCTTGGAAATGCTAGTGCTCTTATGGCTTCAACTCTTTCGGATCAATATCTAACCCTTCTTTGGAGACAATATGGCCAAGGAGTTTTCCTTCATGGGATAGAAAAATACACTTTTTAGGATTCAAGGATACTCCAAATCTTCGCACCTTTGGAACACTTGTCTCAAATGAAAGAGATGGTCGCTGCATTTTTGAAAAAACAATGATATCATCAATATATGCCAACACCACATTGTTAATCAAATCCTTGAATGCCATGTCCATTGCCCTTTGGAAAGTAGCTCTAGTGTTGGACAACCCAAATGGCATTTTCTTGTATGTATAAGTTCCCCATTTGGTTGTAAAGGTTGTCTTGAACTGATCCTCTTCTTTCACCATGATCTAATTGTACCCTGAATAGCCATCAAGTAATGAAAACCTCTCGAGCCGACAACAACTTATAAAATCTACTCCATAGAAGGAAGTGGATAATGATCCTTGAGATATGCTCTATTCAAATCTCTGAAGTCAACACATAATCTGATTTCCCCACTCTTCTTTCTAACCGGAACCAAGTTGGCCACCCAACTAGAATGCTTGATAGGAATATGATTCTTGACTCTATCAACTTATTCAATTTTTTCCTCATGAGAGGCTCCATGTGTGGATTGACTAGCCTTTATTTTTTCCTAATGGGTTTAGTACTTGGATCCAATTCAATTGTGTGTTGAGCTAACTCGGGATTAAAACCTTTCAAATCTTCATAGCTTTAAGAAAACACATCAGGAATTCTTGACAAAGTTGTATGAACTCATACCTTTCTCGCTCAGTTGTCACTTTACCAACTTGGAGTGGTTTGCCTTCTTCCACCAAGATGGACACTGAATCTTCTTCCTTGACTTGGATGTTTGCTTTCTCCTTCCTAAACTAATCATTAGGATTGAAAATGGACTCCAAAGTAATAAGTCCCTTTGGTAGTTTGTTGGTTCTCAGCTGTACCACTTGGTCACCATACTGCTGCTCCAACTTTTCCTAATTTTTAGCTGAGAACTCAGCCTCTTCTTGTAAGAAATGGATGATTTGTTGATCATTTTCAAACACTTTCCAACTTACATTGTTGTTTGGCACTGAAGGCCTTACAATCACATGGATGTTTGGTTGTACCTTGTCTTTTTGGATGCTTTCAACAACATCAAAGGCTACTCCAACTACTGCAAGCCTGTCAGCAGCTTGGTTCTCTTTTCTAGGAATGGATTTGATGCCAAATCCCTCAAAATATTCAATGAGGTCCCACACCCTATTTTTGTAGCACTTGAGTAGATCATTCTTGACAACATGCTACACCTTAACTTGGTTGACAATCAACTCACTGTCACCAAAGACTTGCAATTTCTTTATTCCTCTCTTGATTGACCAATGCAATCCTTGTATCAAAGCTTCATATTCAGCAATGTTATTAGAGCATGCAAACTAAAATCTAAAAGCTGAATAATACTTAACTCCTTGAGTTGAAACAAGCATAGCTCCCCCTCTAGCCCCTTGTCTACTCCTTGATCCATCAAAAAATAACTACCATACCTCATTGTCATCCTTGTGGTCTGGCTTGGTGATGCTAGGGATAGGCTGATTTTCTTCATGCATGCAATAGACTCCTAGCTCAGATTCTTCCATTTCTTGATAAGGATCAAAAGCATGCACTTTTTTTGCCCATTCATTAAGATTTAGATATGGGATACTTCCAACCTTGGTGTCAGCTTCATCAGTGCTTGGGTAATCCTCTTGATCAAATGCTGAACAATTGGTATTGATTTGGCTTAGAATGTAAGGCTCAATGTGAACGTTTGCAATAGGCTCAAACCTAATTGTGGCTTTAGTTCCATATCTTGTTATAAACAACATGTGTGACCAATCAATAGATAAATAACCTCCAATCTTGGCTATGAAATCCCTTAACAAACATAGGGCAAAGAGTGGTGGAAGATCTATTACTAAGACATCTTGCAAAACAACAACATTGGGGCATGCATGCAAAGTAAGACTCAAGTTTTTTATCACTCCAACTATTGTTACTGTTGTCCCATCCAATTGCACTACCCCTTTGGATATGAATTCATATTGAATTCCCAACTGATCAGCTATTTTCTTGGGCATTACTGAACTACTTGCCCCAGAATCAATCATGCAATTGTGTATTAATTGGTCTCCAATGATCAATGAAACATAGAATGGAGGGGACTTCAACATTTTACCTTGCTGTCCTCCATGATTCTCCTCAGGATGGGCAGCATTTGTGAGCACCTTCTCTTGCATTTGGACTTGCTGATTTGAAGTTGACCAGTCCTTCATGGCAGCTTGTAGAAAATCTCTTTGGCCTGGGATAGATAGTGATTCCCACATTGATATGTTTACATTTGTCTTCTTCATCTGATTAATGATGTTGAATGGAGATGAAGCATCTCTCTACTGTCCCTTGGCCTACACATTCATTCCTTGCACATGGGAAGTAGCAAATGGCATTTGAGTTGGCCTATGAGTTGTCTTAGGTAGTCCTTGTGTGTTTGGAACTGCATTTTGCTTGCCAATAATTTTTGGGGTGATAGAAGATTGTGGATTACTTGGAGCCAATGGCTGTTCTTCACCCAAATTTCTCCTTTTTGACCTTGTGTTGGCTGCAACACTTTGGGATATTATTTGATTCATGCCACAAAAATCTTTACTTGTCAATTTATAAGTGTGGCATCATTTGGAGCTGATTGTTGCTGGAATGTTTCTGGTTGTTGGTTATTTCCTTGACTCCCTTCACCCTCCACACCATTTGTTATCACCATTAATGCTTGATTTAAGGCACCATTGAAACACATAGATTGGTTGTGAGGTTCATTGCATGGGAAACACCAATCATACTCTTGAGCTATGTTGTTTTACACTAGCACTATGGCTTTAGAGGCAGATGTAACATTGGGATTATAGGGCTGAAATGGTTTGTTGGTAAGAGGTCTTGTTTGATTTTGATTTGCAACTGGATTGGGTGGTCTTTGAGGTTGGTATGGCTTGCCTGTTAGGCTGAGCTTGAGGCTAGAAAGGAGGTCTAAAACCTTGGGCTTACTGCCTCTTGAGTGTAACCAGCTCATTACTTAAATTTTACAATTGCTTCATGACTTCTTGAAGTTCATTTGAGGTACTAGAAGATGAAGTAGAAGCTTCACTTGAATTCTGATTTCTAGGAGTGGGAATAGGGGCTAAAATAGGCACTTGACAAGTACTTGGGCTCTCTAAACTTGGGTATAATGGAATTGAGGCCTAGGAGCTAGCTTGCTAGCTTGAATGAAACAATCTTTAGCTCTAATGGCCATGCTATAAGGAACATGGATAGTTTTGCCTCCCATGGATTGAATTAACATAGAAATATCAGAATTTAAAGCTTTAAGGTAATATAGAAAAGCACCTTCTGCTACTAGCCTTACTGCCACTGGAATTCTTTCCCAAGTCATTTGAAACCTGAAGTTGAAGTCAGTTAGCTGCTCATTGGGAGCTCTCTTGATGGTTTCAACTATTCCAAAAGGGACAAGTTATCTCCCTTTTCTCCAAACTACTCATGGAGGGATATACATAGATGGTTCCAATTTTGGATAGAACCTGAGGCAAGACTCCTGAACCATTGCAAAGCTTTCCCTTTGAATGAAGATTCCAGTTTGATAGCAACTTGGATCTCATTAATCTCATGGATTGCACAAATATTAGTAATATCCTTAGACATGATCACCGGGAGTGGTCCGATTCTCTCCAGATAAAGTATGGGATGTTCTTCAATGATGTAACTGAAATTGGGTTTTGTGCATTGAGAGCAAGTGGGCTACCGCAAAGTGAAATTAACATAGGGGTTGTGTTGTGCCATTTTGATTAGCCTTAGAACCCTATCGATTGAATGAAAGGCCTACCAGGTGGAGGAGTTGATAGAGTTCTATTTGGTGGAGATGGAGACCTTTGAATTCTCCTCCCTCTTTGCCTTCTTCTTGGAGATAATTGCAGATACTCAAACAACACCTCTTCTTCTCCAACTCTTGACCTTGTGGTGATTCTTCTCATGAGTTTTATGTCTGCACTGCTAAAACTAGCTGATTCTTCTTCCTTGGAGTCACCAGATGTGCAATTTAGGGCTCTTTTAAGAAAGAAACTTGCAACAAATGTACATAAATTTTGTTATAATGAAGATTAAGACCTCTAAGGTCCCACCAAGCATGCCAAAACTCTTGATGAAAATCAGCAGCACCCCTAGATGTTGATCATATTTATAGTTTGACACTTTGGACATTAAGTGTGATTGCACAACATTGAATATTTTCCCCAAGTGTGGGACTTGTAAAAATGGGAAAAGAATCTCCAAATTAGAGGTTGGTTCCTCAACTCCTCTGATCAGGTATATTACTTGCAAGTTACAGAGGGTTTGAATTCAAGATCCTACTCTAAATTCCAAAGGGGACAGAGATAGAGAATGCAAAAACGAAACTAGTGCTAATAAGGTGATGCACCAAAGGAGTGGTGAGAATTTTTTACTTCTACAGATTGACATAATTCATAGAAATTTAACAAAACTTCATGCACAAACTAATGAACTGTAATGAAAGGTCAGAATGAATCAAACAACACAAATAGAGGATTAAAATTCATTCACAGAGCCTGCATTATCATTTCCATTATCAAAACACATGCACTACAACGTATGAGAGGTAGAAAATATGTTACAGTCTTGGAAGAGGTTTGATGTTTCACAAAATCACTTTTAAGGTGAAAGAGGGAGCCTGCAATACATGAAAAATGTTCCACACTTCAAAAATGAGCCAAATCTAGCTTTTACAGTGCAAGAAATGACCCTAGGAGAGAGAAACATGGGAAAACATGGGAGAGCTTCAACCACTAACCAAAAATGTAATAAAATGGCATGGGCATCCTTACAGGTCCATTTCCTAACATTTTCCACCATGCTGGGAGAGAATGTGAGCCATTCTTCATTAAAAATGGTGGTTGAAACGTCATTTCTATTCATTCATGACAATGTGCAGAGGCATTTCTTAAAATTTTCTCTCCTAACTATATTAAAATACCAAAATGACCCCAAAGTATTTTAGATAATTTCACCAGATTTCCGTTGATATAAAGAACGTGAAAAACCAAGCTCTGGATCGAAAGTTATGGCCATTTGAAATTTTAGGGAAAAAAGGCCAAAACGGATTAGCGGGCGAAAAATTTGAAATTTTCCACTTTTTGCATTTGGGAAAATTTCCCAAAAAATCCCCACACTCCACTGTTCTAGGTGCCATGTGGCATGATTCCAATGGCCGTGGGCTTTTGATGCCTCATTTTTCATCATTTTTACCATTGGACAAAATTTCCAAAATCTCGTCTGTGGTAGATGATCTCGAGTACACGTGGCAAGAGGTGATTCACTACGGGCCTTTTCCTTTCAAATTTTTCCGTCGCTTTCTGACCATTTTTTTAACTCATACATATGGTGAAACCCCATTGGTTGAGGGATTTTCCTTTTCTTTTTCCCCGTGGGCCTGTTCTATAATTTTTTGCTGCCACATGGACATGTGGCAAGATTCCATTAGCTAGTGTTTAGGGGGCGGTTTTTCCTTTTCTTTTTCCTTCATTTTGCTTTGGGAAAATTTCCAACTTTTCCCTACATTCCAAAGCTTTAGTGCACATGTGGAAATATTTCATTGGGTGGGGCTTGGGGAAAGATTTTTTCTTTTGATTTAACCTTTGGGAAAAAATCCCAATCTCCCCCCACGCTCCGCCATTCTAAGACCTCGTGGACACGTGGCTCGATCCCACTAGCTGCGGGCCTCTCGGTAGAAAATTCCTCTTTTCCTTCACAAAAACACTTTGCCAAATTTTCAAATCTTCCTCCGATCTACCACTCCTTCCTCTGGACACGTGGCATAACGTGATTGGGCGCGGGCCTATCTTAGAGATTTTTCCATGGTGCCAACACTTAGTCAATTTTTCAATTTTTTCCCCCCTTGGACACGTGGCAAGATCCATTTCACCGGTGATTCTACTGGGGTGAAATATTCCTTTTGAAATTTTCCAATCACTTGGTAAAAATCCAAGTTCTCCTTGACCCCGCCACTTCGTTGGACACGTGGCACCATATTACTGGCTGTGGGCCTTCCAGGGGAAAATTTCCCACAAAAATCCATCAAGCCATAACTTTAAAAATACATGGAGTTAGGAGGAAAAATTTACCTTCTCGGAAAGCCGAGAAAGAGCTCTATCCAATGGTGCCATTTCTAAAAAGTCTTGAGTGCCTAAAAAGCTAAAAATTATGACTGAGGCACAAGAGAGGGAAGAATGAAGGGAGTTAGCATCCAAAATGAGCAAGGGGCTCATTTTGGATATGATCCTTATTTTATATTTTTTAAATATATGAATGTTTTTGTATTATCACAATGCATAATTATGTACAAAAGATGTTAGTAAAAAATATATAACCAATGAGAACCTTTTGAGGAGGTGAAGGAGTTTTCACCAAAGATGGAGATCTAAGACCTAGTGGGGATGAAAATACTAGCAAGACTTTTGTAGTATCATGTTTCAAAGAAGGCTTAATAGATGTAACACTATTATGCACAAAATGTTGTTGATGTAGTGGACTAGAGGAACAAGTGTGAAATCCACTAGGAGAATATCGAGAAGGTATGAGGGTAGCATGTACACTAGAGGAGTGGTGTAAAACTCTAAGGGAGTGAGAATGGCAAGAAAAAAATCCTTGGAGGGAGTTCCTATGAGGATGCCTAGATTCATGGGATGTAGAGTGTGTAACTGAAGTCCTATTAAGAGACCTAAGAGGATATACACATGGAGAATAAGTGTGTACATCAAGTGGCCTAAGAGAATCATTATATTTGTAACTAGAGTGCAAGATTATTGGCCTGGGGAGTAACATATGAGTGTTAAATACATTGTGCACAACCAAAGACTTGTTTATACGAGGACTAAAGGAGGGATTGTAAAGGAGAACTAGGCATGCTAGGAGGGGTAGACTCAAAGTGAATACCTCTACTTTTTAATGATCTATTGATTGTGAATGATCCTAATGCATTAGTGTATGACAAAAATAATATACCTAAGAGTGCATAGAAAAGGGATACCTAACCACAAGGCACAAAAACTAAGAGTAGATGTGACCAAAAATCAAATTGATGTATTAAGAGGATTAATAATAAGTAGTAGAGTAATACAATGTTACCAAGGATTGCTATCAAGTGCAAGATTTAATAGAAAATAAATCTTAATCAAAGGAATTAGATCAAATGAATATAATAGTAATAAGAAAGATCTATCATGCAAGAAACAAATAAGTGTGTACAATAGGGAGATAAGAGTGACTTAGCTTGTATTTAGATATCTAGGCTGATTTTGGGCTGGAAATTGAGTGGAACAGGCTATATCTAGATTGGATATGCTTCATTTGGAAAATTGGGATTTAAAACTCCTTCAGATAGGACCGCTCAGATGAGGACAGGACCTCCTAAGTCTTAGTGTCTAAATTAGGTGTTAGTGTCCTGGTAAATGCTTTGTTTCTAATACTTTTAAGGTCTAAAATTGTATTCTTCCTTTCATTTTTTGTCACTCTAACTTCATTGTAGGGTTCATGTATCACACCTAAACCTTTAAAAAAAACCCTAGCTATCTGCACAAGGCTCAATATAATATTATATGAAATAAATAATGCATATGCTCGAGTTGGAATGACCTCAACAAAGTGACCCCAATGTGATTATCACAAAATTTTAACTACATTTCAAACTCCATGTAGTTCTAATGTGTGTGTGATTAAATTGTGTCCCTTGAAGCTAGGTTACCCTTGTGTCAATTATAGAAAGATAGTGGGATACAACTAGTTTTCCCCCAAGATGAAAGTGTCATATGGAATTCAAAAATAGCCCTCCTATGTAATGAATAATGCATCCCAATTACAATATTTGAATGTTAATCTTTACCCCCATAGTAGAAACTAAGGAATAGCCAAAGTTTTAAAGCCCCTAATAATAGTGAGTAAGTCATATGTGTGTATATATGTGTCTATATATAGATATATATATATATGATTTCCTTGTTTGAATTTCTTCATTAACAACCAAAAAGGATGACCCAAGGTGACAAGAAAGGTTTTAGAAAAGATAAAAATAATATGGTGATTCAAATTTGATAAAAGGAGGGAAAGGACAGGAGTTCCCAAAGAGTATAATAGAACGTAGGCACTCTTTTCCCTAATGGGTGGTATTGTCTAGTATGTTTAGAGGATAAAACATAAAATAGAGATATGGGTCACATTGTAGACACCAAAATTGGGTCACACTCCCCTTGGTCCCTCGTCAAATAACCAACTCAAACGTACTCACCTAACCATGGACCCTTTCACCCCACATTAATATTAGTTTAATTAACTTAATTAAATTAATACCCACCCTCACAATATACATTACTTAATTATTCTAATTAAGATATTTTCCACCTCACCTTAGACCTATTCTTGGAATGTTTTCATAACTAACTAAGACTTAGTTTAAACCTAAAAATAAATGCCTACTATCCCTTTAACCACCTTCCCACTCATAAAAGTGTAACATCTGTTATACATTTGGGAAGAAAGGAATGAACCTGAGTGAAAAGAGGCGAGATCTGCCAATTTCAGTAAACCTAAGGAATCTCGCCTTAATTGACGTCGATCACCTTAAATTGATGTCAATCAACCTAGAACGACCTTCGGTTACCATTTATTCACCTTAGTAACCTTGTTTTTGGGTTGGCACATTATGGACTAGAGGAGACGAGATCAGAGCTTCATGCAAGTAGAACCAACATCCTTTCATGCATCCAGACATTCATAGCCAACACCAGGATAAAGCCATAAGCATTACACTCATGGAAGCATTCTAGGATTCATTGCTATGGTACCAAATACCATCCTTCTGATCAACTACCATTACCATTCATCCATCCAATCTACATCACAGTAAGTATATTCCTAACCAACATTGTTATTTCAGTTAGTAGCTTTTTGTTACTTTTATCCAAAATTCACCCCTTGAGGTAAATTTTGATAAAATACATCAAATTCTTCAGTCCCAAGCAAGTAGAAGTGATTCAAGGCCCAAAATCATGTTTTGGGGTCCCTTTTGCTTCTCTCTAACTCCCCCATCCAAGGAAAAAACCTAAGAAGTTGGAAAATTTTGAAAAAATCCAAAAATTAAAGTCACAGGCTTGTTTTAATGCATTGCATAGGTTTGAAGCCTATGGATCATAAAAAGGTTTTTCATACAAGGTTTGGAACAAAAATCAAAGGAATTGGCTAAATCAACTTTCTATGTCCCATACCATACAAGTTCAAGAGGGACACGTGGGGCGCGCATTGCCAAAATCGCCACAGGTAAAGAAAATAAGAAAAAGCGGAACTTTTTTTCCTAGGTGGTAGGATAGTTAGGATGTAGGTACACATGGAACACAAAAAACTGATTTTCCCACAAGTTAGTGCATTTCAGGTGGCGCAGAGAAATGTGTCGTAAGTCAAGACAAAAGTATGTGTGGGACACGTAAAGGTGAAAAATCCACAAAAGGAACCATATGTTGCGGTGAATACGGAGTTCAATGAACCTCATAGCCCAATCAAAAATGGATGTGTAGGGATAAGGAAGCCCAAATCAGGGGATGCAAATATTTTTGTCTAGGATAGCTGGGACATGCGGACCCGATTTTGCCAAAATAGCCGCAATGAGGGGAAAGAAGTCAATGTTTGATCTCCCGAACTTCAAACGACCATAACTTTTGACTCTGAGCTCTAATTTTCATAAAATTGGACTTTCTTAATTTCTTAATTTTGATGAGGGTAGATATATTAAAATAAAATAAACATATCTAGCTCTAGTAAATTAAATGCTCATTCCCGTCAAATGACAGAAAATGCCTAGCAGACCTAAAATAGCTGCTCGCACTCAAAAAGCCATAACTTTTGCATTTCTCAACAAAATCACATGCAAAATTTGTACCGTTGGAATCATGGCTCTTATTCAAATGCACAAAAACTAATAAATTTGGGATTTTATGAGAAATAAATGGAGTATTTTCATAAAACGTGGCCAGGTTCATGACAATGTTTTATTTGGTAGTTGGGAGTGCAATTAAGAGGCATGGTCATCATTCTTTCTCTGTTGCAACACCTGGGATAGTATGGGGAGCCTTTTGCAAGTAACATACAATCATTTCACTCTATTTAATGCCTCTTACAAGTGGTTGAAGGACATATTTTGGGATTTCCATTTTCCCCTTCTCTCTCTCTTCTCATTCTTCTATAAATTGGAGTGTTAGGATCATTGTAAAGGGAGGTAGTTTTTGTTGCAGTTAATCTCTATCAAAATTTATTTGTGAAGCCAATGTGCTGCAAGACCTTGTAGTGGACTCCTTGCATGGTGATGTAGGCCCTTATCTTGTAATAGATTGAATTGTGCATATCATGAAGCAATAAAATACAAGTTTGTGGATGCATCTTCCCCTACTGTGTTTGTTTTCACTCTTCTTTCCCTTTAAACCTTCATTACAAGAATATTGTGTCTATTTTTATGCTCTTGCAAGGACTCATTATTAATGTGCATGTATGAAATAGTGTTGTGAATGCATTTTCCAAATTTTGGAGAAATTTTATCACCCCTTCTAGTATGCATTTCACTTCTATTTTTCACCATTGGAAGACTACTCTCACACCCCTCCTTCTCTAGTGTATCACCGCTTTAGTGTAGGTTTTCATTTTCATGCATTCTCTCTCTTTGGTCCCTTGGAAAGTTAGATTAGGAAAGATAGTTTTACCTGCATTAGAGTAGATTGTGGTAGGTAGTTTAGGAGCAAAACATACTTTCTCTAGAGGTCTATCTCAAGTAGCAAGTCCCAAAACTTGGAGATAGTACCCATGTTGTCCAATCACACCATGAATTCAAGTATATGCACTTGTGTAAAGATTAGGGTGATGTGATTTAGTGATAAGAGTTACTCCTATTATTAATCTACACTTTACATGCCCATTCTTCTATCCCTTACTAACCTATAACCCAACCATTGCCTTACCCACACTACCAAATCATCCATCCTCACATGTTTTGGATCCCTGTATACACCGAGACTTAGATAAACCTCCTTATCTACCCTACCATCTCTATCAAATCCTAGATCAAACCTTGTAATCAAATCTCTTTAAGTTCCATACACCCCAACCTTATCGATGCAATTACCCATAACCGTCATCAATTTATGCATAAACCATCACTAGTCATACCAGACCAACATCGGTCTTTGTGTTTTATACCCTTCCGAAGAACAAAGCCAAAAAATCCTACCAATTGACCTAAACAACCCAAAATTAGACCCTAATCAGGCCTAGTATGTTGACAGTTACCTCATCCTTTAGATCTAACTATAGCCTAGCCTGTTGTGATTGGATTTTCTTATTGTACTTGAATTAGATACCTAAATCATATCAACTATAGTAGGACTTTACTTATTTCTTACATTAATTTGTTTTAAGCAATTGATTGACAACCATCTAGGAAGTATCACACTTCCTTGAACTAGAATACGCTAGGCAGTCCACTGTCATATATCATTTAACTTCTCTTTTGTGGTCTTGTTTTCTATTACAGGTAGTTCCTCCTAGCCAAAAGGAAGATTTCACAATCGAAACTAGATCGAGAAGTCAGAATACATACAACAACCATAAACCAACCCATTTAATAGGTATTCATCCTAGCCTATAACCTTATCTTTTTTGTCATTCAAAAATGTAAAGAAAATGGTGAAACATGTTTACACATCCAATGGGACCCATCAGGGGTTCTATTGCATTTTCTTCATTTCTAGGTGAAATTTTTGTGCTTGTTTCTCTTTAAAATGATTACATAGTAATTTCCTTCCCTAGTAATCCTCTCTTCTTTCTAATTGCTCTAAAAGAAAATTTGTTCTTGGTGCATTTAAAAGGAATCATTCTTCTTTCTTACTTTCTACATTTAGTGAAAGAGCATACCCTCTCCTATTCATCATATGCTTCATCAAACATAATATTTTTGATTTGGGATTACAATTGGTTGCATTACATTCTGATTTGTTGCATTTAGCTCACATTAAAAGGAGGGAAAATTATATTCTAGAATTCATGCCCAATTGAAGGTTGACACAAAGAATCATAGAAAGCACATTCTATCTTTCTCTATGACTTACCAAACTTGCACAAAATTAAAATATACACATATTTCTTAAACAACATCATACCTAGGAACACCTATCAGTGATCACACAATCTGATAGGTAGGTAATCCCCATCTCGTTGCTTCTGTTGAGTCATTACCTCAAAAGATGGCCTGCCCCCACCATAATATACTTAAAACCTCTCCTTTTAGATATCCTTCTTCGTAGAATAATTCCTCACCAAAATATCTATTATAAAATTCATGAGTCATTCTTCTAAATAACATAATATCAACACATTAAAAATCACTTGTTAGGTACGTGTCTTTAGTGTTTTATTGACGTGCGTTTTGAGGTGTGAGGATACATTTCTCCATTTTGTTGCCTTACACACTCCACAATCATAGTTGGAATATTATGACTTCTTCTGAGTGTGTCAAGACTTCATTACATCATCTCCATGCCTCTAGGTTGATTATTTATCTCACTAAAATTCATAACAATCCATTTTTCTACATCTTTCCAATTTTCATAGTAACTGGCATCGGTTACCCCTGACCGGCATCAATTTTTCTTAAGTGGCATCATTTTTCTGTTCTTTTGGGTTAAATTACCTAAAGAACCCTTATTTCATTTTCTTTGCTATCAGAGTTCATGTGATTCTTTTTACTCTCTCTACTTTGATAAAAATTCATCATACAACTTGTTCATTTGATCATCACCAGTCTTTTCCTCATTTGATAAAATTGTTCCTATCTCACAGTAATTGACCTCGGTTACCCCTTAACCGGCATTGATCAACCTTAACCAGTGTCGTTACCCTATATTGAACATCAACTAATATATTACCCAAATCTACCTATAGACACATGTTTTCTTCATTCTACTAGCTGTCCCTTGTGTCATCTACGGGATAGAATCACCTGATATATATTCATTCACATGGTGTTGGCTCACAATAAAGCTAATGCTCTTACATTTCATGCAAGTCATCAACCACTTCCACCTATTCCTTCACTACCCTCTATCCTATCACCCATAGATCTAACCTTACCTACCACCATTACCACAGGTAACAAGGAATTTAAATGACTCCTTGATCTAAATCCCATGGTCTTACACTTCTACCTTTCCCACTCTTCCACCCGGGACTCCTTAGGATAGTTGATATATGGCATGCTTGTATCCATCTCTCTTGCCCTTATTCCCACTTCTGCATCAGCCCCTAATAATACAACATTACCTTCACCTACTTCACCCTCAGTGGTTTCATAGCTAGGACCCATACCCACCATTACCACTACATTTGTAGTATCACTCGCACTTTTCGTATCTGTTGTCCCCTCATCGACCACCAAGGCCATAACCCCTTCGCACCCATTGTCTCACAGATACCCATTGTAACAAAACCACCCATGGTGTTGGTGACCCCTACTCTATTATAGAATCTTGTCCTCTCCATCCCACAAACACCGCCCCTAATCACTACTAGAGTCACTATGATCATCCCACCTACATACACATACTATCAACAACCCCTATCTCATCTATCACCCATTCTAGATACATGCCCACTATGTCGGTCCCCTATTCTCAACCTCCCTATTTGGCATCACCATATAATGGAATGCCACCCATGTCACAAGTTCAATACCGGTCCCCTAATGCCACAAGATGTGCCCTTCCATCACAACCTACAATGATCTCATCAAATTGATGACGGAAAGGATGCAAACACTTGAAGCATCGGTTTCAAGCTCACACAATTCTCTCACCTATGATGAAACATATAATAATCCTAATCATCCATCTATCCCCATTCACCCATACCATGTACATCGGGAAATGCCAAAATTCAACTATTTCAATAGTAAAGAAGACCCACATCAACATTTATGGTCTTTCAAACATGAGTGTTACCTGATCACCCATGTTGATGCTTTACTCCTACGAACCTTCCCGATGTCTCTAATAGGACCTGCATTGGTGCACAAAGAGGCTACCAAGACACTCCATCTACTCATTTAATAAAGTAGCCAAAGCCTTCTTAGATCACTTCTCCATCAACATTGTTAAGAAGGTTACCATGACTGATCTTTATTCCACATAACAATACGATGATGAGTCTATCATCGACTATTTCACTCATTGGGCATAGCCTAGTCAACCATATCACATTTCAATTACCTCAAACTGAACTCATAGAGTTGTTTACTTAGGATTACACAAGACACATCTCACCAACCCTGTAGGTACAAACCTTTCACACTTTTGATGAGGCATTCACCATGGCACAAAAATTAGAAATTCATGCTATCGAAGAGAAGAAAATTCAACTTCGTAACAAGAACATCATGTTCAAATCAAATGATGCTTCTTCATCTTCAAAACCCCAAAAAATTATTCAAAACCCAAAGGATCTATCAATGCCATAGTTCTCAAAGATGGCCCACCATCAATCAAACCCATCCAAACCTCCTTCTAATCTATCTCCCATCCAAGCTTTCCAGTTCAGATAAGAACAATGAAAGTACACTTCGATAGGAGAATCTTATTCTTCTATTTTGGAAAATATTGTTAAGGATGGTTCCATTACCCTTCCACCTATAAAACCACATACTGGTTTTGACCCTGAGCACCCCATGCCTGCGTGGTATAAGTAACATGACTTTTACAACTATCATCATGTCAAATGTCATAACGATAAACCGTATCACCTTTAAGAATATCGTTCAAGAAATGTTAGATAATGGAGATCTAGTCCTAGATAGCCTGAATGCACCCAATAACCAAAACCTACACATCTTCAAGAAGCCATTCCCTAATCATGGCCCATCTTCCAACCAAGCTCATGAAACTTTAAAGAATGATAGCAATATCTGCAAGGTCCATGCTAATTTCAATGACATACCATTTACTTTACAATTGCCTCATGCTCCTTTTATAGATGAAATATTAGCCCAAGCTCCACCGCCTACACAAGAACCAATCTCATGTAATTTTTCACCTATAGAAGAACCCCTTAATTTTCTCCATCACCAATGGAAGGGCCTATAATTAGCATGCCACCTTTGACCCCTCAAATTTTTGAGCAATTGTCAGTGACACCTATCCTACTCTAGGAGAGGCCTGTCCACCACCTACACAAGGATATTCCACCTCTTCTAGCCCATCCTCTCCTCTACCTATGGAGGATCCTAAGGAAATACGATTACCTTTAGATGGCCATCCACCATTAGACCTTCAAGATCCTGATGATCTGCTTTTATCTCTCTTACCTATAGAGTCCAAGGCTAGCCATTTCCTTATGTCTCAAACATATTTTATGGGAATTACAACTCGATCCACATAGGCCCTGCTTATAACAACACCATTTTTACACTTGGTCAATTACCTAGACTATGTCGATAGATCCTTACTTTGAGGATGCCTTCTACTTCCTATTTCAACACAAATGTAGCTATTACTCACTGACACCTCCACTATCTATCCAAAAAAATTTGAGTAACCAAACCAAACACAACCATGACTATTGCAACACCTTCCATGTCACCACCCATGGCCCAATTCACACCTATGCCCTTAACCCAACATACATCTACACCCAAACACCTACCCACACATATATCATCTCCCTTACCTAAACCTATCACTACCTTAGGGGTCATAACGATAGCTAGCCTTACTCAACAACCCATCAAATTAGATATAGCCACATCTACCAAAACTAACACTAAACTTACCTTGACCCCTAAAAATAATATCCAATCTCCTAAAACTCATAAACCAACCTTACCTACCACACCCTTATCACCTTCACCCGTTCTTTCCATCCAAGGTTCTCATCCCATGACCCGGCCAAGAAATCCCCATCCATCGGTAAACCAAGAAAGTAGCAACCCATTTCCCCATCATTGATCCGAAAATAACCAGATTATTACTACCTGATCTCGGACCCTTGTAGGCTTTAATTATTTGCCGATAATTTACTCCTTTTAAGTAATCAATTTAAAATAATGCAAGACAATAGTGACAATTACACAAGATTGATTACGAGTTCGGTAATTGCCTATGTCTCCAAGATCATGGTCGAACCATTCCACTAGTCAAAACTTGTAAGTTACAATAGTACTTTCACATGAAAACCTAATGGAAACTATTTAAACTTGCTTAGAAGAGTAACAAGACCTTTGGATGACAAGGGTGAAAAATAGCACCTGACTTCCACCTTCCTGGCATACAATCTCCTTCAGCTTTGATCGGCCTTCCTGATGCTATCAATGTGAAGCTAGCACTCCGGTCGATAATCCAGGATTTACAAGTAATTGGTGTGGCGCTATGGGCCGACTAGGTAGTTTGAATAACTCCTAGCCACAAATATTTAATTTATTATTGCCTAACAAATAATAGGTCAATAATAATAAAAATAATAATGCCTAAATAATTTAGGTCTTCACACAACAATTTCTCATTCTCCTCTTGGCTCAGACTTCGCCTCCAGCGCTCTAGGAATGAGCTTGTCTCCGAGCTTAAGTTTGTGTGTGTGTGTGTTACAATACAAATGGGTTCCCTATTTATACATTTTTAGGGCCCAAAAAATATGCATTGCATATCATCCATAGGCTAATATTAGCCTAATCCCGTACATGAAATTTGGGATTAAATCCCTATGTGGGTGGATTTCATGTTTTAATGGGATTAATACCCATTTTAGCCGATTGCATTTGATAAGGGATAATATCCCAAATGAGCGGCATTTGTTTGAAATGGGATTAAATCCCAAAAGAGGTGCATTTGGATAAGGTCCCACATGTTGGGTGGTGGGGGATAATGTCTAAGGCTTTAAAGCCTTTCCACACATATAAAGTGGTCAAAAGACCACGTTGGAGCATAACCGCCCCCTACCACCGCTTACCACCTTCTTCCTTCCACGTGGAAGCTTCCACATATGGCTTTTGCCTCCCAAACAACCGCTTCATCCTCCCACGTGTTTAGCAATAACATGGTTAAGTTGGCGGCTATGTAGGATTTAATACTAATGTATCAACATTAGATTTAATACTAATGTATACACATTAATATATATAGTGGTTTGGCATATATGCGTGCCATTTGGAAAGTGGACTTACCAAGATAATATAATTTCGACCCATACAATGTGGCATAGAAATAATTAACTCGGTAATCCTGTAGTCCACTTGTCATCTCCCGATAGGCAAATCGAGTGAATTCGATGAGTGTTGGCAAGCCACGTGTCACAGTGCAATTCGGTCCAATATTGACCAGTTGACCAGAGTTGACTTTCCCGCTGTCTGAACTTTGACCGAACATATCTAGAGCTCCCGATGTCCGTTTTCGTGTTCTCACAGTCGTTGTAAAGCTCTCGAGATGATATTCTATCTTGACACCATTTAGGGATGTTTAGGGAACATTTGAAAATGATCCCTCGATCACACCTCCCAATGAGAAAAGCTTTTGTCCCAAAAAGCTTCCATACTATCTGAATCTAAAAACTCTGTTGCCACCTCGAAAGTGCTGCTGGAGTAGACCCTTGGGTCTTCTCCTCTAACCTTCTCACTTTGACAACTCTGTTCCAATCTGGGAGCTATGCGTTATGGGCCCACAACGCTTCCACTATGCCATTCTAATATCGAAGAAGACATCCACGCCTCTCGCTTCATGGTGCTAAGTTTCGAATGAAACCTCAACGCTCCTTCGTGTAGTGTTAAGCTTCTTGATATTTGACAACAAGGATATTCTTTAACTCTATAACATAGCTCTGGCTCTACGAGTTGATTTCGTAGAATCAACTGTTTGAAGGAACTCCATTTTACGTAGAGCTTTGATTGATCCAATGTCAATGATGGACAATACCTTGTCCCTTTACTGAGACCTCAATGCCTCCGATGCATGATGCTAAGCCTCTTTCAAGACCTTGAGCCTCCGATGCATGATGTTAAGTCTCATTATGAGACCTTAACACCTCTCGATGCATGATGCTAAGCCTTTTCAAGACCTCGAGCCTTCAATGCACGATGCTAAGTCTCTGTAGACCTCAACGCCTCCTGATGCATGATGCTAAGCCTCTTTCAAGACCTCGAACCTCCGATGCATGATGCTAAGTCTCTATAGACCTCAACGCCTCTGATGCATGATTCTAAACCTCTTTCAAGACCTCGATCCTCCGATGCATGATGCTAAGTCTCTTTAAACCTCAACGCCTCCGATGCATGATGCTAAGTCTGTTGATCAGCTACCATTCGTATGTGTGGTCATAATGCCTTGACACCAAATGATGTTCTGAGCTAATCCTTTGAGAGCTCCTCTTGTTGACATACTAATATAAGGTACCATTCTGCTGCACGGTCGCAATGCCTCTACACAGAATGAAGTTGCAACCCGACGTCAATGCCAACGGTGATTCAGCTACCATTTTGCTGCACGGTCACAATGCCTCTACACAAAATGAAGTTCGATCTGATCTCTGTGAACTCTACTATCTGCACAAATGGCAGATCAATCTCCAAGCTTTATATGAGTTAATTCCTGTATCCAAGTTGTAACAGGTACTCACAAGTTTATTAGGAGATATGTTTGGAGCATTAATCAAATTTTCTAAGTAAGAAAATCCACTGAGTATTGTAAACCTTTCTCTCAGCATTTCCTCACAATATCTGATCTCCAAAATTTATACTGCATACGATCCATCAATCTGAATTATGCAATATATAATTGAAAAATTGTTGACTTACCCATTTTAAAGGACTTTCACTTTTAGGTATTACTTGGTCTGGGTTGACTTGTCAGCTGGTGGTGAGTAGAAACTACCTTTGCCTTTGCAATAGGCCTCCATTCCATCTTTGGCTTGCCATTACTCGATGGCAAGATGGATGCGATTTCAGCAATTTTCCACACGATGCCCATTCATCGGCAATGAGCACAAAAATTCCTCTTAATCTCCTTCTTCTGGGATGAGGAACTCTTTTTGCCATTTCTCGACTCTACATGACGAGATTGGTCTTTCTAATTTGTCGTGTTCTGATGAACGGCATCAACTTCTTCATCGTTGTCCTTCTCTTCCAAAGACATCGCCTTTGAATGATTATGCAATCCACAAATAGTACATGGACAATAATTCCACATCTTGGAAAATCATAACCATACTTCTTAAGTGAAAAAGTGGATCGAAGTTTTTCTTGTGCTTATGATTATGGTAAGAAACTGGAGGTGGAATCTCATTACCTCTTCATTGATTTCTCTTACCACATCTTGCCTGTGATGATGAAGCACAATTTTCCTACTCAAAATCTTCTTGCAGGACTAGTGGGGTATTCTCTTTCTTTCGAAAGCTTGTCTCTTGTCAGCATTCTTGGAGCATTCTCCAATTTCCATTCCCACACTAGGATAACCCAAACCTATAAAACGAGGATGATCCTCAACCTGTATTGGGTTAGCAATGCCTTGGCCATTTTTCCCAAGGCCTCTTCCATCAAATCCCATTTTATCTAGTAACTTGGATCCAATGCCTCTAGTATGCTTTTCAAACAAACCAAAGACTTCATTACCTGAATCCAAAACCGAATGGGAGGAAGAAGAAGATTCTCGTGGTGAACAACTTACAGTGCAATCATTTGCCATGGCCTCTACATCTGAAGTTGAAGGTATTTCCTTCCTCTGATCACCACACTACAACCTTTCCAAGAGCTCATCCTTGGTTTGCAATTCTGATTTCAAACGAGCATACTCCTCTTCCAAGGAGGAATACATTGATCGTAGGAGAGAATTCTCTTCCTGGATCTGGTGATTATAAGCTTCAATTTCCTTGAGCTTTTCCTATTTAGACATCTTGCCCATAGTGCACTTGTACCCTGTTCACACAAACTAAACTAACTGCACCAATCTTGAAGCAATCACTTTGTTAATTAGATTTATTGAAAAATAAATATGGAGCTAAACCAGCTCTGATACCAAACATGATCGAAAATAACCAGATTATTACTACCTGATCTCGGACCCTTGTAGGCTTTAATTATTTACCGATAATTTACTCCTTTTAAGTAATCAATTTAAAATAATGCAAGACAATAGTGACAATTGCACATGATTGATTACGAGTTCGGTAATTGCCTATGTCTCCGAGATCATGGTCGAACCATTCCACTAGTCAAAACTTGTAAGTTACAATAGTACTTTCACAAGAAAACCTAATGGAAACTATTTAAACTTGCTTAGAAGAATAACCAGACCTTCGGATGACAAGGGTGAAAAATAGCACCCGACTTCCACCTTCCTGGCATACAATCTCCTTCAGCTTCGATCGGCCTTCCGATGCTATCAATGCGACGCTAGCACTCCGGTCGACAATCCAGGATTTGCAAGTAATTGGTGTGGCGCTATGGGCCGACTAGGTAGTTTGAATAACTCCTAGCCACAAATATTTAATTTATTATTGCCTAACAAATAATAGGTCAATAATAATAAAAAATAATAATGCCTAAATAATTTAGGTCTTCACACAACAATTTCTCATTCTCCTCTTGGCTCGGACTTCGCCTCCAGCGCTCTAGGAATGAGCTTGTCTCCGAGTTTTGTGTGTGTGTGTTACAATGCAAATGGGTTCCCTATTTATACATTTTTAGGGCCCAAAAAATATGCATTGCATATCATCCATAGGCTAATATTAGCCTAATCCCATACATGAAATTTGGGATTAAATCCCTATGTGGGCGGATTTCATGTTTTAATGGGATTAATACCCATTTTAGCCGATTACATTTGATAAGGGATAATATCCCAAATGAGCGGCATTTGTTTGAAATGGGATTAAATCCCAAAAGAGGCGCATTTGGATAAGGTCCCACATGTTGGGCGATGGGGAATAATGTCTAAGGCTTTAAAGCCTTTCCACGCATATAAAGTGGTCAAAAGACCACGTTGGAGCATAACCGCCCCCTACCACCGCTTACCACCTTCTTCCTTCCACGTGGAAGATTCCACATATGGATTTTGCCTCCCAAACAACCGCTTCATCCTCCCACATGTTTAGCAATAATATGGTTAAGTTGGTGGCTATGTAGGATTTAATACTAATGTATCAACATTATATTTAATACTAATGTATACACATTAATATATATAGTGGTTTGGCATATATGCGTGCCATTTGGAAAGTGGACTTACCAAGATAATATAATTTCAACCCATACAATGTGGCATAGAAATAATTAACTCGGTAATCCTGTAGTCCACTTTTCATCTCCCAATAGGAAAATCAAGTGAATTTGACGAGTGTTGGCAAGCCACTTGTCACAGTGCAATTTGGTCCAATATTGACCAGTTGACCAGAGTTGACTTTCTGTTGTCGAACTTGGACCGAACATATCTAGAGCTCGATGTATCACATTTGCCACGTTCTCACAGTCATTGGAAAGATCTCTAGATGATATTCTATACTAACAACATTTAGGGATGTTTAGGGAACATTTGAAAGTGATCCCCTGATCAATCATAGATCTCTAATATATCCAAGTGACGCACACAACTTCGCCCTTACACGTAACCTTCTTACTACCCATACCTACACTACCATCCATAACTTCTTCACTACTCATGACACTTTCTTCTCTTTCACTCATGCCTCCTGCCCAACCTACACCACCCACCTCCATAGCACCTTGGTTACTTCTGTGGGTAACCTGTTCTCTTCCACCATCATCTTTTCCCTCCACATCTCGTACACCCATGTCATCGTTGCCCAAAAATATGTAACCTAAATCTAAAAAATCCTCTACCCTCTAATAAGGTAGTTAAACCAACCAAACCATCCACCGCTATCTCTTTTACCATGCTTGTACCCAAGCGGGTGCAACAAAGATCTAAGACCACTTTGAAAACCAAACTAGTAAACCAACCCACCCCCTTCCTATAAAACCTCTTCCTCAACAATTATTTGTACCTACACCCAAACCCACATTCACCTCCCATTGTGATTCACTAGCAGGATCCTACGTAAAATATTAACCAATCTTCTCAAAACTTCTATCATCACATTACCACCTCTTAGACCTTACAACCCACTCAAAACCAAACCAAAAGGGTTTGAAGAAACAATTTTTTTTCCTACCATCATGTGCTAGGACACGATGTATAGAAATGTAAGGATTTAAAAATAGCTCTTCTCCAATTGTGTCCTCTTGAAGAGAATTTTGATGATGATGATCTTCTTGATGAGGACTTCATTTTTCCTTCACCAATTTCCAAAGATCTTCTCCCATTACCTACTCAGTGACCAAAATATCCACCCCACAACTCTTTGATCTACCCCCAAGATTCGAGATTAACATGTTCTGTATAAGAGATTTGGGCAACGACCACCAAAATTCCAAAGCTCCTACTCATTTCACAAGGATTGTATCCCCATTAGAGTTTTGTCCCTCGTTTCATTATACCTTCCATGAAACACCCTCTTCATCTACATCCCTCAGATTAACATGATCAAAATTTCCACCCATGCTTAGAAAGACAAGGGAAAGGAAAAATCAACTGGCCCATCAACCAACCCTGTACCCAACATACCATCTACACCCATACCCAAAGTCACCATTTGAGGTCTTGCATATCCTATTTTGATGGGGTCACACATCACACAATGCTAAAACAACTACATTGATCCCCCCTCAAAATGTCTTTATATGACCCCTCCCAAACCTCAGAGTCACATCGTCAAGCCCTCATGGAAGTCCTTCAATCCATTAAAGTCTTACCAAATGACCCCACACACATAGCCTCCATCATTACCCCTCACCATGTATCCTCTCTCACTAGATCATCACCTTCCTGTATACCTCCACCTACTCACCAAGTGGCCACCCTTATCTTTTTAGATGAAGAGATCTCTCCCTTCTAGTCTGACGACCCCAACCCCACTCTTTCCATCTCCATGTTTATTAATAATATACATATATGATGCGTTATGATCGATGGTGGTGATATCATTAACATTATCTCCTCCCATGCATACGACCAAATGCAAATACCTACCAATTACATGCATGGTAACCTAGTTATGTTGTACTCCTTCAATGATGCCATGACCTCTACCTTGGGTATAATATTTCTCCTTGTCTGCATGGTTCCCCATGCTTTGTCTTGGAACTTTTCTATGTCCTAGAAGGAGCTTCAAGTATAACTTGTTACTCAACCTACCTTGGATCTATGCTATGGGTTTTGTCCCTTTGACTTTACGTCGTTAACTCAAATTTGAAAACAAGGGACATAATTACACCATCCCTTCTAACCCATCACCTTTTAAGAATTGTAACATGCTATATCAGCCCAATGATGTGCTTGTCTTGGTCAAGAAATCTGCCACTATCACTACTTCACCTTCACCCACAATCCCATCCACCAAAACCGCCACTACCTTTGTTGTATCTAACCTTTCTATCTCCTTTGTAGTTGTAGCCTCTACCACTAACGCACCTGTTTCCCCATCATCTAGAAAGCCATCTATCCTCGCTGCCCACATACCACCATTCGATCCCTTATAAGGTGTTTTTCAATGCCTCACTCTAGGGGAATACCGCCTATACAATATCAACACCTTCCTCACCCCACAAGAGTATGGGAATCTACGTCAATACCCTAGCTACGACATCCACATTGGTGATGTTTTTCCTTATGGCCCTCCCCACTTGTGCACCAATCTAATGTATGGGGGACTTGATATTTCCACCTATAAACCTAAACCTCCATCCCAAGCCCAACCATTTTTGTTTAACCTACACTCACTCACTAACTGTCGCTTCATTCACACTTTCCTCCACCGGTGCGTGTGGAAAGGATTTAGCCGTATTTTATGAAAAGGGCTGCCATATTGTTATTTATTGCACCGCTCATAAATGCAATGACTGTAGTGGCATTGGTTTTGATGCCCCACCTTCGAGAAGGTTCACATTGACCTCATTTAGGACAAAAAATCTTCCTCATCTCATTCACCCACATTACCATCTTCACCCACAGAGTCCATAGATCCCAAATCTATTCCTCCTAAATTTTTTTTTCATAAACACCATTACCTTGGTACCATTGACCTATCAATGCAATGGAAAAGCTCCCTCTTCTCTCCCATTCCTATTTCCTAACATGATCAATGACGATATGCCTTCTATTAATGTCATTCAATGTTAGGATGACGAGTGTATCCTCACCTAACTTTCTACGGAAGACTCTTATATTCAACGGTCATTACCCTTTGAAATGTAAACCATGTTGAATGAATCAACCATTGAAATCAACATTAACACTCAGGAAGACCCACACATTCTAAAGATTTTCCAATCCTTAGATGCTATGAACATGAAGCCTTCACCTCTTTCCGTCGGGACCATATCAACACATTTTCCTATTCCTATCTTTGATATGCCTCGGTATTGACCCAAAAATTGTGGTCCACAATATTGTAGCCATCCACGATATCGTAACATTCCCATTTTAAGACTTTAGAAACAAGGGAAATTTCATTTTTTAAACAATGTTTCTTGTTCTAAATAAAACATCATTTAGAACACACATTCCATGCCAATCAATCTCATAACAGATAACCATATGTAGCTGTAATGACTCAGTAAATTACCGATCTCTCATTCCATGACTCGGTTACCAACCGATCTCTCATGTTTGTCTTAAAGTATAGAATACTTTATGTATACTATGTATACTTGGTTTTCCTACCCTATTACAGTACTGAGTGATTTGTTTAAAGAACCTATCTAAATATTTGTTACCAATATTCATTTAACATCATGTTTCTTTAAACTAGGTGACATAGGACAACGCAACCAACAACTTGTGATACTTTGGCCAAATATTTTCAACATACTATTCATGTTACTATTCCTAGATGACATACTAATCAATTAGAATACATCCTTCACCTCACTCCTTTGTTAAAGAGAATGGTCTTTACTAACTCCTATCAATCCACTTACCAAAGGTTGAACCCTAGCCCAAGTTAGCAACATAATTTGTTATAGGAATACACTCACGATGACTTAGGGTATATGGGCATACTCGACCGACCTAAGTCGACCGAATGTGCCAAGGTACCTTGAGTCATAGAAAGCTACTCCCTATTCTAAACATGCTACTAACTTGACCTAGAGAGAAACTAAGTTCAAGTCCAGATGTGTGTAGATCTAGATGAAAAATATGGAAGGGTGTTGCCATATGTCAACTGCAACATTGTATCCTTGAGAAGCCCTTGGTATTCTTGAAGGTACAGTCCCTACGATTGGCATGTGTCAACATTCGTTAGAACTGATAAATCAACATGTACATACCCGTTGGTGGTCATTAATTCATAATTAAATTGGATTAAGATTCAGATTGCAGCAACCATGCCTAACCCTAATTCCAACATTCATTAAAATCTCAAAGCATAACAAGTAGTTATCCCATAAACAGGGAAACAAACATCAAATGGTTAATTATATTACCACTAATCGAACAGAGAAGGTGTATCATCCACCTAGGTTCAGCTAGTGTTTACTTTTTATAAACGAAGTACAAAGATTAAAGATCATAACCACCATTCTTTTTTTTTTTTCATTCTTTTGAGAGAGGAAGAGTCTTCCTCCTCATGGTTAGATGTTAGGGTTAGCATAACCTTTTTATCATTCATCACTCATATAGTTTAATTGTATATACAATACATATTTCATTATTAAACTATGGTTGTTTAGATAGAGAATGACTACTTTTGTAACTTATCAAGTTTCACTTTAGTAAGGGAGATTGTACTATCCCCTTAATCCAACTTATCAATTGATAACAATAATAGTATACAAATAGATATAAAGAATATCAACAGGATATCATTACTATTTCCTTCATACAAAGTACAAGATAATTTACACCACAATTTGGAGTCAGTCTCCAAACCTTTCAATTCATTGTGATAAAATATACATTTACAAGACTATGCATTTCAGGCATACTGCATGTCGATCAACATTAAGATCATAAAAGAACATAACTTTTCTTTTTCAATACAACTCAAGAATGAATCAAAATTCTTTACAAAAGATCCAAACTTAAATAAGCCAATACATCATAAAAAATTTTCCTTCTTTTATCACTTACAAAGTCCATCTACAAAAATTGCAAGCACGAGTCAGTTCATTGAACTAAGCATGATAAGCACTAAGCATTAAAACAAAGTGCATTCCACTAATTGTTCCATTAAAAAAACTCTAATGAAACAATATATATATATATATATATATATATATATATATATATATATATATATCATACAAATAAGCATAAGTAGGAAAAACCATAAAATAAGTACAAATAATGAGTCTAAATTCACTTTTAAGAAAAGAGCATAATATAATTAGCAACAACTACATTATAACATATAGTTTAATTGACCCAATCAATTACTTTTTAAACAAACAACAGATCTTGTCGTCCAATTATTTCATAATTCTTTTTGAATTTAAATACAGAATTTGTCTTTACTATGTAACAAAAAGAGTTATTTATATCATAGTTCATATGAGGATGATTCGTCCTACAACTTAAATAAATAAGAAGAAGAATCAATACAGACTATCCATGATTCACCATTCATCTAAAAGATAGAAAACCAGTTCAAAAAGTACATAATTGATTACCTACATAGTTGCATCAATCAAGGAAACCAATAAAAGGATTCACCATTTAAGAGACAACATCTAATACAAGAATCCCAAATCAATCGAGAAGGGATAGAGAATAAAAATAGTCTACTTGCAAGCCTTAAATAAATTCTACATTATAGAAGATATCATCCAAAGATCTAAAACCATACGTTCCAAAAATCAAGACAAGACTTACACAAGGATAGTATCTTCTTGTTTCCATCCAGGAAGATTCATAATATGATAGAGTGCAAAAAGAGGAGTCCTTCTAATAAAAAATCCAAATGGAGCATGACTCAATCAAACAAAGCAGTCGGTCTAAACATGATTACGATTTTCCCTTCTTGAGCAGACTCAGCTATTCACTTTCCACATCAATACAACAATTGACTCAATACAAATTAGCTAAGATCAAATGGAAACAATTAGCTTATTCCAAAGATTTAAGAATGACAGTCCCAAAGTTTCCTAAACATACAACTATTTCCATGAACTTTCCATAGTCGACTAGTAACAAAATAAATTAAACAATCCACAAGGAAGTTTCTATTTCAGAAGAGTGAGTTCACCTTAGTATTATCAATTGAATTCCAAATTCCATTTCAAACTCAGAAGTTCTTTCACTAGTTCCCAAAAGAGAATACAAAACCAAACACACAGTTTATAGAAAGCAATACTTCTAGTTTCCCCTATGAATTCATACTTTATCAAACAACAATATCAACACTAACCTGGTTCATCTATTCCACGTTGTTTAAACACAAGTTTGAGTTCATTCTATAGAGAAAAGTATATAGTACAGTCCCAAGGTAGAAGTACAAAATCTGGACAAAACAAGATACAGATCCACAAGAGTAATCTACTCCTTTCTCCTTTTAAAGACCCAGAAATCCATTCAAATGAATCTAAAAGAGAATACTAAAACCCAACACCAATATTAAGCTAAGAAAAGTTTCTATAATACTCATGAACTCAATAGTAACTGAAATCCCAACTATAAGGACTTACACAACTCCATACAAAAGAAACATATAGTTCATGATCATAATGAAGAACAAATTATACGAAACAATCCTAAACCAAAGGTACTAAATCCTTCCAAACAAGATTTAGTTTACGAGAGTATTCAACTCTTCTCTCTTTTAAAAACCGAAATCAATTAAAAGGATCTGAAAGAGAGTACGAAAACCCAACACACGTTTAAGTCAAGCAAAGTTTCAACATTACCCTTAAACTTGACTGAAACAAAAATCACAACAAAATAACTTTCACAGCTCCATCTAGCACATAAAGATCAAGACAGAGAAGGTAATTGTTCCAATCAAATAACACAAGAAGAAGTATGCACACAACATTTCCATAAACTTTGAAAACCCATTATCGATTGTTTCAAACGAGCTCTAATTCATACCAATGAGTAAGTAATAATACAAGTATCAAACCAGAGGTTCCATATCCCCACAACAAGATACAATTTCTTAAAAGGTCCAAAGCATCCTTCTAAAAAAATAGTCAAAGACTTTCAAACAAGACGTGGGTTACCAGAGCAGATGAGAGTAGAATATCCTCCCATGTTTGCACACCATTACATGTTCAAGTAAATAGTACATCCTAGGAAAAATCTCTACAATCCTTCTAAACAAAAGATGCGTCCAGGAGAAGATTCCCAAAAGATACTTAAATCAAAGTCATTAAATCAAGCTCTTTTCAAGCAGACAGTCCCGAATATGAGTTCAAACCACACAAAGCTTTGAGTACAAGTTCATAACAACACAAGCCTTGAATATAAGTTCCACATGTATATCACCATTAAAATTACATAGAGAGAACATCGAAAGACTAACATTATCATGCAATGGATTCATATCCAAAAAATTGTAGAGATTATTTCAATCAAGAAAGTAAATAACCAGAAAAACATGAAACCATTTATCTCATGAGAGCATAATTATTTCAATGAAACATTTAGAAGAAAGCAAGAAATCTTAATTGGTAGAACCTATCATGCCTGATAGTGCTTCTGCTAATTTGAAGGATACTTTCATCTAATCTTCCAACTCTTTTTCTCCTCCAAGAAATAACAAAAACCAAACATATCTTTCTCCAATGCCTCATATACTTTCCTTTGATCAAAATTAGACTAGAGAAACCAAAAATAACAACAAAGTGAAAGTCAAACTATTGGTTTAAAGAACCAGATAGCTCCATGCAGAGAAAAAATCACAAAGCATGCAAGACCAAACAACCTCCAACAAATCCACCCTCATTGTTTCCAAGATGGTTTGCATGCAAAATTTGAGGTTCATTAATGCAATTACTCCCCAATCTCCCACCTATCTCTCCTTGCCACCGCCTCCTAAAATTGACGAAACCTATTTGAAATTCTGCATGCATTTCCAAATTTAGTGAAAAATCTACATAAGTCCCACTAACTTTTCATGCCTTTTCCAAAACTGGTAGTACTTCCCATTTATTCAAACAAATCAAATCAAATAAATTCCTTTGGAACCGTCACCAACATGCCATACAACCCTAGGTCCCCTTCAATAGTTTAGGATAGATTTCCATAACTTAGGTTATAACCTTAGGTTTAATCAAAATCATTTCCATAAGTAATTACCACCTTAGGTTAGATAAAAATTACAACCAAATAGTATTAGGTATAGGTTAAAAATAGCCTAGCATTACCTTAGGTTATTTCTCCCTTATTCCATTTAGCACAACAACTTAGGTTAGGACACCATCCCAACAAAATAGAATATGAAGCTTAGGTTAGATTGTCACCCAAATAAGTAGACATAGCTAGGAAGTAGGTGCATTTACCTTAGTTTAGAATACCGTTAGGATAATCCCTTAGGTTTAGGATTTAGATTCCCTTCATAGTCATGAAGCAGGCTTCATTCCACTTATGCGTTGTTAAATGTCCTAAAGAGATCAATCCCAAATATCTCGAGCAAAAACATACAACCGAATGCAGGCACGATCTTACAAGACCAAAGAATTTGTAACATACAAAAGTTTAGTCCACTACGTCTCTCAACCTATGAATGTCAGTTTACCATTCAGTCCAGTAAGGAGATTTAAAACATTCCTTGGATCACTGGAATTGATCCAAGGATGAGTCAGTTAAAAGAGATAAGTTTACAACCCTCAAAACTAGATTGCAACTCACCTATCAGTAGTGAAAATGGATTCTTGTAAGCCATACCATTTCATTCTAATGAATCCAAGAGAAGAAATGATTTATCCATAACAAGCATGATCTTCATCAATCAAGGAAACACACCTCATTCAAGAAAATCACATGTTAATGCTTGCAATGCAAAAGAGAAATATAACATTTTGTCAAAGATGTTACAAATACCAAACCCATCAAACAAAAGTTGTGGAAAATGCATCCTCACATTGCTCTTCTAGTCAAAGAATAAATTCAGCACCTTCTCTTGGTTTCCTTCATTCTACCCATTGATTATCCCCAATGGATTTCTAACATTGTTATTTTCAAAAAGGCAAAGGGGGCTCCACATTTGCATAGATTTCCATGACCTCAACCTCACCTTTCCCAAAGATGATTTCCCACTACCAGAATTGATGAACTAGTTGTTCTCACCGTAGGCCATGAAATGTTATCGCTCATGAATAGTTTCTCGAGGATACAATCAAATATTACTAGCTCCAGAGGATTGACACAAGACTGTCTTCATCACCCCTTGGGGAATATTATCCAAATAACTCTCCTAGTTATCTGGATAACTTATATTTTCATCCTAACTCTAGGCATTTCACATTTCAGGTTGTGCACACTCAATTTTTTCTTTTAAAACACCTTGAAAAGTTACAGTCCCTCTACGTTCCATTATGTGCCTTCCTTCTCCTTTTTCATTCTTCTATCTCCTTCCATTTTCCTCACACACCTTCCTCTTACACTCCTGCTTTCTCTCCTATCTGTCGTGCACTCCTTATGTGCACCGCTATAGACTTACCTTCCAATCAGCTATCACTACCATTTCTCTTGCATGCTTACCCAAACTTAGTTCTTTCACACATCCTCTTTTCTTTCTCCCTCCGCATGCATTTTTTTACTTGAATGCACGTGTCTTGTTTTCATACTTTCCTTCTGCAAATATTCCTTCCTCTTGCATGCACTCCTCTGCACCTCCCTTCTATTTCCCTTTCATGTGCTTTCTCCTCGTCACCCCGCATGTATAGCATGTGCCCCTCTTCACCTCTTTCTTCCACTTCTCTTTTGCACCCCCATTCTGCGCATTCACCTTCCTTCCACGTGTCAACCCGAAACTCCTTCAAAGAAAAATCCTGAGCAGGCTTCTAAATGAACGCGAAGCCTCCATTCGTTTAGTTTCATAAAAGGATAGGGTCGGGTTGAATAGTCAAAGCATTGAGATAGGCTAGCGGAGGGTGCCAAGTGTTAGCATGGCACTAATTCAAGAGTGAAATTGGGGGAGGGTTTCCAAACAAGTGCTAGGCTGCCGCGTGTCCCTGGTCAGATATATGACCTATTGAGCAAAATTGGCCAAAACATAAAGAAACTGGGTGAGCCACGGAAGAAGCCATGTGTCATCCCTGACACAACTTCAAAAGCAAAATACAAAGGCTGCCCTCATATATGCGCTAGCCCTCCATGTGTCTAGTTTCAAAAGGGGTCCCATTTTGATTGTTGGTTCCCGCCTTTTTGTATGGACCCGATTCAAATTTCAAATGAGCATATATTTTGGCTCAGTGCTCGAAATATGACAAATTTGACACCATTGGAAATATCTTGGCCTCATCTATACCATGGAGATCTGAAACTTTAATTTTGGAGAGGTTAGGTGGGGGAAAAATGAAGAAAATTCTTCATGCCATTAATATAGGATCTTTTTGTCCCCAACAACTAGATCGGATTTGATCTGATCCATCATTCCTCCTCCTTCGAGGTACCAAACAAGTAATCAATGCAGACATGACACATTTGGGGCAGATTTACAAGAGGCATTGACGTTGGTGGTTGAAGATTTGAATCCAATTTTCCTTCCTTTTTCCTTCTCTTCTCTCCTTCTTCTTCTATAAATATCAGATTTCTACTTTGAAAAAATATCCCTCCTTGTTGTAATGACACCATGCCAAAATGGTGGCCAACTTCCCATGGGTCTCAAACCTTGACATGGTCTCTGCAATGTATTCTCACCTCCTATCGTGAATGTAAATGACTATACATCCCTTAAGAAATAAAATAGTGTTTTATAGAACTCTCATCTTCCCTCTCTCATTATCATTGCATCTTGCCTCTCTATTTGTGTTCTTTGGCATGTTGTGCATACTTTTGTGCTTGCATTCCCCATGTTCATGTGTTACGTGCGCTAGAAGGAAGATCTCATGTGTTTATCTATATAACACATCATCCTCCCTCTTCTCATGCGACCTCTCTATCTCCTTCATCGCTCATGGAGAGAGACCCTTTCCTTCGGCATTATCACCTTCATTAGCTTTTGATTTTCCATTTCTATAAATCCTTCTATCCTTGGTCCCTTGGCATGTTTAATCTAGGATTTTCTTTTAGCATTAGGAGTAAGAGTAGTGTTAGAGGTAGGTAGAGGAACCAACCTTCTTTAGAGATCCATCCCAAGTGGACAAGGTCCCACAACTTGGGGACGGTTCCATTGTGGTCTCGAAACCTCATCCTTTTTCAGAGATCCAAGATGTGGGTGCACGTCTAAGCTACCAATAGTTTTTAGCATGCCGGGAGGGACTAGAGTGAAGAGCTTTACATATTTATCCCAGTAATTTTGATGTGTTATTGTTGAGATCTAGCCTTTGGAAGCATTTTTCAACACATCTGGTGACTCCATTGATTCAATTCACCCATTAACTCATGTGTAGACCAGCCTCCCCTCATTCCTCCATTAATTTCTCCTTTTTCACCATTCTACATTCCTTTTTGAAGTTGTACAATCATGACTTCTTTCCCTTCATGGAATTATCATTTACAACAACAAAACTATTTCTCTCCATCCCCATAGTTTCAAAATCCTCCTCCAAATCAGTTTTATAAGCCCCATTATCCTGAAAATGCATACAACCCACCTTTTTCAAACCCAAATGTTTATGAAGAAAATTTTTATGCAGATGATGGTGGTGAATCTTTAGCTAAAGCTGATTTTGAGAGGCAAGTGTAAAAGATGGAGATGGACATGATGCATCTCAAAGTCATGGGCTCTATAAAGGTAGCTAAAGTTAGCTACAAGGTCCCTTGTCCATGGGTCGGTCTTGTACTAGGTTGGTTTAGTGCCTAGTAGAAGTTGTACTTCATCATTAAGATGTTACCCCATATTACAGACTGGGTGGAAGAAATGAAGGCTCAAGAATCTAGCACACGAAACCCTATCAATGGGGAATTCTTGCACTACCATCCTATAGCCCTCCCACTCCTCTACACCAACTTACACCATCTCAACCGTTGTGCATGTTCCGAGCTTCTTGCACTCTTCCCCCATTAATAATTCCATTTTTTCTCCCTCACTTTCATCTCACCTTGATTTCTCTTCCATTCCCCTTCCTGCATGTGCCTCTGCTCCTTTTGTGCATGCACCTTCCATTCCTTCTGCATCCATCCTCCCATTTTCTTCTGAGTCCCCTCTATGTAGTTGTACCATAAATGAACAACCCCCAACCATTGCGCCTCTACCAAACAACGTCATTATGTTCAATGACTGTAGGACAATTTAAGAATGGTGTGAGTCATGCACTATGAATGGGAAGAGGAAATCATACAAGATGTCTATTCCAAAGAAGAACCAACTTACTCCTAGAGGGTGCATTCCTAGAGGAGTTCAGAGTTGAAGAACTAGTGGTGGTTGAGGCTGAGTTTGTAGCAAAGGAGGAGAACCATATAGTTTTAGAGGCCCTAAGTATCGATAAGTCCATAAAATAACCTTTAGTTCTTCCTCCCACTTCATCCCCTTCAATCTATGATGTTGAAGAAGATTTTTAGCTTTCAAACTTCATGTTTGAGGATGAAGGGATCCATGGTGATCAATTTGTAGATCAGGAGGACACCATGGAGGAGGTAGACAACATGCAACGGGACAACAAGGAGATAAATTATCTATCTAACTTGGAATATTTCTTTGATGGATAGGATCCTATGGATATCACATCATTTTATCCTCCATTATCCATCTTCCAAGAACAAGATCCTACTGCCATGAAGGAGAGCGTTCAAGGAAAACAACCTACACTTTATGATAGCCCTCTAGAATCAAGGTTGGAAGATCATAGTCTTCCATGTTCTTCATAATAGAAGGAAGGAAAAGGGCAAGAAGATGTTATCATCCCTCTCACACCATCCATATAGGAAGGTCCACAAAAGGACTCCATTTTTGGAGTTAAATTTTAGAACAATGGGAAAACCATAAGGATCAGACCGTGCCCAATTAGTTATCTGGCTAGCCTAGAGGCACAGAAAGAGTTACCACCGGTCATGCTCATTTCAGAGCATGAGGTAGAGATTTAGCATGCCAAAGGTCAGTAGCATCACCTCCCAAATCTAAGTGAAAAACAACTCCAGGAGGTATATATTATGTTTGTTGATAGTTTGAGGAGGGTGAAACACCATCTACAAGGTGAGTTTTCACTCTTATTCCTGACCATGTTCAATGCCAAATCAATTACATGATCATAATTTGTAAGAAAGGGAAGCTACTTCTCCCTACCTATTGTAGGTTTTACTTGAGTGCCCCTTGCCTCTAGTTAGTTTAGGTTAGTTTAGGTTTTCTTTTAGTAACACAAGTGCTTAAGCACACTCTGCATGTTCCAGTTGGAACATGTATGATTTTCAAATTTTGTACATAATGTTATGCTTCTATTTTGGAACGCTCCATCTAGCACCTCTTTCCTTTCCTATTGTGCTTACATGCCCCTTGTATTACTTCTCAAGAGGACAGTTCAATTTTGGCAAAGGAAGTTCCAACGGTCAATGCATAACTTCCACTCTCATCAATTTAATTTAGAATATCTTCATATGAGAGAAAAATTTAGTTCAAATTTTAGAGAGAGCTTCAAGTGACTCTAGGGTGTTCTTCAAGTTGCAGACCAGATCTTCAAGATTAGCACCTCACTCCATGCCCAATGGACTTGTAAGGCTACTTGCCTTTTCATCTAGCAAGCATATGGCCCCCAAAATTCACCAAAATTGTTACCCGGATAACTCGTCCTAGTTATCTGGATAGCTTATATTTTCATCTTGACTCTAGTGTTTCACATTTTAGGTTACGTGCACTCAATATTTTTCATGTAAAACACCTTGGCATAGTTGCATTCCCTTTATGCACCATTGTGCTCCTTCCTGCTCCTTTTTGTATTTTTCAATCTCCTTCCATTTTCCCTCACACTCCTTCCTCTTGTGCACTCACTTTCTCTCCTATCTCATCATGCACTCCTTGCACGCACCTCTCAGACTTACCTTCCAATTATTTGTCGCTAGAATTCCTCTTGTGCGCTTACCTAGACTCAATTCTTTCACCCTTCCTATTTACTTTATCCCTTCATGCGCCTTCCTTTAATTAAATTCCCGCATATTGTTTTCATACTTGTCTTCTACAAGTATGCCTTCCTCTCGTGCATGCTCCTCTGCACCTCCCCTCTATTTCCCTTTTGTACATTTTCTCCTCATCTCCTCATGGGCATAACGTGCACCCCTCTTTGCCTCTTTCTTCCACTTCTCCCTTACACCCACATTCCGCATGTTCACCTTCCTTCCACGTGTCAACCCAATGCTCCTTCAAAGAAAAAACCTGAGTGGGATTCTAAATGAGCGCGGAGCCTCCACATGTCCGGTTTCATAAAAGGATAGGGTCAGGTTGAATAGTCAAAGCATTAAGACATGCCAGTGGAGGGTGCCAAGTGTCAGCATGATGCTAATTCAAGAGAAAAATTTGGGGAGGGTTTTCAAAAAGCGTTAGGCTACCACATGTCCTTGGTCGATATATGACCCCCTACCAAGAAAAATACATGGCCAAAACATGAAGAATCCAAACCGAAAGCGAGCCACGACATGAAGAATCCACATGTCGGCCGGTCAATTTCAAATGAGCATATCTTTTGGGTCAAGGGCTTGAAAAGAGAAATATAAAGGCTACCCTTAGACATACCATGGAGATCTTAAACTTTAATTTTAGAGAGGTTAGGTGGGGAAAAAGGGAAGAAACATCTTCATGCCATTAATATAGGATCTATTTTCCCCAACAACCAAATCGGAATTGATCTAATCCATCGTTCCTCCTTCAAGGTGCCAAACAAGTAATCGATGTAGACATGATAGGTTTGGGGAAGATTTGCTAGAGGCAATGATGTTGGTGGTTGAAGATTTTAATCTAAGTTTCCCTCCCTTTCTCCTTCTCTTCTCTCCTTCTTCTATAAATAGCATAATTCTTCTTTGTAAAGAATATCCCTCCTTGTTGTAATGGCACCATGCCAAAATGGTGGCCAACTTCCCATGGGTCTTAGACCTTGGCGTGGTCTCTACAATGTATTCTCACCTCCTATCATGAATGTAAGTGATTGTGCATCCCTTAAGCAATAAAATAATTTTTTGTGGAACTCTCATCTTCCCTCTCTTCTTTTTATTACATCTTTCCTCTTTTTTTACGTTCTCTAGCATGATGTGCATACTCCTATGCTTACATTCACATTCATGTGTTGCATGCACTGGAAGGCTGAGCCTGTGTGTGGATCTATGGTGTGTATCATTTTCCCTCTTCTCACACACCCTCTCTGTCTCCTTCACCACTCGTGGAGAGAGATCGACCCTTTCCTTCTAGGGCTATTTCCTTATTTAGCTTAGGATTTCCCCTTTCTATGTATCTTTTATCCCTGGTTCCTTGGCATGTTTAGTCTAGGATTTTATTTCAACATTAGGAGTAGCAGTAGTGTTAGAGGTAGGTAGAGGAGCCAGACTTCTCTGGAGATCCATTCCAAGTGCATAAGGTCCCACAAGTTGGGGATGATTCCATTGTGGTCTCAGACACCTCGTCCCTTTTCAGAGATCTAAGATGTGGGTGCACATTTGAGTAGCCAACATGGACCTTCTGTTATATAGTCATGCCTTTTGGCCTCAAAAACACTAGTGCTACATATCAGCGAGCCATGACTTACATCTTCAATGACATCATGCATCATATTGGAAGATTGCATAGATGATCTTCCTACTAAATCTAAACATTGAACCAAACACTTTTCAATCCTTAAAGTTGTCTTTGACCAACTTATCAAGTATTGTGTGCATCTTTAACCAAAGAAGTGTGTCTTTGTGGTACTTTCGAAAAACTCCTCGGTTTCATCATTTCTTTCGGGGCATAGAAGTAGGTCCTGCTAAAGTCAAGGCCATTCTAGAAATGCCTCCACCCACTAATATCCATCAAATTGAAGCCTACAAAGAAAGTTGAAATCCATTCATCATTTTATCTCACAACTTTCGGACCATTTGTCAACCATTTCATCATCTTCTCCAAAAAGACGTTTCATTCAAATGGGATGATGAATGTCATAAAGCCTTTGAAGCATTAAAGAAATACCTCCTTTAACCACTAGTGCTCATTCCTCCTAAGGATGATCAGCCCTTTTATCTATATATTTCTACCATTGACCATTCTCTAGGACATTCTTTCTCATTGCGATGAAAAGCACAGAGAGTAAGTGGTTTATCACATAAGTCGTACCCTTCTGGACTACAAAAATAGATATACCCACACCAAAAAATTTACTTAGCCTTAGTTTTTGTAACCATAAAACTCTTCCATTACCTACTCAATCACAAAATCTTCATCATGACTAATACTAACCCATTACACTATATGTATGTCAAACCCTATCAACATCAATGTGCCACATGTTGGCTTATTTTTCTTCCTGATCTTGATCTTAGGTTCAATCATCAAAATTCCATTAAGGGCCAGGCTATCACTGACCAACTAGGTGATGCACCTATTTCTAGGATTAACCATCTAACTTTGACTTCTCAAATGAGTCTATAACTACTCTTTCCCTGGATGAACCTCGCCTACCAAATGACACTCTTCTTTAATGGCTCCAAGTGTCGTCGGGGTGGGGCTGGTGTTATCCTCATACCCCTTGAGAGCAAACCTATGCATTTGTCTTTCAAACTTGATTTTTATTGTATAAACAACATTACAGAATACAAAGAACTCGTATTGGATCTCTAGGCTACATATGCCTTAGATGTTAAGGAAATCAATATCTTTGGTGATTCTCAGTTGGTCATAAAGCAAGTTAATGGTATATACTAGTGTCGTAATAAGATTCTTCAAAAATATAAGCAGCACATAGACATACTTTTGGCCACCTTTGACTGTTATACACTTTAATCCACTTCACATTCTACCAATAAATTTGTAGACACCATGGCGTGTTTGGCTTCTCGTATACCTACTTCACCCACTAACTCTAAAATGTTTCTCACTATATAAAGACTATAATCACCCTCTTATTTACCTCATGAGGTCTACTCCATAGGAACCATTTCCCCTAACCCACGTGACCTTTGGTATAAGCAATGTGTAGCCTATCTTTACCTTTTCATTTTACCCACCGATCTCACTCGTAATGGACAATGAACCTTTCTTAAAATTGTCTCACGTTATGTCATCATGGGTGGTCTTATTTATAAGTGTAGCTTTGATGAGATTCTCTTACGATGCCTTATAAGTTCTAAAATTCCCTACACCATTAAGGAATTCCATGATGGAATTTGTGGAGGTCACTTTAGTGGTTTATCCTTTGCAAAATGCATCCTTCACCTAGGCTATTATTGGCCAAACCTAAACCGCGACTGTTGTGATTACATCAAACATTACATGAAATGTTAGCAACATGCTAATATTCATCACACACCTAGTCATTCCTTATAGGTCACATGAGACCTTTTTCCTTTCTCTAAATGGGGTTTGGATCTTGTCGGTGAGATCAACCCCCATTCTTCACAACGCCACCAATGGATCATAACCACTATCGAATATTACACTAAATAGGTAGAGGCCATTCCTCTCATTTCTAAAAAAGTTGATAAAATATGTGAATTCATCAACCATCACATAATTTGTCATTTTAGTGTTCCTCACCACCTCATTACTGATAATGGAAAACAATTCATAAACAAAACCCTATGCAAACTATGTGACACTTTTGGCATTCAACTTAGTTTCTAATCAACTTATTACCTACAAACCAATGGTCAAGCCGAATCAACCAATAAAACCTTGAAAAAAATTCTTATGAAGGTAGTCAATGATACTGGGAAAGATTGGCATATGCACATCCCTTTTTCCTTGTCATCTTATCATACTATTATTCACACTTCAACATCTACCACACCCTTTTCTCTAGTCTACAACACCAAGGTTGTCTTACCTATTGAATTCTAGATTCCACCTCTCTACATATCATTACAATACATGCTCAATGATGATGAATTTCACCAAGATAGTTTGGTGCTACTTGAGTTATTAGATGAATGTCATCTCAATGCTCTTGACCATCTCCAAATCTACTAAAAACGTATCAAACATGCCTATGAAAAACATGTTCATGAATGAAACTTTTAGGTCAGTGAACTCATCCTGAAAGAAAATCAACATGTAACCAAATAGGAGAAAAGTAAATGGGAAAAATTTACTCCTAATTGACTTGGACCCTATATCGTTACCCATGCCTATGGATCAGGTGCTTATCATTTGTCTTCACTCGAAGGTAAACCCGAACCTGAGCCCCTTAACACCTTACATCTTTGACCATTTTATTGTTGATATTGAGTCCTATATCACTTTCTATCCATTGATTGCTTGTCCCTTGAAGCATTTTCACCTTCCATATTACCCATTTTTGAGGATCCACGACTCAAAAATAATCATGTGATTCCCGACACCTTTCAGCCCTATCTTCAATATGAGTACCACGACTCTACTCATAGCATGATTCTCATGGATACTTTTCATCTTCTTCAAGATGGAATCCCATGGTCATTCATCACTTTCAAAACCACCTCTTTCATAGTTAATCTTTGTGTGCTATGGTCTTGTCTTCTAAACAAGAACCTAATCATCCTCTATAGTCTTTTCCATGACTTAAACTTCTAAAAACAAAAATGGATATAACTCCTTGATTCAAACTTATAGCAAAATATGAATCCCCAAAAAGGGACATCTCTTCACTCTAAATTCCACTACTATAAATAGACTACTCCCTTGAAGGATAGTTATATCAGTTCATTACAAAAATGTAATAAATATCCCAAAGCTTCCCACATCGATAACTTCACGAAGACCTCAAGGAGATAATATAATCATCCCATATAGACTTCTCGCATCGATCAATCTATTAAAAAAACAAACAAATTAAGAAAAAGATGAAATTTTTGTCAAGGAATTACCTATTCTTGATCCTCGGTTTCTTGTTCCAAAAGACACACTATCATACACTAATTTATGTTAAGCCTCCTATTCTCACCTCCTTTCCTTTTTAGCCTAACTCCCTCGTTACTCAAGGGACTTGCTGCAAATGTGACATTTCATGATTATGTGACTTTCTTCATCCTTAGAATGGTTCATTATACAATGTCTTTAGGGTCTTATGTTCATGAGGCCCTCATAGGTGTGGTTGACTCATTAGGGTTTTATCAATTAAACAACTCTTTTACCACTTCTTACCATTCACCTTCCTCATTACTTATTGATTAGCCTATACAAGACTAGGTCATCGACACATCTATTTAAAACAACTCAACCATACCTATGACCTAAAACTCAACCATTCCTATGACCTAAACTAAATCATGCCTATGACCTAAATTCCTCCATGCCTAAACACCTATCAATCCATTCCTCTACTTCATCATAATCTTCCCTAGCTTATGGGATAACTACATCGTTTGAGTTCCTTTTTCTTTGGGACTATATAGGTAGCACTCGAGGGCATGAGGCCATTAGAGGTTAGCTCAGCTAATCTTTACCCTAACCAATTCCCCCATTCCCTTTCCTATTCACATTATACCCTGGTTAGTTTCTATTTTATATCAATAGTTAGAAATTAAACCTAATAAGCATCAACTCATACACATTTTATTACATCATCAAATTATCCATTTATCATTTTCACATTTCCATTATGGAAAAAATTTGGAAATTAAAAACCATACCTAGTATATACATCAACATTTGTCTCTCATGTTACCAAAAACTTGGACATTAAATCGACCTAACTCAACCATGCCTAAATCAACTTGACTCAACCATGCCTAAATCAACTTGACTCAATCATGCCTAAATCAACCTGAATCAACCATGCCTACATCAACCTGAATCCATCATGCCTAAACTAACCTGACTCCACCATGCCTAAATAGACTGAATCACCATGCCTACACAACCTTGATTCTATCAAGCCTAATCCACTTGATTTACACACACACACACACACACACACACACACACACACACACACACACACACACACACACACACACACACATAGCAATGAAAATTAAAATAAGTACACCATCCATACTATAAATACCATCATCTATAAACTGGAAAGTCTGTATAAAAATACATGTGAACATAGATATAAATAATAATCACAATCTCCCAAAATATATTCATATACAGCCTCACCATATTTGGCACGCAAGCCGGTATATGATCAAAAATAACAAAAACTCTCATCTACATCCTCACCATCTTCGACGCAGACCGATATATGATCAAAAATAAAAAACTCTCATCTACATCCTCATCATATTTAAGCATGCAAGATGGTATACATATCAAAAATATGTCAAAAACATAGACACACTGATCATCAATGATGACTAATCATCACCCCACTTGATATCCATCCCTGTCTCATCAGTCTCCTCTGTCTCCCCTCTAGTGGGGTGCCCTACCAACCTCTCTCCACCTTGCCTTGATCTATCCTCTAATGGTCCCTCACCTAGAGCTAGCCTCCGTTCATTAGTAGTCTCACCCTGACCCTATCTCAAGGCTTGTTGGCCCCTATACTCTCTACAATGTGGATACGTAACCTGATCCTCTCACTTAAGGCCTGTTGTGCTCTATAATCCCCATAGGATAGAAAATATATCCCTATGGCCATCAAAATATCTTAATAATACTTGACCTCACCTAAGGCATCCCTTAACCTTCCTATCAGTACTATCTATAGTGGAGCCATCGCCTCGGCCCCTTGTGCTTGTCTCTCGGGACCCTATCCCACTGGTACGTGTAAAGAGAGACCTGTCCCTATCCTTGTGCCTATATCTCGGGCCTTAAGGGCTGACACAACTGTACTGTGTAATGGCCAACATGCCTTACAAACATATAATATGCATATGTAGGGCAGCCACCTGTACCCCATCCCCATCTCCACCCTATGTGGGTACGTGTCCCTCCGCTACTGGGCTGCAGAGTAGCAGCTTGTGCCTACAAAATAGTAACATATGCCTGTGAGCTTGTAATATTCCCCTACACTATACCTAGCTATGTAATAAGGGTCACCACCTACCCCTGTAAGGTGTCCCTCTGTATTGTGATGGTGGCTAAATCCGGCTACCCTAGCCTTAGTGGTACTACTCATATATGTGGCCCATCACTGCCTATATCTATTAGTCACCCTAGCATCATCAATCCACTAGTCTATCACCTACTCCTCCTCCTACCCTGCCTTGTCGGTATTGTTGGTTGTGTTAGAGGTAGAGGCCTCTCTACATCATCCCTCCTATACTATGTGAAGGAAGGGAGTATATCCTGAAGTATCCCAAATTTCCATCTAACCCTCTCCATAGGTATCATGTCATGCTCTCCTACACATCACCCCTCTATCCATCAGAGTAGTTGTAGCTCTTGTAGCTCCCCTGCCATCCATCCATATGATGGAAAACCCACATAAGGCCTCTAAATGATGTCCACACCAGATAATCCTCTATAAATTACCGTAATAGGCTACATCATGTATAGCTCTAACAACTTGGTGCTCTACAATCACAGGCACCCATCTCCTAAAACCCACCGAAAAAAAACCTGGATTGAATGCATCATCCTGGGGCATACCAATTGGACGTACACACACAATGTGCTCATATAACCGAAAATTAAGTAGGAAAGTACAACACATGCTAAACCTCCTAGCCACCCATAAGCCCATAGGTCTCTATATAATTGTACTAGGAATGTGGGTGCCCATGCAAAATAGATCCTATCCTCCATCATGTCATGTAGAACCCCCATCAAGGATCGTGAGTATCTCCCACCGTCTATAACTAATAGTACAAAGTAGTATACTATCTTCATCAACAACATTACCAGCCTCATCTCCTCTGGATGGGCCTAGTTCATATCATCGTAGCTCATACTAGCGCTATGGAACCTCAACTCTGCCAGCCCCTCGCCAAACATAGTAAACATCAACTCCTAGAGGCCTTTAAGGAGATAGAATACACCTTTTCCCTACTATCAGTAGCTATAGGATCTTGTACACATCCTCCAGGGTGATTGTGATCTCACCCATTGGTAGATGGAAGGCATTTGTCACCGAGTCCCATCAGCCGATGAGAGTGACCATCAAACTTGGCTCCTGTACTATGTGTTGGTTGCATCCGACCCCAATCAAGACAACCTCTACAAGATGGCACTAATCATTGACTACTGCACCCCTCATACCTCCATGAGCAAGGGAGGTACCCTATCTCTCATCCATAGCTGGTCCCTGGCCTACATTCAACCAATCACACACATTATTAAAACTTGATTTTACCCAACATTGACCTTAAACCCCTCCCTTCTTCCCTTCCCCTCACCCGCTATCTATTTTACCCACTTTACCTAACCTTTCCCCTTACCCTTCCTAGACCTCTATCATTTTTACCCTAACAACACCGGTTACTCCTGACCATCACCGGTCCATTATAACCGGAATTGGTTCCCCTTATACCTAACTAGTGTCGATGTAACAAGACCGACGTCGACTATACCTTGCCTAGAGTTGGTCACATGTTACCACGCCTGACCCGAAACCCCATTTCCTTTACCTAATTTCTTTCCCATTTTCCCTATGAACCTACCACACCTCACCTAAGGCCTTCCCCAACCCTCTTCCCCCTACCTCTGACCTTTACCCCTCTTTCATTTATTTAACCAAAAATTTCACTTATTTTAACCTCCCTACCTCTACCCCTCTACATTTCCTTCTTCCTATATCAAATAACAACAAATTGATTAGATCTTACCTTGTCTCAACTTTTCCTCCATGGTTACATGTCTCACTATTGTGCTGGTGGTCCACCCAAACCCTCTCATGCCTCCGTGATGTCCAAATCAACCTCTAACATCTCTACCAATCACCTCACTCTACCCGATCTCGTGGACCCATCTACCTAGCTCCTCTAACCAACCGGATCTCTCCACCTCAGTAGGATATTGTCCCTCATCCTTTCCTCTTGACAAAGTACAACTCATTCAATGCTCTGTCATTTTCACAAAGGCCAAAATGTATGAATGAATCCATATTATAAGGATTTTTCCTTTTTATATACCCACATCAACCTAACCAGTGTCGGTTATACCTAGACCGACATTAGTCCTATGCCCTAGCACACCATGGTTAGTTGTACCTAAACCAACATTGGTTGTGTGCCCTAACAAACCATGTTTAGTTTACCTAGATGGTCACCAGTTTAGTATGACTAGCATCGTTACCTGTCATACTCCTTTCAATACCCTTTCCCCATTCCCGACCAAAATTTACCCTTCCCCACCACCATTTGACCTTACCCACCCTTATCAAAACCTACCTCCAAGCCTACATTACCTATCCCTATGTTTAATTATGTTTAAGGACTTGTTATTTTACCCATACCTTGACCCTACCCGTGCCTGTGATGTAGCTCCACTAACAAAGAACATTGTTAGTGACCTGTGAACTCATGTGCTTGTTATACCTTATAACACTGTTTCCCATGTTGTTTGACTTAATGACCTTACCTTCCTATTTCTATGATGTTTATCTTGACCCAACCTTTGGTGTACCAGAACATACCTAAACATTCCTACACTTGACCTACATTGTGTTTTTGCACCATATCCTATGCCTTAGATACTAGAATCACTTTAACCTTGTTTGGATAAACCTATCAACCTTGGACGTTGTAGAGTTTGCATGCTCTTCAACCTGGTATTGTACCATAGTTTATATGTGTGCGTATATTCAAATATCACTACCTTTGACCCTAGCCCATTTCCCTTTTTTACCAATTTGACCCTTACCCCATTTCCCGTGTTTACCCCACCTACCCGACCCACAACTACCTACCTCACCATTGATTAAGTGGATATTCCCATGTCTTCATCAGTTGCATCTTGTGATGATGGTACCTATTTTCTCATCCTAATAGCCTTACCTCTCCTATGGCCATGACCCTTATCCAAACAAACCTTGAACTTTTGACCTTTTGGATGTACGGAACCATACCTAAATGTCCCTGCATCTTACCTCATTGAGTTCCCAAACCGTATCCCTTACCTTGGATACCAGACCTCAACAAACCTTGTTTGGATGACCTTTACGACCCTAGCTAATGTACATTTGTTATGCTGAGAAATCCTAGTATCTCATGGCATTTCACAATGTGTATGTACGTCTAAATTCTCTACCTAATCACCCACAATACCTCTTACAATCATCATACCCTTGGCCATCACCTTCTTCACACATAACATTATTTTCTTAAACCACCCATCTCATCATGTTATCAAACCACTCACCACTTCCTTCTCCTAACTCATCAGTTCCTAGTTTGAGGGGGGTTACCTCTACCCATGCTTAGGGAAACATAACCTTCACCCACACATAGGGCAACCACATTTATTTTTGTCGCTTTGCTTCGCTTACCAATACAAGCTACGTAACAAAAGGGGAAAATGTAGACACCAAAATTGGGTCACACTCCCCTTAGTCCCTCGTGAAATAACCATCTCAAACATACTCACTTAACCATGGCCTCTTTCACCCCACATTAATATTATTTTAATTAACTTAATTAAATTAATACCCACCCTCACAATATACATTACTTAATTATTCTAATTAAGCTAATTTCCACCTCACCTTAGACCTATTCTTGGCATGTTTCCATAACTAACTAAGACTTAGTTTAACCCTAAAAATCAATGCCTACTATCCCTCTAACCACCTTCCCACTCATAAAAACATAACCTCCATTATACATATGGGAAGAAAGGAATGAACATAAGCTAAAAGAGGCAATATCTACCAATTTTAGTAAACCTAGGGAATCCCACCTTAACCGACACTGGTCACCCTAAACCGATGCCGATCAATTAGGAACCACCCTCGATTACCATTTATTCACCTTAGCAGCCTTTTTTTGGGTTGGCACATTTTTACCAGAGGAGATGAGATCAGAGTTGCATGCAAGTAGAACCAACATCCTTTCACACATCCAAACATTCATAGCCGAAACACCAGACAAATCTAGAAGCATTACACTCACGAAGCATTTTAAGATTCACCGCTATGGTAAAAATGCCATCCTTCTAATCAACTACCATTACCATTCAGCCATCCATTCTACATCACAGTAAGTATATTCCTAACCAGCATTGTTATTTCAGTTAGTAGCTTTTTTTTACTCCTATTATTAATCTACACTTTGCATGCCCATTCTTCTATCCCTTACCAACTTGTAACCCAACCATTTCCTTACCCACATCACCAAATCACCCATCCTTGCATGTTATGCATCCCTGAATACACCTGAGACTTCTATAAACCTCCTTATCTACCCTACCATCTCTATCAAATCCTAGATCAAACCTTGTAATCAGATCTCCTTGAGTTTCATACACCCCAACCTTACCAATGCCGGTTACCCATAAATGTCATCGGTTCGCATAAACCATCACCATTCATAGATCAAAGTTAGTATCTATGTTTTATACCCGCCAAAGAACAAATCCAAACAACCTCCTATCAATTGACCTAAACAACCTGAATTAAACCTTGACCAGGTCCAAGACTTGATAGTTACGTCATCTTTAGATCTAACTATAGCCTATCCTTTTGTGATTGGATTTGCTTATTGTACTTGAATGAGATACCTAAATCATATCAACTACAATAGGACTTTACTTATTTCTTGCATTAATTTGTTTTAAACAGTGGATTGATAGCCATCTAGAAAGTATCGCAATTCTCGAACTAGCATACACTAGGTAGTCCACTACAATATATCATTTAACTTGTCTTTTGTGGTCTTTTTTCTATTATAGGTAGTTCCTCCTGGTGAAAGGAAGCTTTCACAATCGGCACTAGATGGAGAAGTCAAAACACGCACAATAACCATCAACGAACCCATTTAATAGGTATTCTCCTATCCCATAACCTTATTTGTTTCTTCATTCAAAAATGTAAAGAAAATGGTGAAACACACACATTTTCTCGATGTTCGCATGTAAAGTGGTTATTCTATAAAATTAAATGATAAGATTATCAAATAGATAAATAAATGTAAAATTAAAACAAGTGGTATTAATTTCTAGTTTTATTAATTAGGAATCAAGTATATAATAACATACTTAGAAGCAAGATGTAAGTAGTAAGTGTATGATTTTGTTTCTACATTTTCCCTGAATTTATGTTTGTGAGTGAATATTTGGTAGCATAAAGTAGATAGGAAGATTTTACCTTATCAAGAGTGGTGTTATAAGAACAACTACTGATAGGGGGTGAATCAATCTTGCAAATTTCTTACTTCATTTACCATTTCTTGCAACATCAATTAAACATCCATTTAACATATTTATTCAATATGATCTTATTAGTTGAGTAACATATATTCATAAGAACATAAAAACATGAGAGATAACACATGAACACCATATGTATGTGAGAAACCCTCAAGGGGAATAAAACCACTGAAACCTTTGTTAATATTACTTATAACAAAGGACTCCTATAAATTTACACATCATTAGAGATTTATTTAGTCATACATTAATCCCATAAGGAACATCAACCCCTAGTTTAGTAGGATATCAATCCTACAAGGAGGTTACAACCCCCCAAGATTACCAAGAACCAACTCAGCTACTAAAAATGGCTGATCACTAAATATGTGTTGCTGGAACAACTGATGGTGATCACAAATTCAGTTCCAAACACACCAAACCCTCTCAATCTTCTCTCTCTTCTTTACTCAAAATCTTCTTCTTCTTCAAGTTGATTTATCCTTTTCCCTATATCACCATTATTTTCTCTCAATTTTTCATGTTACATCATCATAAATTCCTCCTCATGATGGTCACAAATACCTCCTTCAATCTCCTAACTTTTCCCTCTAGGTTGTTCAAACTCTAGCCCTCTCAACTAGCACAAATAAACTTTTTAACTTGCCTATATACGTATCTCTTCTTTATAAAACACATGGGTTGGCCTTCATATAGTAAAATTATTTCCAAATAATAGGATCATCATAAAAATATCACACAAAGGTCTTGTAGGTCACCACAAACACCTAAAGCCTCCTAGACCACCTTTGGGACACAAGTCCTAAAACCCCAAAACAAGAAAATCACCATAGAAGGAATGAAAAATACCAAAACCAAATTCACCAAATCATGGAAAAATTTATACAAGTTTTTAAGCACTCAAAAACCTCTAGAAATCATGAAATAAAATATAAAAATCAACAAGACTCGTGAATCCACTTAAGAGCATGCACAATCAAGCACCCTCAAAGTTGACCTTCAAAGAACAGGTCATAACTTGCTCATACCTTAGAAAAAAATCAAGTTTATTATATCATTGGAAATATCTTGGAGTCATTATCATGAAAAAATTCAAACCAAGTCATAAAACCACATGTAGCTCCTCCAAACCAGCTTTGTTCTTATACTTCTCAAAACTACCCCAAAACTACTTAAAAATGAGTCCTCATAAATAGGGAACAATTTTCATTCTAAAGGAATAACCATGATCTAAAACCATCATGTACATGTATTAAAACTTCCATTATTTAAAATATTATAAGTTACTCAATATGTTCAATGGGAAATTTTTGTACAAATTAAAAGTTTCCAAAAATTAGCTAGTTATAGGTGGGACCCAAAGACAACCAGAACCTATAAACCACACCTATATAATTATGGACAATTCCTCTACAACCTCTAATATTCAATTTTTATAAATAAACATTTATGGGTCATAATACTCATTTTCCTACAAGTCACTCTAAAGTTGGGTTTCATGAGGGTTAAAACACGGTTTGGCTTCTTAATGATTGTTCATAAAAATGTGAAGATAAAACTGCCTCATTCTTATGGAAAGATATTCATAGGTGACCTAATAAACTACTCATAGAATCTTGGGTCCCCATATAGATCATACACTCCCAAAAAAGCATTTGAAAATTAAGATTTAGCTTTAAAACACACCTTTGAAAACATTGTTTTCGCAATAAAATATCTTTAAAAATATTCATCACCTATACCTGAAACTTGACTCAAATCATCATAACCCCCTTCTATAACTATCCCAATTCTCATTCATTCTCAAATGCATCTTAAATTATCTCAGCACTAATACTTGCATGTGCCTACATGCCTTGTTCTTAATAAACTTGCTTCAATGAACCATGAAACATCATCAAAACTCTAAATACTGACCTAAAATGCCTTCCAAACATAATATGTAGTATCAAAATACTCCTACCATGTATGTACATGACTTCCATACTTTATATCTCACGCCACCATGCCAAACCCCATGCATTAGGTCTAGGAATAGGCCTAGAATAACCTGAGTCAACCATGAATCTTCATTAGCTGACCATGATGACCACTTATAGACTCATTAACACCTCTCACACATCTCATGGACCATGTATGACCTTATTATATCCTTCATCATACTTTGGAGAGCTCATACTTTCTTGACCATGCCTAAAGTCATGCCTAAACACCATAACAACTTCACCAAAACAATAAACTATCAATCAACCTTCATGTTTGACCTTTATTAATACCTCATGGAGACTAATATGACACCTAAACACTCTTGAATACATTTTCAATCAATTACCTTTGACATCAATGACAACACTATAGGCATAATGGCCAACGAATGGAAGGTAGTTGTAATTCGATAGCGTGCCAAAATATTTTATTGAATGGAGATTATATAATGTGTATCATGGAATATAGAAGAGGATAAGGATCCTTGGGTGATTTTTTGTGTGTATTATAAATTATTCTTATGTTTTTACCTTCAACATTTCCTTTTCTAGAGAATCTTTTCCTTGAGAATGTTTATTTTTCCAATTGTGTGTTATATTTTGTGTGAGTAAGATTGGACCTATAAAAGAAGATAAGTGTAGTCAATACTCATGCTGATTGAAAATGAAATTTAAATTTATAACTATGAAAATAAGAATACATATTGAAAATAAGTGAATCAATTGTAGAATACACCTGAATGATGTGTGAGAAAATATATAATTATTCCTATATGTTTGCTACCTTGGAGATGGTTGAAATAGTACCAATGATTTAGGTGTCATATCACCAAGGGAAGAGTATTGGGAGAGATGTAGGATTTTAATTTCAATCACTAATGCTTCCCCATGGATAAGTACCACTATAGATGGTCAAAAAATTAATAGAAATTGGTCATGGATTACATAGTACTCTGGGTATATCATTTTCCTACATATACCCTAGGTGTCATTCCTTATTTGATCCCATGAAAAATAGAGTAATTAGTCCCTTTCTCAAAATATGTAACTCGTCACTCATTTTGTTCATGTTGTTCCTAATAGTAATCTATAATTGATTTATTGTGGTTGGATGTTGGAGAAACCTATCACTGGACACATGTTGATCATGCATTGTACATGTTTCTTCCCCTAGGAAAGAACCACCTAGTGGGAAACTAGCACCCATTGTTCCTATTTTATTTGGTCACTTTTTTCCTCCATTGATTTAGGCCCAAATTTTATTCTAAACCATGTTATTAATTTTTTTATGACTTTATTGTGTACCATTATGTGTCTAGTCTTTCAACTACTAAGAGGGTAAAATATTCACTAAACAATTTCCCCACTCATTTGCGGTACACGTGAGATGAACCCAGGAAAGTACGAACAAAATGAAGAAATTTAAATATGATGTGCACATCTCAAATAGAACTCATACAGGGGGAATAGGGAATGAGCATGGGAACAACCATGGAACATGAAAAATAATGGGAAAGGATAACAAAAAGTGTTATTCACAAACAAACATGGCATGATTCAATAGAAACTAGTCAAAACACACAATAACATAACAAAAGACATAACAAGTATCTAGTTGAATACATGGGACACCACTCAAGATGTCGTAATACACTCTTATATTTTAAGGTTATAGAATAAAATAAATGTAACTAATCATAGGGCATAGCCCACAATTAATTCCAATCAAGACACAAGCATAGACAAGATACAAGAAAATTAGATAACCATGGTTGGAAGTAGGCCTACAAGACAAATGCTACACATGAAGAACCTGTTAGCATGTTAGAAAAATTGATAGTATGTCAAAATGTTGCAGCTAGAAATAGAAATGAAATTAGTATATATTGTAATGATAGAACCTAAATATAGAGAAATAGAAAGGTAGGTGGGGAGCCTCATTGGGTATGGTATAGAAAAATACAAATCATAATACATCATGTGATAACATATAAGTATCATGCATTCACCTCAAGAGTATCATGTGAACACACATGTGTGTATGGAAAAAGGATAGAGCATACTATTAATCAAAGTAATATGATAAGAAATGTGCAACATATAATAGTATAAGTACGCAAGAACACATCCAATCAAGATCTAAGCTATTATTTTTGAATTTTTACAAATAGTTGAATGAAATGATATGACTATGAGAGGGATGTAAGGTTTTCCCCATTATATGTGTGTAAGATGAGGTCCATTTAGGTAAGTGCACCATGAATAGTCATGTTTCAACCTATAACAAGAGTGTTTCATCGGGTGTAGTGAGGGGGGATAGTATGACCCCAATGTGTGAATGATATGGTGATCTATCTAATGAGGATAGGTGTGAGGGTCCAATATTTTCTAGTGTGAATGAGGTACCCATGTGATAATTATCAAAGACTCTATGGCCATGTAGTGAGTACATGTGGAGAAAGACACCATGAAATGGACCTATATGTGTCATGGGTAGTATGTGTCCCAGGTGGAGACATATGCCCATGACGTGGATTGTGAGACTGATGTATCCTTCATGAGCTTGAAGTAAAAGCCATGCATGGAGGATATCTAAGTGTATGTGTAAGAGTAGAACTAGGAGTAACAATAACTCTATATTTTGTAGGAGTATGTACTAAATCCATGGGGCCATCATGAGGATATGTAGGAGTAGGTGCACTAGTGATAAAAGTAACTAAGGGTGTAGTAGAAATAGGAGCTAATGATAAAGGATTCCATGGTGGAATGCCTCAAATAGTGATAATGTGATGCTCATGTATAAAATTAAGGCATAAGTGAACTATAGAGGGCACGACTTTGGTATCCCTAAGCCAAGGGATTCCTAAGACCATGTCACAATGTGTAACTATATATCCAATAGTGAAAGGCATAGAGATAGTGAGAGGCCCAATAGTGATAGGAAGAATGACATGCCCATGAGAAGTGGGTGATGGTCATTTAAGATAATGCAAAACTGATATCTTACAAGAAATATATTAAACATGCATTGTGCTTGTAAGTAGGATACACCATAACATTGTTCATATAATGAGGACCAATAGAAGCATCAACGTGTAATCTATGCGATGAAAAAGAGGTGTGAAAATCAACATCAATAAAAGAAATGATAGGTGGAGGAAGATCATTAGTACCAACAAGGAATCCAAGTGGATGATCTAAAGATGAAGTAGGACGAAAATCATGATAAGCATGATTCAAAGAGGATTCAGGAACCTATTTTTCATGCTTAGGTAGTGGATCATTGAAGATTTTAAGCTTTTTCATTGTCATTAGTAGATTCATGAAATTCAATGTCATGATTTTCAATCAGATATTCGATAAAATTTCTAAGTTTGAAACACTTTTAAACAAAATATACATTTCATATATGATAATCACAAAGTGATGTCCATTAAATTTCTTTCATAAGGCCAATTAGGATCTATCTCAAGAGTAGTCACAAGAGAAATTAGATTGGTTTATAGGAGTTGAGTCAATAACATATGTGGTGGATATAGAAATCTATTAAAGATGCAGTGTGTAGGTTGCAATTAGAGATTTTTGGCTGAGATATAGCATTGAAAATAGTCTTATATTCACTAGACTTACCCTTGAAGGTATATTTTCTTGGGAATTTATTAGTAGATTGATTAGAAATGTTAGCACCATATTTAAGTTTCCCCAAAGAAAGTAATTTGATTTCATAATTTTTTAGAGTATGACATAGATGATCAAAAGAGTGAAAGATTCAAAGATCACACATTCTTGCAAAGGAAGTAATAGGATTTAGATAAAAATATCTTACAATTCAGATGTAGCCAAGACATTGTTCAATCTAGAAAGATTAGTCTTATACCATAAAACATAGTCACTAAGGTGTTCATTAGAACCTTGTTGCATTTTTTCCATTCGAGCATATGATATATTTTTTCAAATATTATATGAAAGTGATACAAAACCATATTTTCTAAAGAATTAAAAGATCAAATGAAGTGCAAAGGAAAATCATAAAACCATCACAAGGCATAGTCATGTAAGCTCGTAGGAAAAAAACTTGGTCAATAGTGTGTCATCACAAGCATAATCCAAGCATGTAATATGAAATGATCAAAGATGCTCTTGGGGATATCCATGTCCATCAAAGAGAGGAAAATCAGGTGAGGAAAAATTAGATGGAAATGGATAAGAGGAAACCTTGAGTGCAAGAGGACAATGAAAAATGAGCAAAGAATCAAAATATGGAGAAAAAGAGGAAGAGGCTTGTTGTGATTGATGAATTTGAGCTTATAAATCATGATACAAAGACTCTAAGGTATGGGTTCCTACAGAAGTGCTCAATTAGATATGGAGATTATAGGAGAAGAAAAGTGAGTAGTGGGTGTGGAAATAAGCATATGCATGGTTGGTATCCTCACAATGGTGGGGAAAGAAGAAGGTGGACTAGAAGACATGATAATAGTAGAGAGATCCAAGTTACTGAGAGATTATTTTGTAAGGATCAGAGTGGTAGTCCATGCACATTAAAAAGGTTGCACTACAATAGTGACAAGAAATCTCCAAGCAATAAGAAAGCAAAATCAGATAACAGAGAATCATGCTGAAAAAATACATTTTCTCATTCTCATAGATAAAAAATGAGGGTACATATGGGAGAGTTGTGTAACTCCTATGCTTGGATGAATATTCCTCTAAGAGAGAAAAGAGAGGAGTTAGTAATCCAAATATGGAAATTAAATCCTATGAATCAAAATGCATATGGAAATGACAAATTTTATAACAAATTTTATCACATGTGTAGACACCAAAAATCTGCACACCCTATTCCTACATAAACAATCAAATAATACTCCCATCCACGTATTGTTTTACAACTTAAGTCATATGTTTGATTAATCAATCTTACTGTTTCATCATTATGATATCCCTAAACCTAGGTCGCTACCACCACACCCCTTTAGTTAGTTAATTTACCCCATATGTTCTAATATAACATTATCCTCCTCATAATTAAATAAATAAATTAGATAATCCACTCCACCCTCACACCTCACCATGACAACTCCCCATAACTCACTAGTTATAACTAATCTAAATAAACAACCTTCTAAAAATATTACCCTAATTACCTCTAACTTATCCCTATAACCACTTCTCACTTCTCACTAGTTAGGACTAGATTAATTTAGGAAACCTTATATTTATCCCTCCTCCATCCTAACTACCCCTATCCACCTCTAAACCCTCACACTCGACCTCTCCAAGTTATCTAGCCATGATTCCCCTAAATCCCCCACACCTAAGTTCAAAATGGAAGGTTTATCACTTTGTATCTCACCTTATCTCTAACTACCGAAAAAATGAAAATCCTCTCGAACATTGGGTATCTATAAATATCAGGATTTCCACTCTCTTTTGGGAATGTTCATGACCATCTAGATGAACCAGAGCACGATCAAGTTTTCTCAAGAATTCAAGCAACATTATTAGGTTCTTATCAATGTAATTCTTCATCTAATACATCCATCAAACATTTTGGGATCTATTGGAGGACTCTTTCATCATCCAAGCACAACCACAACCAGCTTATCATCACCACTTATCATTCAAAGGTTCATCTCCATCGTTTCTATTTTGTTTTCATTCTGAAATAAACTTGTTAGATCATCATCTATTTCTCTTTTACATTTAATAGATTGTAATTTCATTTTAGACAATCAAATCATTTCTTTTTAGCAGTATGTTATCATTTTACATAATCTCTTGTGATTAGCCTAATCACCTATGATTCCTATGTTTTCTATCAACTTAGTAATCAGTTTTCATTAGAATTTGTTATTAATTTCTTTAGGATTTTTGTGTTACTAATTTTTTTCCATGGATCTTGTAGATGGCCATATCAGAACTAATCATCCCATTACCAACATCAATTCCCTTCTGATTTTCCAACACACATTACACTGGGAGCAATACGACTTATTACATGACTTGGAGTTGTGTGTTATCCATTTAGCCCCATTTATCATCTAGAAACCATCTTCACATCTACCCAGAAAATATGAGAAGCCACTGAGGAATTTTGGGAAGCATACTATGAGGTACATCGAATCTAGACTAATATTGCATGGTTTGAATACAACTATGAAGCGGGATTGGACATACCTGAAGACCTAAAAACCACATATGAATATGACATTGAGAGAAACATTAGCCTTCTAGAAACTAATTCTGATCTTGCACGTCTATACAATACGGAGGAGGAGATCTCTAACTTCTTTGTGGAAGACTACATCTCAGAACCTGATTCATACTTCACCAAAGATGATGATTTATCCTACTCAGTAGGCTCTAACATCTTTTTTGAAAACTTAGATACTGACCTAGATTTGACTTTGGATTCTAGGCTTGTTACTTTTCATTATCATTATCAGCTGATGTATGTAATAATCTAAATAAGTGACAAAACATTTGATCACATATTGTACTCCATTTCATAAATAAAATCTTAAATGTTTTAAAAGTAGGTTGACGTCCACATAAGTATTTTGGATTCTAGGAACTAGCCTTTTCCAAGAAACCTTGCTACCTATTTTACTAATTCCATTTTGTGTAGTGTCTTTGACTTTAGGTTTAATTATAGGGAAAAGAGCTTAATTCATTCATCACAGAGTGTAAATAACCAACAATATATCACATCTCGGGTACCTTAGAAACCCCTCCATACTCGAGGTTGAGTCGGTTTTGCCTCATTTTCATATCAAACCAATTACAAAGGAAAATTTTCCTCAACATTCTAGCACACCTGGTGGGACCCTTGTCCCTTGTTCTTCTATTTCATTTCAATCAATAGAATACTAATTGTTTTCATTGTGTAATAATAATCACTGTGATTGATTAGGCATTTGAGCCAATCTCATGTGTTTTCTTTATATGTTTTTCTTATAATCTCATAATTTTTATTTTTGCTTCTTGCTTTCTATTTTCTATTTATTTTAATATGGTTATAGGTTCCTGATTATGAAAGCTTCATTTTCTTGATTTATTGTTTGCTCGCTTCGGAAAAATTACTATTTTTAAAAAAATATAATAAAGGAGTATTCTCTCGGTAAGTCCAAAAACATAACTTTTGATTTTGGTTTCACATTTTTGTTTGATTGTCCTCATTAAAACTATTTTTTTGTTTTGGGTCTTAAAATGAACTATTTCATACTTCTTGATCATCTAGCTTTAATTAGGAGGAAAATTTGTTGCATTCACTTATCCTCCCCCACACACACCAAATCACTTATAAATCAAAAATGCATTCAAACAACTCCCACCCAAGTGAAACTGATTGGGATTTCATCACCCAACAGGGAAATGGCCAACTCATTTTTTTGGTAGGGTATAATCTCATGTCTTTCCTTATATTTTGGCTCAACACCGACTCCCTTATCGCAGTGGGACCATGAAGTGAGGGGGTAGGCCCCAATATACACACACATGTATTAGTAGTAAGAGTTGGGCCTCATGTACCTTTGGGTATATCGAGGACTCTTCCTTAAACATACCCGAAACCATCCATATCTTACCATTTCCTAGGACCCTCATTAACCATCTTACACATTTCACTTTTTCATAATTAATCAAGATAAATACTAAACAAACATATTTTTCTTGCATTTGTTTGTTGTTTGTAAATCAACCCAATTAGTTATTTTTCATTTTCTAGGTGTTTGTGTGTTTTTTTATCATGGTACTTACTAGAAAACAAGCTCATAACCAAAACTTCCAAAAACATGTCTACTCCACCACCTACATTTCAACAACATGTCCCATTTTACACTACAACACTTTCAACACCAACACAACAACAAATCCCATATTATCAAACAATTACATCAATCCCTTTTCTAACACCCAAAAGACTTGGAGTGAATCAGGGGTCAACTATAACAATGAAATGGGATAACAACTCTTTCATTCCCCACATCAATACCATGGTCAAATATTTCATACATCTGGACCACAAGAAACAAACCACCTCTTTTCTTCTAGTCCTCAACTAGAAGAAGCATATGAACCTCCTTTATACAATAGGGAGACCCTGTCTTTGAAGAAATGCTAGACTCAAACCCTATTTCCCTCAATGCCTATCTAGCATCCAGAAATGTTAGATGCAACCATTTACACCCCAACACACTTACAATCCTTCATCTTCCATTACACAACTCATTGATCAAAATCAAGACCCCGTCATCTCAGAGTTGTACCCATACACTTTAAATCAACCTGAAACACCAAACAATAGTCAACCGAGATATTTCCATCCCTACTAACCCCTTTGAAACATCGAATGAACAATATTTCCATCAACCCAAAGCATATGAGGTCTCTTTAGTCCCCATTTATGACCTCCACATGATTTCATCACAAAACACATGAGTAATCTAGATCTACATCCTCGAGTCATTCTATAAGTTCCACACCTCCCCTAAGTAGTACCACTACTTCCTCATCTACCCCTTTGGCCTCCTCATAGGTAAAAACACCTCCATTGAGTTTTGTGTCCTTTTCTATTGTTGTATCCTCCCAACAAGTTACTAGTCCCATTCAAAACATCACCATGTCCATCCCTACAACTACACCACTGATTAATACCAATGTCATTGCTAGCACTCACCTTATTTCACAATACATACCACAACCTTCACAACCGTTGATCTCCATGCCTACAATATACACCCCTACAAAACATCCCACAATATGGTATCCATAACAAAGCATTCCACAACATACACCATCCTATGTCGCTTGTGCTTTTTCCTTCCAACACTCACTCACATATTCACAACCACTCACTCATACATCAATGTCATTACAATACTAGTACATACAAACCTCACAGCCTATAACCTCCCAACAAGGTTCTCCATCTCATCAAAACATCCCATAATAGAACATCCCTTATCATCAAAGTATCCCTCAACAAAATATTCCTTATCAACAAAATATACCTCAATAAAACATACCTCAATACAACATACATCAACAATACGTACCTCAACAAAACATTCCACAATACCACATCCCATGCAACATCAACAGAATGTTCCTCAACAGAATGTTCCCCAACAAAACATTCCCTACCAACAAGGCATTCCTCAATAATATCATACATACTCACATCCCATCTAGTCTTTATTTCAACTTGGCTCATCCTCACAACAACAAAAACACAACTTGATCCTCTCCAAGCCCTTTTAAACCACATATCTAGTCTCAAAGTTGTTTCATCCTCATCCAAGAATGTTCTCTCTTATGATCAAATTTTCAATGAGCCCATTCATCCCTCAGTACCATATAAACCATATCCACCTCATTATTAACTTCTTAAGTTTATCAATTTTTATCAGCAAGGAAGACTCCTAACAACATATTTATGCCTTTCTTCATGCTTGTCATATAATAGCTCACGACCAAGACCGATGCTGAGGACCTTTCCCATGTCCCTCATCGGTCCCACCTTAGATTAGTACAAAACATTCCCAACATTCCCTATTCTATTTTACACAGCTTTCACAAACTTTTCTTAGACCACTTTTCCATAAACATAGCTCACAAAATCACTATCAATGACCTATATGCCATCAGACAATTGAAGATGAATCTATTGTTGATTTTTTTGCCCATTGGAGGGGTGTCACCAATCAACTATCCTTTACATTACCATAAATAGAATTAATCAAGGTTTTTTTCCATGCATGTGCTAAACACATCTCATCTACTTTACAAATCCAATCATTTCAAATGTTTGATGAGGCTTTCACCATGGCCCATAAATTGGAACTGCGAGCTCTAGAAGATGGTTGGGTTAAGCTTCATCCTAAGAAACCAAAAGTTGAATTTCCATCTAAATCACCATCCCACAATGATAATTCTAATAAATCCTTCAACATTGTCATATTTAAGTTCACTCCCAAGGAGAAACCCATTGTTGAGCATCCCCATCAACAATGTAACTACACACCCATAAGAGAAACTTATAGCAATGGTTTTTAACAAACTACTTGCCTCTAACATGATATCTCCCACCTATTTGACCCATTGACATATCAATATCTAAACCCATTTGGTACCATGGGATAATGACTATTGTAAATATCATAGGGTCAATGGACATGACATTGAAAGGTGTCACACTTTCTAACGTACTTCAAGATTTGATCGACAAGGGCAAAATTCACTTAGACAATCCAAATGCACCCTCAAATCAAAATATTGACATATTTAAACAACCTTTCCCAAACCATCCTTCATCTTTGGATCAGCCACAAACAAATGTTGACCACCCCATCAATACAATAACAAATATAGAACCTATCCCTCAATCTACCCATCATCATTTTTTCGAATCAAAAACTTGCAAAATCAGCACCGGAATCCAATGAACACAAAGCTACTAAACCTCCATCTACTGAAAATATTACTATTTCCATGCCCTCATCACATGCCATTACCAAATCCACACCCACATCCTCTACATATTCCAAAACTACACCTAAAACCACATCTAAAAAATAACCCAAAATACCCGCTACCTCTGGAAATCGAACCCCTTCTTTACTTCCTCATCAACCACACCTAGTTCATCCAAAACCACAAAATCACCTCATAAACAAGGTATTGTTTAGGTTTTCTAAATACCTAAATATGTGTTTTTAATCAAATTCCTTTATGTGTACCTCACTCCCTTATACCTATTAATCACCCCATTATTATAGGATCAAAATCCCCCAACCAAACCCCTACACTAAGTCCATATCCTCTACCTTTTACACATAGTACAATTATCCACACCAATGACCACTCATACATGGCCCTTGTCCTTTACCTATCACATAAGATGACTATTCACACTAATGATCACCCATAGAGGATCTTTTCCCAGCACTCACCGTGACATCAAAAAATCCTCCATGACTAATAAATAAGAAACTAGTGACTAAACAATCTTTCTTCCCTCCTCCTGAGAGAAGTAGAGATGTGACCTTGTCCCCATCTATGTATACACCTAAGGGGTTATGCCACCATCCTATATGACCTCCTTCAGCAGTCACTTATTACATTACCACCTCCTAATCCATCAGATCATCATGGATGGAAACCTATTTGGTATGAATTCAATATATTTTTTGTGATTACCACAAAACATGAGGCCATTCCATAGAAAATTGTAGGCCTTTCACTTGAAAGTAAAAGAACTTGGAAATCCTCTCTTCCTTCCTTCTCAATCAAACACAATGCCAACATCTACATCATCATCATCATCAAAACCTAAAAATCTATCCCTAAGGCATCTGATCATCAAGTCGGTGTTGTACACATCACCACCCATTCACAAAATTATGACAAAGAACCATTTGAACCTAAGAAAATTAAAAAATTCATCACTATACCCCCACCTCCTGAATTATCAACTTCATCTGATAAACCTAAGGTATATATTTCCTTAGCTCCTAAGGAATATAACCAAACACCATCATCAAAAACCAATATCTCTATACAAGTAGAAACACCCCCTTTTCATGAAAATATAAAAGGTTATTATCAAACAATTACACCAATCTCTGTTAAGATGTCACTCTATGAGCTAGTTTATATATCATATTTTAACAAAAAGGATATGATAGAAGCCCTCCAATCCATAACCATCCTATCCAATGATCCAATTCCTTTCAAAATTTTATGGGTACTCTTAAAACATCCACCACTATATCATTTGAACCATCTGAAATTCCATCTCTCAAACTAGAAGACCATGACCTACCACTCTTCATCACCACCCAGATCAATGACATCTCTATCAAAAGGGTCATGATTGATAGTAGTTTTTCCATTAATATCATATCATCCCTCACTTTGACCAACTCAAATTACCCAATATTGTCGTCACTCAAACTCGATTCTATTATGATCCTTTAACGACATAATCACACCCACATTAGGCACCATCATACTTTCACTTAAGGTTGGCATCAAAACCATGACCAAACTCTTCTACATTATAGAAGGAAAGTTTCAATATAACATGTTATTAGGACACCCTTGGATACGCACCATGCGTTGTGTTCCTTCCACCCTCCATCGTTGTCTCAAATATGAACATGAAAGTTAGACTTTCACCCTCCCCATTTGATTCAAATTCATTCTTTGACCTCTACATGATGTACCACCCAAATGACTTCTTTGTACCCAAATCCACATCTGATCCATCTAATGAAGCATCTGCTAGCACATCCATCCCTTCTTCCAAATTACTAGATGATTCCTCTCTTGGTGAGGTTGTAAAGTGCCTTACGCTTAGGGAATATCGTATCCTCATGCTTAACTCCATCCCTTCACCTAAAACATATGGCCAACTTGACAAGTAACCCATGTATGACCCAAATGTAGAAGATGTCATCTCCTATCATTTGGTTTATCTCAAAACAAACCTTGTCTATGGGGGACTTGAAAATCCTCCATCCATGCCATTAATCCACACCATGCTATGTCATTCACACTAAACTTCAAATCTCTCGATAATCCAAACTTCACCCACATGTATCTTCATCGTGTACGTGTGGAGAGGTTTTGGCCTTGGGTGTTATGAACAAGGAACCCATGATCAACCTATCCTGTTCCCTTAAAACCTATGAGAAAAGTGGTTTAGGTTATAAAAGGTTCACCAAAATGTGTGAAGCCACTACATCTAAAGCCACTACATCCCTAACTATTTTTATGAACTAGAACCATCATCACCAAAAAACCCTGAAGATCCCATGGACACATATGACATTATGCCCATCCCACCTAATTTTTTTAATCAATGTTATATATTTAGGGCCACTTACTTATCAATCCAATCACTCCACTAAATCGTTACCCCTTGTTTGGCTAGAAATGGTTGAGAGAAGATTCACCTACAATAGATATCCTCCAGTGTCAGGATGACCAGGATATCCTTTCCCATATGGGAGATGAAATATTTTTCCTTTAGAGGTCCCTACCATCGACACACCAACTCTCCTTAATGAATCCACCCTCGACGTTAACTTAGGCACCCCTCAAGGATCCCCACATAGTTAAGGTCAGTCAATCTCTAGATCCACAAGAATTGAATGATTTCACCTCATTCTTAACAAAATATCACCAATCCTTCACCTGGTCATACAACGATATGCCCATAGAATCGATCCTAACATTTTTTACACAACATAGTCACGTATATCCTGATGTTAAACCGGTTAAACAAAAACTCCATAAAATGCATCCACGTATAGCTCTCCTTGTTAAGGAAGAGTTGTAATGCCTTTTATCTACCAACTTCATCATACCCATTGACTATCCACAATGGGTCTCCAACATCATCCCCATAACCAAAGCCTCAGGAAAAATACGCATTTGCACATATTTCAAGGATCTCAATCTTTCCTTATCCTAAAGATGATTTCCCTCTCCCAAACATAGATCAGCTTATCGACCTAACACAGTCATGAAATGCTCTCCCTCATGGATGGTTTCTTTGGTTATAACCAAATCCTCATCACTCCCAATGATCAACAAAAATTCTTTCATTACCCCTTGGGAACCTTTTGCTATCGCGTCATGCCATTTGGTCTTAAAAATGTAGGGGCTACGTATCAATGTGCCATGACATACATTTTCCATGATCTCATCCACAAAATTGTCAAAGACTATGTCGATGACCTTCTAGGAAAATCCAAATCATGAAAAATACCATCTTGATGTCCTTGAATCAATCTTCACTCATCTCATCTAGTTTTTTCTTCATCTAAATCCTATAAAGTGTTTTTGGTGTTCTCACCGAGAAAAATTTTAGGGTTCATCATATCTATCTGAGGCATTAAATTTGACCCAATGAAGGTTAGAGAAATCATTGAAATTCCTCCACCATCCAATCTTAAGAAAATGTGTAGCCTTTAAGGTAAATTACAATCCATTCGATGTTTCATATCACATATTTTTTTACCGTTGTCATCCTTTTCACCATCTTCTCCACAAAGACATATAATTTCATTAGGATTATGATTTCTAGAAATCCTTTGATGAAATCAAGAAGTATCTATTATCACCACCTGTGCTTACTCCACCTCATGAAGGGGATCCATTTTATCTATACATATCCACTTATAACATGCTCTAGGAGCTATGCTCACCCACCATGATAATAAAGGTTGTAAACAAGTGTATACTACATTATTCGCACACTCCATGAGTATGAAAAACACTACACCAAAGATGAAAAATTGTGTTTGTGCGTTATACTTCACCACCTCTAAACTTGACATTATCTCCTCAATCACAAGACGTATGTCATCACTAGCTTTAATCCACTTAAATCCATGCATGTTAAACCTTATCATAATGATCACATAACTCGATGGCTTATGCTCATGACTGAATTTGACCTGAAATCATATCTCAGAAATCTATTAAAGGTCAAGCCATTACAGATCAACTGTTGATGCACCCTTCCAGATAATCAAATACCTCATGAACATTTTCCTGAAAAATCCATCAACAACATCGATGAATCTGATTTCATCCCCATTAAAATGACCCTCTTCTTTGATGGTGCTAAGTGCTAAGAAGGAGGAGGAGGAGTCGTTATCATACCACCTGGAACATTCCACTTCCGTTATCCTTCAAACTTAACTTTGAATGTAATAATAACATGGTAGAATATGAAGCCTTAATTATGGGTCTAAATACCACCATTCTCTTAGGTGTCCACATCTTGGAAATCTATGGAGATTCAACTCATCGTCAGTTCAAGTTAAAGGAGAGTATCAATGTAAAAATGAAATCCTTCAAAAATATAAATTTTTTCAAACTTTCTCCTTGGAACATTTGATCATTACACCATTCAATCCATTCCGTAATCATCTAACAGGTTTTAGACACTATGGCATCCCTCGGATCCCTCGTCCCTTTTGAAATAGAAAAATCAAGTAATAAGACTAAAATGTCTGTGGTTGTTCAATGCTTAGATCATCCTTCACATCAAAATGAGTTTCCTTCCATCAATAACATTGACAACAATCCACCCGATCTATGGTACACACAAATATATGACTATCTTTCGAATGTAAACTACCATCGGACTTATCACATGGTGCTAAATGATCATTTTCTACAACACGTCACTCACTTCATCATCATAGGGGGCATCCTTTATAAACGTAATTTCAATGGTATACTATTACGGTGCCTTAAATCACATGAATTAGTTAAAGAAATTGAAGAAGTCCATGATGGCATATGTGGTGGTCACTTTAGTGGTAATGTCATCACTAAACATGTCATATAGCTAGGGTATTACTAGCCTACCATCACCAAATATTGTTGTGCATATAAAGAAATGTGTTAAGTGCCAACTCCATTTAGATCTCATCCATGTCCCTAGTCAAGCATTACAACCCACCCAAGACTTATGGCCTTTCTCTCAATGGGGGTTAGACCTCATTAGTAAAATCAATCCAAAATCATCTCAACAACATCATTCCATAATCACAACAACTGAATACTTCACTAAATGGGTTGAAGCCATCCCTTTGACCTCAACAAAATCTGGACCTATTATCAACTTCATATATCAAAATATCATATGTCATTTTGGTATCCCGCATAATCTTATCATAGATAATGGAAAATCCTTTTAAAATAAGGAAGTTAAACAGCTATGTGATACTTTTAACATCAAACTTAGTTTCTCATCACCATATTATCCTCAAGAAAATGGATAGGATAAGGCCTCTAAAAAACACTTAACAAAATCCTCATGAAAATGGTAGATGATGCAGGTAGGAACTGCATCTCCAAATCTCATTTCCTCTCGGGATTATCAAACTAGCATCCACACACCTACAAGTGCTACACCCTATTCACTTGTCTATGGCACTCTAAAGCCATTTACCTCTTGAAATTCAAATTTTGTCACTTCGTGTATCTCTCAAATATTTCATCCTCGAATGATGAATATCACCAAGACCGCTTAGCACAACTTGAATTTCTAGATGAAAAAGTGTCTAACCACCCTGAACATCATCAAGTCTATCAACAACGTATTAATAGAGAGCATAAAAACATTTCAAAGAACATGACTTTAAAATTGGTGATCTTGTACTTAAAGAAAATCAAAATGTTACTACATTATAATAGAGTAAACATGGAAAGTTTTCCCCAATTAGATTGGTCCATATGTTATCACTCACAAGTATGGGTCAGGAGTGTATCATCTCACTTCTCTTGATGGGGAACCTAAAAGGGAACCTTTGAATGCTTCACTTGTGGCCTTTCTACTATTAAATAATTGATTTTCATGATAGTAGTTACCTCCCAATCCTATCACTTCATCGTATCATTACAATGGTGTGACTATCATCAACATCCTAAATACACCTTAAAGATGATCACCACATGGCCCTACTCATCGCATCTTTCACATGGGAAAGTTCCTTCCTTTGTAGGAACCCCTTGAAATCATTACACCCATCCATTCCATACCAAAAAGAACATGACATGGGGCATATGTGTGTAGGTCGCATGCACATTTTATCCCCTCCTTGAAAAGGTCTATTAGGTTTTTCCCTCAACTTAAATATATCAAAATCATTTGGATGCTCCTCTTATCAAAACATCAAAATATAATAGCTGATCCCTTAAAGGATGGATATTTGCAAGACTAAATCATTATCAAAAACAAAAGTAGACTGCTCCCTTGAAGGAAAGCTACTAGTCAAAATGATGGACTGATCCCTTGAAGGATGGCCATCTAGTCAAAATTCAAAAATGTAGACCATACCCTCGAAGGATGGCTACTCATATAAAAGGCTTCCCACATCGAACCTTAAAAAAAAGAGCATCTAGGAAAGCTTCTCTCATCGATCATCTTTCCCATCATAGAAATCTTCCCGCATCGATTATTTTTCTTTAAAATAATACAAAAAAATTGGGGCATCACCCCTTTGAAACCTTTGAAAAGGAGATCCCTTTCTCCCACATCGGCCTACACACAATCCCTTTTTCATCATAGAAAAATATGTTCACTTGAACCCACATTCCTATCATGATTTGCATAACTACCCATTGATGATCTTAGTTAACATCTAGAAGGCCACAAGTGCAAGTGTTTTTGAAACCCAATGTATATACATACCAAATTCATAGTGGGGAAATCATTCCAATTTTACCTCATTTTATTTAGTTACATTTTTTGATTTAGCATGATTTGTTAGATCATACTTTAAAATCATTTAAATCAATCAAGAAATTAACCATATCTTAACCATGTTTAAACCAAACATTTTAACATATCACATTTCATCAAAATCCATCTAAAAACATTAACACACTTTCAAAAAGAAATATATAACATATACCACATACAAATTAAAAACACAATATAAACCATAATTCATCATCATCATCATCATCATCATACATCATATATATATATATATATATATATATATATATAAAGTCTGGTATACATCATAATCAATGTCCAAAAAAATGATATATGTCATCATACAAAAATGGGCTTCTATGAGCCTATGACATCATGTATAATTAGATAGTAAAATCAACATCCTCAGGCATCGTTCTAGCACCACCCTCTCCTCTAAGACCAGGTGCACCTCAGGCCACACTGCACGCCTCCACCATCTCTAGGAACACTCATGATAACAACCTCACCTCCATCTCCTCCCTCACCATCACTCTCTCTCTCTAGCCTCTGAGGTAGATGTACCATGCTCACCTCACTAGCACTAGGCCTGGATGCTCTTGTAGCTTCCCCTTGGCAACTATGTGATCAATGTACAATGTGGCATCTAGGTATTTCTTGATGATCATATCCACATAGTAATCTCTCTATTCCCGCACCACATCATAGTACACTAATAAAATCATATCAGATGGGGGAACTACTATAAATGCTCCCCTCTTCCTACTAGAGTGAGTCATTGATGACAACTTTACACTAGATATAGAAGGACCTATGATCCCTAAGGCCTTCTTCAGTGAATCCATATGTCTCTTGTACTTGTCTCTATCAGTAGATACATATACAAGTTGTGCCTAGAGGCTATCTCTCTCTCCCTCTCTCTCATCAACCGTAAGCCATCTCTCTCACAATCAAACCATCCTCTCATCAATAAGGGTATCCCAACACCAATCAAATCATCAAACCATCATCTCGTCTCTCTCTCCTCATCTGTGGCCTTCTCGGTCATCTAGAATAGCGACTCTAAATCATCATATCCCTCCTCCTCCCTCTAGAATCGAGCACCACACCCATCCTCCTCCACCCACATACACACTTGTCTCACTCATCTATGCAAGCTCTTACTCAAGCTCTATATAAACCACTCAAAGTTGGATCCCACCATGAAGTGTACTCTGGGGTAACCCCTACATCATCAATCTCCATAAATAAATCCCTCCTCATTGGGGCTTATAGCCCCTCGTAACTCAACAATGTTGGTAAGACCTGCCACTGCTGCCCTCAGAGTATCTATATCTGTCTCCTCTTGTCTATACTAAATGGGCTCCTTGGTCACTCCTGGTTGTAATCCAAACTACCTCTCAAATATGATCAAAACAGTAGTTTATTCTCACTTTCTCTCTGTTCATGTATCCACATAGGTTGTTGTAAAGCATGTAAGTCATGAGGGTACTTAGGCCATGCTAGTAAATCCAAGTAGGGTCTCATACTACATCCCCACCTACATTCTAGTCAATAAGTCTCTATAAAACCATGTCCTCTTCCTCTTCCCCACACGACCTCTATCTGATATCCACCTCATAAATCCAAGGTTTGATCACCAATAGCCCATGGTAACCTTGTTGGTCAAGAAATAGCTATATGCTCCATATCCCATGCTTGTAGTAGAAAACCAACATCTATACCATACCACTTGTGAGCCCTCCAGAGCCACAAGTCATTAACATTTGTGCCAATAAGGTGTGCCCCACTCAAAAAAAAATTTAGATGCTCCATCATCTCATCTACAACCCCTATCATCATCCATGGGAAATGACCACTCCCTAAATCTAGAAAAGCATAGCACATGATGGCCATCATCATCATGGTCATCCAAACATGAACCTCTCTCTCAAGAAGGTATACATGGCCATAGGAAAAACCTCCTGACTCATATCAGATGTCTTCCACATCCTCTCCATACAATCTTTCCATCACACCATCCCTCTCTGACCTCAGTGATAGTATATACCATTGCTCCATGGATCGGTAGTCTTAGGATGTGGTGCACATCCTCCAAAGTGATGGTAATCTCTCCAATAGGTAACCAAAATGTGTTGGTGGAAAATTTCCACCTCTCTCTAACAATTCCAAAATCAAACTTGAGAATCTATGAATCCATCTATAATGCCTCATGGCACCAAAACCCATGTCCTCCACATGTGCCCAGTCATCATCTAACATGTCCTCTCTCACCTACTCTAGAATCAAGTGGAATACGATCACGGATATTCAACTTCACCTCCACCTACAAAAAAAAAAAAATCATCAATTAGTATCATCAAAAAATATAGCAATAATATGTCAACAACAAAACTCACACCCATCTTTTACACCAACAACATCTAAAAAATTAAACATTCATACTTCACAAAACTATTAAAAATACACATGAATCACCAGTGATCCATACCAAATGCCAATGATTCTACTATGAATTGCATTGGTGATTGCATCAATCATCAACAATTCTGGCTAGGGCACTCATATGCCCCAAACATGGCCTGAGATCCTAAAACTACAAAAACACACAAAAATAGGTTAAAATTTGGCCTACCTCAGCTATTGTTGGTTTCTATTGCCTACTTGGAAGACACCATCACCTAAAATTCCTCTAAATCACCTTGAAACACTCGATTTCACTCACCAAAGTCATTTTCATGCCACAGTTAAAATAAACAATCAAAATAATTAGGTAAATATAAAGCCCTATTTTTACCTAATCCAATCGTCAACATTTTACCATCGATCACGGGAAATTACCCTAAATGATGGAAATTCACCCTGGTTTAGAAACCATTCTCATTTGTACCCCTAAGCACAAAAAAACAACCTTTAACACAATTTTTTTACTTTCAAAGGACTCAAATACTCAAGTCAAAAACAAACACCAACTTTCAAGATTCATCATATGTTTATGGGATGCGTGCCCTTTGGCCCCCATCACTTGACCTTCCGTCAAACTAAACCTACCCTCATGGATGGGTCTATATGTAAACCTTTTGGTTTCCATAAATCCCTTGGTAGCACACTCTCTTTTGATACCCCCTCGAACTAGGGAAACCTTTAAAAACAAAACACATGCAAGAATATTGTGTTTCTTGTATTGCGCTACACTCGAATCACCTATACAATCAAATGATCTCTATCATTTTTTCTAATGCCTTGCTAAGATCAAAAAAGGGGAAAATGTAGACACCAAAAATATGCACACCTTGTTCTCACAAAAATAATCAAATAATACTCCCATCCGTGTACCATTTTATGACTCAAGTCATCATGTTCGATTAATCAATCTTACCGTCACATCATTACGATCTCCCTAAACCTATTTAGTCACCACCACACCCCTTTAATTAATTAATTTACCCCATATTTCCTAATGTCACATTACCCTCCTCATAATTAAATTAATTAATTAGATAATCCACTCCACCCTCACACCTCACCATGAGAACTCCCCCTAACTCACTAGTTATAACTAGTCTAAATAAAAACCTTATAAAAATATTACCCTAACCACCTCTAACTTATCCCTATAACCACTCCTCACTTCTCACTAGTTAGGACTAGATTAATTTAGGAAACCTTCTATTTATCCCTCCTCCATCCTAACTACCTCTATCCACCTCTAAACCCTCACACTTGACCTCTCCAAGTTATCTAGCCATGATTCCCCTAAATCCTCTACACCTAAGTTCAAAATGGAAGGTTTATCACTTCGTATCTCACCCTAGCTCTAACTTCTTAAAAACACTGGAGATTATCTTAGACACAAATGATCTATAAATACTAGGATTTTTACCTCTCTTGGGACCATTCATGACCATTTAGATGAACTAGAGCACTATCAATTTTTCTCAAGCATTCAAGAAACGTTACTAGGATCTTATCAACATCATTCTACATCTAATACATCCCTCAAGAATTTTGGGAGCTGTTAGAGGACTCTTTCATCATCCAAACACAACCAAAACCATCTTGTCATCACCACTTATTGTTCAAAGGTTTGTCTCCATCATTTCTATTTTGTTTTCATTCTAAAATAAACTTGTTAGATCATCATCTATTTATCTTTTACATTTAATATATTGTAATTTTGTTTTAGAAAATCAAATCATTTATTTTTAGCATTCTGTTATTATTTCACAAAATCATCTATGATTAGCATAATCACCTACGATTCATGTGTTTTTCAACTTAGTAATCATTTTCATTAGAATTTTTTATTAATTTCTTTAGGCTTTTTTATGTTACTAATATGTGTGCCAAGTATGGATCTTGTAGATGGCCATATCAGGAATTAATCATCCCATTACCAACATCAATTCCCTTCCGATTGTCCAACACCCATTGCATTGGGATAAATACAACTTACTACATGACTTGGAGTTGTGTGTCATCCATGCAGCCCCCATTGATCATCTAGAAACCATCTTTGCATCTACCCAAAAAATCGAGAAGCCACTAAGGAATTTTAGGAAGCATACTATGAGGTGCAATGAATCCAGACCGATCTTGCATGGTTTGAATGAAACTATGAAGTGGGCCTGAACATATCTGAAGACATGAACACTACATCCAAATTTGACATTGAGAGAAACATCATCCTTCTAAGAATTGATTCTGATCTTGCATATCTATACAATACGAAGGAGGAGATCTCTGACTTCTTCATGGAAGACTACATCTCAAAATTGATTTATACTTCACCAAAGATGATGATTTATCCTTCTCAGTAGGCTCTAACATATTTTCTAAAAATTTAGATACTGACCTAGATTCCAACTTTGGATTCTAGGCTTGTTACTTTTCATTATCATTATCAGCTAATGTATGTAATAATCTAAATAAGTGACAAAACATTTTATCACATATTGTACTCCATTTCATAAATAAAATCTTAAGTGTTTTAAAAGTAGGTTGACATCCACATAAGGAAGTATTTTGGCTTTTGTGATATGGACTTTACCAGGAAACCTTCCTACCTCATTTTACTAATTCCATTTTGTGCAGTGTCTTTGACTTACAAGTTTAATTACAGGGAAAATATCTTAATTCATTCATCATGGAGTGCAAAACAACCAAACACCTATCACATCCATGGGTAACTTAGAAACCCCTCCATATTAGGGGTTGAGTCATTTTTTCCTCAAGATAACCCTATGATGTGTGATCTCACCTAAGTGATATGACTCACCATGTGAGGTTAGTGGTGACGAGGCAAGTCACACGTACCAACACCCCCCTCATCAAATCTGAGGCAAAGGTCATGGAAAGTCAAAAAGTAAAGATAAATCCCCTAGAAAACTAAGAAATATGCATCATATGCATCCCAACAACTAAATTCTTGATGAGGTACCCATGTACAAACTGCAATATTTCTAGAAAATAAGAATAGGAAAAGAGAAATGGTTTTCAATAGCCAAGCCTAATAAGGTACCCATATATAATAAGGATTTGAAGTAATGGAGGAAAACATAATGGGGAAAACATAACAGGAAAACATAATGGGGAAAACATCCACTTATAAGAGATAGAATACTCCCCTAAAAAATAAGAAAGATGCGTAAAATGGGTCTCGAAAACTAAATACCTTATAAGGTACCTACGTACAAACTAAAATATTTCTAGAAGAAGAAAAATTGAAGAGAAGAAGGAGACTAGAGATACTGAAGAATACGTGAATCTGCAATGGAAATCACCCAAAATGAGAGAACAAGTAAGAATACTTGGCCTAAGTGGAGGGTGTGGTAAATAATATTGTAAATGGATCTTAATTATATAACTCTAAGAAGTCTCCAAGAAGAGTTTCAATGATGTGGTCTTCCACCTGTAGACTAAATAAGGTCCATCTATATTGAACAATTTTTCTACTCTTTGGAAGAATGGAAATGAAGTACTAAAATTATACCCACTCCAAAAAGGAAAATGAAGGAAACAATATGAATAAATTTGAAGTTGGTCCACTAAAGTGTGACATAGGTCTAGGAAATATGTGCAAAGGAACCAAAGGTAATGCCACGAAAGTAGAAATTTTAGATTATAATAAGGGAACATCCACTCGAAGGAATTTCCATAAGAAGTGAAGGCACAACAACCCCCATAATGGTAAAAGGAATATCCATAAGAAGAGGTGGATCAATGATGGTCTCATAATATTAGAAGTGACAAAGATCCTAGAAGGTGCATTCGTAACAAAGGAGATGAAGGACTCCTCTAAAACACATGTAGAAGGAAGAGGAGTGGAAAAATCCTCACACACTAGATGTGGAAAGGAGGTAGATGTAATGAGAGTATGAGGCTGGGAACATGTCTTCCTAATGTCTGATGGGAAAAGAGGAGGTTCAACATTCTCTAAAAGGTGGTTGGGAGAAGGAGTAGATAATTCATCATCAATAATATCTTCTTCATAACTAGATGAATAAACCTCACCATTAGGGATAGGAACAAGAAAATTTATGTCAAAAAAACTATCACATGAAGTAGAAGAGCATGAAACTATATCAAAGGAAGCAACAATAATGGAAAATTCTCAAGGGTCTCCAAATAAGGACTGAAGAATGTTACAAATAGTGTGAGGACACTTGGCATGTGCCACATGAGGGTAGAGAGTCCTGGAAATGCATGGAAATAGATGACCAATAACCATACTACAAAAGTTTCAAGCCATTCTTCAAGCTATTCATGATCACTAGGGGAAGGTAATTTTCCATACAAGTATAGATAAAGGTCATTGTGAATAAGAAAACATTCCATGTTTAAATACCACAGTGTATAGTTATCCCTACTAATAAGAAGAGGTGGAGGCTCTAATGCAGTAATTATCCTATGAATTGTATGTCTACAAAAAAATTTTCCATGGTGCATCCACAAAAAGAGAAAGAAGTGCAAAAGAGTCACAAGGATAAAAAAACTCAAATGGACTTAAGACTCAACCGAAAATGCATCCATAGTGCAATAAAATAAGGGTTCAATAACACATACGAGGTTACAAGATGTCAGACTTAGCTGAGAGTGCATCTTAATGTAATTACAACACCTAAGAATAATGAAATCCCCCTATTTGTGGAACTTTATAAATAGTGCATTTGTTATAGTAAGTTGTGTTGGTGCAACATGAAACACTTGACCACTTACCTTGTAGTAGGTGAAAATCATGCAAAATTGGATGCCATAATAAGTTTTAATCGAAAGTAGAGGAACAACATGGTAAACAAGCACAAAGGGAAAAATCAAGGAACAAGGGGACAAAATAGAGTTCGTTGTGATAAAAAGTGTCTCATGTTGCATAAGGGGATCCAATATCACAAGGCTATGGTGAATGTGCTCACTAGCCTGCAAGAAATAACAATATTACTACAATGCAAAGATGACTCAAAAATGAGTCTAAAATCTTCTAAAATGCAAGAAAAGCCTCCAGAAAGAAAAATTTCCAATAAGGGATGTTACACACCTCCATAAATATTAGTGACAAAAAACCTCTAATAACCTTGGTTTGCAAATGTATGTTTGTGATTAATTTTTAAAAATAAGAATTTCAAATCTATCAAAAAAAGGCTACCACTACTTAACATTAATGACGTAATTAATTTTCTCCTTTTTAAAATTATAAAAATCACCTAAAAGGAGAAGAAAGAAGGGCATGAAAAGCCATGAAAAGTAGTGGAAAAAACCTATCCACCACTAACATGTTAGAACATCCAGAAATTATTGAAAAGCATGGTAGAAGAAAAACCTAGCGATTGCTAGCCTTACAAATAGCGGAAATCACAGAATAAAATTTGGTCCTAGCTATTACTAGCCTCATAGATAATATAAAGCATGGAGTTTTGTAATGGCCATGGAAGGAAAGGTCTCTTGTAGAGCTGAGTAAAAGATGAGGTAGGTCTCAACGGAGTGCAAACTAGGTCAAGGGTTGGGACACCAAGGCATGCCGAGCAAGAAAACAAACAAATGGCTAAGGACACAACCGAGCAAGGTAAAACCCAAAATAGAAAATAAGGGGTCCGACCTAAAATTAAATAAAGCCAAGGAAAATAGAGGAAAGAAAAACATGCAGACCAAGATATGTGGATTTTAATAAGGCCAAGCTTAAAAAGGCATACAAAACTAAACTTGCCAAGAAAATGATCCAAATATGACACAACTAACTAAGTAAGAAATGAACTCATAAAGAGTAGAGAGGAGAGGTGTAGGGAAGGGCATATCATAATAGAACAAGAGGCAAAAGGTGCTAGAAATAGATATTTTCAACCAAAAAAATTAACTTTTTAATGAAAAAACAAACCAACAATTATAGAAAAATACCTCCAAACATGCTTTCCATTAAAGATAGTTGTTGCAAGATAAGATCTGCTAAAAAAATTTGAAATATACATAAGCACAAAAACCTAAAACTAGAACCATTAAATATTATTAGTAAGATTATAAAACTGATTAAAAAATTACATGAGAAGCAGTAAAAAAATAAAACCATAATTAATTAACAACGATGAAAAAATGAGTGCATGTTACCGTGTTGCAACTCTGATACCATGAGAGATTATTCTATGAGGATAAAAATGGTATCCCATGCACATTGACAAGGTTACACTCTAAAGGTGATGAGAAAGCTCAAAGTAATCAATAAGAAAAATTAAACAACAGAGAATCATGGATGAAAAATAGGTCTACTCATTTTTATAGATCAAAAAGGAGGGTACATATGGGAGTGTTGTGTAACTCACGTGCCTAGATGAATATTACCTCTAAGAGAGAAAAGAGAGGAGTTATTATTCCAAATATCGAAAGTAAATCCTATGACTCGAAATGCATATGAAAATGACAAATTTTATGAAAAAATATGTCATGTGTCATATAACCTATGACCTATGATCTCTACTAAGTGAGATGACTCACCATGTGAGGTGGAAAAGACCCTAAGTGGTGATGAGGCAAGTCACACACACCAATAGTTAGGAATTATACTAACATGAGAAACATTTTCATGTACATGTTGAGCTATTAATAAATCATCAAGGATGTATGGTACATGACTGGTATTATCACATAATGTAAAATGGAAAGTAGTGAGATCATCAAGTTATGTCTAATCCACATTAGTGTCCTCATTATACCACTATTCACTATCAAAATTTTATATGCCATGGAGAGGGATCTCGACAAGAATTAAAGAGAGGGTAAGCATGTTTGGTGTCAGCCATACTGTTAGACCAACTACAGGTTTATGGGAGGATCTCAGTATGTTGTGGCAAACCAAATTGACCTCTAAGGGTGATGGGCATGAAAGATAGATATAATTATGGGCATGTAAGGATCAGGTTCACTAAATGATTTAACAAAAATTAAATCTTAATTCAAGGACTAAGATAAAATTAATAGAACAAGATCTATCATGTAATAAATAACCAATTGTGTACAATAGGGAGATAAGAGTGACTGAAATTTTATTTAGATATTTTGGTTGATTCTGGGATAAAAACTGAGTGGAATAGGCTAGATCTAGATTATATATGCTTTATTCTAAAAACTAGGATCTGAAACTCTAGAAAGGACTACCTACATGAGGACAATACCACCCTAGCACTAGTGTCTGAAAGGGGTGCTAGTTTCCTAGTAAATTATCTACTTCTGATATTTTCAAGGTCTGAACTTGTATTCTTCCTTTTTCTCTTTGTCACTCTTGGTTCACTATAGGGTTCCTATATTGTACCAAAACCTACAAAACAAACCATATCTATCTACATAAGTCTCAAGTAAACACTATCTTAAATAAATAATTTATATTATTGATTTAGATTGACTTTGGCAATCACCCCAATGTGATTTTCACAGAGAGATGCAATACATTTTAGACTCTATGTAGTTCTAATGTGTGTGATTGAATTGTGTCCCTTAAAGTTGTGTTTCCCTTGTGTCAATTGCACTATGAAAGCAAGCTACAAATACATTTCCCCCAAGATGAATGTGTGAGATGAAATTCATAAATGGTACCTCCTATGTTATGAATAATGTAGCCCAAATGTAGCCTTTTAATGTTGCTCTTTGCCTAAGTAGTAGATAGTAAGTAATATCCCAAGTTGTCCGAGATAATTGTTAGTCATTCATGTATATACAATTTTCCCTTTTTTGAATTTCATCATTAACAACCAAAAAAGATGACACAAGGTGGCAACAAAGGTTTTGGAAAATATATCAAGAAATATAGAAATTCAAATTTGAGAAAAGAGGGAAAAGGAAATAAGCACCCAAAGGGGATAGTAGTACATGGGTGCTCTTGTCCCTAATGGAAGTTACTATATATGATGTTATTAGGATAAAACAGAAAATATCGAGTTGGTTCACACATTTTCCAATGTTCATATGTAAAGTGGTCATTCCAAAAAATTAAATGATAAGAGTATCTAAAGGATAAAGTAATGTAAAAGAAAAAAAGTGTTGTTAATGTCTAGTTTTCTTACTTAGGAATCATGTATATAATAACATACTTAGAGGCATGATGTAAGTATTAAGTGTGTGATTTCATGTCTACAACATAGAAATGACCAATTATTGAAGCAATGTGAGAGAAAAAACATTTTTATTATTGTGTGGATCAACCAAGACACCTTGTACGGGTTTGTGATTAATAGAAACAAGAATGGACAATGTAGATGAAAGAAGTGCAATATCAATATCAAAGTCATCAAAAGTGATGATCAGAGTAGAAGATAGTATATGAATAATTGTTCCAATCATTACATCTAAGGTATGATCATAAGAGGGTGATGGAGGAACCACACAACAAGCATTATATACATTTATAGAAGACTTTGTAGTATCATGCTTAGGAAATGGATCATTGAATATTTTTAGCTTAGCATTATCATTAGTTGGCGTTTGAAGCTTCAGTGTGATTCTCCCATTAAATAGCTTGAGAATCTATAAGATATTGAATAACATGGTGAATCTTTAAGAAATTTTTGTAGAGTACTTGACACATCGATGAAAACACCATGAGAATTAACATTGAACTTCTTGCCCTAAGGTGTACTCATATCAACCTCAAATGGTGAAGGGAAAGATTTGATATTGCACTCAAGTAATATTTTTAAAATAATATGATAAGGACTTGGAAAGTGAGTAAATTGATGATGCATAAGCAAGGGTTTTAGCTTAATAGGTTACAAGATAGCATTAGCATTGTCTTTAGAAGCATATTTGACCTCATTAGGATTGTTTTTTAATGTGGGTTTTCTTGAAAACTTAGTAGCTGTAGACACCTATAATTTAGTCTACCCAACTTTATTAGTAATATTGCATTAACTATCCCAATACCTATTAATTGACCACACTATGCTAGTTAATTACCCTTTCGACCTCTTCTAAAACCCCTAAATCATGCTAACACCCTTCTAAATGGCTTCTATAAGTCATTATCCTATTAATTATCCTATTTTGAGGATAATTAAACCTTTGTTGACTTTCTAGAGGGAGACTTAGCTTTCCAAATGTCAATTTCACCTTTCTAATTTGAGTTTCACTTGAGTTTGGTATTTTTGGAATTTAGTCCCACATGAGTCCAAAACATCCCTTTCCTCCTCCTAGGATTGGAAACCTATAAATACAAGCATACCCCTCCCCCTTTTTGCTAAGAACACTCCATTTTTAGACTAGCTTATGCCATCTTTAGATTTAGTAGTTTTCATTGTCATTTGAGCTATCTTTGCTTTAACCATTTGCATTTCTAAACATCAAGCTTGAGTAAATGGGATGAACCATTGGCCTTGAATCCATTAATGGTGAGATCTCACTCTCAAACCCTTGATTTTCAAACAAGCATAACTAATTGCTAGGATATTTAATAGGTTCATCTTTCATAGCTTTCATGGAGTAGAGAAATATCTAGATATGTTAGGGTTTGAATGTTTATTTCAAGTTTATATATGCATGTAAAGAGATAGTTCTTGTTTATCTCTAATCTGATGGTTCATTGTTGAAGTTTGGAAAGCTTTGAAGCTTTCTTGAGTGTTTTAGGATTCATTCCATAGCTATACCAACTTACACATGAATACATATGGCATAGGTCTAGAGGCATATGAGGTGAGCTGACACCATTTAGGAGTATGCACGGAGTTACGGTAAAAATCAGCAGAGCTCTAGTAACAAATGAACTTTTGCGATGATTTACCCCCTCTGGGAGGGGTATATTTAGTTGTTTTAACCCGTCGTGATGCCCTCGGGGCATGTTTTTACCATCGTGTTCACTCTAACATTTTCTTGTACCCACCATAATAATTATTTTTATTAAATATTTATTTTTAACTCATTTTCTCTATGTTGGGGCATTATTTTCCACCTAGCACCCTTTTCTTCTTGTCAAGGCATCTTTTTGCTACTCGATGCCCGTTTCGTCACTCCTGGGAATTTTCATGTGATTTTAGGTAATCTTCCATTTTCTAAATTCTTCTGACCGATCAAAAATCCTAAAAATTACAAAAATCTAAAAAATTGCAAAAATCATAATCTTCCTAAAAATTGTAAAATTTTCACAAAATCCAAAAAAATCATCAAAAATAAAAAAATCACAAAAATTGGTAACACGCCGATACCCAGCTAAAATTTATTTCTCATCCATGGTATTCTTATCATATTTGGTTGATGTTTTCACTTTTTTCTATCATAAATGACTCATAGATCATCTGGATCTACCTCCCATCAACAAAGCTAGCTTGTTTGCTTCGTTTGTACTATTTTGGCACATACAAATTACCTGGTACTTGTGTCATTGCGCACAATGCTTTATCATTGGACATTGTGTCCTTCATCAAACTCCCTTGTATATATCCTTTCTTGGGGCATCACTTTTTACCTTTTCATTTGTCATGAACATTTGGGAACTGAAGCTCGATAACAAAACATTTGTGTAACTTTATTAAACATTGTTGGTTTGAGTATGTGTGTGTACTTGTTTCCCTATTAGGTCAGCTTGTTTACTTCTCATATTGCATTGAATTTTGTATGTTGCATGGAGTTGTTATTTTAGCAATGGACATCATTCATGTTGTGGATTTTTGTGTCATTTTACACCCTTTTCATATGCTTACAATTTTTTTTTATTAGTGGTAAAAATTAGGGTTGAGGGGACCCTACCCCATTACAAAGAGTTGTAGCAACCTTACATATTGGCCAATGGATTTACCTTTAAAGGCCATTCATGTTCCAAAAGTTCAAAAAACAAAGACTACAATATAAGATATCCATAAGATAGGAATTACAATATATAACAGTCCAAAGGTTTATACTAACAGCATAGGGATAAACTAACAACAAATTAAAAACCTTTGAATAACATTATTCTTTGACTAGTTCTCCCACCATCTCCATACACCATTCCATTCATTGACCAATGTAGCTATTGTCTCCTTCTAGTACTTGTAATTTGGTTCTTGAATCACCACCTTTGGCCCTGTACCTTCCTTTTCCTTTTCTTTTTCCAACTCCATGGACTGGATCATTTCGGCCAGCAATTTAAGATGGTAAATAGTAATTTTCACATTTAGGATATGTGCATCCCTAATTTGCATAATAATACCTTTCATTTTCAATAGCTCGCTTTCCATTTCCATGCTTTTGGCATTGGAATTTTGAGGTTTTCACTTAGGATAAGTGAAGACATTTTATCCACTTTTTAGAAAGCTCTTAAGGTCCATGGAGATCAAGCTAATTTTGTGCCTATTGATATCAGTATTCAGTCTGTAGTTTTCAAACTCTCTCATAAAATCATGGGTTTTAACAGCCGATTCCTGGGCCGAGAATAGATCCCTTTGAGATGTCTTAAGATTATGTAGACTGTGGATAGCCTCCTTAGTGTTCTTGGAATGCTTACCCTCGAAAGACTCATGTTCTTTCATGTTGGCCACATCCTCATTGCTTGCTCCTTCCCCTTCGACTTTTTCATGAAAGGAGTCCATCTGGGTCGGGGTGCCTCTAGGGCTTTCACCGAAACAATGGTAATGTTTTCCTCCTCATCCTGACAGGGAACCTGCTCTTTCCTATTCTGATACTTATCCCCCACTTTTCCCATGCTTGACCTGGTACGTTTGGCCATTGGATTCCCAGGAACAAAATCATCAAAGCTTCCTTCCTTAGGGTCCAAACTCCCTTCCCTTTTTCCCATAGATTTTTTTAAAGTGAAGCCCCAAATTTATCATTTTTTCCCAACAGGGGAGTGCTCAGCTAAATGATAGATTTGATCAGACCCTAGTGTAAAGGGAGAATGAAAGTGCCTTTCTTCACCATAGCAATTGATTTTTCCAAAGAAGAAAATAGGTAGAAAGGAAAGTTATAGGGTTTGGAGTTGCGTATATGGTTTAACATGGGGAAATGGTAACCATAAATAACTTTATATCTTCCTTCCAATGTTATGTAAGACATTATCAGTTTAGCTATTTCATCAAAAGGGTAAGGTAACTTACTCTGAGCGTATCCATTGTGAAGAGAGATGGGATCCCCTTTTCCTTGCAAGAAACATTCTATCTCCAGACTGTAGTCTGATTTTGGCTTGAAAATACATCTACCTTCCAAAGAGAGGCTTGTCACTTTAGCTATGAGCTTAGGCATTATTGTGAGAGAGCAGTTACCAACCTGTACCTTGCCCTCATTCCATGTTTTAGTGACCGCTTCACTCAGACTCTCATCATGGCCCTCAAAAGTGTGGAGAAAAGACAACAACCCCGTAGCATCCAAAAGAGCTTTAGCTTCCTTGGAGATCTCTAGGAACTTAAGAGGTTCAGTGCATACCGGGTCCCCCCATCCTTCTGCACCCAATTTTATTTTTCTCGAATCTTTGGAAAAAATATTCAACTTTGTCTTTCCACTTCCCCAATTCCAAAATGACCAATCTACCCGTGAGAAGAAAGGGAGCCAACTCATGCATAAAAGTAGGATTCATGAAAGGTTACTGGCACGAGTGGAAGAGTTTAATATATTATCATTGGATGGAAGAGCGAAAGAGGCTCCCTCCCTTTTCATGATTTCAACGAATTTGGCATTCATACCAATGAGGTGCTCAACAACTTGGAGACCACTAGCGGTAACCCCCAGATTAGCTACAAAGTCAGCCCCAACATTACCTTCCCTATACACATGTTTGAAAGAAATATTCACAAAAGAAGGTAAAAAAAACTTAGTTTTACTGATGAAGTCTTCTATAGACATGGCAGGTTGGGATGAACCCTTCATACAAGAAATGATATACAACGAATCACCTTCCACTTCCAGAAGGTTGAAACCTTTTTCTTTTTGATCTTCACCCCCCAGTATAGAGTTTCTGCCTCTACCACATTATTTGATTGATGTCCAAGGTCAAAGAAATAAGTGAGAAAAAAATGACCAAGAGAATCCTGTATGACTCCTCCTCCCCTAGCTTTCCCAGGATTCCCTTTAGCTGCTCGTCAAAGTTGAGTTTTAGAGAACCTTCACAAGGAGGATTCCACTTAATCCCCAACCTGGGATTAGGCCTATTTGTTTGAGGGGTCCCAAAAACATTCCAATTCATTAAGAAGTGTTGTTCATTATCCAAGATTTCCAATTCTTTATTCCTGAGGATAGAGAAATTGTTTCTAACTACCTGAAAGAGGTTGTTTATAGATAGTTTGATAGGAAGTTTCTTGTTTTTGAATATCCTTTTGTTTCTTTCCTTCCATATTTCCCACCAAAGATGGCTTAAGCTCATGGCCCATATATTTTTTAACCCTTGACTATGAAAGGGACTCTTCCATTGGTTCCAAGCTTCCTTTATATCTTTGGGGATGACCCAGTTAACCGAGAAACAATCCAGAATGGAGGATAACATTTGATGTGCATACTGACATTCCAGAAACATATGGTTTACTGATTCCATTTTCCTTTCGCATAGCACACATCTATTAACCCAATGGAATCCTCTTTTTACAAGATTATCTACCATGAGGATTTTATTTATAAAAGTGAGCCAACTAAACACATTAACCTTTGGTGTTATATTCTTGTTACAAATCTTTCCAGCCATTAAATCTTCTTCTCTAGTTTGTCCCTAAAAAAGGGCATAGGCTGATTTGATAGAAAAATTTCCACATGGTTCCTTATCCCAAATGATTCTATCTTGATCCTTTCTATTAGATGATACATATTTTTTTAAAACTCATTGAGCCCTCTCAAGTGATCATTTAGTTCTTGTCTATCCAATTCTAGAATTTTCCATGTCTGAAAGCTCTCTTCATTAGCCATGTAGTTGTTTACTTTTACTCCATACTTATCTTCCAGTAATCTAGAGATTTGTGGAAATTTATCTTGAAGGGTGAAGTCTCCAGCCCATTTGTCTTTCCAAAAACCTATCTCATTGCCTCTTCCTATTTTCCATCTGCTTCCCTTATTCAGAATTTCTTTGGCCTAGTTAATGGATTTCCATATGCATGAGCCATTGAAATTCACCTGTTTAAACATCCATCTTTTATCATTATCATCCAGCCAATATTTTTTCTTAAGAATTCTAGCCCAAACTCCATTTTCCTTTGTTAGTCTCCATCCAATCTTAGCAAGTAGAGCTTTATTCATCTTGGACCAGTCTCTGAGACCAAGTCCTCCTAGCTTTTTGGGTCTACACACTCTGCTCCAAGCTACTAAAGGGATTCTATCTTTACTTTCAGTTCCGCTCCATAAAAACCTTTTCTAGATCTTTTCCAACCTTTCCCCAATTGCTACAGGAAGTTGGTATAGGGACATGACATACACAAGAAGACTCTGGAGAGAGCTAATCAGAAGAGTGATTTTTCTAGCTTGGGATAACAGATTAGCTTTCCATCCAGCCAATTTCCTTTCAAACCTTTCAATTAGAAAGTTCCATTCAGAACAGGAGGGTCTCCTATCCCCAAGAGGAATTCCTAAATATAAGGTAGGGAAGGGTTTATAGGTACATTCAAAATTTTTGCAATCTTCTTATAACGGTTGTCCAAAGTATTCAGAAAGAAAAGAGAACTTTTTCTAAAGTTGATCAGCTACCCCAAGACACCCATATAGTCATCAAGAATGGTTTTTAGTTTTCTTGCTTCAGGAATAGTAGCTTCCCCCACCATGAAAGTGTCATCAACAAAGTGTTGGTGTGAAACTTTTTCCATATCAAGTTGACATGTTTAATAAGAGAAATCCTAGCAATATGATGACATGTTTTTGTTTACTATATGCAATGGTTCAATGATAGCTTAGTAACTTATTTTTTATCATTATTCTCCTTTATCTAACCCCTTTCCCATCCCGTTTCTTATCTTCACACTATCCTTTCTTCTATTGTATTTTTGATTGTCCATCGAATTCTTTCATAACCCCATTAACACTCGAGGGGGCATCCATCTAGCCTACTAATTTTTCTTCTACCCTCAAAAAATTTAGTTATTTTTGCTTGTCTAATTTCATTAAAGTGACGTTACTTACACCACCCCAAAGAGGGGCAAATGTAGACACTTATTATTTAGTCTATACAACTTTATTAGTAAAATTACACTAACTATCCCAATACCCACTAATTGACCACACTATGCTAGTTAATTACCCTTTCTAACCTCTTATAAAACCCCTAAATCATGCTAACACCATTCTAAATGGATTCTATAATTCATTATCCTATTAATTATCCTCTTTTGAGGATGATTAAACCTTTGTTGACTTTTTAGAGGAAGACTTATCTTTCAAATATCAATTTCACCTTTCTAATTTGAGTTTCACTTGAGTTTGGTATTTTTGTACTTTAGTCCCACGTGATTCCAAAATTTCCCTTTCTTCATCATAGGATTGGAAACCCATAAATAAAAGCATACCCCTCCCCCTTTTTGCTAAGAATACTCCTCCATTTTTAGACTAGCTTATGTCATCTTTAGATTTAGTAGTTTTCATTGTCATTTGAGTTATCTTTGCTTTAACCATTTGCATTTCTAAACATCAAGCTTGAGTAAATGGGATGAACCATTGGCCTTAATGCCATTAATGGTGAGATCTCACTCTCAAACCCTTGATTTTCAAACAAACATAACTGATTGATAGGAGCTTTTATAGGTTCATCTTTCATAGCTTTCATGGATTAGAGAAATATCTAGATATAATAGTGTTTGAGTTTTTATTTCAAGTTTTTATATGCATGCAAGGTGATAGTTCTTGTTTAGCTCTAATATGATGGTTCATTGTTGAAGTTTGGCAAGATTTGAAGCTTTCTTGAGTGTTATAGGCTTCATTCCATAGCTATACCAACTTACACATGAATATAGTAGTGGATATAGGAGGAGAGCTAACATTGTACTTGATTTTATTCATATGTAATAACTTATCCTCGTTCTCTTTCATGGTATGGTATAGATGGTAGAAATATCAAAACTTATCAAACATGACCAAATCTTGTAAAGGGCTTAACAAGATTTGAGTTAATATGTGTTGTAATTCATTACTAGCTAATAGATTATTCATCTTGGTGAGCAGGGTCTTATAACACAACACAAAAACTTTAAGAGGTTCAATAGACCCTTTTCAAATTTGATCCAATTTTGCATAAGAATGTTTGTCCACAAAATTTATAGATAATTATGCCAAAAAGAGATTTGAAAAATTAGTCAATACATGCACATAGTGAGTGGAAAGAGCATAAAACCATTGTAATGTGAATTCCTTAAGACTTTGGGGAAAATTTTGGTAAGTAATATGTCATTAGATGCATAATTGAAGAAATAAACATAAAATGAGTGAATATTTTCAACAAAGTTGTCCTTTTCCATCATAGATAGGAAATTTAGGAGCAAAAAAACCAATAGGTAATAGATAAGAAACCACTTCAGATGCAAGGGGATTGTGAAGTAATTGTGTAGAATCCATAGCATTAAAAGAAGAAGATGCACCTTGTTATAATTGTAAGATTTGTATTTGTAAAGTGTGAACAACGGATTCAAGAGCTTACATGCTAGAAGAAGATACAAGTGAACTTTGAGGAGTAGATATGTTATGTGGTGACAATCGTAGTTGTAAGAATAGGCATAAATTCATTTGGTATTAACGTATTAGTTGTAAGTGGTAAGAACCACAGATGTGGGTACAATAGATGTTAGAGTGTGTGACAGAAAAGCATTCTTAAGATGATCTTGTGCATTGTAGAGTAGTAGATTGATATTAGAGGGGTTATGTTTAAATAATTAATCAAATTGTTATGCATCCTCAATAGGGATACCTTGATCATATAGGTCAATCTAAGAATTAGATCCCTGGGCTTGACCATGATAAATATAAGAAAGGAAGTATTAGTGAATAGATCATTTGTTTTCTTAATAGAGTGAGGAGTAATCAAAACATCACAAGTACCACATTGAATAGGAGTATAATTAATGGATATTGGTAGAGGGTCAACAAGAAGTGGTGCCCCTTGAAGAGAAGAAAGGAGTGAATTTTCATGGCCTTTGTTAGGAAGGGTGGTGTATGATCACCATCATAATATGAAGTAGCAAGTTTATGGATATGATTAGGTGTAATTCATATATCATTATTTCCTATTGACTTGTGGGGAAGGGGAAAGTACAAATTTAATTAGGTGACATAACTCATAGATCACAAATTGCACAAATAATTTAGGGGTAATATTTGGAGGAATCAATGTGGTTTCTATAAATGCATCCAAGTCAACAAAATACTTGTGAGACAAGGAGAAAACAAATGAAGAATGGCCACAAAAATAAGGCATGATGATAAACAAAAGGAAGCACAAGCATAGAAAAATAAACATGTACCCAAATAAAAACCCTAATTCAAATAGTGTTTAGAGATCAACAGGCCCGATACACAAGGAACTATAAAGATCCTAGATAAGGTGAAGGACTAAATCAAAATCAGTTTCACCAAAATGTTAACTCTTGATTAAAATTTAGGTAAAATTAATTAGGTGCAAATATATTAGAGTTAATTTACAAATCTAACAAAGATGATACAATACAAGAAATAATTCAGATATACAAATTAGATTAGATAGGAATAATTTCATACACAAATTAACCTAACATACATTTAAAAGTACATATTAGAGGTATATAAACACTTAGCTAATTTAATGAAAGGAAACTAACACCAAATAGATTCGTTACTTATTTAATCAACAACATAAACATAATGATAAAGCTAAAAAAACTTAAACTGGTGCATAAAACATTAAATGTAAAACCAATCCTTTGATATTTGGAAATGCTTTGTAATTGTAAATTGTAATTACTTCTTTAATGAGACGAACATAGTTACATGCGATCAAAGGAAATTATTCATGGAAGAGGAAGAGATCTCACCACTATAGCTTAATTTCCATGTTTTGTTTTTCTCTTACTACTCTTTGCCAAGTAGAAGATAGAAATGGTTGTTTTATCAATAAGTCTTCCAAGATTAAAATGCTCTTATCATATTCAAAATTATTACAAGGACATGGTGTAAATTTGGAAAAGGTGTACTAGGTTATTTATATAGTTTTCTAGTTTTGGAGAAGCTTTTGAGAAGTGGGATTGTAACCTAGAATTAGAAAGGGATAAGTATTATTAGAAGAGATTAATTAGAGATTAGAAACTCATGGGAGTTAGAGGTGATTTAATTAATCAACTAGGATTAATTAATAGGCCAAATTAAGATTATAGAATCCATTTGGAGATGATTTAGAAGGAAATTAGTAGAATTTGAAGGGTTTGAAAGGGGATTTAACTATAAGAAGGTTTATTAGTTAATTTTTTTTTTTGAAAGGCTTAATTAATTAATAATGGTTAATTAATTAATTAAAAGAGGATTATAACTAATGAAGTGTCGTTAATTAGCATCCAAGATGGTGGGAAGGCTAGTTAATTAATGAAGTGTCGTTAATTCACCGAAATGAAGGGGAAAGTTAGCTAATTAGCGTGAAATAACTAATTATACTTGAAATGATAGGAAAGTGGATAATTAGTACAATTTTAGTATTAAAATTGTGTATTCATATTTAGGTGTCTAGATTTTCATCTCTTTTATGTGGTATAACACAAGTAACCCCATTTCAAAGATAGTAGACAATCACAGACAATTAAATTTTATAATGATAGAAGAAACATTATTAGGGTGTAGGATACCCCTCAAGTGATGATGGTGTGGTATAAGACGTCGATTGACACTTGAAAAGAATAAAAAGGATCCAAAGAAGAATAATCCTGATTAACTAAAATGTGGAAGAATGGTTAATTCTATAGTTAATATAAACTAGGAACAATAGTACATAACAGTAAATAAAATCAGTAAATAAATATAGAAAGTGACCCAAGTAACTAAGAAAGTAGATATGCAAAACCCTAAAGTGCAAAGAGAGTTGGAAAGGACTCAACTAATTTTACAAGCTTATTGGACTATGTCGTAGAGTTGGATGAAGAAATTGGAGGAGGAAATGACTATGCCAAAGTTCAAAAATGTGTAGATATGGGAAATTTGAGTGGACCAAAATGCGTGGATAGGTACGGGGGAACTGTGGGTGACCTAGTCTACAATATGGGTGCCCCGGTTTGTGAAAAAATAGTGTAACCTTCCTCTAAGGTGTCACTTAATGTTTTCCATCATTTTCTTCTGTCACACAAACATCACTCCACTGCGTTGTATGTCACTGGTAATTGGTGATGAAGAAAAGACCTACAAAACCCCAAGACAAGCATAAAACCCTAAAAAAAATACCTAAGTGTTGCACTGCATCTCAGACCTAATGTAGTTCTATGTGTTTGTGTGTGATCATTCCCTAGGTTTTCTTATTCCAATAACGCTTTGTGAAAGTAGAAAACAATAAATATGTGTAGAAAATTTATTAGAATGGTGGATGGAATAGAATAAACCTCCCTCCTATGCAGTGTGAGGTAGATGAATCATTCTTGTGCCTTGTGATGGAGATAAATGGATGCAAATGGATCCTTTGATGGATGTAACCTTAGGTGATGATAGTAGTGCTTAGTGTTTGGTCCCTCTTTACGGCCTCATAACTTTATATTTATATGGTTCTCTTATTCTAATTTCATAATTAACCCCCAAAAGGTTGACCACTAAAACTATAAGAAGATCAAATAGTCAGAAAGTGCCTAAAATAGTGGTGAGAAAGTTTAGAAAGGCTTGGGGCATCCAAAATGGGACTAGGGTGCCTCATTATTGGGTCAAATGCCCCCAATCAGAGGTAAAATGATGCCAAATGACAAAAATATACTGGGTAAGTATGTGTTGAAGGTCGGAAGTGATGAAAAAATCAAAGTAAAATGGCCAAAGGACATGGGTTAGTATTTTTTTCACTCAAAAACCATATGAATAGTAGTATGAGACTAGGACTAAATAATGTCTAAAATGTGTGATTTTGTGACTACATTTTCCCTCACTTTATTTTGGTGAGTGGAAATCTTGGTAACATAAAGTAGATAGAGATGCATACCTGATAATCCATATGTAGAAATGTGCTGAAGGACTAGACAAAGCATGGAATGAAAAAATAGTGGAGCATGGAAACTAAAGATGTAAAAGTGCAAAAAGTGGTGAGAGTGAACCTAGGGAGGAAACGCGTGGGTAGTTTCGATGTGTGTTATGTATCTACATGGTTAGTATCATGTGTGCTATTGCATAATTTTTTTGTTGCCCCCATTGTTGTAGTTATTATTATTGACTGCTTGTTTCTCATATGGATGGACCTACAAGGAGAAAATGATCAAGTAGTCAAATACACATATATATGTAAAAATGCATGTAAAATATGTATGTGAAAGTATGTAAATGTAAAATATGTAAATGAAAAATGGAACATGTGCACCTGATCCATGTTGAGAGAAAAAGTGTAGAAGGATATCCTATACTATGAGTTTTTTGGGTGATCTCACGCCACCCTAGCCAAAGAAGTGTAGGGAGAAAGCTGCATTATTCTCCAACCTATAACTACTTCCCTAAAGTCATGTGTGAAGATATCTCTGTACTTCCTAGTTTTTTGGGTGATCCGATGCCACGTATGAATTAGTGTAGGGAGGAATTTCGTTGTTTATTCCAACCTATAACTGTTCCCAAAAATGCTAAGGACTACCATGTCCTATAAAATCCATTGTGTACAAGGATTGTAGAATGATCTGAACCCACTCGTTATATAATCCACCATGTCAAGGACATAAAATTAAAATGAATTGAACTAGTGTAGAATCATTGTGTAGTATGTAAAACCTCAAATGATTCCCCCCTCTTTGGGGGTACATGCGATGTCATTGATAGGAGAATGTGGCCCAAAAAGAGGACCAATAGCATAAATTGTTCCCTATATGGGGCAAGGGAATGCACTTTGTAGAAACCAAGGAACACACAAACAAATGGCTAGAAACAAGTGTTAGAATGAACAAGCATGTATGTGAAATACAAATTTACGCTACGTAAATAGTGTGTAAGCTAGAATGCAATAACACATGTAAGGAATAAGTATACTGCCAAAGAAGGTGGCAAAAAGGTACATCACTCATGATGTTGTAAAACAATCAAGGCCAAAATGGCCATATACAAACAAGCAAGTGTGCACACCAAACAAATGGCAAGGCTTGCATATAATAGCAAACAAAACAATCAAGTACAAACAAAAGATAGCCATGGAAGAAAATTATCTAGCATGATAAATGTTTCACATGAGGCACCCATTAGCATGTTAGGAAGATAACCAGTATGTAAAAAGCATGTATAACCATGTAGTATATAGTGCTAAGTATATAATGAAACAATAACACCTATAAGAGACAAATGTATATTCCCCCAGTGACCATTGTAGGAGTGGTAGGAGGTGAGCATCCATGTCATGTGTAAGAGACATGTATCTATGATCACAACTAGAAAAAGGTATGAGAACGCACATGTGTGTATGGTAAAGATAATGACATATAATAAATTTGGCTAGTATGTGTAATAAGTGAACATGATTACATAAAGGTAAAAAGAGTACAAGAAACCAATATGTGTAACATTTTGTGGATGGATGGATTCGAATTCAAGATTAATGATAGGAGCTACATTCCCCCCAAGTGAATGGAGTTGTATACAATGAGGTTCATATGGTTTTCCCCCTCGAAAACCAAGAATGAACTGTAAATGAAAGTGTCTCATTAGTAAATGGTTGAAGTGTTTATTATGTTTGATGCCACGTGATGAGTTCTTATGTGTGATGAGGATATGTGACCTAGAGATGATGTGTGTGTGAACCTTATAGCCAAAGCATATATCACGACAAGATGATCTAAAAAGTGATGATATAGTCTAAATCGTATATCACTATAAAATGAAGGAATATGTGAGAATTAAGCCTAAATCATATGTCACTAACTAGTAATGTCACATGATAGTAAGGTTAAGTTATGAACAGGTGTGTATGATAAGGTTCATTTGATTGGTAAAACCACTCTAGTTGAGTATGGACCAAGGAACTAAAGTGTGTCATAGGGAAGTGAGTGTAGCCCATAAAGACGATGTACTATGCGTGATGATAATAGCTAACCATATGATGTGTAAGATGTGTAATACATGATGAATAATATGCAATGCAATGTGTGTAGATAGACTAGTAGTGTGAAGATGTGTGTTATGTAGTATGTAGGATGAGTAGTATATGATGCTAGACTCGTAGAAAATAGGAGTATGACACATATGTGATGAATACTAGTATGATGTGTAGAGTATGTATGATGTATAGATGCACAATGCAAGATGTGTATGTAGACTAAAAGTGTAAGGTGTGTGGTATGCAAGATGAGAATCATATAATGTATACCCTAAGAGTGTGACATATGTATAATGATGATTAGTATGATGTAGGATGTGTATATGTGCAAATGATATAGACTAAATGTAGAGTGTATGATTTAATATGTAAGACATATAACGTTATACATGTGAAGAGATGAAATGAGTACTATTGATTATGCGCAAAGTGTGTGGGGTTCATGTGTGGTAAGCTCTTAATAGTCAAGTGTGAACTGAAGCACAAGAGTGTTTCATCGGGTAATGACGACACTAAAAACATGTGATGAGTATGTCTAAGCTAGGAGATTGATGTATGATGATGCAAAAATGAAGGATGTGTTGATGTTAAGATGAATAGGGGATGATGTGTGAATTTTATGCCCCCCAAGTATGTGTGATGATATGTGTATTGTTTGGAAACAAATAGAGAAGTGGTGTATGAAGGTGGTGAAGTATCATAGATATTGTAAGATTGATTAAGTGATGTGATAAATACTTTGAGATATCATATAGTATGCATGACGAGTGATATATATTTATAGATGTATGTATTAATGTAATATGAAACGATGTTCTTTATTGTAACATACCCCTCAATAGTCATATAAGAACCATAATAATATGAGTTTTTCATTAGGAGGGTAGGGTGACAAGAGACACCTAATAAGGACAAATATTTCATGAAGTAGTGGAAGCATGGTGGGAAAGCTTAATAGTAGGACCATGTGGTAGTGGAATTTTTAATGTGTCTTGACCAGCAGTAGAAGGGGAAGTTGCTTTGACAAAAACAATTGGCTGCTAAAGTGGTGTAGGATGAGGAGGTATTTTGAATGGTGGTAGCTTTTGTGGTGTTGATGACATTGTCGAAATCTTGATAGGAGGCAAAGTTACACTGATTTTTAAAGGAGGTTGCTTATATAGAGGATCTCGAGGACTAATGTCATCAGATAGGTAGTGGAATATAGGACTTATTTTATTTGGTGGCATATATTTAGGACGACATATAGATTTTAGTTCTCTTTGTAGAACAACTTAATAGTTGGGATACATTTTAAGAAAATCAGACAAAGGAACTTGAGGAAATTTATGACCCATGATAGAAGAAATATGAGGATCCAAAGCATGAAAGATGCGGGGTTCACCAAAATGATTAACTAAAATGTGGAAGAATGGGTAATTCTATAGTTAATCTACACTAGGAACAATAGTAAATAAAAGAAGTAAATAAATATAGAAAGTGACCAAAGTAGATAAGAAAGTAGATATGTCAAACCCTAAAGTGCAAAGAGATTTGGAAAGGACTTAGCTGATTTGACAAGCTTGTTATATTGTGTTGTAAAGATGGATAAAGAAACCAGAGGCGAAACAACTGTCTTTCAAGTCCAAAAAAAGTGCAAATTTGGGAACTTTGAGTGGAATGGGATGCCTCAATGGTACTGAGGGTGCCTATGGGCATGGGTACCCCCACTGTGAAAAATATTTGTAACCTTCCTCTAAGGTGGCTCTTAATTATTTCCTTCCTTTGATTCCTATCACAATAACTTCGTTGCATTGCATCGTATGTCGTTAGAAATCAGTGATGAAGAAAAGACCATAAAACCCCAATATAAATGTCAAATCCTAAAAATAAAGATGCATATGAAGGGTTCAAATTTTCCTTAGCTGCCACAATGGTGGACTTACTGAGTGTTGCACTACATCTCAGACCTGATGTAGTTATATGTGTTTGTGTGTGTGATCATGCCCTAGGTGCTCTTATGCCAATAACACTTTGTGAAAGTAGTGAGCAATAACTATGTGTAGAAAATGTACTAGAATGGTGGATGGAATAAAATAAACTTACCTCTTATGCAGTGTGATGGAGATGAATCATTTGTGTGCCTTGTGATGGAGATAGATGGATGAAAATGGAGCCTTTGATGGATGTAACCTTAGGTGATGATAGTAGTGCTTAATGTTTGGTCTCATAACTTTATATTTATATTGTTCTCTTGTTCTAATTTCATAATTAACCCCAAAAATGCTAACCACTAAAAATATAAGAATCTCAAATGGTCAGAAAGTGCCCAAAATAGTGGCTGGAAAGTTTACAAAGGCTCAGGACACCCCAAATGGGACCAGGGAGCCTAGGGCACCCCAATCAAAGGTAAAATGACGCCAAACGACAAAAAATGATTGGGCAAGTATGTCCTGAAGCTAGGAAGTGATGACAAAAATCAAATTAAAATGGCTAAAGGACATGGGGTAATTAGTACTTTATTCACTCAAAAACCATATGAATAGTAGTGTGAAACTAGGACTAAATAATGTCTAAAGTGTGATATTTTTTTACTACAAAGACATTACAAAAATGGGATTCAAACTAGTCGTAGTTGGTCATTATTTTAATGGATTGATTGAGTAGGATCCCATGCCTCAAGTGGAAGAAGAAGAGAGGGGGAGAATTGAAAATGATAGGTAGAAAATGAATTAGAATGGAAGATAAGATAGATGGAGAATGGGAATATCACAATGTAGCTAAATATTTATTTGATATAAGTATATAGAAAAAGTGTAGAATGATATGAACAAGTTGTAATATTGATTTTTGTTCATTACTAAAGGGAATAACTCAAAGAAAAATACATAAAGCAATGTAGTCCGAGAAAGTAAACAAGTAAACCAACAAAAAAACAAGCACAAACAAACAATGTTCAAGAATATTGGACTAATGTTTTTTTATCCAGATTCAGTTCCCAAATGTTTGAGTTATACGACAAGGGTTTAAATAATACCCCAACCAAGGATACATGCAAGGGAATAAATGAAGTACATAGAAGTCCCATGAAAAAGTAATGTGCACTATTAAATTTCCCGAGAAAAGATATATGCAAGGGAAGACAGACGTAGCAAGCAAACCAGCTTTGTTAATGAAGGAAAATCAAGATGATTTGATATCACACACTAGAAAAAGCAAGCACTAAAATAAGATGTTTTGTAGGATATTTTGATTTTGAGGAAGTTTTTTTTTGTGAATTTTTAGGATGTGTTGATGCTTTACCAATGTTTTTGGATTTTTGGATGTTTTACCAATGTTTTTGGATTTTTAGGGTTTTGTGAATTTTGTAGGTTATTTTGAATTTTTGAAGCTATGTACAAGAAAAAAAGATGTAAAAATATACAAGGGGAAATCCCACACCTATACAAGAACAATATAAGTGAGATCAAGACCAAAAGGGATAGGTTCAACAAGATGATGAACTCAAGCCAATGAAGAGCTAGGAAGGAGAAAACATGCCCCCAATGCAATATGGCCAAGAAATAGATGATAGATAGAAGTAGAATATTTTTATTGAAAGAAGGGACAAATTTTCCCTTAGACATGGTGAAAAGGAAATACTTTACACATGGATTTTATGAATGAAGTTGTAGAAAAGTGAATTTTATGAAAGGATGTGGAAAAAAACATAACAAGAAGACTTAATATGAAAAGGTGATTAACCTGGTGGAAGAAATTGTTAAACCACATCTTGAATAAAGTAGGCATCTAAAAAAGGTACAAAAACACCTTGTAATATACTAGTCATGTTTTCTTAGCAAGATCTAGTGTGTGAACGTGTAAATTAATTACCTCTTGAAGTGAAGATTTGATAGGAAATAAGTGAAGACAAACTAACAAAGGTGTATGAATGATTGATTTAGAAATTTTATTTGTGAATGGAGGGTGGAGGGAGATTCATACATTACTATTTTTCTAGCTAGGAATCCATAGCCCTAATAGAGATGTATTTTATTCTAGTCACATCATTTCTCTACCACCAGTCAAGCATCCATAGCCTCGATAGAGATACTAGAAATTCCTTGAGAGAGAGTTTTGTTGCTTTGCTTTTGATTATTATTTTTTCTTTCTAAAAAATTATTTCAGATCTCTTGATTGTTTTACAAGGTGTTAAGAACCATTGACATCTTGATGGAAGGATATGGAAGTGATTGTGATGACAACATTAGCTAGTGTCAATAAATATGCCCAAAAGTCTTATGCAACAGTTTATTCAAATGAAGATAGTGATAGGATATCTAAGAGGTCATCCATTCTTTAATTTACCAAGGTGATGAAATACCAAGGTCAAACAGATACCATAGAGATAAATGTCACACAATAAGAACAAATAGACTAACCAAAATATCATTGAAGGGATGAACATTGTGGGATACTTATAGAGAATATGAAGAAGGAAAGAAATAACATCCATATGAATGTAATACCTGATTGCAATGTTTAATCTTTGTACCTTTGATTTTTTTGTAATGTTTTAATGTTTTCTCATTTTTGAGGATTTTTGAATTTTTTTATTTTTTTAGATTTTTGACAGTTTTGTGAAGGGAAAACCACGAAGGGAGAAGATGATGAAGATGAATGATTAGGAAGTTGGGACCAACAATGTCACTCCACATGATAGGATCCAACAATAATGTTTTTATTTATTTGATGAGGGATACTAGGAGATTTTTGCTTATCAAGAGTGATATTATCTCCAATATTGATGATTATTATGTGATCATACTCAATAAGTGATTGTGACTTATCTCAAAACATGGATTTTGTATGTGGAATCTTGAGTTCTCTATCCATAGATTTTTATACTTTTTCCATACTTTATGGTTGTGTTGGTGTGCATTATTGAATCATGTTTGATTTTTATATTTATGGGTGTTGGATTTTCTTGGAGCTTTGGAGCTATTTGGATTTTTGGTTTTGGCTTGATGAAGAAGTTGTTTATTCTTCACACAAGCTAATGTGTGATGTTGTTGATCCCTGAAAGTGGGAGAAGAAGAAAGATGTTTAGGATTGATTATAGGAGTGGTAGAGATGATATTGGGCTTTCCATCAGTTGTTGATAGAGGGATGATATAATGGATGAAGAGAATATGGTCCAAGGATTAAAGGAAATGGGATACGATTTGGCCCAAGAATGGATGGTAATGGGATAGGAGGTGGTTTGAGAATAGAAGATGAAGGAATAATAGGATGTGGCCCAAGAATAGAAGATAATGGGTTACCTGAAGGTGACCCATAGATATAAGATGAAGGGATACTAAGAAGTGGCCAAATAATTGAAGAGAATGAACTACTAGGAGGTGATCCATGGATAGAAGATGATGGCATGTACTAGGATATGGCCCAAGAATAGAGGATAATGGGCTACTCAGATGTGACCCATAAATAGAAGATGAAGGGATACTCAAATTTTTCCCGTACATAGAATATGAAGGGCTATTAGGATGTGGCCTAGGGATAGAAGATAAAGGGCTACCAGGAGGTGACCCATAGATAGAAGATGAAGGGGTAGTAAGACATGGCACAATAATTGATAATAATGGACTAGTAAGATCTGATCCATGAATAGAAGATGATGGGATACTAGAATGTGTCCCATGGATAGAAGATGATGGGCTACTAGGATGTGGTCCAAGAATAGAGGATAATGGGCTAGTATGAGGTTACCCAAAAAAATAGAAAAAGATGAAGGGCTAGCTAGTGGTGACCCAATGAGACATTGTGATTGAGGAGGTGTGATAGATAAGGAATGGTTGGGTGATGATAAGATATGAGGGGAATCAAGGATAGACCCCATCATTTCACCATGTAATGGGAAATGAGAAGATGGAAGAACAAGAGGAGGATCAAATTTGATGATCTTAGGCTCTTCCTCTATTTGTTGACCAAAGGACTCAACCTCTTCCCCACAGTATGTGAATACATCAAGGTCAAAAGAGAATCCTTGCTCATGATTCTCTAGAGGAATTTCATCATGTAGCCCCATGAATTCTCTTATTTCCTCTTCATTCTAAAAGAAATTGATTAGTATAGGTCATTGTTGTTCAACCATAATCAGTTGATTGGAAGAAAGGGGTCCAACAAGTTTTGAAGATTGATAAGATGTTTGATGATGAATATGATGGGAAGGTTTGACCTTATTTATCCCAAAAATTAATTTGATAATGCTTCAAAAATATATCTTATTACATTGTTTCTTGTGAATTTTTTGAGGTGGACGTAAACATTAGTTTTTAGAAGAGTGATAAGGATATGGTATGATATGGTTAAAAGGGCTCGAGGGATAAAGATATATTGTATTTTGTTGATAGAAGAATATGACTCAAGAGATGAAGTAGAATTGGATTTGTATGTCTCACGAGTTGAAGAAGATTTGGATTTTGAATAGGTTGGTATTTGTTTTCCTAGAAGATGACATAGTTCAGGTAGAAAAAGAGGATCATGTATCCAATCGGTGGATTGTGACATAGGGGTCGAATTAGATTATTGATCACAGGAATTTTCAGTCATACGGATCTTCAAAGGAGGAAAATTTCATTGAGGTGACTAATAAAGGGGGTCCTACAAAGAAAGGGAGGACCAAAAATCAGGAGTTAAATTAGATGAATTCTTGGAATAATTTGTGGTGACACAAATTCTTAGAGGAGGAAAACATAATTTAGGTAACTAAATATTCTTAAGAAGAAAGTTGATTGAAGGAGGCTTAGAATACTGAGTGGAATTAGAAGAATATCATGGATTAGAATAATAAGAAGGATAGGAATAATGAATAATATTATAAGGATATAAATGATTTAAAGAATCAAACTCATACCATGAACTAGAAGCATCAGAATCATACCACTGACCATGAGATGAAGGTGGGGAAGGGGGTACTGAATGGGTTCCCTAGTGTGAATAACCAATCAATGTTTAGTCATGATGGGCATATTTTGATGTGAATTCCAAAACCTAGGTTCCCTATTGTCGTAAGTGTGAGGAACCATGTGATATCAAGTCATGGTTGGAATTGTTGGGTCCAAATGCCTATACCTATATTGTATGATTTAAATCCTTTAAATAGAAGGAATTTCCATGTCACCCATATCGTAAATGAAACGAACTAGACATTTTGTAAATATGGGGATGCTCATGTGATTTTGAACTGAATCTAAGGAAAAAAAACATTGTAATGACACAATTTTGACAATCCAACAAGGTTTGCAAAACAAGCTACAAATTTGAATAGTCAAAATGGTTGATTATAAATGTGACAACAAAATTTTAACACTTAAATCAAGTTTTGAGAAAACAATATTTAAGTATTAAAAGGGGGTTGATATGATTTTGACAAAGTGTAACAACACAAATTTTCACACTTAAATCAAGTTTAATAAAAACAAGGTTTAAGTATCAATTTTTTTTTACAATGCAAGCAGTGTAACAATATAATTTTAATACTTAAGTTTAAGAAAAAAATATGTAAGTATCCAAAATGGATTATCACAAGGAAAGCATTGTAACAATGCACCTTCAACACTGAAATAAAAACTTTATGAAACAAGGTCTAAGTAAAAGTGGTGGATACAATGTGAGCAGCGTAACAATACAATTTCAACACTTAAATCAAGTTTGAGACAACAAGGTTTAAGTATTGAAAAATTTTAATACAATTTGAGAAGAGTAAAAATACAATCTCAAAACTTAAATCAAGTTTAAGAAAACAATATTTAAGTATCCAAAAGGGATTGATACAATGCGAGAGTAACATAACAACTACAAAATGGAATGTCCCAGTGTTAGTTTCATGAAAACTACCAAAGTTTGAATAGCACACCAACCCTTTCAACACTTAAATCAAGTTTTTAAGGAAAAAAATATTTAAGTGGGTAAAAAAATGGTTGACACAATTTTAGAAAGAATCTGGATTTCTCTCTTTTGACCAATAATTCCAAAAAATAACAAGGTAATTTATGATTGGTGATGAAAAATATGTTGTGTAACTTTGGCAGAGTTTCACCTTGTTCAATAACAAGGTAGAAACTAGGATAAAGTTTTACTTTGTAAGATTCATAATGAAATATACATTGCACAACTTCAATGGAATCTCACCTTGTTCAACATTCAAGGTTTTAACTCTGAAGAAGTATTGATTTGTAATGGCTCTTTGAAAATATTGATTTGGATAATGGTAAAGTTGGCCCCAATGCCAAATGGCTCCCTAGGATTTTATTCTCAACACTCACCAATAGATTGGTTAAGAGAGGTATGGTTTTTTAGAATAAATTATAAACAAATTACCATTACCATAATCAAATTAATTAATTATGCCTCATACTGACAACATTTAGCACTCCTCACTAGTCAAGTAGGTGATGATTCACTTCCTATTTTTTCAATCAGTTCCCTCAATGTGTTGACTACTTTGAGGTTCCTGTGGTAATCCTCATAATAAGTTTTATGGCTTAAGCTAGGATACTTCCCATATTTTAAAGTTGATTGGTTTAAATCCTTATCTAAACCTATAAATACAATTTGAATGAATGGTGTGTTTTTTATCTTTGATTTAAAATGTGGTTTTCAACACCTTTGATAACCTACACACAATGTGTCATTAAATGTTTTGATTTTATCTTTGACAAATGAAAGGGTCTTATATTCAAAAGATTAATAGTTTTCCATGCCAAACCACAATGTTTATAAAAAGGGTCGAATTCATTTTTTATTTTCAATATCTCTCAAAAGTGTAAGATAAGATCATATGTAACATTTGATACAACTAAGTAAATATGTGAAAACTTTAATCAATGACCTTTAAGGGATTTGAAAATATTATTTTTTAAAAAACTTAAATTATGAAGTTTTTCCAAGTAGACCAAAATGTTAGAATGAAGATCAAGGCATATTGTTATTCTCAAGATCTCTCGAAAGAACAAGAGAAGAGCATACACGACATTTGATCTAACTTAAGAAAATGGAAAAATAAACGTAATCAAAGCATTTAAGTGTTAAAACTAATTTTTAAATGACAACTCAAATGATTAGTTTTTCCATGAAAACTATCAAAATATCAAGTGTTAGCCATATTTCCAAATGAAAACCAAAATGTTAGAAAAACATCCAAAATCATTTCCGTTTCTGATTCTCAAGATCACTCGAAAGCGTAAGAGAAGAAAATACGTGGTTTTCATGAATTTATAACAAAAAGGATATTTTCAACAAATATTTAAAATGCTAACACCATTTATAAACAAATTATAACCATAATGTTAGAAAAATATACATAATCATATCCATTTTTATTCTCAAGGTCACTCAAAAGCACAAGAAAAGAGCATATGGGTGTTTATCAAATTAAAATTAATCTAACATGCAAAGAAAATGACCAGTTTTATAAGAAAGGAAACACTGCATTTTTTTTAATGTTAAATCCCAAATTTATGTGTTCATTGCATAGTTCTCCTCAGTAAATCTCCATCGCAAAAAAATATAGTCATTTCAAGTTTTGGAGAAAAATTTATGGCCTCCGAAAGATAGGTTATGCATATGCTCTTATACTAATGGGTATGCACTTAACTTGTACTCAAAAATGTCAAAAAAATGTTCCAAAATCTGTAAAAGATTTTAAAAAATTCACCAAGATTCAATTTTGACATCAACCCATCTCCTTAATATGTGCAAAGAATACTCAACACTATCAAACATTAACATGCATGCTCAAAAACTTACGATTTTCAACAAATTGACAAAACTAGCATGTAAAATGATGAAAAATGAAGCTCTAAAAATGAAAACATGGAGAAAGCTTGAATTTTTCTCATCAAGGTCCCATTTTTACAGAAACCCACCTCCTTAATATGTGCAAAAGAAGACTCAACACTATCAAACATTAACATAGATGCTCACAAACTTATCATTTTCACCAAATTGACAAAACTAGCATGTAAACTGATGAAAAATGAAGCTCTAAAAATGAAAACATGGAGAAAGCTTGAATTTTTCTCATCAAGATCACATTTTGATAGAACTTTTCCTCCTTTATACCTATAAGGAATACTCAACACATGCAAACTCAACAAAACAAGTTAAGAAAGACAATTTATTTCAATATGTGTTAAAAAGAGGTTAGTATGTAAAAAAGAAACTTAACAAAAACTAAAGAATGTGTGTGAGACAAAGGGGTGTCCCATTGAGCGTGCCATATGTATTCATGTGATTGAATTAATCTAAGTTAATGAAAGGAAACTAACACCAAATAGATTCCTAACTTAGTTAATAAACAACATAAACATCATAATAAAGCTAAAAAGGAAAAGCTTAAACTAGTGCATAAAACATTAAGAATATTAAATGCAAAACCAATCCTTTGATATTTTGATATGGTTTGTAATTATATGTACTCCTTTAATGAGTCGAATGTAGCTATATCCATCGAAGAGGAAGATATCTCACCAATATGGCTTAGTTGTCATGTTTGGTTCTTCTCTTACTTCTCTTTGTCAAGTAGAAGATAGACATGGTTGCTTGATCAATAAGCCTTCCAAAATTGAAATGTTATTATCATATGGAAATATATTATAAGGACATGGTTTAAATTTGGACAAGGCATACTAGGTTATTTATATATCTTTCCATTTTTGGAGAAGTTTGTAACCTAGTGAATGTGGGATGAAGGTAAAGTAGAATTAGAAAGGGATAAGTATGATTATAAGAGATTAATTAGAGATTAGAAACTCATGGGAGTTGGAGGTGATTTAATTAATCAACTAAGATTAATTAATAGGTCAAATTAAATTTATAGAAGCCATTTGGAAATTATTTATAAGGAATTTGAATGATTCGAAGGGGGTTTGACTAATAAGAAAGTTTATTAGTTAAATACGAGATGGAAAGGCTTAATTAATTAATAATTGTTAATTAATTAACTAAGAGAGGATTATAACTAATGAAGTGTTGTTAATTGGCATCCAAGATGGTGGAAAGGCTAGTTAATTAATGAAGTGTCGTTAATTGACTGAAATGAAGGGGAATGTTAGCTAATTAGCAGGAAATCACTAATTATAATAAAATGATGGGAAATAGGATAATTAGTGCAATTTTAGTATTAAAACTACGTAGTCAGATTTAGGTGTCTTCAAGTGGCATAAATCACAAGGCATAGATTCCCAAAACAATTTAGGGGTAATATTTAGAGGAATCAATGTGGTTGCAGTAAATGCATCCAAGTCAATAGAATACTTGTGAGCCAAGGTAAAAATAAGTGAATAGTGACCACAAAAAAAGCATGATGATAAACAAAAGGAAGCACAAGCCTAGAAAAATAAACATGCACCCAAATAGAAACCCTAATTCAAATAGGGTTTAGAGATCAATATGCCTAATATACAAGGAACTAATAATATCCTAGATAAGGTGAAGGGTTTGATCAAAATCAAGCTTAGAAAAATTTTGACCCTTGATTAAAATTTAGTTCAAATTAATTAGGTAAAAAATATATTAGAGTTTAGTTACAAATATAATAAAGATGATACAATAAAATAAATAATTTAGATATACAAATTAGATCATATGGGAATAATTGCATATACCAATTAACCTAACATATAATCAAAAGTACATATTAGAGGTATATAAACACTTAACTAATATTTTATGGTTTCTATAGAGATCTAGAAGTGTGCAACAAAGAAACTAGGAAATTTGATCTTGAGTAACCCTCACAACTGGAACTGGAATTGTAAATTCACCTAGGTTAGGTCAGTACCATCAGGTCAAGATCATACTATACATTCTAAACCCTTCTATGTAGTCTTGGACTTGCTATGAGTTTACATCAGAAACTTTCTAAGTTTCTCACCTTCATGGATTTTTTATTGCCATCAAACCCTGGTTATTATACATGTAGCGAAGCTCTTCAAATAAAGTGAGCATAACCTCAAACCATAGGCATGGATGAAGAGTCCTGACAAAAAAACATTATAAGGGTTGTGTGCACTCTTGTACACGAATGACATTGGAACTACTCTAAAAGACCTCAAACTTCAATTGTTCTCCACCTAGCATGTGATATCTAGATAGATCAATAAGATTTGGTAATTTCTTTAACCATGTTTGCTTTTACTTGGATCTTGATAATACACTTATAGAGAGGATGTTTAGATGTTTATAGATGAGAGATATGACTATCTTGACCTGTTTTGTAGCTTCAGACTTGATGTGGGTGTTTATCTAATTATATGCATGCTAAAGCATGTAAGTTAATTAGAAAAGGAATTAACACCTAGTAAACCCTATCCTAATTCTTCAATCAAATACATCAAGATAAAGCATGAAAAAAAGTTAATAAACTTGCACAAAATGTTGAAAAACAAATGTAAAACCTCATTTTGTACTTAATTTTATTTGGATGTTTAGGTTTTCCTTATAGATCGAATGAAAGCCACACACAATAAATAATGTTTGATAAAATAAATACGTCTCCTCAAAATGGTTCAAAGGCCATGGTTGAATATTATTTTACTACTTTTAGCAAGTAAAGGGGTTTCTCAATTTAGTAAGCCTTCTTATAATAAAACTTGCTCTCTTGAGTAGATAGGTATTGAATGCCTTACAAGGACATGTTATGTAAAGGTATATATTGGTAAGAAGGTACTAGGTTAGTTTTATAGCTTTCCAATTTGGGAGAAGCATACATCCTAGTGAATGTGGGATAATGGAGATGTATAATTAGGAGTGGATAAGCATATTTAGAAGATATTAATTAGGAACTAATGACCCATGGGAATTAGGGAAGGTTTAATTAATAAATTGGGATTAATTAATAGGTCATGTTTAGCTTTTCTATGTTATTTTGAGGAGATGTAGAGGGAAATCAATAGAATTATAAGGGTTTTAAATGGGGAATTAATAAAAGGGTTTATTAATTAAATACAAGATTATGAAAATGTAATTAATTAATAATGGGTACTATTGCCCAATTTTTTATCCCTTGCAAAATTCGAGCAACTTGTAGAAATGTTAGACTTAGAGGATTTCCAGAGACAAATTTTAAGAACCGTGGAAGCTTTAAGCATCTCGTGGATTAAAAGAAAAATTATGGCAAAGGGAAATTTTGTGAAATGAAGAAATTTCTCCGCAGTTGGATTTTCAAACCATGCTACTATAGATAGTGACATGGAGTGAGGCACTAGTACAAGGCATGTCGTGGGTAATAGGGCAGCTATTTTTGTCATTTAGGCAAACCGCTTAAGGTTTTCAAAATTTGCACTAGACTTGGATGCCGCGATACAAAGAAATGATCCACGGATATCAAAACTTGTGTAACACCTTGAATGGAAAGTCACGTAACAAAGAAACAATAATTCCGATGGATTTCTATGATGAGCTAAGGATATCAAATCTGATTCGATTATGCAAATCTTATTTTATTTGAAGATTTTAGCTTTCTCCATGCGAAGGAAATCAGATTTCATGAAATAAATGTTGGTAGGTGGAGGAAGTAAAGTAAACTTCTCCAGTGTGAAAAAGTATAGCTTCAGTGGTACACAAACCAACATTAAATTTAGTATGGGTGCTCATTTGAAGAAGGCATGGCGGTGGATAAACAGAATCGTGCCATGTTCCTTAACATAAATTAATGAAGATGGTTTGGATTGGTTGATAAATTTTATTTTCCCTCTAATTTATTTTTCCCCCTTCCATGATTTTCTATATTTTTAGTGTAATGTACATTCTTAATGTTGGATACTTTTAGAATTTTAGGCATCTTGTAACATAAAGATTTTGTCTTACACTAGGTGTATGTCCTAAGGGTTACATGCCTTGGATTTGGATTCAGAAAATACTTAACATATTTCTCTCATGATTGTAATAGTTTGTGCATGATCTTGGGAAATAAAATCTAATCTTGTGGCTTATTCTTCCCTTGTTCCTTTTATTGAATTTATTGCCTTTCTTGCATTTGCATGTGTGTTGTATGTATCATTTTCTGAGTCTTTTTCTATTGTGCATTGTGAAAGAGGATTTGGGAATGATTTTGATCTGTGTTTGATATTCAAACCCCTTCATTATCATTGCCTTACCTTTCCTCTTATTAGAATGTATCCATCCCCTTATTTTTGGTGTTATCACCTCTATAGATTAGAATTCATGTTTTATGCAACTACTTCTCACCCTAGCTCCTTAGAAAGTTAGAGTATAGCTAGATAGTTGCATTTCAATTCCTAGGAGTAGTTTAGCATTAGGAATAGGTAGAGGAATTTTACCTTCTTTGGAATTATATCTCAGTTTGATTCCCACAACTTGGAGATAGTCCCATGCTGTCTCAAACCTCAAATTCCTATAATCTGATATGGGTGCAAATTTGAGCTCCAACAATTTTGGCATGCCCGGTGGGACATTTGAAATCAATATTTCTATTTTTATTAAGTTTCGTTGTGTATCTTGATATAATTATAAGTCTTTAGAGGCTCTTTAGAAACACATATAACAACTCCATTCAACATATCAATTAGTTCTAAAAGATCGATGGCTCAATCCTTCCTAGTTCATGAGAAGGATGTAGACACTAAAATTAGGTCACACTCCCTTTGGACCCTCGAAAAATAAACACCTTGAACAAATCCACCTAAACATGGCCCCCTTCACCTCGTTATAATATTAATTTAATTATTTAAATTAAATTAATTCATTATCCTCACCATATTTATAATTTAAATCTCCTAATTTAGATAATGCCCACATATCCACCTCACCTAGATACCTCATCAAGTCACCTCACCCTAAGACCTATTCTTAGTAAGTTGCCATAACTAACTAAGACTTACCCAAACCCTAAAAATAAATGCCTACATTCCCTCTAACAACATTCCGCATGCTTAAAGGAAGCTTCTAGTCTAATCCGTGAGTTAACGACATGAGATCCTAGAAATTCAAGGGGATCTTGCCTAGTTTAGTAAACCTAGAAAATCCCACCCTAACCGATGTCGGTTACCCTTAACCACTACCAGTTAAGCCAGAACCACCGTACATCACCTTTTAACCCCCAAAATAACCTTATTTTTAGGGTTGGAAAAATGATGGTAGTTTTTCCTAAGAGATAACACATCTTTTGAGAACAAGCTTCAACGAGAACAAGCATGCAAGGAAGGAGATCAAGAATTTTCTCTTGCACAGACATCCAGAATTCATCCAAAACCACCCAACACATATTTGATCCAATCAAGCAAGAAGGAGAGCACATGCATCCCATGCAAGATATCTTCAATGTTTGGTGATCCTCTGCAGCATTCAACCTCTTACCAATACCTTCATTCCTCACTCATAGGCATCCAGAACTAGATTTCAAGTAAGTAGAACAGTTTACTCCTCTAGTTCATTCATTTAATCATTATATTTTCATCCTTTGTTCTCCAAGCCACCCATTGACCTCCATTAATACTCACTCCTCCATATCCCCCATTTAAACCTCACCAAATCCCATGCAAACAACTTAATACCTCACTCTGACCAGCCTAGTCCTTTGTGTAATCATAAGGGAGATCCAAAGCTCATTCTTTGGCATTCCCAATTTTCAATAGTAACCAACACCGGTTCTCCCCAACCCACATCGGTCACCCTTAAGCGGCATCAGTCACCCTTATATTTACCTGTATTTACCTATATCCCAAATGTGACCTACCCACCTATCCTTGCATCACCCTTAATCACCTGTGACCTGCCTAAGACCTCTGTCAGGACCTATAGAGACCTAGAACCATTTAAAGACTTTCAGATCTTATTTTAACTTAGCATGTTAGATTAGATATTTCTTATTGTGTTTTGAATGAGATACCTAAATCATTTTCATTACAATAGGATTTACTTCATTATCAACATCAAATTGTTTAAACATTGGACTGATAGCCGTCTAGGAAGTATCACACTTCCCAAATCTAGTACACACTAGGCAATTCACTAGACATATTGTTTAAATTTTATTTAGTGGTCGTGTGTTCCATTTCGTAGTTCCTCCCACCAAAAGGAATCTCTCACTATCGGTTGTTGATTCGAAGTCATATGTGCACAATAACCCATCAACTAGCATTCCAACACATATTCCTCCTATGCCCATTACCCTATCTATTTTGTCACTTTCAAATAAACATCTAAGAATTAGGTGGAACATTTTGGCACATTTGGTGGGACACATTCAGGGTTCCTTGCATTTTATTCATTCCTAGGAAAATTTGTGTGTTTTTTCCCTTCTAAAAATCATACACATTAATTTTCTCCCTTAGTAACCTTATTTTTCTTTCTATTTTCTCTAAAAGAAACCTTTCTTTTGGTGTACTTAAAAAGAACCATTTCTTGTTGTTTTCTACATTTTAGTGAAAGAACATCCCTCTTCCTCTTCATCTATTTATGTCATCGAACTTCATATTTCAATTTGGGTTTAAAATAAGTGCATTCCATTCGATTTATCACATTACCTCACATTAATTGAGTGAAACCTTTATGCTTTGAAGTCATTCCCGTTGATGGTTGAAAAATGAATCGCACAAAAACATCTCTTTCTCTCTGATTCTTGCCAAATTGCAAAAGTTCAAAACAATTACATATTCTTTAACAACATCTTTACTAGGAATGCTCAGTAAATGATTGCATTGATTTGAGGATGGCGGGTAATCCCAAGCTCGTTGCTCTATGAGTCATACTTCAAAGTGCAAAGCCCCCCCGCCATAACATACCGAAACCTCACCTTTTAGATCTCCTTCTTTCTAGGAAGACATCCTCACAAAAAACTTATATTCTATAGTTCATGAGTCAGTCCTTAAATAGCTTAAGCTAAAAAAACATAATAGAAAAGGCACTCTTATGGTCACATTTTTTTTAGTGTTTCTACTTGGCTTGCTTTTTGAGGTGAGAGGTCATGTACTTCATTTATCTTTCTTCTCCTTACATGCTCCTCATCATAGTTGGTGTATTCCAGCTTCTTCTGAGTGTGCATGGACCGCATTCTCATCATTCTCAAAATTTTGGGTTTGATTCCACATAAGATTTTAATTCATAATGACTCCTTGACCAAAACTCTTCCACCTTGCAATTTTACCTTTCCCACTCATCCACTCGAGATGCCTCGGGTCAGTTGATATATGAAATGCCCATATCTATCCCCCAAACACTTGATCCTACTTCTACTCCACCCCTTGTTAACCCTTTGTTTCTACATCTACCTTACCCCACCTCATTTCGTAGCTAGGTCCTATACCCGTTATGAATGAAGCATCTGCTACATCCATTGCACCTTCCACATCCACCATACCTTTTAAAACCACCCAAAACATAACCTTATATGCCCCTAATGTCTTGCATATACCCGTAGCTACACAACCACATCCCGTGTCAGTGACCCCTACCCCCTTTTAAAACGTGGTCCTTTCTATTCCACAATCGTTAGCCCCATTGCCACTAGGGTCAGCATGACCCTTCCACCTCCATATACGTACTATCAACAGCCCCCTATTTCATTTGTTATTCATTGCGGGTACCTACCCCCTATTTCATTACCTTCTTCTCAATCCACCTACATGTCACCACCATATATTGGAAAAACACCCTCTTCATATGCCCAACATCAACCCTATTATGCTACAGAGGCACCCAACCATCACAACCTAACAACAACCTAATCAAATTAATGATGGAAAAGATGAAGACATTGTAGGCATCATTTTTTGGCTCCTGCAACACTCTCACCTATGATGAGATTTGTAACGAGTCTATCCACCCATCCATTCCTATCTGTCCAAATCCCATGCATTGGGAAATGCCTAAATTTAACCATTTCAATAGCAAGGAAGACCTACAACAACATTTGTGATCATTCAAACATGGGTTCTACCTAATTGCTCACGATGATGCTTTGCTCTTAAGGAACTTTCCCATGTCTCAAACTAGACCTGCATTAGATTGGTATAGTGGGCTACCCAAACACTATATATTTTCATTTAATAGTTAGCTCAAGCCTTCTTGGATCACTTCTCCATCAATATCATCAAGAATTTTACAATGAATGACCTATACTCCACGTGTCAGTATGATGATGAATCTATCACAAATTTTGTCACTCACCTTGGGTAGATCGATCAATCAAGCACACCTTCCAACTACCAAAAATAGAACTCATCAAGATTTTCACGTGGGCTGCACTAGACATATCTCACCAACCCCGCAGTCCAAACCTTCCAAACATTTGATAAAGCATTCACCATGGCATGAAAGTTAGAGATTTGGGCCATCGAAGAGAAGAAAATCCAATTACGTAATAGGAATTTGACATTCAAGTCAAATGATACCTCCCCTTCTATCAAACTAGTAGAAAATTATTCAAAGGACAAGGGCACTTCTAACATAGTGGTACTCAAGGCTGGCCCATCCCATCCATTAAATCAAGTTAGCCCCTACATCTAATCTCTCACCCATTCAAACTTTTCAATTCGAGACGAGAACAATGGAAATACACCCTAATTAGGAAACCTTATTCTTTTGTCTTAGAAAAGTTCATCAAAGCTGGGGCCATCACCCTTCCTCCTATAAAACCACACACTAGTTTTGAGCCTACTTTCCCCATGCCCACATGGTATAAAGAACACAAATTTTGTAACTATCATCTAGTAAAGGGTCATAGTGATGGCAATTACATCACTTTTAAAAACATTTTCCAAGAAATGCTTGAGAAAGGTGAGTTAACCATGGATAATCCTAACGCACCTTCCAATCAAAACCTACATATCTTCAAGAAACCCTTTCCTAATCATGCCCCTTCATCTGATCAAACCGGTGAGACCTCAACTAATGATAGCCATACCCGTGAGGTCCATGCCATTTTTAGTGACATACTTGTTTCTTCCCAATTACCCCATATTCCTTCTATAGAGGAAATTCTAACTCAAAATCCTCCTTCTACATTGGAACCTACCTCACCAATTCCTCCTCCCATATAGGAACACCTTTCACCTCCTTCCTCACCTATGGAGGATCCCTTTGCTAATATTGAGACCATTTCACCTTTGGCTTCTCCACCTAGGGAACCGTCTCCCATAGTCCTTCTTAAGTCCATGGAGGATACTTTTTTATCTTCTCTACCCAAAAAGGAGCTCCCATTATCTCCTCCACCCACAGAGGAGCACCCATCATCTCCTCCAATTATAGAGGAACACCCATTTTCTCCTCCACCTATCATGGATCTAGTAGAGATACCTTTTCCCTAGGCGACCATTCTCCATCAGCTACCCAAGATCCTGTAGACCTACTTTCAACTCTCTTACCCACGAAAGTGAAGCTAGAAAATTCCCCATCTCTAAGACACATTTTACGAGAATATCCATTGGGTCCTCATCAACTTCACCTACAGATGTGTCATTCTCATGCTTGGCCGATCACTTAGATTATGTAGACAGAGCCTTATTGTGGGGGTGTCTTTTTCTTCTAGTCTCAACATAGATGTAGATGTCACTTGCTGATACTTCCACTATCTACCCAAAAATATTTCAACCAATCGAACCAAGCACAACCACCTCAATCACAAATTTTTCCATGACACCCATCATAACTCAACACATACCCTTACCCATAACCCAACCTACATCTAAACCCAAACCCACACCTACAACATCTTCCTCAACTAAACCTATTACCACCTTAGGGGTCACCCCAACCACCAACCTTACTCATCCACCTATCAAACTGGATTTAGCTACATCCTCCAAAGTCAACACCAAACCTACTCCAGCACCCAAACAGAAGAACCAAACCCATAGAACTCATACCCTAGCTACACCAATCATACCTGCATCACCTTCACCCTTTCCATCTATTTTAGGACCTCAACCTCCCAACATGATCAAGAAACTTCCACCCATCAATAAACCAAAAACACAACAGCCCACTCCTTCCTCGCAAATCTCTAACCTACCCAAATTCCTGAAATGACTTACACCTACACCTACAACATCTTTACCACCCATACCTCCAATACCCTTAGCAACATCTTCATTACCCACTACGCTTCAGTCTCTTTCCCTCACACCACCTACACGACCTGCATCATCTACCTTCACAACACCTTCGTTATCCCCGTGGGTAAATCACCTTCTTCCCCATCTAATTTTTCTTCAAGAGTTCATACATCCATATCACCTTTACCTAAGAAGGTGCAACCCAAAAACAAAAATTTGTAACCCTTCAATAAGGTAGTCAAAACAACCATACACCCTCCTGCCCATTCATCTACCATACCCCTACTTAAACAAACACGACCAACACCCAAGACCAGACCAGCACCCAAAACCATGGCTTAACCCACTCCCCCTCCTAAAAGAACCATTCCTCAACAATTAGACACACCGACACCCAAACCCACATTCACTTCCCCTTGCGACCCGCTCGTAGGGTCCTATGCCAAAATATTAACTAACCTCCTTGAGACTTCTGTTATCACATTACCACCACTCGACCTTATGAGCCCCTCAAATCGAAGTCAAAAGGGTTTGATGACACTAAAATTTATGCCTACCATTGTGTGCGAGGGCATGATGTGAAGAACTACAAGGCTATAAAACTGTCCTTATCAATTTGTGTCCTCCGAAGCCAACTTTGACAATGAAAACCTTCTCGATGAGGACCGTGCTTCCTTGAAACCCATTCCAACAATCCTCCCCTCACTTCCCACTCAATAACCATGACCTCCACCCTCACATCTCCTATAGCCACCTTCAATATTTCAAATTAACATGATTCACATCAGAGAACTTGCTACACCATCATGCAAATGTCATTGTTCCTAGCTCACCTCATAAGGTTTTTCTCCTCCAATAGGTTTTTCCACTTCATGTTGTTATACCACTCATCCTACACCTTCTCCATTTTTCAACTCCCCTCAAATCAACATGATCCATGTTACTACCCGTGCTCAGAAGGATAAAGGAAAGGAAAAGGCAATTCGACGCACCAACCAATCCTATACCCAACATACCATCGACACCCACACCTAAGATTATTATCTCGTGGCCCCACATACCCTATTTCTAATGGGTTCACACATCACACCATGCTCAAATAACTACACCAATCCCCCCTTAAGATGTCCTTATATGACCTCATCCAAACCTTAGACTCCTATCGTCAAGCTATCATGGAGGTTCTTCAATCTATTGATGTTTTACCTAATGAACCTACACCCATAGCCTCCTTATCATGCCCCATCATGTAGTCTCTCTCACCAAATTACCACCTTTATCCACACCTCACCCTACTCACCAAATAGTCTCCCTTAGCTTCTTATAGGAAGAGATCGCACCACACCAAATAGATGACCAACACCCAACCCTCTTAATCTCTATCCACATCGATGATATGCATGTATGACGTGTAATGATTGATGGGGCACTAGCATTGATATCATTTCATCCCATGCATTCACTCAAATGTGTATACCTGAAAATACATGCATAAAAATCCTATCATGTTACGTTCATTCAATGATGCTATCACTTCTACATTAGGAATCATCATCCTCCATGTTCGCATGGGCTTCCACACTATCCCAAAGATATTTTACATCTTGGAGGGGAATTTCAATATAACATGTTACTTGATTGCACTCGGATTCATGTCATGGGTTGTGTTCCTTCCACTTTGCAACGATGTGTAAAGTTTGAACTCGAAGGAGACACCTATACCATTCTAGGTGATCCATCACCTTGTAAAACATGCAACATGCTCTATGGACCTAATGACGTGCTCATACCATTAAGGCGTCTACCTCCTCGAATGCTACCACTTCACCTATAACTCCACTTACCAATATAGTTGCTACCTCAACCGCACATACCTCCTCCATTCCTACCACTACCACAACCTCCACAGCTGACCCATCAACCTCCTAATCCATTGCTCCACCTCCACGTTGACCTCTAACACATCATCTATTCCAACTACCCACATACTAACCACTTATCCTTTGAAGGAATTTTTCAACACCTCACTCGGGGAGTATCACCTATATAGTTTCAACACCTTCCTTACTCCACAAGAGTATGGAAGTATTCATCAACATCCTTACTATGATCACTGCATAGGAGATCACCTCCTTTATGGTACTCCTCACCTTTGTACCGGTCTCACCTATGAGGGACTTGATACTACCACTTACACACCTAAACCATCATCACAAACCCACCCATTTTCCGCTAACTTCCGGTCTCTCACCAATCACTATTTTTTCCAACACCTTCCCGCATCGATGTGCATGGAAGGGTTTTTGTTTTGGATTTTATGAGAAATTTTTCCATACTATCATTCCACGTAAAACATGTAAACATAACGACCGTAGTGGTATCATTTTTCTGAACCACCTACAAATCATGCCTTGTATTGAACTCATCAAGGACATCAATCCTTCTTCACCTTCTTCTCTCACTCCACCTTCATCGCCACCTTCGTTGAAAAGTCAATGGATCCAGAATCTATCCATTCTAACTTTTTTTTTCATAAACACCATTTCCTTAAGGCCTTTGACGTATCAATGTGAGGGTGAGGCCCTTACTCTCTTCCTTCCACTGAAATGATCGATGATGATACACCTTCCATTAACATCATTCAATGTTAGGATGATGAATCTATACTTACCTACCTTAGTGCGAAGACTCATATATTCATCGGTCATTACCCTCTCGAGATGCAAACCATGTTCAATGAACTAACTATCGAGATCAAAATTCATACTCGGGATGACCCACACATTCTAAAGATCAGTCAATCTTTAGATCATTGTTGAATAGGAAGCCATCACTTCTTTTCTCAAAGATCATAACCACACCTTCATTTGGTCTTACGCAGACATACCTTGTATTGACCCCACCATAGTGGTCCACAATATCATAGCCATTCTTGATGCCAAACCCATCAAACAAAAGTTGAAGAAAATGCACCCTTGCATTGCCCTTCTCGTCAAAGAAGAACTTTAGGGCCTTCTTTCCATTTCCTTCATATTACACATTGATTATCCTCATTGGATTTCTAATATTGTCCCTATCACTAAGGTGATAAGGGGACTCCACATTTGCATAGATTTCCATGACCTCAACCTTGCCTACCCAAAGGATGACTTCCCTCTACATGGTATTGACCAACTGGTTGACCTTACCACTAGTCATGAGATGCTATCACTCATGGAAGGCTTCTCGGGTTATAACCAAATCTTGCTTGCCCTGAGGAGGATCAACAAAAATATCATTCACACCCCTTGGGGGACCTTTTGATACCAAGTCATGCCTTTTGGCCTTAAACATGTTGGTGCTAAATATCAGTAGGCTATGAATTATATTTCCATGACATCATGTACCATACATTGGAAGATTACGTGGATGATATCATGGCCAAATCTAAATGCCACTCCAAGCACCTTGCCATCCTCAAAACAATTTTTACCACCTTATTAAATATTGCATTCATGTTCAGCCCACGAAGTGTGTCTTCATGGTTCTCTCATGAAAGATTATGGGATTTATCATTTCCTTACGTGGTATAGAAGTTGACCCTACTAAAGTCAAGGCCATTCTAGAAATGCCTCCGCCCACTAACCTTAGACAACTCTGTAGCCTGCAATGTAAGTTGTAGTCTATTCACCATTTCATTTCACAATTATCTGATTGGTGTCAACAATTTCATTATCTACTCAAGAAGGATGTCTCCTTTAAATGGGATGATGACACCACAAATCTTTTGAGGCCTTAAATACATACCTTCTCTAACCAATCATACTCATTCCACCTAAAGACGATCAACCTTTCTACCTATACATCTCATCTACCAATCATTTTTTAGGAGCCATGCTCACTCATCGTGATGAACAACATAGAGAGAAGATGGTTTATTATATGAGTTGTACTCTTTTGGACTATGAAACGTGATACATCTATCCCGAAATTTTTTTCTTAGCCTTAGTTTTTATTGCCACAAAACTCCGCCATTACCTACTCAACCACAAAACCCATGGTGTGACCAACACTAACCCCCTACACTTCATGTATGCTAAACCTTACCAAAATAAACGTGCCGCATGTTGGCTTATGCTTTTAGCTGACCTCGACATCAAATTCATTCATCAAAAGTCCATCAAGGGCCAGGCTATTTCTAGGGATCAACCCTCTAATTTTGACTTTCTAGATGAGTCCATTGCTACCCTTTCCTTAGATGAACCCGCTTATCAAATAACGCTCTTCTTTGATGGTTCTAAGTGTCAGCATGGAGGTGGGGCTGGTATTATCCTCATTTTGATTGATGGTGAACCAATGTCATTGTCTTTCAAACTAGGTTTCGATTGTACGAATAATATTTCCAAATACAAAGCACTTGTATTAGGTCTGCAAGCTTCCTATACCCTCGATGTCAAAATAATCAACATATTTTATGATTCCCAATTGGTCATAAAACAAGTCAATGGTATATACCAATTTGTAATGAGATACTTCAAAAGTATAAGCGTTATGTAGCCATACTTTTACCACCTTTGACCATTATGACCTTCAGACCATCCCCCATTCAACCAATAAAGTTTTAGATACTATGGCCTACTTGGCTTCTCAAATACCCACTTCACCCGCCGACTCTAAAATCTTTTTCAAAATACAATGGTTGCAATCACCCTCTTAGTTACCTCATGAGGTCTACTCCGTTAGAACCGTTGCCCCTAACCCATGTGACCTTTTTATACACAATACTTCAACTATCTTTCTCTCTCCATCTTACCCTCTTGATCTCACCCATAATGGACAATGTGCCTTCCTTAAAAGGTCTCTCATTACATCATCATGGGAGGCCTCCTCTATAAGTGCAGATTTGATGGTATTCTCTTACGATGCCCCACGAGTTCTGAAATTCCTTATACAATTAAGGAATTTCATGATGGCATATGTGGAGGTCACTTTAGTGGCCTTGCTATGGCTAAGCATATTCTTCACCTGGGATATTACTGGCCAACCCTTAACCATGATTGTTGTGACTATGTTAAACATTGTGTAAAATTCCAACAACACACAAACATTCATTATACGTCCTAGTCATGCCTTACAGGTCACCCATGAAATTTGGCCCTTCTCTCAATGGGGTTTGGATCTTGTCAAAGAGATTAACCCCCATTCTTCCCAAATCCATCAATGGATCATTACCACTACCGAATACTACAAAAATGGGTTGAGGCCATACCACTCATCTCCATGAAAGCCAAGAAAATATGTGAGTTCATCAATCATCACATCATTTTTCACGTTGGTGTTCCTCATCGCCTCATCACGATAATGGAAAACTATTTTAAAAAAATTTGCAATGCCTTCAACATTCACCTAAGTTTCTCATCACCTTATTACCCATAGAACAATGGCCAAGATGAATACACTAACAAAACCTTAAACAAAATTCTCATGAAAGTGGTTAACGATACTGGGGAGGACTGGCATATGCACATTCCTTTTTCCCTATGGGCATACCGCACTAGTATCCACACTTCCACTACATCCACATCATTTTCTATGGTCTATAGTACCGAGGTTGTTCTACCTCTCGAATTCTAGATTCCCTCACTCTACATTTCTCTTCATGACATGTTGAATGATGATGAATTTCATCAGGACCATTTAGCACAACTTGAGTTATTAAATGAATTCCATCTTAAAGCTCTTGACCACCTTCAAGCTTACCAAAAACGTATCAAGTGTGCCTATGACAAATGTGTCCATGAACATACCTTCTAAGTCGGTGACCTTGTCCTGAAAGAAAATCAACATGTAACCAAAGTAGAAAAAAGTAAACGGGGCAAATTTTCTCCTAATTGGCTTGGACCATACATCATGACTCATACTTATTGATTAGGTGTTTATCATTTATCTTACCTCGATGGTAAACCTGAACCTGAGTCCCTTAATGCCTTGAATTTTAAAACATTCTATTGTTTACTTTTAATCCTACATCACTTTTTACCTCTTTTCATGATTGTCCCTTGGATGCGTTATCCACTTCTTACACCTCACCAATGATTAAACAAGAATCATGTGAATACACATCACTTGTTATCTTCTTTAATATGTGTACCATGTGCTTCACATAACATGATTCTCATGGATAATTTTCTTCTACCTTTAGATGAGATCACATGGTTGTTTCACCCTTATTTCGAACAAGAATCCTATTCTTCACCTAGGTCTTTCCATGAATTCAAAGCCCTCAAATGGGACCCAACGCCTTGAGTCAAAATTCTAATAAATAGATGAATCCCTCAAAAGGACATCTTCCTATCTGCAATCATTATTATAAATAGACTCCTCCCTCGAAGGACAACTATGTAAATCTATTTAAAAAAAAGTGAGAGAAACTGAAGCTTTCCACATTAATCAACTTCATGAAGACCTAAAGGAGTTAATTTCCTCATCCCATATAGACTTCCCACATCGATTAGTCTATCTCAAATACAAGTCAAAATAGACAATGTTTTAGTCATGGAATTGCCCATTGTGACCTCGGATATCTTGCCCAAAGAGCATGCCACCTCATATCATATAAAATTACCCACCTTTCACCCCTCTCACCAATTACACCCCCATTTTTCTACTACCTCAAGGGAACTCTTGAAGCCATGACATTTGGTGATCATGTGACTACTTTTTACTCTTAGAACACTCAATCATGCAATGTGTTTAAGGTCTTATGTTCATCACCTTCTCCAAGGTATGACCTACTTATTTTGATCCTAACTAATTAGGTGGCTTTATTACCCCCTCTTATATTTTAAACCATCTTTAATTACATTTTGATTACCTTATATAGAACTTGATCCTCGACTCATAACTTTAGGGTAATTTTATTCTTCCACCATAATCAACATCACCTATACCATTTTTCCTATAACCCACTCACACCTAATAGACCTAAACCCATCATGCCTAAAATCTATCAACTCATTTTCATACCTCCTCATATTCTTCCCTATCTTATGGGATAACTACATTCGCCTAAGGTCCCTTTTCACTAGCACTATGTAGGAAGCACTCCGAGGGCATGAGGCCCTTAGAGGTTAGCTTGGCCACTCTCTAACCTAACCAATTCATATTTCATATTCTTAAATCACATTTTTCCCCTACGTAGTTTCATTTTTATATCATAGAATTGGAAATTAAACCAAACAAACAACAAGTTGTTTAACATTTTTATCATCATCACAACATTCATTTATTATGACTTCCATTTTCTCTATTATCATCATGCATATATTATAAAACATCTTCACCATGACCCATATCATCATTCATTGTACAAATTAATGAATCACAACTTCAAATAATTTAAACACAACCATGCCTAAACCAACCTGATTTATCCATGCCTATGACGTGACTCAACCATGCCTAAGACCTGACTCGACCCATGCCAAAAAACCGACTAGACCATGCCTAAAACTTGACTCGAGCCATGCCTAACCAAACCCGACACAAACACGCATAAACAAACCTCACTCAACCATGCCTATGACTTGACACGATCATGCCTAACCAAACCTAAATCAACCATACTTATGATCTAACATGATCCATGCTTAAGACCTAACTCCATCATGCCTAACTCACCTAATTTATATCCATATCACAACAACAAATAAAAATTCTCATCAAAACACCAACAAATCAAGCATATCATGTATCTCATCATATAAATAAATATGTGTGTCTCAATACAATATACATGGATATCCAAGCATGTCTATCTCAAACAAATCATTTGTATGTAGGACAATACTCAATATAAAATTTCATCGACATTTGAGCTAGTGTTATATAAAATAAAATAATAAAAAAAAAAAATCTCATACAACCACACTCTCTTTGCCACACAGGCTGGTATATGCTAAAAATATACAAAAACTCTCATACATCCTCACTCTCTTCGGCATGCAGCCTAGTATGTGATAAAAAATATGGCAATATCTCAACACGCAAGGTATATATAAAAAATCAAAAATGTCAACATCAAGAGCCAAATATTAGATATCTCAATGGACATACTCCATATCTGTGTCACTTGTACCCTCTACCTCCTCGGCCCTAGTTTGACAACCTACTAAAATCTCCCCACCCATCATGGGTGGTGTTGGGTCCCCCGGTGGATCACCTGGAGTTAGTCTCCTCAAACTGGTGGCGTCTCCCTGATCATGTCTAGGAGCCCGATGGCCCCCTGTACTCTCTATACTATGAGTGTGAGATCTCTTCCTCTCACTCGAGGCCTATTGTGCCCTGTACTCTCCATATGATAGAAAGTTTATCCCTACCGCCATCGCCTGATCTTGGTAGTATTTGGCCTAACCTAGGGCATCCCGTAACCTAGATATAGGAACGGTATGTGGTGGCCCCATAGGCCTCGCCACCTGTACCTTCCCTATGGGACCCTATCCCATCCTTACCTGTGAATTGGGATCTGTCCGGGGCCTATGGTTGTGTGATCCGCCATTATCCTATGCATGTATCTAGACCTATAAAGCCCAAATCACGTGCTTATGTTATGGATAACTAGACTGTAATCCTATCACATGTGCTATAAGGGTAGCCACCGACCATCGTCTCCATCTCCATCCCCACCCTCGGCCATCGGGCTGAAAAAACCACCTATACATATAACTCTCGCTACCTCCATGTCTAAACTAGCAAGTTGTGTCTCGCACAATACCCAACTAGGTAATCGGTGTCACCACTTTCCCCGTAGGGCATGCCTCTACACTGTGATGGTGGCTAGATCTAGCTACCCCAGCCTGGGTGGTATGGCTTGTAAATGAGCCACCTACCACTATCTATATCTATTTGTGACCCGATATCATCAATCTATCGGTCCACTACTTGCTCCTCCTACCCTGTGGACACTGTCGGCTATGGTAGAGGTAAGGGCCTCTCCACATCATCTCTCATCTTTGTAGGAAGAGAGGAGGTATGTCTTATAGCATCCCAAACTTCCACCTAGCTCTATCAACTGGGATCATCTCGTTCTCCCTCGACATGGTGACCCTAAATCCTTATCTCAGTAGCTACAACTCAGCTAGCTCATCACACATATGCCTATATGATGGGAAGCCCACATAGGGCCTCTAAATGATGTCCACCCTAGATAACCCCTGCAATAGTCACTAGAAATAGGCCACATCATGTGTGGGCCTGTCTGATCTCCTTTCTCTAATAACAGGAACCTATCACCTATACCCCACTTGTACATAGCCTGACAGAAAGGCATCGGCCTGGGGTATACCCACTGGATGCACACAGACAATGTGCTCATATTCCCAATAATAAAGTAAAAAGGTATAACACAAGCTAAACATGTACAACCACCCATATGCCCATAGCTCTCTGTATAGTTGCACTAGGAATGTCGGTGCCTAGGAAAAGTAGGTCTGATCTATCATCATGTCATGGAGTACCCCCATCAATGATCGGGGAAAATGACCACCCTCTGTATCTAGCAATGCAAAGTAGCACACTTCCTCCATCAATAGAACTACTAGCCTCATCTCCTTTAGATGGGCTAGGTACATCTCTCCATAATGAATGCTGGCACTATAGAATGTCATCTTGGCCATCCCCTCTCCAAACATCGTCAGCATCAACTCCTTTGAGGCCTTGGAGGAGATTGAATAGACCTATGTACCCAATATGGGTAGCCACAATATCTAGAACATGTTCTCTAGGGTGACTATGATCTCACTTGTCGGTAGGTGGAACATGTTGGTTGTGGAATCCCATCTAATGATGAGTGCATGACCATCGGACTAGGTTGTCGGACTACATGCCGATAACATCAGAGCTCACTTAGGTCCACCTACTCCACATTCTGCAGCTCCTCTAGGGTCATTGCGTAGTGAATTATCATGAGAAGGGGTGGAACCCTATCCTGCATGCGTAGCTGATCTCTCCCCTACATCCAATAGAAAAAACAAATTAATCTACATTTCTCATACCCATACTTGCCCCCTATCATTTTCCCGCACCCTCTTTTACCCCTACCCATCCTACCCACCCAACCTATGGCACTTTTGGCCCCTTGCTCCCCAAAACCTGATCCAGTGTCAATTCTCTCTAACTAACCCCGGTCACCCATAAAATAGCATCAATCACCTATTTTGTGACCGATGCCGGTTTGACCGAACCGACAATGGCTCAACCCAATCGACACTAGTCACTATCGCGGTGAAAACCCATGACCCCCAAACCCTCCCTTCTCAAAAATTTACTACCCTGACACTTCTACCCACCTAAAATCACCTACACCTCCCCCTCCGCCTCATCCCTTCCCCTCTTCTCAAACTTATCTGTCTCCCCACTCCTATTTTACCCAATTTATCCTCCCATTTTGCAAATTTTATTTTCCCCCACCCAAAACAAAAACCAAATAGCTAATTTGACAAATCACCTAATCTATCTAATAAAATAAAACAAGATTTGGATGCTTACCTCATTGTGCTGCCGTTGTCATGGTGGCACATCTAACCGCGACACTAATGGCCTGCCTGATCCCTCTCTCGGCCTCTGCCATCACCAAATCACTACCCTAACACTCCACCCAATCAAATCACACCCACCGATCCTGTGGACTTGCCTCTCACCAACCAGTCACCCACCATTTAGATTACAACTCAACCCTCCATTTCATCTAGACACTTTACCCCTTTTCTCTCTCTTTTATGTCATTTTCTCAATTCGCTAGAAGATAAATGAATAACAAAAAACATGGATTTTTTGTTTTTATAAAAACCTACCCTAACCGACTCGGTTTAACCTTCTCCGACATCGATCTTATGCCCTACCTTACCATGGTCAGTTACACTCCTCTAGCATTAGTTATCCTTGACCGACATCGGTCACCATCTCTTGCACATTGCCCTAAATTTTACCTTATTACCCTACCCATCACTCTTTTTTCCCCACCCAACCTTTACCTTGACCATTCCCCTCACCCTCCTACCCGCATCCTCAATTGGGGACTCATTATTTTACCCATACTAGAACCCTACCCATGCCATGACCTAGATACTTGGACCTGGAACATCACTAGTGACCTTTGACCTCATGTGTTCACTATACCTTGTGACATTGTTACCTATGTTGATTGACCTAATGACCTTACCTTTCCTCTTGCCATGACCATTTATCCTGACCCTACCTTTGGTGTATTGGAACACACCTAAATGTTCCTACACCTAACCTACATTGTGTTTCCTAACCATATCCTATACCTTGGATACTAGAATCACTTCAACCTTGTTTGGATAAACCTATTGACCTTAGACAATGTAGAGTGTGCCTACTCTTCAACCCTTTGGTAGCATGTTGCGTAGTTGCCATAACTAACTAAGACTTAACCAAACCCTAAAAAATCAATTCCTACATTCCCTCTAACAACATTCCTACATGCTTAAAGGAAGTTTCCAGTCTAATCCACAAGTTAACAACACAAGATCCCAAAAAATGAAGGGGATCTGCCTAGTTTAGTAAATCTAGAAAATCCCTCCCTAACCGATGCCGGTTACCCTTAACCACGCTAGTTAAGCTGGAACCACTGTAGTCACCTTTTAACCCCCAAAATAACCTTATTTTCAGGGTTATAAAAAGGTTGGCATTTTTTCCAGAGATATAAAACATCTTTTGAGAACACGCTTTAGCGAGAACATGCATGCAAGGAAGGAGATCAAGCATTTTCTCTTACACAGACATCTAGCATTCATCCAGTAACCACCCAACACATATGTGATCCAATTAGGAAAGAAGGAGAGCACATGTAGCTCATTCAAGATCTCCCCAAATTTTTGTGATCCTCTATAGCATTCAACCTCTTACCAAAGCACCTTCATTCCTCGCTCACGACAAGCATCTAGAACTATATTCCAAGTAAGTAGAAAATTTTACTCCTCTGATTCATTCATTTAATCATTATATTTTCATCCTTTGTTCTCCTAGCCACACATTGACCTCCATTAATACTCACTCCTCCATATCCCCCATTAAAACCTCACCAAATCCCATCCAAATGACTTAATACCTAACTCTGACAAGCCTGGTCCTTTGTGCAATCACAAGGGAGATCTAAAGCTCATTTTGTGGCATTCCTAATTTTCCACAATAACCACCACCGGTTATCCCCAACCGGTGTTGGTCATCCTTAACCAACATAGTCTTTGTATTTACCAATACAACCTAGAACAGTGACCTACCAACCTATCCCTACATCACCCTTAATCACCCGTGACCTTCCTAAGACCTCTATCAGACCTATAGAGACCCAGAACCATTTACTTGACCTTCAGATCTTATTTTAACTGAGCCTGTTAGATTAGATCTTTCTTATTGTGTTTTTAATGAGATACCTAAATCATTTTAATTACAATAGGATTTAATTCATTAATAGCATCAAATTGTTTTACATAGTGGATTGACAGCCGTCTAGGAAGTATCACACTTCTCGGATCTAGCACACGCTAGGTAGTTCACTACACATATTGTTTAACTTTTATTTGGTGGTCTTGTGTTCCATTTCGGAAGTTCCTCCCAACTAAAAGGAATCTCTCATGATAGATGTGGATTCGAAGTCATATGCACGTAACCCATTAAATAGCATTCCAACAGGTATTCCTCCTACTCCCATTACCCTATTTGTTTTGTCACTTTTAAAGAAATGTCTAAGAATCAGGTGCAAAATTTTGGCACACTAGGTGGGACACATTCATGGTTTCTTGCACTTTATTCATTTCTAGGAAAAGTTGTGCATTTTTTTCCCTTCTTAAAAGAATACACATTAAATTTATCCTTGGTAACCTTATTTTTTTTCTATTTGCTCTAAAAGAAACATTTCTTTTGGTGTACTTAAAAAGAACCATTTCTTCTTGTTTTCTACATTTTAGTGAAAGAGCATCCCTCTTCTTATTCATCTATTTGTGTCATCGAACTTCATATTTTGATTTGGGTTTAAAATAAGTGTATTCTATTCTCGGTTTATCACATTAGCTCACATTAATTGAGGGCAACCTAGAAGTCATTCCCATCGATGGTTGACAAATGAATCAAAAAAGAACATCTCTTTCTCTCTAAGTCTTTCCAAATTACACAAATTCAAAACAATTACATATTCTTAAACAACATCTTTCCGGGAACACTTGTCAATGATCACACCGATCTGAGGATTGGTAGGTAATCCATAGCTCGCTGCTCTATCGAGTCCTATTTCAAAGTGAAGCCTGCCCCCACCATAAGATACCTGAAACCTCACCTTTTAGATCCCCTTCTTTGTAGGAATCCATCCTCACCAAAAACTTCTATTCTACAGTTCATGAGTCAGTCCTTAAATAGCTTAAGCTAAACAAACATAATAGAAAAGGCACTCTTAGGGTCACATTTTTTTTAGTGTTTCTGTTTGGCTTACATTTTAAGTTGAGAGGTCATGTTATTAATTTTTCTTTCTTGTCCTTGTATGCTCCTCATCATAGTTGGTGTATTCCAGCTTCTTCTGAGTGTGCCTAGACCACATTCTCATCATTCTCAGAATTCTAGGTTTGATTCCACATCATATTTTAATTCACAACCACTTTTCTTTCATCATTGTTTTAATTTCACAGTGATCGGTGTTTTAATTTCATCATCTTTGGTTATGCTCTCGATCATCGTTGGTTATACCCAACCGGCATCATTCAAGTCCTTTTGGTTAACCTATCCAAAAGGACATTTATTCACCTTCTTCAACTATTTAGAGTCCCTATCACTACTATCATTCCCATTGACCTTGTAAATCTCATCAGTATTCGGCATACCTATCAGATTTGGCCTTACACCTTATTTTTGACTCATTGTCCATTTCCCATAGTGACTAGCAATGGTTACCCCTAACCGGCATTGGTTTACCCTGACCGACATCAGTTATCCTATGCCACTTTCTAGCTAACATTTGGTACCTAATCCACTTATTACCGCATGTTCTTCCTATTCCTACTATATTTTTGTGTCATTTATAGAAAGGCAGCCCAACTTGATTAGTACCTGTTCACATGGTACTGACACATCGACAAGCTAGTGCCCTTGTATTCCATGCCAGTTGTCAACTGCTCCCACCTATCCCTTCACCACTTTTAATTTTATTAACCATCATACATCATATCCAACCTATCACCACCACTATCGGATATGAGAGTTCACATGAATCCTTGACCAAAACCTTGTCACCTTGTAGTTTTACTTTTCCCACTTGTCCACTCGAGATTCCTCAAAGTCGGTTGATATATGGCATGCCTATATCTATCCCCCGACACTCACTCCTACTTCTACTCTAGCCCTTATTAACCCCATGTTTCTGCATCTACCTTACCCCCATTTTTTCGTAGCTATGTCCTATACCCACTATGACTTTAGCATTTGCTACATCTGTTGTACCTGCCACATCCACCATACCTTTGACAACCACCCAAATCATAGCCTTATCTACCCCTATTGTCTCGCATATACCCATAGCTACATAACCACCTCCCATGTTGGTGAACCCTACCCACTTTCAAAATGTGGTCCCTTCCATTCCACAATCATTAGCCCCCATTGCCACTAGGGTCACCACAACCCTTCCACCTCCATATACGTAATATTAGTAGCCCCTATTTCATTTGTTATTCATTCCGGTACGTACCCCTTATTTCATTACCTTCTTCTCAATCCACCTACATGACACCACCATATACTGGAATGCCACCCTCGTCATATGCCCAACATCCACCTTCTTAAGCTATAGGAGGCACCCAACCATCAAAACCTACCAACGACCTAATCAAATTAATTATGGAAAAGATGTAGACATTGAAGGCATTGGTTTCTTTCTCCTACAACACTCTCACCTATGATGAGATTTGTAATGAGCCTATCCACCCATCCATTCCTATCCATCCATACCCTATTCATTGGGAAATGCCTAAATTTAACCATTTAAATAGAAAGGAAGACCCGCAACAACATTTTTAGTCATTTAAACAAGGGTGATACCTAATTTCTCATGATGATGTTTTGCTCTTAAAGACATTTCCCATGTCTCTCGATAGGACCTACATTAGATTGGTATAGTTGGCTACCTAGACACTCTATATTTTCATTTAATGAGGTAGCCCAAGCATTCTTAGATTACTTCTCCATCATTATCATCAAGAAGGTTACCATGACTGACCTATACTCCATGCGTCAAGTATGATGATGAATCTATCATAGATTTTTTCACTCACCGGTGTAGCACGATCAATCATCTCACCTTCAAACTGCCACAAATAGAACTCATCAATCTTTTCATGTGGGCCTGTGCCAGAAATATCTCACCAACCCTAAAGGTCCAAACCTTCTAAACATTGGATGAATCATTCACCATGGCAAGAAAGTTAGAGATTCGGGCCATCGAAGAGAAGAAAATCCAATTACGCAAGAAGAATTTGGCATTCAAGTCGAATGATACCTCCTCTTCTTCCAAACCACATAATAGTTATTCAAAGTCCAAGGGCACCACTAATGTAGTGGTACTTAAGGTCGGCCCATCCCATTCGTCAAATCAAGTTAGCCCCTCATCTAATCTCTCACCCATTCGGACTTTTTTAATTCGGATGAGAACAAAAATACACCCTAATTGGGGAACCTTATTCTTTTGTCTTAGAAAAGCTCATCAAAGATGGGGCCATCACCCTTCCTCCTATAAAACCACACACTTGTTTTGACCATGCTCGCCCCATGCCCGTATGGTATAAAGAACACAACTTTTGTAACTATCATCGAGTAAAGGGTCATAGTGATGGTAATTACATCAATTTCAAAAATATTGTCCAAGAAATGCTCAAGAAAGGCAAGTTAACCATGGATTATCCTAACACACATACTAATCAAAACATAAATATCTTCAAGAAACCCTTTCCCAATCATGCTCCTTCATTTGATCAAACCGGTGATACCTCTACTCATGATAGCCATATCCACGAGGTCCCTATTATTTTTAGTGATGTACATGTTACTTCCCAATTACCACATATTCCTTCCATAAAGGAAATTGTAGCTTGAAATCATCCTTCTACATTAGAACCTACATCACCTATTCCTCCACCCATACAGGAACACCTTTCACTTCCTTCCTCACCCGTGGATGAGCCCTTTGCTAATGTTGAGACTATTTCACCTTTGTTTTCTTCACCTAGGGAACCGTCACACACAATACTTCTTCAGTCCATTAAGGATACTCTTTTATCTCCTCTACCCATAGAGGAGAACCCATTATCTCCATCCATAAAGGAGCACCCATCATCTCCTCCACTTATAGAGTAACACCATTTTCTCCTCCACCTATCATGGATCCAGTAGAGATACTTTTCCCATAGGTGACCATTCTCCATCAGCTACCCAAGAACCTATAGATATACTTTTGGTTCTCTTACCCATGGAAGCTAAAGCAAGAAAATTCACCGTCTCTAAAAACATGTTATTGGAATAGCCATTGGGTCCTCAACAACTTCACTATAGACGTTTCATTCTCATGCTTCGTTGATGACTTAGATTATGTGGATAGAGCCTTATTGTGTAGGCATCCTTTGCTTCCGGTCTCAACATAGATGTGGATGTCACTTGCTGATACTTCCACTACCTACCCAAAAATATTTCGACCAATCAAACCCAGCACAACCACCTCAATCACAATTTTTTCCATAGCACCCATCATAACTCAACACATACCCTTACCCATAACCTAACCTACATCTAAACCCAAACCCACACCTACAACATCTTCCTTGAGTAAACCTATTACCACCTTAGGTGTCACCCTAACCACCAGCCTTACACATCCACCTATCAAATTAGATTTAGCTACATCATCCAAAGTCAACACCAAACCTACTATGGCACCCAAATAGAACAATCGATCCCATAGAACTCATACCCCAAATACGCCAATCATACATGCATCACCTTTACCCTTTCCACCTATTTTAGGACCTCAACCTCCAAACAAGATCAAGAACCTTCCACCCATAAATAAACCAAAAAAAAATAGTCCACTCCTTCCTCAAAACCTCTAACCTACCCAAGCACCCGACATGACTTAACATACGCATGCAACATATTTACCACCAATACCTCTAATACCCTTAGCAACTTCATCATTACCCACTACACTTCGGTCTCTATCCCTCACACCCCCTGTATGACCCGCATCATCTACCTTCATGGAACCTTCATTATCCCCATGGGTAAGTCACCCTCTTCCCCATCCACTTTTTTCTAGAGTTCATACACCCATATCACCTTTACCCAAGAAGGTGTAACCTAAAAACATAAATCTCTAACCCTCTAGTAAGGTAGTCAAAACAACCATACACCCTCATGCCTATTCATCGACCATAACCCTACCCAAATAAACATGACCAACAGCCAAGACCACTCCAGCACCAAAAAAATGGCTAACCCACTCCCCCTCATGTAAGGACTATTCCTCAACAATCAGACGCACCTACACCCAAACCCAATTTTACTTCCCATTGCAACCTACTCATAGGGTCCTATGCCAAAATATTAACTAACCTCCTTGAGACTTCTTTTATCACATTACCACCACTCGACCTTATGAACCCCTCAAACCCAAGCCAAAATGGTTTGATGACACTAAAATTTGTGCGTACCATCTTGAGTTAGGGCATGATGTGCATAACTGCAAGGCTTTAAAAACCATCCTTTCCTAGTTGTGTCTTTTGGAAGCCAACTTTGACAATGATGACCTTCTCGATGATGACCCTACTTCCTAACACCCATTCCCATATTCCTCCCCTCACTTCCCACTCAATAACCACAACCTCCACCCCCACATCTCCAAGATCCACCTCCAAGATTCTAAATTAACATGGTTCACATCAGATAACTTGCTAAAACATCACCCAAATGTCATTGTGCCCAACTCACCTCACAAGATTTTTCTCCTCTAGTAGGTTTTTTCCCATCATGTCATTATACCACTCATCCTACACCTTCTCCATTTTCCAAATCCCCTCAAATCAACATGATCCACGTTACTACCCATGCTCGAAGGACAAAGGAAAGGAAAAGGAAATTGACCCAAACCAATCGTATAACCAACATACCATCTGCACCCACACCTAAGATTACTATCCGTGGCCCCACATACCCTATTTCTAATGGGGTCACACACCACACCATGCTCAAAAACTAAACCAATCCCCCTTAAGATGTTCTTATATGACCTCATCCAAACCTCAAACTCCCATCGTCAAGCTGTCATGGAGGTTCTTCAATCTATTGAGGTTTTACCCAATGAACCTACACCCATAGCCTCCATTATCACACCCCATCATGTCACCTCTCTCACCAAATTACCACCTTTATCCACACCTCACCCTACTCACCAAATAGCCTCCCTTAGCTTCTTAGAGGAAGAGATCGCACCACACCAAATAGATGACCTAGACCTAGCCCTCTTCATCTCTGTCCACATCAATGATATATGTGTACAATGTGTAATGATTAGTGGGGGCGCTAACATAATATCATTTCATCCCATGCATTCTTCAAATGCATATCTGATAATTACATGCATAAACATCTGTCATGTTGATTCATTCAATGATGTTATCACTTCTACATTAGGAACCATCATCATCCATGTTCATGTGGGCACCCGCACTATCCCATAGCTATTTTATGTCTTAGAGGGGGAATTTCAATATAACTTGTTACTTGGAAGACCCTAGATTCATGTCATGGGTTACATTCCTTCCACTTTACATCATTTGTGTAAATTTTTAACACGAAGGACACACCTATACCATTCCAGCTGATCCATCACCTTTTAAAACATGCAACATGCTCTATGAACCCAATAACATTCTCATACCCATTAAGTCATCTACCTCCTCAACCACTACCTCTTAACCTACACCTCCACTTACAAGTATAGTTGTTACCTCAACCGCACATACCTCCTCCATTCCTACTACTAGCACAACCCACATGGCGTACCCATTGGCCTCTCAATCCATTAGCTCCACCTTCGCGTTGACCTCTGACACATCATATTTTCCAACTACCTACATACCAACCACTGATCCTTTGGAAGGAATTTTTCAATGCCTTACTCTTGGGGAGTATCACCTATATAGTGTCAACACCTTCCATACTCCACAAGAGTATGGAAGTCTTCACCAACATCTCTCGCTATGATCACCACATGGAGAGCACCTCATTTATGTTCCTCCTCACCTTTGTCCCAGTCTCACTTATGGGGAACTTGATACTACCACTCACACACCCAAACCACCATCACAAACCTACAATTTTTCTTGACTTCCAATCTCTCACCAATCACCGTTTCACCCACACCTTCCTACACTAACATGCATAAAAGGGTTTTTGTTTTGGATTTTACGAGAAAGGTCACCATATTTTCATTCCATGTATAACTCATAAATATAATGACATATTTCTTGAACCACCTACAAAATAGGGCATTTAACTCATCAAGGACATCAACCCTTCTCCACCTTGTTTGCCCACTCCACCTTCATCGCCACATTCACCGATGGAGTCGATGGATCTAGAATCTATCCCTCATAATTTTTTTTTCAAAAAACCATTTCCTTGGGGCCTTTGACTTATCAATGTGAGGGTGAGGCCCTTACTCTCTTCCCTTGTTGTACCCTAAAATGATCGATGATGATACACCTTTCATTAATGTCGTTCAATGTTAGGATGATGAATATATACTCACCTACCTTGGTGTAGAAGACTTGTGTATTAATCGGTCATTACCCTCTGAGATGCAAACCATTTTGAATGAATCAAATATTGAGATCAACATTCATACTCAAGATGACCCGCACATTCTAAAGATCAGTCAATCTTTAGATGCTGCTGAATAGGAAGCCATCACTTCTTTTCTCAAAGATCATAACCACACCTTTGCTTGGTCTTATGCAGACATGCCTTGTATTGACCCCAGCATAGTGGTCCAAAATATCATAACTGTTCCCGATGCCAAACCCATCAAAATAAAGTTGGGGAAAATACACCCTCGCATTGCCCTTCTCATTAAAGAAGAACTTCATCACCCTCTTTTCATTTCCTTCATATTATCCATTAATTATCCTCGTTAGATTTCTAACATTTTCCCTATAACTAAGGTGATAGGGGGACTTTACATTTTCACATACTTCCGTGACCTCAACCTTACCTACCCAAAGGATGACTTCCCTCTACTTAGTATAGACCAACTTGTTGAACTTACCACTGGTCAAGAGATGCTATCACTCATAGATGGCTTCTCGAGTAATAACCAAATATTGCTTGTCCTAGAGAATCAACAAAAAAATTCATTCATCACCCCTTGGGGGACCTTTTTCTACCAAGTCATGCCTTTTAGCCTTAAAAATGCTGGTGCTACATATCAATGGGCTATGACTTATATCTTCCATGACATCATGCACCATATATTGGAAGATTGCATGGATGATCTCCTGGCCAAATCTAAATTCCACTCTAAGCACCTCGCCATACTCAAAACCATTCTTGACCACCTTATTTAATATTGCATTCACCTTCAATCGAAGAAGTGTGTATTCATAGTTCTCTTAAGAAAGCTTCTAAGATTTATCATTTCCTTACATGGTATAAATGTTGACCTGTTAAAGTCAAGGACATTCTGGAAATGCCTCCACCCACTAACCTTAGACAACTCGTAGCTTGTAAGGTAAGTTGCGATCTATTCATCATTTATTTCACAATTATCGATCGGTGTCAACTATTTCATCATCTACTCAAGAAGGATGTCTCCATTAAATGGATGATGATGACTATACAAATATTTTGAGGCCTTAAAACAATATCTTCTCCAACCACCTATACTTATTCCACCTAAAGACGATAAACCTTTTCACCTATACATCTCAGCTACCGATCATTCCTTAAGAGCCATGCTTGCTCATCATGATGAACAAAACAAAGAGTAGCGGGAAGTTTATTATATAAGTTGTACTCTTCTAGACTATGAAACCAAATACACCCATCCTAAAAAAAAATTCTTATCATTTTTTTTCCACAAAACTCCGCCATTACCTACTCAACCACAAAACCTATGTTATGACCAACATTGACCCCCTCCACTTCATGTATGCTAAACCTTACTAAAATAAACATGCCACATATTGGCTTATCCTTTTAACTAACCTCGACCTCAAATTCATTCATAAAAATTCCATCAAGGGCCAGGATATCACCGATCAATTGGCGAATGCACCTATTTCTGGGGATCAACCCTCTAATTTTGACTTTCCAAATGAGTCCATTGATACCCTTTCCTTCGATGAACCCACTTATCAAATTACACTCTTCTTTAATGGTTCTAAGTGTCATTATGGAGGTGGGGCTGGTATTATCCTCATTCCACTTGATGTTGAACCCATGTCTTTGTATTTCAAACAAGATTTTGATTTTACAAACAATATTGCTGAATATGAAGTGCTCGTATCAGGTCTCCAAGCCAACTATGCCCTCGATGTCAAAACAATCAACATCTTTGGTGATTCCCAATTGGTCATAAACCAAGTCAATGGTATATACCAATGTCGTAATGAGATACTTCAAAAGTATAAACATCATGTAGCCATACTTTTGACCACCTTTAACCGTTATGACCTTGATCGTCCCCATTCAACTAATAAATTTTAGATACCATGGCCTGATTAGCTTCTCAAATACCGTTTCACCCACCAACTCTAAAATATTTATCATAATAAAATAGTTTTAATCACCCTCTTATTTACCTCGTGAGGTATACTCCATCAAAACCATTGCCCTTGACCCATGTGACCTTTGGTATACACAATACTCCGACTATCTTTCTCTCTCCATCTTACCTCCTAATCTCACCCGTAATGGACAATGTGCCTTCCTTAAAAAGGTCTCTCATTACATCATCATGGGTGGCCTCCTCTATAAGCGTGGATTTGATGGTATTCTCTTATGATGCCGTACGAGTTCTAAAATTCCTTATACAATTAAGGAATTTCATGATGGCATATGTGGAGGTCACTTTAGTGGCCTTCTTTAGCTAAGTGTATTCTTCACTTGAGGTATTACTTAGCTGACCCTTAACCATGATTTTATAACTACGTTAAACATTGTGTAAAATTCTAACAACACGCCAACCTTCATCATACACCCGGTCACCTTACAGTCACCCGTGACCTTTGGCCTTCTCTCGATGGGGTTTGGATCTTGTCGGAGAGATCAACCCCATTCTTCCCAACGCCATTAATGGTTCAATACCACTAAAAATACTACACAAAATGAGTTGAGGCCATACCACTCATCTCCATGAAAGCCGAGAAAATATGTGAGTTCATCAATCATCACATCATTTTTTGCTTTGGTATTCCTCACTACCTCATCACCGATAATGGAAAACAATTTAAAAAAAAATATTGTGAAAATTTATGATGCCTTGACATTAAACTAAGTTTCTCATCACCTTATTACCCACACACCAAGGGCCAAGTGAAATCCACTACTAAAACCTTAAACAAAATTCTCATGAAAGTGGTTAAAGATACTAGGAAGGACTGGCATACGCACATTCCTTTTTCCTTATGGGCATAGTGAACTAGTATCTACACTTCCACTATGGACCATACCATTTTATCTAGTCTATGGAACCGAGGTTGTTCTACTCTCAAATTCTAGATTCCCTCACTCCGTATTTCTCTCCATGACATGCTCAATGATGATGAATTTCATAAGGACCATTTACCACAACTTGAGTTATTAGATGAACACCATCTTAACTCTCTTGACCACCTTCATGTTTACCAAAAATGTATCAAGTGTGCCTATGAGAAATGTGTCTATGATCATACCTTCCAAGTCGATGATGTTTCTGAAGGAAAATCAACATGTAACCAAATCAAAAAAAATTAAATAGGGAAAATTTTCTCCTAACTCGGCTTGGACCATACATCATGACTCATAACTATGGATTATGTGTTTATCATTTTATCTTCCCTCGATGGTAAACCTAAACCTAAACCCCTTAACGCCTTGCATCTTCGATTGTTCTATTGTTGAATTTTAGTCATACATCACTTTTTACCTCTTTCCATGCTCATCCCTTGAGTTATATCCACTTCTTACACCTCACCAATGATTAAACAAGAATCATGTGAGTACCCATAGCTTGTAATATTCTCTTGAATATGTGTACCATGGCACTTGTGCATAGCATGATTCTCATGGATACTTTTTGTCTACCTTTAGATGAGATCCATGGTCATTTCAACCTTCTTTCTAAACAAGAATACTATTCTTCACCTAGGTCTTGTCCATGACTTCAAATCCCTCACATGGGAACCAAATCCTTAAGTCAAACTTATAATAAAAAGATGACTCCCTCAAAAGGACATCTTCCTCTCTCGTAATCCGTACTATAAATAGACTTATCCCTTTAAGGATAGCTATGTAAAGCTATTTTGAAAAAAACACGAGGAATATTGAAGCTTCCCACATCGATTAGCTTCACGAAGACCTCAAGAAATTAATTTCCTCATCCCATATAGACTTCCCACATCGATAAGTCTATCTCAAATACAAGTCAAAACATACAACATTTTAGTCATGGATTTTCCCGTTGTGACCTTGGCTTTCTTTCCCAAAGAGAATGTCACCTCATATCATATAAAATTACCCACCTTTAACCCTCTCACCATTTTCACCCCCATTTTCCTACTACCTCAAGGGACCTCTTGGAACCATGACATTTGGTGATCATGTGACTACTTTTTACCATTAGAAAACTGAATCATGTAATGTCTTTAGGGTCTTACATTCAACACCTTCTCCAAGGTATGACCTAATCAGTTTGATCCTAACTAATCAGGTGGCTTTATTGCCCCCTCTTATCTTTTAAACCATCTTTAGTTACATTTTGATTACCTTATACAGGAGTTGGTCCTTGACGTGTTCCTTTAGGGTAATTTTCTTCTTCCACCACAATCGACATCACCTATACCATTTTTCCTATAACCCACTCATAACTAACATACCTAAACCCATCATACCTAAAACCTATCAACTCATTTCCATACCTCCTCATATTCTTCCCTAGCTTATGGGAGAGCTACATTGGCCTGAGGTCCATTTTTGCCAAGACTATGTAGGCAGCACTCTAAGGGCATGGGGCCCTTGGAGGTTAGCTTGGCCACTCTCTACCCTAACCAATTCATCTTTCATATTCTTAAATCACATTTTTCCCCTACGTAGTTTCCTTTTTATATCACAAATTGGAAATTAAACCAAATAAACAAACAAGTTGTTTAAAATTTTTATCATCATCATAACATTCATTTATTACGACTTCCATTTTCTCTATTATCATCATACATATATTATAAAACATATTCACCATGACCCATATCATCATTCATTGTACAAATTAATGAATCACAACTTCAACTAATTTAAACACAACCATGCCTAAACCAACCTGACTCAACCATGCCTATGACTTGACTCAACCATGCCTAAGACTTGACTCGACCCATGCCAAAAACCTCACTCGACCCATGCCTAAAACCTGACTCAAGCCATGCCTAAGCAAACCTGACTCAACCATGCCTAAATAAACCTAACTCAACCATGCCTATGACTGACTTGATAAAATTCCTAACCGAACCTGAATCTACAATGCCTATAACCTGACTCAATCCATGCCTAAGACCTGACTCCATCATGCCTAATTTAGCTAATTTATTTCCATATCAAAACACCAAATAAAAAGTCTCATCAAAACACTAAAAATCAAGCATCTCATGTATCTCATCATATAAATAAATATGTGTGTCTCAATACAATATACATGGATATCTTAGCATGTCTATCTCAAACAAATCATTGGCATACGCAGACGATACTAATACAAAATGTCATCGGCATGCAGGCCGGTCTTATATATGATAAAATAATAAAACAATAAAAAAATTGTCATACAACCTCACTCTCTTTGGCACGTAGGCTAGTATTTACTCATAATATACAAAAAATCTCATACATCCTCACTCTATTTTTGGCATGTAGGCCAGTATGTGGTCAAAAATATGACAATCTCTTGGCATGAGAGCCGGTATATATCATAAATAAAAAATGTCAACATCAAGAAAAAATATTAGATATCTCGTTGGACATCCTCCATATATGTGTCACCTATACCCTCTTCCTCCTCGGTCCCAGTCTAGCGACCTGCTAACATCTCCCCACCCATCATGTGTGGTGGTGGGGTTCCTACTGGCGCATCACGTGGAGCTGGTCTCCACAAGTTGGAAGGCCTCTCTCTTATCCTATCTAGGAGCCCAATGGCCCCCTTTACTCTCTACGAGTGTGAGTGCGAGATCTCATCCTCTCACTCGAGGGCTGTGTGTGCCATATACTCTCTATAGTATAGAAAGTCTATCTTGGCCTCACCTAGGGCATCCTGTAACCTAGATATAGGCACGATCTATGGTGGCCCCATATTCCTTGGCCCCTATACCTGCTCTATGGGACCTTGTCCCACCTCTACCTATGACTTGGGACCCTGTCCCGGTTCTGTGGTGGTGCCATATGCCCCTCGCCCCTTTGTGCATGTATCGGGAATGTAAATCCCTAATCTATTCCTATCATGTGGCTAGCTTGCCTTGTAACCCTATCACCTATGCCTATAAGGCAGCCACCTAACTGTTGTCTCCATCTCCATCCTCACCCTCATCCATCTGGGCTTGAAGACTAGCCACCTGTACATGTAACTCTGTTACCTCCACCTCTGAGCTAGTAAGTTGTTTTTGCACCATACCCAACTGGGTAATCAACATCACCACTTTCCCCGAAGGGAGTCCTCTCGCACCATGATGGTGGATAGATCTAGCTACCCTAGCCTGGATGGTATGGCTCGTATATGATCCGCCCACCAATGTCTATATCTTTTTGTGACCCCGACATCATCAATCCACTGGTCCACCTGCTGCTCCTTCGACTTGTGGGCACTTTCGGTTGTGGTAAAGGTAAGGGCCTCTCCATGTCATCTCTCCTAACTATGGGAAGGGTAGATGTATGTCTTCTAGCAACCCTGAATCCATCTCAATAGTTATAGCTCAGGTAGCTCATCACACATATGCCTATATGATGGGAAGCCCACATAGAGCCTCCAAATGATGTCCACCTCAGAAAACCCCTCCAATAGTAGTCATAAAAATGCCACATCATGTGTGGGGATGTCTGATCTCTACTCTCTAATAACATGAACCCATCACCTATACCTAATTCATACATAGCCTGGTGGAAAGGCATCAGCCAGGGGCATACCCACCGGACACATACAGGAAATGTGCTCATATGCGCAACAATGAAGTAAAATGGTATAACACAGGCTAAATTTGTGTAACCACCCATATGCCCATAGCTCTCTATATAGCTACATGAGGAATGTTGGTGCCCAAGTAAAGTATTTCTTCTCTATCATCATGTCATTGAGTACCCCCATCAACAATCGGGAAAATTCCCACCCTTTCGTGATCTGGTAATGCAAATTAGCACACTACTCCCTCCATCAATAGAACTACTAGCCTCGTTTCCTCTGGACTATCTAGGTACATCTCTCACTAGTGAATGTTGGAACTATGGAATGTCAGCTCGGCCATACCCTTTCCAAACACCATCACCATCAACTCTTCCGAGGCCTTGGAGGAGATCGAATAGACTTGTGTACCCAATATGGATAGCCATAGTATCTAGAACATGTCATCTAGGGTGATTGTGATATCACCCTTCGGCAGGTGGAACATGTTATTTGTGGAATCCCTTCTATCGATGAGCGTGACCATTAGAATAGGCTACTGGACCACATGTCGGTAACATTGGACCCCACTCAAGCCTACCTCCTCCACATGATGCAGCTCCTCTAGGGTTGTTGCGCCACGAACCATCATGAGCAGGGGTGGAAAAATGTCCCGCATGCATAGCTGATCTCTCCCCTACATCTAATACAAACAACAAATTAATCTACATTTCTCATAACCATACTTGCCCCTATCATTTTCTTACCGCACCCTATTTCACCCCTACCCATCCCAAACCACCCAACCTATCACACTTTTGGCCCCTTGCTCCACAAAAATTGACTAGTTTTGGTTCTCTCTAACCAACCCTAGTAACCTCTAAATTGGCATTGGTCACTGTTTCGTGACCAATATCAGTTTGACCAACCGATCTTTGGTCACTATCGTGGCGAAAACCCACGACCACTAAACCCTCCCTTCTCACAAATTTACTACCGTGACACTTCTACCCACCTAAAATAACCTACACCTCCCCTCCACCTCATCCCTTCCCATCTTCTCTAACTTATCTCTCTCCCCACTCCTATTTTACCCAAGTTACCCTCCCATTTTGCAAATTTGTGTCTAGCCATGCTTTGGTGGCCCGCTCGATCCCTCTTTGGCCTCTCGCCATCACCAAATCTCTACCCTAATGCTCGCCCAATCAAATCACACCCATTGATCTTGTGGACCCACCTCTCACCAACCAATCACCCACCGTTTAGATCACCAACTCAACCCTCCATTCCATCTAGACACTTTTTCCCTTTTCTCTCTCTTTTGTGTCATTTTCTCAATTCACTAGAAGACAAATGAATAAAAAAAACATGGATTTTTTTTTTTATAACAAACCCACCCTAACCTATGCCAGTTTAACCTTCACCAACAATGGTCTTGTGACCTACCTTATCATGGTCGGTTACACTCTACTAGCGATCGGTTACCCTCGACCGACATCGCTCACCATCTCTTGCACATTTCCCTAAATTTTACCTTATTACCCTACCCATCACTCTTTTTTCCCACCCAAACTTTACCCTTACCATTCCCCTCACCCTCTTGCCCTTTTCCTTTATTACCTACCCATCTTCTCAATTGGGAACTCATTATTTTACACATACCTCGGCCCTACCCATTCTGTTACCTAGATACTTGGACCTGGAACACTGCTAGTGAGCTTTGACCTCATGTGTTCACTATACCTTGTGACACCATTACTGTGTTGATTAACCTATTGACCTTACCTTGCCTCTTGTCATGACCATTTATCCTGACCCTACCTTTAGTGTACTGGAACACACCTAAACATTCCTACACCTGACCTACATTTTATTTCCTAACCATATCCTATACCTTGGATACTAGAATCACTTCAACCTTGTTTGGATAAACCTATCGACCTTAGACAATGTAGAGTGTGCCTACTCTTCAACCCGGTAGTGTGCTACAATTTCTATGTGTGTGTGTGTTTGACTATTTCTACCTTTGACCCTGACCCATTACCTAAATTACCCGAGTAGACCTTGCTCCATTTTCCGCTATTACCCACCTTCCTTTTCATCACATTTACCTTTTATCAAACCACTCACTGATTCTACCTTCAGCCTCATCAGTTCCTAGTTTGAGGGGGATCACCTCCACCCACACATGGGGCAGCCACATATTATTTTTGTCAGCATCGCTTACCAATACAAGCTATGCAACAAAAAGGGATAAAATGTAGACACTAAAATTAGGTCATACTCCCCTTTATTCCCTTGACAAATAAACACCTTTAACACATCCACCTAGCCATGGCCCCTTTCACCTCACTATAATATTAATTTAATTATTTAAATGAAATTAATTCATTATCCTCACCATATTTATTATTTGAATATCTTAGTTTAGATAATGCCCATATATCCACCTCACCTAGACACCTTATCAAGCCACCTCACCCTAAAACCTATTCTTAGTAAGTTGTCATAACTAACTAAGACTTACCCTAACCCTAAAAATCAATGCCTACATTCCCTCTAACCACATTCTTGCATGCTTAAAGGAATCTTCTAGTCTAATCCACGAGTTAACAACACAAGATCCTAGAAAATCAAGGGGATCTACCTAGTTTAGTAAACCTAGAAAATCCTTCCCTAACCGATGCTAGTTACCCTTAAGCGTCTGCAGTTAAGCTGGAACCACCGTCGGTCACCTTTTAACCCCCAAAACAACCTTATTGTCGGGGTTGGCAAAAGGTTGGCAATTTTTCCAAAGAGATAACACATATTTTGAGAACAAGCTTCAGTGAGAACATGCATGCAAGGAAGGAGATCAAGCATTTTCTCTTGCACAAACATCCAACATTCATCTAGAAACCACCCAACACATATTTGATCCAATCAAGAAATAAGGAGAGCACATGCAGCCCATACAAGAGCTCCCCAACATTTGGTGATCCTCTGCAGCATTCAACCTCTTACCAGAACCTTCATTCCTCACTCACAGGCATGAAGAACTAGATTCCAAGTAAGTAGAACATTTTACTCCTCTAGTTCATTCATTTAATCATTTTATTTTCATCCTTTATTCTCCTAGCCACCCATTGACCTCCATTAATACTCACTCCTCCATATACCCCATTAAAACCTCACCAAATCCCATCCAAACGACTTAATACCTCACTTTAACTAGCCTAGTCCTTTGTGCAATCATAAGGGAGATCCAAAGCTCATTTTGTGACATTCCTAGTTTTCCCATAAGAACCGACGTCGGTTCTCCACAAGTGGCATTGGTCACCCTTAACCAGCATCGGTCTCTGTATTTACCAATACATCCTAGAATAGTGACCTACCCACCTATCCCCACATCACCCTTAATCACATGTGACCTGCCATAGACCTCTCGGACTGCAGAGACCGGAACCATTTACTTGACCTTCGGATCCTATTTTAACTTAGCCTATTAGATTAGATCTTTCTTATTGTGTTTTTAATGAGATACCTAAATCATTTCAATTACAATAGGATTTACTTCATTACCAACATTAAATTGTTTTAAACAGTGGATTGATAGCCGTCTAGGAAGTATCACACTTCCTAGATCTAGCACACGCTAGGTAGTTCACTGGACATATTGTTTAAATTTTATTTGGTTGTCTTGTGTTCCATTTCAGGTAGTTCCTCCTAGCCAAAAGGAAGCTCTCACGATCAGCTATGGATTCAGAAGTCATACACGCACAACAACCCATCAACCAACATTCCAACAGGTATTCCTCTTATGCCCATTACCCTATCTGTTTCTTCACTTTCAAAGAAACATCTAAGAATTAGGTGGAACATTTTGGCACACCTAGTGGGACACATTCAGGGTTCCTTGCATTTTATTCATTCCTAGGAAAATTTGTGTGTTTTTTTACCTTATAAAAAGCATACACATTAATTTTCTCACTTGGTAACCTTATTTTTCTTTCTATTTTCTCTAAAAAAAAAATTCTTTTGGTGTACTTAAAAAGAACCATTTCTTCTTATTTTCTACATTTTAGTGAAATAGCATCCCTCTTCCTCTTCATCTATTTGTGTCATCGAACTTCATATTTTGATTTGGATTTAAAATAAGTGCATTTTATTCTAATTTGTCACATTAATTGAGGGCAACTTGCTAGAATTCATTCCCATCTGATGGTTGAAAAATGAATCATAGAAAGCACATCTCTTTCTCTCGAGTCTTGCCAAATTGCACAAATTCAAAATAATTACATATTATTAAAAACAACATATTTCTTGGGAATGCATGTCAATGATTACATTGATCGAGGATTGACAGTACTCCTAGATCGCTGCTCTATCAAGTCATACTTTAGAGCAAAGCCTTCCCCGCCTTGTAACATACCGAAAACCTCAACTTTTAGATATCCTTGTTTTTAAGAAGCCATCCTCACCAAAAATCCTATTCTACGGTTTATGAGTTAGTCCTTAAATAGCTTAAGCTAAACAAACATAATAGAAAAAGCACTCGTAGGGTTGCATTTTTTTAGTGTTTATGTTTGGCTTGCGTTTTGAGGTGAGAGGTCATGTTCTTAATTTTTCTTGCTTCTCCTTGCATGCTCCTTGTCATAGTTGGTGTATTCTGGCTTCTCCTAAGTGTTCCTGGACCAAATTCTCATCATTCTTATAATTTTGGGTTTGATTCCACATCAAATTTTAATTCACAACCACTTTTATTTCATCACTATTTCAATTTCACAAGTGACCGGTGTCAATCAAGAAACTATCATCAGTTACCCTCTAACCATCATCGGTTATACCCAACCGGTGTCAATTCTAGGTCCTTTTGGTTAACCTATCCAAAAGGACATTTATTAACCTTCTTCAACTATTTAGAGTCCCTATCACTACTATTATTCCCATTGACCTTATAAATCTCATCAATATTTGGCATACCTGTAAGGTTTGGTCTTACACCTTGTTTTTGACTAACTATCCATTTCCCACAATGACTAGTAGTGGTTACCCCTAACCGGCATCAGTTTACCCTAAGTAGCATCGATTATCCTGTGCCACTTTCTAGCTAACATTTGGTACCTAATCCACTTATTATTGCTTGTTCTTCCTATTTGTGTTGTATTTTTGTGTCATTTATAGAAACGCAGACTCAACTCCGATTAGTACCTATTCACATGGTATAGACACATCGAAAAGCTACCACCATTTTATTCCACACTAGTTGTCAACAAATCCCACTTAGCCCTTCACCACCTTCTATTTTATCACCCACCATAGATCCTATCCAACCTATCACCATCGCTACCAGAGATGAGGAGTTCGCACGACTCCTTGACCAAAACTCTACCACCTTACAATTTTACCTTTCCCACTCATACACTCGAGATGCATCGGTCGGTTGATATATGGCTTGCCTATATCTATCCCCGACACTCACTCCTACTTCTTCTCCAGCCCCATCTTAACCATGTGTTTCTTTTATCTACCTTACCCTTAGTTGTTTTGCACTAGGTCGATACCCACTATGATTACTGACATCTCTGCTACATCTGTAGCACCCACCACATCCACCATACCTTTGAAAACCACCCAAAACATAACCTTATCCACCCCTATTGTGTCACATATACCCGTAGCTACACAACCACCTCCCATGTCGGTGATAACTACCCCTTTCAAAATGGGCTCCTTTCTATTCCACAATCATTAGCCTCCATTGCCACTAGGGTCACCATGACCCTTCCACCTCCATATATGTACTATCAGCAGCCCCCTATTTAATCTATTATTCATTCTGGGTACGTACCCCCTATTTCATTACCTTCTTCTCAATCCACCTACATGGAACCACCACATACTTGAATGCCACCCTCGTCATAAGCCCAAGATCAACCCTCTTATGCTATAGGAGGCACCCAACCATCACAACCTACTAATGACCTAATCAAAATAATGATGGACAAGATGCAGACATTGGATGCATCAGTTTTTGACTCCCGTAACACTCTCACCTATGATGAGATTTGTAATGAGCCTATCCACCCATACATTCCTATCCGTCCATACCCCATGCATTGGGAAATGCATAAATTTAACCATTTAAATAGCAAGGAAGACCTGCAACAACATTTGAAGTCATTCAAACATGGGTGCTATCTAACGCTCAGGATGATGCTTTGCTCTTAAGGAACTTTCCCATGTCTCTTACTGGACCTGCATTAGATTGGTATAGTGGGCTACCCAGACACTCTATATTTTCATTTAATTCGATTATCAGAAAATTTATTAGTTAGCCCAAGCCTTCTTGGATCACTTCTCCATCAATATCATCAACAAGGTTACCATGACTAACCTATACTCTACGTGTCAAGTATGATGACAAATCTATCGCAGATTTTGTCGCTCCCTGGTGTATCCTGATCAATCAGCTCACCTTCCAACTGCCACAAACAAAACTCATGGATATTTTCATGTGGGCCTATTCTAGATTTATCTCACCAACCCTATAGTTCCAAACCTTTTGAACATTTGATTAAGCATTCACCATAACATGAAAGTTAGAGATTCGGTCCATCGAAGAGAAGAAAATCCAATTACGCAATAAGAATTCAAGCATTAAAGTCAAATGATACCTCCTCTTCTTCCAAACCACAAAACATTTATTCAAAGGCCAAGGGCACCACTAACACAAAGTGGTACTTAAGGCTGGCCCAACCCATCCGTTAAATCAAGCTAGCCCTCATCTAATCTCTCATCCATTAAGAATTTTCAATTTAGACAAGAACAATAGAAATACACCCCAATTGGGGAACCTTATTCTTCTATCTTAGAAAATCTCATCAAAGATGGGGCCATCACCCTTCCTCCTATAAAACCACACATTGGTTTTGACCTCGCTTACCCCATGCTTGAATGGTATAAAGAACATGACTTCTGTTACTATCATCGAGTAAAGGGTCATAGTGACAACAATTGCATCACTTTAAAAAACATTGTCCAAGAAATGCTCGAGAAAGGTGAGTTAACCGTGGATAATCCTAACACACCTACCAATAAAAACCTACATATCTTCAAGAAACCATTTCCCAATCATGCCCCTTCATCTGATCAAACTGGTGAGACCTCAAATCATGATAGCCATACCCACGAGGTCCATGTTATTTTTAGTGACATACCTATTGCTTCCCAATTACCCCATATTCCTTCCATAGAGGAAATTCTAGCTTGAAATCCTCCTTCTACATTGGAACCTACCTCACCTATTCCTCCACCCATAGAGGAACACCTTTCACCTCCTTCCTCACCCGTGGAGGAGCCCTTTGCTAATGTCAAGACCATTTCACCTTTGGCTTCTCCACCTAGGGAACCGTCACCCACAATACTTCTTCAATCCATGGAGGATAATTGTTTATCTCATCTACCCATGAGGAGCACCCATTATCTCCTCCACCCATAGAGGATCACCCATCATCTCCTCCACTTATAGAGGAACACCCATTTTCTCCTCCACCTATCATGGATCCAGTAGAGATACCTTTTCCCTTCAGCGACCATTCTCCATCAACTACCCAAGATCATGCAGACCTAATTTTGGCTCTCTTAGCCACGAAAGCTGAAGCTAGAAAATTCCTCGACTCTAAGACACATTTTATAGGAATAGCCATTGGGTCCTCATCAACTTCACCTACAGACATGCCACTCTCACGCTTGGGTGATCACTTAGATTATGTGGACAGAGCCTTATTGCAGGGGTGTCTTTTGTTTTCGGTCTCAACACAGATGCATATGTCACTTGTTGATACTTCCACTATCTACCCAAAAATATTTTGACCAATCAAACCAAGTACAACCACCTCAATCAAAAAAATTTCCACGACACCCATAATAACTCAACACATATGCTTAACCATAACCTAACCTACATTTAAACCCAAACCCACACCTACAACATCTTCCTCGAATAAACCTATTACCACCTTAGGTGTCACCCCAACCACCAGCCTTACTCATCCACCTATCAAATTGGATTTAGCTACATCCTCAAAATTCAACACCAAACCTACTCTGACACCTAAACAGAAGAACCAAACCCATAGAACTCATACCCCGGCCTGTGCTAATCATAATTGTATTACCTTCACCCTTTCCATCTATTTTAGGACCTCAACCTCCCAACATGATCCACATCATCTACCTTCACAAAGACTCCATTACCCCCATGGGTAAATCTCCCTCTTCTCCCATCTACTTTTCCTTTTATAGTTCGTATACTGACCATATCACCTTTACACAAGAAGGTGAAACCCAAAAACAAAAATCAGTAACCTCTCAGGTAAGGTAGTCAAAACAACCACACACCCTCCTACCCATTCATCTACCATACCCCTACTTAAACAAACACGACCAACACCCAAGACTAGTCCAACACCTAAAACCATGGCTCAACCCACTCCCCCTCTTGTAAGGATTTTCCTCAATAATTAGATGCACCGACACCGAAACCCACTTTCATTTCCCATTGCAACCCGCTTGCAGGTCCTATGCCAAAATATTAACTAACCTCCTTGAGACTTTTGTTATCACATTACTACCACTGGACCTTATGACCCCCTCAAACCCAAGCCAAAAGGGTTTGATGACACTAAAATTTATGCTTACCATCATGTGCTAGGGAACGATGTGGAGAACTCGTAAGGCTTTGAAAACCATCCTTATCCGGTTATGTCCTACGGAAGCTAACTTTGATGATGATGACGACCTTCCCACAAACCTCTCCTCACTTCCCACTCAACAACCATGACCTCCACCCCAACAACTCCTAAAGCCACCTCCAAGATTCAAAATTAACATGGTTCACATCAGAGAACTTGCTACACCATCACCCAAATTTCCTTTTTCCCAACTCATCTAACAAGTTTTTTCTCCTCCGGTAGGTTTTTGCCCATCATGTCATTATACCACTCATCCTACACCTTCTCCATTTTCCAACTCTCCTCAAATCAACATGATCCACTTTACTACCCATGCTCAGAAGGAAAAAGGCAAGGAAAAGGTAACTAACCCACCAACCAATCCTATACCCAACATACCATCTACACCCACACCTAAGATTACTATCCACAGCCCCACATACCCTATTTCTAATGGGGTCACACATCGCACCATGCTCAAACAACTACACCACTCCCCCTTTAAGATGTCCTTATATGACCTCATCCAAACCTTAGACTCCCATTGTCAAGATCTCATGGAGATTCTTCAATCTATTGAGGTTTTACCCAATGACCCTACACCCGTAGCCTCCATTATCACACCCCATCATGTAGCCTCTCTCACCGAATTTCCACTTTTATCCACACCTCACCCTACTCACCAAATAGCCTCCCTTAGCTTCTCGAGGAAGATATCACACCACACTAAATAGATGACCCAGACATAGCCCTCTTCATCTCTATCTGGATTGATGATATACGTGTATGACATGTAATGATTGATTGGGGTGCTAGCATTAATATTAATTCATCCCATACATTCTCTCAAATGCACATACCGACAATTGCATGCATAAACATCCTATCATGTTTTGTTCATTAAATGACGCTATCACTTCTACATTAGGCACCATCATCCTCCATATTCACGTGGGCCCCCACACTATCCCATAGCTATTTTACATCTTGGAGGGGGACTTCAATATTACCTATTGATTGGCAGCCCCTAGATTCGTGTCATGGGTTGCGTTCCTTCCACTTTGCTTCATGTAAATTTTAAACATAAAGGACACACCTATACATTTCTAGCTGATCCATTACCTTTTAAAACATGCAACATGCTCTACCAACCCAATGACATGCTCATACCCATTAAGGCATCTACCTCCTCGACCACTACTACTTCACCTACACCTCCACTTACCAAGTTGCTACCTCAACCACACATACCTCTTCCATTCCTACCGCTACCACAACTTTCACGTCCATCCCATCAGCCTCCCAATCCATTAGCTCCACCTCCGCATTGACCTCCGACACATCATCTATTCTAGTTACCCACATACCAACCACCAATCCTTTAGAATGCTTTTTTCAATGCCTCACTCTGGGGGAGTATCACCTATATAGTGTCAACACCTTCCTTCCTCCACAAGAGTATGGATATCTTCACCAACATCCTCACTATGATCACCACATGAAGAGCACCTCCTTTATGGTCCTCCTCACCTTCGTACCAGTCTCAACTATGAGGGAATTTATAGTACCACTTACACACCCAAACCACCATCAAAAACCCACCCATTTCCGCTAACTTCAGTCTCTCACCAATCACCTTTTCACCCACACCTTCCTATACCAATGTGCGTGGAAGGGTTTTGTTTAATATTTTATGAGAAAGGCTGCCATACTATCATTCCATGTACCACCCTCAAACATAACGACTGTAGTAGTATCAACTTTCCTGAACCACCTACAAAACATGCCCACATTGAACTCATCAAGGACATCAACCCTTCTCCACCTTCTTCACCCACTCTAAATTCATCACCACCTTTACCGAAAGAGTCGATGGATCCATAATCTATCTCTCCTATTTTTTTCATAAACACCATTTCCTTGGGGCCTTTGACTTATCAATGTGAGGGTGAGGTTCATTCCTCTCTTCCCTTCCTGTACGCCTGAAATGATTGATGATAATACACCTTCCATTAACGTCATTCAATGTCAAGATGATGAATCTATACTCACCTTCTTTGGTGCAAAAGACTCATATATTCATCGATCGTTACCCTCTAAGACGCAAATCATGTTGAAAAAATTGACTATCGAGATCAACATTTATACTCAGGATGATCCGCACATTAAAAATATCGGTCAATCTTTAGATGTTGCTAAACAGAAGGCATCACTTCTTTTCTCAAAGATCATAACCACGCCTTCACTTGGTCTTATGTAGACATGCCACAGTATTGACCCCACCATAGTGGTCCACAATATCACAACCATTCCCGATGCCCAAACCATCAAATAAAAGCTCAAGAAAATGCACCCTCACATTTCCCTTCTTGTCAAAGAAGAAATTTAGCACCTTCTTTCTGTTTCATTCATATTACCCATTGATTATCCTCATTGGATTTATAACATTGTTTGTGTCACTAAGGTGATAGGGGACTCCACATTTTCACGGACTTCTGTGACCTCAACCTTGCCTACCTAAAGGATGACTTCCCTCTACCTGATATTGACCAAGTTGTTGACCTTACCACTGGTCATGAGATGCTATCACTCATGGATGAGTCTTGGGTTATAACCACATCTTGCTTTCCCTAAGGATCAACACAAAACCTCGTTCATTACCCCTTAGGGGACCTTCTACTACCAAGTCATGCCTTATGGCCTTAAAAATGCTAGTGCTACATATCATCAAAGTGTGACTTATATCTTCCATGACATCATGCACCATATATTGGAAGATTACATTTACGATCTCCTGGTAAAATCAAAATGCCACTTCGAGCACCTCACCATCCTCAAAACCATTTTTGAATACCTTATCAAATATTACGTTCTCCTTCAACCCAAGAAATGTGTCTTTACGGTTCTCTCAGGAAATATTTTGGGATTTATCATTTCCTTATGTGGTATATAAGTTGAACTTGCTAAAGTAAAGGCCATTCTGGAAATGCTTCCACCCACTAACGTTAGACAACTCCGTAGCCTTCAAGGTAAGTTGTAGTCCATTCGCCGTTTCATTTCACAATTATCTGATCGGTGTCAACCATTTCATCATCTGCTCAAGAAGGATGTCTCCTTTAAATGGGATGATGAATACAACAAAGATTTTGAGGCCTTAAAATAATACCTTCTCCAACCACCCATACTCATTCTAGCTAAAGACGATCAACCTTTCTACTTATACATCTCAGCTACCAATCATTCCTTGGGAGCCATGCTCACTCATCGCGATGAACAACACAGAGAGCGGGCATTTTATTATATAAGCCATACCTTTTTGGCTATGAAACCCAATACAACCATCCTGAAAAAAATTCTTAGCTTTAGTTTTTGTTGCCACAAAACTCAATCATTACCTACTCAACCACATTACCTATGTTGTGACCAACACTCGACCCCCTACACTTCATGTGTGGTAAACCTTACCAAAATCAACATGTCGCACGTTGGCTTATGCTTTTAGTTGAACTTGACCTCAAATTCATTCATCAAAAGTCCATCAAGGGCTGGTATATCATCAATAATTGGCCGATGCACCTATTTCTAGGGATCAACCTTCTAATTTTTACTTTTCATATGAGTCCATTGCTACCCTTTCCTTGGATGAACCCTCTTATCAAATGACGCTCTTCTTCGATGGTTCTAAGTGTCAACATGGAGGTGGGGCTGGTATTATCCTCATTCCAACTAATGGTTAACCCATTTCATTGTCTTTCAAACTAGATTTTGATTATACAAACAATATTGTTGAATATGAACCACTCGTATTAGGTCTCTAAGCCACCTATGCCATCAATTTCAAAACAATCAACATATTTGGTGATTCCCAATTGGTCATAAACCAAGTTAATGGTATATACCAATGGTGTAATGAGATAATTTAAAAGTATAAACATCATGTAGCCATACTTTTGACCACCTTTTACCGTTATGACCTTGGACCATCCCCCATTCAACCAATAAATTTACTGAGATACCATGGTCTTATTGGATTGTCAAATACCCGCTTTTCCCACCGAATCTAAAATCTTTGTCACAATATAATAGTTAAAATCACCCTCTTATTTACCTCTTGAGGTCTATCCATCAAAACCATTGCTCCCGACCCACATGACCTTTGGTATAAACAATACTCCAACTACCTTTCTCTCTCCATCGTATCTCCGATCTCACCCGTAATGGACAACATGCCTTCCTTAAAATTTCTCTTATTACATCATCATGGGAGGCCTCCTCTATAAGCACAACTTTGATGGTATTCTCTTAAGATGCCTCACAAGTTTTGAAATTCCTTATACAATTAAGGAATTTCATGATGGCATATGTGGAGTTCACTTGTTGCCTTACTATGGCTAAGCATATTCTTCACCTAGGCTATTACTAGCTGACCCTTAACCATGATTGTTGTGACTACGTTAAAATTTTTGTAAAATTCTAACAATATTCCAACCTTCATCATATGCCCAAATACACCTTAAAGGTCACCCGTGACCTTTGGCCCTTCTCTCAATGGGGTTAGGATCTTATTAGAGAGATCAACCCCATTATTTCCAATGCCATCAATGGATCATTTTCGCGCTACGAATACTATAAAAAATGGGTTGAGGTCATACCACTCATCTCCATGAAAGGTGAGAAAATATGTAAGTTCATCAATCATCACATCATTTGTCTTTTCTTTGGTGTTCCTCATCACTCATCATTGATAACGGAAAAAAATTTAAAAACAAAACATTTCAAAAACTTTGCGATGCCTTCGGCATTCAGCTAAGCTTCTCATCACCTTATTACCCACGGACCAATGGCCAATTTGAATCCACTAAAAACCTTAAACAAAATTCTCATGAAAGTGGTTAACGATCATCGGGAAGGAATGGGATACACACATTCCTTTCACCCTATGGGCATACTACACTAGTATCCACACTTCCATTGTGGCCACACCATTTTCTATGGTCTATGGTACCAAGGTTGTTCTACCTCTTAAATTCCATATTCCCTCACTCCGTATTTCTCTCCATGACATGCTCAATGATGATGAATTTCATTAAGACCATTTACCACAACTTGAAATATTAGACAAACGTCATCTTAACGATCTTAACCACCTTTAAGTTTACTAAAAAATTATCAACTGTTCTATGAAAAACGTCTCTATGAACACACCTTCCAAGTCGGTGACCTTTTCTGAAACAAAATCAACATGTAACTAAAGCAGAAAAAGTAAACAGAGTAAATTTTCTCCTAATTAGCTTGGACCATACATCATGACTCATACCTATGGATTGAGTGCTTATCGTTTATCTTCCTCGATGGTAAACATGAACCTAAGCCCCTTAATGCCTTGCATCTTCAACCATTCTATTGTTGAATTTTAGTATTACATCACTTTTTACCTCTTTCCATGCTTGTCCCCTGAGCTCTATCCACTTCTTACACCTCACCAATGATTAAACAAGAATCATGTGAGTACCTGTCACTTGTTATCTTCTCTTGAATATGTGTACCATGGTGTTGCACATAGCATGATTCTCATGGATACTTTTCGTCTACCTTTAGATGAGATCCCATGGTCATTTCACCTTGATTTCTGAACAAGAATCCTATTCTTCACCTTGGTCTTGTCCATGACTTCAAATCCCTCACATGGGACCCAACTCCTTGAGTCAAACTTCTAATAAAAAGATGACTCCCTCAAAAGGACATCTTCCTCTCTACAATCATTGCTATAAATAGACTGCTCCCTTGAAGGACAACTATGTAAAGCTCTTTCAAAAAAAAAGAGAAAGCTGAAGCTTCCCGCATCGATCAGCTTCACAAAGACCTCAAGGAGTTAATTTCCTCATCCCATATAGAATTCCTACATCAATCAGTCTATCTCAAATACAAGTCAAAACAAAAAACTTTTTAGTCATGGACTTGCCCATTGTGACCTTGGATCTCTTTCCCAAAGAGCATGCCACCTCATATCATATAAAATTACCCACTTTTCACCCCTCTCACCATTTGCACCCCCATTTTCCTACTACCTCAAGGGACCTCTTGGAACCATGACATTTGGTGATCATGTGACTACTTTTTACCCTTAGAACACTCAATCATGCAATGTCTTTAGGGTCTTACATTCATCACCTTCTCCAAGGTATGACCTACTCAGTCTAATCCTAACCAATTGGGTGGCTTTATTACCCCCTCTTATCTTTTAAACCATCTTTAGTTATGTTTTGATTACCTTATACAGGACTTGGTCCTTGACACGTACCTTTAGGGTAATTTTCTTCTTCCACCACAATCAACATCACCTATACCATTTTTTCTATAACCCACTCACACCTAAAGACCTAAACCCATCATGCCTAAAACCTATCAACTCATTTTCATACTTCCTCATATTCTTCCCTAGCTTATGGAATAACTACATCGGCTTGAGGTCCCTTTTTTCTAGGGCTATGTAGGTAGCACTCTGAGGGTATAGAGCTCTTGGAGGTTAGCTCAATCACTCTCTACCATAACCAATTCATATTTCATCTTCTTAAATCACATTTTACCCCTACATAGTTTCCTTTTTATATCACAGAATTGGAAATTAAACCAAACAAACAACAAGTTGTTGAACATTTTTATCATCATCACAACATTCATTTATTATGACTTTTATTTTTCTATTATCATCATACATATATTATAAAACATCTTCACCATGACCCATATCATCATTCATTGTACAAATTAATGACTCACAAATTCAACTAATTTAAACACAACCATGCCTAAACCAACATGACTCAATTGTGCCTATCACTTGACTTAACCATGCCTAAGACCTAACTCAACCCATGCCTAACTCTTGAATTGACCCATGTCTAAAACCCGACTCGAGCCATGCCTAACCAAACATGACTCGACATGCTTAAACAAACCTAACTCAACCATGCCGTGACCTAACTTGATCCATGCCTAAGACTTGACTCCATCATGCCTAACTCACCTAATTTCCATCCATATCACAACACCAAATCAAAAGTCTCATCAAAACACCAAAAATCAAGCATCTCATGTATCTCATCATATAAATAAATATGTGTGTCTCAATACAATATACATGGATATCCTAACATGTCTATCTCAAACAAATCGTCGGCACGTAGGCCAATACTCAATACAAAATATCATCAACACATAGACTGGTCTCATATATAATAAAATAATATAACAATATAAAAACTCTCATAAATCCTTACTCTCTTTAGCACGCAGGCTGGTATATGTTCAAAATATAAAAAAACTCTCGTACATCCTCACTCTCTTCAGACGCAGTCATTATGTGATAAAAAATATGACAATATATTAGCATGCAGGATGGTATATATCAAAAATCAAAAATTTTAACATAAGAAGCCACATATAAGATATCTCAGTAGACATCATATATATCTATGTATCATGTACCCTCTACCTCCTCGGCCTCAGTCTGGTGACCTACTAACATCTCCCCACCCATCATGGGTGGTGGCTGGGTCCCTACTAGTGCATCATCTGGAGCTGGTCTCCTCAAGCTGGTGGCCTCTCCTGATCCTATCTAGAAGCTCGATGGCCCCCTGTACTCTCTACACTCTGAGTGTGAGATCTCATCCTCTCACTCAAGGCTTGTTATGTCCTCTACTCTCCATAGGATAGAAAGTCTATCTCGATTGCCATGAGCTGATCCTAGTAGTATATGGCCTCACCTAGGGCATCCTGTAACTTGGATATAGGGATGGTCTGTGGTGGCCCCATAGGCCTCAGCCCCTGTACCTATCCTGTAGAACCCTTTCCCACCCCTTCCTATGAACTAGGACCCTATCCCGGTGCCTGTGGTGGTGTCATCAACCCCTTACCCTGTATATGTATCTTGGCATGTAAAGCCCCTATCTATGCATGTGTTATGGCTAGTTGGCCTTGTAACCCTATCACCTGTGCATGTAAGGAAGCCACCCAACCATCATCTCCATCTCCATCCCCACCCCCGGCCATCTAGGCTTGAAGTCGCCACACTGCATTTCTAACTCCGCTACCTCTACCTCTGAGCTGGCAAGATGTGTCTGCACCATACCCAACTGGGTAATTAACATCACCACTTTCCCCTGTAGGGCATCCCTCTACACCGTGATGGTGGCTAGATTTGGATGCCCCGGCCTAGGTGGTATGGCTCATAAATGAGCTGCCCATAACTGTTATATCTATCTCGTGACCCCAACATCATCAATCCACCAATCCACTTCCTACTCCTCCTACCCTATGAGCCTTTGTTGGCTATGGTAGAGGTAAGGGCCTCTCCATGTCTTCTCTCCGTCATCGGGAAGGGTGGAGGTATGTCTTGTAGTAGCCCAAACTACCACCTAACTCTGTCAACCAAGATCATCTCATACTCCCCAGCATGGCAACCCTGAATCCATCTCAATAGTTGTAGCTCAGTTAGCTAATTACGCATATGCCTATATGATGGGAATCCCACATAGGGCCTCCAAATGATGTCTAACACAGATAACCCCTCTAATAGTCACTAGAAATAGGCCACATCATGTGTGGTGCTACCTAATCTCCACTCTCCAACAATGAGCACCCAATGCCTATACCCCACTCATCCATAGCTTGGTGGAAAGGCATCGGCTAGGTGCATACCCACTGGATGCACACAAATAATGTGCTCATATGCCCAACAGTGAAGTAAAAAGGTACAACATAGACTCGAACCTACGTAACCCCCATATGCCCACAACTCTCGTATAAATTTGCACCTGGGAATGCTAGCACCCAAGAAAAGTGGGTCTACTCTATCATCATGTCGTGAGTACCCCATCAATGATCGGGAAAATTCCCACCCTTTGCATTTGGCAAGACAAACCAAGACACCGCTCCACTAAAATAACTACTTGCCTCATCTCCTCCGGATGGGATAGACTGTGTACCTAATATGGGTAGCCATAGTATCTCGGAACATGTCCTCCATGGTGATCGTGATCTCACCTGTCAAGAGGTGGAATGTGTTGGTCATGGAATCCCATCTATCGTTGAGCACGACCATCGACTAGCCGCGCTTGATTCAGGAATACATGCCAGTAATGTCGGACCCACTCAAGCCCACCTCCTACACATGTTGCAGCTCCTTTGGGGTCACTGCACCATGAAATGTCATGAGTAGTGGAACCCTATCCTGTATGCGTAGCTGATCTCTACCCTAAATCCAATGTAAACAAAAAATTAATCTACATTTCTCAAACCCATACTTTCCCCCTATAATTTTCCCACACCCAATTTTACCCCTACCCATCCCAACCACCTAACCTATGGAACTTTTATCCCATTGCTCCACAGAAAATGACTAGTGTCGGTTCTCTCTAACCAACCCTGATCACCCCTAAACTGGCATCAGCCACCTGTTTTGTGACCAATACCAATTTGACCCAACTCATGCCACCAACCCAACCGATGCTGGGTCATTGTGACAAAGAAAACCCATGACCCTGTTATCCCCGTTTTGAGTAAACGACAAAACGATCGGATAACCCCTACAAAATTTTTGAAGTGATTTTGCATTATGACCTCTTTTAGAGCAAATCGGGTTTTCGGGTGTTACTAAAGCTTGACATAAGTTTTAACATGCTTTATGTCTTATGACCTCCGAAGCCCGAAACCCGCTTTGTATTGAAAAATCCTTTGAAATCGGGTTTTCGGAAATTCAACGCATCGGAACATACTTGTGTTAAAACATGCTTTGTGTCGCGTGACTTCCGAAACCCGAGACCCGCCTTGTGTTAAGACAATCCTTTGTATTCGGGTTTTCGGAACTCTAAAGCATCGGGACATTCATGTTCCAAAACATGTTTTATGCGCCATGTTCCCGATTCCCGAATTCCGCTCAATCCTTTGTAATCGGGTTTTCGGAAGTTCAATGCATCGGAACATTCATGATTCAAAACATGTTTTGTGCTCCATGTTTTCCGAAGCCCGAAACCCGAAATGCACTAAATCTCCTCGTGTCGGGTTTTCGGACTCCTCCAACATGCTGACGTGGCATTCATGCCGAATGGTTGGTGAGTTGGCACGTGCCGAGCTGAAGTGTATTTATTGCCATTTTCGTATAAAAATGCGGATTTCCACGCCGTTCTTCTGCAAGTTCATATTTTTAACTCGTGGATTTTTCGCATGCTCGCCGCTCCCAAAACCCCGCAAGCTCGCATTACTGATGGATCGTTTGTTTCCGATTTTACTCTGCTCTCAATTGAAGGTATTTTTCGCTCCTTCTTTATTCTTGATTTTTCTCGGATCAACTGCGTGTGTTTTCTTTCCAATTTCTTGCCATTGTTGAGGGTTTTTCTTCCTTCTTCTTCTTCGTGTCTGTTTTGGAAGGGGTTTTGGGTTTTCGTGGTTTATTTTTTTTTTTTTAGATTATCGATTGGCTGTTCCTTCCAAACTCCAAATACTTGCATGATGTATGGGATATGAATAACAAAAAAGAAAGGAAGATGTGTATGTAGAAATTCAAAGGAAAGGCTCTGTTTTTGTTTCTCGGTTTTTGGAAGACTGTTTTGCAGATTCAAAAGTCCGAAATACAAAGGAAGCTCGCGGTGACGGGGTTTATCAACTTTCCGACCTCAACACTAAGTGCCGGGCATCTCCGAAGTTCCGTCATCAAAAGTGGGCGCCGGATTTCCTCCCGTGTCCGCCATTAACAGTGAGTGTCGGGTTTTCTCCTGTTTCCGCCATTGAAAGCAAGTGTCGGGCTTGGCCAAGGTTCCGACAGATCAAACTTGTCGGGTTCCTCAAAGTTCCGACATCCTCTTCAGCGTGTTGGTTTCATCTCTTCTTCCAGCGCATTCATTCAATCGGGATTTCCAGTTTGAACAGCATCACCTGAGTTCCGAGCCTTTCTCCCTCCAACATTCTTCATGTCGGACCCTGTTCTATTTCAGGAGAAGGCCGAGAAGTCAGCAGAGATGAGCTTAAGGAAAAAGTGGAGCAGTTGACAGAGATTTTGATTAAACTTTCAAAACCTCTTGAATCCATAACACCTTCTTCTGTTTCTGCCGGATTCGATTTCTCATCGATGCCTACGATTGAGAAGATTGCTAATGGATCCAAAAGTTATTCCAACAGGGGAAGGAAGTAGTTCAAGATGATGATTCGGATTAAGTCCAGATGTCACATGCCATTTCTATTTTTAGAATGACATATCTTTTATTTCCATTTTATCATTATTTTTAATTCATACTTTGACTTGATCTCCTGCGTGAGAGTCATGCAAAGTTGAAGCTCCAGTTAACAGGCTACTCTTTAGGATCTGTCCTGTTTGATCTCTAGCTTCTTTTGTTATAAATAAGGGATGCTTGTGCATTCCAAAGGGTCGAGAATTCTTGAAGCATTAAGAGGCTATTGGAAAGGAGAAAAACTTTGTGTTTTCTTTCAATCATTTCAAAGAATAGAAGCTGATATTGTTTTACAGACTTTGTGTTGTGAAATATATCTTATTTAAGACAGTGTTCTTATGTCCATAATCTTAAAGCTATTCTTTGCATAGAATCTCGGTGTTTCTAATTATCTCTAGGACACTATATCGTGATCTAAAACTCGTATGATTATTTCGTGCTCTGTGTTTACTCGAAAGAAAATACGTTTCTCCCATTTCTTTTCTACCGTGCTTCTTTTTTCATCAGTAATAGCTTTCTAACCTATTTCACTTACGAAAGCAATATCCTTGAATCGTGTGAATGTGGATTTCGGGATTTCATCCCAACCCCCAATGGTTAGATTAGTGTGAATATTGTATATATTAATTACTGTGTTTTAGATTAGCAATAAACAGGCAGCCTCACCTGTCTTTGAGGAGGGATTTAATCCCATGTACTGTGGTTGAACCTCATATTTTGGTTTGACAAAATATCCAACCAACAGTTTTTGGCGACTCCGCTGGGGATCGACGGATCAATAGTATAAAGCTTATCCTCTCGGTGTCTGGCGACTCCATATTTGCCTTATTTTTAATAAGATCTCCTTTCGGTTCAAGCTGGCCAGGAGGATCTTCACTCGGTCTCGCCGAGCTCAAGGTGAAATTGATCCACTCTTCGAGTTGCTGCAACAGCACAATTTCAGCCTTTCTCCCAACAGCGTTGTCTCTAATCGAGCCAGAAGCTCTTCACCTGTTCGGAGAAATCGGATCCCTGAAGAACGTGAAGCATCTGCAACTTGCCGTGCACTACTCTTGTCTGATACCCGGATCCCTATACGCACTCTTTTCAGAAGGATGGCGGTTCAACCTGTGCCTTGGGGTGCAGCCATTGGTCCTCTTACTTTGACTCCTCCATTGCATGAGTTACCACGTGGATCACGTAAAAACATTCCCAAGTTTAATGGGGATGGGAAGCAGCATCCTGATGAGCATATTGCGTCTTTCTTTGTTGCATGCGGTGTCCTCGGAGTAGCCTACGAAGATGTCTCTGTTCGACTCTTCGTTGAAACATTGCAGGGAGTAGCAGCTGAATGGTTTTATCACCTCCCGAATGCATGCATTCCAGATTGGGCTACCATGCGGGCCAAGTTTGAGGCACGTTTCAAACCAGCCGAAGATTCTCATGCATTGTTAGCCCAGCTTACTCATATGAAGAAGGAATCGCATGAACCTATGCGGGAATTCGTGGCTAAGTTCAACAAGCTGATACGGAAAATTCCAGTGGTAGCTGTACCGACTCTGGAAAATCAAAAGTGCTTTTTCATCAATGCTCAACCTCCTGATATAAGCTTTTATTACGAAGGTCGGTTATCCTGCATTTGGCTATCGCTCCAACGCCATGAAATAGAGGATGATCTCATCTTAGCCGGAAGGATCAAGAAGGACATACCCAAAATCAAAAATCAAGGTTCTTATCAAGGTAATACTGACCCTATGTTTCAAAAAATGGCTAATGATTTGATTGCTTTAAAGAAGCAAGTGTCTCAGCAGTTGAGCAATGTTCCGTATCGGGATATCCCTAGGCAGAATTTTAATAACAATGGTGCACCTGCCAGAGATAGGCCACGGTTAGCTCCTGCTCAACCGAGATTAGCAATTGAAGCTCTGCCCGTTAATGCAGCAGTGGAACTGATTGAAGAGGATGATGAACCAGAAGAACAAGAATCCCATGAGGCTTTCGAAGCTTCAGGATATGCTGATGAGTCTTATGATGAGTCAGCTGGCGACTCCAGCATTGGGTATTTGGAATACGATGAAGATGAATGTGAGCCAGATGGTCAATCATTTGCTGTTTTCACTCGGTCCCAATCTCAGAATCCCAGAAGACCTCCGGAAAATACTAAGGAGAAGAATAAGGAACCTCCCATATCCATAGTCAAGAGGGGTACACCTATTTCGGCACAAACTGAGAAAGAGGTTACTAAAAAGGCAGCTGCTCCTTATGCTCCTTCTCCTAAGGCCAGTACCCCAGCACAAGCTCATGTAATTAGAACTGAGCCTACTATCATTCCTTCTTATACTGCTTTTGATATTATTGATCATGCAAAGAGAACCAAAATTCAAATGTCAGAAGCAGAATACCTTCAATCAAATCCTGAACAATTTGAAAAGCTAGCCAAGTTTATCAGAAGTAACGCGGCTATTCCATCACCTTCAAAAGGTCTTCTTCCAAATCCTGTTCAACTTACACCTCAGAATAATCTGACCTCTGCTTCTTCCTCGGGAAAGATTGAACCATTTTATTTGTCTCTACTTATAAATGGGTTTAAACTCAGCAATTGTATCATTGACTCAGGGGCCTCTGATAATGTTATGCCTGCAAAAGTGGCTCATGCCCTTGGGCTTACTTTGACTAAATCATATGGACGGTGTTATTCCATGGAAACTAAACAAGTCCCTCTGATTGGTCAAATTAAGGACGCACAGTTTGCATTTGTTGCTTTTCCTGAGAAGAGAGTGAAAATGACTATTCTGGTTGCAGACATTCCTGCAGCTTATGGTATTCTCTTGGGTAGAGGATTTTGTAAAGACGTCGGAGGAGAAATTAGTATGGATTGGACCAAAGCTAAGATCCCAGTCAAAGGGGTTCAACAAATTCTTCATCCTGAACCACAGGCAAAGTATTTGGTGACCAAATCAGATGATCCAAGAGCTCAGATTCTTTTTGAAGATGCTGGCTTTGGAAATTATTTCATGGCTTCAGAGATACCAATTGTGGATGTCGAAGAAGAAGATCCCAATGCTATTTGGACTCTCGAATTTGATGCTGAACCTCCTGATAAGAATTTGGTTATTATAACCAGGAAACTAGCAGATCATCAGAACAGAGTAAAGAAATTTTTTGACAAGAAATTAAAGCAGCGTAACTTTCAGATTGGAGATTTGGTGTTGATTTGGGACAAAAGGAGAGAACGGAAAGGAATGCATAGAAAGTTTGATCCTTTATGGAAAGGACCTTTCAAGGTCCACGAGTTGAATGGTGAGAATAGTTTCCTGCTATCATATCTGGATGGAGGATTACTTCCGTTGCCTTTCAGTGGGCAACATCTAAAGCTGTTCCACCATTAATGCAAGATGCTCTCTTGCATTGTACATATTTTGCTTTTGTTGTGTGTTTGCTTTTGGTTTTCTTTCTTTCTTCGTTTTGTTTTGTTTTGGTTTTCTCCTTGACCCCGTAGCCTAATGAATAAGACCAGAGATTCTGAGTTCTCTTCCTTTGGTATTGCAAAGAAAGTCCCCAACTGGAGCCAGCTGTTATCCCCGTTTTGAGTAAACGACAAAACGATCGGATAACCCCTACAAAATTTTTGAAGTGATTTTGCATTATGACCTCTTTTAGAGCAAATCGGGTTTTCGGGTGTTACTAGCAGCTTGACATAAGTTTTAACATGCTTTATGTCTTATGACCTCCGAAGCCCGAAACCCGCTTTGTATTGAACAAACCTTTGAAATCGGGTTTTCGGAAATTCAACGCATCGGAACATACTTGTGTTAAAACATGCTTTGTGTCGCGTGACTTCCGAAACCCGAGACCCGCCTTGTGTTAAGACAATCCTTTGTATTCGGGTTTTCGGAACTCTAAAGCATCGGGACATTCATGTTCCAAAACATGTTTTATGCGCCATGTTCCCCGATTCCCGAATTCCGCTCAAGCCTTTGTAATCGGGTTTTCGGAAGTTCAATGCATCGGAACATTCGTGATTCAAAACATGTTTTGTGCTCCATGTTTTCCGAAGCCCGAAACCCGAAATGCACTAAATCTCCTCGTGTCGGGTTTTCGGACTCCTCCAACATACTGACCTGGCATTCAAGCCGAATGGTTGGTGAGTTGGCACGTGCCGAGTTGAAGTGTATTTATTGCCATTTTCGTATAAAAACGCGGATTTCCACGTCGTTCTTACTGTTCATATTTTTAACTCGTGGATTTTTCGTATGCTTTCCGCTCCCAAAACCCGCAAGCTCGCATTACCAGACTGGATCGTTTGTTTCCGATTTTACCTGTCTCGAATTGAAGGTATTTTTCGTTCCTTCTTTATTCTTGATTTTTCTGGATCAACTGCGTGTGTTTTCTTTCCAATTTCTTGCCAGTTGTTGAGGGTTTTTCTTCCTTCTTCCTTCTGTGCTGTTTTGGAAGGGGTTTTGGGTTTTCAGGGTTTATTTCTTTTTTTTTAGATTATCGATTGGTGCTGTTCCTCCCAAATTCCAAATACTTGCATGATGTATGGGATATGAATAACAAAAAAGAAAGGAAGATGTGTATGTAGAAATTCAAAGGAAAGGCTCTGTTTTTGTTTCTCGGTTTTTGGAAGACTGTTTTGCAGATTCAAAAGTCCGAAATACAAAGGAAGCTCGCGGTGACGGGGTTTATCAACTTTCCGACCTCAACACTAAGTGCCGGGCATCTCCGAAGTTCCGTCATCAAAAGTGGGCGCCGGATTTCCTCCCGTGTCCGCCATTAACAGTGAGTGTCGGGTTTTCTCCTGTTTCCGCCATTGAAAGCAAGTGTCGGGCTTGGCCAAGGTTCCGACAGATCAAACTTGTCGGGTTCCTCAAAGTTCCGACATCCTCTTCAGCGTGTTGGTTTCATCTCTTCTTCCAGCGCATTCATTCAATCGGGATTTCCAGTTTGAACAGCATCACCTGAGTTCCGAGCCTTTCTCCCTCCAACATTCTTCATGTCGGACCCTGTTCTATTTCAGGAGAAGGCCGAGAAGTCAGCAGAGATGAGCTTAAGGAAAAAGTGGAGCAGTTGACTGAGATTTTGATTAAACTTTCAAAACCTCTTGAATCCATAACACCTTCTTCTATTTCGCCGGATTCGATTTCTCATCGATGCCTACGATTGAGAAGATTGCTAATGGATCCAAAAGTTATTCCAACAGGGGAAGGAAGTAGTTCAAGATGATGATTCGGATTAAGTCCAGATGTCACATGCCATTTCTATTTTTAGAATGACATATCTTTTATTTCCGTTTTATCATTATTTTTAATTCATACTTTGACTTGATCTCCTGCGTGAGAGTCATGCAAAGTTGAAGCTCCAGTTAACAGGCTACTCTTTAGGATCTGTCCTGTTTGATCTCTAGCTTCTTTTGTTATAAATAAGGGATGCTTGTGCATTCCAAAGGGTCGAGAATTCTTGAAGCATTAAGAGGCTATTGGAAAGGAGAAAAACTTTGTGTTTTCTTTCAATCATTTCAAAGAATAGAAGCTGATATTGTTTTACAGACTTTGTGTTGTGAAATATATCTTATTTAAGACAGTGTTCTTATGTCCATAATCTTAAAGCTATTCTTTGCATAGAATCTCAGTGTTTCTAATTATCTCGGACACTATATCTGTGATCTAAAACTCGTATGATTATTTCGTGCTCTGTGTTTACTCGAAAGAAAATACGTTTCTCCCATTTCTTTTCTACCGTGCTTCTTTCACTGTAACAGTTTCTAACCTATTTCACTTACGAAAGCAATATCCTTGAATCGTGTGAATGTGGATTTCGGGATTTCATCCCAACCCCCAATGGTTAGATTAGTGTGAATATTGTATATATTAATTACTGTGTTTTAGATTAGCAATAAACAGGCAGCCTCACCTGTCTTTGAGGAGGGATTTAATCCCATGTACTGTGGTTGAACCTCATATTTTGGTTTGACAAAATATCCAACCAATGCACCCCCAAACCCTCCCTTCTCAAAAATTTACTACCCTGACATTTCTACCCACCTAAAATCACCTACACCTCCCCCTCCACCTCATCCCTTCCCCTCTTCTCCAACTTATCTCTCTCCCCACTCCTATTTTACCCAATTTACCCTCCCGTTTTCAAATTTTATTTTCCCCCACCCAAAACAAAAACCAAACACCCAATTTGACAAATCACCTAATCTATCTAACAAAATACAACAAGATTTAGATGCTTACCTCATCATGTTGCCATCATTTTGGTGGCACATCTGGCCACTACACCGATGGCCCGCCCGATCCCTCTCCGGCCTCTGACATCACCAAATCGCTACCCTAACACTCCACCCAATCAAATCACACCCACCGATCCTTTGGACCCACCTCTCACAAACCAATTACCCACCATTCAGATTACCAACTCAACCCTCCATTCTATCTGGAAACTTTTTCCCTTTTCTCTAACTTTTGTGTCATTTTCTCAATTCACTAGAAGACAAATGAATAACAAAAAACATAGATTTTTTATTTTTATAACAAACCTACCCTAACCGACACAAGTTTAACCTTCACTAAAGATCGGACATCGGTCTTGTGCCCTACCTTACAATGGTCGGTTACACTTACGACATCGATTACCCTTGACATCGGTTACCCTTGACCACATCGGTCACCATCTCTTGCACATTTCCCTAAATTTTACCTTATTACCCTACCCATCACTCTTTTTCCCAACCCAATCTTTACCCCAATGATTCCCTCACCCTCTTTCCCTCATCCTTTATTACCTACCCGCATCCTCAATTGGGAACTCATTATTTTACCCATACCTTGGCCCTACCTATGCCATGACCTAGATACTTAGACCTAGAACATGCTAGTGACCTTTCACCTCATGTGTTTGTTATACCTTGTGACATTGTTACTGTGTTGATTGACCTAACGACCCTCTTGCCTCTTACCGTGACTGTTTATCTCCGACCCTACCTTTAGTGTACCAGAACACACCTAAACATTCCTACACCTGACTTGCATTTTGTTTCCAGGACCATATCCTATACCCTGGATACCGAAATCACTTCAACCTTGTTTGGATAAACCTATCGACCTTAGACAATGTAGAGTTTACCCGCTCTTCAACCGGTAGTGTGCATGCTGCAATTTATATTTGTGCATGCATTTGACTGTTACTACCTTTTATCCTAACCCATTACCTAGATTACCCTAGTAGACCTTGCTCCCTTTTCCCTGTTACCCACCTTCCTTTTCATTACATTTACCTTTTATCAAACCACTCAATGATTCTTCCTTCTGCCTTGTCAATTCTTGGTTTGAGGGGATCACCTCCACCCACACATGGGGCAGCCACATCTTATTTTTGTCAGCATCGCTTACCAATACAAGCTATGCAACAAAAAGGGGAAAAATGTAGACACCAAAATTAGGTCACACTCCCCTTTGGTCCCTCAACAAATAAACACCTTGAACACATCCACCTAGCCATGGCCCCCTTCACCTCACTATAATATTAATTTAATTATTTAAATTAAATTAATTCATTATCCTCACCATATTTATTATTTAAATCTCCTAATTTAGATAATGCCCACATATCCACCTCACCTAGACACCTCATCAAGCCACCTCACCCTAAGACCTATTCTTAGTAAGTTTCCATAACTAACTAAGACTTACCCAAACCCTAAAAATCAATGCCTACATTCCCTCTAACCACATTCCCACATGCTTAAAGGAAGCTTCTAGTCTAATCCGTGAGTTAATGACACGAGATCCCAAAAATCAAGGGGATCTACCTAGTTTAGTAAACCTAGAAAATCCTACCCTAAACATACAAACTTGGTCTAGAACAAGACAAGAATTCATATTTGAATAGTTGGAGTTATCTCTAGGAAGATAAAGAAGAGCAAGAAAGATTCAAAGATCTATGTCTCCTCCAAATTGAACTCTCTCAACACCTCACGATAAGCCTTTATTACAATCCACTAGAGTTCTAAGACCCATTACAATGGCTCATTTACAATAACCGCCACCTCAAAATCCATTTTTAAACTTCACAGGTAGCAGTTTGCTTGCTTTGAATACCGAGAATCCTATCCCATTAGTTTCTTTAAATAATATTCCATACTTCACTAGAGAAAATCAAACTACTCTAGTTCACCATATCTAGGACATTGCAAATGTGTGTGTAATTCATGAGATTGCTGAAATGGATGTGGCAATAAAACTTCTAGATTCATCACTTAAAGGAAAATCTCTACAATGGTTTAGAATCTTAACCGTGGGATCAATCATGAATTAGAATGAGTTATGCACAACCTTGTATAATCAATTTGGGGAAAGATCTATAACTTGTCTCTTTTGGAGAAGTTAACCACAATCAAGAGAGCACCTAATGAATAAATGGTAGATTTGAATTTCATATTCCAAAGAACTTGGGACATAACTCTAGTCCTTGTCAGGCCTATATCCTAAGGTTCATTTCTTTACTTTTTTAAATATCTTAAATCTAATATATCTATTATGGTGTAATCTATGGGAAGTCTAACTCTTCAGGAGCTTATGCATTGGCCAATAGGGTTGAAAATTATTTAATTCAAGCTGAAAAATCATCTCCTACGAAACCTTTGCCATTATCCCCTAAATTTCCACAAGTTGTGTGTAACCCTTCATTTCTCCTATTCCCCAGCCAAATTCATAGCCTATGGCTTCCACATCACAAACCCCTATAAAACAAAAAGATGATGAAGAAATGAGGACTCTTATTATAAGCTTGAAAAACAAAGTTATATCCCTAGAAAAATAACAAGCCCAATCATATAGAAATTATCAAAATCAAGGAAAATATTCAAATAAGGGATATCATCCTTATAAAAACTAACAACATAATCAAAGATATGCAAAAAAAAAGCAAATAACAAATGGAAAAACCAAAGTGATCCTCTTTCATTGACAATAATTCCTCCTTTGTAGGCACTTCCTGCCTCCAATTCAAGCCAAGCCTTAGTTCCAGTGAAAAAAAATATGGCGCGAAGAGATAGAGTGATGTTTTCCATGTAATCTACCTCATAACCAAATTGGTTTGAAATAGCAATGCATCTCCAAGCCTACATGGTTTAAGGTGCTTCCAATCAGCAAGAACCATTTATTGAAGCACCAAACCATGGTGTAGAAGAAGTGTAGCAAGTCGCACCTAATGTGAACCTCATGTTTTTGGAGTAAGGTAAGTATAACTCAACTCAATGTTTGTTGGCTCTAATAGAACTTAGATGAATGTTGTTGACCACAAGTGGAACAAGAAAAGAATGTTAGAAACACAGGTGGTAACTCCCATGGATCATAGTAGTGTCATGGTAAAAGGAAAGGATGGTGGAGGAATGAAAGAAAATCCGTGGACTAAATTAGAAGAAAGAAGCAATGAGAAACCTACAAAGTGAAGTCGGAAACATGATCAAACAATCTTATGTTCTAAAAATCATGCCATGGGAAAAGAGGTTGTTGTTGCACCTAAATCGCATGATCAAACAATGTTGCAACAAAGGAAGGAAGGTAGCATGTCACATGATTTAAAAGGTCATGGGTCTGCCATTTAACATCATGGAGAAAATGAAGAAAACCAATGTTAATGTCTCTATATGAAATGCATTTGCCATTCCATCACAACGTGATCTCCTATGTGAAACTCTCAAGAAATTACCTTCAGAGGATCAACTAATGTAGAAGATGCATTCCATTGTATATGTCTATTAAGAAAAGGGTGATCAAGTAAGTAGAAATGTCAAAACCCCACCCTTTTACATGTCTATAATTGTGGGTAAACACCTAGCTCATAACAGTATGATTTTTTCAGGGGCTATTACTTTTGTGATGACAAAGAAAATTTTTGACATCTTAGGTCTCAAGTATAACCCTGTGTCTAGGGAGTTTTAAATCTTGATGGGTCAATTGTGAATGTCTTGGGGTAGTTAAAGACCTTGAGTTAACCCTCCATGATTTCCTAAGTCTCACGATAACCCATGATATATCAGTCATAGAATTTCCACCCATGTTTGTAATTTTCCTATCTAGAGATTTTATTGCTAAAATAGGTGGTTATATGTCTTTGGATTGGACACACATGCTTTTAAGGACCAAATATGGCACAAGATTCACAATTCAAGTTGAGCCTATCTTTTCCTATCACATAGATTCATATGAACCTTCCCTATCCAATCAAACTATTTGATACAAGAAGAATATGATCATATTTCAAGTCCAGAAGAACAACTTGCTCCCCCTCTCATGTCTGATTTATTGTTTGATGAATGGGCTGAGAGAGATCACAAATTTGATCCATATTCTGAAGAGCTTAAAGATTATGAAACTGTTCTTAGTACTTTTTATTTCGTCTACAAGAGGAATCTTTTATGCCCATGGTATTCAAAGAAGATAAGGATTCAGTTTATGGCTTATGGTGGATGTATTTTGATGGTTCTAGAAGCATAAATGGAGCTGGGGTGGGTGTTATGTTGGTTTCTCTAGAGTAAGAGAAGTTCTTCTTCACCTATAGACTACAATTTTCCTATTCAACAATGTGGCAGAATATGAGGCATTAGTGCATGGTTTGTTGATCACGGAAAAGAGAAAAATCAAGGAGTTGTAGGTATTTGGAGATATTGAGTTGATCATTAACCAAGTCCATAGAAGATGCACTATAAAGACAAAACTATTAAAGGCCTACAGACATAGATTTTGGGACCTACTAGAGAGTTTTGATGCTCTCAACCTATAGGCTATACCACGGAAGTTAAATAAGGAATCATATCAAATGACAGCTCTTGGTTCTTAATTCTCACCTCTAGAAGACTTGGTTAAATGAAAAATGCAACATATCAAGATGTTTGTTAGGAAATGCATACCTGATAATGTAACCAGCTGGGAAATATTTGAGAGTGATAATAAAATTGTCCAATTCATACATAATGAGGCTGAATTATCTTAAAAATGTAGTCTAATTTTTAGATATATATGGTGACCAGATTATTCACCTCAAAAAAATTAAATTGCCAAAAATTTTAGTCATTCTAGAATATATTTTCAGTCCAAATGATGAATTCAAAGGTACAAGAAAATGCCTAGTGGTAAAACAAGAAGATTGTCAATCTATTGAAGTTGCCCCGGGAAAATAACTTTTTCTTGAAAGGTATGTGATGAACATGAAAATCAAAGTTTTGTTTCCCTGTGTCAAAAGTTCAATGATGTATTCTCATGGATCTATGAATATTCAAAATATTTTTACCCAAATATTTCCCAACATTCTATCGACCTTGATCCTGATATCAAACCTATTATGAAAAAGTAAAGGCCGATAAACCTCAAGATAGAGCCCCTCGTGAGAAAATAATTGTCTAAACTCATTGAGGCTAAATTTTTTTCCCATTAAATATTCTACTTGGGTGAAAATTTTTGTTCCATTAGGAAGAATAATGGTGAAATGGGATCTGCATTGACTTTAGGGACCTAAATAAGGCCTCGCTCAAGGATCATTATCCTTTTCCTTTAATGGAGTAGATTCTATAGACATTGGCTAGATCTGAGATATTTTCAATGCTTGATGGATATTCGAGCTTAAACCAAATAAAATTGAAAGAAGAGGATCAATACAAGACCGTTTTCACTACTAAATGGGGAACATATGCATATAAAAATATTCCTTTTAGCTTATCAAATATAGGTGTTACCTTCCAAAGACAAATGGATATTGCCTTCAAAGGATATATTAATCAATTTATCCTTGTGTATCTTGATGATATCATTGTCTTCTCAAAACATAACCAAGATCATATTAGTCATCTTGAGAAGGTATTTGAAAGATATAGGGAATTTGGGGTATCTCTTAGCCCCAAGAAATGTAATTTTGTAGTCCCTAGAGATAAGCTTTTGGGGCACGTTATTTATAAAAAAGGAATTTCATTGATCCAGAAAGAGTCTCTGTCATCCATGCTCTTTCCTTCTCAGCTCATAAGAAAGCTTTACAATATTTTCTTGGAAAGGTTAACTTTTTTAGGCACTTCATACCTGGCTTTGTGAGTTTGGTAAAGCCACTCACACTTATGCTTAGAAAGGAATCAAATTTCAGGTGGACCATGGAGGGAAAGGACATCTTTGATAAAATCAATCAAAAATAGCCCAGGATCCTACATTGGTTAATCCAGATTACTCCAAATATTTTATCTTATATATGTATGGAGTTGATTATTGCATTGTCGTAGTTTTAACCCAACCAAATGAACAAGGCTTGGAGTAACCAATATCCTTTTTCAGCTAAAACTTGAAGGATTATGATCTTAGGTACACCCATATTGAAAAAGTTTTTTCCATCATGTGCATCTTAACGAAATTTAAAAACATGATTATAGCTAGTTGTGTCAAGGTTTTGGTATCACATCCCAACATTAGAGATTTCATTATGGGAACAAAGATCAGTGAGAAACAAGCTGGATGGGTGAATAAAATCATGGAATATGATGTGACCATTAAGGTCACAAAATTGGTAAGAGGCTATGCTCTCTGGAGAGATAGCTAATTTGAGGATGCATAATGACCGAAACTTCTTTATTCCTAGAAGAGGAAATATGTGGAACCTAAAAATAATGAAGACATAGCCATAGATAGCTGGATGAATATAATGATAACATTCCTCTCCTCTAGTATATATCCTCATGGTCTTAGTAAATCAAAAAGGTGGCATCTAAGGTTGCAGTCTTTTCCATATGTGTTTATTGATGGCATACTATTTAAAATAAACATTGATGGCATGTTGCTCAGATGCATTGAAGACGAGAAATGTGGCAGGGTTTTGACTTAATTTCGTGATGTTTTTTCTGGTGGATATTTCTCTACTAGAGCCACAACCATGAAGATCATAAAAGTGAGATATTTTTGGCCTACATTGTTTATGGATGCTTAAAAGTGGGTGATGAAATGTAAAAAGTGTGTACTATTCACTAGAAAGAAAATATTGGCAGCCCTACCACTTCATCCAATCCCGGGTAGATCAGCCATTTACACAATGGGGTCTTGACTTCATTAGTATGATCAATCCTCCATCTAACTATGGTCACAAATGGGTTCTCATAACAATAGATTACTTCACCAAATGGAGTGAAGCTGTTCCATTGAAGGAAGACACTAGATTACCCATCTTGGAATTTCTTGAAGAAATTTTTACAAGGTTTGGCATACCCCAAACCATTATTTCTGACCATGCTAAGGATTTCTTGGGTGCAAAAATATCTGATTGGTCTCTTCAAATCAGGATTTATCTAAAGACTTCCTCCAATTATTACCCCCAAGGAAATGGATTGGAAGAATCTACTAACAAAAATCTAATCAAAATCATGGACATAAATCGAAGGTAGTGGGATATAAAATTGAAAAATTCTATTTGGATGAATAGGATAACAACAAAGAAATCCATTGGCACCTCTCCCTTTAAATTGGTATACAAAAAATAATCTAGACTACCTTTGTCACTTGAATTTCCTTCACTTGAAATAGCTCAGTAATTAGAATTTGAAGGCATGGATTAAAGAGAAATCATAATGGTGGAACTATTGGAACTTGAAGAAAATAGAAATGCTGCCATGTTAAGGATGGAGCAACATCATAATTCAACCAAGTAGTGGTTTGATAAAAAAACTAGGCCTTAGACATTCAAATTCAGAGATCTAGTCTTAAAATGGGATGTGGATCGAGCTAAACTAGGAAGACACTCCAAATTTGATGTTATTTGGAGTGGACCATACATCATTATTGTTTATAGGGTGGCTAATTATTTTGAGTTGTCTAATCTTAATAGGAATGCATTTCAAATCCTAGTTAATGGTATTTATCTCAAACCTTCTCATTAAGGTTTCATGCATCTTGTACATAGTAGATAGGATTTTTAATTCCTCCAAGTGCCTTTAGTACATTATCTTATTGGTAGTTTAGATTTATTTTCCCTAAGTGATTTGTAAAATTTTTGTTTCTTGGGAGTTAGTTTACAGGTTCCATGTTTTCAGAGGATGCTAATGAAGTTAAAGGTGTTAATGATCAGTTGTCATCAGGTGAAGGAGTCAGGTGAAGTTGTCATCTTGGAAAGTTAGAATAGATATAAATAGTTGCATTTCAATTCCTAGGAGTAGTTTAACATTAGGAATAGGTAGAGGAATCAAACATTCTACAGAGGTATATCTCAATTTGAGTCCCACAACTTGGAGATAGTCCCATGTTGTCTCAAACCTCATATTACATAATTTGAGATGGTTGCACATTTGAGCTCTAATAGGTACCTAATTGATTAAAATAGGATTTTAACTAATGAAGTGATGTTAATTGGCATCTAGGATGAGGGAAATTATCTAATTAGTGGAAGGTTGTTAATCATAGTGTAATGAATGAAGAAGACAATTAGTACAATTATAGTATTAAAATTACATGGTATAAATTAGGTGTCTACATTTTCCCCTCTTTAATGTCATGTAGCACGAGTGACACCATTTAAAAGATAATAGATAATTTTATTTTGTATGGGTAGAAAAAAATAGTAGGATGGATGATGTCTCCTCAAGTGTCGATGGGGTGATAGAAGAAGGTGATTGACTCTCAAAAAGAAGAGAAAAATAATTATAGTAGAATAAAATCCCTTTTTAGTGTCCAGTAGGCCATGCGGTGATCAAAACCATCATGAATAGGGTTATATATATGGAGGAGGGATAAAACAAGTCATATGCACCCTCCCGAGTTAGAAGAAAAGAGCTATGGGCAATTGTAATGAGTGGGGATGATGACATCAAATTTTCCTCATCACATTGAGTGAGTTGGGAGTACCAATAGATGCACTGACATGAGGAGTAGGTAGGTGATGTTTTGTAGTTAATTTTTGTTTTTTATGTTTTAAAATTTTACTAAATTTAATTCTCTAAAAATGAGGGTATGCAAGGCCACTAAAATTAACCTAGGTCAATTTAAATGATGTTATACTATGTAGAAGTAACCCTGTAGAGTTTTTAGCAATCTTGTTAGTGCTTTGGTAATGTCACTACAAGTTTTGGTGACCTCACGTGAAATGGCTATTCCATAATAAGTTGTAATGGCATTGCCTTCAACAACCTCGTTACATCCTATAATGACTTCACTTGAATTAGTGGCCTTATTCTAGGTAGAATCGATGTCACCCCAAAATGGTGGCATTGCATTAGGTAGTAGCGGCCTTCAAATGGTGGCCTTACCCTAAGTAGTGATGGCCTTGATAAATTTAGTGGTATTAATCTTTGTTGATGATTTTACGATTTTTTTGTAAAATGGTCTAAATTTAAAATGATATTTTTTGTGTGATTGTAGGAATGGTTAAGTGTGATCCAATTTTGTGAGCATCTATCTCACACCCTATGATTATTAGAGACCTTTCATCCACATGATTGGTAATTATTGGATGACTTGGGTCTCATGTATGTTGCACTTATACCAAAACTCATAATAGACATACATTTGTTGACAATATTGATAGAGAGATGGAACTCTAACATGAGTAGTTTCTAGCTCTTAACAAGAGAGATGACCATGATGCTAGAGGATGTCCATTGTATATTACAGACCCTAATTATTAGGGATCCTATTATTATAACACCGTGACTATAGATTACAAGATGATTTGAGTGGAAGGACGATCTAACCTACCTAGACGTCGGTAGACTAATATAGTGTTTGTCAAGATCTATGATCAAGATGTGATTAAGGATTTTTAATCGGTATTGATGGCTCTGGTTAATGACATATTATTTCTTGACAAGAGTGGATGTTACTTTACAATAGGATACATGAACATGATAGCAAACATGGTTGAGTATGGAAAAGAATTTACATGGGGATATCATGTTTTAGGGAAGTTATACTGAGGATTTAAAATTCATTTTCCATATATAAGGATATAACATAGTCCACACTACTCTTTTAAATATCTAGGGTTGGGAGCACATAGCATTGGGCCAACAAATGGGCCCTTCAAGGTATTAGAGGATGATAACCCACATCCATTTATATGGATTTGTTTAGGTAGGGTTCATCATTCCTATAGAGAGATTCTAGTATACATGAGGGCTATAAATGAGATAGTACATGTAGATATCACATAGAGGCCTTACTTGGTCATGTGAGCCTGGACAAAGACCTATGCATATTTCACATATGTTCATATAAAAGCTACCAAATAGGTTGCCAATATTTTATTATAGATTGCTACAATCCAGGTATAGTTTTGATGCATTTGGCTATACGTATGGGGTTTTTGAAAGTGCCACACATGTTAGAGAGATCATATGGTGGGGCCGTATGATAAATGCAACCACTAATGAAATATATTGGGCCAATCTAGCCTAGATACTATAGATATGAGGAGATGTATCCAAGATCTTGGGACTACATGTGAGTATTGAGTGTGGTAATAGAAGTTTTTCATACTCATACTTACAATATAGATATAGGTTATAATCAGTATTACTAAGGTAGTTATGTTAGTGTGGTGGTAATGATGCCCATACACATCATAGGGTCGAGTGTAACCATTATCTAGGGTTTCGGTGGAGGAGTAGATGATGGGAAATAGTGTAGAGATGCCACAATTAGTAGATATTTATAAACTCTAGGTTGTAGGGTCCTTGCAACATCAATCATAGGGTGCAAGGTTTTATGAAAACATACACCGAGAGGAGGTTTAGGCCCAACAAGGATAGGAAGTAGAGAATCTACTATGAGTAGTGTATTTGGAAGTGGGTGTGGATGGAGTGGAGGTGTTGGGAGTGGGTAGTGATGAGTATAGCTCCCACATGTGGATGGGTGGATGGGAGACAACCCTATTGAGGTAGAAGATATGGGGGTGAAAAGGGGTCCACCTACAGTGACCATAACATAGGTAGATCCATATACCATAGTATCACAAACATTTCCTAGCATAGAAGTAAGTATCATAGGTATGATATAGGCTACACAATGGGTAACATGTGTAATAATGACATAGATAGTGGCTTGAGAGGCTAAGATTACATGCTTAGTAGGGGAGATCCCAAGTGTAGAGAGTGTAGCTAAGATAGCATGATTATTAGCATACGTGACCTAAATGATATGGGCCTTGACTTAGATGACTATAGAGTGAGATACCATCATATCAAAGTGAGACATAACATAGAGTGAGAAGGATAGCCTCTGGTCAGAGTGCGATACAATGTACAACAAGAGGGATTTCACCTAAATAGTGGAGTAACACCTACATAGGGAGAGATATGTAACCTTAGAAATGTCTAGATCTCAAAGGGTGACTAATATGTTAGACCACATCATGAGGCCATAGGGGGAGGCTACATATTATAGGAAAATATACAAGCTAGTCATGTCTGTAAATCAAATGACTATTTTATTCATGAAGGATAATAGTGATTGGGTCCTAGAGACCATTGTCCTAGTAAGATCATGAGCCTCAGTGAATAATTGTTTAGTCATGGGACCACCAAGATCATCAATAAAAGTGCCAGATGGATCAAGGTGATGTTCACTATCACTAGGGGCATCTCGCAGTCCATATCTAAAGGAGACTCATGCGGAGAGATGAATTTGTTATAGCTAAGATTATTTTTTACTATTCCATGATGAGATGTATCATACATTTTTTAGACTATTTTTTGTAAACTCAAGTGCCAATTGGCATCCCTATATATATGACTATTTTTGGATTTTTTCTATGTATGCCCTGAGTTGGATTATGATGGTTTTATTTTTCTTATATAATTATAGATGTATAAAATTGTGTATTGTAATGTTTGGATAGATGGTTGTGTATGGATGTTTGAGAAGATCAAATGTGATGAGTACACGATGATGTTATATCTTATTTTTTCATTTCCTATATATGTTTTATCTACATTGATGTATTTTTTGTTTTAGATATATAGATTTTCCATTTCATTTCAGATTAAATCACCTATCTATTGTACTAGATAGAGCAGAGGAAATGTATTGGTTAGTTATAGGAAACATTAGTTACAAAAATGTTGTTATTTATACATGATTGTGATTGGGTTGATGTGATGAGGGATGGAGAGTTCGTGACATAGCTTATATACCATCTCAGCTTGGAAATACTTTTTGTTTAATGTGAGCATACAAATAAAAGGTAAAAATGACATGAAAATCCATAATACCAATAGTTGTGTAATGTTAAGGGACTTACTCAAAGAAAAACACATAAGTGATGTAATTCAAGAAATTAAACAAAAAAAGAAACCAAACAAACAAACACTTACAAACAAATACAATCAAATAAGTCATGTTCATGACAATTGTACCAATGTTTTTGTTATCTAGCTTCAGTACCCAAATTTTGTAGTTTATATGACAAGGGTTAAGATGATGCCCCAAGTAAGGATACATGTAAGGGAACGAATGAATGATGTATAATTTCTGAGAAAAGTAAAAATGAACTATAAAACTACCCAAAGTAATGATATATGTCATGAAGACAAACATAGTAAGTAAGCTTGTTGATGAAATAATATCATAAGATGATCCACATTTCGTGTGCTAGAAGTAGCAACTGAAGTAGGATTTTTTATTATATATTTCAATTTTAATGTTTTTATGTTAGATATTATTTTTAGCTTTTGTGTTACATTTTTCCATTTTAGGGGTTTTCTAGGTTTTTGGATATTTTGGATTTTCTAGGTTTTATGAATGTTTTCAATTTTCTAGGTTTTTTTATGTTTTGGATTTTCTAGGTTTTCTAAATGTTTGTATATGTTATAGGTTTTTAGATGTTTTATATGTTCTATTATTTATGATGTTTTCTATAACTTTGTACAATAGAACAAATCACTAATATGCCCCTAGTGAAAGGTGATAATATAAGGGTAAACACTGCACAAATATATAAGGAGAGGACAAAATGCATCAAGGCCAAGAGGGACAATTTCAACAAGATTATGAACTCAAGCCATGGAAAATCTAGGAAGAAGTGGTCATGCCCCCAAGTAAGAAGTACTTATAAACAAAAAATCCTCCCATGGTGGTAGAAACTAGTTTTCACCAAAGGAATTATTACCCAAAGTGCCACAATTGTGTAGTTTTCACATTTGGAGAAATTTATTTATCTTTACCTTTTTTTATTTTTTTTATTTTTTCAATGCATTAGAGCTTAGTGTAGAAGCGTTTGAGGTGTATGGAATTCATGGGATCCTGAATCTCTAAACCATTAAGGTAAGCAATAGTATAAGCTCCCAAACCAAATTTAGCCACCATAATTCATGGCCCTAACTAGTTAGGCTCAAATTTTCCTTTCTTTTCTCATTTCTTAGTGGTATTGAACTATTTTTTTAAGAACAAGATCTCCAACCTCAAATTCACGAGAGACAATGTGTTTATTATAGTTAACATGGATTATATTTTGATACACTTTAAGATGGTATAATTCATGGAGGTATTTTTCATCAAACATCTCAAGCTCTACCAATATAGCCACTCTGTAATCCTCTTCATTGTGAATATAATCTTTTAGAGATATTCACAAATAGGGAAGATCGATCTCTAAGGGAATGATAGATTTAGTTTAAAAAACAAGGGAGTATGGGGTTGTACCTTTAGGTGTGCATATGGAATTATGGTAATCCCATAAGATAGGATGGATCTAGAAGTGCCAATTACATCCTTTTTTATGGACCTTCTCTATAATATGGCAATTATTTTGTTAGTGGCCCTAGAATTCCCATTAGCTTGAGGGTAATAAGGGATAGACAATTTTTGATGGATTTGAAAGTGTTAACAATGGTTCATCACTTGTATATTCTTAAAATATTTACCATTTTCAGAGACAATAGTGAAAGGAATTCCATAACGAAAAATGATGTGGTTCATGGTACACTTGGATATTTGAGCATCGGTAACATAGTTCAAAAGAATAACCTCCACCCATTTGGTAAAGTATTCAATTATTATGATGATATGTTTATGGCCATCAAATGAAGTAGGTGTGAGCTTCCTTATAAGATCAATCCTCCATTTGGAAAAAGGCCAAGGTGTGGTGATGAGTTGAAAATATTGAGATGGTGCATGGATCAAGTTGTCATTTTTTTGACATAAGACATGTTTCTTTACATGTTGACAACAATATGTTTCCATAGTAGGCCAGTAATAATCCACATGTAGAAGTTTCTTTGCTATAACAATGTCACTCGTTTGAGCACCACATATGTCTTCATTGAACCTCTTTGGTTTCTTAAATAGCCTCTTCTAAATTAAGACACACTGTCACAAGGTCCCATCATGGCCTCAATGATAGAGAGTGCCCCAAAGAGGGTATAATGTGTTATTCATTTAATAAGGTTTCATTTTTGTGAGTGGGACATGTTAGGTGGGAAATTACCATCATGTAAGCAATTATTTATGTCCATGTATAAAGGGAAAAGGGACCAAAAACTTCACATACTAGATAGGATTCTAGCTTGTCATAAGTAGGGACCATTAAATGTTTAACAAGGAAATGAACTTCCTTGTTATCATATGGTAGGATTAAGAGTGAACCAATTGTATCCATGTCATATGTAGAATTATTCTAAACTCTTGGAATTTTTAAAATATATTTGGAAAAAGTATTCTTTGAGACTATCAACTATGCACTTATAAGGGATACTTTTCTCATCTTTTACATTATACTCATCATTAACTTGTTTAATAATGAGTTGAGAATCATCGATGACCTAAACTTGTGTTCTATTTTATGGTAATTTTGAGACCAACATTAAAGTCCTCATATTTAGTAATATTATTGGTACAAGGGAAACCAATACAGAAAGTTTTTGGAATCATGTCACATGTAGGGGTAATCAGGATAACTCCCTGCACCTGAACCATGAAAATTAAAATATACATCAAAGTAGATATTTCATGTGATAAATTATTCAATAAATAATACAAAGGCATCAAGTAAGTTGAGACTTGTTGGTTCCATGCTTGGTAAGGGATATTATGAAATTTGATCTAGACTAAGACTTCCCCTTGATTGTTTTTTATTTTCAAACTCATTGATTAATATGATCCAGTTGGCCATCCTCCTAGTAAGAGTGGGTTTAGCTAAGAGATATTTAATTTGTTCAAATTTGGATATAAAGTTGGTTTTATTATTAATCAGGTAAAGATGTAATTTTTGGAAAAAAAATACAAATACTAAGCATACCTTCTCAATCTTTGGGTAATTCAAATCATAAGATATCAAGATACAACTAAGATAATAAATGGATATATCTTTATATTGTGTATCATACTCTACTAAGAGTACACCTTAATCAAACTACATAGTTGAAATGTATAGTAGAAGGGGTTCACCTGGGGTAGGTGGTATTAGAGTAGGTGGATTAGACAATTATTGTTTTAATTGTATAAATGCTTGTTCACATTATGGACCCCAATGGAAATCCACATCTTTATAAGAATATGTGCAAAGGAATGACACTTATCAGAAAGTTGTGAAATGAATTTTTGAATGGATTGGATCTTACCATGCAAGATATAATGTTGTTTAAGGTTTATGTGAAGAGGCATCGATGGATAGTTAAAACCTTTGTCGAGATCTAGTTCAATTCATCTCCTAGAAACAATGAATTCCAATAACTTTCCTATATGATAATGAAAACATTTCTTTAGATTTAACATGACTTTGTATTCTCGAATACATTCAAAAATATGATGAAGGATTTTCAGGTGTTTTTCTCTTGTTTTGGACTTTCCAAGGATATCATCTATAGAATATTCTACTATATCATGCAACATATCATGGAATATAATAGTCATGGCCTCTTTATATGTCATTATTATATTATTAAGGCCAAGGTGCATGATGTAATAATAGAAAGTTACCCAAGGAAGTGGTAAAAGAAAATTTATGTTGGTCCTCTTCATCTATTTTGATTTGATTATAACTATAAAATAAATCCATGAGGGATAGAATTTCATGGACTATAATAGAATTAAGAATTATGTCGATATTATGAAGAGGAAAATCATACTTAGGACATGCCTTATTAATATCCTGAAAGTTTGTGCAAATCATAATTCCAACTATTTTTTTATGAACATGCATAATATTAGAGATCCTCTTTGAATAGTAAATGGTATAATAAATCCTACTATAAGTAATTTCTCAAGCTCTTCTTTGAAAAATATAGCTACATGTGGATGCATTTTGCAAAGTTTTTGTTTTATTGGCTTGGCAGATTCGTGAACAACTAGATTGTGCACAGATAATTAAGGATCTAATCCCAACATGTCCATATAATACTAAGAAAACACATAAACAAATTCTCTAAAGAGGATAGTAAATTTTTTCTATTCCTGTGGATTAAGAGAAGCTCCTAGCTTGAAAATATTAGGTTATTCTTATGGGACGATGTTAACATCAATGGTTTCTTTGACCAATAACTTAAAACCATCTTCCATAAGAGTAAGATTGGGAGGGATATTGATTTCTTCTTCTATTGGCATCTCAATGATATTTTCACCCACAAAATTATCGCTTCTATAATCCATTTTTCATTTGTCACATTGTTTTTCCACGAGTGCCTTAAAGAGGTTTTCACTATGGGATTTGGATTTTTTTATTATTTGATTTTTTGAAGATGTTTAGACCTCTTTTTCTTATTTTTAATCATAGAACTTGGGACACTCCCCAAAGTATGTATATGCATCAAGGTTAATAAATTAACCTTTATTGTGATACCCAACTAGAATTTCATTATGTAGACCTATGTGAACTCTGTAATAATTTCCTCATTCTAAAATAAATCAATTGGTATGGATTGTTTTTGTCCCAATAAATAAGGGATAGGTGTATAAGACCTATTTTAGTTCTGGAGGGTGATAGGGTTAAAATGGAAGTGTCAAAAATAGGTTTGTGGAGGAAAGGTATTCATAGAGACTATAAGGGTACCCTTGTTTGGTGTTGTAATCAGAAGAGATATCTTCACGTTCAGAAGAGGTGGTGTCAAATTCAATATCTGGTGCCCCATAAGGATCAATACCCATGCTATATATATGCATATTTTCATGTATCGGGGTAGGTTATCACACACCCTATTCATGTAATCCACACCCATAACCTTGATATCCCATGGTATACATCATCTTGTTAGGGATAACATATTTTAGGGATTGATAGCAGGAGGCCATCTTCTCATCAGCTGATTTGGATATGTACGTGTTATCCAAATTTTTATCAACTAAGAATCCACCAGAGATAAATTTGTCGAGATTGCAAGGCTCCTTATTTCTTTGTGGCCAATAGTTATGCCTACCAAAATTTTTATAGGGATAGGGAAATATTAAACACAAGGATTTCTTGTTAGAGTTTATAATCTCCACAATTGTTGTTTAGGATTTTCAATTTGTATTCCCATGTGAAAAAAGGGTATGCAGAGGTAGATGAAACAATTGCATTAGGATAAAGTTTATCATAATCAAAACAAGAGGCGAGGGCCACTGATTCAATTTCAACCACAAGCCCTATAGAAGGACACTCATAATGTTTTTGGTAGTGTCTAGCCAACGCTTTGTAATGGGAAAATGGTTGGGGGTAACCAAGAATTGTGATCTCTTTTCCTTGATAATACAATTTAATACAATGATGAAATGTGGAGGGAATAACCTGCATGGCATGAATCCATAGGTGATCAAGGAAAATTTGGAAGGAATTTCAAGTCAATGACATAGAATTCAGTTTCTTATGTGATAGGCCTAGCTTCCATAGGTAACATGATTGTTCCTGTCAACTAATGTTCCCATTATTATTAGCCTTAATAGTGATCACATTAGGATTTAGCTCATTCTCTATATGTATCAGTTATTTAACAAGCTTTAGAGTACATATGTTTACACATGATCCATTTTCCATAAGCACCTTTTTTATTTTTTTATGGGTAATGATCACTTTTATATATAACGGTAAGTTGTGAGTATAAATATCCATTGGAATCTCATTTTGGCTAAAAATAATTTCATCATATGGGGTGATCTGTGGAACCAAATATTGGAAGTGTAAGGTCTTAATGAACCATTTATAGATATGAACAATAAGATATCTTAAGAATATCTAAGATAGAAATCTTAGTGGTTGTCTTCTCAAGCTATTCCAAATAGATTAATGACTATTGAGGGATTAGATAGAGGGGATCCTGGGAAAATTATATGAGTGTAATGACACACTCTTGAGGTTTGATTTTGATGGTAGTAATGTGATTGGTGATAGGATGAATATAGTCAATAAGGGAGTTGAATGGATGGGAGGTCTTAACAACAACATGGTTGGTATTTCTACCATGTCGGGATTGACCTTGATTTAGTTTGATTCTACTTATTTATGTTTAGGAAAAGGTTTATTTGTATGTTCCCAACTAGTTATTTGATGATTTTTTGGGTTCTTGTTCGTCAAGATCGATATCTCCTCAATCTAGGAGATATTGAATATAGTTATTTAATTTCATACATCACTCTATCCCATGACCTTTAATGTAATGATATTCAAAATATTCATGGTCTTTGTACCATGATGGTTTAGGTGTATCATCGTTGAAATATTTATTGTTAGGAAATTTTATGATATTAGCCAAATCAATTTGTTTTAGAATTGATAATATGGAGTAGGTGAGTGGAGTATAGTCCCTATGTTTGATTTTAGGTTAAAGTAGTCCATGTGTGAGCTTTAGATTTAGGTTATTCTGGACTGCTTATATGTGTTTAGAATTAGTAATTCCATCACCTACAATTATTATTTTTATTGAAAATTTTGGGTTTGTCCATAGGGTTTGAGTCATAATCACATTGAAAAGGCTTTAGAATGCCTTTTGCTAACAATTCCTTTTCAATTTCACCACCTTTTTCAATGACCTCTTCAAAGGTTCCTATATAATGCATTTGCAAGTGGAAGGTGATTTTACGATGTAAATTTGGCACAAAAATGCGTACTATATTTTTATAATGGAACAAGGGAAGTGGATAGCTACCCGTCATCACCGAAGGACAAAAAAAGTTCTCATTGTTGCATTATTTCACATTGTACAAGTCTAACATTGTTATATTAGTCTCCATGTTGAATGATAAATGAAAAAAAAAAACTTTTTAGATAAGTCTACAAAAGTAGAGATAGACCCTTTTGGGAGATGGAAAAGTTGTTCAAGTTCCTAGCCTCTAAGACTCCATGGAATTAAATGAATCATGTAGTTATCACTATATACAACTTATCGAATGCCATGAAGAAATATTTTATGTCATCTCTAGGGTTTCCTTGTAGTGATATTTATCAAATTTTTGGAAATCAAAATCATTTGGGAAAGGGGCATGCAAAATTTCTTGATCAAAGGGGTAGGGACACATTTCTTCAAAAGAATATTTCTTATTATGTTCATTGTTGTTTTCCTGTAAGAAAATGAGTGCTTCTTTCATATACTATCATTATTTTTCAAATATTTGGCCATGTGATGGCATGGTGGGTATATGAGTATGGTTTTTTTCCTCCATTGTTTTCTCCGTATAGTGCATTGTGTATGTCACTCTAGGTTTATCCATATGAGTAACTTTATGTATGTCCCTGTTGACATGGGAAGCTAAAGTTTCCAATTGGTGATTAATTTCTTAGATTTATTGTTGTATTGTCACATCTTTGTTTTGCGGTGTAAATTGGGGTTCTTTACCCTCCATTTTGGTTTCATGATTTATTCTAAAAAAGGTTATATAGTTTCAGTTTTGGTCTTGGGTGTCACATATTCATCATTAGGATCCTCTGGTTGTGTCAGCATAGAGACATGTTCTGGGTTTAATATATATTCAATAGTCTTGAAATGAGGAGACTTCTTTCGGTATTCCCCTCTAATCATAGTAGTGAAAAAATTGGATCAAAATCATAGGTATTTTAGCACCTAATTTGACCAGGTGTAGTAGGAATTGATCTTTTTTTAAAACAAACAATTTTCTATATGGATCGGATTGTGTTCAAATATGTAAGAGTGGTTATTTTTCTTCACACCCACTGTGATTAAAAATTTCTTTCTCCTCATTAGAGGATGGTTCTAGTGGTATCTGAAGGAAAGGATTTGGTTCACGTGTTTTGTATCCTAACTAGTTTATAGGTGTCATAATGGCTAGGGAATCTTGAAATAATTTATTTATTGAGTGATGTTTGTGTTTGATGATTTCCTAAATTGATTCGAGATAGTGTAATGACCACAAATTGAATGTTTTTAAAGATTTAGATGTTTGTGTGAATTCCCAAAAGGAATTTAAGAAAAAATGGCAATGTAACAAATTTAAAATTAATATTTTCCAATTTTAATATATATGACAAAGGTTGTTGAGGTAATTTAAAGAAAATTAATAGCAAATAACGACAAAAAATGGTTTTTTTCTAAGATTTGGATGTTGTAATTATTTCTAAGAATAAATATGAAATTTTGGAAGTGTAACATTTGTAAAGGGTTGATTTATTAGGTTTGGATATTGTAATTGTCTAAGGAAATTAGGAAAATTTTGATAGCATAACAACACAATTCTAACAATCAACCAAGTTTGAGAACAATTTTAAATGTTAAGGTCAAAATGGTTGATCAAATTTTTGAAGAGTTTAAGGTATTTAACTCTTGATAAATCAAGACTACTTGTGGTATTTATACTCTAGGACAAGGTCCCTCTACTTGTGGAAAAAAAGGTTCTTTTGGCCTTGGGATCACAAAGGACTACTTCCCTATACCTGTGGAAAAGTTCTTTTTGGGTGAGGAGTAATTGTGAGGGGAAAAGGTGAGAAGAGAAAGTATAAGAAGGGATTTTATATTATAAATGTCACATGTAGAATTTCCCAACATAAAATCAAGAGTAGTTCCATGTATTCAATGAGAAGAAGCTATGGAAAGATAAGAGGAATAAGATACAACCAACATAAATTTTTCTTGCATGATATTGCACAATTACAATTTCTCATAGTATGAAGTTGAGATGAAGATAGAAATTTTTAGACAAGGAATAGAAAAATTTGATTACTTGTTCCTAGAGAGAATAGGGGAGCTATTAAAAAATAATAACCATCTCTTTACAATGAGGAGGACATATCCTTTTATAGCTTTTCAATTCAACCCTTCATCTACCCCCCATGTGATCCTTCATGTCTTTATTCAACTTGTGACTCTTTGTCTTCATAGGATGTGAGAAAATTAGTCCTGTATTTATTAAAAAAAAGGAATTTTACAATTCACCATTAGAGTCACTCAAATGAATAAGATAGATTACAATGATTGTATATAATGAAGAATTAGAAAATGAGGGAGAGAAGAGGAGGAAGAATGAGGAGAAGAGAGAAGAAATGCTCCAAAGCATGGATGAAGATGTCTCCACCTTCGATGAAGACTAGATCCAAAGAGGTTGAAAATGAAAATTGATCCATGATGATCCTCCACTATGATACACTAAAAATATATTCAATTAAGACCTTTGAACACTCTTGAAATTAGTAACCTCTATGACACTTCTTGAACACATCGATAAGGTGAGTGATAAGCATTGCCCCACTATTACACATTGTGAATTCATAACTTGATTGATTATACACTAGAAGGAGAGGTGAAGACCATTGTATATGATGATGGAATATTTTTATTAATTTAAAAAACATTCAAACCTTTGAAATTCTCTAATTCCTCCCAAAATGCTAAGTCTTTGATGCAATTTGAGACCATAACTTGCACAATTCAATCTTGTGATGATCAGGTGCCTTGGGGAAATGGAGTCATCCATGAGATGATGTGAAGAGGACCTAAACCATGATAATAATAAAGGTGATAATATGTATGAATAAATATTTCAACTTATGATCAACCCATATGGTGAAGTGAGAAACACACCGAGACCAGAATGCTCCATTGTGACCAAAATTGGGAACTGAGAAAGATTCTCTTTTTTTGAGACACAATGCCACTTTCAACCCTTTTTAAAGCATGAATTTACCTCCATGAAGGTTGACCTTAGTGAGGTATGGAGTATGAAAACCACAACCATTTTGATCCTTGCTAGATACTTACTATTTTTAACAAGTTCTTCTTGGGTGACTAGTTTTGGCAATTTCACTAAATTGTCACTTTTGAGCACTCTTCCTCCTAGGGAATGATATTAGTGTCTTGAATCCATTATTTATTTATACCTAGGACCCTTATTAAGTTACTTGAATGAGGAATTACTAAAAATATACATTGGACATAGGTTGTTGGATCTGACTGAAAAAGGTCTCCAAAAATTCTACTTCTCATTGGGATGCTTTTATGCAATTTCGGGGTTTTTCTCATTTGTGTCTTCATGAAATCTAAAAGGAAACTTTCAGGTCTACATGATATTTTCCTAATAGGGTAGAATTATGAAAAAAAAATTCCTATCTAACTCCAATCATGCCTATTTTAATGGTGCAAGAAAGTACTCGTTGGAAGCTAATTTTTCAAGGATCTCATGCTCTGATTTTGTAGTGCCCACTTCCCTTTGACACCTTTTGATGCTTATTTTGATATTGTTGATTACATTATGGACATTATTATAGTTTTGATTTAGTATGATGTTAGACATTTGATCATGGATTATTGTTGATCTTGATTTGGTTATGATGCATGATGATTATTAGAGACACTCCATATGTGGATGATGATATACTATTTGACATGGATATAGTTTGAATGTTGTTCGGACATGTGATTTTGGATATTATGAGTAGACCTAGAAAATGGACATTATATGATGATGATATAGTTGTTGATTAAATTACAAATGATGTAGTTGTTACTTTGATGTTGTTGTGATTCATTTATATAGATGATTTTGGAATTACATTTATATTCATATTGGATGTTCTGATATGGCCATGAGGCCGAAGGAGGTATTTTTGTCTTACAGGTTAAAAAAATCACAACAAACATCGGGGGATTGGAGACCAACCACAATGTAATTCTAGGTGAATTCAACAAGGTAACCATGGCAACGTGATTTGTGTGTGTGTGTGTTGTTTTGTTAGGGATTCCCATGGGGGAATCACCTTTATATGTGACCATGGGTTTCTGTATTTTATTAATGTGTTTCCTTTTTATTATTTTTGTATGTATTTTATTAGTGATGTGTCCCTTTCTTTTAATTAATTAAATTGTGGTAAATTAATGTGAGAAAACATATGGTTAAAAGTTAAATAAATCAAATTGGGATATGGGAAAGTAATAATGGAAGTTTTTGGCTCTTTGTATTAATTATGTAAGGGATGTGTAAGTTTGTGTAAGAGTTGTGTAAGTCAATATTTGGAGTATGAAACACTCCACCTCCTTGGAATTTCGAATTTGTCCATGGGGGGTGTTTTTTGAGGCTTGTGGGACAAGTAAATCTTGTCCCATAGCTCTCAATTTAATTTACTAACCATACTGATGGTTGGAGGGTTGATTTTAGCCCTTTTTAATACATTTGTAGTAATCATGTTGCATGTTTTAATTGCACTTTCTTCATGTTTTAAATTTATAGTCCTTTGGGATGTGGGCTTTTTGGAGTGTGCAAGTAAATTGTCATATTTTCACCCACCTCTTTATTGTGCTTTGGAGAATGAAATTTTGTCTTTTGTATTTGGAGTTGAGGATGTGTGATGTGGAATACTACATGGATCCACATCATCCTCTTCTCTTCCCTCTTATATAAAATTCAAACTCTTTTCTTGTTTTGGGTTGTTGAATATTTTTGCATACTTCTTTGGGTTTTTGCTATTTGGAGCTCTTGTGGATTTTGGAGGAGATTGGAGATAATTTCATACTTAGTATTGCTGATTTTGGGACTATGTTCTTAGAATAGAGAGCTTTCTATTTGGAAACAAAATCTTCCATGGAGAGGTAGGAGCTTAGCTCTTCTTTTATGTTGATATTTTCTTTTGTGTGTGTATGAATGGTGCATGTTTTTGTGTATTTGTTGGTTGTTTGGGTAGACTACCATAGGAATGGTGTAGGAGATAGCTATGGGGAATTCATGTGGGGGAATAAGAGAATTCCGGTGGCATCATAATTCTTCGGAGGGATTTTGGGTTTGGGATCCACCATGGAAAAGAAATAACATGCATTTCTTACTTATGGGGGCATAAAGAAATCTGCGGGGAGCATAAGGAGGGATTGCGGGGGCATAAGAATATATTTGGTGAAATTTAATGGAAGTTTGTTACAGGTGGATGCCCAATTCCCATTGGGAGGCATAAGTAGCTTCCCCATAGTCCTTTCTCCTTTGGCTTGCATGATCAAGCCCGATTTATGTTTTGAATGTTTTTAAATGCAGTTGTAAATTATTGTCTTGTGTTGAATTGTGTTTTTATATTTGAATATGCATGTTTAAAGAATGTTGTGTGTTTTTGGAAGCTAGTTGTTTCCATGGGTTGAATCACACATTTTTTTTTTTTTTTTTGGTTGGGGCTCGGGGCCAATGATGAAGGATGGCTTCACCTTTCATTGGATTTCTTGGTAGGGTGGAGAGTGTTGCCTTTCCTCCACTTTTTTGTGATCAAATTGGAAGAAAATGAAACTTGCATGTTGATGTTCGGAGCAAAGAAAAATGTAGTTTTGAAAGTACCTTGTGAAAAAAATCATTTATAACCTTCCCACTTTGAAGTGGATGATATTGTAATGCATTTTTGAATGAAAATATGTTTGTAATCAATTGTGAGAGTTGTAAATTTTGAAATGTAAAAAAAGATATGCTCTGTACTTAGTTTGTATTGAGAAAAGAAAGATATCTATTCTATATGTTGTATTTGATAATATATAAATAAAAAAGTTGTTAAACTGCCATTGGAAATCTATGAATGAATGAAATATTTTTTCCAATTTGTATTGCAAATTTAATTATGATCGTGTCCATATTTTGGGAATCTCTATTTGAATGGAAAAGAAAGAAATTGAAATCCATTATCTGCGTTTAAGAAATTAAAAATAAATAAAGATGTATTTCTTCTAGAATTAATAAATAATTGCAAGACCTTTCCTCATTTGCATTGTTGATTCAAATTGGAATATCAGATTGTAATTGAAATTCCCATTTAGAAAAATTTAAAAGAAATAAATACATATGAAGAATTATATTACTTTGTCTCTTTTGGAAATGTATTAAATTAGAAATCGAGATGGTACATTCTAGCTTTTAAATGGTCTGATTTAAAACAACTAAATGCCTTGGACTAGAATAGAAATTAATTTCCACACTTGAATGATGAAATTGATAAACAGATTCTCTAGAAATGGATCTCTGTTGTAAATTTTAAAACTGGAAAATATTTTAATTAAAATGCATAGTTCGGGCTTGCACATAATAATCAACTTGGAAACATTAAAATTTAGCATGTTATATTATTAAGGAACTCAAATTAATAGAAACACTTAATTTAAATAATTCAAAACATTGCAAAATATGGCCTAAACCTTTTCACAGTCATTTTCTGTCAATTGTTGGAAAAATGCAAATTGGAAATCAAACAAGTGAAATTACCTTCCTAAAACATCCTAAATCATTCCTAGAATAATCCTCATGTCTATTTGGCATGTTGAGTGGAGGAGACCAAATTGAATAAATTTTATAAGTTAAAATTTACCAATTGGTTGTTTAAAATCCTACATGCCGATTTCATAAAAATGACCCCTCAAAATTTATCAAAATGTAAAATTGATGATTGTTTTGCAAAGAGGGCATTGAGAAATTTCCAAAAGTCCTTGTTTTCCAAAAATGAGCTTTCTAGAAAAAGTTATGGCCATATGAAGTTGGTGGGAAATTTTGGGAAAATTTTCCCTAGTGGGCCTATGGCCCGAAAAATTCCCATTAAAAATCCTTAGAAAATTTTTGAAAAAAAACATTTGGGGAAAATTTTTTTAAATTTCCCATGCAACTAACTAGAGGGTGCCACATGGCACTAGAGGGGTGATAGCAGGGGGTGGGGGGTGGGGGACCATGTAACCTTTATCTTTTTGAAATTTTGTTTTGGAAAATTTTCCTGAAATTTCCCATGGCCCCGCACTCCCGCCCTCACCCTGGTGAGACCCTTCCATGGGCACGTGGACCCACATGCACCATTTACCCCTTCCCCTCCCTTTGGCAAAATCTGCTAACTTTCCTCGCCACTCCACCTATGCCTCTCCTTTTCTCCCTACAATGCTTGTTGGGCACCACATGTCCCTAGCGAAGCCACGAGGCACAAGCGCTTATTGGAATTCTCCCCTCATTGGAAAATTTTCCCCAACACCTCCACCACCATGTGACCCGCCAACCCAGAAAATGGGCTTCCTTCCCCGCTTGACACATCCCTTTTGGGAAAATTTGACTCCCAAGGCCTCGTCATTCCATAATTGAGTTTTACAAGAGTTAGGAGGACTTATTTATATCATTGGAAAGATGAGAAAATTTCATATCCAATGGGAATGATTTAGGAAAAATTTAATGGGTTAAGCATGAGAAAAATCAAGTTGAAACTTTGATCCTGTTAGAGAGTGGATATGGTGTTAATTTACCCCCTAAACCTAACTGAAACTTCTAACCCTAAAATTTGGACCTTGTGACCTCTGATAATTGTAATAAAAGAAAAGTATGTTCAAGCAGATTAAACTTATTCTAGAACATGTTAGTGTCAATTGTTGTCTTACAACCTAGTTATGGACACTTCTAATAAAAAAATATTCCTTAATTTTCCTAACTAACCCTAGGTTGTTTCTTAGGTCTCAAGTGGGTTGTTTAATGGGCATCACACTTAGTATTAGAGAAGTGGTTCAAAATCTTGGACCATTGGGAACACTAGAAAACTTGGGACATGAAACTTAAACCTAGCGCATTTTTTTGAAATCTAGAAAACAACTTAGTCTAGAAATTACATATTTTTAGTAAACATGGAATTCAAATAAAACTTAGAAAAATGAAATAACTCTTGCTTTGGTTTGTGCAGGAGGTGTAGATGGGGCGGAGGAAATTTTCACATAGACTGAGACACCATCACCACCACCACCAGATTAGGGTGTAGCATCCATCCTACCCCATATTTGGAAAAATCTTCAAGATGTCAATGCCACTCTATGCGGAGGATTAGGAGGAGGACATGCAGCCAATCATGACATATACCCTTCCCTCGAGGGTCAGGTATCTCCTCGACCCAGCGAGGAGCATAGAGGAGAGAAATCCCATGCGGAGTCAGCGAAGGCGAGTCACCACAAAGGGGATAGGGTGACCATGTTTCAGAGCATAGAGAGAGGTCTCGGAGCCCTAGGCTTAGGGATGAGCGTGTAGAGAGACCAAGGGGTCATCAAACCATAGCTGCAGATCACAACAGAGAGATTCTAAAGCTTCGGCCATCACATTACTTAGGTGACATGGGTGGATTTTAGGTAGAGGCATGGCTAGTGAGCTTGAGCGGTTGCTTCAAGATTTGTCCTTGTTCTAGCAACACAAAAGCTCATGTTGCAATCCATCTACTGAGGGATGGAGTAGGAGTATGGTGGAGGAAAAAGGAGTAGAAGCTCCATGTTGATTCTAAGATAGTGACTTAGGAGCTATTTGAGAAGAGATTCAAGAGAAAATATTTGTCATGAAGGTTCATACAATAGAGGATCGATGAGTTCTATGACCTCCGATAGGCATATCTTTTAGTAGTAGAGTATGAGAGTAGTATTTTGGACCTACTCTAGTATGTTGAGTATATGTAGGATGGGTAGGTGTGGATTCACAGGTTCATCCTGGGCCTAAATTTAGATATTAGAGGTGTAGTGTGGATCCACTACCCATAGACATTAGCTGAGGCCATCGAGAAGGCTTATATAGTAGAGGAGACTCGGGGAAGACCCAGTAGGCTAGAGACAGTCTGGAGCTGCATATAGTAGATGTAGGATAGTAGATCGAGGGGTTTAGTTCATATTCCTCATGGTGGATAGGGTTCAACTCGGTCATTATTTAGACCACAATAAGCAATTATTAGTAATAGCAGTAGTCCCACCCACCTCTTAGACCTCCATAAAGAGCTAATGCATAGAGAGGTCAGAGTATGGGGCCTCCTCCTATGGGTTCCCATCAGGGCATAGGGTGGACCTAGAGCTCACTCAATGGGAGCTCGCCAACATAGAGACCTCAGCAGACCATAGCCAGATCATCAGGATCCACACCACAGACTACCAGGGCACCTACTGGAGGTGCTACTCATTGGGGAGGATCAGGAGGGTGTTTTGGTTGTGGAGTTACTAGACACTTTTGGAGAGATTGCCCACATAACCCTAATAACAAGGGTAATACATAGATCTCCAAGTATATGGTTGGTGATATGGGACACAACCACAAGATTTATGTAGTGGTTGAGGACTGCTAGGTAGAGCATTAGAGCACAATCATTGAGACCATAGGTAGCATTGGTGGTATTTCTACTTCTATATTGTTTGATTCTAGTTCTTTAGATTCCTTCATTACACCATCTTTAGTAGAGTGATGTAGGCTGGAGGTAGTTAGGTAGGGTCTTAGTTGGGATGTTGAGATGGCTTCTAGAGCTAAGATCTCTATATACTCCTTAGTTACAAAGTGTATAGTGGATTTGAGACCTTTCACCACTACCTCAGATCTCTGTATCCTTCCTTTGGGCTTGTTTGGAGTCATTTTGGGTATGGATTAGTTATCTACACACAAGGCCAAGATGGATTGTTGCCACAAGACTATATCTTGTGTAGATGATTTGGGAGTTGAATCGTTAGTGATTTTAGGGGTTAGGAGACCTATTTCTATTTACACCATCTCCGCTATGCAACTTAAGCGGTGTGTGTGATGGGTTATAGATGTATGTTGTTATTATTAGTGACTGATTTGAGGATGGGACTAGTGGACCATTGCTATATGATCATCCCATTTTGAGAGAGTTTGTAGATGTATTCCTAGGGGAGTTATCAGGGTTTCCACCCCCACGTGAAATTGATTTTCATATAGATCTAGTTCCTGGAGAAGAGCCTATCTCACAAACACCTTATCATATGACCACCCCCAGAGATTTGTGAGCTCAAGTTACAACTTGATAACCTTCTACGGAGAAATGTCTTATCCGTCCTAGTGTATCCTTGGGGTGCACAGTGATCTTTGTGAAGAAGAAGGATGGATCCTTATGGTTGTGTATTAATTACCGACTGAATAAGGTAACAATCAAGAATCTTTATCCCCTTTCGTGTATTAACAACTTGTTTGATCAGATGAAGGGAGCCAAATTTTTCTCTAAGATTGATCTTAAGTTAGACTATCATTAGCTGAGGATTTCAGAGGCAGACATTCATAAGACTACCTTCCATACGATATATGGGCACTATGATTTCACAGTGGTGCCTTTTGGTTTGACTAATGCCCCCATAGTATTTATGAGTTTGATGAATGGGGTATTTAAGACCTTATTAGATCACTTCATGCTCATATTCCTAGATGACATATTTATATGCTCACATACATGTGAGGAGCATGAGGGCACCCCACTGGGTTCTTCAATGTCTTCAGGAGTAGCAGCTTTATGGGAACTTGGATAAGTGTGCTTTCTTTTAGACAGAGGTGTAGTACATGGGACATATCATTTATGGGGAAGGTATCACCATTGATCCTTCAAAGATTAGATCCATTATGGATTGGTCAGCACCCACTATAGTGATGGAGGTGTGTAACTTCATGGGTTTATTAGGTTACTATAGGAGATTTGTTCAGGACTACTCTAGGATTACACACTCTATCACTTACCTTTGGAGGAAAGGGAAGAAGTTCATTTGGTTGGATAGATGTGAGCAGGCCTTCACGATGCTGAAGGAGTGCCTCACCACAACACGTATCCTTGTAGTTCCAGATCCATAGGGTGGGTTCTTTGTTTGCACATATTCTTCTTTAGCAGGGCTTGGAGGTGTGTTGATGTAGTAGGGTAGAGTAATGGCGTTTGATTCTCATAAACTCAAGGATTATGAGCTCAATTATCTGACTCATGATCTTGAGCTTGCGGCATTTTTCATGCTTTGGTTGGATGGAAGAATTTTCTTCTTGGTCATAGATTCACACTCAAGATAGATCATTTGAGTCTTCATCACCTCTTCACATAACCTAATCTCAATGCTCGTCAGTAGCGTTCGATGGAGTTTCTTTGTGAGTATGATATGGAGATACACCATGTGAAGGGGAAGGAGAATGTGGTAGTAGATGCTCTTGGTAGATGGAGACATGTGGCTATGGCCACTTTAGTGAGCACATATTTACGGAGAAGGATCCTACAACAACTTTCTCTTGATAGCTTCTACATTATAGTACGGGAAGAGATTGAGTCTCAGAGACCCCTTGAGGGTAAGTTTGATGGTTTTTCCTTAGAGAAAGATGGTCTTCTTAGGCATAGAGGATGGGTTTATGTTCCTATAGATGGAGGATTGAGGTAGGACATCTTAGTAGAGGCACATAGTGCACCCTATTCAACCCATCCCGGGGTGAAGAAGATGCATGCCACCTTGAGACAGTTGTATCATTGGAGAGGACTTCGTCGAGATGTGGCCCAATTTGTGTCATGATGTTTAGAGTGCCAGAGAGTTAAGGCCAAGCATTAGCATCTAGTTGGCCTTCTTTATCCTCATGCTATACCGGAATAGAAGTGGGACACCATTTCATGGAAATCATTGTTGGGCTATCGATGTCGATATATCACCACAAAGCCATCATGGTCATGGTTGATAAATTGAAAAAAGTGGATCACTTTTCTCTAGTGAAGACTACTTATACAGCTAGAGTAGTGGCATGAGTATATTTGGATGATATTGTTAGGTTGCATGGGATTCCGTGGAAGATAATTTTTGACCACGATCCTTTGTACACTTCCCATTTCTGGACTACCATGTAGTATGTCCTCGAGATGAGAATAAAATTCAGCACAACATATCACCCCGAGACAAATGGATAGACTAAGTGGGAGTATCAAATTTTAGAGGACATGCTCAAGATGTATGTGATGGATCAGTGGTCCAAATGGGAGGAGTACCTGTACTTAGTGGATTTTACCTATGATAATAGTTTTTAGAGTTCTATAGGCATGGCTCCTTTTCAAGATTTGTATGGTAGAGAGTGCAAGAAACCTCTTAGTTAGTGATAGGTTAGAGGACATAATGTCTCTTGGACCATATTTTTTATAGTACATGGAGCAGCAGGTGGTGTTGATCAGGCAGAGACTACAAGAGGCATAGGACAAGAAGAAGAAGTATGTAGATCAGCATAGGTTTGATTGTATTTTTGATGTGGGTATGAAGGTGTTCCTTTGTGTCAAGCCACACAAGAGCCCTATCTATTATGGAAAATGTTCTAAGTTAGCTCCTAGATTCGTGGGTCCTTTTGAGATCTTGGAGAATATCGGTCCTTTGACCTACCATCTAGTATTTCCACCTAGCATGTCTCACATACATGATGTGTTTCATGTTTGATTCTTAGGAGATATATTACAGATCCTTCTCATGTGCTAAATTAGAAATCATTGTAGGTGTAGGATTAGGGGCAGGAGATGCTAGATCCTTTACATCTAGATCATAGGACCCTGGGCCTTGAGGCATAGATGTTGATCAAGTTCGGGTGCAAAGTGGGATAGAGATATGATGAGCTGCTGCACTACATGGGAGGATGCTACCTTATTACGAGTTTAGTTTCCACACTTGTTCCACTCACTTCTAGGAGGAAGTCGAGTCTAAGGGGAGGGGGATGTAGTGCCCACTTCCCTTTGACACCTTTTAATGCTTATTTTGATATTGTTGATTACATTATGGACATTATTATAGTTCTGATTTAGTATGATGTTAGACATTTGATCATGGATTATTGTTGATCTTGATTTGGTTATGATGCATGATGATTATTAGAGACACTCCATATGTGGATGATGATATACTATTTGACATGGATATAGTTTGAATGTTGTTCGGACATGTGATTTTGGATATTGTGAGTAGACCTAGAAAATGGACATTATATGATGATGATATAGTTGTTGATTAAATTACAAATGATGTAGTTGTTACTTTGATGTTGTTGTGATTCATTTATATAGATGATTTTGGAATTACATTTATATTCATTTTGGATGTTTTGATATGGCCACAAGGCTAAAGGAGGTATTTGTGTCTTGCAGGTTAAAAGAATCACAACAAACATCGAGGGATTAGAGACCAACCATAATGGAATTCTAGGTGAATTCAACAAGGTAACCATGGCAATGTGTTTTGTGTGTGTGTGTATTGTTTTGTTAGGGATTCCAATGGGGGATCACCTTTATATGTGACCATGGGTTTTGTATTTTATTAATGTGTTTCCTTTTATTATTGTTGTATGTATTTTATTAGTGATGTTTCCCTTTATTTTAATTAATTAAATTGTGGTAGATTAATGTGAGAAAACATATGGTTAAAAGTTAAATAAATCAAATTGGGATATGGGAAAGTAATAATGGAAGTTGTTGGCTCTTTGTATTAATTATGTAAGGGATGTGTAAGTTTGTGTAAGAGTTGTGTAAGTCAGATTTTGGAGTATGAAACACTCCACCTCCTTGGAAATTCGAATTTGTCCTTGGGGGTTGTTTTTGGAGGCTTGTGGGACAAGTAAAACTTGTCCCATACCTCTCAATTTAATTTACCAACCATACCTATGGTTGGAGGGTTGATTTTAGCCCTTTTTAATGCATTTGTATTAATCATGTTGCATGTTTTAATTGCACTTTCTTCATGTTTTAAATTTGTAGTCCTTTGGGGTGTGGGATTTTTGGAGTGTGCAAGTAAATTGTCATATTTTCACCCACCTCTTTATTGTGCTTTGGAGAATGAAATTTTGTCTTTTTTGTTTCGAGTTGATGATGTATGATGCGACATCCTACATGGATCCACATCATCCTTTTTTCTTCCATCTTCTATAAAATTCAAACTCTTTGCTTGTTTTGGGTTGTTGAATCTTTTTGCATACTTCTTTGGGGGCACATTTTCTTAATATTTGGAGCTCTTGTCGATTTTGGAGGAGATTGGAGATAATTTCATACTTGGTATTTCTGACTTTTTGGATAGTGTTCTTAGTATTGAGAGCTTGCTATTTGGAAACAAAATCTTCCATGGAGATTTAAGAGATTAGCTCTTCTTTTATGCTAATATTTTATTTTGTGTGTGTATGAATGGTGCATGTTTTGGTGTATTTGTTGGTTGTTTGGGTACAATACCATAGGAATGGTGTAGGAGAAAGATATGAGAAATTTATGTGGGAAGGGGCATAAGAAAATGCTGCTAGCATAAGAATTATTGTGGAGGGAGATTGGATTTGGGATCCACCATGCAAAAGAAATAGCTTGCATTTCTTACTTGTGGGGACATAAGGAAATTTTGGGGGCATAAGGATATGTTTGCTGAAATTTATTGGTGGTTTGTTACAGGTGGATGCCCAATTCCCATTGGGAGGCATAAGTAGCTTCCCCCATAGTCCTTGCTCCTTTGGCTTGCATGATCAAGCCTGAGTTCTGTTTTGAATGGTTTTCAAATGCATTTGTAAACTATTGTCTTTTTTTGAACTATGTTTTAAATTTTAATATGCATGTTGAAATAATGTTGTGTGTTTTTTGGAAGCCAATTGTTGCCATGGGTTCAATCACACCTTTTATTGTTTTGTGGTTGGGGCTCGAGGACCAATGATGAAGGATGGATTCTCCTTTCATTTGATGTCCTGGTTAGGTGGAGAGTGTTGCCTTTCCCCCACTTTTGTTGTGATCAAATTGGAAGAAAAAGGAAACTTGCATGTTGTTGTTCTAGAGCAAAGGAAAATGTAGTTTTGACAGTACCTTGTGAAACAAAATCATTTGTAACCTTTCCCACTTTGAAGTGGATGATATTGTAATGCATTTTGTGAATAAAATATGTTTTTAATCGGTTGTGAGAGTTGTAAATTTTGAAATGTAAAAAAATATATGCTCTGTAATTAGTTCTGTATTCAGAAAAGAAAGACATGTATTCTATATGTTGTATTTTGATAATATATAAAGAAAGAAGTTGTTAAAATGCCATTGGAAATCTATGAATGAATGAAATGTTCTTTCCAAGTCGTATTATAAATTTTATTATGATCATGTCCATGTTTTGGGAATCTCTGTTTGAATGGAAAAGAAATAAATTGAAATCTATTATCTGCATTCAAGGAATTATATATATATATATATATATATATATATATATATAAAGATGTACTTATTTTAGAATTAATAAATAATTGTAAGACATTTCCTCATTTGCATTGGTGATTCAAATTGGAATATCAGATTGTGATTGAAATTCCCATTTAGATAAATGTAAAAGAAAGAAATACGCATGAAGAATTATATTGCTTTGTCTCTTTTGGAAATATATTAGATTAGAAATCAGAATGTACATTCTAGCTTTTAAATGGTTTGATTTAAAACAACTAAATTCCTTGGACTAGAATAGAAATTAATTTCCACACTTGAATGATGAAATTGATAAACAAATTCTCTAGAAATGGATCTCCCTTGTAAATATTAAAGCGGCAATTATTTAATTAAAATGCTGATTCGGAACTGCACATAATAATCAACTTGGAAAATTTAAATATTAAGCATGCTATATTATCAAGGAACTCAATTCAACAAAAACACTTAATGGAAATAATTCAAAACATTGCAAAATTGGGCCTAAACCTTTTCACAATCGTTTTTTGTCAATTGTTGGAAAAATGCAAATTGGAAATCAAACAAGTGAAATTACCTTCCTAAAACATCCTAAATCCTTCCTAGAAAAATCCTCCATGTCTGGATGCCCAATTCTTATTGGAAGGCATAAGTAGCTTCCCCATAGTCCTTGCTCCTCTGGCTTGCATGATCAAGCTTGAGTTCTATTTTGAATGTTTTCAAATGTAGTTGTAAATTGTTGTCTTGTGTTTAACTATGTTTTTAAATTTTAATATGCATGTTGAAATAATGTTGTGTGTTTTTGGAAGCCAGTTGTTGCCATGGGTTCAATCACACCTTTTATTGTTTTGTGGTTGGGGCTCGAGGACCAATGATGAAGGATGGATTCTCCTTTCATTTGATGTCTTGGTTAGGTGGAGAGCATTGCCTTTCCTTCACTTTTGTTTTGATCAAATAGGAAGAAAAAGGAAACTTGCATGTTGTTGTTCTAGAGTAAAGGAAAATGCAGTTTTGACAAGTACCTTGTGAAAAAAAATCATTTGTAACCTTTCCCACTTTGAAGTGGATGATATTGTAATGAATTTTGTGAAGAAAATATGTTTGTAATCGATTGTGAGAGTTGTAAATTTTGAAATGTAAAAAAATATATGCTCTGTAATTAGTTACGTATTGAGAAAAGAAAGATATCTATTCTATATGTTGTATTTGATAATATATAAAGAAAAAAGTTGTTAAAATGCCATTGGAAATCTATGAATGAATGAAATTTTCTTTCCAAGTCATATTATAAATTTAATTATGATCATGTCCATGTTTTGGTAATCTCGGTTTGAATGGGAAAGAAATAAATTGAAATCTATTATCTGCATTCAAAGAATTAAATATCTATATATATAAAGATGTACTTATTTTAGAATTAATAAAGAATTGCAAGACATTTCCTCATTTGCATTGGTGATTCAAATTGGAATATTAGATTGTGATTGAAATTCCCTTTTAGAAAAATGTAAAAGAAAGAAATAGGTATGAAGAATTATATTGCTTTGTCTCTTTTGGAAATATTTTAGATTAGAAATCAAAGCTGTACATTCTAGCTTTTAAATGTTTTGATTTTAAAAACTAAATGCCTTGGACTAGAATAGAAATTAATTTCCACACTTGAATGATGAAATTGATAACGAGATTCTCTAGAAATGGATCTCCCTTGTAAATTTTAAAACTAGCAATTATTTAATTAAAATGCATAGTTCAAGCCTGCACATAATAATAAACTTGGAAACATTAAAATTTAAGCATGCTATATTATCAAGGAACTCAAATTAATAGAAACACTTAATGGAAATAATTCAAAACATTGCAAAATTGGGCCTAAACCTTTTCAGTCGTTTTCTATCAATTGTTGGAAAAATGCAAATTGGAAATCAAACAAGTGAAATTACCTTCCTAAAACACCCAAAATCCTTCCTAGAACAATCCTCCATGTTTGGTTGGCATGTTGAGTGAAGGAGGAGACCAAATTGAATAAATTTTATAAGTTAAAATTTACCATTTGGCTGTTTAAAATCCTTGAGCCGTTTTTGTAAAAATGACCCCCAAAATTTATCAAAATGTAAAATTTATGATTTTTGTGCAAAGAGGGCTTTGAGAGATTTCAGAGAGTCCTTGCTTGCCCAAAACTAAGATTTCTAGAAAAATTTACGACCCTCTAAAGTTTTCCTACCTTGGGAAAATTTGGGAAAAGTTTCCTTAGCGATCCCATGGTCCGAAAAATTTCCATTAAAAATCCTTAGAAAATTTTTGAAAAATAAAATTTGGGGAAAATTTTAAAAAATTTCCCCGCATCCAACCGAGGGTACCATGTGACACAAGGGGTTCATAGCGGGGGGTGGGTTGGTGACCATGCAACCTTTATCTTTTTGAATTTTTTTGGAAATTTTTCTGAAATTTCCCATGGCCACGCACTCCTACCCTCACCCTGGTGAGACCCTTCCATGGCTGCACAAACCCATGTGCACCATTTACAAAAACTAAATGCCTTGGACTAGAATAGAAATTAATTTCCACACTTGAATGATGAAATTGATAACTTGATTCTCTAGAAATGGATCTCCCTTGTAAATTTTAAAACTAGCAATTATTTAATTAAAATGCACATTGAACTGCCACACATAATAATAAACTTGGAAACATTAAAATTTAAGCATGCTATATTATCAAGGAACTCAAATTAATAGAAACACTTAATGGAAATAATTCAAAACATTGCAAAATTGGGCTAAACCTTTTCATAGTCGTTTTCATCAATTGTTGGAAAAATGCAAATTGGAAATCAAACAAGTGAAATTACCTTCCTAAAACACCCAAAATCCTTCCTAGAACAATCCTCCATGTTTGGTTGGCATGTTGAGTGAAGGAGGAGACCAAATTGAATAAATTTTATAAGTTAAAATTTACCAGTTGGCTATTTAAAATCCTTTAGGCCATTTTTGTAAAAATGACCCCCCAAAATTTATCAAAATGTAAAATTTATGATTCTTGTGCAAAGAGGGCATTGAGAGATTTCTAGAGAGTCCTTGCTTGCCCAAAACTTAGCTTTATAGCAAAATTTATGACCCTCTGAAGTTTTCCTACCTTGGCGGGAAAATTTGGGAAAACTTTCCTTAGCAATCCGCATGTCGAAAAATTCCCATTAAAAATCCTTAGAAAAATTTTGAAAAATAAAATTTGGGGAAAATTTTAAAAATTTCCCCACATCCAACTAGAGGGTACCATGTGACATGAAGGGGGTGATAGCGGGGGGTGGTTTGGTGACCATGTAACCTTTATCTTTTTGAATTTTTTTTTGGAAATTTTTCCTAAAATTTCCCATGGCCCACACTCCAACCCTCACCTGGTGAGACCCTTCCATGGCTGCATAGACCCATGTGCACCATTTACCCCTTTCCCTCCCTTTGGATAAATTCACCATCTTTCCCCGCTGCTCGCCATTCCTCTCCTTTTGTCCCTTCCGTGGTTGTTAGGGGCCATGTGTCCCTAACAGACCCATGGGTGCGCGAGCGCTTATTGGAATTTTCCTCCTTGGTGAATTTTCCCCAATACCTCCGCCACCTCGTGACTCACCAACCCCAAAAATGGGCTTCCTTCCTCACTTAACATGTGTCCCTTTGGGAATATTTGACTCCCATGGCCCATCGGTCCATAACGGAGTTTCTACAATGAGTTAGGATGACTTCTTTATATCGTTGGAAAGGTAACAAAATTTTCTATCAATGAAAATGATTTAGGAAATTTTTAATGTGTTAAGTGTGAGGAAAATTAATTTCAAACTCTGAGCCTGTTAGAGAGTGGATATGGTGTTAATTTACCCCTAAACCTAACTGAAACTTCTAACCCTAAACTTTGGACCTTATGACCTCTGATAATTGTAATAAAAGAAAAGTATGTTCAAGTAGATTATACTTGTTTTGGAACCTATTAGTGTCAACTGTTGTCTTTCAACCTAGTTGTGGACACTTCTAATAAAAAAAATTATTCAATAATTTTCCTAACCAACCCTAGGTTGTTTTTTAGGTCTCAAGTGGGTTGTTTAACGGGCATCACAGATATTTATCCCGTTCGGCTCATTGCAACTCTAGATATCTGAGGATGAATTTTTCCATGGCTGAAAGTTTCTAAAATTTCCATAAAAATTTGAGGATTGCATCAATTATTTCATGCAGACATTCATTCTAATGGAATTCATGGAGGGAAGCTTCAGTTCAAGTTTCATGGAAAACAAGTCAATGGTTTGTGAGATATGAACGGAAGTTTGTTCTTGGCATGGATTGGTTACATAATAAGTGGAGGGAAAAAATATCCAAAAATTATTTTCAAATATGGATAAGTTAAATTAAAATACTCACCCCTTAACCCAAGTTAAGAAAACCCACCTTTTGACTCACTTGTGCACTCTTACACTAACCTAGGTTATGAGAGAGAGAAGACTTAATAAATAGGTTCAGAGCCTCTATTGCACCTTAAAAATTTAGTATGAGGTTAAATGGTGAAAAGGTGCAATAGGCCTTGCAAAAGGCACCATGGGGGTGTTTACCATGAGGAGGGGTCAACTTGACTTATGAATTGATAACTTGCACCTAACACCCAGAGTGGTGTTTTAAGGAAAAAAATAGTATCTCCCTTAGGGTCATAATTTTTTTCACCCATTAAAATTTTATACAAGTGAAAATTTTAAATCAGGCCTCTCAATTGTGACATCGGGGTGCTAGAACATTAGGATGGGGCCAAAATTGCATGTGAGTGCATAACACTCACCTAACCACCAAACAAATCACTTAAGTGATGAAACTTCAAAAAAACCAACCTCATTCCTTGTGGTCACACATTTTTTCACCCCATGCACCTTTTCACTAGTTTAAATGGTGGATAATTGCATCCAAGGTGTGGAAGTGTGACCTAGACACTTAGAATAAGCATGCCTTCACTAACAATTGCCAAAAATAGACCCCAAAGAGTGAGTATTTTCCCCCAGAGCTTCCTAGAGAGTTTTACTAGAAATATTTATACGATTTTAACTATATAATACTCAATTAAACTAATGGAATCACTTTTAATATCAATTATTTGTGTAATTCAAAATTTACCCCCTTTTATTCTACTCACGATTGGTTCCTGAAGGTCAAACTACCACCGGAGAGAAACTTGCATTTTTTCTAACTTATCACATGGAGAATGTATAGGGTTGAATTATATTCAATTTTTTTTTTAATTAGGTCCCAAATCCCTTTGGAACTCCCAAAATGCTCATTTGAATCTCCTCAGGATCAGGGATCTTCACTTGTATTGTTGGGCCAATATCTAAAAATTCATATGATAGAATCTCACAAAAAAATTTGAAATGTGAAGTAGTAATTATTATATTTCCAATTATTTTTTTTAACTTTGAAAAAATACCCAAGTCTCCCACAACATACTGAATAAGCTCACTATCTTTTTCACTTCTTTCATTTCCCTCCACTGAGTCATAAGTATCGAGTGTTGCAGAACTTGTTCCTAAACCAGTTTCTCCTTACAGATATTCCTTAAACTACCTCTAATGATATCATAGATCAATAAAAATCTACTTAAAGGAATTATCTCTTCTCAGTTCATCTTCAGAGGGTTTTCATTAGGTGTCAAAGTCCTGAAAATAAGCCTTTTTAGGCCTCCAAGAGCAATTCCTTTAAAGTGAATCAACATGAATCCATGAATTACTTTCCAACAACTTACCTACACATGAAACACACTTTAAAAATATATTTATCACATCCCTCTTGTACATTATGGGGTTTACATACACAGAAATATGTCGAGTGTAGGTTTACAATACCGGTTTAAGGATTTTAGTGCGGGCTTAGTTTCAATGGCAAAAAAAATCAATTTTTAATGCTATCCATTTTGCATGACAACAACTAGGTCTAGCTTGAGGACTTGATTTGTATTGAACACATTGAGAATAAATCAAGTAGGAACCTCAAACTCTCAAGAGACAATATAGACCAATGCTTTACACAAATCCTTATCCATTAGGCAAAAAGAGAGCCACCATTCAACTCACACAAGCAAGGAATGAAACAAACACACAAAATAAATGGAAACACACAAAATGGAAGGGAAACACACCACATAACAGGGAAAAACAAAACATACCTAGATCACCTATGGTACATGTGGGGTATAACCTTCTTTTATGTAGTTCTTCTTGTTGGAATGTGTTACCGGAGATGGGAAACTTCAAATGATGATGTTATACAAATCCATTCATTGGTTTGATGAAATAGGAACCCCTCCTCAATTATTTTGGAATTGTTAGTGTTGTGAACTCATTTTATTTGTTTATCCATGCTGATATTTTTTTATCTTTCATCCCATGATTATCATACATATGGTTCTCAATTATATCAACCTCATCACATTTATCATTAGTCTCATTCTTGGGCATTTGATCTTCACATGTCCGGTTCTCAATGGTCATTACCCCTATGGGATTATTCTTGATAGTCATTTTGAATTGTTACATATCATTAATGGCTTCTTTTGACTTCTTGTTTGATCAAAAATTATTAGTTCTCGTACATTTTCTCATCCTTGCTTGCATGGGATGCATGAGCTCCTATGTGATAGAGACATTATCTTCATACATGACACTATTTATAGGAAATTTAAATGTATCATTTTCTTTTAATTCATCTTGTATATAATCTTCTTTTCCAAAAGGGAAGGAGAAAATTTCATCTCCACATTCATGTGCATCAATGAATGTTTCAAGAGGCTTATTGAGTTCATTTTTTTTTAACTCGTCATGAAACATTTGCATATCAATTGAAAAACCAAAATTGGCCTCATACCTATCTTGCATATCCATGGATTGAATTAAGAGTTCAAGACTTAGCTGAGGGTCCTTCGTCACCTCTACAACCTCTAAGATATTTTTTAATGACCTTTCCTTTGGCTCTTCTGAAGACTCATTAAGAACTAGCCTTTCTCCTTCATGATCAACATCCTCTATGAGAGGCTTAAAAACTTTACTATTCGTACATTCATCATCAAGGGAATATTCTTCTTCAAATGGGAAGGAGAAAACTTATTCTTCATCATCAAATTGATTTTCTAATTTTTCATGCCTAGATTGATTAGTAACATCCTCCTTTTCTACATAAATTTTCATTTGAGGAATACCTTCTTGCCATTATGGATGCACCTGCTCTTTTTGATCATCATCATCATCGAATTGAAATTCAAAGTCTATACCCAATAGAAGGGGTATACTTGGAAAAATCAAGAAATTAACTTCCACATCTTCCTCGAGGCTACGAAGTAATTCGTATTTTGATTCTTGGCATACACTTTCTACTTGTGGGCTACCTTCTCTCTGAAAAATGTATTTCATCCTTTTGATGGGAAAAACAAATTCATCACACCTTTGACTAGTATTGTAGCATACAACCAATCCAACTTCATTACTCCACCTATCTCCCAACAAAATCTCTTGTTGAGAAAGATGCCATATGCACATGGAATGTCTACCACAAGTATTTTGGGGCTGAATTTCTTGTCTAGAAAGTTTATGAGGGTCACCAAAGAATTTTTAACTTGACCAAAAAGGGGAAATTCCTTAGTATCCATAGAATAACACCTACTGTTATTAGGTGCAATATTGAGTTGAATTTATTTCATAATTTTCAAGGGCATGACATTATCCAAAGCTCTGGAATCAATGATGTAGTTATTCAATCTATACCCATTGATCAATAAGGGAAGATAGAATAGTTATATATTCTTAGAGGTAGAGGATATGGATGAAATAAAGAGTTACTAGTTTTACCCCCATTATAAAAGGAAGGAACCCCATGCACATCGACCTATAACCCAACAGAAGCTGAGCGCTCACCCAAGGCACGTGTGGGTACCGATTCTCTCTTTTATGTGAGTTTAGCGGGAAGCATCATCTATTATTAGTGAAGATGTTTTAGGAGGAAAGTTAAGAAAAACAAGAACCATAGGGCTCAGAATGGCCTCTAGATCCTTGCAGTCACTTCCAACCGAGTACTTTAACAGAATCCAGAACATGCATTATGACATAAATAATTATACAAGCATTCATACATAGCATGAAAGGAAAGAGAACTCATATGAGAGAAATGTGCATTAAAAACATTGATATCCATGTCTGTATATAATAGGTAACCTCATTATATTCATTGATTCATTACAGAGAGTCACATAGAGAAGAACACAGTCATGCATATCACTAGATGTATGTAAATAAGCTAACAAAAAGAAAAATTACAACTCCATGCTTAGTGCATTATTTCCTGAATACAAATATCCCCTCACGGTAATTTTTTAGAGCCCCACTCACTCTCTAACCCGGTATACCTCATACTTCTAGAGATATATTTTACTCTACATGAACTTGTATTGGTAATTCTCTTGTGTTGCCAACTCATCTTCAAAGTGCCTTCAGATCCGGCACCAAGTGTTGTGGTCCTTTAGCGAGCATGCTCCTCTAGGCCTGAGATTTCCACTCCATCTCATGATGATCTTCTAGAATATTCCATCCGAGGCATGCTCTTTCCTGGGCCATCCTATCGCCGGGATGACATCTTATCCATGCACAACAAATAATGCTTTTCACATGTTCAGCCTTGGGTGCCCAAATTGACTAAGTCCCAAGCCTCTTTTTGCATATCGCACGAGCTATGTTCCTCCTTAGCTCTTTTTATCATGTGCTTTTTCCTTACACGCCTTTTCATAAATGGGACCCCTGTGCACCCATGCGCCTTCATACTTGGTTTATATTATAGGGGTCCAACATCACCCCACACTATGCCTATTCTCGTCCTCGGAAACACTTATCCAAGATGCATGTTGTCTAGGGAACTAATGAATATCCTTATACCTTACAAAGAAAAGAATAAGGAATGAAAGAATCGAGCAAAAGAATGAAGAATGTGGGGGGCACATCACCTTAAAAAGCTAGGAAAATCTTTCCAGAGGTCTACCTCTAGTTTATTTTACACTTCAATCTCTCCCTACGCCTTCTAGAAGAGGTCTCCCACCAGGGTGCTCATTTCATCAAAACTCAGGGCAGCTCCTGGGTGCCTAGAACATCCACAATCTTCTCCATCTCTTTGCCCAAGTCCTCAATTTTTCCATCCTTCTAGTGATCTATGGGTATAGTTCCTTTAGTTGGGCCTTAATTAAGCTTCTTAAGGCCTCAATTGCCTCTAATTTCTTCTCTACTTCAGCCAGAACCTTATCTCTCTCCACCCTATTCCCCTTGTTATTTTCTTGGAATTATTTTAGTTCCGCCTCAAGCGTGGTGACCAAGGAGCTCACCACCTTATCTTTATCTGTGCATGTATCATATGCGGATTCTCTGAGACCGAGCATCGACCTTGACCTCTATGAGTACTTGGCTATACTCTGTAATGAGTGCTACCACCTTCAACTAGTCTTCCTCTTTCAAGTGTGTGGCCACTTCTTCAGATAGATTCCAAGGCCAAGGGTCATCTCTCCATGGTGAGGACGCGCATTAGATCTTCTATAAACTCCAGGAGGGATGAGTATTTCTATGTGGGTGGCACTAAGTCTGGGTGCTTCAAGAGGATGACACCTTTGATAGACTCCATTTTCTTGTAAGCTTCTTACACCTTTACTTTCTCTTCCCTTAACTTGCACCTTAACTGTGTGCTGATCAGTTCTTCCTATTTCAAACTGTTGGCCTTCTCCATCAGTTCTTCCTCCTTCCTAACTTCACCTCCAACATTCTAATCCTGTCATTGCATATGAATAATCTAGCCTCGGTCTTGACTACAACCTTGTTAGTGCATTACACACTTGCTCATCTGATAGCCCCTGAGCATTCACTAAGGGATTGACCCCCTTAGATTCTGGTAGTGTGATGAGTGCTTCATGGCATACTTTGAAGTCTATCTCATCAACATGAGACTCAAATTCCCAAGAGAGCATATTCTTAGTTCAATGGTACGTGTTGTCCTTCTCAAAATACCCCATGGCTATGAGCCTTTCCGTGGGTACATAGTGCTCTAGAATTGTGCACGTAACACCTTCCTTGTGTCATCAACATAGCTCATTATAGGTCTTTGTTCTACATCAATATTTCTTCTACGAGTGCGTGCCTTTGGGGAAGCTCACTATCGAGTTGGGCCTCCTAGGTTGTCATGTTCTTTTTCAATGTTCTCCTCCTTCCCCTCCTTCAGCACTATGTCTACACTGTGCTCTAACTCTTGGTCTACCAAGACCTTGAGAATTATTTGTGCTTCTCTCTCTGCCACCTCCATGATCTACTCTTTTGTAAAACTTATGGCTCCCTCCTTTTTCCTGGTAACATCCTCATCCTCCATGTCGTAGATGCTAACCACACTGGGATCTTGGTCTTTCTCTATTTCTTCTTCTTCTCTGCCACCATCTTCTTCACTTTCATCCCCTCTTCGCCCATGTATTTTTCCAAGTTGTCGGTCACCTCCAAGTCAGCTTCCTCATCCACCCTCTGCTTCTTCTTGAGAGGTGGCTCCTAATCAAGGGATTCACCTTATCTTCTTCCTTAGGTAATTCTTCCTTGGAGATGGGTTGCCTAGGTGCCTCTACCTCTGACATCTTCTCCTTCACCAGAGACTTCTTTCTCCACATGTAAGTGCTGGGTTTAGTGCTCATGGATGCAATTCTCAATGTCTGAGTAGTTGGCACACTTAGTGCTTCCCCATCTCTTCCTCTCTTCTTTGACATGGGCCCCTTCTTACCCAAGGGATCTTCAGGTATGGAGACTTCATTCTCTAGATACGCACCCTTCTCGAACTTCAGCCTTATGTAATGCAATGGATAATGTCATCGTCCGTGTCATTTTAATCTCATGCGACACGTACTTCTCCACATACGCGTGCTTACCACTAGGGTAATTCAGATTCTTCCTCATCTCCCTATGTTCCCAATCAAGACTACCCAGTTACATTCTTAGCTTCTTTGACTCTTTAAACTTGTTCACCCCCGCTTAGAAGTATTGAGCAAGTAAATGCAAAGGGGAGCTTGCACCAAGGGCTCCATGAATCATCTATCATCTTGAATCTACCCAGGTAGTAGTGTTGATAGACTGTGAATTCAGCCTCTCCCTCAGTGGCTACTGGGAGTTGTTTAGGGATTCTCCACTCTACCCGAATGCATTCCTCAGGTGCATGTACCATTTTTCTAGCCGCACCTTGTGGGGTGCTATCATTGTATCACAAGCATATTTTTGAACCTCTTCATGGGCGAAGGATCCTCGACTGGGTACTCCCATACAAACTTTTCCGGCATGTCGGGAACTCTAATCTCTATGAATACAATGGTGAGAAAGACATTGTTGAAGAGGATCTTGTCCCCTTTCTTTGTGCAATTGACAATTTCTATAGTGATATACACGGATAGGTTATATATAGTTCCCTCTGCAATCTTCTGCAGACCTGTAGCCAAGGTTTGTTGACCTATGTCCATCTTTCCTAGCCATTCAGCTTAGTCACCAGATGTGTGGCCATTTTCATTATGGGGTTATTGATGTTTGAAATGTCATAATACCATGACCCTTTCGTACAGGCATACTAGGTGATGGTTTCTTGAATGGCTTCCTTGTCACCAAGGTCATCTTCTAGGCTATCTCCCTCACATATGAGACATGTAAATTGTGAAATTAGTTGGGAGTCATGTGCATCTTGCGCCCAACAAAGTGGAAGTAATCTTCGTGCACCCATGTCATCAACCATTGGTATAGGTGTTCTGGCTTTCCAAAATAAGGTAACTCATAGAGTTGCAATAGCCCTACCTTCTCCATTTTAACCTTCACGTCATCATCATATATAGGTAAACCCTCAGGTGTTCGTTTGTTGGTGGGGTGTACTAATTCCAATGCCATTTCCTTTTCTATTGTGTTCATATGGTGATTATAGTCACTAATAGGTATACTTCTCAAGTGGGATTCCCATTCCTTCCCCATCATCACCCCATCTAGGTATTGCATCTCTGCATACCATTCTTCATTTGTGTCTACCATGGGTTCTGGTTGTTTAGCCTTGGATTTTCCCTTTCCTTTCTTGGGTGCCATGGTCGGGGTATTTTTATTACTCTAAATCTCTCCTTGTTACTCTGTTTTACTTCCTCCAATCCTTCGATCTCAAATCCATGATATAACTCTTCTAAACCTATGCCCTAGTTTGTCGAATGCTAATCGGGATAAATTCTTCACAAGACAACACCTCTTTAACTCTTTCCATGCCCATGTAACCCCTTCCTTTCGGTTCACAATATTAAACCAGCTGCTTCAATCTCAAAGATCTTCCTTCACTCGATTGAATATGAAAGCCCTAGTTTGTCTAACTCATATCTCCAACTCTTCTATTTCACAAAGTAAAAAGAGAGTGCCCGACCCTCTACTTACATTTTTTCTATTTTATAAACATTAAATGCTACTTCACCTACCACCATACTTTTCTCATTTAATGTGGATTTTGAAACAAAACCCATCTTCAGCACCTTCACTTGTGTGCCCAACTTGCAAAAAAACTCCTCCAACCTTCTGGCATGCAACCAATCCAACCTAATAGGAGACTCTTACGTGCACGTAACCCGCATCAAAGGCACTTCTTCTATCCTGATCCTTGCTCTCACCTACCTCATGTTGCTTTCAAATGTGCTTTCTCCTCCTTAGTACATGGGATCTACAAGTAGCTTTACCATGGCACCAACCATTCTTCCATCTTCCTTTTTATATACCTCTTTCAACCCAACTACTCAACAAGGCTTTGCAACACAACTTCCTTGGTACTTTGATCACGTGCTTCTTCACCTTTCTCCACCCAACACTTAAAGTGATGCATGGTCCTCTGTGCACTCACAGATTCTCTAAAAATTAGTAATAAGGTTACCGGCACCCAAGGCACAAAACAAAACAAAAACATTAAAGGGAAACACAAGAAAGGGAAAAAAACATAAAGGAAACTTTAAACTAACTGACAAAACTTCCTTATTTACAAACACCAAGAAGACTTATTTATAGTAGGGATTCAGCTTACTACCATTGAAGTTTCCAGGCAACTTTGTCCCATCTAGTGCTTGTAACTGGCACGCACCCAAATCAAGGATGTACGAGATTGTGTAAGGACCCAACCAATGGACTTTCAACTTCCTAGGATGGCACAAAACTTAGAATCATATAATAACACCATCTGCCCAACCTCAAACTTCTTGTTTCTAATATGGTGATCATGCCAAGCCTTTTGCTTTTCCTTTTCCACTATTTGGCTCCATTGGGCAAGTGATCGTCTCTCATCCAGTTTCATTAGCTCCTCAATTCTTTCTTCCAGCACTTGTTCATCAGCTAACCCTCCTACGCACGCTATTCATAGAGAAGGCAACATAAATTCAACTGAAAAAACAACTTCGTGCCAAACACTAATTGAAAAGGTGTGTATTTATTTATTCTTTTATACATTGTCATGTAATCCCATAATAATGTCGATACTTTGTCATCCCAATCAATTCTTCCGACATCAAAAATCTTGGTCAAGGTATAACTCAGTATTTTGTTGAATGCTTCCGTGGTTCCATTTTCTTATGGGTGATAGGGCGTAGTCTTGTGATGAGCCACCATGAACTCAGATAACAGGATCCTCATGGTCTCATTCAATAAATGTGTACCCTATCACTTTGGTTAGACTCAAAGCGTATCCATACCTCATGATAATGTTTTCCCATAAGAACCTTGTTGTTGCTGCCATGTAATCTTTAGTTAGGGCTGCCTCTACCCACCTTGTGAGAGATAATCCGTGCAAGTGATGACATAACATGACCTAGTCCTCCATGTTGCCTATGCAATAGGTCCTACAAAGTCTATTTCCCATTTTTCAAAAGGTTTTGTGCTAATAATAGGGTGTAAAGTCATTTCATCTCTCCTTCCTGGTTTTCCAATGCACTAACAATGGTCACACGCTTTACAATAATATATTTGTAATCCTTGTGTAAGGTTTCCCACCATAAACTTTCCACTAATTTCTTGCGCGGTGGCATCACCTGGATAATACAAACCTGCACTTCCTCTGTGTGCTTCATCTATTTTGGCTAGGCATTCATGCTCTAAGATGCACTTGTGCAAAACTTCATCACGTCCCAACTTGTATAAGTCTCCACTTATTAACATGTAGAGTGCGGTGCATATGGCCAATTGATTTTTTCCAATGCCTTCATCCCATCCAAGCACCACACCTTTCTTTAAGAATACCGTAATCTCCTCTAAATCTAAGGGCACACACTGTAACCTAAATAGTTGCGTATTTGGCATTGCTTCTAATACTTTGTGTGTCCTCCCTTGAATCAATTCTTGACAGATGATCGGGCCCATAATTGTTGTTCCTAGGTTTTACTACAATGATGAATTCAAACTCTTAAAACAACAACACCCATTGTGATGCATGCATCCTTGTAGAATAGGCTTGTTTACTAAATAATTCAATTCCATGTGGTTAGTAGTGAAAAACAAAGGGTGTTGTTAGTGAGATATTTTCAAAACTTGAAGAGTGTGTAGATCATTAAAAATGCCTCGTGCTCGGTTGTGGTATAATTCTACTTTACTAGTGTTACTTCCGCTTGTAAAATAGAAAGGATGATCACCAATCCCTTCACCTAGTTGTGTAAGAACTGCTCTAATGGTGATTCCTGAGGCATCTACATGAACATGAAAGGGCTTGTCCTAAGAGGGAAACCGTAAAATAGGCACGGTGATAAGCCTATATTTTAATGTATCAAACACCCTCTACTATGCCTCTCCCCAATGGAAGGCACTTTTATGTCTAAGCAACTCCTCTAATGGTTTGGTGATCTTGGCATATACCTTAATGAATTTTTGTAATAGCCCACATGCCCAAGGAATCCCCACACACTGCACTCGGCTAGTAGGCTTCCTTAATCCCATAATAAGCGTAACTTTAGTGGGATCTACCGGTAAGCCCTCCTTACATATGATATCCCCCAATAAATTCCTAAAGGGTGTAGCAAACACACATTTCTTAATGTTGAGGGATATCCTCAACTGCCTACACCTCTCAAACATTAACCTCAAATTATCACAATGGTCTTTAACCAGACCATATATTGTCCAATCATCCAAATAGACCTGAAGAAATTTATGGATGAAGTCTTGGAATACTTGCACCACTATACATGAAAAGACAACAGGTGCATTCTTCAACCCAAAGGGCATGACCGTATATGCAAAATTTCCCCACTCAATGGTGAAAGTTGTCTTCTCCTGGTCTTCATTTGTAATCCAAACTTGGTGGTACCCTGAAAATGCATCTATAAAGGAGTAGATTTTTTGCCCAGTGACTCCTTCCAAAATTTCTTCAGTGAAGGGGGTTGGAAATGGATCAATGATGTAAAATGCATTGAATTTCCTATAATCCACACAAATCCTAATCCGCCCATATTTTTCAATGCTGATTACCATCAGACTTATCCACTCGATTCTTCACCTACCTCAAATGATCACGGTAGCTATCATATCTCCTCCTTAACCCTCATGTGCAAATTGGGATTCATCTGGTAGGGCCTTTTCCTAACTGAGGCATGCACCGTCCTTGACTTTATCTTCATTTCCCCCAAGGAGTGGTGAATTCCTTTGAGATCATGATACCCGTATAGAAATAAATCCTCAAATTCATGTAGTAGTTCAATGATTTTCGATACTTCCTTCTCTCGTCCACTAATCCCCAATAATATCTTCCTTAGGTTCTTCTTCGAACTGATGTTAACTTTATTCATCTTTAAAGGCTCATTGTAGGCATGCATACGATCATCTACATTGTCCACTACCTCATGCATCCCTACTGAATGGCTAACGTCTAAAATTTCTGATTCCTCTCCATCAATCACATATACCAACTTTCCATTCTCTTTTTCAAGCATGCACGCTCAAGTCAGTAACTCCTTTGTTTCCTCAACTTATTCAAAGTGTTCTATAGACACTAAAATTAGGTCACACTCCCCTTTCGTCCCTCGACATATAAGCACCCTTTATTATGTTTACCTAGCAATGACCCACCTTCACCCCAATAATATTAATTTAATTAATTTAATACATTATCCTCACTATATTTATTATTTAAATATCTTATTTAAATAATATCTACACATATCTGATTCATTGAGACACCTTACGAAGCCAACTCAACCTAAGACCTATTCTTAGCAAGTTACCATAACTAACTAAGACTTACCCAAACCCTACAAATCAATGCCTACACTCCCTCTAACCACATTCCTACATGATCATAAGAATCTCCCAAAGTATAATCCATGGGATAAAGACACGATATCAAGAAAATTAGGAGGATCTCCTAAGTTTAATTAACCTAGGAAATCTCGCCTTGATCGATGTTGGTTACCCCTAACGATTGCCGGTTAAGTTGGACCACCATCGATTACCCCTTTTAACCCAAAAAAACTTTATTCTCAAGGTTGGAACTTGAAAGTTGGTAAAAGCTTTGGGAGAAAGTTGACGAGAAAGAACACATCTCAGAGAGATAACACATCTTTAGAGAGAAAATTCCTGTAAAAACTCACATCCAAGGAAGGAGATTGAGCATCTTCTCCCAACACAATGATCCCAACCATGATCTAATCTATCTAAGTAAATAAGAGTGTACATGTAGCCTATGCAAGATCTTTTCTTCATTTGGTGATCACTTGCAACATTCAAGCCCATCATCAACACCTCCATCCTTCACACACAGGCCTTCAGGAATGAAATCCAAGTAAGTACAACATCATACTTTCCTAGTTATTTCATTTCTTCATCAGTTTATCATCCATTTGTTTACCTTGCTTCCTATTGACCTTCTCCACACTCCCACCTCCATATACCCATTAAAACCTCACAAAATCCTACTCTCGTCACCCAATACACTGTCCCGACCAACCAAATTCCTTTGTGCAATCACAAAGGAGACCAAAAGGCCATTCTGTGACATTTCCAGATCTCACAGTAACCAACACCAGTTATACCTAACCGTCGTCGGTCACCCCTAACCGACACCGGTCTCTATGTTTTCCCACACAGCCCTGAAAAGAGACCTACCCACCTAATTTTATCTTACCTTCATTCACCTGTGACCTACCCAAGACCTTTATCATATCTCGAGAACCGAAACAATCATTTGACCTTTGGATCATATTCTAGCTTAACTGTTAAATTAGATCTATTTTATTATTGTGTTTTAAAGTGAGATACCTAAATCATTTTAAAATAGCAATAGGATTTACTTTGTTTACAGCATTGAATTTTTAAAACAGTGGACTGACAACCATCTAGTAAGTATCATACTTCCCAGATCTAGCTTACGCTAGGTAGTTCACTTCCTATATTGTTTAATTCCTTCTGGTGGTCTTGTTTTCATCACAAGTAGTTCCTCCTAGCCAAAAGGAATCTCTCACGATTAGTTGTGGATTCAAAATCCATACACACACAACAACCCATCAACCGACATTTGAACAGGTATTCCTCCTATGCCCGTTACCCTATCTGTTTCATCAATACTTCAAAGAAACAATCTAAGAAAAAGGTGAAATATTTTGGCACGCCCGGTGGGACCCATCCGGGGTTCCTTGCATTTCATTCATTCCTAGGAAAAATTGTGTGTTTGTTTCCATTCTAAAAGCATACACACTAATTTTCTTCCTTGGTAATCCATATCTTCTTTCTACTTACTCTAAAGGAAACTTTTCTTTTGGTGTAATTAAAAAGAATCATTTCTTCATGTTTTCTGCATTGTAGTGAAAGAGCATCCCTCTTCCTCTTCATCTTATTATGTCATCCAATTTCACATTTTCAATTTGGGTTTAAAACAAGTGCATTGCATTCTGATTCAGTGCATTAGCTCACATTAATTGAGGGAAACCTATATGCTGGAAGTCATTACGAGCTGATGGTTGACAAATGAATCGTAGAAAAGCACTTCTATCCTTCTCTCTTTCTCTCAGTCTTACCAAACCACACAAAAATTCAGAATACATACATTCTTAAACAACATCCTAACTGGAATAAGTTGTAGGTGATCACACGATCACAACACAGTGGGCACCCAGCTCCATTGCTCTATCGAGTCATACTTCATAGAGAAGCCCGCCCCCACCATAACATACATGAAACCTAACCTTTTAGATCTCCTTCTTTATAGGAAGCCATCCTCACCAAAAAATGTATTTCAAGATTCATGTGTCAGTCCTTAAATAGCATAAGCTAAACAAACATAATAGAAAAGGCACTCCCAGGATCGTATTTTCTTAGTGTTTTTTCTTGGCTTGCGTTTTGAGGTGAGAGATCACATTCATCATTCTTTTTCTGTTATTCATCCTTGCATGCTCCTCATCATAGTCGGTGTATTCCAACTTCACCGAGTGTGCTGGGCCATATCATCATCATTTCCATAATGATTCTACATCATATTTTAATTCACAACCACTTTCTTTCATTGCTTATTTCAATTTCATAGTAACCATTATCGGTTACCTCGACCACCATTAGTTATACACAACCGACGTCGGTTCGGGTCCTTTTTGTAACCTACTCAAAAGGACATATTACTTCACTTTCTTCCACTTTTCTGGTCTTTGTCACTATTGTTTTCCCCATTGACATTTTATACATCTTAAGATTTTGCATACCTGTCATATTTTATCTTCTACCTCACTTGTTTACAAACCGTCCATTTTCTACAATGACCCGTAGTGGTTACCCATGACCAACATTGTTTTTACCTGCTCGACATTGGTTAGCCTATTTCACATTCTAGCCACCATTTGTTACTTCATCCATTTTTTATCACCATATTCACATGTTCCTACTTTTCTCTCAGTATCATTTATAGTATGGCCCTACCTAATCCATCTTGGTTCACATCTTGACCCCAAGACAAGCAAGCACCCTTGTATTTCATGCCGTTTCTAACCACTCCCATCTAGTCCTTCACCACCTTCTATTTTATCACTAGCCATGGATCTTATCCACCCCACTACTATCGCATTATCGGAGATGAGTTCCACGACTCCTTGACTAGAACCCTACCGCCTTACGGTTTTAACTTTCTCACTCATCCACTCAAGATGCCTCAAGTCGGTTGATATACGGCATTCCCGTATCTATCCCCCGACTCGCACCCATTCTCGCATCAGCCCAATCTGGCTCCATGCTGCCCACATCTACTTTACCCCCAATAGTTTCACAGATTAGGTTCTATACCCACTATGACTGCCACATTTGTTACCTCTGTGGCACCCATCACATCCACCATACCCTTGACAACTACCCCAAACACAACCTCATCTGCCCCTACTATCTCATACATACCTATAGCTACATTCGCACCTCCAATATCAATGACCTCTACCCCATTTCAGAACGTGGTTCTTTCCATTCCACAATCATTAGCCCCTATTGTCACTAGGGTTACCATGACCCTTTGATCCCCATATACATACTACCAAAAACCTCTTGTTTCATCATTATTTATTAGGGTACGTACCTCCTATTTCATTGCCTTCTTCTCCACCACCTTACATGGTAGCCCCATACACTGGAGTGCCACCCTTGTCATATGCCCAAAACCAACCTCCTCACACTACAAGAGGCATCCAATCATCACAACCCACCAATTACCTAATTAAATTGATGTTGGACAAGATGAAGACATTTGAGGCATTAGTTTAGTTCCTGCAACACTCTCACCTATGATGAGATTTAAAATGAGCCTATTCACCCATCCATTCCTATCCATTCATACCCTATGCATTGGGAAATGCCTAAATTCAATCGCTCCAATAGCAAAGAAGACCCTAGCAAAATTTACGGTCATTCAAACATAGGTGTTATCGATCGCTCATGATGATGCCTTGCTTTTGAGAAATTTTCCCATGTTCCTCACTAGAACTACATTAGACTGGTATAGTGGGTTACTTAAATGCTCTATATTCTCATTCAATCAGGTATCTAAAGCCTTCTTGGATCATTTCTCTATAAATATTGTCAAGAAGGTTACCATGACCAATCTATATTCCACATGTTAGTATGAGGACAAATCTATTATAGATTTTTTCACTCATTTGGTGCACTTGATCAATCAACTTACCTTCCAACTGCAATAAACTAAACATATCTCCCCGACCTTGTAGGTCCAAACTTTCTAGACATTCAATGAGGCATTCACTATGGCATGAAAAATTAGAGATTTACACCATCGAAGAGAAGAAAATCCAAATACGTAATAAGAATTCAGCATTTAAGTCGAATGATACCTCTTCCTCTTCTAAACCACAAACCAATTATTCAAAATTTAAGGGAACCACTAACACAGTGGTACTCAAGGTCATCCTAGCTCATCTTTTGAATCAAAGCTACACCCTCATCTAATCTCTCACCTGTCCAAACTTTTCGATTTAGACAAGAGTAGTGAAAATATACCGCAATTGGGGAACCTTACTCTTCTATTTTAGAAAAGCTTATCAAAGCTGGAGCCATCACCCTTCCACACATAAAACCACACATTGGTTTTGATCCTGCTCACCCCATGCCTGCATGGTATGAAGAGCATGATTTCTGTAAATATCACCGAGTAAAGGTTCATAGTGACAACAATTGCATCACCTTCAAGAATATTGTCCAAGAAATGCTCGAGAAGGGTGAATTAAGCGTGGAAAATCCCAATGAAACCCCCAACCAAAATATACAAATCTTTAAAAACCATTTCCCAACCATGCCCCTTCATCCAATCAAACTGGTGAGACATCCTCTCATGATACCCATACCCGTGAGGTTCATGCTATCTTTAACGAGGTACCTGTCACCTCTCAATTACCTCACATCCCTTCCATAGAGGAAATCCTCACCCAAAATCATCCTTCTACATTAGAACCCACCTCCACTATTCCTTCAATAATAAAGGAACACCTTTCATCTCCTTCATCACCAATGGAGGGGTCTTCCACTAACATCGAGCCCCTCTCACCCCTGGCTTCTCCACCAAGATAACCTTTACCTATAGTACCTCCTCCACCCATAGAGGAGTTCCTTTTACCTCCTGCACCCATATAGGAGAACTCATTACCTCATCCACCCAAAAAGGAGCACCTATCTATTCCTTCACTTATAGAGGGGCTCCCATCATCTCCTCCACCCATCTTAGACCCAGTTGAGATATCTTTGCCTCTTGGTGGGCATTCTCCATTAGCTACCCAAAATCCAATAGACCTACTTTCAGCTCTCTTACCCACGGAAGCTGAAGCTAACCAATTACCCGTCTCTAAGATGTATTTTACCAGAATTCCCATTAGATCCTCACCAATTCCAACCATAGACGTGATGTTCTCATGTTTGGATGATTACTTAGATTATGTGGATAGGGCTTTACTATGGGGTGCCTCTTACTCCCTATCTCAACATAGATGCAGAGATCCCTCACTGATACCTCCACTATCTATCCAAACACATTTCGACCTATCAAACAAAATACAATCACCGATGTCGCAACACCTTCCACAATACCAGTTAGCACTCACACCACACCCTCACCCGTAACCCAACCAATATATAAACCCAAACTCGAACCCACAACATTTTCCTCCACTAAACCTATTACCACTTTAGGGGTTGCCCGACCACTAGCCTTACTCATCCACCTATTAAACTAGATTTATCTACATCCTCCAACTTCAATATCACAACTACCGCGACACCCACACCAATCACGCCCGCACTTGTCCTATCTACCTTAAGACCTCAACTTCCCAACATGGTCAAGAACCCTACACCCATTCATAAACCAATAACACAACAACCCATTCCTTCCTCACAAACTTCTAACCTACCCAGCACACAACACAACTTATACCCGCACTGTAGTCTCCTTACCACCACTACCTCTAATACCTTTATCTATTGCTTCACTACCCACTACGGTTTAGTCATTGTCCCTCACACCCCAAGTACAACCCAAATCATCTACCTTCACAGCACCCCCGTGGGTAACTCACCCTCTTCCTCCATCTAATTTTCCTTCTAGACCTTGTACACCAACATCACCTTTACCCAAGAAGGTGCAATCCAAAAACAAGACCCCACTACCCCAAAACAAGGTAGTCACTACAGCCACACACCCTCCTACATGTCCATTTACTGTACCCCTACCCAAACGAACTCTGATGATAGCTCAAACCACACCAAAGCACCTAAACCCATAGCTCGACCCATTCCTACTCTTCCAAAAACAATTCCCTAATAACCAACCACACCTACACCCAAACCCACATCATCCCATTATGATCCTCTAGCGGGATCTTCTACAAAAATTTTAACCAACCTCCTCGGGACTTCTATTATCACCTTACCGCCACTCCGACCTTACGACCCCCTCAAACCCAAGCTAAAGGGTTTGATGATACTAAAATTTGTGCATAACATCATGTGCTGGGAATGATGTGGAGAACTGCAAGGCCTTGAAAACCATCCTTATCCAATTATGTCCACGAAACCAACTTTGATGATGACAAACTCTTGATGAGGATTCATTTCACCAACACCCATTCCCACACTTCCCACTCAACAACCACAACCTCCACCCTCAAAACTCCTAGAGCCACACCCAAAATTTGAAATTAACATGGTTTGCATCAGATAACTTGCCACACCACCACCTACATGTCATTGTGCCCAACTGACCTCACAAGGATTTTCTCCTCTAGTAGGTTTTTGTCCTTCATTTCATTATACCACCCACCCTACACCTTCTCCATTTTCTAAATTCCCTCAAATCAGCATGATACACATCACTACACATGTGCGTAAGGAAAAGAAAAGGTAACCGACCCACCAACCAATCCTATACCCAACATACCATACGTACCCATACCTAAAATAACTATCGTGGCCCCATAAACCCTGTTTCTAATGGCGTCACGCATCTCACCATGCTCAAACAATTACACCAATCTTCCCTCAAATTTTCCTTATATGACCTCATCCAAACCTCGGAATCCCATCATCAAGCCCTCATGGAGGTTCTTCAATCTATTGAGGTTTTACCCGATTACCTTACACCCATAGCATCCATTATCACACCCCATCATGTAGCCTCTCTCACCAAATTACCACCTTCATCCTCACCTCACCTTTTTCACCAAGTGGCCTCCTTAGCTTCAGAGGAGGAGATCGTACCACATAAAAATGATGACCTAGACCCAGCCGCTCTTTAACCTCTGTCCACATTGATGACATACATGTATGCCATGTGATGATTAATGGAGGAACTAACGTTAACATCATTTCATCCCATGCATTCACTCAAATGCAAATACTTGAAAATTACATGAATAAACATCTGGTCATGTTGTGTTCATTCAACAATGCTATCACCTCCACACTAGGCACTATCATCCTTCACGTTCATGTGGGATCCCGTACTATTCGAGAATTGTTTTATGTTTTGGAGGGGGAAATTCAATATAACTTCTTCTTGGTAGACCATGGATCCATGTCATGGGTTACGTTCCTTCCACTTTGCATCGTTGTGTAAATTTTGAACACGAAGGACACACTTATACCATTCTATCTGACCCATCACCTTTCAAAATATGCAACATGATTTACCAACACAATGATGTTCTCATACCTGTCATGTCTTCTACCTCTGTAACCACTACCACTTCACCTACACCTCCACCTACCTAGTACCGCCACTACTTTCACCACACATACCACCTCCATTCCTACCGCTGCCATAACTTCCATGGCTGACCCATTAGCTTCCCAATCCGTTAGCTCCACCTCCACATCAACCTCCGACACATCAACCATACCAGCTACCTATATACCAACCATTGATCCTTGGAAGGTGTTTTTAGTGCCTCACTGGGGGAGTAGTGTCTATATAGTGTTAACACATTCCTTACTCCACACGAATATGGAAGCCTTCACCAACACCCCCACTAAGATCACCATATAGGAGAATGCACCCTTTATGGTCCTCCCCATCTTCGTTATAGTCTCACCTATGGGGGACTTGATACTACCACTTACACACCGAACCACCATCACAACCCCACCCATTTTCTGCTGACTTCTAATCACTTACCAATCACCATTTCACCCACACCTTCCTGCACCACTATGTGTGGAAGGGTTTTGGTTTTGGCTTTTATGAGCAAGGCCACCATAATATTATTCCATCTACCACCCACAAACATAACGATCGTAGTGGTATTGGCTTCCCGAACCTCCTACCAAACAGGCCCACATTGAACTTATTGAAGGCCCTATGTAACACCCTAAACTATTGTTACTTTCTCTAGAGCATTCAAGTATGGATAAATGATTTCTTTTGTATAAGGACATGTTCCTTTGGTTTTGGGAAGTCATGCTTGATATGGATTGTATCCTCTCTACTCTTGAAGATCTTTGATTGAACCGGAATATGATTGGATGCTTTTGTTTCTTTTATTCCTGCACTTGAGTTTAACCTGATTTCTGAATGAATTGTTGATTTATCCACCTTTATGACTCAGCCTTGGATCAGTTGCATTGATCCAAGGAATGTTTTAAGTTTATTTAGGATGAACAAATTTTATTGACTTTACGAAACTTTCAAAGTATGAGTGAGCTTTGAATGATCAAACCCGTAGGTTAACTCAGGTGATCATGATAAATGGAATTTGGTTCCAGATATCATAACATCAGGAAAGGCTTAGACCTTAGGCCAGGTAAGATGTTTATGTTTTATATCTTAAGCTTAATTTATTGATGCCTAATGGAATCCTTTACAGGAATGTTTTATCCAAGTATGGACTCTAACACCGATTGATCCTATTTTGGGGACCTAGACTAGATTCGTTAAGGTTAATAGTCTTAACCTAAACTATAACCTATTGGTTAAAATAATTGCTAATCTAACCTAGCCCTAAACTATGAGCTTAATACTCAAGGGTTAACTACACCTAGCGCTATGGAAGTGAGACAAATGTCTTATCCTATGATTTAACCTAAGTCACTAACCTATCTTAAATAATGCTAAGAAGGGAGGGGACGTAAGAAGGGTCGTGAGTCATGGGTAGTGGTTTCCATGGCATTTAAGCGGGGGCTAAGGTTGAAGGACTTGGAATGCTGTCAGGTTTGGCGGAGGATAAAAACTACTAATATAACCTAACGTGGCAGTATCTCCAAGGATGGGAATGTTTGTTTGTTTTCTTGTGGCGATCACCAACTTTGATGGTCGGTGGCAATGGAAAATAGGCGAGAGGATGGAAGTAAATGCAATTAATGAGCTTTGGTTCCTGAGCGCGGATTGCTTGGGAAGGCATGCAAGTGGAATTTTATTTGGTTGTTTTGTTTTCCACGCATTCCATTTTTCACTCTGCTTGAGCACTAGTTCTTCGAACCAGCCGTCTACTCTTCGTTGTATGGCAACCTTGATTTTCTAGCTTACTTCTCTATCGGGAAGGTATGGAGGTAACAATATATTGTTGTTTAATTTTTCGTGGAAGAAGAAGAGAAGGTGTGAGAACATTCAGAGGTCTTATTCAAATTTTTAAGTGACACTATCAGGCATGATAGGCCCTAACTTTTAAAAATCTTACTTTATTTTAAATGATTTCATTAGAACAACTCTGTTTAGATGATTTTGTACAGTTGGCTTGGTGGTTGGTAGCAATGTATTAGTTTTCTTCTTTTCTTGTTGATTTAGGAATCCCTGGTTATATGTAGACCACGATGAAATCTAATTCTTTTATCTTCTCTCTCTTTGTGATTACAATATGGGTTTGACTTCTGTAGAAGTGTTTTTTGTGAATACAATATGGGTTCGACTTCTGTAGAAGTGTTTTCTGTTATTACAATATGGGTTTAACCACGTAGAAGTGTTTTTTATGAATACAATATGGGTTTCAACTTCTATAGAAGTGTTTTATGTCTCTTTGTCTCGACAGTGAGGTATTGAATTTAAGGCGGCACCATGACATGACGTCGAACTTGATGATTTCATGTTTGAGAATACCATGGAATGAACTGTTGTGTCAAATTTGGTTGGTTTATTTGATTGTTGCTTAGTTGTATGAGCTCTACTATTACTGACATGACTTCAAGAAAATATATAGTGGGATTTTTCATGAAACTGTTAGTTCCTTCTATAAGCTCGACTGGTTCAGTCGCACGAGTAGGAAATATGTTTGAATACTAAGCCTGTTCCTTTATTAGATAAGGGTCTAAAGGTAAAACTCGACTACTTTAGACGCATGAGTTGGAAATATGTTTGAAAACTAAGCATGTTCCTATATTAAATAAAGTCTGAAGGTAAAACTCTCTTGCTTTAGACACATGAGTTGGAAATATGTTTGAATTCTATAAGTATATAGAGTTTTGTGAGTATAAAAGTGTTTGATTAAACTGTGGTTTTTGTAAATTTTACATGATCAAAAGAAGAAATGTAGACTATTGCTTTTGAAAAGAATGGTGGTCTGAGATTAGATCATTTTTTTACATTTTATGTAAAGGAGACATTGTTGGCATTTGTTAAATGTGTAGTTGTAGATCGCAATGATCTATTGGCAAATCGAAGGTGAATCTATTTGATCGAGCACGAGTCTAAGCGTACATATTGCTTTTTATTGCCCTCCTCTCCCGATAGGATTAGAGTATATGTATATTACTTCATGGAAGTTGTACAGACCTGATTTCGGGTAGGATAATGATCAGAACTTCTCTGCTCCTTAGTCTAGGTAAAGGAAGATAGTATTTTTAAGTTTTGAAGTACAAAGGTACTCTCTTTTTTCTCTCTCTCTTTCTGGAAGTTATGAGTGTTCCCTTCTTTTGAATTTTCTATGAGAACTCTTCAGCATGGGCATGAGATGAATAGACTGTTAAAGTCAGGTGGAGAGCGTGGTAAGTGTTGAATCTTAACAGAAGTCTCCTTTCCTTATCTTTAGCTATATTATTACCCTGTTTGAGTAATTTAGTTAGCTACTTGTAAAAAAAAGTAGTATTGTAGTATAAGTTGTATACTTATCAATGTTTATGAAATGAAACAAAAAGTATGGAGGAAATCCATCAGTTGAACTTGCTTAAGGCTATAGTCTGTCTTTGCTTGAATTGTTTATATGCAAATCTGTTGGTTACATGCCTTGATAAGATTTCATTCCTTGAATGGAGTAATTATTTTAGGATTGATACTACTCTTGGTTTTCGGATGGCTAGGTACTTAAGATTCATTTTGTTTCTTCTTACTATCTAATATAAGATGAATCATCCGAAAATGTTTAAGTTGAAATGGTAGCTATAATATGAGCTATGTTATAAATTCATATTAGAATGGTAGATATATAATTAGCATGATTCATGGTTATGGATTTGATGTAATGATTTCATTTAAATAGGTTGTTTAATGGAAACATTTGGTGGAATGCAATTGTTTTAAGAATTAGTGCTTATCATGCTCAGTTCACTGAACTGACCCGTGCTAGCAATTTTTGCAGATGGTCATCGTAAGTGGTAAAGGCACGCAGATCGATATGATGCATAGATTGTTTAATTTGATTTTTATGATGAATTCCAACATGATCTCTCTAATTGTAATATAGGAAGAAAGTTACTCTTTTATCAAAAGAAGAAATGTAGACTATTTCTTTTGAAGAGAATGGTGGTGCGAGATTGGATCATTTTTTTACATTTTATGTAAAGGAGACATTGTTGGCATTCGTTAAATGTGTAGTTTTAGATCACAATGATCTATTGGCAAATCGAAGGTGAATCTATTTGATCGAGCACGAGTCTAAATGTACATATTGCTTTTTATCGCCCTCCTCTCTCGATAGGATTAGAGTATATGTATATTACTTCGTGGAATTTATACAAACCTGATTTCGGGTAGGATAGCGATCAGAATTTCTCTGCTCCTTAGTCTAGGTAAAGGAAGATAGTATTTTTATTTTTGAACTACAAAGGTACTCTCTTTTCTCCCTCTTCTGGAAGTTATGAGTGTTCCCTTCTTTTGAATTTATATGAGAACTCTTCAGCATGTGCATGAGATGAATAATTTGTTAAAGTCGGGTGGAGAGAGTGGTAAGTCTTTGAATATTATAACAAGTATCCTTTCCTTATCTTTAGCTATATTATTACTGGTTTGAGTAATTCGGTTAGCTACTTGTAAAAAAATTAGTATTTTAGTATAAGTTGTATACTTATCAATGTATATGAAATGAAACAAAAAGCATGGAGGAAATCCATCAGTTGAACTTGCTTAAGGCTATAGTCTGTCTTTGCTTGAATTGTTTATATGCAAATCATTGGTTACATGCCTTGATAAGATTTCATTCCTTGAATGGAGTAATTATATTAGGATTGATACTGCTCTTGGTTTTTGGATGGCTAGGTACTTAAGATTCATTTTGTTTCTTCTTATTCTCTTATAAGATGAATGATCCGAAAAGGTTTAAGTTGAAATGGTAGCTATAATATGAGCTATGTTATAAAGTCATATTACAATGCTAGAAAGATATTGGCATGATTCATGGTTATGGATTTGATGTAATGATTTCATTTAAACGGGTTGTTTAATGGAAACGTTTGGTGGAATGAAATTGTTTGAAGAATTAGTGCTTATCATGCTCAATTCATTGAAGGCCCGACCCGCTTAGCATTTTTTGCGAGATGGTCATCGTAAGTGGTAAAGGCACGCAGATCGACATGATGCATGATTGTTTAATCTGATTTTTATGATGAATTCCAACATGATCTCTCTAATTGTAATATAGGAAGAAAGTTACTCTTTTGCTGATGATTATTGTATTTAAATATGCCGAAGTGCATAAATTATAATTGTATGGCTTGGAAATAAATGAAATGAGGAATTTTTACTTACGTGGCTGCATTTTTATTTGTTGAATTGAACTTCTTATGTCTGACTGAATGAGAGTACATTCTTATTATTAAAAACCATGGGGTCTAGATGGATTCCCTAAGTAAGCCTTGTAAGATTATGTGACTGAATACTTCATGTTTGACTAGTAATTCTTATATATCATGAATAAGGATAAATTGGAAATTAGACCACTGCATTTTTTAGGGAAGTTGAGGTTAAACTATGCCCTGATATGTAGCTAAAACAGGATGAGTATTCTATTACTCCCTAACAATGATCTAAGTCAAAGAAATGTAATTGATGGCTTTAAATAATCATGTCTTATAGTAATAAGTCTGATATATTTCAGTCTTCGGGGTTGATATGAACCCTTACAGGTTTAATTAGTTTCCTTATGAGAGAACATAGGGTTGTTGTCCTTTTATGAGGAATCTAGGATTATTTAGAACCGATGGACACCTTGACGAGGTCTCAAATCTTAGTAAACTTCTCTCTGTGAAATTGAACTCAACTTATGTAACTTCTTGAAGTTATGTAAATATTATCGAGGCAGTATTGTAGGATGTTGACACATGTCAACTATAGGGTTGTACCTTCGAGATGATTAGGATCTTCTCAAGGATACAACAATGCAGGTGACGTATGGAAACAACATTTTGCATTGATCATTAATATTTACACCCGAAACTTGATCTAGATTTTCCTTTGGGACTGGTTAGGACCATAGACAGGTTATGAGGCAGCCCTTTGGGACTCAGGGTACCTTGACACATGGGGTTAACAGTGGTTGATCCTGTATGTCAGCTTACCCTAGTCTCCAAGGGCATCCTTATAACATGTGTATGATATTAACCTATTCAGGAGTGAAAACTTGGGACAAGGGACCGATGAAGTCGAGTATAAGATGATCTATATAACATTAGAATGGGGTGATGGACATATTCTAGATTGACGAGTATCTTTGTCAAGGAATATAAGACATCATTAGTATGTTTCAAATGTTTTGCCAAAGTATCATAAGTGGTGATTGTATTGTCCTATGTCACCTAGTCTAAGGGACGTGATGCCGATGAATAATGGTAACAATTATTCAGATAGGTTCCTTGGATAGAGCATTTTGAAATCTTAGATTAGGGAAGAGAACCACAAGAGTGAAGTGTTAAGATGAAAACGCCAACTCTATGATACACATGAATAGATCGGTAGTTCACCGAGTCATGGAATGAATAGATCGGTGGTACACCGAGTCATTACAGATGCATATGGTTATCTATTATAAGAATGATTGTTATGATCTGTGAGTTCTAAATTATGTATTTAGAACTAGAAAAACAAAAAAAAAAAATCTGGTTCTAATGTCTTGAAATGAGGATGTTACATCTTGGTATCGAGTTCAAGGTTACAGACTCTTAGACCTATTGTTTCCATAATCTGATATAAACCTAAATTTTCTTGTGAGAAAATGGTTAGAACAAGGGGGAACATTGCAAATAATGCTCCACACGAGGAAGGGGTAGCAACAACCCAAAAATTGGATGAGATCTTGCTGCCCTATTGGACACAAGAGATCGTTTGGTTGTACTTGAATAGAAAGTAATGGGAAATGAGGAGGATGGTGAAGTTGGTAACAACAATCAGCTACCTCCTGAGGACAACCCCGATATGGGTGTTGGTAATAACACTGGAAATGTACCTATCCAACCAGAAAACAAAAAGGCCAGGTTGGCAGTGGAACTCACTAATGATATAAAAAGGATAAGTCCACCTAAATTTGATGGCACCACATTAGGAGATGGAGCTGAGAACTGGCTCAGCAAAATGGAGAAGTACTTTGCAATAAGAAACTTCTCGGAGGAAACCAAAGCTATTTGGGGAGCCTATCAGCTTTCTCATGAAGCATCTTCATGGTGGGATAGCCGTAAAGCTGAGCTAAATATTGATGAGACCAACATCACTTGGGATCAATTTAAAGGCTATTTTAGGCAATGTTGGCTGCCACAACTTTTCTATGATCAGAAAATGATAGAATTCCAGAACTTAGTTCAAGGAAAGCTAACTATAACTGAATACTGGGAGTGGTTTACGAAACTCCTCAAGTACGTACCATAGTATCAAACTGACGAGAAGTTCAGAATATGGAAATTTATCATGGGACTAAATCCCGTGATAGGAGGAGAGGTTGATGTTCACAGCCCAACCACTATGGAAGGGGTTGTTGAAAAAGCCATAAGGCAAGAACAGAAATTAAAGGCTATTTCTACTCATAAAGAGGAAGTGTGGAAGAAGATTGCAAACCCTTCTTAAAATTCTCTTTCAACTAAGAAGGGGCCATGGAAAAAGTTTGGAAATAGAAGTAAGTTTTCAGTGGATAATAATAAGAAAACGACATGACTAATAAACTGCTTTAGAAATGTAAGGGATAGTTTTGCCAAGAATTATAACAATGGGCAGAATTCCTATGGAGGACAACGTGATAATTTTAAGGCTGGAAGTAATTTTGAGCCTAAAAAGGGACCTATAGGAGGCTTCTATAATTGTGGAAAATATCACTAAACAAATCAGTGCCCTTTGAAGAAGGATGATCGTAATCAAGTGAGATAAGATACATGCTTTGCGATGCAGAACAAGCAAGCTAAAAAGCAAGTGACACCTATAGAAGTTTTGGGTAAGTTATTTGGCATACCCGTCACTATTATTTTTGATACAGGAGCTACTGAATGTTTTATTTCTAGTAAACTCGCTTCTAAAATTAAAAGAAAATCTGGAAAAATGGATAAATCTTGGACTGTATAGTATGGTAATAACTCTGTTCATACAGTGAGTATGTGTCTTTTTGGGGCATTCCTTGACTTACCTAATTTTTCCATGGAAGTTGACCTCTATGTTACACCTTTGGGATCCTATGAGCGTTGACATCGGCGTTAATTGGTTAGCTGACCATAAAGAAAAAGTAGACTACTTTGAAAAATACATAAGATGTTTAGATGATCGGTTGAAAAAGTAGAGATTCAAGGTGTAAAACGGGAAATTTTAGTTAGGAAACTGTCAGCTATGCAACTTAAAAAGGCTAAAAACAAAGGATGTACCTTATATGTAGTAAAGATATCTAAATCTGCAGAAGAATACGGTGATTCCATGAAACAATACCCCATTGTTGCAAAGTTTCAAGGATGTATTTCCGGAGGAATTACCAGGTTTACCACCCAAAAGGGAATTTGACTTCACCATTGAAATCAAACCAGGGACGGAACCTATTTCTAAAGCACCTTATCGGATGACTACTACAGAGTTAGTTGAGCTTAAGGCATAATTGCAAGAACTTTTGTCTAAGGGTTTGATTAGACCAAGTGTTTCACCTTGGGGAGCACCAGTAATATTTGTGAAAAGAAAGATGGAACACTTAGACTGTGTATTGATTATCGGATGTTAAACAAAGCAACAATCAAGAATAGATACCCACTTCCAAGAATTGACAATCTATTTGATCAGATGTGTGGAGCATCAGTTTATTCTAAGATAGATCTTCGATCGGGTACCAATAATTAAGAATTAAGGAAGAAGATATTCATAAAACAACTTTCCGAACCAGGTATAAACATTATGAATTCATGGTTCTACCCTTTGGATTAACTAATGCACCCAAAAATTTTATGAACTTAATGAATAATATCTTTCAAGAATATTTGGACAAGTTTGTGCTTGTATTCTTGGATGATATTCTCATATATTCTAAAAGCTTTGAGGAGCACAATGAGCATTTGAAGATAGTTTTGGAAATTTTGAGAAAAAGAAAGTTATACGGTAAGTTATCCAAATGTTCTTTCTTTGATCTTTGAAGTTCACTATTTGGGTCATGTCATTAGTAAAAAAGGAATTGTAGTAGATCCTTCAAAAATAGTGGCAATAACCGAGTGGCTGCGCACTAAAGAATGTACATGAAGTAAGAAGCTTCATGGGCCTTTCTAAGTTATTATAGAAAATTTGTTAAAGATTTTTCTAAAGTGGCTGCACCGATAACTTCATTGCAGAAGAAGGATAAGAAATTTATTTGGGATGAAAAGTGTGAATCTACTTTTAAAAGTTTGAAAATTCAGTTGACTTCAACACCTATATTAGCTGTACTGGACCCTAATGGGGACTTTACTGTTGTAACGGATGCTTCTGGGGAAGGCCTTGGAGGTGTTTTGTTACAAAATGATCATGTCGTAGCATATGAAAGTAGAAAACTTAAGTTACATGAGCTGAATTATGCCCCTCATGATTTAGAGCTTGCTGCAATTGTTCATGTGCTTCAGGTTTGGAGACACTATTTACTTAGGAAACCTTTTCGGTTGGAAAATCGATCATTTAGGGCTGAAATATATTTTCACTCACCTAATCTAAATGCAAGACAACGAAAGTGGTTAGATTTTTGTCTCAATATGATTTTGATATTAATTACATCAAAGGAAAAGAGAATAGAGTAGCAGATGCTCTAATTCATAGGAAGCACATTTATGCTCTTATAACATTAAGAACTCAGTTTAAAGATGAGGTGAAAAGTGCCTCAAAATCTGATATATACTTTTAACAAGTAAAAGCAGCACTTGCTGCAAAACCAAAAGATGAAAGGTATAAATGTTTTCATTTTGATAATGAAGGAATCTTATGTTATGAAAATAGAGTATACGTACCTTTGCTAAATGATTTGAGAAAGAAATTGTTAGTTGAATTTCATAATTCACCCTTTTCTGGACACCTGGGTATTACTAAAATGCTTGTTGATCTAAAACAACAATACTTCTAGAAGGGAATGAAAAAGGATGTTATTAATTTTGTGACTCATTGTCTGGAATGTCAGTGGGTTAAGGTAGAACACATGCACCCTGCTGGTTTATTATATCCCCATAGCATACTGCAGTATAAATGGCAAGTAATAAGCATGGACTTTGTACAAGGGTTGCCTATGTCGAGAAATAAAAATCATGTTATCTTGGTAGTTGTAGACAAACTAACAAAGGTAGCTCATTTCATCTTTGGAAATCTAAAGGATGATTCTTACGTGTTAGCTAAAAGATTTTTGCATGAAATTTTCAGGTTACATGGAGTACCGAATTGATTATATCTAATGGGGATCCTAGATTGACATCAAGATTTTTACAAATGCTTAATGCAGATATTAGAACTAAACTAAACTTTAGTTCTGCATATCATCCGTCCAAAACGGATGGACAAACCGAGAGGGTAAATCAGGTGTTGGAAGATATGTTACGAATGTATTGCTTGGAACAACAATATAAATGGGAATAGTATCTCCAATTAGTTGAGTTTGCATACAACAACACATATCACTCTTCTCTTAAAATGTCACCTTTCGAGGCACTTTATGGAAGAAAGTGTAGAACCCCTGTTAGTTGGGATAGTATTAAGGATAGAGTGGTAATTGGACCTAAAATCCTTACTGAAATGGAGCATGACAAGTTAGAATGATTCGTGAACAATTGAAAGAAGCAATAAGATAGGCGGAAGAGCTATGTTGACCTAAATCAGGTTGATCGAAAATTTGAACTTGGTGAAAAGGTTTTTCTTCGTGTTAAACCAAGAAAGAGTTCTATAACTTTTGGCAAGGCTGCCAAGTTATCACCTCGTTATGTGGGACCTTTCAAAATTGTTGAAGTAATCAATCCTGTAGCTTACCGATTAGCATTGCCACCTGCTTTGTCTCACATGCATGATGTTTTTCATATTTCTTTGCTTAAGAAATACGTTTCAGACTTGTCACATGTTTTAAATTGGAATTCCTTATAGGTCCAAGACCCAGGAATAATCGTGGTTAAACCCACACGAGTGCTAGAAACTCACCAATTGCATTTGAGAAATCATGAAATACAGCAATGTAAGGTCCAGTGGGACCAGTTTAATGAAGAAAGTGCAACTTGGGAAAATTTGGAAGAGATGAAAATTGCTTTTCCCTTTCTTTTTAAACAGAATGGAATCATTCCTTTGAAAAAAAAAAATTATGAATTTACCTTTTTCATGTCTTTATGTAAGCTAGCTTTGGGGTAAACATTATCAGGTTGAATAAATTGTACCATGATATTGATTTCTGGAATTATTCAAGTTGAAAATAGTAATTTGTTTTGTGAACCAATGAATTGATTGACCTGAAGGTAAATCAAAGGATGTAATCATCGGGATGATGAATCTTTTAGGAGGGAAGCATGTAACACCCTAAACTGTTGTTACTTTCTCCAGAGCATTCAAGTATGGATAAATGATTTCTTCTGTATAAGGACATGTTCCTTTAGTTTTGGGAAGTCATGCTTGATATGGATTGTATCATCTCTGCTCTTGAAGATCTTTGATTGAACTGGAATATGATTGGAAGCTTTCATTTCTTTCATTCTTGCACTTGAGTTCAACCTGATTTCTAAATGAATTGTGGATTTATCAACCTTTATGACTCAGCCTTGGATCAGTTTCATTGATCCAAGGAATGTTTTAATTTTATTCAGGATGAAATTTTTTTATTGAATTTACGAAACTTTCAAAGTATGACTGAGCTTTGAATGATCAAACCCGGAGGTTAACTCAGGCTGATCATGATAAATGGAATTTGGTTCCAGATATCATAACATCAAGAAAGGCCTGGACCTTAGGCCAGGTAAGATGTTTATGTTTTATATCTTAAGCTTAATTTATTGATGCCTAATGGAATCCTTTACAGGAATGTTTTATCCAGTATGGACTCTAACACTGATTGGTCCTATTTTGGGGACCTAGACTAGATTCGTTAAGGTTAATAGTCTTAACCTAAACTATAACCTATTGGTTAAAATAATTGCTAATCTAACCTAGCCCTAAACTATGAGCTTAATACTCAAGGGTTAACTACACCTAGCGCTATGGAAGTGAGACTAATGTCTTATCCTATGATTTAACCTAAGTCACTAACCTATCTTAACTAATGCTAAGAAGGGAGGGGGCCTAAGAAGGGTCGCGAGTCATGGGCGGTGGTTTCCATGGAATTTAAGAGGGGATAAGGTTGAAGGACTTGGGATCTTTGTCGGGTTTGGCGGAGGATAAAAACTAATAATATAACCTAACGTGGCAGTATCTCCAAGGATGGGAATGTTTGTTTGTTTTCTTGTGGCGATCAACAACTTTGGTGGTCGGTGGCGATGGAAAATAGGTGGGAGGATGGAAGTAAATGCAATTAATGAGCTTTGGTTCGAGTGTGCATTGTTTGGGAAGGCATGCAAGTGGAATTTTATTTGGTTGTTTTGTTTTCCATGCATTCCATTTTTCACTCTGCTTGAGCACTGGTTCTTTGAACCAGCCATCTACTCTTCGTTGCATGGCAACCTTGAGAGTTTCTAGCTTACTTCTCTGTCGGGGAAAATATATAAGGCATGGAGGTAACAATATATTGTTGTTTAATCTTTCGTGGAAGAAGAAGAGAAGGTGTGAGCACATTCAGAGGTCTTCTTCAAATTTTTAAGTGACACTCTCAGGCATGATAGGCCCTAAGTTTTAAAAATCTTGCTTTCTTTTAAATGCTTTCATTAGAACAACTCTGTTCAGATGATTTTGTACGATTGGCTTGGTTTGGTAGCAATGTATTAGTTTTCTTCTTTTCTTGTTGATTTAGGAATCCTGGTTATACTTAGACCACGATGAAATCTAATTCTTTTATGTTCTCTCCTTGCTTTGTGATTACAATATGGGTTCGACTTCTGTAGAAGTGTTGTTTGTGAATACAATATGGGTTCGAATTCTGTAGAAGTGTTTTCTATGATTACAATATGAGTTTGACTTTTGTAGAAGTGTTTTTTGTGAATACAATATGGGTTCGACTTCTGTAGAAGTGTTTTATGTCTCTTTGTCTAACCGAGGTATTGAATTTCCGAACTGGCACCATGACGGATGTCGAACTTGATGATTTTGTGTTTGAGAATACCACGGAATGAACTGTTGTGTCAAATTTGGTTGGTTTATTTGATTGTTGCTTAGTTGTATAGGTCTACTATTACTCAACAGCTTCAGGAAAATATATAGTGGGATTTTTCATGAAACTGTTAGTTCCTTCTATAAGCTTGACTAGTTCAGTCGCACAAGTAGGAAATATATTTGAATACTAAGCCTGTTCCTTTATTAGATAAGGTTCTGAAGGTAAATCTCGACTTCTTTAGACGCATGAGTAGGAAATATGTTTGAATACTAAGCCTGTTCCTTTATTAGATAAGGGTCTGAAGGTAAAACTCGACTGCTTTAGACGCATGAGTTGGAAATATGTTTGAATTCTAAGTCTATTTCTTTATTTCAAAGAAGTATGAATTTTCCTAAGTATACAGAGTTTTGTGAGTATAAAAGTGTTTGATTAAACTTTGTGGTTTTGTAAATTTTACATGATCAAAAGAAGAAATGTAGACTATTTCTTTTGAACAGAATGGTGGTCTGAGATTAGATCATTTTTTTACATTTTATGTAAAGGAGACATTGTTGGCATTCGTTAAATGTGTAGTTGTAGATCGCAATGATCTATTGGCAAATCTGAAGGTGAATCTATTTGATCTGAGCCTGAGTCTAAACGTACGTATTGCTTTTTCTTGCCCTCCTCTCTCCTGATAGGATTAGAGTATATGTATATTACTTCATGGAAGTTGTACAGACCTGATTTCGGGTAGGATAACGATCAGAATTTCTCTACTCCTTAGTCTAGGTAAAGGAAGATAGTATTTATAAGTTTTGAAGTACAAAGGTACTCTCTTTTCTCTCTCTCTTTCTGGAAGTTATGAGTGTTCCCTTCTTTAGAATTTTCTATAAGAACTCTTCAGCATGGGCATGAGATGAATAGACTGTTAAAGTCAGGTGGAGAGAGTGGTAAGTGCTGAATCTTAACAGAAGTCTCCTTTCCTTATCTTTAGCTATATTATTACCCTGTTTGAGTAATTCAGTTATCTACTTGTAAAAAAGTAGTATTGTAGTATAAGTTTTATACTTATCAATGTTTATGAAATGAAACAAAAAGTATGGAGGAAATCCATCAGTTGAACTTACTTAAGGCTATAATCTATCTTTGCTTGAATTGTTTATATGCAAATCTATTGGTTACATGCCTTGATAAGATTTCATTCCTTGAATGGAGTAATTATATTAGGATTGATATTGCTCTTGGTTTTCGGATGGCTAGGTACTTAAGATTCATTTTGTTTCTTCTTATTCTCTAATATAAGATGAATCATCCGAAAAGGTTTAAGTTGAAATGGTAGCTATAATATGAGTTATGTTATAAAGTCATATTAGAATGGTAGAAAGATAATTGGCGTGATTCATGATTATGGATTTGATGTAATGATTTCATTTAAATTGGTTGTTTAGTGGAAACATTTGGTGGAATGAAATTGTTTAAGAATTAGTGCTTATCATGCTCGGTTCATCGAATGGCCGACCCGTGCTAGCAATTTTTGCAGATGGTCATCGTAAGTGGTAAAGGCATGCAGATATGATGTGATGCACAAATTGTTTACTCTGATTTTTATGATGAATTCCAACATGATCTCTCTAATTGTACTATAGGAAGAAAGTTACTCTTTTGTTGATGATTATTGTATTTAAATATGCCGAAGTGCATAAGTTGTAATTATATGGCTTGGAAATAAATGAAATGAGGAATTGTTACTTACGTGGCTGCATTTTTATTTGTTGAATTGAACTTCTTATTTCTGATTGAATGAGAGTACATTCTTATTATTAAAAGCCATGGGGTCTAGACAGATTCCCTAAGTAAGCCTTGTAAGATTATGTGACTGAATACTTCATGTTTGACTAGTAATTCTTATATATCATGAATAAGGCTAAATTAGAAATTAGACCACTTTGCATTTTTAGGGAAGTTGAGGTTAAACTATGCCTTGATATGTAGCTAAAATAGGATGATTATTCTATTAGTCCCTAATAATGATCTAAGTCAAAGCAATGTAATTGATGGATTTAAATAATCATGTCTTATAGTAATAAGTTTGATATATTTCAGTCTTCGGGGTTGATATGAAACCTTACAGGTTTAATTAGTTTCCTTATGAGGGAACATAGGTCATTGTCCTTTTATGAGGAATCTAGGATTATTTGGAACCAATGGACACCTTGATGAGGTCTCAAATCTTAGTAAACTTCTCTCTGTGAAATTGAACTCAACTTATGTAACTTCTTGAAGTTATGTAAATCTTATCGAGGTAGTATTGTAGGATGTTGACACATGTCAACTATAGGGTTGTACCTTTGAGAAGATTAGGATCTTCTCGAGGATACAATAATGCATGTGGCATATGACAACACCCTTTTGCATTGATCATTAAGATTTACACCTGAAACTTGATCCAGATTTTCCTTTGGGACAGGTTAGGACCATAAACGAGGTTATGAGGTAGCCCTTTGGGACTCAAGGTACCTTGACACATGGGGTTAATAGTGGTTGATCATGTATGTCAGCTTACCCTAGTCTCAAGGACATCCTTATAACATGTGTATGATATTAACCCATTTTGGAGTGAAAACTAGGGACAAGGGGACTGACAGAAGTCAGTATAAGACGATCTATATAACATTGGAATGGGGTGAAGGACGTATTCGGATTGATGAGTATGTCATCAAGGAATATAAGACATGATTAGTATGTTTCCAATCTTTGGCCAAAGTATCGCAAGTGGCTGATTCCGTTGTCCTATGTCACCTAGTCTAAGGGACATGATGCCGATGAATAATGGTAACAATTATTTAGATAGGTTCCTTTGACTGAGCATTCTGAAATCCCAGATTAGGGAAGAGAACCACAAGAGTGAAGTGTTCAGATGAAAACACCAACTCTATGATACACATGAATAGATTGGTAGTTCACCGAGTCATGGAATGAATAGATCGGTGGTACACCAAGTCATTACAGTTGCATATGGTTATCTGTTATAAGAATGATTGTTATGATCTATGAGTTCTAAATTATGTATTTAGAACTAGAAAAACAAAAAACAAATCTTTTTCTAATGTACTAAAATGAGGATGTTACACCCTAGCCCTCCTCCACCTTCATCTTCATCACCACCTTCACCCGCTCCACCTTCATCACCACCCTCTCCAGCGAGTTGATGGATCTGATTCTATCCCCCTAATATTTTTTCATAAACACCATTTCCTTGGGGCTTTTGACTTATCAACGTGAAGGAGAGGCCCCTTCCACTATCCCTTTCCTATATCTTGAGATGATCGATGACAATACACCTACAATTAACATTGTTCAATGTTAGGATGATGAATCCATACTCACCTACCTTGGTGCATAAGACTCATATATTCATTGGTCGTTACCCTCTAAGACACAAACCATGTTGAATGAATTGACTATCGAGATCAACATTCATACTTAGGATGACCCACACATCTTAAAGATCAGAAAATATTTAGATGCTATTGAATAGGAAGCCATCACTTCTTTTCTCTGAGATCATAACCACGCTTTTACTTGGTCTTACACAGACATGCCCAGATATTGACCCCACCATAGTGGTCCACAATATCATAACCATTCCCGATTCCAAACCTATCAAACAAAAGCTGAGGAAAATGCACCCTCGCATTACTCTTCTTGTCAAAGAATAACTTTAGCACCTTCTTTCAGTTTCCTTCATCTTACCCATTGATTATCCTCATTGGATTTCTAACATTGTCCCTATTACTAAAGCAATAGGGGGACTCCACATTTACACGGACTTTCGTGACCTCAACCTAGCCTACCCGAAAGATGAATTTCCATTGCCTGGTATTGATCAACTAGTTGACCTCACCGTTGGTCAAAAAATTCTCTTACTCATGGATGGATTCTTAGGCTATAACCAAAATTTGCTTTCCCTAGAAGATCAGCACAAGAACACATCCATTACTCCTTAAAGAACCTTTTGCTATCATGTCATGCCTTTTGGCCTTAAAAACACGGTGCTACATTTCAGCGTCTTTATGACTCACATATTCCATGATATCATGCATCGCATATTGGAAGATTACGTGGATGATCTCTTGGCCAAATCTAAATGTCACGCTAAGCACCTCACCATCCTTGAAACCATCTTTGAGAACCTCATTAAATATTACGTCTACCTTCAACCTAAAAAGTGTGTCTTCGCAGTTCTCTCAGGAAAGCTCCTGGGATTTATTATTTCCCTCTATGGTATAGAAGTTGACCCTGCTAAAGTCAAGGCCATTCTGGAAATTCCTCCACCCACTAACCTTAAGGAACTTCGTAGCCTACAAGGTAAATTACAGTCCATTCACTGTTTCATTTCACAATTATCTGATCGGTGTCAACCATTTCATCATCTACTTAGGAAGGGTGTCTCCTTTAACTGGGATGATGACTATCACAAAGATTTTGAGGCCCTAAAATAATACCTTCTCCAACCACCCATACTTATTCCACTTAAAGATGATCAACCTTTTTACCTATACATATCAGCTACCGATCATTCCTTGGGAGCCATGCTCTCTCATCACGATGAACAACATAGGGAGCAGGCGGTTTATTACATTAGTTGTACTCTTTTGGACTATGAAACCAGATACAACCATCTAGAAATAATTTTCTTAGCCTTAGTTTTAGTTTCCACCAAACTCCACCATTACCTACTCAACCACAAAACCTATGTCGTGACCAACACCGATCCCTTACACTCCATGTATGCTAAACCTTATCAAAATCGGTGCATTGTGCGATGGCTTATGCTTTTATCTGATCTTAACCTTGAATTCATTCACCAAAAGTCCATTAAGGGCTATCTATCATCGACCAACTAGCTAACGCACCTATTTTTAAGGACTAACCCTCTAACTTTGACTTTCCTAATAAATCAATTGCTACTCTTTCCCTAGACAAACCCCATTACCAAATGACATGGTTCTTTGATGGTTCCAAGTGTTAGCATGGGGGTAGGGCTGGATTTATCCTCATTCCTCTAGATGTATAACCCATGCCTTTGTCTTTCAAAATAGACTTTGAATTCACCAATAATATTCTTTGAGTACGAAGCACTCGTATTAGGTATCCAAGCCACATATGCCCTAGATGTCAAATCAATACACATATTTGGTGATTCATAATTGGTCATAAACCAAGTCAATGTTATGTACTAATGTCATAATGAGATACTTCAAAAGTATAAACATCATGTAGACATAATTTTGACCACCTTTGATCATTACACCCTTCAAACCATCCCACATTCAACCAAAAATTTGCAGATACCATGGTCTATTTAGCTTCCCAAATACCCACCTCCCCTTCCGATTCTAAAATATTTGTCACCTTACAACACCTCCTTTCAACTTCTTATTTACCTCTTGATGTTTACTCAATCAAAACCTACACCCTGACCCGAGTGACCTTTGGTATAAACAATACTCCGATTACCTTTCCCTCTCCATCTTACCTCCTGATCTCACCCATAACAGAAAATGCACCTTCCTTAAAAAGGTCTCTCATTTCGTCATTCTAGGGGGACTCCTCTATAAGCACGGCTTTGATTGTATTCTCTTACTGATGCCTCACAAGTTCTGAAATTCCTTATAGCATTAAGGGGGTTCATGATGGCATATGTGGAGGTCACTTTAGTGGCCTTGTTGTTGTTAAGCGTATTCTTCACCTAGGCTATTATTGGCTGACTCTTAACCATGATTTTTGCGACTATGTCAAATTTTGTGTCAAATGCCAACAACATTGCAACCTTCATCATATACCTATTCATGCCTTACAGGTCACTCGTGACCTTTGGCCCTTCTGTCAATGGGGTTTAGATCTTGTCGAGAGAAATTGATCCTCATTCTTCCCAACACCATCAATGGATTATAAGCTGCTTTATCGAATACTACACAAAATGGATGGAAGCCATACCACTAATCTCCATGAAAGCCAAGAAAATATGTGAGTTCATTAACCATCAAATCATTTGTCACTTTGGTGTTCCTCATCACCTCATCACTAACAATGGAAAACAATTCAAAAACAAAACACTACAAAAACTTTGTGACACCTTCGAATTTAGCTTAGTTTCTCATCACCTTATTACACACAAACCAATGGCTAAGTTGAATCCACTAACAAAACCCTCAATAAAATTCTCATGAAAGTGGTTGACGATCTTTGGAAAGGATTGGTATATGCACATTCCTTTTACCCTATGGGCATACCACACTAGCATTCGCACGCACTTCCACTGCGGCCAAACCCTTTTCCCTGGTCTACGAGTACAAAGGTTGTTCTACCACTCAAAGTCTAGATTCCCTCACTCTGCATTTCTCTCCATGATATGCTTACTGATGATGAATTTTTGCAGGACCATTTAGCACAACTAGAGTTATTAGATGAATGTCATCTTAACGCTCTGGATCACCTTCAAGTTTACCAACAACGTATCAAACACACTTATGACAAACGTGTTCATGAATGAACCTTCCAAGTTGGTGACCTTGTCTTGAAAGAAAATCAACATGTAACCAAAGCAAAAAAATTAAATGGGAAAATTCACTCCTAATTGGCTTGGACCATACATCGTAACTCATACCTATGGATCAGGTGCCTATCGTTTGTCCTCACTTGAGGGTAAACCCAAACCTAAGCCCCTTAACGCATTACATCTTTGACCATTCTATTGTTGACTCAATGTCCTACCTCACCCTTTGTCTCTTTACAGGCTCATCCCTTGAGAAATATCCACTTCATATACCTCCCTAATGATTAAACAAGAATCATGTGAGTACCCATCACTTATTATCTTCTCTTGAATATGTGTACCACGACACTACACACAGCATGATTCTCATGGATACTTTTCATCTACCTTTAGATGAGATATCATGGTTGTTCCAACTTAACTTTTGAACAAGAGTCCTATCCTTCACCTTGGTCTTGTCCATGATTTCAAAGACCAATGGGACCAAACTCCTTGAGTCAAAATTCTAATATAAAGATGACTTCCTCAAAAGGACATCTTCCTCTTGACAAAGTTGCTGCTTTATAAATAGATTGTTCCCTCGAAGCACAACTATGTGAAGCTTTCAAAAAAAAGAGAGAGAGAAACCAAAGGTTCCCACATTGATCAACTTCACAAAGACGTCAAGGAGTACCATATTATTTATCCCATATAGACTTCCTACATCGATTAGCCTATCTCAACAAAAACTTTTTAGTCACAGACTTTCCCATTGTGACCTTAGACCTCTTGCCCAAAAGACATGTCACTTAAAACATATAAAATTACCTACCTTTCACCCACCTTACCATTTCCACTCTCATTTCCTCAATCACCTCAAGGGACATCTTGGAATTTGGACATTTGGTGATCCTCTGACTACCTTCACCATAGAACCATTAATCATGCAATGTCTTTCAGGTCTTGTGTTCATCACCCCTCCAAGGTATGATCTACTCGGTATGATCCTACCCAATCAAGTGGCTTTATTGTCCCCCTCTTATCTTTTAACCATCTTTGTTTACATTTTGATTACCTTATACAAGACTTGGTACTCGATGCTTACCTTTGGGGTAGTCTTCCCCTTTCACCATAATCACCTTCACCTGCATCATTCTACCTATAATCTACCCACACCTATTAAACCTAAACCCATAACATGCCCACAAACCTACTAACTCATTTTATATTCTTCCTTAGCTCATGGGAGAACTACATCGACCTAAGGTCCCTTTTTCGTCGGGACTATGTAGGCAGCACTCCAAGCGCATGGGGCCCTTGGAGGTTAGATCGGCCATTTATCTACCCTAAACCAATTCACTAACCATACCTAACTCACTATTTACATCACATCTCACTTAGTTCCCCTTTTCTAATAAAATTGGAAATTAAGCCACATACATAATAAGTTTCTTACCATAGCATACATTTATTACACCTACCTTCCCTCTATCATCACTATGCATAGATTATAAAACATTTCCCACATGACCCATAGTATCATTCATTGCCAACATAATGGACCATGCCTACACCAACCTGACTCAACCATGCCTACACTAACTTGACTCAACCATGCCTACATCAACCTGACTTGATCCATGCCTATAACCTGACTCAATCCATGCCTAAACTAACTTGATTCAATCCATGCCTATGACCTAACTCAACCATGCCTAAACCAACCGACTCAACCATGCCTAAACCAACCGACTCAACCATGCCTATGACCTAAATCAACCATGCCTAAACTAACCTAACTCAATCCATGCCTAAACTAACTTGACTCAATCCATGCCTATGACTGACTCAATCATGCCTAAGAAAACTGACTCACTCCATGCCCATTCCTACACCAACCTACCTCTATCATGCCTAACTCACGTAATTTCAAACCACATCAAAGTAACACATCCATATCTCATCTAACACAAGCCATACACTCAATATCTCATAAATATATTAACATACACAAAATACCATGAATCTCATCGTATAAATCAATAAATGTGTATCTCAAAATACATGTCTCTCTCATCATGGCCATCATCTCAAAAATGTTGGCACACGTGAGGCCGATATACAATACAAAATGTCATCAACATGCAGGCCGGTCTCATATATACACAAAGAATGAATGAATACATACAAAAAAATATTTGGCGTACGTAGGCTAGTATATGCTCACAATATACAACAATCATTCAAACATCCTCACTTTCTTGACAAGCAGCGGTATATGATCAAAAATACAACTATCTTTGCACGCAGTCGACATATATATCGAATAATCACTAATATACATCAAAATTGGGTGGTCACATATTAGACATCTCGCGGATGTCCTCCATCTCCGTGTCGCCTGCACCCTCGGCCTCCTGTGTCCCTGCTAGCACATCACCTCACTCTGTCCTTTGTGCATTGGTGGGACCTCTCCCTGATCAGGCCTCAAATATTGCTAACCTCCTATGCTCTCCACACTATGTGTGTGGGATCTTGTCCTTTGACTGGACACCTATTGTTCCCTGTACTCTCCGTAAGAGAGGAAGTCTATCCCGACTGCCATGAGCTGGTCTTGATAGTATCAAACCTCACCTATGGCATCCTGTAACCTGGATATAGGCACGAGTCTATGGTGGTCCCATAGGTCTCGACCCTTGTACCTACCCTACACTAGCCGTGAACTAGGACCAGCTCCCTACGCATGTGGTGGTGCCCCTTATCCCTATGCCTGTGGTGGTGCCCCTACCCCTGTGCTTGTATTTGGTCCCGTAAGGCCCCAATCTATGTTTGGGATGTGGCCAACTAGCCCTGTAAACCTGCCACCTGAGCCTGAAGGGCTGCCACCTAACCATCCCTATCTCCATCTCCTCCATCTCCTCCACCCCCTCCATCCACCATCTGGGCCTGTAGACTAGCCACCTATACTTGTAGCTCTACTACCTCTACCTCTGACCCCTCCAGTTGTGTCTGTAGTATACCTATCTATGTGATTAGCATCACTACCTACCCCTATAGGGTGTCTCTCTACACTGTCATGGTAGCTAAGTTAAGCTGCCCTAGTCTAGGTGGTATGGCTCATAACTAAGCCACCCACCACTTCCTATAAATATCTGTGCATCCGACATCATCAACCTGCCAATCCACTAGTTGATCCTCCTCTCCTATAAGCACTGTAGGCTATGGTAGAGGTAGAGGCCTCTCCACGTCATCTCTCCGATACTATGGGAAGGGCAGAGGGATATCTTGTACAAGCCAAAACTGCTGTCGGACCTTGTCTACCAAGATCATCTCATCCTCCCTAGCATGGTAATCATGTAGCCAACTCTCTAGCTGGAACTCAGCTAGCTCCTCATGTATGTGCCTATATGAGGGGAATCCCACATATGGCCTCTAGATAATGTCCACTCGAAACAACCCCTCCAACAACTACCAAAAATGGGCCACATCATATGTCGGCCTATCGACCTCCACTCTCCTACCACTAGAACCTATCTCCTATATCCTAACCACACAGATCTCGCTGGGAATGCATCTGCTTGGGGCATCGCTATAGGTCAAACAAAGACTATGTTCTCATAGACCAAACAGTGTAGTATAAATGTACATCACATGCTAAACCTGTGCAACCACCCATATGCCCACATCTCTCTATATAGTTACACCAAGAATGTTAGTGCCCAGGAAAATTGTGTCTCGTGCACCATCATATCATGGAGCACCCCCATCAATGAGTGGGGAAAACATCCACCCTTTGAATCAGGCAGTGCATAGCAGCACACTGCCTCCATCAATAAAACCACTAGTCTTGTCTCATCCAGGACAACAGGCTAGGTACATTTTGTCATAAATCAAACTGGTGCTATGGAATCTCAGCTCTCTGTGCCCCCTCACCAAACATGGTCCTGATCAGCTCCTCTAAGGCCTCAGAGGAGATAGAGTACACCTGGGCCTCTAATATAGGTAACCGCAATATCTAGAACATTTCCTCCAGAGTGATAGTCATCTCACCGTCGGAAGGTGGAACGTGTTGGTAGCGGAGTCCCATCTATCGATAAGTGCGACCATCAAACTGGGATGCCGAATAGCATGTTGGTAGCATCGAATACCACTCAATCCCACTTTGCCTCCACATGCTACAGCTCCAAAGGGATCATTAAGTCATGCAACGTCACCAGCAGCGGTAAAACCTTGTCCCGCATATGTAACTATGATCTCCCATGCATCCAATCCACACATAACATTAATCTACCTTTACCATGACCATGTTCATCACTTATCATTACCCATCACCTTGTTTTTATCCTATCAACCTCAATCCCCTAGCCTACATCACTTTTAGACCCTTATGCCTGAAATCCCAACCGGTGCCGGTTCATCCTATCCGACTCCTATCACCCTTAAACTAGCATCGGTCACCTATTTTGTGACCAATACCGGTTCACCTTGACCGACCATGGTTACCATGTAACCAGCATTGGTCACCTATTAGGTGAACGATCCCAGTTCTACCTGTGACACCGATCACTTTCACGAAAAAATATGTGACTTCCCTAACCCTCCCTTTTTCTAAACCCTCCACCTATCCCTTTTACCCCACCTATAATGACCTACACTACCCCAAAACCCCTACCCACCCCACCTATCCAATTTCCTAACCTCCCCCCCTCTTTTTTCCCCATTTTTCCCCCCATACCCACATTTTCCTTTTGCCCACCCACCACAAAACAAAACCCCACAAAACACTACCAATAACAACTATTACAATGTCTAATCTATCTAATTCTCCCTATAGAGTTAGGCACTTACCTTGTTACTTGTCATGCCGTCTCGGTGGCACATTTAGCCACTATCTTTGGTGGTCCACCCGAGCCCTCTCCAACCTCTACCATCACCGAATATCTACCCACACCCTCTGACCAATCAAATCCCTCACTAAGATCTTGTTGACCGCTACTCACCAACCCAACCACCGTCAAATCACACTGCTGCCCGACTCACTTTGTCCCGTTTCTCTCAGGATGCTTTTCTCACTTTTTTTTTTTTTTCCCTTTATTCACTTTGCAATTTACAAATGAATATTAAAAATGTAGATTTTTTGTTTTTATACAAAACCTGACCTAACCGATGTCGGTTCCCCTTGACCGGCATCGGTCTCATGCCCTACCTTACCATCATTGGTTTTCCTATACCAACGTCGGTTATACATGACCGCCATTGGTCAACCTAACCTACACATTGCCCATATTTTTCTCCTTTACCCCATCCAACCTTTACCCAACCCCTTACCTTACCTTTCCTGACCTCATCATTTACTATCTCCATTTGTCCTCCTTTGAGGACTCATTATTTTACCCCTACCTCGGCCTTACCCATGCCGTGACCTACATATTTGGACCTGGACCGTCACTAATGACCTTTGACCTCATGTGTTTGCTATACCTTACGGACGGCTTTATTACTGTGTTGATTGAACTAATGACCTCACCTAGCCTATTGCCATGACCGTTTATCCGACCCTACCTTTAGAGTACGAGAACATACCTAAACATTCCTGCACCTAACCTACATCATGTTTCGACCATATCTTATACCTTGGATACTAGATTCACTTCACCCTTGTTTGGATAGACCTATCGACCTTAGACGATGTAGAGTTTTCCTACTTTTCAACCCGGTAGCATGTTGTAGTTTATACGTGTGCGTGCATTTGATTTTTGCTACTAGTGACCTTGACCCATTACGTATATTTCTCGAGTGGACCTTTCACCCCTTTTTCCCTGTACCCACTTGCCTTTTCCTCACATTTACCTTTTATCAAACCATTCGCCGCTTCTTCCTGTTACGTCTTGGTTCTGGTTTGAGGGGGATAACCTTCACCCTCACATGGGGCAACCACATCTTATTTTTGTTAGCATTGCTTACAAAAGAATCTATGTAACAAAAAGAGGTAAAATGTAGACACTAAAATTAGGTCAAACTCCCCTTTCATCCCTCGACATATAAGCACCCTTTATTATGTTTACCTAGCCATGAGCCCCCTTCACCCCACTAATATTAATTTAATTAATTTAATTAAATTAATGCATTATCCTCACTATATTTATTATTTAAATATATTATTTAAATAATATCTACACATACTGATTCACTGAGACACCTCACCAAGCAAACTCAACCTAAGACCTATTCTTAGCAAGTTACCATAACTAACTAAGACTTACCCAAACCCTAAAAATCAATGCCTATATTCCCTCTAACCACATTCCTACATGCTCATAAGAAAATCCCGAGTCTAATCTGTGGGATAACGACATGATATCCAAGAAAATCAGGGGGATCTCCCTAAGTTTAGTAAACCTAGGAAATCCCACCTTGACCGACGTCGGTTACCCCTAACCATCGCCGGTTAAGCTAGACCACCATCGGTTACCCCTTTTAACCCAAAACAACCTTATTCTCAAGGTTGGAACTTGGAAGTTGGAGAAAATTTTTGGAGAAAGTTGATGAGCAAGAACACATCTCAGAGAGATAATGCATCTTCAGAGAGAAAATTCCTGTGAAAACTCACATCCAAGGAAGGAGATTGAGCATCTTCTCCTGCACAGCCATCCTAGCCACGATCTGATCTATCCAAGCAAAGAAGAGTGTACATGCAGCCAATGCAAAAGATTTTCCTCTAGTTGGTGATCACTTACAACCTTCAAGCCCATCATCAAGCAACTCCATCCTTCACACATAGGCCTTCGGGGACAAAATCCAAGCAATTACAACATCATACTTCCTTGGTTATTTCAATTCTTCATCAGTTTATCATCCATTTGTTTAACTTGCTTCCCTATTGACCTTTTCCACACTACCACCTCCATATACCCATTAAAACCTCACAAAATCACGTCACCCAATACGTCATCCCGACCAACCAAAGTCCTTTGTGCAATCACAAAGGAGACCAAAATCCCATTCTATGACATTTCCAAATCTCACGAATCAAAGACTTTGGTTATACCTAACTTCCATTGGTCACCCCTAACCGACTCTAGTCTGTGTTTTCCCACACAACCCTGAACAAAGACCTACCCACCTAATTTTATCTTACCTTCATTCACCTGTGACCTACCCGAGAGCTTTATTAGACCTACGTAACCGAGAACCAATCATTTGACCTTTGGATCCTATTCTAGCTTAGCCTATTAGATTAGATCTATTTTTTTATTGTATTTTTAAGTGAGATACCTAAATCATTTTAAAATAACAATAGGATTTACTTTGTTTACAACATTGAATTGTTTAAAACAAAGTGGGTGAAAACTATCTAGGAAGTATCATATTTCCCGGATCTAGCTTATGAAATGCATTTCACTTGCCCATATTGTTTAATTCCTTCGGTGGTCTAGGTTTCATCACGGGTAGTTCCTACTAGCCAAAAGGAAACTCTCACGATCAGATTGTGGATTCGAAGTCATACACGTGTAAACCCATCAACTAACATTTGAGCAGGTATTCCTCCTATGCACTGTTACCCTATCTACTTTTTTTTTCAATACTTCAAAGAAACAATCTAAGAAAAAGATGAAACACATGCCACTACACCTAGTTCACCTAATAATTCCAACAACCTATCCTTCATCCTGTCACTATCCCACATGGTAAGGTACTTGATACCCTCTGAGGCCTTATCAACCAATGGCTTAGTACTACGATATTCAAAGGTTTGAATAAGGTTAGTTGTGAGCTCTTGCCAATTCCTTTTCTAGCGGTGTGTTTACGAATGAATGTACCATGCGCGTGCAAAACCCTACAAGGTAGAATACAACTTGTGCACCCAGAGGGATGGTGGAAAATATTCTGTGCCTTCTTTCTAGACCCATTCACACTCCTAGATATGGAAAGAGGTAGGATCCTTCCCATGGTAGTCCTTGATGATGGTGGGTACATTGCTCCTAGAAAATCGATAGAGAGAGCAGTTCTTACCTCACGCCACTATAAAAGGCTCTCCTGATGTGTGGTCCACCACCAAGCTATTGTTCCAAGAAAGACATAACTTAACATCTCCCTCTATTCCTTGTCATCCTTCCATTGAGCTTCTACATCCCGCAGAAAGATCTCAGGGAAGGCTCCTCCTAGATACTTTGGTAGTTCTTTTCCTCCAAGGTGCATAACTATGTGTGCCTTTATTACCTTGGTCACCGACCCTCTCAACTACCATCCCATTAATTCGTAAGTTCCATGTGCTCAATTTTCACATGCTAGACTGGTGGTATCACTCACTGACTAAGCATCTTCAAACTAGATAACCTCATTAGTAGGGTGTATCATCTTAGGGTATCTCATTGAGCACACATAAATATTCTACAAAACTTCTTCTCCCAACGGTTTAATATAGGGTGTCGAATTTCCATCAACTAGTGGTATAATGACCCATTCCTCCTTGTTCTTTAAGCTAATGTACCCTTTCTTGAACCGAAGGTCTGCATTATTCTTGTAACACCTAGGGTGCCCAGGTAGTGCTAGGAAATTGTCTCGCCTCGGTGAATGCCAAGACTTCAAAGTCCTTAGTAAACTTGGCTCCCTAGATATTAATAACTACATCTTTCAAGACACCGATGGGCATTGCCTTAGTTTTTTTTCCGTATACAACACATTCAAAGATGGTTGTAATGTAGGTATCCCCATTGATGCCATGCATCCAAAGTTATAACATTAACCTCTGTGCCTATTTCAATGAGAATATTGTTCAAGAGCCATCCATCTAAAACTACATTCAATGTAATCTCCTTATCGTAGTTGAGGCTATGAGGGGGAAGGTTTGTGTGCAAGACCTTTCTCTTGTGCTCCTCTAGTGCATGGTACCTTCTCTCTCAACCAGGATCCTAGTAAAGGAATGATGTTCTCCTACCTTAGCATTTTACACACCTCCTTGACCTCATCTAGGTCATCCTTTTATGCCTAAACTCTCCTTCCTTGTTCCTCCCTCCTAGTTTTTCTCCTCTAGACTCTGGATCTCCCCTTGTAGGCCTTGAATAACATCCATGGTGTCTGATATATCTCCCTCGATGTGCGAAGTGCGGATATTTTCCATGAACGACCTCCTCCCTCATAACCGGGGTCTTCTGTCTTGGTACCTCCCTTGTACATGTGACTTCTACCCTTGTTGTTACTAAGACAGGTTCCAAACCTACGTCCCATGTTACCTGAGGCATCCATTGTATGTCTACCTTCTTGATACTGACCGTCATAGCACCCTTGTCTTTCTAGTGTTGTTGATTCATATGCTCAAATAATTCAAGGCACTCCTCATATTTATGATTCTTTCCACACCATGAACACTATAACAGTCTGGGCACTCAAATTATAATGTTTCGTATATCCACAGTTGAAACATGTTCCACACGGGAACTCACTCCTTCCTCCTCTGTGGTTACCTCGACCATGGAATCCTCCTCAAAAACCTCTTCCACATGTGCCTCCATCTGCGTGCTCCTCATAACAGTGATCATAATTTTTAGAACCACTGGCAATGCTAGTTTGGTGCACCCCATGATTAATGGCCTCATGGATCTAATCAATGAGCCTACAGTCCTTAGTATCATGGGTTGTGGAGGTGAAAATTTTGTAATAACAAGATACATTCTTCCTGATCACGCGCTGTAGTAAGGGACATATACTTACATCATGGTACCCATGACAGATCTCATAATCTCTTGTCACAAAGATGTACTATCCTCAGGGCTAATTATCCATAACGTGCCCCTCTATTTCACAATCTATGTACCACAAACCATTACAAGTCTCATGGACTGAGTTCACAGACAATTTTTCCAACTATTTGGCCATAGCAGCAATCTAAGCCTCCAAGAATGGGATATTGCTAGTATCAATACTACCAAAAGCCTCGGCACGCAAGGCAGCTTCTATTGCTTGCACAAGGCGTGGGTCGGTGATCAATCCTCCAACAAACCACTTGTGCATGCTAAAGGATGGATATCATATGATAATTTAGACAAGAGAGTTTTAAAGTGCGCATCATACTCCCACACACTCTCGCCATTTGTTGCTCAATTTCCTTGAAAGCATTGATGCTCTTCTGCTCAAACTCAAGAGTGTAGAACTCTGCCAAGAATGCATTCTTTAAGGTAGTATAGTCCACCACCATTTGATGAGGGTCATACATTCTATACCAGCTATGTGCACACCCTTGCAATGTGGTTGCAAACTCACTATCCTTTCATTCTAATGTTGCGATACCCTTCGTGTGCCATAGCTGCTCACATTTGTGAGCATGTTTTGTTACATCCTCAATGCCCCTGTGTCTGGTAAATGTAGAGACATTTCAAAGAATACTTGAGGTGGTGGCTGGGGTCCATGTCTCCCGATCCGATCCTTGGTTCCCACCAAGTGTTTCCTCCACTGCATGATCCACTAGGTCCCATGCCTCTAGAGCCACCAGATCCACTAGAACCACTGGGTCTAATAGGTCTGTAAGAGTTATGCCAAGCGCCTCCACAATCCCACTTTGAATTATGCACGATGGTGCGTGGTAGTACCCCACTACCACTAATTTGTCCCATGCCACTCCCTGATGCAAGACCGAAAGCTTGTATACTTGACCCTTATCCAAAGACTGCTCCAAATACTAGAATATGTTCAGCCATAGAAGAAGGAACTAAAAAATTATACCTCTTAGGTGTGGATCTTTCTCTTTCACTGATATCAACTGGGTCAATAACACTTCTTCCTGGATTGGGCAAACCAAGCGCCAAGGCTCAGTCACTGGGTGGATTCAGATATGCACCAACGACTCTCCTTTTTTTGTGTGATGGACTCTCACTAGAAGCCGAAGGGGTCTCCCTCACATGCTTACCAAGATGGGGTAGCATAGACTGTTCAAGTTCCATGTCCTCCACATGAACTTGAACTCCTTCCCACAATGTCTGTCTCCATAGATCCATCACACTAGTAGCCTCACATCATCTAGCAATCTCCCTTTCATGTGCTTCACTATACTTGAGCCATCTTTCTTCCCTCTCCTTTTCTGTCATGATATCTACCATCTTCCTCCACCCAAGCTCCCTTACCCAACACTCAAAATGGTTTAGCCGGCCATTGGGAAAGCCTCTAAACTCATGGTAACCATCAATATCTTCATAGCTAGAGGAATAACACATAGAAACATTCCTCTAGGTTCTTACTGAGTAAATTCAAATTCATCAACCTTCGGACAAGAATATGTGGAAATGGTGTATTCCGAGTGTAACTAGTCGATTACTCCTCTCCACCAATGATCTATGGCATGGGTCCATGTCAGATATGCATATTGCAATCTTTGGTATTCTTCTTCGAGCCATACATGCGATCCATAATGGCAACTAGATCTAGACATATAGGCTGAAAGACATTCATATAGTTCTACTAGGAAGAAGTAAAATAAGGTCTCATACAGATCATGGTAGAGGTTCTCTTCTACCCATCTACGTGTATTAAACTCAGGTCTAGTGTTGTATCTCGAGAAAATTCATCCTTTGTGCTCTTGAACCACGATTTAACATTTTCCAATGTCAACCGCTTTGTCATTACTCATTACATAGATCATGATGTATGTTATATTCCACTACAACTTAGAAAAGAGGTCCCAACAATAGAACCAAGATGTAGTTAGTTTTACTCCCATTATAAAAGGAAGGAACCCCATGCACACCGACCTATCACCCAGCAGAAGCTGAGCACTCACCCGAGGCACGTGCAGGTACTGAGTCTCTCTTTTATGTGAGTTTAGTGGGAAGCATCATCTATGATTAGTGTAAGAGTTTTTAGGAGGGAAGTTAAGACAAACAAGAACCATAGGGCTCAGAATGGCCTCTAGATCCTTGCAGTCACTTCAAACTGAGTACTTTCTTAGAATTCAAAACATGCATTATGACATAAGGAATTATACAAGCATTCATAGATAGCATAAAAGGAAAGAGAACTCATATGAGATAAATGTGCATTAAAACCATTGATATCCATGTCTATATATAACAGGTAATGTCATGATATTCATTGATTCATTACAAAGAGTCACAGAGAGTAGACCGCAGTCATGCATATCACTGGATTTATGTAACTAAGCTAACAGAAAAGAAAAATTACAACTCCATGCTTAGTGCATTCTTTCCTAAATATAAATATCCCCTTGCAAGTAATTCTACAGAGCTCCACTCACTCTCTAACCCTCTATACCTCATACTTATAAAGATACATTTTACTCCATAGGAACATGTATTTATAATTCTCCTATCTTTGCTAACTCACATTCCAAAGTGCCCTCGAGATCCGGTTCTAAGTGTCGATTGTGGTCCTTTATGCGAGCATGCTCCTCCAGGCCTAAGATTTCCACTCCATCTCATGAAGATCTTCTAGAAGATTCCATCTAGGGCATGCTCTTTCATGGGCTAGCCTATCGACATGCTGGCATCTTATCCATGTGCAACCGATCACACTTTTCACGTGTTCAGCCTTGGGTACCCAAATTGACTAAGTCCCGAGCCTCCTTTTGTGTGTCACGTGAGCTATGTGCTTCCTTAACTCTTTCTATCGTGTGATTTTTCCTTGCATGCCTTTTCATAACTGGGACCTTGTGCACCCATGTGCCTTCATACTTGGTTAATATTATAGGGATCCAATAGTGGGATATGGTGTTGCTAGGATTGGTATTTACAGAAGGTGGTTTAGAACTATTTTCTTTGGTAAATTGAACAAGCTTGTTAAATTTCCTAGGATGACTTCTTAGATATTCATATTCATAGATTTGGATTTTATATTTTTTGATATGGTCAATTATATCAAAGTGGGAATCATAGGAAGTGGAATATGTGGAGCAGGTAGTAGAAATAGGAGGTTGACTAGTTTTAGGAAAGGCATTATTGGCATTTTTACTCACATTATTATAAATGGTAGAAAAAACATTAGAAATTGACTTTTCATGAGAGTAAGATGGAGACTTACTTGGAAGAGGGTATTTAGACTTAGATGAGGTGACTCGGGATTCTTATTCGTTGATTACATAGGAGACGGAAGCAGTGATCCTCCTTTTGATGTTTTCTTTTGTAGAGTCATCAGTAGAGGATTATTTGATTTTTATTTCTCATTAGTAGATAAGTCCTCTTTTACTTGATCTTTAGAATGGGTAAACACTACATATTTGTAAGAACTTGATCACCATAGAGTATTCTTCATCAAATGAATATTCAAATTACATGATGTTTCCACATCCCACCTCTTATTTTTTGTCATCTTCTTCATCATCCCAAGTTGTACAAAATTCTTGGCTTGATTGAGCTTCTAAGGAAAACCTTTGTGGCGCCCCAACAATCTAATTCCTATTCTTATTTTGAAGAGGAAGGTTTTACACCATTTTTTTTTGTTTATTACATTCGATTCATTTTCTAATTTTGAACAAGAGAACTAGTGGTACCTTCCTTAGAAAATTTACCCCTTTTCTTTCCATTTGCATTCTTCATTTTTCCAAATAAGTTGAGGTCATCTTCCACTTTAATGGAGATTTCTTGGGCATGGCCCAAATTTCTTGGTTGAACTCTTCAAAGGATGAATCCCACCTCATGTAATTGAGAATTGATGAAGAATCTTTTCACATTTCCATCAGAGGGCATCTCCTAAAGGGGTATCCTCTCGAACAACCTAATGTAGCAATTTATGAAGTCCCTTATAGTCTCATTGGGATTCTTTTTCATTTGAACTAGCTTAAATAAGAGGTCTTAACAATATTTAATGGATTTAAACCTTGCTTCAAAGCTAGTTTGATGTCTTATCAGTTAGTGATGGATCCAAATGGTAGGAGATAAAACCATTCCACTACTTTTTATTAGATTTATTCTATGAAAAAGCTCACATCAACATATTTGTGTTGGATTCCAATGATTCCACATGATGTGTTCAAGGTAGAGATGTGTTCTTTGAGAATTTATGTGTCACCACCTTCGAACTTCATAAATTTCTTGTGGGAAATTGTTGGTAGATCATGAAGATGAAGTGTGAAAGCAAGTTGACTTGTGTTCCTTACTCGTGGAACAATTGGTTGGAGTATTTCTCTCTCTTCTACCATTTATTCTCTCTAATCCTCATTCTTCCTCATATTCTCTCCCCCTTTTCTAATTATTCATTGTAAGAAATCATTGTAATATTTCTTATTCACTTAAGTGACTCTAATGGTGAATTGTAAAAGTACCTTTTGATTTATAAATAGGGTACTGATTTTCTCACATCCTAGGAAGATAAATAGTCAGAGGTTCAATAAAGGCAAGAAGGGTTATGTGGGGGGTACATGAAGGGTTGAATTAAAAATCTATAAAAGGATATGACCTCCTCATTGTAAAGGGATGGTTATTCTTGTTTACTAGCTCCCATATTATCTCTAGGAACAAGTGATCAAATTCTTCTATTCCTTGTCTAAAAATTTCTATCTCCATCTCAACTTCATACTATGAGAAATTGTAATTGTGCAATATCATGCAAGAAAACTTTTTTTGGTTGTATCTTGTTCCTCTTATCTTGTCATAGTTTCTTCTCATTGAATGCATGGAACTACTCTTGATTTTATGTTGGAAAACTTTTCATGTGTTATTTTCAATATAAAATCCCTTCTCATACTTTATCTCCTCACCTTTCTCCCTCAAAAATCCTCCCTTATGTCTCACACATGCACTTTTCTATAGGTATAGGGAAGTATTCATGTGTGATCCTTGGTCATAAGGCCACCCCTAATTAGAGTAGTATATATATATATATATATATATGTGTGTGTGTGTGTGTGTGTGTGTGTGTGTGTGTGTGTGTGTGTGTGTGTGTGTGTGTGTGTGTGTGTGTGTGTGTTTTTTTCCAATAAATGGAGCTTCCCCATTCAATTACAAATTCTTAGTCCTAAAGCGTTGGTGATATCCCAAAATTTTCCCACCTAGAAGATTATTTTTCCAACATCACTAAAATATGGTTTTGACTCATACATAGTTTCACTTTATGAAATTTTATATAAACAAACAAGTTTCAAATTTGGCATAGTAACATTATTTTGTTGTTTTGATATGAAAAGTCAAAAATGTGCACTAATTCTAGGCCTTTAGCAAAAACACACTTGGTCTAACTCAAACAGAGCATCACCTTATTTAATTGTCAAAATAAGGTCCCTAGCTCGAACAAAGTTTCACCTCGTGAGGTTTTGGTGAGTCAAATTTTGATTTATAAAAACACCTTTAGTCTAACTCTAAAAGAGTTTCACTTTGTTTTCTAGTTGGAACAAAATTCTTAACTTGAATAGAGTTTCACCTCATGAGTTTTAATTAATCAAGTATTTTGGGCTAAGTACCACTCTTTGGTTAATTTTTTTTATAAATATAGCTTTTGGGAGAAGTCAAGCAATCATAGCCTATCCCTAAGATATGTCCATCTAGGTAGGTTGAACAAATTGTTAAGGCATCCTTGATATACCTTTCAAGTATGTGAGGTGCAATTATGTGAAATTAGAAAAAGTTTGTCTAATATGTGGTTCGAAGGGTCAAATCCCCCTCCCTTTCACTCCATCTGTTTTAGTGGAGCTTGGTCAAAAACAACAACTATTCATGTGGGATCTAGTCTAGGGACTAGGTATTGGAGGAAAATGCACCCTTCACTTCATATGATCCAAGTAAAAGTGAAATCCTACTTATCCAAAAAATGACTAAACTTCCCATGAATTTATATAGCCCACCAACAAGTGGGATTTGTCCAAATGATTAGGTAATGACATCCTAACCACCGAACCCTACTTTTTTTTTTTAAAATTCAAAATTGTTTTTGATTTCCAAGATCACCTTTTGGTGTATGGAAAAATAATACACAGTTAGGATGAGGTACATGTTAGTGCAAAATACCAGCACCCCTGGATGCAGATCAATTTTCTAGGTTGATCATTCAGGCATCCAGTGTGATTGCACAACATGGAAACCTCTCTCCAAGCGTGGGACTTGTGAAACCGAGAGAGGAATCTCCAGAGAAGGCTGGTTCCTGCTCCTAAACTACCTGCCACAAGCTATTCCAATACAGGAAAGCTAAACTAATCCTAATCTAACCATGCCAAGGAGAAAGAGAGAGAGAGAGAGAAGGGAAAAACAGCAAAATCCTACACTAAAACGGTGATACACCAGAGAAGGAGAATGTTGGACATCTATCAAAACTGCCATGGGACAAAGAGAGGTGAGCAATGGGAAGGATGGACAGATGCATCACAGGCCCAAGGATAGATTTCACATAGAAAATGTCCCAAAACTCCATGAACACAGCTCCAAACTGGAATGAACATTCGAACATGCACGAGATACCTGCAATGAAGAGAGGCAAGAAGAGAACAAGTGAAAACAAGCAAGGATGGACAGATGCATCACAAAACACATTTTGTTGCTCCTGAAGTTTACACAGAACATCATTCCATTAATAAGAGGCAAAAATGCCATTACAGAGCAAGGGAGGAGGCTCGAACTCCATTTTCAACCCTAGAGAAGAAAAGAAGAGAGGGCAGAGCGAGTAAAAGATGAACCACTTTAATTTTGAGCCAAATATGGCTTTTTACATTGCATGGGTCGAGCCGGTGTGATGTAAACGTGGGAAAACGTGTAAGCCAATTCCTCATTGAATGCCAATGCATTAAATCAGCATGGAGGACCTTACCAACCCATATCCTGCCATCTTTGGTGATTTGGAGGAGAATGCGACCCATTTTCATTAATTGGGCCACCGAAATGTCACTTCCGGCCGTCTTTGAAGAAGAATGCGACCCATTAGCATTAAAACAGGTTGTTGAAACATCGCCTCTGGCCATTATCACGCGTCAGAGCCATTTCTCAATTTTATCTCTCCAGACTACACCAAAACTCGAGATTGATCCCAGAATCATGCGAGAGAATTTCAATGACTTTTGTTGATATAAAGAACGTGCAAATCCGAGCTCTGGATCAAAAGATATGGTGATCTGAAGATTTAGGGCACGGAACAGACCAAAACGGATTTTGAAATATTTCCCGCGCTTCGCCACCTGGATGACACATGGCACGCATTGATTGGTCGCATGATTCTCTCTCCTCTGCCTTTCGGTGGGCTTTCTTTTGAAATTTCCTTGTGGGCCCTAGCTGGGACACGTGGCGCTATTTCATTGGTTCGGATCAGTGCTCGAAAACTCGCCCTTTGACTTTTTGGACCTTTCCCCTTGTGACACGTGTCATGCGTTGATTGGTCCTCGGCCTGCCGGCTCTTTCGCGCCCTTCGTGTCTTTTTGTCCCGGATGTCCCAAACCGTTTGGGGCATAAACCTCCGATCCGCCTGAAATGGGCTTCCTTGTCCCATTCGGCCGATGACACGTGGCGCTGCTTGATTGGCTTTCGGCTCCTTGGCAATCTACATCCCATGCGTCCCTTTGTCCCTTTTGGCACATGCTTTGAAATTTCCCATTTTGGCCGAACCGGCGGTTCGCGTCTTTTTGTCCCATATGTCCCACTTTGTTTGGATTTTGCCTTGACCTTTTTCACCCGGTTCGGCCGGTTCGCGTACTCGCGGCCCAAATGTCCCATTTGATTTTAGACCATTTGTTCCCATTTTAGCTGAACGGCCGGTTCGGATCCTTCATGTACTCTTGTCCCGAACTGTCCCGCTCAGTAGTTAGTCGATTTTCTTTCTTTTTCAGCCGGATCGACTTCTCGCGCCCACCGCGTACTTCTGTCCCACTTGTCCCAAATGCTTAGCGGGCCACTGGAGGCTTTTCGGCCGATCCGCGTCTTTCTGTCCCACACGTCCCAAAGGCGACCTTGAGCAGGACTTAGCCAATTTTCACGATTTTTTCTGGATCAACCTACTTGCCTTTCTGTAACTTTTTCACATTTTCTCAGAGCTTGCTCCCTCCTTCTTCGGCCAGGGGAGTTAGAAAAATATCTGAGAGAACCTCAGAAACATGATGTTTGCTCTGAATCAATCAATTTGCCTGGGACTTGAATATTCTGATGTATGTTATCAAAATTACCCTGGGGGGTGAATTTTGGATAACGATTTGGCGACTCAGTGGGGTCATCTGCCTGCTAGATGAATGATCAGTAGCCTGAAGCAATCCATTGGGCATGGAGTCATGAGTAGTAGCCTGAAAACTGATCTGAACTTTGAAAACCTGCCCTCTGAGCCACTTGGAAACCCACCGGGCATGGAGTTGTTCTCACCAAAAACCACTGGAATGAACTGTGCAAGAGCAAAACCAGCAACACCAAAAACTATGTACAAAATTGAAAATCATACATGCCCCAAATGGAACATGCAGAGTGTGCACAAGCACTTCTTCTGCTGAAAGAAAACCTAGCTACTCTACTCTAACTGGAAGCAAAGGCAAGCTAAACAAACCCTGCAACTGGTTGTGAGAAATAGCTTCCTTTCTTCAAAATTGGCAGCCATGCAATTGATTTGGCACTGATCATGGCTGTTTGGATGGATGGAAAATCAACAAGAAGCTGGTCTTCTATCCAAATCATCAAGGTATCAACTGAAAACAAATCCAATACCTCTTTTAGTTGTTCTGCATTTGGATTGGAGAGGTATGGCAGCTGATCCTTGGTACTTTGTAGCTCATCCTCATGCTCTGAAGCAAGCATGACTGGTTGTGGCTTCTCCTTTGGCTCCAATGAAGCCAAATACCTGATTGGGCAAGGTCTGATCCGTTGAGTATGCCCATAGCTCTGATTTTCAATTCCAAAAATGGAGTCTTCTTGTAGACCCACCTGAATGGATGATGTGGAAGAAATGGTGGAATCCTTCTGTCCTTTCTCTTCCTCCAATGAAGAACAGGGAAGATTAGAATCTTCCAATTTTGATTCCAAAGGGCTGCTATAAGATGCAGGCTGCTGCAAATGAAAGCTCTCCTTCATGGCAGCAGGCTCTGGTGTTTGGGATGTGGGTGATGAAAGAGAGAATGGTGAAAACTCAACCGGCTCTTCTCCATCAAAACAGTCCTCCAAATCTGACAGGTAAACTACCTCATTGCTGTCCCGCTGTTCATTTTCAACTTCCTCCATGGTGTCCTCTTGATCTGCAACTTGACCACCATGGTTTCCTTCACTCTCCAATATTGAGTTTGAGAGATCAAACTCCTCTTCAGTACTAGAATTTGAGAGAGATGAAGTGGAAAGAAGAACTGAAGGTTCTCCTGTAGCCTGCTTTGTGCTCAAAGCCCGTGGATCTGCACTTTTCTCCTTCACAGCTAGATTGTGCTCCTCTTCTTTTGGATTTGGAGTAGCTTCTCCTTCCTCTACTACCTAAAGAGAATCTTGCTCTTGATAAAACTCTTCCTCTAGTATGAAGTTTGTCAAGTCAAACTCTTCATTCTGCTGCTCTAGAGGACAAGTTGGGACTGCAAGACCTTCTTCTTCAAAAAATCCGTCCTCACCACCATTTGTTCAACCTTAGCCTCTTCTGTAGGTTTAACCATCAAGGGGATCTTTGTCATCCCAAATCTAAGAGCCCAACTCTTCAAGCTGTCTGTCATTTCTTTTCTTTTTGGCTCTTCCTCTTGTTGTCCTTGATGACTGATTTTTTCAATTTCTTCTTCCCCACATGGAATTGGGGATGCAAGAGGAGGGATAGGTTGAAACTCAACTGATTTGACAATTTTTTGTGGTGGTGGAGGAGGTGAAACCTCTTGTTTCTTTGGAGGAGGGGGTATTTCTGTTAGCTCTTGTGGAGGGGATGACTGTTTGGAAGGGAAAAGGAAAGAAGAATTAAGATGGGGTGGAAGACTAGGAGATGGAGAGATGGATTCAACACTTGGGACAGCAGATGGAGGGTTTGAAACTTGACACTGCTGAAATGAAACAGATTGGGAAAGAGGAAAAGAAAAGGCATGAGAAGATGTGCTTACCCGTTGACAAGGTTGTTGAATACTTCTCTCATACACCTCTATTTCTTCAATCCACTTTGCAAGCAAAGGCAGCATTGCAATCATGAAGTCAAGCTTCTCCTGAGGGCTGTAATGCCTTGGAAAAGGTCCCACCCATGGACAGGGTGCTCCACAACCGATTCCAAAAGCTTTCATTTGTGCTTGAGCCCTGGACTGCACCATCCCCACCTCCATCTTTTGGATTTTCTCCAACAGACCAGCATCTTGGATCTGATGGTCTTCATTGTATGCATACTCTTGCTCTTGGAAAGCTCCATAGCCAAACTGACTTTGGCACTGCTGCTCATATGGGTATGCATACTGATCTTGAATCTGCTCAAAATGCTGATTTGGAGGATTTGTAAAACATGTTGGAGGTGGAATATACTGCTTGTTGTTGATGTGAATTCCATGATGGAAACGAAGTCATGATTGCACAACTTCATGGAATGGAAAAGAATGAAAGGGATGGAAAGAAAGATGGATGAAAATGGATGGAAATGGGTCTGCAAGCTTAGAGAAATGGGTTGCTGATCAGATGGAGTCGCCAGATGTGTTTGCAAGTGCCTCCAAAGGCTGAAATCTTCACAGGAACACACCAACCTACAAAAGATGAAGTGGAAGACCTCTAGAGTCCCACCGGGCGTGCCAAAACTGTTAGTGCAAAATCACAGCACCCCTGGATGCAGATCAATTTTCTAGGTTGATCATTCAGGCATCCAGTGTGATTGCACAACAAGGAAACCTCTCTCCAAGCGTGGGACTTGTGAAACCAAGAGAGGAATCTCTAGAGAAGGCTAGTTCCTGCTCCTAAACTACTCGCCACAAGCTATTCCAAAGGGAAAGCTAATCTAATCCTAATCTAACCATGCCAAGGAGACAGAGAGAGAGAGAGAGAAGGGAAAACAGAAAAATCCTACACTAAAACGGTGATACACCTTAAAAGGAGAATGTTGGAAATCTATCAAAAGCGCCATGATCGAGTGCCAAATCAATTGCATGGCTGCCAATTTTGAAGAAAGGAAGCTATTTCTCATAACTTGATTCATGGGGTTTGTTTAGCTGCCTTTGCTTCAGTTAGAGTAGAGTAGCTAGGTTTGCTTTCAGCAGAAGAAGTGCTTGTGCACACTCTGCATGTTCCATTTGGAGCATGTATGATTTTAAGTTTTGTACATAGTTTTTGGTGTTGCTGGTTTTGCTCTTGCACGCTTTGTTCCAAAGTGGTTTTTGGTGAAAACAACTCCATGCCCGGTGGGTTTCCAAGTGGCTCGAGAGGCGGAGTTTTCAAAGTTTAGATCAGTTTTCAAAGCTACTACTCATGACTCCATGCCCAATGGATTGCTTTGAAGCTCGATGATTCATCTAAGCAGTGCGAGATGACCCCATTGAGTCGCTAAATCAAGTTATCCAAAATTCACCCCCCAGGGTAATTTTGATAACATACATCAGAATATTCAAGTCCTAGGCAAATTGATTGATTCAGAGCAAACATCATGTTTCTGAGGTTCTCTCAGATATTTTTCTAACTCCCCTGGCTGAAGAAGGAGGGAGCAAGCTCTGAGAAAATGTGAAAAAGTTGCAGAAAGGCAAGTAGGTTGATCCAGAAAAAATCGTGAAAATTGGCTAAGTCCTGCTCAAGGTCACCTTTGGGACGTGTGGGACAGAAAGACGTGGATCAGCCGAAAAGCCTCCAGGCGGCCCGCTAAGCATTTGGGACAAGTGGGACAGAAGTACGTGGCGGGCGCGAGAAGCCGATCCGGCCGAAAAGAAAGAAAATCGACTAACTGCTGAGGGACAGTTCGGGACAAGAGTACGTGAAGGACCCGAACCGGCCGGTTCGGCCGAAATGGGAACAAATGGTCCGAAAGCAAATGGGACATTTGGGCCGCGAGTACGCGAACCGGCCGAACCGGGTGAAAAAGGTCAAGGCAGTCCGAAACAAAGTGGGACATATGGGACAAAAAGACGTGAACCGGCCGGTTCGGCCGAAATGGGAAATTTCAGCACTGTGCCAAATGGGACAAAGGGACGCGCGGGACGCGGATCGCCGAAGGAGCCGAAAGCCAATCAAGCAGCGCCACGTGTCATCGGCCGAATCGGGACAAGGAAGCCCATTTCGGGCGGATCGGAGGTTTATGTCCCAAATGGTTTGGGACATCCGGGACAAAAAGACGTGAAGGGCGCGAAAGAGCCGGCAGGGCCGAGGACCAATCAACGCATGACACGTGTCACAAGGGGAAAGGTCCAGAAAAGTCAAAGGGGTGAGTTTTCGAGCACTGATCCGAACCAATGAAATAGCGCCACGTGTCCCAGCAGGGGCCCACAAGGAAATTTCAAAAGAAAGCCCACCGAAAGGTAGAGGAGAGAGAATCATGCGACCAATCAATGCGTGCCACGTGTCATCCAGGTGGCGAAGCGCGGGAAATATTTCAAAATCCGTTTTGGTCTGTTCCGTGCCCTAAATCTTCAGATCGCCATATCTTTTGATCCAGAGCTCGGATTTGCACGTTCTTTATATCAACGGAAAGCTGTTGAAATTCTCTGCATGATTCTAGGATCAATCTCGAGTTTTGGTGTAGTCTGGAGAGAGAAAATCGAGAAATGGCTCTGACGCGTGATAATGGCCAGAGGCGACGTTTCAACAACCTGTTTTAATGCTAATGGGTCGCATTCTTCTTCAGCACGGCCAGAAGTGACATTTCAGTGGCCCAATTAATGCAAATGGGTCGCATTCTCCTCCAAATCAGTCAAAGATGGCAGGATATGGGTTGGTAAGGTCCTCCATGCTGATTTAATGCATTGGCATTCAATGAGGAATGGGCTTACACGTTTTCCCACGTTTCTGTCCCCTGGGCTCGACCCATGCAATGTAAAAAGCCAGATTTGGCTCAAAATTAAAGTGGTTCATCTTTTCTGCTCTGCCCTCCCTTCTTTTCTTCTCTAGGGTTGAAAATGGAGTTCGAGCCTCCTCCCTTGCTCTGTAATGGCGTTTTTGCCTCTTATTAATGGAATGATGTTCTGTGCAAACTTCAGGAGCAACAAAACGTGTTTTGTGATGCATCTGTCCATCCTTGCTCGTTTTCGCTTGTTCTCTTCTTGCCTCTCTTCATTGCAGGTATCTGTGCATGTTCGAATGTTCATTGCAGGTTTGGAGCTATGTTCATGGAGTTTTGGGACATTTTCTGTGTTAAATCTATCCTTGGGCCTGTGATGCATCTGTCCATCCTTCCCATTGCTCACCTCTCTTTGTCCCATGGCAGTTTTGATAGATGTCCAACATTCTCCTTCTCTGGTGTATCACCGTTTTAGTGTAGGCTTTTGTTGTTTTTCCCTTCTCTCTCTCTCTGTCTCCTTGGCATGGTTAGATTAGGATTAGATTAGCTTGCCTGCACTAGAATAGCTTGTGGCGGGTAGTTTAGGAGCAGAACCAACCTTCTCTAGAGATTCCTCTCTCGGTTTCACAAGTCCCACCCTTGGAGAGAGGTTTCCATGTTGTGCAATCACACTGGATGCCTAAATGATCAACCTAGAAAATTGATCTCGCATCCGTGGGTGTTGTGATTTTGCACTAACAGTTTTGTTTTGGCACGCCGGTGGGACTCTAGAGGTCTTCCACTTCATCTTTTGCAGGTTGGTGTGTTCCTGTGAAGATTTCATCCTTTGGAGGCACTTGCAAACACATCTGGCGACTCCATCTGATCAGCAACCCATTTCTCTGAGCTTGCAGACCGTTTCCATCCATTTTCATCCATCTTTCTTTCCATCCCTTTCATTCTTTTCCATTCCATGAAGTTGTGCAATCATGACTTCATTTCCATCATGGAATTCACATCAACAACAGCAGTATATTCCACCTCCAACATGTTTTACAAATCCTCCAAATCAGAATTTTGAGCAGATTCAAGATCAATATGCATACCCATATGAGCAGCAAGTACAAAGTCGGTTTGGCTATGGTGCTTTCCAAGAGCAAGAGTATGCATACAATGAAGACCATCAGATCCAAGATGTTGGTCTGTTGGAGAAAATCAAAAGATGGAGGTGGGGATGGTGCGCCAGGCTCAAGCACAAATGAAAGCTTTTGGAATCGGTTTTGGAGCACCCTATACATGGGTGGGACCTTTTCAAGGCATTACAGCCCTCAGAGAAGCTTGACTTCATGATTGCAACGCTACCTTTGCTTGCAAAGTGGATTGAAGAAATAGAGGTGTATGAGAGAAGTATTCAGCAACCTTGTCAACGGGTAAGCACATCTTCTCATGCCTTTTCTTTTCCTCTTTCCCAATCTGTTTCATTTCAGTAGTGTCAAGTTTCAAACCCTCCATCTGCTGTCCCAAGTGTTGAATCCATCCCTCCATCCCCTAGTCTTCCACCCCATCTTAATTCTTCTTTCCTTTTTCCTTCCAAACAGTCATCCCCTCCACAAGAGCTAACAGAAATACCCCCTCCTCCAAAGAAACAAGAGGTTTCACCACCTCCACCACCACAAAAATTGTCAAATCAGCTTGAGTTTCAACCTATCCCTCTCTTGCATCCCCAATTCCATGTGGGGAAGAAGAAATTGAAAATCTGGCATCATCAAGGACAACAAGAGGAAGAGCCAAAAAGAAAAGAAATGACAGACAACTTGAAGAGTTGGGCTCTTAGATTTGGGATGACAAAGATCCCCTTGATGGTTAAACCTACAGAAGAGGCTAAGGTTGAACAAATGGTGGTGAGGACGGATTTTGTTGAAGAAGAAGGTCTTGCAGTCCCAACTTGTCCTCTAGAGCAGCAGAATGAAGAGTTTGACTTGACAAACTTCATGCTAGAGGAAGAGTTTTATCAAGAGCAAGATTCTCTTCAGGTAGTAGAGGAAGGAGAAGCTGCTCCAAATCCAAAAGAAGAGGAGCACAATCTAGCTGTGAAGGAGAAAAGTGCAGATCCACGGGCTTTGAGCACAAAGCAGGCTACAGGAGAACCTTCAGTTCTTCTTTCCACTTCATCTCTCTCAAATTCTAGTAATGAAGAGGAGTTTGATCTCTCAAACTCAATATCGAGAGTGAAGGAAACCATGGTGGTCAAGTTGCAGAGATCAAGAGGACACCATGGAGGAAGTTGAAAACGAGCAGCAGGACAAAGAATGAGGCGGTTTACTGCCGATTTGGAGGACTGTTTTGATGGAGAAGAGCCGGTTGAGTTTTCACCATTCTCTCTTTCATCACCCACATCCCAAACACCAAAGCCCGCTGCCATGAAGGAAAGCTTTCATTTGCAGCAGCCTCGCATCTTATAAAGCAGCCCTTTGGAATCAAAATTGGAAGATTCTAATCTTTCCCTGTTCTTCATGGAGGAAGAGAAAGGATGAAGGATTCCACCATTTCTTCCACATCATCCATTCGTGTGGGTCTACAAGAAGACTCCATTTTTGGAATTGAAAATCAGAGCTATGGGCATACTCAATGGATCGACCTTGCCAATCAGGTATTTGGCTTCTGGAGCCAAAGGAGAAGCCACAACCGGTCATGCTTGCTTCAGAGCATGAGGATGAGCTACAAAGTACCAAGGATCAGCTGCCATACCTCTCCAATCCAAATGCGTAACAACTAAAAGAGGTATTGGATTTGTTTTCATTGATACCTTGATGATTTGGATAGAAGACCAGCTTCTTGTTGATTTTCCATCCATCCAAACAGCCATGATCATGCAAATCAATTGCATGGCTGCCAATTTTGAAGAAAGGAAGCTATTTCTCACAACCTGATTCATAGGTTTGTTTAGCTTGCCTTTGCTTCTAGTTAGAGTAGAGTAAAGCTAGGTTTGCTTTCAAGTAGAAGAAGTGCTTTTACACACTCGCATGTTCCATTTGGGCATGTATGATTTTCAGTTTTGTACATAGTTTTTGGTGTTGTTGGTTTTGCTCTTGCACAGTTCTTTCCAATGGTTTTTGGTGAGAACAACTCCATGCCCGGTGGGTTTCCAAGTGGCTCAGAGGGCATGTTTTCAAAGTTCAGATCAGTTTTCAGGCTACTACTCATGACTCCATGCCCAATGGATTGCTTCAGTTAATCGATGATTCATCTAGCAGTAGATGACCCCAACTGAAGTCGCTAAAATCGTTATCCAAAATTCACCCCTGGGGTAATTTTGATAACATACATCAGAATATTCAAGTCCCAGGCAAATTGATTGATTCAGAGCAAACATCATGTTTCTGAGGTTCTCTCAGATATTTTTCTAACTCCCCTGGCCGAAGAAGGAGGGAGCAAGCTCTGAGAAAATGTGAAAAAGTTGCAGAAAGGAAAGTAGGTTGATCCAGGAAAAATCGTGAAAATTGGCTAAGTCCTGCTCAAGGTCGCCTTTGGGACGTGTGGGACAGAAAGACGCGGATCGGCCGAAAAGCCTCCAGGCGGCCCGCTAAGCATTTGGGACAAGTGGGATAGAAGTACGCGGCGGGCGCGAGAAGCCGATCCGGCCGAAAAAGAAAGAAAATCGACTAACTGCTGAGAGGGACAGTTCGGGACAAGAGTACGCGAAGGACCCGAACCGGCCGGTTCGGCCAAAATGGGAACAAATGGTCTCGAAAGCAAATGGGACATTTGGGCCGCGAGTACGTGAACCGGCCGAACCCGGGCGAAAAGGTCAAGGCAGTCCGAAACAAAGTGGGACATATGGGACAAAAAGACGCGAACCGGCCGGTTCGACCGAAATGGGAAATTTCAGCACTGTGCCAAATGGGACAAAGGGACGCGCGGGACGCGGATCACCGAAGGAGCCGAAAGCCAATCAAGCAGCGCCACGTGTCATCACCGAATCGGGACAAGGAAGCCCATTTCGGGCGGATCGGAGGTTTATGCCCCAAATGGTTTGGGACATCCAGGACAAAAAGACGCGAAGGGCACGAAAGAGCTGGCAGGGTCGAGGACCAATCAACGCATGACACATGTCACAAGGGGAAAGGTCCAGAAAAGTCAAAGGGGTGAGTTTTCGAGCACTGATCCGAACCAATGAAATAGCGCCACGTGTCCCAGCAGGGGCCCACAAGGAAATTTCAAAAGAAATCCCACCGAAAGGCAGAGGAGAGAGAATCATGCGACCAATCAATGTGTGCCACGTGTCATCCAGGTGGCGAAGCGCGGGAAATATTTCAAAATCTGTTTTGGTCTGTTCTGTGCCCTAAATCTTCAGATCGCCATATCTTTTGATCCAGACCTTGGATTTGCACATTCTTTATATCAACAGAAAGCTGTTGAAATTCTCTGCATGATTCTCGGGATCAATCTCAAGTTTTGCAAAGTCTGGAGAGAGAAAATCAAGAAACGGCTCTGACGCGTGATAATGGCCAGAGGCGACGTTTCAACAACCTGTTTTAATGCTAATGGGTCGCATTCTTCTTCAGCACGGCCAGAAGTGACATTTCAGCGGCCCAATTAATGCAAATGGGTTGCATTCTCCTCCAAATCAGTCAAAGATGGCAGGATATGGGTTGGTAAGGTCCTCCATGCTGATTTAATGCATTGGCATTCAATGAGGAATGGGCTTACACGTTTTCCCACGTTTCTGTCCCCTGGGCTCGACCCATGCAATGTAAAAAGCCAGATTTGGCTCAAAATTAAAGTGGTTCATCTTTTCGCTCTGCTCCGCCTCCCTTCTTTTCTTCTCTAGGGTTGAAAATGGAGTTCGAGCCTCCTCCCTTGCTCTGTAATGGCATTTTTGCCTCTTATTAATGGAATGATGTTCTGTGTAAACTTCAGGAGCAACAAAACGTGTTTTGTGATGCATCTGTCCATCCTTGCTCGTTTTCACTTGTTCTCTTCTTGCCTCTCTTCATTGCAGTATATCTCAGTGCATGTTTGAATGTTCACTGCAGGTTTGGAGCCGTGTTCATGGAGTTTTGGGACATTTTCTCGTGTGAAATCTATCCTTAGGCTCGTGATGCATCTCGTCCATCCTTCCCATTGCTCACCTCTCTTTGTCCCATGGCAGTTTTGATAGATGTCCAACATCCTCCTTCTCTGGTGTATCACCGTTTTAGTGTAGGATTTTGCTCTTTTTCCCTTCTCTCTCTCTCTATCTCCTTGGCATGGTTAGATTAGGATTAGATTAGCTTGCCTGCACTGGAATAGCTTGTGGCAGGTAGTTTAGGAGCAAGAACCAGCCTTCTCTAGAGATTCCTCTCTTGGTTTCACAAGTCCCACGCTTGGAGAGAGGTTTCCATGTTGTGCAATCACACTGGATGCCTGAATGATCAACCTAGAAAATTGATCTCGCATCCGTGGGTGCTCTGATTTTGCACTAACAAGACAATCAAGAAGAAAAATATGTCAAAGGGAAACAAACACCCTTGTAAAGTGGTTAAAACAAGGTTAATTTGATATATAATATTTTAGCAAGAAGCCTAAATGGTTAAGGAAATGATTAATCCAATATTTTTAACCTTCATCAAGTAACCTACGTGTTTAATAATATGATCAATCCAATAATAGTATGCCACTCATGAAGGAAAATGTGATTTTCGTAAGCAAAAATCCACCCAAGTGCAAAGTAAAATAACGAAAAAATGATGTTCACACAACTTGGTCTTTTTTGTTTAATTGGTTTATTTGTTTTAGAAATTTGTATTTGGAAATTGAGCTTGGCAACCTATACACAAATAATTAGTATTATTGAAAACAAAATTAGCTCAGAAATGAAATGCAATCAATGAAAAATTGAGAGAAATTAAAAAACTAAGCTCTTTGTTGTAAGGCCACTAACACATATAGCAAGGTCGTTGTTTAACAAAACAATTATGCTAAATGGAGAGGTCATCGACAACAAGCACAAGGCCATAGGTAAAATAGGTCAAGGCCACTACTAGGTAAGGCGAGGTCATGAATCTAAGAAAGGCTGCTAACCACTTCCATCTCACTAAGGACTTATTTGTGGTACCATCAATCTCAAAACATGTAACAAGTACCCATAGTTTGATATATATATATATATATATATATATATATATATATGCATGTAAGTGCAAAATTTTGATAAACAAAAGTGAAATACTTAGACTCAAGCTAAAAAATAGTGATAAAATAGTAGAAAAAGGATGGAATATTATTCAAATCTCAAAAAAATGACAAATCCTTTTAACAGGGTGAGGTTGTTAGTGAATATCTCATGGCGCTGAAACAGGTCAAGGCCACTTCAAGTATATCTAGGTCCCCGATGTGAGAAAAATCATTGCTAATAATCATGAATTTGTTACCACATGGTAAGGATGCTAATACATCAGTCAAATATGCAAAAATACAAAGTAAAGCCAAAAAAGTTACAAGTCTAGGTCATTGACAAGTGAAGTGAGGTCGTTGATTGTGTAGGTGAGGCTACTAAAAGCTTTAAAACTCAAAAAATGAGTTTAAAATGTGAAAAAGCATGAATCTTGCTTTGTAATATCAAATTTTGGTAGTACTTCACCTCTTCATTGCATGTAAACAACACTCAACATTCTCAAATACCAAGAAACATCCATAAGAATATATAAACTTTTAACAAATTAAAAGAACTTGAATGAAAGTAGTAAACAAAGCTAAACTAAAAAATGTGCATGAGATAAAGGGGTGTCCAACTGGGCATGTAATATGTATGCATGCTCAAGAATCTAAGATAATTATTAAAGGAATTAACACCTAGTAAATCCTCACCTAATTCTTTAATCAAATACATAAAGATAAAGCATGAAAAAAGTCAATAAACTTGCACAAAACATTAAAAATAAAGAATGTATAACCTATTTTCATAATTAGATGTGATTTCGATGTGTGAATATTTCCTTATATACACAAACACAAGACACACATGATCAAGGATGTTTGATAATGGGAAAAGGTCTCCATAAAGTGGCCAAAAGGCCATGTTTGAATATTCTTTTACTACTTTTTTCAAGTAAGGGGGTTTCTCAATTTGGAAAGCCTTCTTATAATAAAAATAATCTATTAAGTAAATAGATATTAAATACCTTACAAGAATATGGTATGTAAAAGTTGAGATTGGTAGTTTTGTACTAGGTTACTTTTAAAGCTTTTCAATTTGGGAGAAGCACGCATTCTAGTGAATGTGGGATAATGGAGAAGTAACATTCCCATTTTAAGACTTTAGAAACAAGGGAAATTTTTTATTTTTATTTTTTATAATGTTCTCTTTTCTAAATAATCATAATTTAGAAAACACATCCCATGCCAATCAATCTCATAATAGATAACCATATGCAACTGTAATGACTTGGTGTAACATCGATATCTCATTTCATGACTTGGTGAAACACCAATCTCTCATGTTAACTCATTGAATTGTATACTAGGTATACTTAGTTCTCATACCCTTTTCGGGGTGTTAAGTGTTATGTTTTAGAGACCTATCTGAATACTTGTTACCAATATTCATTTGAAATATCACTTCTTAAAATTAGGTGACATAGGACAATGCAACCAGCATGTTATGATACTTTGGCCAAAGATTTACAACATATTATTCATGTTAATATTCCTAGATGACATATTTGTCAAACAGAATACATCTTTCACCCCACTTAATTTGTTATCTAGAATGGTCTTCACTGAATCTCGTCAGTCCACTTGTTAAAGTTCTAACCCTAACCAATTTTAACAACATAGTCTAGTGTAGAAGGCTACTCATGGTGACTAAGGGTACATAGACATACTCAATCGACCTAAGTCGATTCCATGTGTTTGGTTATCCTAATTCATCGTGGTTTTCCCCAACACTAGATCATACTTCCAACCTAACTTAGGGTATAACTAATATCAAGTCTAAGTTTATGTAGATCTAGATGATTCAACTCTTAAGGGTGTTACGACATGTCAACTACAACATAGTATCCTCATGAAGACCCAATTCTTCATTGAAGTATGGTGCTGCAGTTGGTGTGTGCCAACATCTGACAGAGTCTTCCCATCTTGATGTACATGCCCAAGAGAAAATTTAATTATGTATTTTTTTCTTTAGTTAAAGTCTAATTACTTCAGCCATGTTGAATCCTTATTTTCATTAACCATTAAGGTGCAAGAATTAAATGAATTGTAATTGCTTTGAAGAAACATGAAGATTTCTTTTTATTCATTAACTTCCTAATTTAGGATTCATTTTTACAAACAAAATCAACATACTAACAATATGGTTTGCTTATTTAACTTAACCATGACTTAGCTTGTTTAAGTTCTGAATCAGATTCTTTTATAATAGAATTCATTGAAATGAAGTCTACTATTATATATTTATATATACCTTCATTTTTTTATTAGAAAAAACGCATTAGACAATAGAAATTACATCTTCCTCTTTCCAAGATGACATTAGGTTTAATTCCAAAGGATTCTAAAACAAACTGATTATCATTGTGGAATAGTTGTCTTCCTCTTTCTTAATAAGAATTTAGGTTCCATTTGTAACCCCTTAGTATTATCCAAGTAATCATAATGGTTTTGTTCATCCATTAACATCATTTTAATAAACCATATTGATTTAATTAAATGATCAGCCATGAATGCCAACTTGATAAGTTGCATTTAAATAAAGGGATAATATATCTAACTCCCTTACCACCTAGTTCATTTTATTTCAACCTAAAAGGGGTCAATTCAGAAGTATAAATATAAAAGAACAAAGATAAGCATATCACTAATACTCACTGAATATGTAAAAAGATGACACATCAAGTATAGATAAACCCACAATATTTTCCATTTATCAAGGAGGAATTCATACATTGCAAGTACCAATACTTCAGACATCTTTAGTGTCAAACAACAACAATAAGCTCTATAAAATTACAACTTTCCTTCCAAAAATACATTTTAATAATGAATCATATTTCCCATAAGAGAGCCAGTATTTTGGTAAACAAAAGTAACATCATAAAAATTGTGTCTCCTTTTTACCACTTACGAAGTCCATCGGAAAAATTGCTAGCATGGGTTAGTTTAGTGAATTGAGCATGATAAGAACTAAGCATTAAAATGATGTGCTTTTAACTAATTGTTTCATAAAAAGAACTCTATTTTTATGAAATAGTTAAAGCATTACAGAAAGACACATCATAGAATAGCAGTCATAAGAGGGAGAAACAAAGTGATAATCCATATCAACATCAAGAAAAGATCATGGTGTAATCAAATCAATATTCAGTCGATGATTTCATAAAATAATTATTTCAGATAAGTAATATTTCAACAAGATCACTAACCACATTTCATCTACAGATATTTATGATTCATCTCTTGATTCCTTCCATCTAAACAAAAAAGATACTAACTCCAATGATTCATAGAAATAGAATTACTTTAATGGAACAATAATTCAAATTACACAACATTAACTTACTTCATCCTAGAATATCTAATGCTAAGCTCAATTATCTTTATGACAAAATTTAGGATGAATCAATAACACCTTAAAGTAAGAGTTTCTTATTTAAGAAACTAAATCCAAGTTTAGATTCAAACTCTAGCCTAAATTTTTAGGTTCAATGTCAACCAATTTGACAAAGGATGAAGTTAATTTACATGCACCTAGAATTAGTCACCCATCACAAAAATTACATCCCTACCAATGTATCAGTCAAGGAGAAGAAAGTAAAGATTTATCCACCAACTACCCACCCTGTAAATCCTTCAATGTAATACAAACCAAACAGGTCAGCTCCTTACACAGGAGTAATACAGATGAGAGAATGAATGAAAAGAGAGAAAGGAAATAACTTATATCTTCCTTCAGAGTTTGAATATAATGGTATTGTGAATACCTTAACTCAAAATAGAGAGAAAGGATAACAACAAATAAAGATGAGATAAGATCTCATTATTCCTTCCTAAAAAGAGGTATACTTACCGGGATTGAAAAGAACTGAGACAAATTTGATTGTTCAAATCCAAGAAAACATTCAACTCCAACAACCATTGAAACACAAAGAACTATTCAATATTACAATCAATATCTATGATTGTAACATGAAAGTCAAAAACCAAAAATGAATTTTTCCCAACATACAAACAAGAACAATAATGGTAGTGTAAAAGCTACAAATTGAAAATGGTTATTCAAATTCTCTCAATTAATAAAATTATCTAAAGCAAAAAAAACCAACAATTGAACATTACATTCATTCCAAATATTAATAACATCAGCTGCAGAAGTTTCTCTAGTTTTCCCAAATAAAGAGAGATAGAGTAACATTGTAGTAAATTACCCTTTTGTGGCCATGATTTATTTTCAAAGTGACAACACACACAAAGCTTTCCCATCCCTTGATGGTAAAATGAAAAAGGAAAAATCAATATTTAAAATTTGAAATTTCCATTCAAGCCAACCCAAATCCACATACTTCACAAGAATCAATGGAACAAACTACTAGTTCAAGAAGAATGAACTTGACCCAGATTCAACCACAAGGAAAAACATGAAATAGGGATACGACCCCAAGTCGTGTTTGAATTCAAGCTCAAAATAAGAATATAAAAAGTTATAACTTTAAAGTCCATTTTCTTAAGAAATAAAGTATTCAAGTATTCCATAGTTCAACCTAGATACCTCGTTCCTACAATATCAACTATACATCAAATTTAAATAAAAATAACCAGTTAATCCCAACAAGATGAACTGATAAGGTAACTCTTGAAGCACTCAAACTCACTTCAGGAAAGATGCAAATAAATTTGATAAACCTTTCCATGGAGAACACCAGTAGGATAACTATCAACCATGTTATTAGATAGATTATTTCGAGGATATTTGTTCAGACAAAATATTAGACAAGTCACAAAAATGTTTTCTCAAAAATTTATAGGTGTAAGTAAAGAATCGAATTAATTTAAGTTCAGTAAAGAAGCTAAACATGATTCTATCATTTTTTTAGTAAGGGATAACAAAACCAAAACATATTTCTTTCATAGCAGTGGCTTCTACTATCTAGTTTCAGTACAGTCCAACAAGAGTTCTCAGATTCAAAAACATCTCAAGTTCAACAAAAGTAAAACATGTTTACTATTATTTTCCAACAATAAACAAATCCCAAAACATTTTTCTAGCATAGTCATGAATCATACTACCTAGTTTCAAGTATAGTCCAATAGGATTTCTCAAGATTTGACAACATATCAAATCCAAACAAAGGATTAAGCATGATTCATTACTTTTTTTTAACAAAGGAAACAAACCCAGAACATATTTCTACCATATCAATGACTCCATATAGATAAAATATAGAGAAAATAAGTTTCAAAAGCAAGATTAAACATCACATAAAACTCATTTTTTCCCCAAGAATAGATTTATTTTAATGAATACATTTAGGAAAAAGTATAACAACTTAATGGGTAGAGCCTATCATGCCTGATAGAGCTTCTTCTCGATTTGTAGACAATTTCCTAGCCGAATCTCAACAAAGTATCTTCTTTTTCCAAGTGATGTTAACCACTCCAATCTTTCTACTTCTTCTTATACTTCCACAAGATCCAAAAATAGCTCAAGAATGCCAAGAATACAGATAGATCAAAAATAGAACTACTAGTTTGAAGAACCAAAAACCCCATGCAGAGAAAAAATTGAAATGAACTAAAGATCAAACAACCTTTCCAAAATCCACCATGCATTTCTCCTAGGTGGTTTCTTTACCATAACCAAGATCAATTAATGTGAAGGACTATTAGTTTCCCTCCTAATTCTCCATGCCACCACCATCCAAGTTTGGCGAGCCTTTAATTCAAAATTTTCATGCAATTTCCATTTAGTGGTGATGCCAACTAGGCATCCCCTAACTCCTAATGCCTCCACCAAAATTGGCAGTCCAAAGTTATTAAAAACCAAAATCAATTCCCATTAATGCCTTGAAAACTGATGCCACCGACCTTACCATTTTCCAAGTGGTCCATAGGTATCTTCTTAGGTTAGCAATAGTTTAGGTTAGATTTTTATTAGGTTAGAAATCAACCTTAGTTCCTAGGTAGGTCTTAATTACCTTAGGTTAAAATCCAAACTAGTATAGAACATCCCATCTTAGGTTAGGGTACCCATCTTAGTGATTCACTATCAGGTCTATGACCCTTATACATTGCTCAACATTTAAAACATTTAACAAGAAGGCCCATGCTTATCACCCTAAGGCTATTGTCGGTCAAGGACCCCTAAGAAGAATTCTTCACCATGGTAAGAAAAACAAGTCATATTCAAGCTCACCTTCCATTTCGAATGACAAGACAACAAGACGAGTAGGTAAGAAGAATCTGAAGCATACCTTGGATCAATGGAATTGATCCAAGGTCTTGTTGTTTATGCAAGATAAATTATGTCTACACAATACAAGTTCATCACCTTCCTAAAAGTGAATTTAAGTTGTACAAAGAGATGAATGGCATTATTTTCAAGTAAGCATAATTCACAACCAAAAATGATTATTTTTAACAAATAATGAATTATCCATTGCAAACATGATTTCCTAAAATCATAATAGTACTCCTTCCTAAGACAAATCACTCATCAACCTTTGTAATGTCAACAAGTAGAAGTTATCACCATAATAGCCTAGGTCAAATATGTTGCATACTTCCCTCCTAAAAAGAATCAACATCCCGATGATCAACTTAGTCAAAAATTTAAGTTTAGGAAAAATTCAATTATCATCCTTTCATTCATATGTTCATACCAGAACTAGATTGGAGAATTTCAAATTCCATAATCAGCATTAAAGTAGATGTCCATCTTAAATAGACTAGTATCTGCCCAAGACTGACATATTTATTGACATAACATGTATAAAATATTAAATTTTTATCAATCCACATAATCAATTCTATTCAAACAAATGTGGAAAAATAGTTTTCATAACTTCCATATTTTCCCAGGTTACACTTTCTTCATTAAAATAATCCCACTAGACCTTAAATTGACTTATTTCATGATTTATTAACTGCAACTAGTGAGTTTCCAGCATCCAAATGGGTTTAACCATGATTATTCCTAGGTCTTGGACCTACAAGGAATTCCAATTTAATACATGTGATAAATCTGAAACATATTTCTTAAGTAGATAAATATGGAAAATATCATGCATTGTGAAAAATCAAGAGGTAAAGCTAAACAATAAGCTACATAGTTGATTACTTCAACAATTTCAAAGGGTCCCACATTATGAGGTGATAACTTGGTAGCCTTGCCAAAATTTATAGAACTCTTTTTTATTTTAACTCGAAGAAATACCTTCTCACCAAGTTAAAACTTCCTATCAACCCACTTTAATTCTTCATAAATCTTTTATCTATCTGCTACTTCTTTCAAGCATGCACAAATCATTTAGAATTTTTGTTCCATTTCTATAAGGATTTAAGGCCCAATTACCTCTATAGCCTCTATGTTATCCCAACTAATAGGAGTTTTGCATTTTATTCAGTATAATGCTTCAAAAGTACCATTTTTAAAGAGGGATGATACGTGTTATGATGATAAATCTCTAGATTTGCATAAATAAATTAAGCAATAATTAATTAAAATCAACACATGAAATGAAAACTACGTAAGATAGAAACCAAATGTAAATAGAATAGAGAAATTTGTATTGAATATGAGAGGGTATTTTATACAATTGCTTGCTCCTAAAATCATGGAGTCAAGTCTTATCATTTTATCCCCATATCTCTCCTTTATTCCCTAGATTTACTCTTAACCCCAAGATATTATCACACATTTCTATCTCTATGAGTTGTGCATGAAAAAAATTGTGCACATTCATATATTATTTTGTAAATATTAAAAATTATTACTACCAAATAACCAAACCACTCCTAAGTGTTCACACTATGAACAATATTTTTGTAATAGTCATCCCCTTAGTGTGAGCATGGGGAAAGCTATTTCTTGTATCTGCTCATGATCTACAAAGAAATGAAGGTTTTCAATGAGTACCAATAACTCAAACAAAATGAGTTTTTAAACAGAAACTCCAACTCAGGAAATGGTATTCTAGTGGAACCAACCACTACATAACAACGTACATTATTTTGCTCACATCATTATTTCTAACTTAGAGGGATTAAAAAAAAAAATTATGCTCATGGAGGAGATTTAAACAAGAATGTTACTTCTGTTCATTATTACAACATAAATTAAACACACCGCACAACAAAAATAAAATGTCACCAATACCATGAAGCAATCTCTTTGTTGGTGACTAACAAGAGATGTTGATTTTCCTCCTCCTCCATGCCTCCATCCTCCATCGTGATGTTTCTAACTCATCAAAATTTTTCTTTGAGGATCATTTTACAATTATATTGGGTTTCGGTTCAACCGATAATGCACCCTTATAATAGTAACCAACTTTATATTGAACCAAAATAATAAAGTATATCAGAGTTTTATTGATGGAAATCACTCACTATTTTCTTACAAAATAATTAGAAATGCCATAATTGTTTCCACGATTTATCTTAAAATATGAAATGGGTTTCTATAATATTTTGAATTTTTTTCCATAATATAAATAAACAAACCCAAAAAATTGTAGAAAATTCTAAATTTGGGTTTTTGAGAAAAACACAAATTACCAGTCAATTTTTAAAGATCAAAATCCAGAAAATGGTGATGGAAGCTTTAAAACTCTCAGATCTACATCCTTGAGGCTGTGGTTTTGTCCTACAATCACTCTCATAAATCTTCCTAACCTGATCTAATACTAGATGATGATAAATATCTAGATTTGCATAAATAAATTAAGCAATAATAAAATTAAAATCAACACATGAAATGAAAACTACATAAGATAGAAACCAAATATAAATAAAATAGAGCAATTTCTATTAAATATGAGAGGGAATTTTATACAATTTCTTACTCCTAAGATCATGGAGTCAAGTCTTATCATTTTATCCCCATATCTCTCCTTTATTCCCTAGTTTTACTCTCAATCCCAAGATATTCTCACACATTTCTATCTTTATGAGTTGTGCATGGCAACTAATTGTGCACATTCATATATTATTTTATAAATATTAAAAATATTACAACCAAATAACCCAAACCAATCCTAAGTGTTCACACTATGAACAATATTTCAAGTAACATGTTATTATAAGAAAATTTGACTAATGGAAGGCATTCTTCCCATTTATACTGTTGATCCATGTAATATATTCGTAACATATCCTCTAACACTTGATTAACTCTTTCAGTCTATCTATCCATTTCTGGATGATATGCACAACTGAAATTCAGCTTAGTCCCTAAGGTTTTATTAAGTTTTTGCCAAAATATTTGATGTCATTCTCAGGTCTCTATCAGATATGATCAGTTTAGGTACTCCATGTAATCTGAAAATTTTGTGCACAAATATTTTTGCTAAAACAGGTGAATCATCCTTAAGATTACCAGAAATTAAATGTGCCACCTTTTTTATTTTATCAAAAACAACTAGAATAACATCATGTTTATTTCTTGACATAAGCAACCCTTATAAAAAAATCCATGCTTATTACTTGCCATTTATATTGCGGTATGATATGAGGATATATTAAACTAGTTGGATTCATATGTTCACCTTTAACATGCTGACATTCTAAGTAGTGTGTTACAAAATCAATCAGGTCATTTTCATCCCTTTCCAAAAATATTGTTGTTTTCTATCAGAAAGCATTTTTATAATGCCTGGGTGTTCAAAAAAAGGTGAATTATGAAATTTAGCTAATAATTTCTTTCTTAATTCATTTAACAAAGGTATGTATACTCTGTTTCCAAACCTCGAGATTCCTTTGTTGTCAAAATGAAAACCTTTATACCTCATATCATTTGGATTTGCAGCAAGTGTTGTTTTCACTTGCTGATAATAAGAATCGGATTCTATAACACTTTTTACTTCATCTTTAAACTAAGTTCTCAACATTATAAGAGCATAAATGTGCTTCCTACAACTTAGATCATCTATAACTCTATTTTCTTTACCTTTAATATAACTTATATCAAAATCATACTGAGATAGAAATTCTAACCATCTTCGTTGTCTTGAATTCATATTTATCTAAGTAAAAATATACTTCAACCCAAGATGATCATTTTTAGTTCAAAAGGCCAACCAACAAGGTAATGCCTCATACTTGAAGCACATGAACAATGGTTGTAGTCACTTTTGCACCCACTTAAAAACAAGAGAACCTAATGCGTGTCAGACTATCACCTAGCGGGAACTGAGCGCATTCACTCGAGGCACATGAGAGGGCACCGAGTCTCTCTTTTATGTGAGTCTAGGGAAGGCATAGCTCATGACTCTGACTTAGTGAATTAACAGACATGAAGAGTTATAGAGATCAAGATGGATTCTATACCCCTTTAGTCATAGTAGAACCAAAATGTGCAACATAAATAATAGAGCTAAGAGTTGTAGATCTACTACTATACTTAACCATTCAAGTAAGATTCATGATTATATACAAGTAGAAGTACAACAGAAATATGCAGGAAATACAAGGAAATATTCTTAGCACATTTAACATGGTAACCTTATCACATTCATTCATAGTGTTACTTATAAAAGATTATAGAAGGTAGACCATAGTCATGCGCCATATGTGGATCCATACATGCATTCTCATAAGACAAAAATTTCACTCCCCATTTCCCATTACATCCTTACTTGAATTTTGTACCCATTTTCATCCCATAGTTCCCATAATAATTCTACAGAGCTCCGCTACCTTATTTCTGTCTCTCTTTCTTTCCAAGGGCGCGTGTATAAATAGGCCTCTAAGCTCTAACAAACTCCTCTGCAACCTCAAATCTGGGCCCTAAGTGTCAAGGTGTGGATTGCCTCGAGTGCATGCCTCCGTGTCATGATTAAATTTGTGGATCTTTCTATCGCAAGGTATATTCCTTCCAGGAAACCCTCTGCTAGGATAGAACCTTATCCAAATGGAACACATTCTTCATGTGTTCTATCCTAATGGAAAAAATTGGCTAAGTCCTGAATTGATCTTCGCATGAATCGCGTGTCTTGGGTTCTTCAAAATCCTTTTTAACTCTTCCTTACATGCCTATACTTGCGCTTTCTCTCTGCTTTGTGCGCTCCTATGTGCCCTTAAGATTTAGAAGCTAAAATTATTGGCCCAACAATGGAAGCTAGATTTAGGTCATGTGGAGCATAATTCAGTTCATGTAACTTGAGATTTCTACTTACATAAGCAATAACATGATCCTTTATAAGTAAAATACCTCCAAGACCCTCACCAAAAGCATCTATCACTATAGTGAAGTCTCCATTAGGATCAGGGACAGCTAGGATAGGTGTTGATGTTAACTAATCCTTCAAAGTCTTAAATGTAGATTCACATTTCTCATTCCACACAAATTTCTTATCTTTATTCTGGAACAAATTTATTGGTGCAACAACCTTAGAAACTCTTTAACAAACTTCCTATAGTAACCAACAAGACCCATGAAGATTCTAACTTCATGTACATTCTTAGGTGTAGGCAACTCAGTTATTGCTACATTTTTGAAGGATCTACCACTATTCCATCCTTTCTTATGACATGACCCAAATAGTGTACTTCCATCTTGTAGAAGGAACATTTGGACAATTTACCATATAACCTTCTCTTTCTTAATATTTCCATAACTATCTTCAAATGCTCATGATGTTCATCAATGCTCTTAGAGTATATGAGAATATCATCCAAGAATACAAGCACAAATTTGTCCAAGTATTCTTGAAAAATATTATTCATTAAATTCATAAAAGTTGCAAGTGCATTCATTAATCCAAATGGTAAAATTTTGAATTCATAATGTCCATACCTTGTTCTAAAATTTGTTTTATGAATATCCTCATCATTTATTCGTAACTGATGATATCGAGATCCAAGATATATTTTATAATATAGTTATACACCATGCATCTAATCAAACAAATCATCAATTATAGGAAGTGGATATCTATTCTTAATTATTACTTTATTCAACACCCTATAATCGATGCACAATCTAAGTGTTCCATCTTTCTTTTTCACAAAAATTACCAGTGCTCCCCACGGCAAGACACTTGGTCTTATCAAACCCTTGGATAAAAAATTCTTACAATTGTTCTTTAATCTCTACTAATTCAATGGTAGTCATTCTATATGGTGCCTTAGAAATAGGTTTGGTTCTTGGTTTGATCTCAATCGTGAAGTAAAACTCCCATTTGGGTGGAAGACCAGGTAACTCTTCTAGAAACACATCACTGAATTTTTGTAACAACAGGTATTTTTCCATGAAGTCACAACTTTCATCAGTTGTTTCAAAATTTTTACCGCATACAAGATGCATCCTTTTTCTAGCCTTTTTAAGTTGCATAAGCTGATAATTTCCTAACTGAAATCTCATGTTTTATACCTTAAATGTCTAATGTTTTCTGAAGGCCATCCAAACAACTAATATGTTTCTTAAAATAGACAACTTTTTCCTTATGCTTAGCTAGTCAATTAACACCTATGATTACATCATAAGACCCCAAAGGAGCAACGTAAAGGTCAACTTAAGTGGAAAAACTTGGCAAGTCAAGGACTACTCCAAAAAGATATACTAACTGTGAAAACATCATTATTTCCATAATGTATAGCCCATGATTTATCCATTTTTTTGGATTTTTTTTAATTTAAATGCTAATTTAGTAGAAATGAAACATTTAGTAGCTTTAGTATCAAAAAGTATAGTCATAGGTATACCAAATAACTTACCTAGAACTTTTATGGGTGTGGCTTGCTTTTCAGCCTGTTTGTCAGCTACTGCAACGTGTATCTTATCGATGATTGCGGTCATCCTTCTTCAAAGGACATTGATTTATATAATGATCTTTTCCATAATTTTAGCAACCTCCTATAGGTCCCTTCCTAGGCTCAAATTTATTTCCAGCCTTAAAGTTATCATTTTGACTCCCATAGGTCTTCTTTCTGTTATTATTGTTCTTGACAAAGTTATTTCACACATTAGTAGCAGGTTTATTTGTTGTTGATTTCTTGTTGTTATCAGCAACAACAAAAAAATCATACCAAACTTTTTCCATGGTCCCTTTTTGGGTGCAAGAGATAAAGAAGAGTTTGGAACTTTCATTCTGATTTCCTCCTTATGGGAAGACATCGCTTTCAATTTCTACTCCTACCTTATAGATTTTGCTACAACCCCTTCCATAGTGGTTGAGTTGTGAACATCTACTTCACCACCTATAATGGGATTTAATCCCATGATAAATTTATGTATTCTAAACTTCTTGTCAGTTTGGTACTGATGTGCATACTTAAGGAGTTTAGTAAACCTCTCCCAGTACTCTGTTATGGTAAATATACCTTGAGCTAAGTTTTAAAATTTAGTCATTTTTATCATAGTAAAGTTGTGGTAGCCATCGCATTTGCCTAATTTTTTTTAAAATTGATCCAAAGTAATATTTGCTTCATCAATTTTTAACTCATTTCTGCACTGTCCCACCACGAAAATGCTTCATAGGAAAGTTGATAAGCTCCCCATATTACTTTTGTTTCTTTCGAGAAGTTCCTTTTGTAAATTACTTCTCCATTTCACTAAGCCAGTTCTCAGATCCATCTCTAATGTAGTGCCATCAAACTTGGGTGGACTTATCCTTTTTATATCATTAGTGAGTTTGGCTACCAATCTTGCCTTTATATTTTCAAGATGAGTGGGTACATTAACATTAGCATTGGCTGCATTATTGTTACCAATGCCTAAATTTACAAAATTAACATTTTCCATAGGAGGTAGTTGATTGTTGTTACAACATCTTCTTCCTCCTCCTCATTACACATTACTTATGGTTCAAGTATAACTAAATGATCTCTTGTGTCCAATAGGGCAGCCAAGGGTTTCATTAATTTTTTGGGCAGTAGTTGCTTCTCCACCAAGTGGTGGGTTGTTTGTAGCATTTCATATTCTTATAACCATTTTCTATTAAAAATAAAATTTAAGTTTTATCAAATTATAGACACAATAGGTCCAAGAGCTGCAACCTTTAGCTCGATACTAAGATGTAACATTTTCATTTTAAGAATTTAGAGAAAAGGGAATTTTTTTTAATAATATTCTTTGTTCTAAATAATCATAATTTAGAACACACATTCCATGCCAATCAATCTCATAATAGATAACCATATGCAACTATAATGACTTGGTGTAACACCGATCTCTCATTTCATGACTTGGTGAAACACTGATCTCTCATGTTAACTCATTGAATTGTATACTAGGTATACTCGGTCTCATACCATTTTCAAGGTGTTAAGTGTTCTATTTAAGAGGCCTATCTAAATACTTATTACCAATATTCATTTGAAATATCACTTCTTAAAACTAGGTGACATAGGACAACGTAACTAGCCACTTATGATACTTTGCCCAAATATTTACAATATACTATTCATGTTAATATTCCTAGATGACATATTCGTAAAATGGAATACATCCTTCACCCCACTTCATTTATTATCTAGAATTGTCTTCATTCGTTCCTGGTAATCCATTGTTCAAGGTTTAACCCTAACCAAGGTTAGCAACATAGTCTAGTGTAGAAGGCTACTCGTGGTGACTAAGGGTACATAGACATACTCAATCGACCTAAGTCGATTGCATGTGTCTAGTTATCCTAAGTCGTCGTGAGTTTCCCCTAACACTAGATCATACTTCCAACCTAACCTAGGGTATAACTAAGATCAAGTCTGAGTTTATGTAGATCTAGATGATTCAACTCTGAAGGGTGTTGTAACATGTCAACTACAACATAGTATCCTCATGAAGACCCAAGTCTTTATGGAGGTAGAATGTTGTAGTTGGCATGTGCCAACATCCAACAGAGTCTTCCCATCTAGATGTACATTCCCAAGAGAGAATTTAATTACTTAATTATTTTATTTAATTAAAGTCTAATTATAGTAGCCATGTTGAATCCCTAGTTTCATTAACCATTAAGGTTTCCAACAATAAATGAATTGTAATTTCTTTGCAAAAACATCAAGATTGCTTTTTATTCATTAAATTCCTAATTTAGGATTTAGTTTTACAAACAGAATCAACATACTAACAATATGGTTTGATTATTTAACTTAACCATGACTTAGCTTGTTTAAGTTATGAATCAGATTCTTTTATAATAGACTTCTTTGAAATGAAGTCTAATATTATATATTTATATATACCTTTATTTTTTTAATTAGAAAAGGTATTAGACAAGAGGAATTACATATTCCTCTTTCCAAGATGACATTAGGTTTAATTCCAAAGGATTCTAAGACAAATTGATTATCATTGCGTAATAGTTGTCTTCCTCTTTCTTAATAAGAATATAGGTTCCATTTGTAACCCATTAGTATTATCCAAGTAGTCATATTGATTTTGTTCATCCATTAACATCATTTTAATAAACCATAGTGATTTAATTAAATGATCAACCATGAATGACAACTTGATAAGTTACATTTAAATAAAGGGATAGTATATCTAATTCCCTTACCACCTAGTTCATTTTATTTCAACCCAAAAGGGGTTAATTCAGAAGTATATATATAAAAGAACAAAGATAAGCATATCACTAATACTCACTGAATATGTAAAAATATGACACATCAAGTACAGATAAACCCACAAAATTTTCCATTTATCAAGGAGGAATTCATACATTGCAAGTACCAATACTTCAAACATCTTTAGTGTCAAACAACAACAATAAGCTCTATAAAATTACAAATTTCCCTTCCAACAATACATTTTAATAATGAATCATATTTCCCATAAGAGAGCTAGTCTTTTGATAAACAAAAGTAACATCATAAAAGATTTTGTCTCCCTTTTTACCACTTATGAAGTTCATCTACAAAAATTGCTAGCATGGGTCAGTTTAGTGAACTGAGCATGATAAACACTAAACATTAAAATAATGTGCTTTTAACTAATTGTTTCATAAAAATAACTCTATTTTTATGAAATAGTTAAAGAATTATAGAAAGGCACATCATATAAAAAGGAAGTCATAAGAGGGAGAAACAAAGTGATAATCCATATCGTCATCAAGAAAATTATGGTTTAATCAAATCAATATTGATCGATGATTTCATAAAATAATTATTTGATAAGTAATATTTCAACAAGATCAATAATCGTGTTTCATCTACAGATATTTATGATTCATCTCTTGATTCCTTCCATCTAACCAAAAAAAGATAATAACTCTAATGATTCATAGAAATAGAATTACATTAATGGAACAATAATTCAAATTACATAGCATTAACTTAATTCATCCTATAATATCTAATGCTAAGCTTAATTATCTTTATGATGAAATTTAGGATGAATCAACAACACCTGAAAGTAAGAGTTTTTTATTTAAGAAACTAAATCTAAGTTCAGAGTCAAACTCTAGCCTAAATTTTTAGGTTAGGGTCAACTAATTTGACAAAGGATGAAGTTAATGTATATGCACCTAGAATTATTCACCCATCACAAAAATTACATTCCTACCAATGTATCAGTCAAGGAAAGAAAGTAAAGATTTATCCACCAACTGCTTACCCTGTAAATCCTTCAACATAATACAAACCGAATAGGTCAGCTCCTTACATAGGAGTAATACAGATGAGAGAATGAATGAAAAGAGAGAAAGGAAATAACTTATATCTTCCGTTTGGGTTTGAAGAGGATTTTATTGTGAATACCTTAACTCAGAATAAAGACAAAGGATAACAATGAATAAAGATGAGATAAGATCTCATTATTCCTTCTAAAAAGAGGTATACTTCTTTGGGATTAAAAATTATCGAGATAGATTTGATTGATCAAATCCAAGAAAACATTCAAATCCAACAACCATTAAAACACAAAGAACTATTCGATATTACAATCGATATCTACGACTATAACATGAAAGTCAGAAACCGAAAATGAAGTTTTCCCAACATACAAACGAGAACAAAAACTATAGCGCAAAAGCTACAAAATGAAAATGGTTATTCAAATGCTTTCATTTAATAATAGTATCCAAAGCAAACAAAACCAACAACTGAACATTACATTCATTCCAAATGTTAATAGCATCAGCTCTAGAAGTTTCTCTAGTTTTCCCAAACAAAGAGAGACAAAGTAATGTTGAAGTAAATTACCCTTTTGTGGCCATGATTTCTTTTCAAAGTGACAACACACACAAATATTTCCCATCCCTTGATGGTAAAATAAAAAAATGTGAAATCAAGATTTAACAGTCAAAATTTCCATTCAATCCAACCTAGATCCACATACTTCACAAGAATCAATGGAATAGACTATTGGTTCAGAAGAATGAACCCGACCCAGATTTGACCACAAGGAGAAACAACAAAACAACAACATGACCCCAAGTTAGGTGCTCTGAATTTGAGCTCAAAAGAAGAATAGAAAAACCAAAAATGTTACATTCCATTTCCTTAAGATAGATAGGATTGATTTATTCCATAGTTCAACCTAGGTACCCCTTCCTACAGTATCAATTGTACATCAAATTTAAATAAAAAGAACCAAGTAAATCCCAACAAGATGAACCGATAAGGTAACTCTTAAAGAACTCAAACTCACTTTATGAGAGATGTAAATAAATTTGATAAACCTTTCCATGGATCATGATAGAAGGATAAATATCAACCATGCCATCAGATAAATTGTTTTAAGGAGATTCATTTAGACCCAATATCAGACAAGTCACTAACAAGTCTTCTCACAACTTTATAGGTGTAAGTAAAGAATCAACTTCATTTAAGTTAAAGCAGAAGCTAAACATGATTCTATCATTTTTATAGTAAAGTTGAGATGTAGAGGGAAATTTGTAGAATTATAGGGGTTTAAGAGGGAGATTTAATTAATAAGAGGGTTTATTAATTAAATATAATATTTTAAAGGGTAATTAAATAATAATTGGTAATTAATTAATTAAAAGATAATTTTAACTAATAAAGTGACGTTAATTGACATCCAAGATGAGGTAAATTAGCTAATAGTGGAAGGTTGTTCATTATAGTGTGATGTCGTAAAGAAGATAACTAGTGCAATTTTAGTATTAAAATTATATGATGGAAATTAGGTGTCTACAATAATGAATTGGATGTGTAATTTTGATATTTGTGGAGATTTGGATGCCTTTTGCAAGTGTAAAAGGGATTTCTCTAGTGAATTTCCTTAGGAGTTCCAAGTTAGCAAATGAGGTAGTGTTTACTTTCTTATATAGGGTTTCATATATGATTTTTTAAAGAAATACCTAACTAGATGAAGTATAAGACCTAAGGAAATATTTAAAATTAAAAGTGTAGTTGAAATACATGTTAGTCCAAGACCATATAAAGAGGTCAGGACTGAATAGTATGACCCTCACCAAATTTTACATCCTTTACTAGGAGTAAAAAACATGCCAAATGAAGTTTGGATCTTGTCAATTGATGTCTTTCTATGTATTTTGTACATTACATTCTCAGAGTTTGTTGACGTGTCAATGTGGAAGGATAAACAAGTTAAATAATGGACCTTGAAAAGTTCTAGGTGGGAATGAAGAAGTAACATGTATTATAAGAAGAGTGCATATCAAATCAAGGGATGCCAAAGTTCAAATCACCAATTTTGAGTGTCTACTCTAAAATTTCATTATCATATATGGTTATTTTTCAATTATGGTTTATTTTACATGTTCCATATTAGTTGTCATTTTATACCTTTGATTTCAAAATTTTGACAAAGGAATTATTGTTTTGAAGGTTTGTATTAAGCATTAACCATATGGTTATTGTTATTCTATGGAAAATCAATTAATGACCTATGTTGTGTATTTTTTATTTTATTGATGATTTGGAAAAATTAAATCTAGTACATATATAACCAATATTTTAAAATAAATGAACAATTTTTCATAAATAAAATGTAATATTTAAGTTTAGGACCATTCAACTAGAAAAAGAATGTATATTTTTTTAAAGGAAAATTGGGGAAAATATGAGATTGTACAATACTGAGATTGCCCCTAAATTTTTTCATTGACACAATATTGAGATATTTTAGGAGGGCCCCCTCTATTGGACTATGGTGTTATTGAATTTTTTAAAAAAAGAATTAAAATTTTCCTAATTAACTTCATGTGATTCAATTTTTTAACAAGATCTAAAACTAGTATTTACACTAAAAGGAGGTGCAATAGTTACATTAACAATAGCATATGAGGAGTTTTGGAGTTTTCAAAGAAGTTCCAATATGTACTAAATAAGCATATTTGACCTATTAAATAAGGCATGTATTTGTAAATGATGTTTTTAGGATTTTTTGAAACCATAGGGGGGAGAAGGGAAGGTTAAGAAGTAACATATTGATATCGAATCAATCAACCATTATGTTAGTGAGAGGTACATTTTCATTGGGGATTCACCCCTATTGGCATAAGGAGCATGATATATTGGGTTTTATATGTTACCGTAGGCCAAGCCAACCAATTAATGTAGATTAGTTTGTTTATTGAATGATGATTTTTAGATTCGTATAAGCAATTCCAAGATACACTGAATAAACATATATAACCTAATTAGTAAGGTAACAAACATATTTAACCCACAAAAAACCCATTATGTTAGTGAGATTAAACTTTCATTCCATCACCACCCCTATTGGCATAAGTATCATGATATATTAGGTTTATGTATAACTATGGAACGAGCCCACCACCTAATTGGGGATTGATTTTTTAACTGAGTGTGGATTTTTAGAGTCATAAAAGCATTTCCAAAATGCACTGAAGAGGCATATCCAAGTTAGGTAGTAAGGCAAAAAAATTATTTAACTTTCAACTAGTTAACTAATATGTTATGGATAGGAAACTTCTATTGTGATGTCACCTAATTCAAGGAATGCATGTAAATTTTAACCTCTCTTTGAGAGAGGATATAACAAGTAAAAAAATGTAAGTTCCTTACCAAGCACCATAGTTTGGTATTTTGGCATGTAATTAAATTTGCAAGTTAAATAAATCAAGATAAAATCCCAATGATAAATGACATGTCTATGGAAATCAAACATAAATCTCTACTTGAGAGAGGTTGTAACTAGTCATAATTTTACATGTGCCTTACCAAGCACCCTGGTTTGTTATTTTATTATGGATGTAGTTTATATTTACAATTTAATTTACCCAAAGAATAAATCCCAAAAATAAATGGAAATTTTTTAAACAAAATTAAACATCCACTTCTGAGAGGCTATAATAATTCAAAAGTTTGTGAAGTTCCTAACCAAACACCCCTACGAGTTTGCTTTGAAAATACAATATTCTTTTTATATAGCATAACCGAGTTTGGATGGGAAACTTTAACACCATGGAAATTACTACACTCAAATATTTATATAAATCACATCCTTCCCAATATAGAAAGAGATAAGAGATAATGTAGGAGTGTATGCCTTGTCATAATTTGATGCACATCATAGAAAATTTACAAAATAATGAGTCTATAAAATAAAAATATATATGATGTAATTTGTGCTCAACATTTTAAATTGCCATATTTTTTGGGGAATTAGGATCATTGTGTTGTGATAGAGGACACCTAAAAAATCTCAACTTCCTCTAGTGGTTCAATTTTTTCCATATTATAGGGATTTGTTATTTGTCATTTCTATGCTTTACCCACCCATTACATGACATTCCATGTTGTTGAAATTTTATTATTATATTTGTATAGATGTAGGAAGAACAAGTATATATAAACCTAATTCTGTTTAAATTTGATCATTTTCACTATAGTGTAAATGAAAGTAAAAAAATGGATTCAATCCTCAAAACTTCATACATTACCAATTTGAACATTCATCTTCTTAAATCTTCCATTGTGCAAGAAGTTACAGGGGAAAACCCAAACTATGCTATAAAATTACATCAGATTAAAGTAAGGTATACCAATGATAACTTTTCAAATTTATTATAACCCTCTTTACAAGTACAAGTTTGTACAAAAGAGTGATTTGGAAGATCACAACAATTATTAGTAGGAAAACTAAGAAAATGGATGGAACTATAATGATAACATTTAAGAATAATTCCATTTCCATTATGCTTTAATGTATGTCCATTATTTTTTGTAAGGCTCTCAATTTGGCACACATATGGAGGATGTTACAAAAGGTCATGGAGTCTAGCTTTACATCTTCCGATTACATTCACTTAAAAGTTTCTAAGGAATTTTCAATAAAATCATTTTATACATATCCAATAATCATCATAGTCCATGAGACCTCCACTCTTTAATTCATTTCTTTGAAAAAATATTAAAGCCTCATAAAAATGCTATTATGTGCATATCTTGCAATCATAGCATTCCACAAAACCACATTATTTTGAGGTATTTTTTCAAATAGTTTTTGTTCCTTGAATGCTTGCAAATTTTACATACATATCTATTAGAGAAGTTACAACTCGATATCTAATATAAATCCCTTTCCATTATAATTTGTGCCAATTTTGGCATAAGCCTACAATATATTTTCATAGGCTTATAGTACGTTGACACATCTTGTGGAGTGTGGGATATTACCTTCTAATTACATTTGCTTCAATGTTTGTAAGGCCTTTTCAACATGCCCATTTTTTGCATACCTTGCAATCATTTCATTTCATGAAACCACATTTTTAGAGGTATTTTTCAAATAGTTTAAATATGTTTTGTATGTTAACACCCTACTCTACATATGTCCATCTCAACATAGGGTTAGGGTATGTTTGAATACGTTGTGGAGTATGGCTTGACACCTTCAAATTACATTTGATTTTCCATGTAAGATATTATTATACAAATGGAAAAATTCATCCAAACAATGTGATGTGTTATTAATTTCATGCTTGTTTATTTTTACAACTGGTATAATCCTAACATTTTAAAATAAAGTAGAAAATGTAAAATAAAAAAGAATGAAATAAAGTAGAGACACAAATTTAATGTGGTTCACCCAAAATGGGCTACGTCCACCAAAAATAGCCAATCCTTTTATTCAATCTAGTAAAATATCTCACAATACAACCACTTCATACAATGAGCCTCATACATAATGACCCTTTACATATATTATGGTTTTTTATCATTTTGGGAAAACATAGAAAACCACCCATTAGATCTGTGACCTAATAAGGAATGGTCTAGATTTCACAATGCATAAATACATATAAAATGTGGCTTACGAGGGCACTACCCCCAAACCCCTGCAAGGGGGAAAATCCCCCTTGAAATCCTCATTGATATTAGGCTCCACAACCAAAAATTTTCATTTGACCATTGTTAGAAATAGCACAAGTATTTCATAACAACTACAATAGAGGTTATTCCTTACTTGAGTTTTCCATCAATAGTTCATATTTTGGTCCCATGAAATCTAGTAAGAAGCAAGGGATGATGCATATCAAATGCTTCATACCGATACCATTTTCCTCCCCATTTATGATAAAATGGGACTATTAGGATAGGATATGGACACCTTTCAAAAAATAGTGGATAGTGGATAGTGGATTTTTGTTGTGGTTACATGTACATTAGAAAATACATATTAAACTATGGGAGAATATATTTGGCATGTGATTTTTTGATTAAATTCCTAAAATAAATGGGGTCTCATGGCCAATATTTTGCTCCACACACCACAAGGTTAGGGAAGAATCTGTTGAGGCAACATAATTTTGAAGTGTATCAACCTGCAATAAATGTGGCAACAATACTTACTACCAATTTTTATATTCCTTTAAGAATAACCCCCACCCATAGGTAATATAATACAAAAGGATTGTCACATGTCTAATCATAGGTTGTAATAAAAACACATTCATTTTCAAACATGTGAGTGCCTCCCATGACTTGTTTGCCAACATTCTTACAAAAAAACATGGAAAATGTGTAAACAATTATCAAATTTATATTTTTTTGCCAAGGTTTTTAGGTGGGTGTAGATGTTAAAGGGTCAAAAAAAAACCCAATGAGACCAAAAAATTTGGCGTGTGACACTTATGTAAGACTAATTCCTTGAATGGACTTTATCCTATTAAATAACATATCAGCTAAAAAGGAGTTGTTTTAGTCAATATTCATTTAATTTGCATTAAAATTCTAAATTTTATCTTGTTTTTAAAAACCTATCCATCAAAACTTCTAACACACACAATATAATTTGACATCTATTTGTGATATCACTACATTTTCCAAAGTAGTTTTATTCTCCATGCATCATGTGAAGTGACCAACAAGTTAACTATGAGAGGAACTTATTCAAGGAAAATGGAGCTTACAAAATCAAATGTAACTCTTTGAATTCCCCACATACAAGTAAGGATTGGAATTTTCAAACCATGTCATGGGATGATAAATTTTACAAGGAATTCATGGTTCTTCTAAGACCCAAATGACATGCAAAGTGCCATGTTCCCCCTTGAGTGTTCCAAGATTGCATGAAAACTATTGTTCAAAGCTAAGGAAAAGTTACTAATATTAAGGTAGAATTAATGAATGGGGACAAAAAAATTTAAGTTTGGAGATCTAAACAGATATTGATCATAGTAAAAACATCAAGTGAAATCAAATAAAGCTTGCAGAGGTTAATCACATATTCTTGGATGATAAGAACTAGAAGGAAAAAACCAATCCTAGGAGGAGCACGAGCTTGTGAGATGGAAATGTTGATAAAATCCAAGTGGCATGGTTCCATAGTGAGTCAAGAGATATTTGAAACACATTTGAGTAGGTGTAACTTGTTGTGGAAAATGGAGAGATCTTGAATGTCATAGTATAGGCTTGGAGAGAAGGAAGATACCTAAAGATGGATTATGTCATGAATAATGTGACAAAGGTGGTCTAGAGTGTTGGAAATTGTGAGCCAAATCATAAATGATACAAAAACCCAAACTAAGATCTAAACATGCATTCAAATAGGGAATATCTTGTAACTTCAAAAAGAAGAATTTCATAGGAAGATGCATGGAATACAAGTTCATTTGAGGCTCTTTAAGATAGTGAGTTAATGTGAAATTGACATGTAATGAAGATTTTGTAGTGGCATCAATGAGGATCCTAACTCGCATTCAAGCCATAATTCGATGAGAGGGTAATCGGTATCAATGTGTAATGTGTAGAATATGTATTATAGAGCTTGTAATTAAAATAAAGAGAATGTTCTCTTTTCCCAAGATGCATTCCTATAATGGAAACTAGGGCTATAATGAATTATTTATTCACTTTTTTTTTTAATTTTTGGCAAATAGTTTTTTGAAAGGGACTATACCCTTGAGAACAAAAGAGGGCCTAGAAGCCAGAATAGGAATGAGAACCAGAACAAAAAGGATCAAGATCCAAATGGGACAAAGAAACCCAAAGTAGCCCAAGAGCAGCTACCCCAACAAAACAAAATCAATACGAACACTGCAGGAAAGCAGCAAAAAGATAGCAAAAAAACAACAATAATTACAAAGAAGTGCAACAAAAGCACCCACAATTACTTCTTGGCAGCTTTGTCGATGTTGGATTTGATATTCTACCAAGAGGTGAACATAGCCAATGTCATCATGTGGGTAGAGTCAGTAACATCTAGTTGTTCAATGGTCCTTTTGCTTTCCTTATCTGTGCCCCAAAGGGTTTTGAAACTCCACTAAGATTAGAGATGTTGCGGACATGTTGTTTAATAAACTCTTCAATTGCATTAAAAATGGCCATATTATAATCATGGTGAGTCTTGGCCTTCCCTAAATGGGTGTCTAAGGAGTTCAGATTCTTGTATATATCTTCAACCTGATTATTATCAATAACCACCTCCTCCTCCTTCTTCCTCTTACCTTTTTGCTTTGCCAAGTTTTTAACCTCTTCCTTCAACAGCTTCATGTCAGCTTCTAAGGCTTCTAGCCTTTTTGTGGAGCTCTCAATGTGTGCTTCCTGAGAACTAGCACTACTAATATGTAGGAGGTTATGGGCAATTTCAATCTCCTGAGGGACCTTCCCCACAGTAGGGGTATCAAGGTTCAATCTTCTAGATGACACAGGTCTGGCCAAAGTGGAAGCGAAGGGGGTAGGAGAATAGAGGTGGGGGAATGGAAGATGGAGCCGAGAAGGCCAATAGAGGGGTGACAGTAGTGGTGGTGGGGACAGAAGGTGGAGAGATGGGGCTAGTGGCTGCAGTGCTGGGCAGAGGAGGAATAGAGCCAGGGGAGGAAGGGATACCGGGAGACCTAAGAAGACACAGTTTATTCACTATTATTCTTGACATTAAATTTGATATTCATTGGCCCATCACGTGAAAATTCATCAAGAAATTTTACATCCATTGGATTATGACTTAAATGTTTTCCCCCTTTTTGCTCAAATAATTCAATAAAAAATAATATATTGGTCATATAATAATGCTTGGGCCTTTTTTCATGAACATTTTTTCCAAGGATGACACAATGGTTCATCTAAATTCATTCCATTTACCACAAATCAATGGAAAATCAACAAAGAATTTAAAGAAAATATTTATTAATGTGGTATGTGAAAAATCTAAGCTAAGAAACTTGAAATATATATATATATATATATATATATATATATATATATATATATATATATATTGGTGAAATAATTTATCACGGTGCAAATTAATTTTTTCACCAAAAGTCATGGGGCTAAGCCCCTCCTTCTTGTGTATGGGTAGGCTCCCATTATTTAATGTAAACTAACTAAAGTTTTGGGGTAGCTATTAGGTCGAGGATTACATAGGAATACTCCACTATACACGTGGTAGAGTTTTTTTATAGTGTATAAGGGAGGAATTTTGTACGAAGAAAGGTAAAGGGGAGTTGGGGAAATAAGGAGAGAGAGGTTTAATTTTATGAGTAGGCTTACAAAATTCACATGCCTCAACCAAAGTAGATCCACATTCAATAATGGGAGTCTCCCTATACATGAGAAGGAAGGGTTTAGCTCTATGACTATTGGTGAAAACCAAGAATTTGCACAACGAAAAATTATTTCACCAACATCTTGTGGCTTGGGACAAGGTGTGACATCCCAAGAGCTTTGGGGGGATTGGTATTAAAAATATTATCCAGATGAATATCATAAATAAAATGGGTTGTAGATTAATGAAGGAAGACCTACTATGGACCACTCTCATTAGAGCCAAAGATCTGGAGAACTCTAAAAACAACAACTAGATTCACAGAGATGATCTACCTTGACTTCCTAATTTTGGAAATCTCTAGTTGATTGTAAAAAACTTTTGATTAGGGGAAACAAGTGGAAACTAAGTGATGGTAATGACATTTCATTTTAGGAGAATAAGTAGATCTCACTCTCCTCTAAAGACCAAGGAAGAATGGTCTTAGCTTATAGCCCCTTATTATAATATTATTGGAACAAAAATTAAGGATTATATCAAAACCAACATTCTTTGGTAAAATTTGGATTCAACTTTTGTGCATCGATCAAAATATCTCAGAAAACATCAAGAACTTATAGGAATTCCTTTGATCTCACCATCTTGATGTTAAAGATACCTTAGATGATATCATCTAGGAAGACTCCATTGAAGTATCTTATTCAGTTAAAAGTGGTTACAATTTGTTGTCTACAAATCAGCCTTCATGCATTGACTAGAAAAATATTAGTTTCAAATAATTGACTCCCAAGATCAACATGTTCCTTTGCTTAGTGTTCGAACAAGATCTTAACCATGGAAATTTGCATTAAGAGGGGGAAATATATTCCTAACATATGCAGTCTTTTCAAAACCTTCTCGAGGAATCTTCCAATCACATCTTCCTTCATTGCTCCTATGCCACAGAGGTTTGGAATACATTCTTTAATTTATGGGAATCAAATGGGTCTTTCCAGATAATATACTATCAGCATGGAAATAATGAATTCCTCCTTTTAAACATCTAATCATTAAAATAATTTGGTTTCTTTACTTTCCACACATTATTTGGTATATATGGAAGGACCGAAATGAAATTATTTTCAATGATAAAAAACATTTTATCAATAAATTGTTAGATTAAATTCTAGAAGGCATCAAGCGGAATATCTCCAGTGCACAGCCCAAAAATATTATTTCTCATAATGAAGATGAGTCAAAATTTCTAAAGAAATTGAATTTATCATGTTCCATTAATAGCATTCCTTTATTTAAGATTGATAGGACCCTTACTACTTGGTCTCCTCCTAATGTTGGCCACTTCAAATTAAACTTTGGTGGTGCCTCTAAAGGCACCATGGTAACTCTATGGGTGGAGGATGTATCCATGGGGATGGATGACACTTCATAGAGGCCTTTTTTCATCTTATGGATTTTAATAATAATCACTTCTCGAAGTCTTGGTAGTGTTATGGGGAATTAGATTAGCCTCTTCTCTCAATTTATAGAACATGGTCATCGAGGGAGACTCCATGAATATCATAAAATGTCGAATGGTTATGCTAAATCTAGTTGTTCCATCAAAAAATTACATTGAGGAGGTTATAAAATTAGCTAACAAATTCTCTAGTTATACTTTCAAGCATACCTATAAATAAGGGAACAAGCTTGCAGACTTGCTAGAACATATGAGTCATGCTAATAATTACACCACTTGGTCTCATTTTAACTCTCTACCTCCTAATGTCCAATCTATCATTATTTCAAAAAATACAATATTCAAGTGGCTAAAGGTGGGAATTGGTAGGATTTTGTGTGACATATTTTCTTCTATTTTAGAACTCTTACTATTTTCATTCTTCACCTTGTGTCCTACACTCTTTTCTCGCTACAAGCCTAGGGTTTACAAAATTTCAATGGGGGAGACATCTATGGTGGAACCTGTTAATAATGCATATTTGAAGGAGGATTTCAAACTATGGGAAATTCTAAATAAAGGAGGCTTCAATCACTTCATGAATTTGATATGTGGGCATGATTTTCATCTGTCCCAAGAGTTCATGAATAATTGGAAAGGAAAGAATGTCTATTACAAAAACAAGGACTTTTTTATCATGAAGGAACTCATCTTTGTCATTATTTTTCTTCATCATAAAGGAATAAGGTATATATAATAACAATTATGATAGAAATAAGAGGAATCAAAATTTATTGAAGGTGAAGAGTGCCTTACACATGTTAAGAGTGGATTTCGTGAGAGTCTTTGATAAAGCCCTACTGACAAGGTTAGTCTTATTTTGATGAAATACCTTACACTTGAAGGTTGTTTCAAAGTCACACCCTATTTTAATTTTGTGTTGCTTAATCATTTTCAAAGAAATGTTTCTATTAACTTACCTTTTACCTTTTACATTCCTTAGAAAAATTTATGAATTTGGTAGCCTATGTGAATAGGGCTCAACCCTTCCATCATACGGTTATCCTTCTGATCTATAATCACTTTGACATTATCATCATGAACTCCACTCTGATACCCCTCCATATCCATCCTATACCCCTTATAAGAGGCCCTTACCCCTTATCTCTTATTAAAACCTTCATAGCAAGAAGGTCAAATTAAATCCCATCAATTTTCCCTAATCCACCCATATCTTTTTTTGGGTGAGAGCGTTGTTGCCCCAGCCTGCTGGCTTAGGATATAGATAAGTATGATAACAACAAGATTAAGTTGGGTAACATGAGAAATTAAGTTAATTTACACAATGACATGATTACTTAGATAAAAAAAGAATGATGAGAGCTAAAATAGAAAATCAAAGGCTGTGAAATTTCCATTAAGAGTGGAAAAAAAGATGATAATCTATTGGAGGACATAGAAAAAGGGATATCTAACATTAAGAAAGAGAAAGTAAAAAATAAAGGAAATTTATTTGATATAATTTCTCTTCTTAAGGGGAACATGGACATCCTCTCTCACATTATTCTTATGTTAGAGGCTAGCAAAGGAAAAGACAAGTCCATGAGTGACTCCATATTAAAATATATTGAAGATAACTTGGAAAGATTCAAGAAGACCTTTTCCAAGATCATGAAATAGAAAGCGGGGACTATCTTATTTCATGTTTTCTTTTTTGTTGTTATTTTTTTTATCTTGGACTGTTGTTTTGCATCAGTATTATTGTTGTTTCATTGTGGTTTTGTTGTTGTACTTTTTTGGTTTTGTTACAATATTTGTTGTTTCTTTGAAGTGTTATTCCTTTGTAGTGATTTTATGCTTTTGTTGTTATTCAATGCTTATTTGGGATTGGGCCTCTTGTAATCTGGGTAGGATCCCAGTCAAAAAACTTTTACCATTAATAAAATAAATTATTTTACCAACATTTTTGGTGACTCTTCTTAGGAATATTTTCCTTATGTGCACTCATGAAAGTTCTCTAAAAATCCCAAAAAATACATATTCAAAAGAATCCATAAAAACTTAAATTTTGAAAATACCAAAAATACTATCTAAATGTTCAAGATACTTGTTGAATCCCATTGAAAAATCTTAATTTTTTAGGTTGCATAATTATCTAATGCTCTGAGAAAAATAGGTAGAAAGAATATTCAATAGAGAAAATCAAGTAGGTGGAATTATAGTATTTCACAATCTTATGTTTAATCCACAAGAATAAGAAGATTTTATACTTTCTCCCATACAAATCCCTAGAAAGGTTCTTGAATATTCACTTGAATATCCCATTCTAGTAATAATTATAGAACCACTAGACCTCATTCCTCTAGAAGAGGAAAGAGAAGAAGAACCAGAGAAGAAGAAGAAATAATGGTTGCACCTCTGTTATGGTGATAAAACACTAGTCTATTGGCCTTAGCTCTACCACTTCATGAATTTCCAAAAAGGATCAAGAATTTTTTTCCAAAATTCTATGGAGATGGAAAGCAACAACCAGATGATCATATTATATTTTTCATCACATCCTGTTGAATTATTGGAGTGTAACACTAAGATGTTTTCATATGGTTATTCATGGAGTCATTGTATGATGTTGTTGTAAATGGGTTCTAATACTTTCCATCACACTCAATTACTGATTGGGAGGATCTGAAAAATAAGTTTGAAGCAAGATTCAAGACTACAAAGATGTTCATGCCCTCCTTGCTCAACTTTCTCAAATGAAGAAAGAACCACAAGAGCCCATGAGATAATTTTTAGTAAAGTTCAATAAGATAATCAATAAGATTCTCGATGATGTTTACCCTATTATAGATAATTAGAAAAGGTTCTTCATGAATGCTCAGTTTCCCAAATTTAGTTTCATACTATGGAGAGTGCAACCGAATAATTTGGAAAATACTCAAGAACTTGTCATTGATGTGGAAGATGACCTCATCATGTTAGGAAAAATCAAGAACCATTAAATGAAGGATAAGGCCCAGAGTTTCAAATATGAAAGAGTTGATCCATTACTACAAAATTTGGTCAATGAATTGACTTCATTAAAGAATGAAATTGATCAAAGATCCTCACACCAAAAAAGAACAAGAATCAGATTATAGGAGCACCCCAAAGGATTGCCTTGTAAGCTCCACTAGTTAATGCAATATGTGGGACCAATGAAGATGAAATAGAAAAAATGTTGAATCAAAAGTTAAAGAAGAAGTTGGAGATGAATGTTCTAGGATCAAGTATTTCAAATACTCACCAAATGAATCTTTTGAATAATCCATGGATAGCTACACCTACACAGTATTCACTTTATCACAAATGAAGAAAGATGACTCTTCTTCTGTTGTCCAAGCTAAGCATGTGGATCCTCAAATGGTGACTCTATGAAAAATAACAAAAAATTAGGATCATTACTTCCCACTTCCATAGGGTCAACAAAAAATGATCCTAAGACTACCTCAATCAAGAATCCATCCCCCTCTTTGCGTATGTCTCTTTCACCTCCTCTTGAAAAGAAAAATTCAACTTCCATTAATCCTAAGAATGAAAATTCCAATCAAGTCAAGATTATCATAATTCCTTATGTGTTTACTACTTCTCCACCTTTTTACATAATTTTACTACTCCTCTCAATTCACCTTTTTACATCATTTACCATTGGGAAACTAGAAAATATATTGGATTTTTGAGTTGAATAGTTGAAGACACGTCCTAAGTAATTTGATAGGATTTTCCAATTCATCAAACCAAAAAAAGTATTTCAAGTTCACATTTTGGAAATGCCATTTCCGATAAAAATCTATCTCTCATTCCTCATACCACTCATTAGAACTTTCCCATTTTTCCATACCCTCCATTTTGGGAAACTAGAACCTTTCGAAAATATAGCATTATTTAAAGACTAGATCAATGGATATAAAATAAACAATTACATTATTGACTTTGGTGTACCTCGATAATGTCATGGAAAGCGTTGGGAAAATAATTTTCTAAAGCTATTTGTGTAATTATTCTCTGTTCATTCCTGTTTATTAAGGGCAAATAGTTTTGAAGGGAATATACCATATATACTACTCCATGGAAACTAGAGAGGGGCAAAAAATGTACCTCTTGTTTTCAAAACATAGGTCAAGGATGCTCAAGTAGCATTTGAAAAGAAACCAAAAGAGAAACGAATAAGAAGATCATGATGAAAATTCTCGCAGCCAAAGTGGACATGCCCATTACTTGATGGCCCTCATATGGTATGTTATTAAGTTGAATATTTTGTCAAGATTTTAGGGGAGATATATGAATGGATTGTTCGTGATGCCACCATTTTGGTAAATGGCAAGATGAAGAAGCTCATTCATGCCTACCCATCATCCAGTTTCTTGAAGAAAATGAAATACATTATTTAAAGACTAGATGACCCAAGGTAGGAGATATCCTATTTCAAGATTCGAGGTATTATAACTTTTTCATAGCCTCATTCTTTCAGCGGGGTGGAGTGGGAGAAGATTTTGAGATTCCTAGAAAAGTGGTGGTGAATCGGGAGGATAATGGAGGAGTACCCTAGAGTGATTTTGAACTTCCCTTAAGGATCATATAATGAGGAAAGGATTAGAAAGCATTTTGGGAAATATATTTATCATACCTTGCACCATTAGTTTGTGTGTAAGCATTAATTAAGTTAGTATATTTGTGTTCCACCTATTATTATTATTATTAAGAAGTGTTAGCCGAGAAACAACTTAATAACAATAATATAATATTAGCATTATATTGTTTGTGAGGTAGTTTCTACTCACCTTACAAATATGGTTCATGAGATAGTCAGTTTCCTATATTTTAGGGAAACTACTGCCTATATATTAGGCTATTGTATTGTGTGAAGTATATTGGAGCATATTGAATATTATTCATAATTGTTGTGTAATACTTGTAATCTTATCCAAATCAATATTTGGTATCGAGCCAAGTTGATCTCGAGTATATCTATGATGAAAGATATAGGATCAAAATCTCATCATGTGTGCATCTTTATATTCCTACTATAGTATTATTATATCCTCTAAATTTCCATTTAACCTTCCACCTATCATTCCTGCAAATAATAGTGATGTTGTGAGGTATTGAAGTCTTTATTGAATCTCCAGAAGAAGGATTTGGGGACATATAAATTCTTACGGTTGTCAAAGAAAAGAAAGTATGATTTTTTTGGTGAGTTAGGCATCAAAATAAGTCAAGAAAAGATTTCAGATTATGTAATGAAATAAAAAAAAATTAGCACCATTGTGAATCTATCGAAATAAGATTTTTGATGCATTAAATGGTTCACAAATCGTAGCTCTGGTTTTGCAGTTATGAACATATCTATGCTCTCCCAAATTCATGTGAGTTTTTTGCACAACCAACTCTGATTGGGCAATTATTTTAATTTTTCATAAAGACTATAGTTTTGAAAAATTATTTTTTCCTATAGTTTTTGTTTAATAATTACATTTTGAGGAAATTAATGATTTTTGCCAAATTAATATTTTTTCGGTGTCAGTTCTTTGAAATATTGGTATTTTTGGAATCCTCATTTCCTCCCGATTCCAATGAGTGGTCACACGATTAATTTTCTCACCATTTTGAGAAAAAATTTAATCGTTGTATCAATTTTAATTAAATTAGACCATTTTATGGGAAATTGTAACCTCCATAACTTTTGCACAGTAACTCAAAATCGAGCATCATTTTTGAAAAAGTGCTTATTTTTTATTCTTGTTGCATTAGTTATAATTTTGGGAGAAAATACCAATTTTGAAAATACCCTCTTTTTTGGCCATCCAATGGAAGTTCCACTAGAAAAATTCAATGGGCTCAACTTTCATACTTGGAAAGTGAAGATCCAGATGTAGTTAATGAATAAAAATATTTGGAGGATAGTAGATGGAAAAGAACCAACACCTACAAATCGACCAAATTGGTAGAATGGGAAATGAGAGATGATAAATCCAAAGCCATTATTGGTCTTGCTCTCTCAGATACTAAGCTACACTATGTTGATCTCGAGAAATCATCTCATCGAATGTGGGAAAACTTGAACAAAACCTTTGGTGCTAAAGTATTGAATGCAAAATTTTCTCTTAAATTACAATTGTTCAAGTTAAAAATGGGTGAAGGAGCTACAATGTGTAGCCATATTAATGATTTATGGTCTCTCCTCTGACAACTGGTAGAAGTAAAATCTCCAGTACATGATGAAGATGCAAAATCTATTCTATTGAATAGTTTTCCTCCCAAATATAGTAATGTTTTCTTCACACTTGGTTAGATGCCTTATAACTCATTAGAAGATATAATATAATCTCTCCTAGCTGAGGAAAAATGGACCAAAGAAGATGTACAAGAAGAAACAACAATGTATGTAAAAAGGAAATACAAAGTTTTTTCTAAATATAAAGAGGAAAGAGAATGTTTCTAAGGTAAGAAAAAGGGACATACAACTTCATTTTATAGAGCTCGAGCTCAAGATATACTGAGTGGAAAACTCAAAGGAATCGAGGCCAATTTTATTACTGAAGAAGGATCAGAGAATGGAGAAGCACAAGTACACAAAGATAGTGGCTCGGAAGAATTCTTGTACTGAGCATGACACTAGAGGAAAAAGGCACAAGAGGTTGGAGGTTATTCAACGACCTCTTATCAGTCACCAATGACGGTTCCACTTCAAATGTGGTGACATCTATGTAGTGTGGGTATGTGCTTTCAGTTGTGTGTTTGCTTCAGTTTGCAGTGTTCCTATTTTCAATAAGTAGAAATTTCACATTGAGGGGGAACATGATCCAATGTTCCATTTCCATTATGTCATCTTTTTCTATGTATGTATGAGCAGAAAATTTTAGCATAATTTCCTATGTTATTCCCTGTAGTGAGATGTGATGAGGGCTAAGAATAGTACTTGGCATATCATGATGTGGTTATAGGTAAACCACTTGAAAACATTCATTTGTGGTTTGTGGTAAACCAATAGAAAAACCACCATTCTTGGTTGTTGGTAATCCATTCACAAAACCATCCTTTGTGGTTTGTGGTAAACCAATTACAAAACCACCATTCTCGGTTTGTGGTCAACCATTTGCAAAACCATCCCTGAGGTTTGTGATTATCCTGTGAAAATCACTAGATCATGAGTAGGTGCAAGTATAAAGGTAGGTTTTCCCCATGTTCACACTAAGGGGGAATGTTGGGAAATATATCTATTAGTGCTCCATTATTTGTGTGTAAGCATTAATAAAGTTAAGTATATTTGTGTAATTATTATTATTGTTATTAAGAGTTGTTATAAACAACATAATAAAAATAATATAATATTAGCATTATATTGTTTGTGAGGTAGTTTCTACTCACCTTACAAATATGGTTCACAAGATAGTCAGTTTCCTATATTTTGGGGAAACTATTATATTTTTACTAGGCTATTGTATTGTGTGAAGTATATTAGAGCATATTGAATATTATTCGTAATTATTGTGTAATACTTGTAGTATAATGCAAATCAATAAGCATCATATTGATTTGATGGAATCTAAATTTGAAATCATGTACTTCCTTTTGGAGGTGATAATGAATACATTTTCTCTACTGGGTGGTGATGATGGTCATAAAATTCTTCACTTACAATAAAGAAATATTAAGGTGATGAACAATGTAGATTAAGAAGGATTGATATCAAACAAGTTCTTGTCATGTGAGTTCAACATTTCCAATCATGTTCTCAATGTTCAACATAAAGTTCCATTTAATAAGTATGTGAATATGAAGCTTTCTCTTTCCCATTGGGAGAGGATGAATCCTTCAAATAATAATCTTAAATCTGAATTACTCAAGAAGAGGATGAATTCATCATGGAGATGGACTCCCTAGTTCATGGTGTTCAAGATTGGGAAAATGACAATCTAGATATTTTAGCCCCAACCTTATGTTCATTCCCCTTTCATGAAGATAAAGACCTTCTTAATGAAGGACATATGGATGAGATGGTGTTTGATTCCCCTAAGGATGATTTCATTCAAGATGAAAACCTTCTCATCAAGGGATATATGAATAAGAACAGTCTTGAATCTTTCAAGGTTGAATTCACTCAAGGAAAGAGTGATTTCATGATTAAGATGAATTTTGAGGCTCAAAATGAACAAGATGAAGAAGGTAATGTTTTCCATTCTTCATATCCGACCTCACACCCTTTTTCATTCTAAGAGGATGAAACATTGTGCAAGTCATACCGCATGGAGCAACATGTCAAGAATAAGTTGGTGTGTGTGAAAGAAGATAGTTTGGAACAATTGGTAAACATAGAACACCATAAGGCTTGTGATAGTGTTGAAACTCTTAAAACATTTGTTGAGAACCAGCTTGTGGAAATAGTGGTCATGAAGTAGATGATAAGTGAAGGTCTAATACCCATTAGATATCATGAGCCTCATTGTGGAAGAAAAAAACATAGTATGATCAAGGCTCATTCTTGTAGCAGTGAAGGAAAATTAACAATTGGAATGAAATTGGAAATGAATGAGAAGAAGGAATTAGTGTGTCAAAATAAATAAGGAAATGAACTGACTAATTGGAACCTCAATTACAAGAACCATCATGTAAGATTTCAAAATAAATTGAGAAAGGGTTCATATTTCAATGAGCCTATCAATAAATTTGCAGAAGAAAGGCATTTGGTGATACCCATGTACAAGTAAACATTTACTAAGAATTAGTGCTTCAATGAAATTGGATGTTCCTTGTATGTACATAGGTTATTTAGTATTTTTGTCATGTTTTCCATTTAATTGTGTGTCTTTACCTTCTAGTCTTGTGTGTTCTTCATCTCCCCTATTTTGTTTGTTTGTCACTTATGTTGTAGTAAATAAATGACTCTATTATCCAATTGAGATAGAAATTGGTCTATTTACCAAGAGATTTATGATGTTATCCATTAGCCCTTACATTCTTAGCTAGATCCATTTGTTTTCATGGAAAATTTATGCCATGAAAAATAAAAACTTTGAGCATGACAACTAAGCCCATAGTTGAATCTTTCACTTCTCGGTCAATGTGCATCCTTCCTCTGGCCAGCCTGCCTTCATTCCCACTCTCACCCCAGCTTAGATAAAATTAATAAAAAAAAATTTAAGTTTGTTTCAGTGTGCATTAATGATTGAATAAGATGATTAATAATTTCAATGTGACTTGATGGAAGATAACTTCCTCAAGAGGCCTAATAAGCCCATTTTTGGCCATTTCATAGTTGGTAAACACCCTCCGAGAACATTCAGGGAAATTATAAAACATCCAAGGGTGATTTAGGATATTATTTAATCTATGTTAGAAGTAATTTAGGAAAGAGTTTCTCATTTAGGGACATAGTTTTCAACAATGGTTTTTTAGGGGCAAGGAATGAGAATCCTAATAGTGAAACCTAACTTCTTTGGATGATTTTAGGTGCTCCATAAGGAGTTAATATGTAAAAAAGTAGTCATCATAAATATATGAGAATTATCTACAATGTGGACTCATCAATTTTTCTCTAAAGCTTAAAGGTTTCTTGCAACATTTCAAAACATTGTAGCTTCCCCTCTTAGTTCCAAAAATAAAAGTGCCTAAATTTTGAGTTTTAGGAAGAACTATATTTTTTTAATGCTTCAATTTATCATTAAATTTTATTTCGAGTCACAATCATATAATATTTGACCCAAAATCATTTTATGAAGCTCTTGTGGTGAAAAACTTAAATTCTATGTCTAAAAATGGACATCGAAGGCAAAATTGGCTTTCCAAATAAGGAAAAATCACACTTTAGACACTCTTATGTCCCCTATGACCCCCAAGGGAAGACCAAAGTGTGACCTAAAACTCCTCCCCAAGTCATAATTTGGCTACCTTGGTGTCCCAAGTGTCCCAGGTGTCCCCTCTGACCCCACGGTGCAAGGGGGACACCAAAGTGCAACCTCCCTCCTTCCCTCAGGTCACACTTTGGTGTCCTTGGTGTACCGAGGACAAGAAAATGTGTCCCATTTAATTTAATATCCCTTAAACCCCCATTTTACCACATACAACTCTCTGGTGTCATTTCCTAGCCCCCAAATCTCATTTAAATAGCCCCTCCAAACTCCCAAGTCACACTTTAAACACCTTGGAGTCCCATATATCCCCTTTGTCCCCTTAAGGAACAAGGGGGCACAAAAGTCCAACCCAATTCTTTCATAAGCTATCAAGATAAAGATATGATAAGAAATTACATTAGAACACATGGAAACCTGATTAAATTTATCTCTCCAAAACTCAATCACTTTAACCTACAAAATTGTTGTGTTTTTCCTTTGGCCCCCATTAATGGCTGACATGCCAAAGTAGCAAAAGGACAATAATTTTTTTTATCTATGGATATCTGGCAAGAAAAATCATCTAAAACTTGGAGCAAACGTTCCTATAAAAATCTACTTTCATCTAAGCCATTTTTTGCATGAAGAGCTGGCTGATTTTTAGGGATATGGAGGACTGAGTTTTCTCTCAACATTCTACCCTCTTTGAATATTTTTTCATTTTTCTAGAGATATGACTAGTGAAATCACGTAAAACTTAGAGAAAATGTATCTAATCCATTCCTTGTATGATGATGTGGCTAAATTTTGGAGAAATGGAGGGCTGATGTTTTCTTAGTATTTCGCCCCTTTTCATGAAATTTTCATTTTCTTGTTAATATGGACAAGAAAATCATCAAAAAACCTCATAAGAACCTCATAAGAATTATCAAATATGAAATGGAGGCCTAACAAAAGGACTTGGCATACATAGCTTAAAATTCCTTATGGGTAGATCAAATCACACCTAAAAGAGCCATCGAAATTCACCTTTCATGCTTGTATATGGAAGAGAGGCAAACCTCCCGATATCCTTGGAATTACCTTCTTTAGAGTTGGCTCATCAGCTTGAAGTTATGGAAAATGACTTCTTGACGGTGAATTATTCTAAACTCATGGAGCTAGAAGAAGCATGAAACACAGCCAAGAATACCTTGGAACAACATCAAGATCAAGTCAAAAGGTCTTTTGATAAGAAAGCATCTGATAGGAATTTTCAAGAGGAAGATTTGGTTCTCAAATGGGATGAAGACAGAGCCAAACCTAAGCATGCCAAGTTTGACACTCTCTAGAGTAGACTGTACATCATCATGATTTGTAAAGAGGTGAATTCATTTTGTCTATCTAGACTCAATGAAGAAGTATTTCCCATTCACGTGAATGGGATACATCTCAAAGCTTGCTTTTGAGATTGTTTCACCCTTATACAATGCTCTTTTTTTGTTTCCTCCAAGTGCTTTGCACATTGTTTTTTTTGATTTTTCCTTTTTTTGTTTTGTGTGTGCTCTGAATGTATTTTTGCTTCTAATACGCCTTTCCCAAATGGTTTGTATAAGGATACCGCCCAAAAGCTTAGTAGGAAATCATTCCCTGGAGACGTATGCAAAAATGTTAACTTTTGAATCTACCTTGAAAAAATAGATGTTAAAGTCGATCAAAAAAATTTTTTTGAAATATTTCACATGGAAGTGTTTACAAAAATTGTTAAATTTATCTAAATTTTGAAGATCCAAAATTTCAGGTTTCAGATTTTGGGGATTTTCCTTTTAAGAGATTAAATGGCAAGAATGGAAATTTTGATTTTAGAATTCTGATCCCGAAAGCCCTGAAAGTCTGAAATTTTAGAGTTTAAGACTTTCAAAATTTGGAGATCTCCTTTGTTAGTTTGTGATTTTATGACTTGGAGTTCTAAAGTCCGAAACTCCGAAGTTTTGAAATTTTGGAACTTCAAACTTTTGGGTTTTAGAATCCCATGTTACCACTTTTTGGGAAAAATATTCTTCAAAGTTTTGAAGTATGAAACTATAAAGTTATGAAATTTTGGAACTTGGACTTTCGGGTTTTGGAAGTTTCCCATCCATTTTTTGATATTTCACCTTTGGAATTTTGGGTTTTGGATTTTTTCCATTACCTTTCCATGATTTTCATCTCTTAAAGTTTGAAGTCTAAAACTCCAAAGTTCTAAAATTTCAAACTTCAGAATTTTGGGGTTTCAAACTCTCGGGGTTCTTTGTGCATTTAATTCTCACCAACCTCTATACGTGTCAACTTATGAGCATTAATTTTAGGTTTTTCTATTTAAAATCGTGATTTTACCTATCATTTTCACCTGACATTTTCTCTGATGATCTGATTTTTATTGCAACTTTGTACTTTTGTGGCATGTCATTTTCAAGGTATTTGGTTTAGGTTATGTTATTTATTTTTGGTTTAAGATCTCTTGGTTTTATTTTTCCTTGTTCATTTTCTTTTTGTTCTTCCTTGTCTATTTTGGAGATGAAACCCTCATTTCCCACCATGTTTTCTTTGAAGGTGTTTTTGACCTCAATGGTTGCAAAATCCAATTTTTTATAGGCATCCAATGTATATTTCGTCATAATATTTGAGAGCCTCCCAAGCATTTTACTTGTCTTCTGTGCCTTCGGTGAAGTCTATATTTTTGGAACTTCTCACTTTTCGGAGTTTGGAGGTGGGTGGTTTCAGAAGTTTCTCATTTTTAGAGTTTGGAGGTTAGACTTTTCAGAGTTTGGGGTTGTTCATTTTCGGAGGTTCTCATTTTTGGAATTCATTCTTTTGTATTTTGGGTTTCGAAACTTTTCTATTTTGGGCTTCTGAACTTTTTTTCATTTTGAACTTTCAGAGTTTGTAGATTTTTGGAGTTTTGGATATCTACTATTTTGAGTTTTTGAGGTTTTGAGTTTTCAGACTTCAGGAACTAAAGTCTTTTTGGACTTTCAGATTTTGATATTTTAGGATTGTTCCACTATTTGTTGCATATTTTTAAAGGCCCTTCTGGTTCTAAAATCCAAAACTTTATGTTAACTTCTACATCTATAGGCAAAGAAAAGATTGGGTATACATTCCTAGAGTTTCTTCTCACTCTTGTATGTCCTTAGACTTGGGGAATATAGGAGACATTGATCTCTAGTAGATTGATTTTCCAAACTTCTGGGCAAGGGTGAAAGCCCCTAAAAATAAATCCTAAATACAATCCATACACAATAGTGGAGTTTTTCTTGTTGTTGGCTTCCCCACATCCATGCATTTCCATAAGTTCATCTTAGCTGCAACAACTCACTTTGATGAAGAGTCCAGGTAAGTAAAAGATGTTGATGGCAAGGTTGTAATTCATTTGGACCCTGATTTCTTTGAATATTTATTCAAACTCCCAGACATCAAATACTACGCAAAAATTTCACCAGAATTGGCAATGGAGCATTGGGACAAAGAAAATGAGTTATGCACAAAATTCATGTTGAAGAGCTATCTAGCCAAGAGTGTCACCAAACTTCCCAAGACCATGTATCGATCAGACTTTAACCAGGAAGTTAGTGACATTATTATTTTACTAAGTAGAGTTTTGGGCATTGCCTCTATAAAGGAATTTTAGGAATGGATGTTATTGTATATTTCTAATATCAAGAAGAATAAGGAATTCATAAGATGGGGAGAGCATATCAGCAGCTCCATCTACTTTTAGTTAAGCAAGGTTTTGTCCTTGAAGAATTTCTACATGACCTCATTTTTGGTCTATGCTTTGACTTGCTATGGGAGATTTCACTAGGTTAAACACTAAGGGTATTTGAAGTGCTTCACAAATCTATGATTTTTATCCTTAGCTTACATTGGATGATGGAAACAACCACTTCCAGAGAATTAATGATGCCTTCTTTGTTGTCATTCTTTATCATTTTGATAAATATTTATACAATCAAAGGATTTATGATGAAGCCTTCAAATAAGTACACAAGTGGGGAGATATTTTCCTACAGTTTCATACATTTACATACATTCAGATTCTTGGTTTATAGGTGCTCCTAGTAAGTTGCCAAGATGCCCCACTGATAAGTGGGTTTTGCTAGAATTGGTTTAACAATTGTTGGACTATCATAAGATTCAGAATAAATGACACAAGGTGGGATTCCAATTTCCCATTTCAATTGGTAGATACACTTGTGAAAATATTTATAAGGCAATGAATGTAGATACAGAGATGTTTGAAGTAACCTTGTGTACCTTCAATCCTCGGACTAGTTTTAACTACTAAGGAAAATTTAGTGAAACAAGTATGTCTAGTTCTCATGTTCCCAGTTGGAAGATATTTGGATTCATTTTTGGGATGAATTCATCATCCGAAAAAGATATTTTGAGAGGCTAACTCTGGATGAGGTTTGGCAGTTTGGTATTGCAGAGATTCCAAAGGAAATGGAAGATGAGGAAGAAGTTTTGGATGCAGCATACAAAAATAATAATGTTGCCAATCAACCATTGCCATGGATTGATTGGTATGTCGTAGAATGTTTCAATACCAAGGAGATGGTGGGGCTTATTCTCTAAAGAACTTATAATTGGTTGGTTATCTTGGGAATCTCACCTAAAGGTTTAGATCAACCTTTAAGTAAAGAATCCCAACCAGCCATGAGTCTACCAACACCTATAAAGGGAAAAGGTCCATCTAAATGGACCATACAAACCCTAAGAAGATTTCATTTATTGTTGGAAGTTCCTCTCTCTCCAAGACTCCTACTTCTACTACTATGTCTCCAGGAATAGCAATCTTAGAAATAGTAGAAATTACTAATTCTCCAAGTGTCTCATAAGATCTGTCATCCCCTCTATCTCTTCCATTATCAATTCATCCATCATTTAATTCCACTTCTACAATCATTTCTTCTTTCCCATATCCTTCTATGGCATAACGTTTTCTCATCTCTTCTAGTTCTCTTAGTAGGGGAGACGATTGGGTTACCCATTTCTACTTCACTCCCTCTAACACTTTCATTTCCTCCCATCTCATCTTCTAATCCCATTGTATCCACTCCTATGGCTGTCCTCACATCCACCCCATCCATTACTGCCACATCCATTTCATTTCCTACTAATGTTACCAGTGCTCTTGTATTTTCTAGTGCTTTAGGTACCAAATCAGTTGTTCCACTACCCTCTCAAGATCTGTTATACAGAATGACTATTTTGTTAGAACCAAAATAGAAAAAGAAAGTACCTCTAGTGGATGTTATAGATCTGAGTATGTTGGAACCCACACCGAGGGATTCAAGCCAAGTGTCCAAATATTATCTCCATCTTATCAGTGAATCAATATGGAGAGAGGTTCGTAGAATTTATTACTCCCATTGAGGGAAAAACCAAGGAAACCATTACAACAGCTGACTACCAAATTTCTATATTTTCACTAGGAAAAGCAACACACGAAGGAGCTAAATAGGATGTGTAGACTTCTTTAGGAAATTTTTTAGAAAATTATGACAAGGATAAGGCTTATAAGGATGAGTTAAAATTAAAGGTTGGGTAGCTCTGTGTTTTTGAGAAAGGTAACACAACCTACTCCATCCACTGATCTTTCAACTACCACTGCTTTGATGATTTCTTCCACTATCGATGATATTTCTTATCATGAGATTGAGAAGATAGGACAAAAGGGAATAATGGTAAATGGATGGATGGAGTGTATACTTCAAGAAGCCAATCCTTTGATAAAATAAGTAGTTGAAATATACAATGATTTGCAGACTTAAAGAGCCTTTATTCGTAGAATGGATGAATCCTTCTCCGAAGATAATAATAACTTGAACTTGAATTTGACTACGTGGAGTGAGATCAAAGAAGAGGATCCATATTTTCTTCTTTAAGAGGATGTAATAGATGATGTTTCAAATTTTTTGAATATCAAAAGGCTATGGAATTCGGTCCCAGGTATTGCAGGATTTAATTAAGAAATTAGATGATAAGTGTGTGGAAATCATGGATGCTCTAAATGACATCTCAGAGGAGTTTGATAATATTAATTACAAATTCTTCAATGAGAACATTGATGCTCTTCTGGAGGATCAGATCAAGCTAAATTTCAAGGATTTGGTAAAAAGGGATGATGAGGTGACTAGAAATTTTAATAGTGACTCCATTGACAGGTTGGTTTCATGCCAAAATTTCACTAGTCAACTGAAGAAGGTAGTAAGTAAACTTAGAAGAATTCCTAGCCAAGGTAGCAAGAGAGATCGAGATGGTAGATGTAGTTAATCACTATGTGTGTGGGCTAGAGGATGTATAAGTCCATGGAATTATTAAGTGTTGCATCAAATACAAGCATCGATGGCTACTTGGGATAAGGAACAAGATAAAACTGAGGAAGGAGAAGGTGTTTCAGAGCCAAGACAAAGCTAACTTGCCATGGAAGGACAGTTCCAAGTTCGGGATCAGTCCAAATTACAAGGTTGACTGAATCAAACCCATATAACAAACTTTTCTATTTTTATGGGAGTATGTTCCTAGAACTTAATAACATTTCTATTTTTAGTATTTTTTAGTTAAGGCCTATTTGTAATGGCTCAACCTAAAGAACTTATAAATAGTTAAGTGCATGAAGTCTATAGGATATAGGAGATAAATTTTTGAAAATTTGCTCTTCAAGCTTGGAAGAGTGCTTTGAATATTTTAAAACCTTTCAATTACATTTAGAGTGATATTTTCCATGAAGAATCTGATTTATTGTGTTAATGGTTGATTAATGTATGCTTTATGGATGCATAATTCCTTAGTGTAAGTGGTTGACTTGCCTTTATTTCAGAATATCTTATTTCATTATGTGGGAAAGTGATATAATGGTTTTGAATATCAATTGTGGAGAGATTGTTTTCCTTATGTTATAAAAGTTATACTATCGTTAACTGCCATAAGTGAAATAGATGTTAGACATGTGCATATTTTATATCATCGTGGTGGTTGATTGTGTTTTCAATCAAATTTGATCTATCTGTTATGTATACTTGGGGTCTTACAAGGAGATGCATATTATTTTGATTGTGGTTTGTTATTTACCCTATCCAAATGGTATTAGGTGAATTAGATTGTGATGTTTGTTTTATCCTTTTTGAGTTACCCCTTTCTGGTGTAAATATCATCTAATCATCTAGTCTTACTCTTGGTGTATCACCGCATATTTCTTTATTTTGTTATTTCTAACCCTGAACCTCATAAAGTGAGTAGATTAGAATTCTCAAAAGTGTTTTAGCCTTGCACATCGATCTTAAATCGGGTGCCCCCAAGTTTTAAAGGAAGTTGGCCTTCTCTAGAGGTTCATCCCAAGGCAAAAAGGTCCCACACTTTAGGGATGTTCCCACGTTGCACGAGATCTTTCATTAGTTCAACGGGTGCACGATCCACATGATAATAGTTTTTGGCATGCCTTGTGGGACAAATACTTGGTAATTCTCTTCTTATTTGCAAAATTAAAGTACCAAGTGAATCTATATCTCTGGATTCCAAATCTCAGTGTGTTAGCTTATGTGAAGAATTTAGATAAGAGCTTCTTCAAACCAAAGAAATTATCAGCATATCAAACTTTCCATGTCTCCTCCAAAGAGAAGAAGAAGACGCATTTCAATATCACCTGTTGCAGATTTACCTCATAGAGTTCATTCAACTCCTCCTAATGGAACGTTTTGTCCACCAAGGAACAATCGATCCTTAGTTGCTATGGTAGTCAATATTTGTCCTCCTCTCAACACCAACAACCCCTTGCTATTAGCCCAAAGATATGTTATGCAGTATTTTCTTTGAAATTTTTTCCATTCTATACTGGAGAAACCAATGTTACTCCCTGGGAGCACATTTTGGATGTGGCTAGTATTTGTGTAGTGCATAGTATTACAGAAGATAACGTGGTGGTCAGACTTCTCACTACTTCATTTAAAGGTAAAGCACTTCAATGGTTCTGAATCTTAACTATTGGTTCCATTACTACTTGGAACAAGTTAGGCATGAAGCTTTATAAGTAATTTGAGGATAAAAGTGATCACCTGTCACTTATGGAACAACTCACTACCATAAAATGAGCCCCTCAAGAATTTATGAGTGATTTTAATTTTTGGTTTGACAAAACTTGGAACCGAATCCCAACACTCATAAGGCCATCCCCAAACAATGCATTCTTGTATTATTTATGGGCCTTAAATAGTGACATAGCAGTCATGATTCAATCTATGGGGGAACTACAGTTCCTGATGTCTACGAGATCACTATAAGGGCCGAAAATTCTTTAATTCAAGCTAGAAATATTGTGCCTAGGCCACCCATGCCTTTATTTGTTGAAATCATAGGAAAACAACAAATCATCATGCTTGTTCCAACACATTCAAGTCAATCAACTGTGACTGCAACTATTCCTTCTAATGATCTAGCAGAGGTCAAATCGTTGTTGCAAACTTTTGGGAACAAGCTCGTTGCACTCAAGAGGCAAAAATTTTAGTATAATCATCCATATCAGCCACAAAATTAGTAGTATCAGTCTAACCATCCTCCTTTTTAAGGGAGCAATCAGCCATAAAATCAAACTACAAATCAAGTTGCCAATATCAGGCCTTTGAACTTTTAGAACCCTCTTAATGCTAGCTCATCTAGAGCCATAATACCTGTTTAGAATAATATAGTTCAAGACTTCAAATGGTGTTATCCTTATTCTCAACCACACAATAAAAATATTTTCCCAATGGAGTTATTAGCTAGGCCCTTATGGTTCAAAGTGTATCTTCCCCTTCTAAGCTAACAAAAAATTCATCTACGTAAGAAGCAACTAATTAACCACATGCACCTAAAGAAACCATTTTACTAAACTAGTAAATAGAAGATTTTTACGGGTTGAATACAGATTCTTCATCAGTGGTGGAAACAAATTGTTCTAAGAAGAGAGAAATGGAACCTCAACCTTCCAAATTTGATCAAGCATCCACTTCATAGCCTCATCCACAAGTGGCGGTTGATAAAGATGCGGGAAAGAAACCGCCAGAAACACATGTTAGCCAAGTTGCGAGGAAAGAAGGTTCTTTAGGCATCATGGTACCAAACAATAATTTTCAAAAGGAGGATCCCAATGCCCAAAGAAGTGTCAAAAAATTAGGAGCAATTTCTTTTAGCATAGTAGAACAAATTAAGAAAACCAATCTAAGCATTAAAATGTGGGATGCACTCTCAATTTCGTCTCATAGGAACTTGTTATGTGAGGATTTGAATAGTTTTGGTACAACTGATGGATCATTGGGTCATGGAGTAGAAAATACTACAAATTTGTGTCAACTAGAAGAGAAAATTATTCCTAAGGAAAACAAATTGCCACGATTCTATATTTCATTAATCATTGGTAACCACCTAGTGCATAATTACATTATCAATTCTGGTTCTTGTAGCTCAGTCATGCCCAAACAAATTATAGATGTACTAGGCATACAATATATGCCGGTTGTAAGAGGATTTGTTCAGTTGGATGACATAGCCATTAAAAATGTTGGAGTTATCAAAGGACTTCAACTTACCATCCATGCATGCCCGAGTTTACTTTTCACCCAAGAAATATTAGTAATTGATCTCCCTCCTCTCTTTTTCATCTTCCTATCATGATATTTCACTTCTAATATGGGTGGTTATCTATCATCCAATTGGTCACATATGATTCTCAGGATTCAATACAGAACCAAAGTGACTATAAGGGTGGAACTAATCTGCCATAATCATGTGGAGCCTTACACCGCTAAACCCATAAATGGGAATTATGTTATTTGTGACCCAGAAGAGGAAGATGTTGATCATGAACCAACAACTCTCATAGAGGAAGTTCTTAATACAAAGTGCTTGATGAGGTAAGTACAAATCATCAATATGATCCCTACACTTATTTATTAGCAGATGAAGAATTTGGTCTACTATTTTTGGAGGAAACTAGATTGGGTACATATTGCATCCATGAAGAAGGTACAATCATACCTAAATTGGTTAAAACATCAAACATTTTTAGGGACTGTGGAAATTATTCTTTGATGGTTCGAGAATTAAAAATGGATCCGGTGCGGGAGTTATATTGATTTCTCTAGAAGGGGATAAATACTTCTCATCTTTTTAGCTACAATTTAGTTGCACCAATAATTTCATCGAATATGAGGCCCTCATATTAGGTATTCAAATAGCTTAGAAGAGAGGAATCAAGGCTATGACCATCTTTGGAGACAGTGAGTTGGTTATGCATCAATTGACATCTCGTAGTGCATCAAAAATGATCTCTTAAGATCATATAAGAATCAAGTTTGGGACTTGATACAATATTTTAAAGCTTTTGGAATTCATGAAGTTCCCAGAAAGAAAAACTAGGATGTTGATAGACTTGCTACAATTGGATCATAGTACAACATACCTGTATACATCATGAAGGAAGGGTAGAAAATTGTCAAAATGGTGGTTAGTCCCATAGTGCTAGATAATTTAAGTAGTTAGCAAGTGTTTGATATTGATAAACAAATTGTTCTTTTCCTACAAGAAGAGGCAAAATTTGTTTCCAAACACCAAGATAAACTACAAAACTCATATAGCAATCAAATTATATAGTTAAAGGGAAACAAGCTACCAAAAGGCTTAGTTACTCTTGAATCCATCTTCAATTTAGATGACCAGGACAAATGACAAAGCAAAACATGGTGGTCAAGGAAGAGGATTTTGAAGAAGTCGAGGTGGCAAAAAATTTTTTTAAAGATTGGTAAAGTATGTATTGCTCAAGAGAAGAAATCTTTCATCAAACCATGTCAAGAATATCATGATATTTTTGCATGGAGCTACAACGACCTGCATGGTTTTGATTCAGGTCTAGCATAACATGCTATTGAGTTGGATCAAAACTCTAAGTAGTCCATCGAAATAGAGGCCAATTAATCCCAAATTTAAGTTGGTAATGATAAAGGAGCTAACAAAACTCATCGAGGCCTATATAATTTTTTCCATTAAACATTCCTCATGGGTAGCCAATTTGGTGCATGTAAGGAAGAAGAACAAAGAGTTTTGATTGTGCATAGATTTTAGGGATTTAAACCGTGCCTCATTGAAAGACCATTATCCTCTTCCATCAATGGAGAAAATCCTTCAAACGGTGGTAAATCCTTCAAACGGTGGTAGGAGCTCAAATATTTTCTTTTCTCGATGGATATTTGGGTTATAATCAAATTTTGGTCCAAGAATATGATCAATTCAAAACAGATTTCACTAGTAAGTGGTGCCTATAACAAAATGCCATTCGGATTATCCAATGTGGGGATACTTTCCAAAGATCCATGGACATGGAATTTAAAGGATTAATCAATGATATCATCTTGGTTTACCTTGATGACATAATTATATATTCTAAGCATGTAGAAGATGACATCATGCATATAAGGAAGGTTTTTTGAAGATGTAGAGAATTTAAGGTTTCACTTAACCCCAAGAAATTTATTTTTTTTTAGTGCTCAAAGGAAAGTTGTTGGGAAATGTTATTTCAGCAGAAGGATTGTCCCTCGATCCAGCCAAGATTCATTTGATTATGTTCTTATCTCTCTCAAATCACAAGAAAGGTCTCCAGAGTTTCCTAGGAACCATAAATTTTGTGTGGAAATTCATCCCTCAATTCGCAACATTCGATACACCACTAACAACCATGTTTAAGAAGAATATTCCATTCTCATGGAAAAATAAAGGGAGGGAGAGCTTCAAAGCTATTAAAACATCCATTTCACAAGCTCCCACACTGGTGAACCCTAGGTTTGATAAATATTTTATTCTTTATGATTTTGCAGGTCAAGAGATCATTTTAGGGATCCTCACCCAACAAAATGATGATCTAATGGAGCAACCAATTGCCTTCTTCAGTCAATCCCTCAAATACTATGAGATCAAATATTCATTTTTTGAGAAACAAGTCTTTGTAGTTATTCAAGCTCTGAAGAAATTTAAGCGCATGTTGTCAACAAAAAAATTCACCTGATGATCTCTCATCCTGGCATCAAAGACTTCTTGTTGAACAAAGAGATCTACAAGAAATATGATGGATGGATCATGAAGGTGATGGAGTATGATGTACATATTAAAGTCAATAAACTTGTCAGAGGTAAGGGCTTATGTCAATAGTTGGCTGCAGACATAGAGATCAACAATAATGAAGTTATTACTCTCTTGAATATTGATGAAGGTGATGATCAAGTTTATTGGTTGTCATAGATGCAAAATTTCCTCCTCGAGAGTATATCCTTCAAACATGGATAAAATTCAAAGATGTACCTTTTGTATTCAATTTATTCCATATGTCTTGGTGGATAATGTTCTTTTTGAAAGGATTTGAATGGTGTTCTTCTTAGCTATATGAATCGGAAAAGTAAGTAAGATATTAGAAGAATTCCACAATGGCCTATCTAGAGGACATTACTCTGTGTGAACTACTATAACCAAGATTATGTAGTTTAATTATTATTCACCAATTTTGTTCAAAGATGCTCATCTCGTGGGTGAGGAAATGTAAAGAGTGTGCCCTTTTCACTGGCAAGAAGAAGTTGGCAACTCTTCCCCTACACCCGATTCAAGTGGATCAACCTTTCATTCAATGGGGGTTAGATTTTATCGGGATGATTAATCCTCCATCTAGTGATGGACATAAATGGGTTCTTACTATCATGGACTACTTTACTCGATGGAAAGAGGTAGTAGCATTGAAGGAAAGCAATGAGAAGGTAGTCCTCAATTTCTTGGAAAATATAATGAAAAGGTTTAGTGTTCCATTTATTGTTATTTCTAACAATGCAATGGATTTTATCAATTTGAAGTTGAGTGAATGGGTGGTTAAGAATGGGGTCTACCTCAAGAATTCATCTAATTACTATCCACAAGGGAATGGGTTGGCGAGTCTAACAACAAGAACCTCATAAGAATTATCAAACACACATGATGGAGGCTAACAAAAGGACTTGACATACACAACTTAAGAATTCCTAATGGGAAGATTGAATCACACCTAAAAGAGCCATCAAAAATTCACCTTTCATGTTTGTATATGGAAGAGAGGAAAATCTCCTGCTCTCCTTGGAATTTCCTTATTTGGAGTTAGCTCATCAACTTGAAGTTATGGAAAATGACTCCTTGACGGTGAGGTTTGTTGAACTTGTGGATATGGAAGAAGCGTGAAACACAACTAGGAAGACCTTGGAACAACATCAAGCTCAAGTTAAAAGGTATTTTGACATGAAAGCATCTGATAGGCATTTTCAAGATGGAGATTTATTTCTTAAATGGGACAAAGAAATAGCCAAACCTGGTAGGCATGCAAATTTTGACGCTCACTGGAGTGGACCATACATAATCATGAGTTTAAAGAGGAAAATTCATTTCATTTATCCAAACTCAATGGGGAATAATTTCCCATTCATGTGAATGGGATACATAACAAAGCTTGCTTTTGAGATTGTTTCATCCCTACATAGTGCTCTTTTGTCATTTCCTCTAAGTGTTTTACATATTGTTTTGTTTTCATTTTTTCCTTTTCTTTGTTTTGTGTGTGATTTGAATGTATTTTTTATTCCAATACTCCTTTTCCCAATGGTTTTATAAGGCTACTGGCCCAAAATCTTAGCAAGCAAGCATTCCCTGGAGGACACCAAAAATGTTAAATTTTAAATCTACCTTGAAAAAATAGATGTTAAAGTCGATCAAAACAAAGTTTTGAAATATTTCACATGGAAGTGTTTAAATTTTTTGTTAAAATTCTTTGAATTCTGAAGATTTGAAATTTTAGGCTTCAGATTTCAGGGATTTTCCTTTTCGGAGATTAAATGGAAAGAATGGAAATTTTGATTTGAATTCCAAACCCCGAAAGTCTAAAATTTTAGAGTTTCAGACTTTTTGAATTCAGAGAACTCCTTTGTCAATTTGTGATTTCATGACTTGGAGTTCTAAAGTCTAAAAGTCTGAAGTTCCAAAATTTTAGAACTTCATACTTTTGGGATTTTGAATCCCATGTTACCCCTTTTTTAGAAATATCTTCCTCGAAGTTCCCAAGTCTGAAACTCCGAAGTTCGAATTTTGGAACTTCAAACTTTTAGGTTTTGGAAGTTTCCCAACCATTTTTTGATATTTCAGCTTTAGAATTCTGAAGTCCAAATCTCCAAAGTTCCAAAATTTTGGAACTTCAGACTTTCAGGTTTTAGAGTTTTTCCATTACCTTTCCACAATTTTCATCTCTTAAAGTCCAAAGTCTAAAACTTTGAAGTTCCAAAATTTCAAAACTTCAAACTTTTGGGGTTCTTTATGCATTTAATTCTAACCAACCTCTGTATGTGTCAACTTCTGAGCATTAATTTTAGGTTTTTTATTTAAACTCATGATTTCACCTAACTTTTTTCTCTAACAATCTAATTTTTACTGCAACTTTGTACTTTTGTGGCATCATTTTCAAGGTATTTGGTTTAGGTTATGTTATTTCTTTTCGTTTAAGATATTTTGGCTTTTTTTTACATGTTCATTTTCTTTTTGTTCTTCCTTGTTTGTTTTGGAGATGAAACCCTCATTTCCCACCATGCTTTCTTTGAAGGTGTTTTTGACCTCAATGGTTGTAAAATTAATTTTTTTACAGGAATCCAGTGAAAATTTCATCATAATATTTAAGAGACTCCTGATAATTTTACTTGCTTTATGTACCTTTGGAGAAGTCTATATTTTTAAAACTTTTTACTTTTTGGAGTTCAGAGGTGGGTGGTTTTGGAAGTTTCTCATTTTTAGGGTTCAGAGGTTAGACTTTTCAGAGTTCAGAGTTGTTTGTTTTCATAGGTTTTCATTTTTTTGAAGTTGTGCTTCTCTATTTTAGGTTTTGGAACTTTTCTATTTCGGGCTTCAGAACTTTTTTTTGTTTCAGACTTTTGGATTTTTCCATTTCGGAGTTTTGGGTTTTGTATATTTTTGGAGTTTTGGATATATGCTACTTTGGGTTTTTGGGTTTTCAGAATTTGGGAATCAAAGTCTTTTCAGACTTTCAGATTTTGGTATTTTGGGACTATTCCACTATTTTTTGTATATTTTTGAAGGCCTCTCTGGTTACGAAATCCAAAACTTGATGTCAACTTCTACATCCAGAGGTAAAGAAAAGATGAGGTATACATTACTCGGAGTTTCTCCTCACTCTTGATTGTCCTCAAACTTGGGGAATATAGGAGAAACTAATCTTTGCTAGATTGATTTTTGTGACGGGAAAAAAAGTGAAATCCCCCAAAAAAATCAAAGATGCAAGCCATACACAAAAAGTGGACTTGTTCTTATTGTTGGCTTCCCTACATCCATACATTGCCTTGAGTTCATCTTAGCTATAACAGCTCAATTGATGAAGATTCGAGGTCAGTAAAAGATGATGATGGAAAGGTTACAATTCCTTTGGACCCTGATTTCTTTGAATATTTATTGAACCTCCCAGACATTGAATACTACACAAAAATTTCACTAGAATTGGTAGTGGAACATTGGGACAAAGAAACTGAGTTATGCACAAAAGTCATGTTGAAGAGCTATCTAGCCAAGAGTGTCACCAAACTTCCCAAGACCATGTATCGATCATAATTTATCTAGGAAGTCAATGACATTATTGTTTTACTAAGTAGAGTTTTGAGCCTTGCCTCTGCAAAGGAATTTCAGGAATGATGTTCTTGTATATTGCTACTATCAAGAAGAACAAGGAATTCATAAGATGGGGAGAGCATATCAGCAGCTCCATCTGCTTTCAATTAAGAAAGGTTTTGTCCTCGAAGAATTTCTACATGACTTCAATTTTGGTATATATTACAGCCATTATGGGAGATTTCATTGGGTTAAACACTAAAGGTATTCGAAGTCCTTCACAAATTTATGATTTTTATCCTCAGCTTACATTGGACAAGGGAAGAAAACACTTTTGTAGAATTAATGATTCCTTCTTTGTTATCATTCTTTATCATTTTGATAAGGATTTATACAATTGAAGGATTTTTTATGAAGCCTTCAAATAAGTACACAAGTGCAGAGCTATTTTCCTACATTTACATACATTTGGATTCCTAGTTTTGTAGGTGCTCCTAGTAAGTTGCCAAGATGCCCCAATGATCTGTGGTTTTTGCTATAATTGGTTTGGAAATTTCTGGACTATCATAAGATTTAGAATAAGTGACACAAGGAAGGATTCCAATTTCCCATTGCAATTGGTAGCTACACTTGTGCAAATATTTATAAGGTGAAGAATGTAGATGTAGAGATGTTAGAAGTAACCTTACGGACCTTCAATCCCTAGACCAGTTTCAACTACTTGGGAAAATTTAGTGAAACAGATATCTCTAGTTCTCATGTGCCCTGATTGGAAGATATTAAAATTCATGATCGGGATGAATTTATCATCCAACAAAGATATTTTGAGAGGCTAAATTTGGATGAGGTTCAATAGTTTGGTATTGTAGAGATTCTAAAGGAAATGGAAGATGAGGAAGAAGTTTTGGATGCAACATACAAAAATAATAATGTTTCTAATCAACCATTCCCATGGATTGATTGGTATGTAGAAGAATTTTACAATACCAAGGAGAGGGCAGGGCCCATTTTGCAAAGAACTTATAATTGGTTGGTTACCTTGGGAATCTCACCCAAAGGGTTAGATCAACCTACAAGTAAAGAAGCCCAACCAACCATGAGTCTACCAACACCTACAAAAGGGAAAAGGTCCATCCAAAGGGCCCATATAGTCCCTAAGAATATTTAATTTGTTGTTCACATCTCTCTCTCTCCAAGACTCCTACTTCCAATACTATTTCTCTAGGAATACCAATGTCAGAAATAGTAGAAGTTATTTATTCTCCAAGTGCCTCATAAGATCTTTCATCTCCTCTTTCTCTTCCATTGTCACTTCCTCCATAATTTCCTTTGAATTCTACAATCATGTCTTCTTTCCCATCTCCTTTTATGGCCCAAGTGTTCTCATCTCTTCTATTTCTCTCAGTAGGGGAGAAAATTAGGTCACCTATTTCTACATCACTCCATCTAACACTTTCATTTCCTCCCGTCTCATATTTTAATCCCATTGTATCCACTCATATGGTTGTCCTCACATCTACCCCATCCATTACTACCATATCCATTTCATTCCCTAATATTGTTAACAATGCTCTTGTATTTTCTAGTTCTTCGGTACTAAATTGTTTGTTCCACTACCCTCAGCATCTGTTATATCAGAATGGTTGTTTTGTCAAACTCTGAAATAGAAAAAAAAAGTACTTTGGTGGATGTCATAGATATGAGTATGTTAGAACCCACTCCAAGGAGATAATCCAAGTATCAAAATATTATCTCAAGTTTATCAATGAATCAATCCAAAGAGAGGGTCATAGAAGTTACTACTCCTGTTGAGGGAAAAACCAAGGAAACCATTACTGTAGCTAAATACCAAATTTATATATATTAACTAGGAAAAGTAACACATGAAGTAGCTAAACAAGATGTGCAGAATAATCTTGGAAATTTGTTAGAAAATTATTACAAGGATAAGGATTCCAAGGATGAGTTAAAAGTAAAGGTTGATCAGCTCACCTTTGCATTGTTGAGAAGGGTAACACAACCTACTCCGTCATTGATCTTTCAACTACCACTATAATAGTGACTTCATTGTGAGTTGGTTTCATGCCAAAATTTCATTGGTAGACTAGAGAAGGTAGTAAGTAAACTTAGAATAATTCCAGCCAAAGTAGCAAGAGAGATCGAGATGGAAGATGTAGTTAATCACTATGTGTGTGGGCCAAAGGATGGATAAGTCTAGGGAATTATTAAGTGTTTCATCAAATACAAGCATCGGATGGCTGCTTGGGAGAAGGAACAAGATAAAATTGAGGAAGGAGAAGGTGTTGCAGAGCCAAGCCAAAGCTAAGCAACCATGGAAGGATAGTTCCAAGTTCTAGATCGGTCCAAGTTGTAGGGTTGACCAAGTCAAACCCATGCAACAAAATTTTCTATTTTTATGGGAGCATGTTCCCTAGAACTTAATGACATTTCTATTTTTAGTAATTTGTTGGTTAAGGCCCAGTTGTAATGGCTTAACCTAAGGAACTTATAAATAGTTAAGTGCATGAAGTCTATAGGATATAGGAGATCATTTTTTGAGAAGTTTCTCTTCAAGCTTGGAAGAGTGCTTTGAATATTTTAAAACCCTTCAATTATATTCAAAGTGATATTTTTCATGAAGAATTTGATTTATTGTGTTAATGGTTGATTAATGTATGCTTTGTGTATGCATAATTCCTTAGTGTAAGTGGTTTACTTGCCTTTATTTCAGAATATCTTATTTCATTATGTGGGAAAGTTATATAATGGTTTTGAATATCAGTTGTGATGAGACTATTTTCTTTTTGTTATAAAATTCGTACTATCATTAATTTCCATAAGTGAAATAGATGTTACACATGTGCATATTTTATATCATCGTGGTGGTTGATTGTGTTTATAATCAAATTTGATCTATATGTTATTTATACTTGGGGTCTTATAAGGAGATGCATATTATTTTGACTGTGGTTTGTTATTTACCCTGTCCAAATGGTATTAGGTGAATTATATTGTGATGTTTGTTTTATCCTTTCTGAGTTACCCATTTCTAGTGTAAAGATCATTTGATCATCTAGTCTTACTCTTGGTGTATCACCGCATATTTATTTATTTTGTTATTTCTAACCCTGAACCTCATAAAATGAGTAGATTAGAATTATCAAAAGTGTTTTAGCCGTGCACATTGATCTTAAATTGGATGCCCACAAGTTTTGAAGGAATTTGGCATTCTCTAGAGGTTCATCCCAAGGTAGGTATGACACCTTGGAGATGTTCCCATGTTTCATGGGATCTTTCAGTAGTTGAATGGGTGCACGATCCATGTGACAATAATAGTCACTTAGACAATGGGTGAAATTAGGAACATCTTGTGGTCTATGAGGGATCTAAAACATCAAGAGCTCCATTAAAATTCAAATTCATTAAGGAGATGGTCATAGGGAGCATGATGAGAGAATATATTTGTGAGTGAAGATGGTAGTCATCTCAAGCAATTCATACCTCATGAATAATTTCTAAACACTTGATCCACGCTTGATAATGTCCTTGCATCTTTCTAGTTAGGGAGGTATCATTCACAAGTGTTCTAGTGTAGTGAAGAGGTTAAAAAATGGAACTCACTCTCAAACATCTCTTTAATTTCCATTCAGGAATCAATCCTCCTATATGGTGAAGGAAATCCATTCCCATGAGTAACGATTAAAGCAAAAAGGTGTTCATAAATTGTAAGTAGGTGTCAAATCATATGACATCTTGGTCAGAAAGGTGAATTGAAAAGAGTTCATCATGTTTAAAGGTGAAATGGGAAGCTCATGTGATAAGTTAAGGATCATCATATCCTGACTCTATCATTATGTCCAAATATATCTTAGGAACGAGTCAAAATGAGCTAATCAAGCCACTAAAATACTTAGGACCATCATATGTGAAGAATCAAAGATTCATCTATTCCCTTGAGAGGCATATGAGTAAGAAGGTGAGGATTCTAGAACTAGAAAGGGTAAGAGGATGATCTTCATTTGGAGTACCATGTTTGCAAGAATGAGAAACCATCTCAGTTTCACCTGTTGCAACTCACTTAGTAGTGTTCCTAAACACTCATTCACCACTTATTAGTGTGATCACACCCCAAAGGAAGAAACATGTACAATCACCTCATTTCATTTAATGGATGGCCATAACATAAGAATCTCATTCAAGGAGAAATCCTCTATTTGTAAAGTGAGGATCTATTTTAGTGATTAAAGGACAAGAATAAAAGGTATTTGAACATCATGGAGTTGATTTATGATCATTAGGGTGAATTATGAAATATTAGATAAGTATGGAAGTGATCCTCACTTTTACCTTGTAATCAGAAGAGATCATCATGTTCCCATTTCAAAGTAGATCTCAAGACATTGTTTATAAACACTTATTTGATGCTCAAGAATGTTCTTACATCTATCAAAAGAAGGAGATTGAGATCTCAGTGCTTCAAGTAATCTAGCTCTTTGTTAAAAAAGGATCCATCATCATCGAATTGGTCAACCCCCTCTCTCTCTCTCTTTCTTCTTCTCTCTCCATATTCTAATTCTTCATCAAGAATGTACTCTTTCCCTATTGTGTCTTATTCACTTAAGTGACCCTCAATATAAAATTCTAAGAGTACTTTTTCATCAATAAGAAAAAGAATCACCTCATAGGAATGTTGAAGGTCATGAGGAAAGGTGAAAATTCATGTTGGGGAAGATGAAAGGATAATTTGTAATGTTATAAATTGGAATGACCTCTCCATTCCATAGGGGGTTGGTAATTGTTGATTGATTGTATGTTATTGAAATTTACCACTACTATATTAAACAATACAAACAACAATTCTTCAATTTCTTGGCTTAAATTTATATAATCTCTGTCTTTACTTTCCAACCTTGTAAGCATGGTGATCTTACATAACCAAGAAGGAACTATGTGTCCTTAATCAATGAATTTGCAAAATTGTGTGTCTCTAGTTTGTTAGTCTTACTAGTTTCTCACATTGTTGTGTTATTCTAATTGAATGTAGACCTACTCTAGTTGATGTATGTGAATTATGTAATCCTACTACCAACATTAACCCTCTCTCTCCTTATTTCCCCAACTCCCTTTTACCTTTCATCACAGAAAAATCCTCCCTCGTACACTATATAAGCACTTTACAACATGTCTAGTGTAGTTTGTTAATGTGATCCCCAAGCTAATGACCACCCCACAACTTTAGCTAGTTTAAATTAAATAATGGGAACCACCCATACTCAAGAAGGACGTGGTTAACCCGTGGCCATTGGTGAAAACCAATAATTTGCACTATGAACAAATATTTTACCAACAATTGGTATGGACATTAAATCACGCACTTTGGGTACATTTCTAGGTCCTAGTCAATTACCACTATTCATATGATTCATAAGCAAGAAAAGTACTAAATGACCACTATCTTTCACCTCTTTGATTTCTTTTTGGTTTCCTTCTTTCTCTTAAACACCCTATTTCCCAGTCTAACTTTTGATAATTCAAATTTTCTAAGTCTAAACATTAGTGCTCAGTTAGGACACCAACACCTAGGTGCCCTCGTCCCCTCGAGACATCGCCAATCTCTTTCTATCTTGCTCACATATTTTGGGTCCTTTCTAGCCATTGGGCATATTGTTTTATTATGGGTTAAATTTTAGTGGTTAATTACAAAATTCAAACAAGGGAATCATATAAATACTATTAGCTAGAGTTTCTACACAACTTAAAACCTAGCGGTCATGAGATAAAACTCCCTCATTTACCGGTGAGGCTCCCATGTAATATTTGTCAATTATATTTCCTAATATCTATATGTTGGTTTTACTTTAATTGTGTAGCTCATGAACCATATCTAGGAAATTTTGCAGCAAGTAAGCAGTTGTAACCAATATGTGTAGGAAAGGGAAATAATTAAATACAAGAAGAAGGAAAGGAGGTCACATAGTTGTGGTGGCTGGTCACATGCACATAGATGAAACAAATAAATCTTGAAATGTAGAATTTAAAGCAAACGAAAGTTTCAGATCTAGATCTAAGATAACACAAATTTTATGCAAAGATCTAAACATAAATAAGAAACAAATGCACTGTTGACACAAAGTTCTCCAGAAATTTTCCCCTCTCTATTTCTCAACTTTCAAAAAGCTATCAAGGGTTTTAGCTCAAAGTCTGGAACACAAGAATGCTGATTACAAATTTTGATCCTTTAACCCATCGGTTCTTCCTCTATTTATAGTGTATAGAGGGAAATTACAAATAGGAAACTTCAATTGAACTATAACATGTGGAAGTTGTCAAGGAAACATATGGAAATATTTCTCCTAGAATTCCTCTCTAAGTGACATGCATATGAAGTTTAAGTCAAAATTGTGCACATCTTCCACTTATCTTAGAGAACCTTTTCAAATAACTTAAAGTATTGGATTTTATATCAATAACTTTAATCTTACAATTTCATCTGGGAACATAATAAATAAGATAGGAAAGAAGAGAAGAAAGAAGATATGCCAGTTGGAAAACCCTACGCTTTCTTTTTGTTCTGATATTGAATATACTTGTCAAACATGTAATTCAGCATTTTCCCATCTATTTTTAGCATCCTACATGTTGATTGCAATCACCATTGGTCATGTCAAGATCTTTAGGTAATTGAGCTATGACTGGAAATGTTGAGGCTTGATTAATCATGCTACTTTTAATTTCCCACATAAGAGATGTCCTTCCAGCTTTGGATATCTCAATTAAATCAGTGATAGGTTTAGGGCCTATGTTTGTGTCATTGATTTCAGCATATTTGGAAGAAATGAATGATTCTATTAACCTTTCTCTTCCATTATTCCTGGAATAATCTTTTGCTGAGTTATTTCCTTTTAATTATGCTAGAATCCTTTGTAATTGGATCAATTTGTGTAGATATGGTAATTTCTTCTGATTTAGAAGATATATTTAATGTATCTAACATCAAATTCTTATTTCTTCACCAACATAAGCACCTGTGATGAATACCTAGGCATTTATACCAACATGAAGACAATCAAAATAACAAAAATCAAGTTATTCTAACCTAATGCTCCAAAACTGAAAGCTTCTCGGAAATGGAAAACACTCTTTAATGCAAAATCCTCCTTCCCTTGGTGCCAAAACATATCTGGGCTGTAAAATTCATTAAGAAGAATTAACTGCTTCTCCTTAATGGCACCCCATGCTTATATAGCCATCTCCATGCTATTTTTAATAATTGCCTTTCCCTATTTTTGGCAATTAATTAATTAAAAGCCATGCTCCTTCACTCAATTTGGGCACCCAAGTCTGCATGCTTCTGCTTTCTTTTTTTATGAATTTATTTTATTTATTTTTAGCATGCATCCTTGACTTCTCTTTAGCTCATCCACTTGCCTTGACTTTCCTAATGGGAATTTTCACCCTGCAAGGTAGGCAAGAAATTCCCGTTTGCCTTCCACTGCCAAAATTCCCACTAGTAGCTTAAATCCTTCCTTTCAAAAAGGGTGACTTGCATGGATGAATAAACCTATTTGATGGGAAAATTCAACTTGTTAGGTAGGAAAGATATTTCCACCAGTGATTTAAGTTATTTTTTATTTTATAATGGGAAATTTCACCCCATAAGGTGGGTAAGAAATTCTTGCCTTTCACTTAAGTGACTTGACTTTCATAATGGGAATTTTCACCCTGCAAGGTAGGTAAGAAATTACCACTTTTCACCTAAGTGAATTTATTTTAATAATGGGAATTTTCACCCTACAAGTCAGGTAAGAAATTTTCACTTGTCTGCCACCTCCAGAATTCCCATTGGCAGGTTAAGTGATTTGACTTGATGGGAAATAGTAAGCTGCTAGGCAAGAAAGAAATTCCCATCTTCTTACCACTACCAAAATTCCCATTGGCAGCTTAAGTGATTCCTTCCAAAGAAATGTGACTTGCATGAAAATATAACTCTTTTCCAAAAGTGTGACTAGCATTATGACTTCCACCTTTAAAATTGCATGAAAATTCATCACGTAAGGCAGCGTGGAAATTGGAGACGGAAGGCAGCCTTGAAAATTACAAATGACATGAAGAAAACATTTCTTTCCTTTTTTAGATTTTTGGTGAAGAAAACACAAGCAAAGAATAAAATTTGTCATTTTTGGAAAGGGTTCGGGAAGATGTAGTAGCAAAACCTTGCATGTGCCATAAATTTCATTTCGTGGCTCCATTTTAGGTGTCATTTTCTCTAAAAGTGCATATTTTCTCGATCTCTACACATTGATGGCAATAATTTTCTTATTTTCATAAAATCCATTTTTGCACCTTTTGGACCAAACAACTTCTTTGCAATCTTCTAAAAAAATCTTGAGCTCGATCACCTTTTAGATAGATCAATAATTAAAAATATTGGATAGATTTTCAATACCCTAGGCTTGGGGAAATATTTGGTAGGAAGAATGAATAGGCTACAGGAATTTCTAGAGAAAACAAAAAAACATAGACAAAAAGAAATAAAATAGAATAAAAGAAGCTGAGGTAATTGCTCAAAAATTTCTCCATTTAGTGACTGCAAAAATTCTTCCCCTTGGGTGAATGTTTTATGGTAATAATGATGGGGTGAAGTGCTTTATATAACCTAAATCCTCCAATTTTAGCTCAATCTATTTTTAAAAGAAATTTATTTATTTAATAAATAAATAAATAAAATTCTCTTAGACAAAACTTGGCAAAGGGATAGAGTGAGTTTTAACATGTGGGTACTTGGGGAATTTGGTTTTTATGAATCTCTAGGGATACCTTAGATCAATGCAAAAAACTACAATGAAAAAACAGAAAATGACCCGCTACATTGAAAAGAACATTTTTTTAAAAGGGGTTGTCCCAGATTTCAGGGTGAAATCTTGGGGACACCAATCTGATCTGTCTACGGACATCTTTACCTCTATCAAAATGAAAGGAGTGAAGATGATATTCCAACATATCTAGTTTATTTTCTTGTCCATTGGGTTTGGGGTTGTTAGGCCACAAAATCAAAATAAAACAAAAATAAAAGGAAAGAAAATAGAAAAGTTTTATTTATATACAAACATGGTTTACCTTGTATCTCAATTTCTGAATAGCCTCAAATTTTTCCCATTGAAAGGAAAGGGTAACTCAGTTCCATCTTGGTAGAACAAGAAGAAAGAATCCATTCAGTAGCTCTTTTGATCACGAAGGGCCCTTTCTACAGTGAATTAGATTTATTGTGTATGTCATTTGATTCATGTCTCTTGTCCCACTAGAGTACCCATTCTCCGATCTCAAACTTCCTTTCTCTGTCCTTGTCAAACACCTTGGGAAATTCCTTATCAACTTCATCTTGTGGTGGATCATCCTTTCTTCTCTCTATGGTTGGTAAGTCTGCATCAAATTTCTTCGTTCCCAGATTTATTTGTTGCATTTCTGAGGAAGAACTATCACCATGTTATTTGTTCTTCTTCATGTACTGATCATGCTTTTTGAAAGTCCCCACCAAGGAAACTTAACCCTTAGGGATTTTTTTACCTTTTGGTTGGATTATTCCACTACTATCATCATAACTGGATCAACTTTTCTATGATTATTTTTCATGGTGGGGATTTAATCCCTTCAACATACAACCTGTCAAAGTTGTCTTGTTCTAGACATGTGGATTTCTTTTTCATCATTGAAAGTCTACCATTTTCAACATTATCAAGGACTTTGGGGTGGTAGACCATCTCCACTTTATAGTTTCCTTGTCTAAATATGGACAATGGTCTATCTGGATTTAATAGTGTAGTTGTGACTACCAAAGAATCTACCTTGGAGTTCTGATTGGTTAGAATGAAGTTGATAGAGAAGGCTATAAAATCTAGTGTGGTAGAAAGCACTTTATCTCTATAATGCTTCAGCTCATCTATTTTGACTTCATTTTTCCCTCAAACTTTCTTTACTAGAAGTTCAAAATCTCTATGGGATTTGAGGATTTTTACTCCTTTATTCTTAGCTTGATCCATTCCTAACAACAATTCCTCATGCTCTGTCATATTTTTGGTGTTCTTAAACATCAACTTGTAGGAGTATGGGAATATCTCATGATCTGGAGCTATTAGTAGAATGTCAACTCTTGATCCAAAAGAACAACATGTGCCTTTAAACTCTAGAGTCCAAAATTTTTCTTCTTCTTTTGCTAGCTCTAGCTCTGGTCCAAGTTCCAGTTCTGGTACATTTTTATCCATTTCCAAGAAATAGACCCCGTAGTCAGATTCCTAAGAAAGTATCTGAGATCTAGGATCCTCATATTTTGTAACCGTCTACTTGGACTTCTTTCCCAGCTCCAGATTCTAATTTATTCCTTTAATAGGAATATGAGCATAGGACCAATCCATCTTTACTTCTCCTCCCAACTCTTTGCAAAAGTTTTTGCTTAGCAACATCCCGTAGGAAACAGGAATATCTATAACTAAGATTGTCATCTTTAATCTTTTTTTAGGAAAAGATTCTAGAAAATCTTGTGAATCTTTGATTTTTTGATTAAAGGGACTTGTATCTCCATGGAATAACACCTTTTTTATGGTATTTGTAAAGGTAAGCCCAAGAGCATCTACAAATGTAGCTGGCATGACATTGTCAGAAGCACACAAATCTGAGAATGTTGTTGCTTAACTTAAAACCATTAAACAATAAGGATATATAGAAAGGCACCACTCTTTCAAAATATAACGAGGGTTTAACAATGTAATGTTGTTCTCGCGAGGAGTATCTTTGGGCTTAGGAAAAAGGCCCTTTGATGCATTTTATTGTCTTGGTGATTACACATATTTAACTAGCCTATTTAACTACTCATAAAAGACTCTTAGGTATTCAGCTTCTGACATTTGAATCCTAGTTTTCTTGACATGATAAATAATTTCAAAGGAAGGTAAAGATTCAGATACCTAAGTTTATTTATATGGTTGAGACAAAGAAATCACACTCTTATTTCTGCAAGCTAAAGAAGAAGGTAAAGGTCTTCCCCTTATTTGTTCATCATCTAATGCCTCAACTTGGTGAGTTTGTGATTGTGTAAATACTTCATATGCATGACCATGATTGTCTTCAAGAAGCTCCTCATAGTTATGTTCAGATTTATAATTTAGGTAAATAATGTTGGATTTTCCAATAGGACCTACAAAATCATCATTCTCAAAATGATCAATGTCAGTTTCCTTGTCTTCTTCATTCATCTCCATGTTGTTTCTAGGAGCAGCTTCAATTGTTGATCTTTGGGATCCAACAATGTGGTTCTAGTTGTTGTTGTTGAAATTACGAGTAGGGGTAGTGTTGTTGCCTTGAGCCATTTGAGCTACTTATTTCTTCATTTGTGACATATCATTTACTAAATTTTGCAATAGTGAATCGGAATTAGTAGCAGAGGATGAAATTTCAGCTCTAGAAGTGTTGCTCCTTATCTTACCAACCATGATGAGATCGTCTTCAAATTTCAACCGCCATGTTTTTGGCTGCTAACAAGTAAATAGGACATGCACTTCATAGTTGATATCTTACTTTAGGTAGTAAAACATTGATGAAGAATACCTTTTGATTCTCATCGTTTAGAACAGCAGAAACTAAAATTTTGTAAATTAATCATTGGAATTTTACAATAAAATCTATCATGTGCTCTTATGGCTCCTTCTTCAAATGAGTGAGTTAATTTATCAAGGTAATCTTTGGAATCTTCAACTGGTTTGAACCTTTTTAGGAATACGCCTCACAAGAGCCTAGTTTGTTATGGTGCCAAGAGCTAACCAATAGAACCATTCTTTAGCCAAGTCATACAGAGTCTCTATGAATATTTTGACAGATACGTCTTCATGTTCTACACTGAGCACTCTGCAAGATATAAAAAATGCAGCCAAGTGGTCATCTGGATTCTTCTTGTGATTTCCAAAGAATTTTGGAAAATAATTTCTCATCCCTTTAGGTAGATCATGCATAAGAGGGGTCAAATTTAGAGGTCCAAAGGTTACACCCCATGGAGCAGTCTTTGCAGAGGAAAGCGGTTGATTTAGGATTGTGAAAGGAGCACATCTTCTTTGAGAATAGACTAGATGAATAATCCCAACTGCTAGATTGTGTTGCACATAATCTAGATCTGGAGGATTTTGCACTCTTCTTCTTAGTGAAAGATTGGATGTGTGACTTCTAACTTGAGGAGGATGATTGAAATTAAATAGCTCCTACAATCTATAAAAATGGTCGATTCTTCCTTGAGCTCTGCTAGACCGCGTGAATGGACATTCAACTAGGTTGAGAGTTCAATTAGAACAAGGAAGATAATATTTGGTCTACAAAATATTATTGTTCCCTAGAGGATTTGCCAAAAACTATTGGCTAGATTTTCTGCATAGCTGAAAACCTAGGAAGTCATGAGATAAAACTCCCTCATTTACCGGTGAGGTTGCAGTGTAAGATTTTGTCAAATATATTTCCTAATATCTATATGTTGGTTTTACTTTAACTGTGTAGCTCATGAACCATAGCTAGGAAATTTTGCAGCAAGTAAGTAGGTTTAAGCAATATGTGCAGGAAAGGGAAATAATTAAATACGAGAAGAAGGAAAGGAGATGTGTAAGCTAACCAATAGTTGATAGAGTTGGTCACGTGCACATAGATGAAACAAATAGATCTGTAAATGCAGAATTTAAAGCAAAGGAAAGTTTCAGATCCAGATCTAAGATAACAAAAAGTTTATGTAAAGATATAAACAGAAATAAGAAACAAATGCACCATTGACACAAAGTTCTTTGAAATCTTCCTCCTCTATATTCCTCAGCTTTCAGAAAGCTATCAAGGGTTTAGTTAAAATTCTGGAACACAAGAATGCTGATTACAAATTTTATCCTTTAACCCATGAGTTCTTTCTCTATTTATAGTGTATAGAGGGAAATTACAAATAGGAAAATTTAACTGAACTATAACATGTGGAAGTTGTCAAGGAAACATCTGGCAATATTTCTCCTAGAATTCCTCTCTAAGTGACATGCATATGAATTTTAAGTCAAAATTGTGCACATCTACCACTTATCTTAGAGAAGTTTTTCAAATAAATTAAAGTATGATATTTTAAACCAATAACTTTAATCTCAAAATTTCATCCGGGAACATAAGAAATAAGAAAAGAAAGAAGAGAAGAAATAAGATCTCCCAATTGTAAAACCCTACGCTTTATTTTTGTTATGATATTGAATATACTTGTCGAACATGTAATTCAACATTTTCTCATCTATTGTCAACATCCTACATGTTAATTGTAATTACCAATAGTCATGCTAGGATCTTTAGGAAATTGAGTTTTGACTAGAAATATTTAGGCTTGAATAATCACGGGTTCCATAAGTAATACGGTGCCTAGGCACCCCCGATCTAGATAGATCCAACAATCACACAATTTTTTGGGCACAATAACAATAGTTTTCTCCTCTTGTTTATCAATTTTCTAGTTCGAAACAGTCCAGGATTAATTGTGAAATCAACTAAGTATTCTATCCCTTCTCTTGCACTTAGGGTTTTAGATTTAATTTCTTATTGCTTAGGTCATATATGTACTTTACTATCTTATCATTTCATTATGACTCGAAATATTTAGGGTTTAATAAAATTTATTTTTGTTAAATATTGGTGAACCATTACATTTGAACACTCTTAGGGTCCTTGTACTTTCATTTCTCTCATTTTTCCTAGGATCTTCTTATCATGGATATCTCCATTCATGATTTCTTGCTAGCCAATCCTAAGTGTAGAGATAAAATCATTACTCTCTTGGTTATTATTCACATTCACTTCTACTACTCATCTAGACATTGTTTATCAGACATTTGTAGATGCATTTTCTCAAGATTAATTTTATATCTACTATAGTTGACCATTTTTATATTTATGACAATGATCCTCCTCTTTATATCCGGTACACATCCATAACTTGAATGTTAAGTGCACTTTAGTCGAAATTGGATCTACGATAAATCTTTTTCCTTTATCATTCATTCAAAATATAGGCCTTTTTGTAGCTAATCTTAATACAACATCTATTTTTCTCTGGGCATATGATTCTATTACATATTCATGTCTTGGCACTATTGTTTTTCCTATCTCAGTTGGGAAAAAAATTGTTCTCATAGTATCCTTTGTCATTAATTTCCCTTTTTCATACAATTTCTTACTCAACAGGACATAGTTTCATAAAATGCAAGCAATACCTTCTATAGTTCATCGGTGTGTCAAATTATTACATGAGGGATTTGAATATTCATTTCCCACCGACACAGATACCCCATTCCAATATTGCAACCTAGACCTAAATATTGCATTACCTATTCTGACTTCTACTACTATACATCATGTTGCTCATCCACAACCCGCCTACTACCCGGATGACTTGCCTACAATTGAGGGAACCATTTTTACATTAGATGTTGTTCCATTTGCTTCAGTATCACCCCCTCCTATAAATGAAATGGAACTCTATCATGGGTCTATCCACACACCAAGCATCGTACCTCCTTCATTGTCTCCTCATGAGTAACTTGCATCTCTGATACCTCCTTTCACATGCACTCTTTTCATGAATAATGATTTCTATTCATACATTCCATTTTATCCTATTTGTTTTAACACTATTTGCACACGTGGTGGCTTGGCTTGGCTAGGATTTATGTTGTATGATCTCAACCCTCCATTGTATGCTCCTAGTTTATATCATGGATACATTTTCATTACTATTTCTTATGGCCTCCGAGTATTTCATCTATCTACCTTTGTTGTATGCCCTTCACCACTTACTCTTGGGAAATATTGGTTGGATTATATTGGTGGTACTTTAGATCCTGACCATATCAACATTTCATTCCCTATGTCCTTTCACTGCATTTTCATTTGCAATGATTCATTTCTCATCTATTCACAAAATCTTACTCATTGGTATGCACATGGATGTCCATTACCACCATTCAATGATGAAAAATATGTAATGGGCATGTATAATCTGTGCCGTAATGGATATTTACATTATCAACCTCGTAGTATTTCTTACCAGGTCTCTGATGCATATCCATTTAGTTTTAAACATGAAAATGTTGATCTCTTAGATGACATTACTTAATAATTTTGTAAATCATACACTTGGGGAGCATCATGCTTCTTCTTCCCCCCTTCTAGATTTATCATGTGTCTCACACTTATACCATTTCCCTTCTTAATTTTCATCTAGTTTTTCACACCCGTCTTACACATCTTGATACATTTGTATTATCATTACTGAGGACACACTCTTATGTTACGGTTCACACTTGAATGTTGAGGGAATACTACATTCATGAACCTCACATAATACACATGACACATTTCACACTCAGCACATTAATGACACACTTCCTAGGATCACATTGTCACACAACCCACATCTCGATGATGCACTCTAGTTCCATGGTTTATACTTGACTGTTAAGGTTCTAAATATGAAATGAACCTCACCACACTCACTCACTCTCTACGCTCTATGATTTTACAATCATATTGTTAAATTTTAAAACTACCTTGAAAAGAAGATGTTAAAGTCGATCAAAGACAAAAGAAATTAATGAAATCTTCTACCTAGAATTATTTTAAAAATTGTTAAATCTCTCTAAATTCTAAAGATCCAAATTTTACGGCTTCGAAAATCAGAGATTTTCCTTTTCAAAGATTAAATGGAAAGAATTGAAATTTTGATCTTAGATTTTTGAACCCTGAAATCCGAAAGTATGAAATTTTGGAGTTTCATACTTTCATAATTTGGTGATCTCCTTTGGTAGTTTGTGATTTTCTAACTTAGAGATCCGAAGTCTGAAACTCAAGTTCCTAATTTTGTAACTTTGGACTTTCGGGTTTGGAATCCCATGTTGCCTTTTTGGAGAAATCTTCTTCAAAGTTATGAAGTCTGAAATTCTAAAATTTTGGAACTCCAGACTTTTAGGTTTTAGAAGCTACCCATCTATTTTTAAATATTTCACTTTCAGACTTCTGAAGTCTGAAATTCGAAGTTATAAAATTTTAGAACTTTGGACTTTTGGGTTTCGGATTTTTCCATTACCTTTTCATGATTTTCATCTCTTAAAGTCTGAAGTTTGAAACTCTAAAATTTTTGAAATTTTAGAACTTCAAACTTTTAGGGTTTCAGACTTTAGGGTTCTTTGTGCATTTAATTCTCACCAAATTTTGTACATGTCAAATTCTGAGCATTAATTTCAGGTTTTTCTATATAAACTCATGATTTTACCTATCATTTTCACCTGACATTTTGCTCTAATGATTTGATTTTTTACTGTAAGTTGGTACTTTCGTGACATTATTTTCAAGGTATTTTTAGGCTATTTTCTTTTTGGTTTAAGATATTTTTGGGTTGTTTTTCCTTGTTCATTTTATTTTTGTTCTTTTTTCTATTTTTGAGTTGAAACCCTCATTTCCCACCATGTTTTCTTTGGAAGTGTTTCTTGATCTCCACAGTTATGAAATCCAACATGTGTAGGCATCCAACATAGATCACATTATAGCTTTTCAAAATCTCCACAAGTATTTGACTTGTTTTTCATGTCCCTCGAAGTTCATCTTTTTAGAAGTTGGTGTTTTCAGAGTTCAAAACTTATCGTTTCGGGTTTTGGAACTCTACCCTTTGGGGTTGAGTCATAGATTTTAGGATTCAAAGGTTTTAAAATTTTTGAGGTTCCCATTTAAGAATTTCAGAAGTTTCCATTTTGGAGTTTCAGAGTTTGCAGGTTTTTGTAGTTTTAGACATCTACTATTTTAGGTTTTCAGTGTTTTTGGAATTTTGAAACTAAATTCTTTTTAGACTTTTAGATTTCAAGTAATTGGGACTATTCCACTATTTTATGTAGATTTTTAAAAGCCTTTCAAATTCTGAAATCAAAAATTAACATAAAATTTCTACTAAAGGTAAAGAAAAGATGAAGTATACATTACTCGAGTTGTTCTCACTCTTTTTTTTCCTCGAGACTTATGGAATATATGAGACACTGATCTTGGGTAGGTTGATTTTCAGACTTCCTGGGCAAGGGTGAAAGCCAAAAATAAGAAATACTGGAAGTAATCCATATACAATAGTGAACTTATTCTTGTTGTTGGTTTTCCGTATCCATGCATTGCCTGAATTCATCATAGTCAGAGTGACTCACTTTGATGAAGATTCCATGTTAGTAAAAGATGTTGATGGTAAGGTTGTAATTCGTTTGGAGCTAGATTTCTTTGAGGATTTATTTAAACCCCCAGACATCAAATACTACTTAACAATTTCACTAAAATTAACAATGGAGCATTAGGACAAAGAAACTAAGTTATACACAAAAGTCATGTTGAAGAACTATCGGACAATAGTATCACCAAATTTCCCAAGACCATGTATCGATCAGAATTCATCTAGCAAGTCAATGACATTATTGTGTTACTAAGTAGAGTTTGGGCCTTTCCTCTAAAAGTAATTATAGGAATGGATGTTCCTATATATTTCTACTATCAAGAAAAACAAGGAATTCATAACATGGGGAGAGCATATCAACAACTCCATCTGCTTTCAGTTAAGTAAGGTTTTTTTCCTTGAAGAGTTTCTACATGACCTATTTTTGGTCTATGCTGCAGCCACTATGGGATATTTCACTGGATTGAACACTAAGGGTATTCAAAGTGCTTCACAAATCTATGATTTTTATCCTCAGCTTACACTAGATGAGGGAAGCAAACACTTCCATAGAATTAATGATGCCTTCTTTGTTTTCATTCTTTATCATTTTGATAAATATTTATACAATCAAAGGATTTCCAATGAATCCTTCAAAGAAGTACATGAGTGGGGAGCTATTTACCTATAGTTTCCTACATTTACATACATTCGAATTCCTAGTTTTGTAGGTGCTCCTAGTAAATTGCCAAGATACCCCATCGATAAGTGGGTTTTGCTATAATTAGTTGGACAATTGTTGGACTATCATAAGATTCAAAATAAATGGCACAAGGTAAGATTCTAATTTCCCATTTCAATTGGTAGATACAATTGTGCAAATATTTATAAGGAAAAGAATATAGATGCAGAGATGTCAGAAGTAACCTTGTGGACCTTTCATCCTTGGACCCATTTCGACTACTGGGGAAAATTAAGTGAAACGGGTATGTCCAATTCTCATGTGCCCCAGTTGGAAGATATTTGGATTCATTGTTAGGATGAATTCATCATCCGAAAAAGAGATTATGAAAGGTTAACTCTGGATGAGGTTCGATAGTTTGGTATCATAGAGATTCCAAAGGAAATGGAAGATGAGGATGAAGTTTTGGATATAGCCCACAAAAATAATAATGTTTCTAATCAACCATTTCCATGGATTGATTGGTATGTATAATAATATTGCAATACCAAGGAGAGGGTCGGGCCCATTTTGTAAATAACTTATAATTGGTTGGATACCTTGGGAATTTTACCCAAAGGATTAGATCAACCTACAAGTATAGAATCCCAACCAACCATGAGTCTTCTAACCCCTAAAAAATTGAAAAGGTCCATCCAAAGGGCCCATATAGTTCCTGAGAATATTTCATTTGTTGTTGAAAGCTCGTTTCTCTCTAAGGCCCCTATCTCCAAGGTTGTGTCCCTAGAAATACAAGTGTCATAAATAGTTGAAGTTACTGAATCTCCAAGTGTTTCATAAGATTTGTCATCTCCTTTACCTCTTCCATTGTCACTTCCTCCATAATTTCCTTCAACTTCAACGATCATTTCTTCTTTCCCATCTCTTTATATGATCCAGGTGTTCTCATCTCTTCCAGTTCTCTGAGTAGGGGAGACGATTGGATCAGCTATTTCTACTTCACTCCCTTTAACACTTTTATTTACTTCAATTACAACTTCCAACATCAATGTATCCACTCCTATGGATGTCCTCACATCCACCCCATCCATTATTGCAACATCCATTTCATTTCCTACTTGTAACATTCCAACTTCAAAACTTTAGAAACAAGGGATTTTTTTGCATGAATAATGTTCTCTGTTCTAAATACATAATTTAGAACACACATTCCATAACCACCATTCTTATAACAGATAACCATATGCAGCTGTAATGACTCGGTGAGCTACCGATCTATTCATTTCATAACTTGGCGAACTACCGATCTATTCATGATTAACATTAAGTATTGAATACTTTTTGTATACTATGTATACTTGGTTTTCTTACCCTGTTCTAGGTATTAAGTGATCTGTCTAAGGAACCTATCTAAATATCTATTACCAATATTCATCTGCATCATGATCCTTAGGCTAGGTGACATAGGACAACGCAACCAACAACTTGTGATACTTTGGCCAAAGATTTCTAACATACTATTCATGTTGTTATTCCTTGACGGCATACTCATCAATCCGAATACGTCCTTCACCCCACTTTATTGTTATCTAGAATGTCCTTTACTAACTTCTATCAGCCCACTTGCCCAAGGTTTAACCCTAGTTCAAGTTAACAACATAATTTATGATAGGAAGAGGCTCACGAAGACTTAGGGTAAATGGGCATACTGGGTCAACCTAAGTCAACCCCATGTGCCAAGGTACCCTGAGTCTTAGGGGCTGCTCCCTATCCTAAACATGCTACTAACTGGACCTAGGGAGAAACTAAGTTCAAGTCCAGATGTGTGTAGATCTAGATGATCAATGCAGAAGGGTGTTGCCACATGTCAACTGCATTGTTGTATCCTCGAGAAGATCCTAATCTTCCCAAAGGTACAGCCCTATAGTTGGTGTGTGCCAACATCCTACAGAAATAGCCTCATCAAGATGTACATATCCTAGGAGGTTATTGATATAATTAATTTGGATTATTAAAATAGATTACAATAACCTTTCTAAACCCTAATCCAACACTCCTCAAGTTATTTTTCCATATCAGATTCAATTAATCATTAAAGAACTTCCTTAACTTAAGCTTGATTTTTAAGTTCACTTATCTGGCTTAACAAAAAGTTAACCAAACACAGGACAACACCATCATAAGTTCCATTATAATATAAGTTAACCAATCAAGGAGGTGTAGCAACCTTATAGGTTTAAGCGGGTAGACTTTATTGAATATGAAGTCTAATGATTAACATTCACATTACCTTTCCTTTTTGTTTACATTCTTTTTTGAGAGGAAGATTCTTCCTCTTCATGAATTATTGTTAGGGTTTATCATACCCTCCTTATCTTTTACAATTTCTATAGTTTTATTGCATGTTCAACACACATTACATTACTATGTTAAATTGTTTAGATAAAGAACATCATATTCTGCAACTTAACAAGCTGCATATTAATTAGGGAAATTGAACTAAATCCCTTTATCCAAATTATCAAAAGATAGCCAATTAATCATATAAATAATATGAAGAATATCAACAGGATAGAATTCCTTGTCTTTCATAAAAGTACAAGATAATTTACACCACCAATACAAGTAAATTCCCAAATTTCAATTCATCTTTGAAACTTATACATTTACAAGACTTATGCATTTTAGGCATACTACACAAAATTAGCCTTCATTCTAAAAAGAATAAAACTTTTCTTTTTCAATACAACTCAAGAACGAATCCAAATTCTTCGCAAAGAATCAGACTTAAATCAGCCAATGCATCATATAAGTTTTTCCCTCTTTTATCACTTACAAAATCCATCTGAAAAAATTGCTAGCAAAGGCTAGTTCAATGAACAAAGCATGATAAGCACTAAGACTTAAAACAAAGTGCTTTCCACTAATTGTTCCATTAAAAAAGTTTTCAAGTGTTGACATGAAAATAAGTTTTCATATCCTCTAGGTTTTCCCAAGTTGCACTATCTTCGTTAAACTAGTCCCACTGGACTTTACATTGACTTATTTCTCGATTTCTCAAATGCAACTAGTGAGTTTCAAGCACTCGTATGAGTTTAACCATGATTATTCTTGGGTCCTGGACCTACAAGGAATTCCAATTTAACACGTGTGATAAATCTAAAACATATTTCTTAAGAAAAGAAATATGGAAAACATCATGCATTCGTGACAAAGAAGGAGGTAATGCTAAACGATAAGCTACAAGTTTGATTACTTCAAATATCTCAAAAGATCCCACATAATGAGGTGATAACTTGGAAGCCTTGCCAAAAGTTATAGAACTCTTTTTCAGTTTAACCCGAAGAAATACTTTCTCACCAAGTTCAAATTTCCTATCAACCCTCTTTAAGTTAGCATAACTCTTTTATCTGCCTGCTTCTTCTTTCAAGCATTCACAGACCAATTTAACTTGTTGTTCCATTTCAATAATAATTTTAGGTCCAATTACCTCTCTATCCTCTATGCTATCCCAACTAACAAGGGTTCTGCATTTTCTTTCGTATAATGCCTCGAAAGGTGCCATCTTAAGAGAAGCATGATATGTATTATTGTATGCGGATTCAACTAATGGAAGATACTCTTCCCACTTATACTGTTGATCCATGCAATACATCCGTAACATATCTTCTAAAACTTGATTTACTCTTTCATTGTACCCATCTGTTTCTGGATGATACACAAAACTAAAATTCATTTTAGATCCGAGAGCTGCATTAAGCATTTGCCAAAATCTTGACGTCATTCTAGGATCTCTATCTGAAATGATTAACTCGGATACTCCATGTAATATGAAAATTTTGTGTATAAATCTTCTCGCCAAAATAAGAGAATCATCCTTCGATTCCTAACAATAAAATATGCTACCTTTGTTAGTTTATCCACAACTACTAAAATAACATCATGCTTATTTCTCAACATAGATAACCCTTGTACAAAATCCATGCTTATTACCTACCATTTGATCTTTGCGGTATGTTATAAGGATACAACAAACTGGATGGGTGCATATGTTTTTTCCTTAACACGTTGGCACTTAAGATAATGTGTCACAAATTTTAGAACATCCCTTTTCATTCCTTTGTAGAAATATTTTTGATTTATATCAACAAGCATTTTTGTAATGCCGTGGTGTCTATAAAAGGTGAATTATGAAATTTCGCTAACAATTTCTTTCTCAAATCATTTAGCAAAGCTATATAGACTCTATTTTCAAATCATAAGATTCCTTCTTTATCCAAGTGAAAACATTTATACCTTGACTCATTTGAATCTATAGCAAGTGCTACTTTTACTTGATGAAAGTAAGAATCAAATTCCATAACACTTTTTACTTCATCCTTAACTGAGTTCTTAACGTTATAAGAGCATAAATGTGTTTCCTATGACTTAGAGAATCAGCCACTCTATTTTCTTTACCCTTTATATAACTGATGTGAAAATCATATTAAGACAAAAAATCTAACCACCTTCTTTGTCTTGCATTAAGATTTGGCTAAGTGAACCTATACTTCAGTCCAAGGTGATCAATTCTCAATTCAAAAGGCTTACTAAGAAGGTAATGCCTCCAAATTGTAGTGCATGAATAATGGTAGCAAGTTCTAAATCATGTGGAGCATATCAACTCATGTAACTTAAGTTTCCTACTTTCATATGTTATGACAAGACCACTTTGTAACAAAATACCTCCTAGACCTCTGAATGCAACCATTACCACCATAAAATCTCCATTAGGATCTCGGTACTACAAGAATAGGTGCTGAAGTTAGTTTGACATTTTCAAGGTTTTAAATGTAATTTCACATTTCTCACTCCAAACAAAAATTTTATCTTTCTTCTCCGTAAGGAAGTTATTGGTGCAACTTTCTTATAAAAATCTTTTACAAATTTTCTATAGTAGCCAACAAGTCCCTTGAAGCTTCTAACTTCATGTACATTCTTAGGCATAGGCCATTATTTTATAGCCATAATTTTTGAAGGATCTTTAGCAATTCCATCTTTACTTATTACATGTCCCAGAGAGTGCACTTCTGTGTCATAGAAAGAACATTTAGACAACTTACTAAATAGTCATCTCTTTCTTAATATTCACAAGACTATCTTCAAATACTCATGGTGTTCCTCAATAATTTTTGAATATATGAGAAGGTCATCCAAGAATATGAGCACAAATTCATCCAAGTATTCTTGAAATATATTATTCATTAAATTCATAAAGTCGCAGGTGCATTAGTTAATCCAAAAGGTAAAACCATAAGCTCATAATGTCCATACCTTGTTCTGAAAGTTGTTTTATGAATATCCTCATCCTTAATTTGTAATTGATGATATCCATATTGAAGATATATCTTGGAATTTACCGATGCTCCATGCATCTGATCAAATAAATCATCAATCCTAGGGAGTGGGTATCTATTCTTGATTTTTGCCTTGTTTAACATTCTATAATCAATGCACAATCTAAGTGTTCCATCTTTATTTTTCACAAAAATTACGGGTGCTCCCCAAGGTAAAACACTTGGTCTAATCAAACATTGAGACAAAATTTCATGCAACTGAGCCTTAAGCTCTACTAATTCTATAGTATTCATTTGATACAGTGCTTTAGAAATAGGTTCAGTTCCAGGTTTGATCTCAATCGTGAAATCAAATAACCTTTTGAGTGGAAGACCTAAAAATTCTTCCCGAAATACATCATCAAGTCTCTTAACAGCGGATATTGTTCCATAATATCGCTACTCTCTTATGTTGATTCAGTAATTTTTACTACAAATAAGGTACATCCTTTATTTTTGACCTTTTTAAGTTGTAAAGATGACAATTTTCTAACGAAATATCATGTTTCACACCCTAAATCTCTGTTGTTTTTCGTAGGTCATCTAAACAACTAATGTGTTTTTTAAAATAGTCCACATTATTCTTATGTTCTCGATAACCAATTAACACATATGAGTACATCATAAGACCCCAAAGGTGCAACATACGAGATCAATTTCGGTGGAAAAGTTAGGTAAATCAAGGACTGCTCCAAAAAGACACATACTAACCATATGAACAACATTATTCCCATACTATATAGTCCATGTTTTATCCATGTTTCCATATTTTATTTTTAATTTTGATGCTAATTTACTAGAAATAAAACATTCCATAGCTCTGGTATAAAAAAGAATAGTTATTGATAAGCCAAATAACTTACCCAAAACTTCTATGGGTGTGGCATGTTTCTCAGCCTGTTTGTCAGCTACTACAACATGTATCTTGTGTTGCTGATTACGATCATCCTTCTTTAAAGGAAATTGATTTGCGTAATGATCTTTGCCATAGTTATAACAGCCTCCTATAGGTCCATTCCTAGGCTCAGGTTTATTTCCATCCTTAGAGTTATCGTTTTTACCCCCATAAGACTTATGTCCGTTATTATTGTTTGGCAAAGTTGTTCCAGTGCATTACCAACAAACTTGTATGTTCTTTGTTTTCTTGTTTGTATCAAATGAAAACTTAATTTTCATTCTAAATTTCTTCCATGGTCCTTTCTTGGGTGCAAGATATGATTAAGAGGAGTTGGGATTCTTCTTCCTTATTTCCTCCTTGTGAGTAGAAATTGCCTTTAATTTTTATTCCTACCTTATGGATTTTTCAACAACCCTTCCATCGTGGTTGGGGTGTGAACATCCACCTCTCCCCTATAAAAGGATTCAATCTCATGATGAATTTTCATATCTTGAACTTCTCATTAGTTTTTTACTAAGGCACATACTTAAGGAGTTTTGTAAATCACTCCCAATACTTAGTTACAATTAGCTTTACTTGAGATAATTTCTGAAATTCAATCATTTTTCGATCATAGTAGATTTGTGGTAGCCATCGCTTCCTAAAGTAACCTTTAAATTGGTCCCATGTGATATTAGATTCATCAATGTTCAACTTTGCCTTGCAGTTGTCCCACCATGAAGATGCTTCATGAGAAAGTTGATATACTCCCCATATCACCTTTTTTGCTTCGAGAAATTTCTTATTGCAAAGTATTTATCCATTTCACTGAGCTAGTTATCATCCCCATCCGATAATGGTGTGCCATCAAACTTGGGTGGACTTATCCTTTTTATGTCATTAGTAATTTGTATTGTTAGCCTAGCCTTTTTGTTCTCGGGTTGAACATGCATGTTAACATTGTTATTATTAACACCCATATTAGCATTGTCCCCCGGAGGTGGATGATTATTTTTATTATCATATTCTTCCTCCTCATTACCTATTACTTGTTCAAGCACATCCAAACGATCTCTTGTGTCTAATAGGGCAGCAAGGATCTCATCAAGTTTTTGGGTTGTTGTTGCTCCTTCATCAGGTGGAGCATTGTTTGCAACATTTCCTCTTGTTCTAACCATGTTCTATTACAAGAAAATTTAAGTTTTATTAGATTATGGACACAATAGGTCCAAGAGCTACAACCTTCAGCTCTGATACCAAGATGTAACATTCCCATTTTAAGACTTTAGAAACAAGGGAATTTTTATTATTTTTAGCATGAATAATGTTCCCTGTTCTAAATACATAATTTAGAACACACATTCCATAACCACCATTCTTATAATAGATAACCATATGCACTGTAATGACTCGATGAGCTACCGATCTATTCATTTCATAACTCAGTGAACTACCGATCTATTCATGATTAACATTAAGTATTGAATAATTTTCATATAGTATGTATACATGGTTTTCTTACCGCATTCTAGGTATTAAGTGATATGTCTAAGGAACCTATCTGAATATTTGTTACCAATATTCATCTACATCATGATCCGTAGGCTAGGTGATATACAACAACGCAACCAACACTTGTGATACTTCGCGAAATATTTCTAACATATTGTTCATGTTGTTATTCCTTGACGAATACTCATCAATCCAGAATACGTCCTTCACCCCACTTTATTGTTATCTAGAATGTGCTTTACTGACTTCTATCAACCCACTTGCCCAAGGTTAAACCCTAGTTCAGGTTAACAACATAATTTATGATAGGAAGAGGCTCATGAAGACTTAGGGTAAATGGGCATACTTTGGGTCAACCTAAGTCAACCCCGTGTGCCAAGGTACCCCCGAGTCTTAGGGGCTGCTCCTATCCAAAACATGCTACTAACTAGACCTAGGGATAAATTAAGTTCAAGTCCGGATAAGTGTAGATCAAGATGATCAATGCGTAAGGGTGTTGCCACATTTCAACTACATTGTTATATACTCAAGAAGATCGTAATCTTTCGAAGGTAGAGCCCTATTATTGGCATGTGCCAACATCCTACAGAAACAACCTCATCAAGATGTACATACCCCTAGGTGGTTATTAATATAATTAATTTGGATTATTAAAATAGATTACAGTAGCCTTGCTAAACCCTAATCCAACACTCCTTAAGTTATTTTTCCATATCAGATTCAATTAATCGTTAAAGAACTTCCTAAACTTAAGCTTGCTTTTTAAGTTCACTTATCTGGCTTAACAAACAGTTAACCAAAAATAGGACAACAACATCATAAGTTCCATTATAATGTAACTTAACCAATCAAGGAGGTGTAGCAACCACATAGGTTTAACTAGGTAGACTTCATTGAATATGAAGTCTAATGATTAGCAATCACATTACCTTTCCTTTTTTTTACATTATTTTTTGAGAGGAAGAGTCTTCCTCTTCATGAATTAGTGTTAGGGTTTATCATACCCTCCTTATCTTTTACAATTTCTATAGTTTTACTACATGTTCAACACACATTACATTACTATGTTAAATTGTTTAGATAAAGAACATCATATTCTGCAACTTAACAAGCTGCATCTTAATTAGGGAAATTGAACTAAATCCCTTTATCCAACTTATCAAAAGATAGCCAATTAAGCATATAAATAATATGAAGAATATCAACAGGAAAGAATTACATGTCTTTCATAAAAGTACAAGATAATTTACACCACCAATACAAGTAAATTCCCAACTTTCAATTCATCTTTGAAACTTATACATTTAAAAGACTTATGCATTTTAGGGATACTATAAAACATCAGCCTTCATTCTAAAAAGAATACAACTTTTATTTTTCAATACAACTCAAGAACAAATAATAATTCTTCACAAAGAATCAGACTTAAATTAGCCAATGCATCATATAAGTTTTGTGTTCTTTAATCACTTATGAAGTCCATTTGCAAAAATACTAGCACGGTCAGTTCAATGAACAAAGCATGATAAGCACTAAGCCTTAAAATGAAGTTCTTTCCACTAATTGTCCCATTAAAACAACTCGCTTTAGTGAAATAATTAGTATGTCATACATATCAAGTATAAGTAATAACAATCAGAAAAGAAGTACATTAATCAATTTGAATTCACTTCTAAGAGAAGAACATATTATAATCCACAACATCTACCTTACAAAATTAAAGTTTAATGGAACCCACTTGCCCAAGGTTTAACCTAGTTCAGTTAATAACATAATTTATGATAGGAAGAGGCTCATGAAGACTTAGGGTAAATGGGCATACTGGGTCAACCTAAGTCAACCCTGTGTGCCAAGGTACCCTGAGTCTTAGGGGGCTACTCCCTATCCAAAACATGCTACTAACTGGACCTAGGGAGAAATTAAGTTCAAGTCCAAATAAGTGTAGATCAAGATGATCAATGCAGAAGGGTGTTGCCACATTTCAACTACATTGTTATATACTCAAGAAGATCGTAATCTTTCTGAAGGTAGAGTCCTATTATTGGCATGTGCCAACATCCTACAGAAATAACCTCATCAAGAGGTACATAGCCCTAGGTGGTTGTTAATATAATTAATTTGGATTATTAAAATAGATTACAGTAGCCTTGCTAAACCGTAATCCAACACTCCTTAAGTTATTTTTCCATATTAGCTTTAATTAATCATAAAAGAACTTCCTAAACTTAAGCTTGCTTTTTAAGTTCACTTATCTGGCTTAACAAACAGTTAACCAAAAATAGGACAACAACATCATAATTTCCGTTATAATGTAACTTAACCAATCAAGGAGGTGTAGCAACCACATAGGTTTAACTAGGTAGACTTCATTGAATATGAAGTCTAATGATTAGCAATCACATTACCTTTCCTTTTTGTTTACATTATTTTTTGAGAGGAAGAGTCTTCCTCTTCATGAATTAGTGTTAGGGTTTATCATACCCTCCTTATCTTTTACAATTTCTATAGTTTTACTGCATGTTCAACACACATTACATTACTATGTTAAATTGTTTAGATAAAGAACATCATATTATGCAACTTAACAAACTACATATTAATTAGGGAAATTGAACTAAATCCCTTTATCCAACTTATCAAAAGATAGCCAATTAAGCATATAAATAATATGAAGAATATCAACAGATAGAATTACATGTCTTTCATAAAAGTACAAGATAATTTACACCACCAATACAAGTAAATTCCCAACTTTCAATTCATCTTTGAAACTTATACATTTAAAAGACTTATGCATTTTAGGCATACTACAAAACATCAGACTTCATTCTAAAAAAGAATACAACTTTTCTTTTTCAATACAACTCAAGAACGAATAATAATTCTTCACAAAGAATCAGACTTAAATCAGCCAATGCATCATATAAGTTTTGTGTTCTTTAATCACTTACGAAGTCCATTTGCAAAAATTACTAGCATGGGTCAGTTTCAATGAACTAAGCATGATAAGCACTAAGCCTTAAAATGAAGTTATTTCCACTAATTGTTCCATTAAAACAACTCTGCTTTAATGAAATAATTAATATATCATACATATCAAGTATAAGTAATAACAATCAGAAAAGAAGTACATTAATCAATCTGAATTCACTTCTAAGAGAAGAACATATTATAATCCACAACATCTACCTTACAAAATTAAAGTTTAATTGATCCCATCAATTACCTTTAAACAAACAACAGATCATAACATCCTATTGTTCCCAATTCTATCATAATAGAATACAACATTTAACTTTACTATAAGACAAAGGAAGGGTTTATAGCATAGTTCCCATTAGGATGATTCATCTAGCCCCTAAGAAAGGAAGAAGAATAACCATTCCAAACTATGCCCAACACAAAAACATCTGAAAACAAAAACAAGTTCATAACATGAATTTAACTATTTCGTTTAAAGGACAACTACCTTAAAATTCAACATTTAAGATTTTAATCATAACAGAATCCCATATCAATCTAAGAAGGAATATAGAAATTAAATAGTCTTCCAACAAGATTATATTTTCTGTTCAACAAAACCGAAACATCAAATCTCTTCCTACATCACTTCAACAAATGATATGAACAAGGAATACTTAAACAATTGCTATAAATCTCCATTTCACAAGAGAACTAATAATAGAAGGTTTCAATCAAATGAACTAATACCAATAGGTTAGAAAAGTAATCTTATTAGAATTTGATTCAAACCTTAAATCATTTCTCTAAAATTAACAACAAATTCCATTTTCTTATCCAAACAATAAGCTTATACACTGGTTCCCAGAAGAGAGAACAAAACCAAATCATTGTAAATAAAACATACTGCAAGTCTCCCTTACAATCCTTATCATTTAAAAGCATGAGTTCCAATTTCAGTTCAGAACAACATAAACAATAAAGTTCAAAACAAACACACTATCCCTAAGGATTCTCAATTTCTTTTTCTTTTAAAAGACTCAAGTATTCACTTATTGATCCCAACAAGAATAGAAAACCCGAAACCTTAAACTAAACCAGTTCAGGAGTATCCTCGGACTCAAAACTGAAGTTCCTTTAAAATGCCTCCACAACATTGTACTTAAGAATAAGTGGTTCATAATTATTTTAGAACTATAAAACAAAATCAAACTGAACAGAGTTAAGTAATCCTTCCACTACAATTTCTAAGCATTGGTACAAAACTCATCTTTGAAAGAAGTTCCAAATCCACTATCAAATGAAAGTGTTTCTAGTTAAATCTCCAAGAGATATTCAAACAACTCAGTCATACTACTTCCCTAGATTTACTTTGAGTAAGCAGTTTGAATTAAAAGCTGTTATAAGCTTTCAACTTGAATGCAATTTAAAACCAACTCACAAATACCAGACAGAACCAACACATTGTTCAAGCTATAAATTCCAAACACTAAGTACCAAATTACATGTACAGTGTTGAATCACAAAGTCTCAAACATGAGCATAGATAAATACAAATATCATGATACAAGAGCCAATATAATACAAACAACCTTAACCAGTTTATAACATAAACAAGAAACCCTATTTCCAACTCAAAATGAAACACAAGTTTCTCACATAAGTGTTCAGAACCATTCAAATAAATATTCATAGGTTCAGGGAAACAACAAGTTCCCATTCCACTTTTTATTTTAAACAAAGAAAACTTATACCAATTCAAAACGAAACATGAATTTCTAACCAGAGTTCACGTAATAAAATATGGGTGTTGTGTACATTATGAACTTCCATTATCAGTCCAGAATATCACAAGAATAAACATGAGTACAAAGCTACATATGGAATTCAAACAACAGTCTAGGATTACCCAAAATTCCAAACACGGTTTTAGGGTAACAAGAACCTCCAACTCAAATTCTTATCAAAATACTAACCCGAATCAAGCTCAAACTAAACACGAACTCGAATACAGGCTCAAATGAAACACAAGCTCAAATACAAGCTCAAGCAAAAACAAAACACAAGATCCAATGTAAGATTAGAGACTCAAGGTTCCCAAAAAACTCAGAACCAAATAAACAACAACGAAGGTCAATTAAAAACACAACTCTTCAAATACCAATTCACGAAATGACAAGCAGAGCTATAGTAACAAGTTTCTCATGCATGTTTTGTTATTTAACCCATACAAAGAAAGTTTCCAAGACTTAACATTAATTTTCCATGAATTCATACCCAAATTTCTAGAGATTTATTAAACCCAACAAGAAAATAACCAGATAAAACATGCAAACCAAGAATCTCATAAGAGAAAAGTTGTTTTAATGAAAAAATTTAGAAGAAAGCAAGATATATTAATGGTTAGAGCTTATCATGCCTGATAGTGCTTCTGCCAAATCGAAGGAGACTTCCAGTTGAGCTTCCAACTCCTTTTATCCTCCACAAAAGATCAACCAACCAACAACTTTCCTCAGAATGCCTCATATACCTTCCCATGATCAAAAAGAGACCAAGTCGGTTAAAAATAGCAATGAAGTAAAAGTTGAACCGCTAGTTTGAAGAACCAGTTTTCTCCATTCAAAGAGAAATCTCAAAAGCATGCAAAAACAAACAACCTCCCACAAACCCCTTCTAAGTTTCCAAGATGTTTTGTGAACAAAACCCAAGGCCAATTAATTTCATTAATTCTAATTTTCCCACTTATCTCTCCTTGCCACCACCTCCCAAATCTGGTGAATGCCAATTCCCATTTAACATGAAATTCCATCTTTAGTGGAGCTTCCACATAAGCCTCCACCAAGTCAACTAGCCCCTACCAAAACTGGCAGTACTTAATGCCTTAAAAACCTTATCAACAAATTCAATGCCATTGGAACCATTGTCATAGAGGCATGTGACCCCAGGTTCCCAATTAAATAGCTTAGGATAGATCCCTTAAAAACTTAGGTTAGTTTAGGAATAATTACCTTAGGCCTTAACACATTACCTTAGGTAATTCCAACATTAGGTTAGATTAATTCACAACCTTTTAGTTTTAGGCAATAGGTTATATCATCTCATAACCTTATAGCATTAGGTTTTAGGTTAATTTAGATAGCCTAGAAATATTTCCATATTCCCTTAGCACAAGGATTAGGTTTGGATGCCAACCCAACAAAGTAGAATAGGAAGCTTAGGTTAGAATAAAAATTCAATTAAGTAACATAGCTAGGTAGTAAATATTCTTACCTAGCTTAGGATTCCATAGGATAATCCTTTAGTTTTAGGATTCTAAATCCTTCCTATGTCATGAATAGGTTGTATTTCATTTACATCAGTGATGTACTACCAAGATTGATCTCCAAGGACCTAAGCACAACATACAACTGAATGGAAACATGTTCACACAAGATTAAAGAACTTGTAATAACAAATTTCAGTCCGCTATGTCCCTCAAATTATGGAATGTCAATTTACCATTCATTCAACTAAGAAGGTTTAAAACATTCCTTGGATCACTGAAATTGATCCAAGGATGAGTCAGATAAAGAGATAAGTTTGCAACTCTTAAACTAGATTACAACTCACCTACAAGAAGTGAAAAATGGATTCAAGGAAGTCATTCCATTCTATTCTAATGATCTTAAGAATAGAAAATATTTATCCATATCAAGCATGATCTCCAAAATTAAAAGAACACATCTTTAGAATAAAATTGCATGTTAACACTTGAAATTTAAAAGAGGTATATAATAATTGTCAAGGGTGTTACACTAATAAATTCACAAGTGTTGTTGTGTTCTCATGTGCCCTAGATACTATATCAGTTTTTCCACTCCCATTGGCATTTGTTATCCGAGAATGGTTGTTTCGCTAGACTCTAAAGAAGAAAAATAAGGTGCCCCTAGTAGATGTTATAGATCTGAGTGTGTTGGAACCCACTCTGAGGAGAAAGGCCAAGCATCCACAAATTGTCTTCAGCTTATCAATTAATAATTTCGGGAGAGAGGGTTGTAGAAGTTGCTACTCTAGTTGAGGGAAAAACCAAGGAAACCATTACAGCAGCTGACTACCAAATATCTAGATTTAGATTTTCACTAGGAAAATCAACACACAAAGGAGCTAAATAGGATGTGCAAACTATTGCTCTTGGAAATTTGTTAGAAAAGTATGACAAGGACAAGGCTTCTAAGGATGAGCTAAAAGTAAAGGTTGAGCAGCTCACTACATTGTTGAGAAAGGTAACACAACCTACTCCATCCACTGATATTTCAACTACCATTGCTTTGATGATTTATTCCACCCTAGATGATATTTCCTATCATGAGATTGAGAAGATAGGTCATAATGGAAATTAGTAAATGGATGGATAAAGCGTGTACTTCAAGAAGCCAACCCTTTGATAAAAGAGGTTATTGAAATATATAATGATTTGTAGACTGAAAGAGCCTCTATTCATAGAATGGATGAATCCTTCTTTGAAGATAATAATAATTTGAACTTGAATTCAACTAGATGGAGTGAAATTATAGAAGAGGATCCGTATTTTCTTCTACAAGAGGAAGTAATCGATGATGTTTCTAAGATGTTTGAGTTTCATAAGGCTATGGAGTTTAGGTATCAAGTATTACAGGATTTAATAAAGAAGTTAGATGACAAGAGAGTAGAAATAATGGATGATCTAAATGATATTTCAAAAGAGTTTGATAACATTAATTGCAAGTTATTCAATGATAACATTGATGTTCTTCTAGAAGATCAGATCAATTTAAATTTTAGGCATTTGGTAAAGAGAGATGACGAGGTGACTAGAATTTTTAACAGTGACTCCATTAACATGTTGGTTTCATGCCAAAATTTCATTGGTCGACTGAAGAAGGTAGTAAGTAAGCTCAAAATAATTCTAGCCAAGGTAGTAAGAGATATCAAGACAACAGACGTAGTGAATCACTATGCATGTGGACCTGAGGAAGGAGAAGTGCAAGAAATTATCAAGCGTTTCCTCGATTATAAACATCAGATGGTTGTTTGGGAGGAGTCAGAGAAACTTGAATAAGGAGAAGGTGTTTGAGGCCAAGCCAAAGCTAAGTGGCCATGGTTGGATAGTTCCAAGCTTTAGATCAGTCTAAGTTGTAAGGTTGACTGAGTCAAACCCATGCAAAAAAATTTCTATTTTTATGGGAGCATGTTCCCTAGAACTTAATGATATTTTATTTTTAGTAATTTATTTGTTGAAGGCCGAGTTGTAGTGGCTCGGGATAAGGAACTTATAAATAGTTAAGTGCATGAAGTTTATATATAGATAAATCATTTTTGGAAGTTACTCTTCAAGCTTGGAAGAGTGCTTTGAGTACTATGAAGCCTTTCAATTACATTCAGGATAATATATTTCCATGAAGAATTTGATTTATTGTGTTAACGGTTGATTAATGTATGCTTTGTGGATGTTCAATTCCTTAGTATAAGTGGTTAACTTACCTTTATCTCATAATATCTTATTTCATTCTATGGGAATGTGATATGGTTGTCTCAAATATCAGTTGTGAAAAGGTTATTTTCCTTCTGTTATAAAGGTGCTTTATCATTATTTGTCATAAGTGAGTGAGATGTTTGACATGTGCAGGTTTTATATTGTCATGGTTATTGATTGTGTTTTTAATCAGATTGATATCTCGGAAGGAATATTTGGGGTCTTATAAAGGAATATATGCTATTTTATTTGTGGTTATACCCTCTAAATAGCATTAAGTGAATTAGATTGTGATGATTATTTATCCTTTCTAAACTAACCCTTTCAGAGTGAAGATCACGTAATTATCTAGTTATACTTGTGGTGCATCATCGTATTGTCTTTATTCATTACTTCTAACCCTGAACTTTGTGAATTGAGTAAATTAGGATAATTTTAAGGTATTTTAGCCTTGCACACTGATCTTAAATCAAGTTCCCCAAGTTCTAATAGAAGTTGGCCTTCTCGAAGGTTCATCCCAAGGAGAAAAGGTTCAACACCTTGGGGATGTTCCAACGTTGCACAATATCTTTCAATAATTCAATGGGTGCATGATCCGCACGACAACACATATCTTTCAAGCGCACAATTCAAACCATTTCCCGATGACGCACTTTTTTACTATGGTTCATTCTTGAATACTGAGTGGAAATTTATAAATGAACCTCATCTCATGCATATTCATCCATATACACTCGGGGGGCATGCTGCTCCTATCACACTCATATTACATATCATTTTGTCTCGTTCACTCACAACATACTCTGCGTATCTTAGTTCCATATTGCTCTTGCTTACTTATGCTCACATGTACACTTTGATTTTTATGTTAGTTATATATTTTGTATGTCATTATCTTTTCTATATACACATGCACATTTATTTTCCTTCTAGTTGTGAATACAACCTTTACACATATCATTACACGCAACATGGATGTTTAGCACTCTACCTCTTACTAGTCCCACAATGGCTCCTAGGGGCATCTAATTTCATACAAATCACAGGTCCTATTATTTCATTTTATCCTATTTATTATTCATACTAGAACACTATTATATCGAATCATACACACATTGACATACAATTTTTCTTTCTAGCATACTAATGGGTGCTTCATGTGCAAAATTTTATTTATAAGAACTATTTGCCACCATGGTTGTCTATTACTCTTTCTTTGTCACTGTTTGCTATTATTTTCAATTATATGCCATTATTTGTAGGCTATTCCCTTTTCTTGTGTGCACACTTTGTATGCTTTTGGTCACTTTTCCCTTATTGTCTTGCGACATTATGAATGATGTCCCATGTTTGAAACCTGATTTTCATGGTCTACATTATCTTCTTACTTGATAGATTACATATTGTCTTCTATATACGTATTTGTCTTATTTGTACTAACACATGTTTTCCAACCACTTTATTTATGTGTGCCTTAGTTTCTACCAATCACATTCCCTCCCCTTGCAGGGCATTAGTTGCATCCTCCTAGAAATTTGCATGCACCCCAAATGAGGGGGCATACATTGGGTGAATCAGTCACCTCATTTAATAGTACAACATAATTAAGTACGAAAACATAATATACAGTCTCATAAACAACCCAAAATCTAACTTGGGTCTTCAAAGACAACACGTGACGTTAGCACCTAACTCTAAACACTAGTGCCTAGGTTCTCTTAACCTTTCCTAGGTCCCTATGACTAGGGAAGTTACAACATTTTTCCCAAATCAACACAATTTTCAGTAGTATTCCCAACATTTTTCTCATTTCAAGAACAGTCCTCCGACAATCAACATACATGCTTTCTCCTTTTTTCACGTTGTATCAAAATGGATTGAATTCAAACAAAGCAGGATCACACCATCTGTAGTGGTGTATAAAGCATCAGAAAGAATTCAAAGGATGGAGAATAACATTAGACATTTCTCCCTAAACTCTTATATCAGGTAGTAATATCATGAATGAGATAAAGATATCCCATACCCATAACAAAAAAACTATCATCTTTATATAAGATAAATTAGAGGCATTTTCCATCACGATCTTTTGTGGAATTTTGTAATAAACCAAAATTTTCTCTTTCATGAAGTCACAAATTACTGTAGTAGATGTCTATTTCACCAGAATAGCTTCTACCCACTTCATAAAGTAGTTGGTTTCCGTGAGCATGTGAGTATGAACAACACTAGAATTTTGGTTCAAGACCTCGATGAAATCTAACCCCCATTGTCGAAATGGTTCTTCAATGACAACTAGCTTTAAGGGTAAAGCTGCCAATTTAGGTCTTCCTACAATTTTTTGACAAGCTTCAAATTTATCTACCCATTTTTTAGCATCAAAAAACATAGTGGGCTGGTAATAATGTGCTCACAAAATTTTATGAGTTGTCACTAGTCCAAAGAAATGACCACCACAAGCATGATTGTGAAAATCTTCAAGCAACCTAGGTTTTTGTTCCTTATCATAACATATGAGGAACATGCCATCAATACCTTTCTTGAATAACATGTTGTCCCAAATGACGTACCTAGCAACTCTCAATTTGATAGCTCTTCTTTCCTTAGCTATCAGATTCTCAGGACATTCAATAGATCGAGAAAGTAGGAAATATTAGAATACCATTCATCTGTGGTAATGACAAAAACTAGTGGTAAACTTTCTTCATCTAGGTCTTCTTCAAAGTCATCTTGTGGCTCATTCTCTATGATGAGTTGGTAGAGTCCTCTTCCTCAAACTTACAAGGTATGTTTGATGTCCAAGTCATATTCTTGGATCATGGAGACTCAATTACCTCTTTTAGATCCTGACTCCTGTTGTGTCAACATTGATTTAATTGCGGTGTTTGGAACTAAGACTTTGGTGTGAGAATTCAATACATAGTATCTAAAATGTTTCAAGGCTCTAACCATTGTGTACGAATGCCTCTCAAGGGGATTGTAATTCATTTCATGTTTCTTGTATCTAGAACTCATGAATGTAAAAGAATATTCAATTCCCTCTTGATTGTGTTGAGTCAAGATGGTATAGATCGTGGTGGGGGAAGTATAGCAATAGATTATGAAATCCTTTTTAAAATTGGAATACACCAACGTGGGATCTTTTGCAATAACACCCTTGATTTTTCAAATGCTTCTCTACGTTCTTATAACCATTTGAAGGATTATTTACCTTTCATCATATCAGAAATTTATTTGGTTAGCTCAACGAAATCTAGCACAAACCTTCTCAAAAAGTTCACCTTCCCAAAGAATTAGTGGACTCTAGGATTACTTTTAGGTAAGGAAAGATATTTGATAGCTTGAACATGCTCAAGATTGATCTTAGTTCCTTCTTTAGAAACAATATGACCTAAGATTTTCCCTTCCGTAACTCCAAACACGGACTTCTTTGGATTTAGGGAGATCTTATGAAGTTTACACCTTTGAAATATTTTCTCCAAATATCTTAGGTGATCTTCTCGCTTCTTTGAGAACACCGTCAAGTCATCTAGGTATATCATGATGATCTTGTCTTTATAATTTACAAATTCCATATCTATAGGCCTTTAAAAAGTTATGTTGGCATTGATCAAACCAAAAGGAATTCTTCTATATGTGAATGTACCCTAGGGGGTGGTGAATGTGGTCTTATGTTGGTCTTATCTAGCCACTTCAATTTGATTATAACCAGAGAAATCATCTAGCATGGATAGCATCTCTGATCTAGTTACTACTTGCAAAATATGGTCCATGACCAATAGTGGGTAGTGTTAGTGCAAATTCATAACACCCCCAAAATGACTTGTGGATATGATTTTCTAAGGTAATGACATTTGGTGTGAATGCACAACATTGAGCCTTCCCAAAGTGTGGGACCTTTGTAAATTGGGAAAGCTCTCTAGAGAAGGTTGGTTCCTCTTCTTAAACTACCTACCACAAGCTAATATAATCCTAATCTAACTATGCTAAGGAGATAGAGAGAGAGAGAGAAAAGAGGGAAAAACAGAGCCTACCTTAAAATAGTGATACACCAGAGAAGGAAAATGTTGAACATCTATCAAAACTGCCATGGAACAAGAAGAGGTGAGCAATGGAAAGGATGGACAAGTGCATCACAAAACCAAGGATAAATTTTACACAAAAAATGTCCCAAAACTCCATGAACATAGATCCAAAACCTACAATGAACATCCAAACATGCACAAATACCTACAATGAAGAGAGAAAAGAAGAAAACAAGAAAAAACAAGCAAGGATGGACAAATGCATCACAAAACATGTTTTTATTGCTCAGAAGTTTGCATAGAACATCATTTAGCTGGTAAGAGGCAAAAAAATGCCATTACAGAGCATGGGAGGAGGTTCTAACTCCATTTTGACCTGGAGAAGAAAAGAAGGGAGGGCAGAGAAGAATGATGAACAACCACCTATTACAAATGAGCCAAAATTGACTTTTAACCATCGAGCCAAATGAAGAAAGGAAAAAATATGGGAAATTAGATTTTTGACTTCAACCACCAACAAGATTCATTAAAAATGTAAGGGAACCTCTGAAAATCCACTTCCCAATGCATTCGAGCCATGTTGGAGAAAGATGGGTGCCATACTGCATTAATTTTTGGTGGTTGGATGTCATTTCTACATTTTTCCCATGCTAGAGATGTTTTCTCAATTTTTCACCACAAAAATCCATCAAAATTCAAAATTGAGCACCCCATCATGTAGATAATTTCACCATATTTCCAATGACACCAAGAATGCAAAAATATGAGCTCTGGATCAAAAGTTATGGCCCTCTGAAGATTTAGGGAAAAATTAGGGCAAAAATGGATTGGCGGGCCAAAACTTTAAAATTTTCCCTTTTTTGAATTTGGGAAAATTTTTCCAAAGATCCCCACACCCCTATTGCCCCATTGCCATGTGTCATCATCCCATTGGTCCGTGGGTTCAAATGGTCCTTTTGCCTTTTTTGAATTTTGGAAACATTTCCAAAATTCCTCACGCCCCCGCCGCTCCGGGACACATGTCACCACCCTATTCACTATGGGAACGCACTCCAAATTTTCCTTTGACGCCACTGACCACTTTGGAAAAATTTCCAAATTCTCCCCACACCCCGACCTCCACCGAAAATAGGACACGTGTCATCCTCCCATTGGTCTCACGGGGATTTAACCAAAATTTCCATTTCCTCCTTAGCGGGCCTGTGGGCCAATTTCTTCCTTTGCACCCTTTTGACCACTTTGGAAAATTTCACCAAATCCTTCCACCTCCAACCTCTACCCTGCCACGTGGCACCTCCTCATTGGCCATGGGCCTGTCAAGGGAAATTTTCCCCAGAAAACTCCGTCGGGCCATAACTTTCAAAATATTTGGAGTTAGGAGGAAAATTTTACCTTTCTGGAAAGGTGAGGAAAAATCCTACCTAATGGGATCATTTCTAGAATATTTTGAGTCCCTAAAGCATGCCAAAAATTAATTTAAGTGCCAGAAAAGGAGAAGGAGGAGTTAGCCAAAAATAAGCATGGGGCTTATTTTGGATAACAATTTTGGCAACTATCAGGGGTCATCTGCCTGCTAGATGAATGATCAGTGGCCTTTGAAGCATCCATTGGGCATGGAGTCAAGCTTGATAAACTGATTCTGATCTGAACTATGATTATTTGACCTCTGAGCCACTTGGAAACCCACTGAACCTAGAGTTGTTTTCACCAAAATGCCACTGCAATGGACTGTGCAAGAGCAAAACCAGCAACACCCAAAACTATGTACAAAATTTGAAATCATACATACCCCAAATGGGATATGTAGAGTGTGCACAAGCACTTCTTCTACTGAAAGAAAACCTACCTACTCTACTCTAACTAGAAGCAAAGGCAAGCTAAACAAACCCTGCAACTGGTTGTGTAAAATAGCTTCCTTTCTTCAAAATGGGAAGCCATGTAATTGATTTGGAGCTGATCATGGCTGCTTGGATGAGTGGAAAATCAACAAGAAGTTGGTCTTCTACCCAAATCAACAAGGTGTCAACTGAAAACAAATCCAATACCTCTTTTAGTTGCTCTGCATTTGGGTTGAAGAGGTATGACAGTTGATCCTTGGTACTTTGTAGCTCATCCTCATGCTTAGAAGCAAGCATGACTGGTTGTGGCTTCTCCTTTGGCTCCAATGAAGCCAAATTCCTTATTGGGCAAGGTCTGATCCATTTGATATGCCCATAGCTCTGATTTTCAACTCCAAAAATGGAGTCCTCTTGTAGACCTTCTTGGATAGATGAAGTGGAAGAAGTGATGAAGTTCTTCTATTGTTTTCCTCCCTTTTCTAGTGAAGAACATGGAAGATTAATATCTTCCAACATTGGTTCCAAAGAGTTGTCACAAAACATAGGCTACTATTTTTCAATGTTCTCCTTTTTGGTAGTAGGCTCTTGATGTTGGAGAATGAATGGTGAAGAAGAAAATATTGTAGTTTCAGTTGGCTCTTCATCTAAACATTCTTCTAAGTCTGATGGAAAATCAAACTCTTCAATGTCCTGCTGCTGCAAGGTCTCTCCTTCTTGTATGGTGGCCTCCAAATCTGCATTTTCTTCACCATGTGTAGTTTCATTTTCAAACATGAAACTTGTCAATCCAAACTCATCCAAAAACTAGTATTTTGGAGAGATGAAGTGGGAGAGAAACATGAAATTTCTTGTGCCTCTTGCTCACAATTTAGACCTATTTTGTTCACCTCCATAATGGCTTCATCAATCAAATCATCCCCTTCAAATGAAAGAAAAAATGTATCAATAATGTTTCTTCTTCTGCTGTTGTAAAAACTGACTTGATCTCATCCATTTGCTCCTCTTCAATGGGATTTGGAGCTGGTTTTTCTTCCTTTTCCACAACTTGAAGACAATCTTGCTCTTGATTAAACTCTCCCTCTAGCATGAAGTTTTTCAAATCAAACTCTTCAATCTGCTGCTCTAGAGGACAAGTTGGGGCTGCAAGATCTTCTTCTTCTATGGTTGATTGTGCAACTTGAATTGGATCAGCATTTCCTTCAAATAGAGTGCCAACATGGACACTACATTATGAGCAAACTGATTATTGATCTACTTCTTCCTTTTGATCTTCTTTTGCTGCAACAAAATCAGTCCTGACCACCATTTGTTCAACCTTGGCCTCTTCTGTAGGCTTTACCAGTAAAGGGATATTCTCAATTCCATATTTAAGAGCCATACTTACTAAAATCTTAATCATTCCTTCTTTGCTTGGCTCTTCCTCTTGCTGTCCTTGATGACTGATTTTTGCAATTTCTTCTTCCCCACATGGAATTGGGAATGCAAGAGGAGGGGTGGGTTGGAGTTCAATTGATTTTGCAATTTTTCTTGGTGGTGGAGGAGATGAAACCTCTTGTTCCCTTGGAGTGGAAGGTATTTCTTTTAGCTCTTGTGGAGGGGATGACTGTTTGGAAGGGAAAAGGATAGAAGAATTGAGATGGGGTGGAAGACTAGGGGATGGAGAAATGGAATTAATTTTTGGGACAACAGATGGAGAGTTTAAAGCTTGACACTGATGAGGTAAAATAGATTGGGAAAGAGGAAAAGAAAAGGCATGAGATGGTGTGCTTACCCGTTGACAAGGTTGCTAAATACTCCTCTCATACACCTCTATTCCTTCAGTCCACTTTGCAAGAAATGGCAGCATTGCAATCATGAAGTCAAGCTTCTCTTGAGGGTTGTAATGCCTTGGAAAAGGTCCCACCCATGGGCAAGGTGCTCTGCAACCGATTCCAAATGCTTTCATTTGTGATTGAGCCCTAGATTGCACCATGTTTACCTCCATCTTTTGGATTTTCTCCAGTAGATCTACATTTTCTTCTTGACTGCCCTCACAATCAACATACCCTTGTGCTTGACATGCTTCATAGCCAAACTGATTTTGGCACTACTGCTCATATGGGTATGCATGTTGATCTTGAACTTGATCAAAATGCTGATTTGGAGGATTTGTAAAACATGTTGGAGGTAGAAAACATTGTTGTTGTTGTAAATGTGAATTCCATGATGGAAATGAAGTCATGATTGCACAACTTCATGGAATGGAAAAGAGTGAAAGGGATGGAAAGAAGAATGAATGAAAATGAATGGAAAATAGGTCTACAACTCAGAGAATGAGTTATTTACCAGATGGAGTCGCCAGATGTGCTTTTGAATGTGCCTCCAAAAGGCTGAATCTTTAACAGGAACACACCAACCTATCAAAAAAATGAAGTGGAAGACCTCTAAGGTCCCACCAGGTGTGCCAAAACTATTATTGCAAATTCACAACACCCCCAAAATGACTTGTGGATCTTCTTTTCTAAGGCAATGTCATTTGGTGTGAATGCACAACATTGAGCCTTCCCAAAGTGTGGGACCTTTGCAAATGGGGAAAGCTCTCCAGAGAAGGTTGGTTCCTCTTCCTAAACTACCTACCACAAGCTATTTCAGTGTAGGAAAGCTAATCTAATCCTAATCTAACTATGCCAAGGAGATAGAGAGAGAGAAAAGAGGGAAAACAGAGCCTACACTAAAATGGTGATACACTAGAGAAGGAAAATGTTGAACATCTATCAAAACTACCATGGAACAAGAAGAGGTGAGCAATGGAAAGGATGGACAAGTGCATCACAAAACCAAGGATAAATTTCACACAAAAATGTCCCAAAACTCCATGAACATAGCTCCAAAACCTACAATGAACATCCAAACATGCACAAATACCTACAATGAAGAGAGGCAAGAAGAAAACAAGCAAAAACAAGCAAGGATGGACAAATGCATCACAAAACACATTTTTATTACTCCAAAAGTTTGCATAGAACATCATTTAGCTAGTAAGAGGAAAAAAACACCATTACAGAGCATGTGAGGAGGTTCTAACTCCATTTTTGACCCTAGAGAAGAAAAGAAGGGAGGGCAGAGAAGAATGATGAACAACCACCTGTTACAAATGAGCCAAAATTGGCTTTTAACCATCGAGCTGAATGAAGAAAGGTAAAAAAATGTGGGAAAATCTGATTTTTTGACTTCAACCACCGACAAGATTCATTAAAAATGCAAGGGAACCTATGAAAATCCACTTCCCAATGCATTCGAGCCATGTTGGAGAAAGATGGGTGCCATACTGCATTAATTTTTGGTGGTTGGATGTCATTTCTACATTTTTCCCGTGCCAGAGATGTTTTCTCGATTTTCACCCACAAAACTCCATCAAAATTCAAAATTGAGCACCCCATCATGTAGAGAATTTCACCATCTTTCCAATGACACCAAGAACGCAAAAAACTAAGCTCTAGATCAAAAGTTATGGCCCTCTGAAGATTTAGGGAAAAATTAGGCAAAAATGGATTGGCGGGCTGAAACTTTAAAATTTTCCCTTTTTTGAATTTGGGAAAAATTTCCAAAGATCACCATGCCCCCCACGCCCGCTACCATGTGTCATCATCCCATTGGTTTATGGGTTCAAATGGTCCTTCTACCCTTTTTTGAATTTTAGAAACATTTCCAAAATTCCTGCACGCCTCCACCACTCTGGGACACGTGTCACCACCCTATTCGCTATGGGCATACACTCCAAATTTTTCCTTTGATGCCACTGACCACTTTGGAAAATTTCCAAATTCTCCCCATGCCCCCAACCTCTACTGAAAATAGGACATGTGTCATCCTCCCATTGGTCCGTAGGGATTTAACCAAAATTTCCATTTCCTCCTTAGCGGGCTGCGGGCCAATTTCTTCCTTTACACCCTTTTGACCACTTTGGTAAATTTCACCAAATCCTTTTGCACCTCTAACCTCTGTTCTACCACATGGCACCTCCTCATTAGCCGTGGGCCTATAGGGAAATTTTCCCAAAAACTCCGTTGGGCCATAACTTTCAAAATATTTGGAGTTAGGAGGAAAATTTTACCATTCTGGAAAGGTGAGGAAAAATCCTACCTGATGGGATCATTTCTAGAATCTTTTGAGTCCCTAAGCATGCTAAAAATTCATTTAAGTACCAGTAAAGGAGAATAAGGAGGAGTTAGCCAAGAATAAGCATGAGGCTTATTTTGGATAACAGGTAGTTATCCTTCGAGGAATCTTGATTAAGATTGTGAAAATCAACGTAAATCCTAATTTCTCCATTTTTCTTATGAACTCATACAATATTAGATATCCAAGTTGAATTTCTAATAGGAAAAAATATTCATGCGTCTAACATATTTTAAACCTTATGGAATATTGTCCCTATTATCTTGGGATTAAATTTTCTTTACTTCTACCTAAATGGAGTTGCACTAGGTTTCAAGGTATGGCATGCTCCATTTCCTATGTTAGAAAGACTTCATGTCTTCATATGAGTAAGAAAATATAGAAAAATATTTAGTAAGGAGATTTACAAATTTATTACACTCCTCGGGTGAATAAAACTTACCAATGTTGACCAAGAAAGGTTTGTCTTTGGTACCAATGTCAACTTGCTCATAGTCAGTAGAATTTACACATCCTGCATACTCTTTTTATTTGATAAACTTGTCATGTTTATCAAAAATTTCTTCAAGTGAAACCAATCCTTTTGGAATTTTATTTCCTTTCACTTGAATGATTCCATTTCCAAGATCCTCATTCTCAACTCTTTCTTGAATGGGAGAGGTCATCGATTCACAAAATGTAGAATCACTTCCTTCAAAGTACAACTATTCAAAATCATCTCTCTTTTCCAAGAAGGCAATAATTTTTTGATCATCATTGAAGACTTGCCAATTTTTTGCATTGTCAAGAACACTTGGCCTAAAAACCATTTCAATGGTGTATTTTTCTTGATCAAAATCTGAATGAGGGATCATCAATGAAGTTGAGACTACTAGGGAATATGCTTTATCATTCTTTTCACCAGGGAAAAATCCTATGGAAAAATCATCGAAGGTTTCTATCACGTCCCACACTTTATTTTTGTAGTGTCTCAAACGATTATTCTTACCTAAAACTGGTTTTTACTTGCTTCACGATCAATTCTACATTTCCAAAGGCTTTCAAAAAAATTATCCCTTTCTCTTCTAAAACTTGGAGACCAAGGTCTATGCTTCATATTCTACAGTGTTGTTAGCATTTGAAAATTGGAGTTTGTAAGAAAAAGGAAACATTTTACCATTTGGAGATATAAGCACCACTCTACACCGGAACCTATTGAGCAACAACTTCCATCAAAATCAAGAGTCCAAATCTCATTGGGGTCTTGACAAGTGACCTCGGGTGCATGAAATTCTATAGTAATTATATAATTACCCATACTTGAGTTTTGAAATAAGACTTGTGCACGGGGATCATCAGTTTTTGTTACGGTGAACTTTGCTTGAGTTTCTAGCATTATCTTCTTCATTTCTCCACTGATAGGGATCATAGCATGAGACCAGTCCATTTGAATCTCACCACCTAGATCTCTAAAAAATTCCTTCTCAACAACATACCATATGAAGTAGGAATGTTGACAACTAGAATGGTTACCTTGACTTGCTTTTGAGGAAATTGAGCTAAAACCATTTGAGTGTCTTTAATCTACCCAATCAAAGGAACTTGTCTTGTCTCCATGGAGTAACAAGATCTGAATGTTCTCATACAAGTCAACCCAAGAGCATGTGCTACTTTTGTAGGCATCACATTATCCAAGGCTCCAAAATCTATAATGTAATTACTTAATTTGCATTTGTTGATCAAAAATGACACAAAGAAAGGTTCATCCTTTTGATTATAAGTGTAGTGGCCGCCATAATATTTTGATTCTTCTGTCTTTATGAGGTTTTAGAATTCTTTTAGAGAAATTATCATTAGATTTACCTTTGATAAAATGGACCAATTTCTTAAGTTGATCCTTATTGGAATTCAAGTACTCTGCTTATGACGTGGAAATTTTTGTTTTATAGATATGATCAATGATATCAAATTTGGGCAACATGATCATACTTGATGTCTTAGATACTGTTTCTTTCGAAATTGATGATGGCTCACTTTTCACCTTTGATTCAAGCTTAGTTGATACTAAGGTGGAAGAAGAAACTTTTTGATTTATCAACTAATTTACTTGACAAAGGTCCACCTTTCTTTAAGATAGTTTTAACTTTGGAAACCTCAGTCACCTTAAACTCTTTAGGAATCTCAATTGTCTTGGATTCTTTGGAAGTTTCTTTAGTCTTAGATTCTCTAGGAACTTCCTTAGAGCTATTTTTATCTTCCACCTTAGTGGTACTTTGCTCCTTTTTTGAGAGCGTGTGAAGACAACAAAGGATTGACGATTCTATCTTCTACAATTTCTTTGTATCCATCTTCTTCTTTTGAATGGTACTCAAATAACTGATTATTAATTTCTCCTTCATGCTCTTTGATTTGAGGTTCATATGTCCCAGAGTTTGGCTCCTCTTCATCAACTTTGATGACCTCAACTTCATCATCACTTTCTTCAATGACATCATACTTTGAGTTGGTTACGGGAGCAACTTCAATAGCAAGCCTTGTCGAGCACCTATAATTCCAGATTTTTGGGAAAGTAGCCTTTTTTTGGGATGTCTTTGTAAGGAGCATGTTTACTACTTTGAGTAAATTGCTTTTTCAAAGTTATCACATCATTGGCCAACTTAGTGACTATGGTCTCTGAAGCATTGGGGTTTTTTTGACTCTTTCCCTTAAGGGAAATTTTCTTGAATTTTCCTGCCAAGATTAAGTTATCCTCAATTTCTATGGCCAAGGATTGAGAAAGTTCCAAAGTAGCCACTCTAGCCCTTCTCAGTTGATTGAAAATTTTTGGTTGTTGTGCATTAATAAAGAAACATTTCTATCTATTAGGTTTTGGGTAGATTTTTGTAGGAACTTTGTTCACCATTTTTTGAACTTAGCCATAAAATTCCTCATGGGTTTGTTGGTTCTTTCTTCACCTGAGATAGTTGGGATAAAAGGGTATGTTCATATTTTGATGTTTTGAACCTATCTTCAAACTTAGTTTTCATATCATTCCATTTTGTAATGCATCCATTCGAGATATGATGAAACCAATCCATGGAAATGTATTGTAATGTTTCAATGAAAAGGTGAACAAAAACATCTTGATATTCTACTGATAAAACTACACATGCAGCAAAGAAGGCATAAATGTGGTAATCAAGTGATGTCTTCCCATCACCATCAAACTTGGGAAGAATATTTCATGTTGAGTTGGTAAGGAAAATGGGCCTATGGAATTTCCCAATGGTATGTTAACTACCATATTGGGAAAGGTGGTATGCGAAGGTAAAATGACATGTGCAAGAACAAGTTCTTGACTTGTAGTGATTCCTCCCTTACTTTCTCTTTCAGGACTTGATGCAAGGCTTACAGATTTACTATTAAGGGATCACTAGCACATTCTAATCAACTCTTGTCTTTTCTCTTTTCTCTCTTTCTCAATCTCTTTACACCTAGATGATTCTAGCAACTCTCGCGGCTTGATTCTCTTTGTTATCTAGTATTGATGCGGTGAGATGAAAATGATAGTCGTTCGTGTGCTTTTTCCAAATAGCTTGCCTCAAATTTGATGATATGTCTTCTTGAGTATCTACAAAAAGAATATTTTGTTGCAATATAGGTGAGTTACCTGTAATATTCATACAAATTATTACCTTAGTGGAAGAGGGTCGTGTTGATGAACATCGATCAACACATGTCCAGGAGGTCTTTTGGCCACAAGTGTGGGTACTCTTCTTCTAAGGTCTTCAATGTAGATTTCTCTGTCAATTTCTCTATAAAATATTGAAAATTGCTGCAAGCTTTCATGGCTTACCCAAGATACTATTCGAAGGTTGACAACAATGTCTCCTTGAAAATATTTGTTAGGAAAAATATTTGGTTGAACAACTGGAGCTTGTGCATAGGGGATAGTCATAAAGATTTAACTAAGCACTGGTTGACTATTCTTGAATCCCAGTAGAGTCACCAAAATCTATTAGTATATGGATTCGCATGCATGCAAATGACATGCAATAGTATAGGAATGAAGTCCCTCCTCAATGAAGGTGAGGCTGCCTTTATTGAAAACCAAAACAATATTTACATATGTACATTAAAAATTGTATGTATGGGGTATTTTGGAACAACAAATGGAAATAAATGTGAATGAGAGAGATGGAATGGAATGAAGGAAATAAATTAAAAGGAATGAATGGAAGGAACATGTAATAGCTAGGTAAAAGTAGAGCCTAATATTGCATAGAGGAAAACAATGAATAACTAACTCAAATAAAGTAGAGTTTGAATCAACTAAACAAGAATAAGTAAAAGGGAACACACATGAACAAGTAAATATCAGAGCTTGATCATTGTGAACAAGAAAAAAATATTAATAGCATTCACAATTACCATTAACAAGTTTCGACGTGTACCATTACCAATCAAGTATACCACAACAATAATAGTCAATTTCAACATGGGAAGACAACTACTCATCTCCTCAAAACCCTCTACTTCAAAGGAACCAATGTTGGTTATTTTGTACACATTGAGGAAGCTGTATCAGGTCACTCGGGCTTATCCCCTTGAACAATCAAGTTTAAATAACATGACATTTTCTTGGTGAAGAAATTTCATCTCCTCGGGTATTGTTTCGACATCCCATTAGGATGCAATTGGCTCAACTCTCCCATTTAGATGAGGAGTATTTAGCATGATATGCTATGAGTGAAAAAATTCAAACACATGAACCAATCCTTTGATAGGTTGCAAGGAAAAGGTGATGTCTTGCTTAAAAATAATAACGATACCCCGCCACCAACTAAAAATACAACCAATGAGGGGTGGTAACATCGTGAAAATTCATAGCAGGATACCATACTCCTCAATAACATCCAAGGGTTTAACCAAAGGTACCTAAGCAAGGCACCACCACATCAATGGGAGATGTTATTTCAGCTTTGGTAGACAAAATCAAAGAGTTAGAGCTTTCCCAAAATACATAGAATTCACATGCAGGGTAATCCCGGACTCCTTCCTACCCACAAAATTATGGGAAAATGCCTACTACATATAATCCTCAAGTTTACATGAATATTCAAAACCCTAGAGATTTGCTTACAAGGAAGGGTACCTTGGGTATGCCCCCAAGTTGTGTATGAATATCTACAACATGCACTAGCTGGAAGTGCCTTCTCAAATGCCATACCAGTCAGAAATGCAATGTTCCCTAGATTCATGCATTCGATGTCATATCAAGGTAATTAAATCCCTATGAACACATGTATTCCAAATATCCGCAGGAGGACATGTATGCCTACCCAATTCCATATGGACAACTGTAGGGGATGCCATACACCCCACCAAATGTCTATGTTGTCCTGTTTTAGCAGCCGATGCAGCCCCTGTCTCCCCAATAAGGGTCTTCAATGTTGGAAACATATGCAATGGGAACTTATTCAGAATTTCTCAAATAACCCTTAGATTTCTCCATTCATGTAGTCATGCTCCTAAAACCCTTTCCGATCTTCCAAAGTTCAAATGGGAGGGAGATCCTAACACCCACATCAAGGCTTATACAATGTCCATTCGAGAGTTTTCCCATGGGATGCGATCATTGTGAACATTTTACCTAAAAATAAAAGGTATTGCTCTTGACTAGTATTATAGGATACCGAAGGCCTCAATACACTCATTCAAGCAGCTCGTATTAGAGTTTATTAAATATTTTGATATGAAAAAGGTTTTGAGAATAGGAATAAGGGAATTCCTTCATATTAAACAAGAACATAATGAATCTATAGCCCACTTCATTCAAAGGTGGTGATAGGTTCTCTACTCTTCCGCAAGTGCTCTAACATGGATCAAATAGAACTTTGTGATTTGTTTCTTCACTCTCTCAACAGAGAAAAGAAGGAAGAGGTTCAAAATTTCCTACTAAAGAGCTATGAAGAGGTGTTAGAGGGTGTTCTTTAGATTGAACAAATGGCCATTGACATTAGTCATAAGACTTATGGGGTAAATGGGAAGTTAGTCACTCCTAATCAAAGCACTCCTAGTTACTCCAACAACACGAAAAACAATCAAGGACTAAATATCCTTAATAAGAATCATGGAGTCACGATTGATGGTGTGAGTGACCAGCCTAAAAATCCTAATGTTGTTAATCCTACATGTACAAGTGCTACAAATAACAAAAATAATGGCAATAATTATAGAAACAACAATTTCTCACCCCCAGTAAATGTTGTGGATTTTAATCATCCTACACAATAGTAACAACCTCAACAACAAAGGAAAAAAGCTGACCCCAAGCCCTAGTCAATACCCCAACCAATTCCAAAACCAAGGGCAAGGGTTTCAAAATTTTAACTATAACAATCAATAACCAAATAGTAATCGTAACTTTGGGCCACAACAAAGAACGATTCAAAAACCTCCAGATTATGATTCTAACTTACACTTGTAATTTCTATAAGGTTCATGGGCATGACGCAAGAACTTGTGGTGATTGTAATAATTTTTTATAGCATTTTCTAGAAGACCAAAGATAGTTATTTGTTGACATGTTTTTGGCAAACCCAACTACACCCAGTCAAAACACCTATATGGGACCAGTGTCTCCACAGAACACACTATTAGGGATCTTCAATGATCCTCTCCCTATGCATCCAAAGGATAGTAGACTAGATCCCAATGGTTTGAATAAGGTTATTGTAATAGGGACTCATGATCATGAAGCTTCAACTTCATCAAACCCACAGGTGGCACCTCCTCTGGATGGCCGCCAACAAACCAAAATTGTGGGCTTGGTTGAGTTAGACATTGAACCCCAAATTAACACTACAACAAGAGCTAGGGATTATTCTTCGCAATCAATCCCAATTTATCTGGATGTGTCAAGAAATATTCATGATATGCTAAGAAATCTGGTAGGGGATTATGATCTAATTAGTGATCTAACCAAGACCTTTTCACATATTTCCTTCTTGGATCTACTAAAGAATTCCCTTGCTCATTGAGTCACTTTGTTAGAAGTGCTAGGTCTCGGCCATTTGATTAATGTTACCCCTCTCTCCAGAGGCATAGATAAATCATATAGACTTTGATGTTTTCCCTCCAAGGAAACCCAAAAGGGACATTGGGTTTGTGTTTGACATAAGTAAGATGCCTACGGATGCTGAAATAGCTCGTAGAGGTGATCAGCCTTGTTTTTACAAGTTTGGATCTACAAAAACTACATGAAATGTGCAATGATCAATGATGGGGAAATGGTTAACATAGTCCCCTTATCTTTTCTTCAGAAGTTAGGATATGGGGAGACCAATTGCTCCTTGATAAGAAACACACTGAGGGGCTATGATAGCCTCAAGGTGACCTCGATCGAGAACCATAGTATTACTGGTTACTCTCGGACCCAAGATGGTACTCATTAAGTTTTATATTATAGATCAGGAAACCAACTATAATATGATCCTTGGCCATCCTTGGATCCACCGCATGAAGGAAATCCCCTCCACTCTATTTCAAGAGGTCAAATTCTTGCATTTAGGGAAATTCTTTGTGGCACAAGGTGATCCAAAACCCTTTGATATACATTTGGATAACTTAAAGAAAAACTAGGGGTCCACTTTGAATTTGAGCTCCCCACGAACCAGTTAAACAAACCTACAAGCATAGTACCAGAAGAAAAACTAGTTCCTACAATGGAGTTAGAGGTCATGGGTTTGATTGAAGGAATTTCAACAGTCAAGGATGAAAACGTTATTGTAGAGATAGTGTTGTTAGGAACCACCGTGAATATTTTTGAGCTACTAGAGAAGGATTTTCCTATTCTCCTACCCTTTGATTCTATGGGTATGGGACATGCCTTGGGACTTGGCTCCCTTCTAACAGATGATAATTTCATGGGAGAGGTAACCAAGGTAAAAGAGGAAGGTATAAAGGATGAATCAACAACCATCTTTCTGAGTAGTTGCTAGACTCTCCATTTTGATGGAGCCAAGTGTCACTTTGGCACCCAGGTAGTGTGATCCTTACTTCACCCAAAGGAAGGATTCTACCTTTTGCTTTCAAGTTAAATTTCAAATGCACAAACAATGGGGATGAATACGAGGCTCTCCTATTAGGCCTCATCATAGCTAAGAGGATGGGAATCCTCAATATTAGGGTTTTGGGTGATTCACAACTAGTTTCCAATTAGATATCTGAAGTATATGAGACTAGAGTTGAGCATCTATAACTTTACAAAACAAGTGCTAGGTTTGACAAAAGAGTTCGATTTCATCTCAATTGAGGCAGTTCCACATGAACAAAACCTTCTCATAGATTCTATAGCAACTTTTGCTTCACGCTTCACCCCAAGTAGTGACCTGGAAGATACCAACTTCACAGTTTCAGTTTGTGCCAAACCCTTGATTCGTAAAATACCAATGACCCTAATGTTGACATACGTAGAAACCGAGAGTCATTCTAATTGTTCAAAGCATGTCAATAGTGATGAATCAAATTTAAGTTATTTAAACACTTTGGTAAAACTACATCTTACCTATCATGAGATAGACCTTTCCTTAATCCCACGTTCCTCTTCTTATTTTGGGAATCCCATGATTGAGTCCTCTCTAGGAAAGGATCTTGAGATTTACGAGGTAGAAGAAGAAGGGGAATTGGATTTTCCTCCAGCCCCACTAGAATTTGAGGAGGGAAATTCCTCCTTAATTGAGGGAATGATTGATATAAACATCGGAACAAAGGAGGAACCAAAGATCTTAAAGTTAGGGTCATCTTTAACTCCAGAGGAAGTGGAAATACATACCCAAATCCTCAAGGAACATCAAAATGCCTTCACATTTAGCTACAAGGACATGATGGGGATTACACCTCACATCGCAGTTCACAATCTCATCACCAAGCTGGATGTTAAACCAAATAATTAGAATTCAAGGCCCATGAAGCCAAAAGTGGCCCTCATGGTGAAAGAAGAAGTAATGAAACTTTTACATGTGGGATTCATTAAGCTAGTTGATTATTCATAATGGGTATCTAATATTGTTCCTGTTTCAAAAAAAGAATGGAAAGATCCATATTTGTATAGACTTATTGGACATTAAAAAATCTTTCCCCAAGGATTATTTCCCATTGGCATCCATTGATGTTATCATTGGTGCAAAACTAGGTTTGAGTTGTTGTCTCTCATGGATGGGTTTTCGAGGATATAATCAAATCAAAATCTCTAAGGAGGATCAAGATAAAATTATGTTTATAACTCTAGGGGAACTTATTGTTATTTTGTCATGTCATTTGATCTTAAGAATGCTGGTGCTACCTACTAATGAGCAATGACCTACATATTCCATGATATTATTTATAAGATTGTGGAATCCTATGTAGATGACCTATTGGATAAGGCTAGGAAGCATTTCGATCACCCTGAGGTGCTTTGCATCATCCTTTCATGCTTAATTGAGTATGGTGTCACATGAAATCTAGAGAAATGTGTTTTTAGCATAACAAGAGGAAAGATTTTAAGTTACATTATATCTTCACAAGGGATTGATGTTGACCGACAAAAATCTAGGCTATCTTATAAATGGTTCCACCATCATATGATTCTAGTATTTGATCTTTTCATGGGAAACTAAGTGCAATCCAAAGGTTCATCCTTGACTTGGCCTTTACTATCCATCTAAGCAACATTTTTTTGAAAAAGAATTATAACATTGATTAGAAAAAATAATGTAACGAGGCCTTTGAGGCCATTAAATGATTCTTGTTGTCCCCTCCCATGCTAAAGTCACCTAGATCAGATCACCCTTTTATCTTCTATTCGTGAGCTATAGATGTTTCGCTAGCTTGCATGTTGGATATGAACTACATTCCTAGAAACCTTTGGAGTCAATCCTGGATAATGTTTCATACCCACCATCGTGTACACAAGGTAGGAGGTCATGAAGAAATTTCTAGAAGTTAGAACATTAGACGATTGAAAACAAATGGAATTGTTGATGTGTTAACCCATCGAATGAGGCCTCTATTTCTCTTGATAGTGGAAATGTAAAGGTGCATCTAATATTGGAACTCCCTAAAATAAGGAAGACTCGTAGCTCTTCTCAACAATGTAATGATATCATTTACTTCTTGAATGAAGTCTGACCGAGGAATCATATTTAGTAATATAGATAGTGAAATTTAAGTTTTCACTAAATTAATATTGTTGACGACCTCATTCAAGTATCATTTTATACAACCTAGTTCTTGAGAGAAGACCCTAGGGAGATAGTGGCATATAATTTGACATCAATGAGCTTGAGTAGGTCTTCAAAAAATTATTATCCATCTTGATCACCAATTTTCCATCCTATTACTTTATTGTACACAAATTCCTATCAAAATGTGATGCGGGGTAAGCAAGGACTTAGGGCATTACATGGATTGGGGAAATGCGGTAGTAAGGGAAAGCTCATAGTAAAAATTTCTTGCATCCATGGTTTCTTATTTGAAGCCTTGAGTCTTTCCTAGAATTTGGGCATGTCAATATGTCCAAAGCATTTATTCCCGATATTGTCTATATCGGATGAAATACTCTAAGGGTGTGTTACCCCTTGATAGCTATATTTCATTTTTTCCTTCCCCTTGGATGAAGATCCAGACATTTGACCTACTTAAAAACTAGAAAATTGGAAGTCAAGGTAGAAGTGTATTCTTTCAAAAATATATATGAATTCAGCCTAAAATTCCAAAACCCAAAGTCTGAAGTTTTGAAATTGAAACTTAAACCATGTAAAATAGCTCTAAAACCCTTGATATAGAAAACCTTTGAAAACCTAAAAAATATAAAGCTTGAAGTACCAAAATTAGAGTTTTATATCTACAAAGCAACCCTTAAACTCTGAAACAACAAACCTCTAAAAAATGAAAATTCGAAACCTTGAACTGTCGATAATTCTAAAAATTAAAATCCAAAATAGAAATTTTTTGAAACCCGAAATGGAAACTCCTAACTTACGATGAACTTGTCAATTTTTATCTTTTAAATTGGAAATTAACTCCTGTGAAACATCCTATTTCTCTTAAATCCTTCCTCTCTTTTGGAAACAAATTTTCCCAATTCATGTAAGAGTTTGAATCACGGGATTCAAAATAATAAAACAACAAGTAGGAAAATTCCATGATTTAAACTTCAACTAAAAAACTTAGAAGAAAAGTTATCGAAAGGAAAAATGGAAGAAAAGAGAAAAGTAAAAATGACAGAAAAATATCCCCAAAGAAAAATAAAATTTGCAAACTTACCCAAAATGATGAGAAAATATGATATAATGCTCCAAAAATCACCTTGGGGTATGGTCAGGATGCAAAGGTATGTTAGTGTGTCAGAGTACTGATTCATCTAGTAAAAATGACATCTAAAATTTCATATTTATAGGAAAGTGAAAAAATAATTACCATTAGAGATCAGAATTCGGAGGTCGGCATGTAGACTTCACTTCAAAATCTGAAGTTTGAAATTTTGTGGAGGGATTAGGTTTCAGATTTTGGAATCCAGAGTGTAATTTTCATGTAACTTGCACTTCGAGAATCCGAAGTTCAAAATGGTGGTGTGGAATTGGACTTCAAAACTTATAAGGAAAACTACATGCAAAAATAACTCATAGTTCTGACTTCCGGTTCTGAAATCCATTTGGGGTGGGTTTTGGGTTTTGGAACTCGTCGTTCATTTTGCATGAAATTTTCATGTTGACCTTTGAAGTCTGAAATGGTTGAAAATGACACTAAGGAAATTTTTGAAACAAATTTCTTGAATAAATTAAGGAATGGGAAAGGTATAAAATTATAAGAAAATTTTAATAAACCTTCGAAAAAGGGGAAATTATAAAGTTAACATTTTTAGCGACCTCTTAGGGATGTTTTCCTGATAAGAATATTTCTAGTATCCTTAATTAATCCATTGGGTACAAGATTCCTTAACCTCAAATACATACAAAATAAAACACAACAAAAACAAAACCAAGAAAAATAAACAAAACTAAACAACAAAAAAACAAATAATGTACAAAGCACTTGGAGGAAATAAAACCTAAACTAATAATGTATAAGTTGAAACCTTCTCAAAAATAGGTCTTGAGATGTATCCCATTCACTAGAATTAGAAATGCTTCTCCATTGAGTCTAGATAGGAAAAATTAATTTTCCTCTTTGCAATCTGTGATTATGTATGGCCCGCTCTAGAGAGCATAAAATTGTATGCATTCTTGGCTTGGCCATGTCTGCATCCCACTTGAGGACCAAATATCCTTCTTTAAAATACCTAAGAACTACTTTCTTATTGAAATGTTTCTTCATTTGAGCATGATGCAACTCCAAAGTCTTCATAACATTGTTCCTAGTTTCTTCCAAATCCATCAACTCAGTGAACCTTAGTATCATAGATCAATTTTCATGACTTCTAGATGATGTTCTAACTTCAAAGAGGGAAATTATAGAGAGAAAGGAAGTTTTACCTCCATACCATATAATAGTATGAAAGGGGAATTCCCAATGTCCCTTTTTGGAGTGATCCTATCTACCCATAAGGCAATCTTCAGTTGTGTGTGCTAAGTCCATCGGTTATTCTCCATCATTTGTTTGATGATCTATATTATATTCTTAACTGAACTTGGATAAGCCATTACATTTCGGGTAATAGTTAGATGAATTTTTCAAATACACTCCATTCTTGATAGCCCACTCACTAATATTTGTACCTATAAAGGCCTTGGTGTTATTTGAAATCACCATGAAAGGGACACCAAATATTATCATTGTACCCTCTATAAATTCTAGAATATACTTTTCATTTCCTTCTTTTAACACTATAGCTTCCATCCATTGAGTTAAGTAATCCATTTCTCGCAATACTCACTTATGTCCATCACTTGACAGAGGATTGATCATTCCGATAAAATCTAACCCCCACTAAACAAAGGGCTTATCTACTTGAATTGGATGAAGGGAAGAGAAGCTAGCTTTTGGGTTCCTGTGAAAAAGGAACATTATTTACATCTTCTCACCCAATGATGGGAATATTTAAACAAATATGGCCAATATTAACTAGCCCTCCTAATCTTTATAATAGTGGTTCTTATTGAGAAGTGTCCTCTCGACAAACCATTATGAATTTCTTTTAGTATTTTGTCAAATTTTTCCAGTTTTATACATCAGAGGAGGACTCCATTCAAATATCTACAAAAATTACACCATCTACGTGAACATAAGGAATGGAATGGTGTCAAAAACTTCACCTTTAATTTTATCCAAGTCAAGATGATATTATCCTAATAAAAGAAAATTATTCATTTTGATAACCAGTCTAGTAGGAGTATCTTCTTGAGGATGATTAGGAAACACCATGTCTCCTTTGTCTTTTTATTCCAAATAGTGGCAAGTTATTGGCATAAACCCTTCCCTTGACTAACTTGGTTACCTTAATATGCACATCATACTCCATAACCTTGGTGATCCTTCCATCTCATTTTTCATTCATATCCTTATTCAACAGGAAATCCTTGACTCCCGGATACGACACCATAAACTATATCCTGTTATTAGACAACATATATTTGAATTCCCTTAATTCCCAAATAACATCAAAAACATGTTTCTCAAGAAATGAGTATTTGAGCTCATAATCTTTGAGTGACTAACTAAAAAAGAAATGGTTGTTCCATAAAATTGTTTTCTTGAGTGAGAGTTCTGAAATTCTTTCTTGTCCTACAAAGGTGTTGAGGATAAAATCCTTGTCATACCTAGGGTTTACCAATGTAGGATCTGGGAAATAGTTGTCTTGATAGCATATATCTCCTTTCCCTCCTTAGTCCAACTGAAGGGTATGTTATTTTTCAACATGGACATTAGTGGTTTAGCCAAGGCAGCAAATTGAGGTATAAACATTCTCCCAAATTTATTTTCCCTAAGAAACTCTGAAGGCCTTTCTTATGCCTTAGAAGAGATAGATCAAGATGACATGAATCCTTTCTGGGTAAATAGAGATTCCTTCTACTCAAAAAAATAGACCCTAATAATTTACATTTGTGAACCAAAAATTCACTTCTTGGGATTTAGTGAGACAAAAATTCCCTATACCTCTTTAAAACCTTTTCCAAATGGGTTATGTGGTATTCTACATGCTTGTAATACATCATTATGTCATCAAGATAAACAAGGATCATGTCATTTATTATCCCTTTGAAAGCCATATCCATAACTCATTAGAAAGTGGCCCCTGATGTTGGATAACCCAAATGAAATTTTATTATAGGCATATGTACCCCATTTGGTAGTAAAGGCCATTTTGAATTGATTTGATTCCTTAACCAAAATATGGTTATAGCTTGAGTAACCATCAAGTAGTGAAAACCTTTCTACTCCTACTAATGTGTGGAGAATCTACTCCATAGATGGAATAGGGTAATGATCTTTTAGAGAGGCTCATTTTATGTATCTCAAGTCCATGCATAGCCTGATTTCCTCATTATTCTTCCTAACCGGAACTAGGTTAGTTACCTAGGAATAATGTTTGATTGGGAAGATAATTCTAGCTTCAAATGAGATTTGAAAGCTCTTTCTTCATGAGTGGTTCAATCTTGGGGTTGACCAGTCTCTAATTTTTCGAACTAGTTTAGCATTCGAGTCAAGCTCAATAGTGTGTTATGCCAATCCTAGATCGAAACCAAGAAGATCTTTATAGCTCCATTTAAATATATCATTATACTTTTACAAAGACCAACAAAATCCTATTTTTCATCCTGGCAAGCACACTTTCCCAATATTTAGAAACCTATCTTCTACAGCCTAAACCTACTCAAAATCATTTTATTTAATTGTCATATTGGAATTTTGTCTTTTAACTTGATCATACGAATTGAAGATTGATTTAAGAGTGACCATAATTTTCAGAAATTTATTGGTTTTCAACTATGTATAATTTGATCATTGTATGCTTCCTAAAGCTTAGATTAGTTATTTAAAGAGAATTCATCTTCTTCCTATAAAAAAAGAATAATTTTCTTATTACTATCAAAGACCTTCCAACTACCTGCATTTTCTAGTAATACTAGCCTAACAACCATTTTGAATGACTACCATTTATCTTTCATGATATCAATAGGTACATTATAATAAGAACCCACCGTATCAAACCTATATGCATCTTGGTTTCAATTCCTTGGAATTGTATGAATTCTAAAGGCTTCAAATTCTTAACCAAATCCCACTTGTGTTATTTTATGACCTTAAAAGATCATTTTTTGATGCACTTCGGGCTTTGAGCTGATGCACGACAAGCTCATTATGCCCTAAAAATTTAACACTTTGATCCCTTTCTTCTAATCTAATTGGATTCCTTGTAATAATGCTTGTATTCGGTCACATTATTAGTGTAGCTAAACTGAATTCGAAAAAGATGAGAAATATTTTTTACCTTGTGGAGAAATTAGCATAACACTAGCACTGCTCTATTTTTTCTCCTTGACCCATCAATGAAGAGTCACCACAATCCTTCATGATCATCCTGAGTTTTGAAAAGGTGAGAAATAATTGGTTGGTGAGAAAATTTTTGGGTGGATAAATTAGGTTTCTTCTCCAATGGTCACAGGGTGACGCCCCTCTACATTGAATGGTACAACTCCCATTATTGAAAGTAAACTAAACCTAATCCTATCTAAATGCTATGACTGGTCAAATTGGTCTGGGATCACACAAGGACACTCCACTAAACTTTTGGAAAAGTTCTTGTATGGGGTATAAAGGAGGAAATTACAGCGATGATGAGAGGAAATGAGGGAAATTAGGAAAGGAAGATTAATGTCATGAGTAGATTGCAGAGCTCACACCTAGTAATCGTAGTTCAACATTCAATATAGAGGAAAGAGAAATGAATATATTTAGTGACATGGAAAACATGAGACAACAATTTCTTAGATTCATATATCAAAGATACAAAGATCTTCCATAACTATACTTGCAAAGTGCATGAAAGAGGGAAGTGGAAGGAACAAAAGAGGCTTATAACAACTATGTTTATTTCATCAACAATGAGAGGAAACCATATAAAAAAGATGCACACATTCATCCATCTTGGAAAGAAGAAACTTTATTCCTTTATTGACATTTACACAAGTTGTACAAAGAAAGGAAAAAGAAGAAAACATGTAGAAGAAATGTATCTTTATTTCATGTATAAGGATGACAAAAAGTCCAACATATTACAATCCACTATTACTACAAAGTACCAAATTTCCATAATGAAATTTTTAGGAGGTAATTTTCTAGGATATTTTGGAATGGAGAAGCCATCCCAATTTATAGCAATGTAGATTGATTATTTTCTACCCCTCACACAACTCTTGATTGTTTCATTCAACGTGTGACTTTTCACCTTCCTAGAAGTGAGAAATAAGTTACTATTTTATAAATTAAATATATTTTACGATGTTAATTTATGAAGTCACTTAAGTGAATGAGAAAAAATACAATGATTATGCCCAATGAAGAATTAGAAAGGGGAGAGAAAGAAGAGGGGGAAAGAGAGAAGAAAGGAAAAGATGCCACATACGATGAAGAAACTTCTTACTGAATCATGCCTCCTGATGGTGGATCACTGGAGTGGGTTACTTTTCCTTGAATTCCTTGATGAATTGAGCTATTTCATTTGTCATCTTAACATCCCCTAGAATTCAAATATAGCAAAAAATATTAATCCATGTTTCAAGGACACCACTAATCATTTTACATTAATGAAGCCATTCTTTGTGAACCATTGTAATTACGGAAATGCAACTCCTGATACTAGTTAGGGACTATAAATTGTATTTACTAAAGGAAGGAGACTCACCTACCTCCTTCTTGACCATATCTTGAAATGTAATAATGATTTCTTCTGATGATGAGTCTTTAGTGAGTGGTGGGAACTCGAACCTTTAGACACAATGGTAGAATTTGTTCTAGATTCTAGAAACTTGGAACCCATGGGATCCCAATTCGTATATCACATTTTTGCACATTAAATACCATGTGTATATTCTATCAGCTAATTTGGGATCCTAAAATGAATTAAAAATCTTCTTTGTGGTTCTTGAATCTATCTTTCTCTTTCCATTTTAGTAGCATGTTATTCTTTAAGATCCAAAAATCTCTTGGCTATGACATACTGAGTGAAAATTTGTATATTATGCCAAATAATATCTCTTAAATCTGAAGAAATATCCTTTTGAATGTGTAATAATGGTTCTTGTCTTTCAACTGGAGGATTTCCCGAAATGGCCATGGGTTTTCCCTGTTGCATTGTAAGGTGTTCCAACTTGCTCCTGAGAAAAAATTGGATGTCTCAAGACCTCTTGCAAAGGATGCATAAACTTGTTTGAGATATGAAACCACCTAGAAAAAATAAAGAGGGTGGAAAAAATTAGTCATATCATTGAAAATAGGACCTACAACAAATTTTGTATTCAACACTGAGACTTTCCATTTTTAGCCATTGGGATCTAGGAGCTGCTATTTTGAGGGTCACTTTTTCACCATGTTATTGGTATCGAGGTGCACCCTTCACATTACAATATTTTCATAGATGGCTCAAGGTCAATTCAAAGTAATTTACACTTTTGAAATTTACTTTTTCTTTTGCTTTTTTGACTTTTTGACCCGTGTGCCCTAGATTTCAGTTTGTATGATTTTCATTGTTCTCTCTTCTGAAGGGAGTCTTCTATTTTTGGAGACTTACTAAAAATAGAAAGTGTTAACTAGTGGAAATTTTTATTTTTAGAAGCTGAAAACTACTATGTCATATTGATGAGAAAACTCTAGATTATTTCTAGGTTTTTGATTTATATTCTCTCTACATATTTTTCAAGTCAAACTACTTCCCGGATTGACGACAAATGAAGGAAAAACACACTATGGATCAAAAAATTAAAATAGATGCCATTAAAAATTAGGGACGTATTTTTAGGATTTTTTTAGCTTCAAGGTGTTTGGATGAATATTTTTTTCCCAAAATTTCATGAAGATTCGATCACCGGTTCATTAGTTATGAGGAATTCTTTGTTTTGGAGCCTCGGGTTTACTAGCACATGCTCACGGTTTTTCTCAAAAATATACATTATTGACATTTCAGCAGCATGGAATGATTGAAAAAATATGTTGAATGAATTTTTAAGGTTGTGGAAGTAGAAAAAATGGTAGGGTGAATAAATTATGGCAGTTAGACCTTTTGCGGGCATGCGCATAGGTAACACCAGAAGAAACAAAGGAGTTAGAAAAAATTACATATTTTTATGATTGGGAATGAGTCTTACTTTTATGAACCAAGTAAAAAAGATATTTTTTCATTTGGTGTAAAAAATTTCACCCTATCCTAATTTGTCCATGTGGCAGAGCTTGGTTGGATGGAGCGGGGGCTGGGAAATGAAGCATGTGGCACTCAACTTGCAAAAAAAAAAGCTTAGCGAGGTCATGTTGGGATCTAGGAGCTCAAATGGGAGGGGGATAATTTTATTCCACAATATATTCCAAATATATGGTGCACTTGGTGTAAAAAGGCATGATAATTTTCCATTGGTTGGATTTCCAACCGAGAAAATTGATTAACGACTGGAGGTTTACCTTGGGAAGCCTTATGTCGGGACCATATATCTTGAGATTTAGGAGGATTATTTTGATGAAATTTTATATGATTCCACCTGTAAATGACCTCATTAATACAATTATTGGGGGATATATGCCTGATTCTGCCATTTGATCCTTGAAAAATAGTTTTTTTTCTATCTCAAGGTTGTGAATGAAAAAAACTAACTGTGGACATGATGCGCCTAGGTGGTGTGAATAATATGATATTAACATTATCTATGGATCTGAAATAAATTTTTGATGATATTTTTACTCCTAACTCCTTTCGGGGCTCCCATAATCAGTTCCTGAAGGTCCGAGGTTGTTTTCGCATTGTGCACTTCTTAAGCCTTCAAGACTCACTGTTGTTAAAAATAGTCAAAAACCTATGAAACCTTGCGTAATATTTTAAAATTGATTGAAAAATATTATTTTCTCTCTGATACACCTTCTCTATTATTTTAGGCCTTTTTTTCCACTCCGAGGGGTGTGTAATAGCTTCAAAAAGAGCAGAAAATGGCCTTTCCCAAGATTGCTAAAAAGCCCATTTTGATGGATCTTGCCTTGAAAGTACTTGGAATGAATGGATATCCATAAATCACCTATGGGAACATTGAAACATCATATGGGAATAATTTAGAGATATCTTATAGGATTGACTTAGGGATTATGGTTAGATGAAGGAGGACTTAGAATGATCTTGAGGAAAAATTACGAATAAGGTATGGTTGTCATGCTTAAAAATTGGGGATTTTTTGTTGCATATTTACATGAAAACAAAATGCTCTATCTTGGGGACATGTTTTGGATCAAACACAATGAGGAAATGATATGAGATATCTAGAATATCAATTTTAGTTTACCTATTAGTGTCTTATCTGTTAGCCTTTAGAGTCACCAGATAGAAATATTACACAACTTGGTTTATTGAAAACACAAAAACACACACAAACAGAAGGGAAACATAGGAAACATGGAAACAACACACAATGGAAAAATGAAAACTATGTACAGGAGAAGATATATTTACAAAGGTGGGGAAATAATATACACATACTCGGAAATGGGTTGAGAAAAGTACATGTCATCATGGAATAACTTATTGAAGTTTGACTTTTGAAGCATAAAATTTATTGTCTAATCATACCATGCTCTGTGATGGATCTTCATGGCTTGATAGTAAAAATTTTGAGCATAATCTCATCTTAATACTCATATTACACTAAGAATGTTCTTACATCAAGTGAATAATTTTTTATCTTCTCCAAGTTCTTATACCTTGAGGTTTTTTCTTGGCACTCTGTGACCATGAGACACCATTCTTCCATGTCTTCTAGAGTGTGAAAAATATAATATTATTTGAATTTCTAGTTTTAATCATCTCCTATATCAGCAAGGAACTTGAAAGGAGTGGAAACAAACTGATTTTCTTCCCATTCAAGAACTTCTATGAACATCTTGCGTTTATTCTCTAAGTGATTACATTCTAAAATAAATGCTATATTATTGAGATGGAGGTCCTCATCAATCTTGGGAAAAAAAAATTCAATATGGGAACATGTTCAAGGAACATTGAAGTTTGAAGATCGGTGAGTGTAATATTATTTTGAATCATTTCACAAGAAACATGTACACCCTTGTTTTGTTTTCTGGAATCATTGTTGTTGATATCCACCCACTCAAAGTCCATCTTGGTATCTTTTACAAAGTTGTAACCATGAATTTTTTCATAGAATCATTCTTTACCCTCAAGAGGAATTTTCCATAGGAAATATTGTTCTACACTAGTGGAACATCCTAAAGTGGTGGTAACAAGTTGATCTTGAGCACACTCCCAAGAATCTTATATCTTTTCATTTGGTTTTTAAAAAATCTCTTCAATGTGGGTCATCTCAACATTTTCCCTACTACCTTCCTCCATGGTGGAGATGTTTTTTTCAAGATTGGGGACATCAAAGGATATTCAAGAACCTTAATTCTTTTGCAATCAAAACCTCTTTGCGTTGTGTGAAATAAGAATACATGCTTTCACATTCAATCTTGCCAACCAAGGCATTGGAGAAGACATCAAGTTCATCTAGCAGCTCCACCTCAGAATCAAACATTGGTGTGTCAAAAAGGGGAGAAAAAATTGAGTCATGCCTATCTTGTATCTCCATATCCTAAGTATGAACTCAAGACTAAGTTAAGGGTCTTTAGTCTCTTTGTAGCCTTAAATATGTCTTATATAGAATACCCTTCCAAGTGCACCATAAGATCATATTCATTCATATTTTGTGCCTCCAGGAGACGGATGAAAAGCTAGTCCATACATTCCCATGATTCATTTGAAACATCTTCATTCACTACTTCTATGCTCTCTGTTACCCAAGGTTCACTTTCTTGTAGGAACGAACACAATAGATTTAGAAACATTTTGATAAGTAAAAGAGGTCCATGCTTCTTAGGAAGGGAACTCCTTTAAGCTCAAAATCCATATCATCCTCCTCTTAGTAGAAGAAGAGAACCATGTTCGAAAGTAGTATGGGAAGAATTCTTAGCTATATCTTGATCATCCATTATTGAATCCTCTTGCGTATATGGGAATTTAAATACTCCATACTCACCATGATGATAATTTTGATCCTTGGGTGGGAAGAGGTTGTGTTAGAGCTATTGTTTCTCCTGGCTTCATCAAGGAAGTAGGCTTCTTCCATTTGGTCATCAAGATTGATACGTGAAGAGAATTTGATTCTTCTACCATCTCCATTTCTCCATTCAACATTTCTACATCATTGGAATAATCAAATTAGGAGGGAAAATTATCGATGACCATATTGAATTCATCATCTTTAGTCCATGTTGTCAAGTGGATTTATTGCACTTCTTCACATATCTCCTTTTCATCATTAATTGAAAGATCAAAATTTGAAAGGAGATTATTCATGCTTACTTCAAATTGGTCATCTTGTACTTCCTCATTGTTGGTGGAGTCTTTGGAAAGCATTGAATCATCCATCATGAAAAATTAATCATCCTCTCTTGAATATATTATTCCAACAATGGTTTGTTCCTCAAAATAAAAGGAATTGATGAATGGAAGTTCCACCTCTATGTCTCCTTCATCATATTCAAAGGAATTCCCTTAATTTTCAATATAGTGTTCAAGGATGATATCTTCTTCAAGAGAATCCAAAAATCTTTCGGGGATGAAAACCACATAGTGTGGACAATCATCGGGGTCTTCTTGATTTTTTGATTATCGACAACACTAAGTGCTTAAAGGTGTTCATACCTTCTTTTCAAAGCTAAAACATGCCTCCAAATTTCATGATAGGATTTGGGGTCACAATTTAAGAAGGAAAACATTCTTAAATTTTTAGAGAGATATGTGAGGTTGTAAAAGTCTTCTTTAATGGATCCTACACCATCATCCTCCATAGGAAAAATATCCTCTTCTTTTTAATTTTTATGGATTGCTTCGAGTTTCTCATACATTTATTACAAGGCCTCATAATAGTTTATAACTTCAAGGTAGGTTTGAGTATCAGAATATCCTTGTACAATGCTCATGACACTTTACATGTACTTAGTTTTCAAGGATGTATTCTCATAATTTCTATACGTAAGGAAATAATCCCAAGGGAGTTCGATGAAAAGGCATGGTTCCAAGCTTTTCATTTAGATGTGTGAGATTGAATGTATTAATTTTAGTAAATCTTTCATATTCTTGGAATTCATACAACATCTTGTACCTTCTCTACATATTTTTCATTAGTCTCTTAGATTCTTGATCATCAGCTGTAACAATTCCCATTTTCTTTCCTTTAACAAAGCTCCTCTTCAATTGTAGCCACCAGGATTTGATGGTAGGTTTTTCACAAGTGGAAAATTTTCTTATTCTACCCCATATTTCCTTGATTTTTAGAGCCATGTAACTACTTGATGAAATAGACCCTTCCCTCTTTCTTGAATTTTCCTTTTTGCAAAGGTTGGTCTGGAACCATGGTTGATCAAAATTTTCATTTCTTGATAACCTTGTTGTTCTTCTTATTCTTCTTTACTATCACTCATTGGTACTTCACTCCAATCTTTAAATTTCTTCATTGTGTGTGGGAAATGAATGTGACAGGGATTCATTCCTTGAAAATGTCTCCTTTAAAACTGATTTTCTTTTGAAATATAATTTTTTTTGTTCTTTTTTAATATATGAATGTTTTGTATTTTTTTTAGTAGAGATCCTTTTTGAGTGAACTTGGGAAAATATCTTTAATAGTAGAGTCATTGAAAAATATTGGTGAGGATTTTTTTAGTTGGAAAAATTAGGTGTCTCCACCAATGTTCAAGGGGAAACATCCCTCTACATTGAATGGTAAAACTCCCATTATTAAAATTAAACTAATCCTAATCTTATCTAAATGATGTGGGTGGACACATTGGTCAGGGATCATACAAAGACACTCCATGAACCTATGGAAAAGTGCTTGTACATGGTACAAGGGAGTAAATTATAGTGATGAGGGGAAAGGATGGAAATTTGGTAAGGAATATTACTTTCGTGAGTAGATTGCACATCTCACACCCAGTTACCATAGTTTAGTATTCAATATAGATGAAAGAAAAATGAAGTTATCTAGTGAGATGGACAACCCTAGACATCAAGTTCTTAGAATCATGTATCAAAGATACAAATATCTTGCATCACTATACTTGTAAATTTTATGAAAGAGGGAAGTAGAAGAAACACAAGAGGCTTATAAAAACTATGTTTATTTCATTAATGATGAGAGGAACCATGCATACAAAGCTACAAAATCTTATACATATTGGAAAGAAGAAACTCTATTCCTTGATTGAAATTTACAGAAGTTGTATAAAGAAAGGGAAAATATGAAAGCATTTAGAAGAAATGTATCTTTACTTCATGTATATGGATGAAACAAAGTCCAACAACATATTACAATCCACTATTGCTATAGAGTAAACAAAATTCAAAATGTAATTTTGAGGATCTAATTTTTTGGGATATTTTGGATTAGAGAAGCCATCTAATTTATAGCAATGTAGATTGATTATTTTACTACCCTCCCACATGAATCTTCATTTTCTCATTCAACTCGTGACTTTTCACCTTCCTAGGAAGTGAGAAATAATTTCCCTTTTTATAAATTAAAGGGACTTTTACAATGTTACTTTATGAAGTCACTTAAGTGAATGAGATGAAATACAATGATTATGCCCAATGAATAATTAGAAGAGGAGAGAAATAAGATGGGGAAAGAGAGAAGGAAGGAAAATATGCCACATATGATCAAGAAATTTCTTATTGAATTATGCCTCTTAATGGTGGATCTGGAGCACGTTCCTTTTCCTTACGAAGGATGCATAGACTTGTTTGAGATATGAAACTACCTAGAAACCATGAGAGGGTGCAAAAAAGAAAAGATATCATTGAAATAGGTCCTATGACAACTTTTTTGTATTCAACACTAATACTTTCTATTTTTAGCCATTGGGATCTAGGAGATGTTATTCTAGGTAGTGTCATTTTTTCACCTTATTGTTGGTATCGAGGTGCTTCTTTCACATTACAAGATTATAAAATATGCCTCGTGGTCAATTAAAAGAAATTTCCATTTTATAAAATTCACTTTTTGATTTTTCCTTTTTGACCTTTTATGACTTTTTGACCTGTGTGCCCTAGTTTTGTGTTTATATGATTTTCACTATTCTCTCTTTTGGAGGGAGTTTGCCATTTTTGGAAACTTAATAAAAATGGAAAGTTTGAACTAGTGGAACTCTCTATTTTTAAAATCTGAAAATAACCATGTCATATTGATGAGAAAACTCTAGATTCTTTCTAGGTTTTTGACTTGGATGCTCTGTATAAATTTTCAAGTCAAATCACTTCCCGAATTGACGACAAATGAAAGGAGAACACCATAGGGAACAAAAAATTCAAATGGATGTAATTAAAACTAATGGATGTAATTCAAGGTTTTGTTTATTTCAGCTTTAATTTGTTTGGATGAAGAATGTTTTCCCAAAATTTCATTAAGATTTGATAACCAATTTATTATTTATGAGCAATTCTTCATTTTGGAGCTTAGGGTTTCGACAACACATTATCATGGGTTTTGCTCATAAATATTCATTTTTGCATTACATCAGAGATGAATGATGGAAGAAATATATTGAAGGTGGTAGTAAGTTTTGGAAGTATCAGAAATGGTAGGGTGAAGAAATTCTTGTAGCTGGAGCTTTCACAGGCATGCGGATAGGTAGTAATAAGAAACAACAAAGGAGTTAGAAAAAATCACATATTTTGATGCTTGGGAATGATTCAAAATTTTTTAAACCAAGTGAACCAAGGCCTCAGCTCATTTGGTGTAAAAAAATTCACCCTATCGTGATTGGTCCATGTGGCGGAGCTTGGTTGAGAGGAGCGGGGCTAGAAATTGGAGCATGTGGGACTCAACTTGCGAGAATGAGCTTAAGCGAGGTCATGCTAGTGGTACATGGGGGCTTAAATGGGAGGGGGAGAATTTTATTTCATAATATACACCAAATATTTGATGCAATTGGTGAAAAAAAGTTTGCCACTCTCCCATTGGTTGGATTTTTGAGCCATAAAATTAACTAACTATTGGTGGTTTACCTTAGGGAGCCACATGTCGGGACCATATCTTGACCATATCTATGGTTATGCATGTAAAAAACATGTTGTCGGGAAATGGCGCGCCTAAGTGTTGTGAAGAATATGATATTACCATATTCTAGGGATTTGAAATTCCTTTCTAATGGTACTTTTTTTATTCCTAGATCTCCTGAAATGGCTTGTTGAAGTTCAAGGGTTATTTTGGCACTATGCACTATTTAAGCCTCCAAGACCCACTATTGTTGAAATTGCTTGAAAACTTGTGAAACATCCCTAAATATTTTAAAATTGATTGAAAATTTTATTAGATATTCGATAAACATTTTTGATGAATTTATGCCCTTTTTATGGTCCATGGGGCATGTACTAGCTTCATGAAGACTAAAAATGGCCTTTCCCAAGATTGTTAAAAATCTTGTTTTGATGGATCTTACCTTGAAAGCACTTGGAATGACTGGGTATCCCTAAATCACTGTTATCCAAAGTTCACCCCCTAGGTAAATTTCGATAACATGCATCGAGTTTTGAGTTCAAGCAAGTAGGTCAATTTAGAAAAAATCGTGAAATTGGCTAAGTCCTACTCCAGGCCACCTTTGGGTCAGTTGGGACATCAAGGCGTGGATCGGCCGAAAGGCCTCTAGGTGGCCCGCGAAGCAAAGGGACATCTGGGACAAATGAACGCTAAGGGGCCTTGGCCGGGTACGGCAGAAACGAGAACTATATAGCACGGGGACAATCGGGCCGTCGGGATGCATGAGATGTGGAAAGCTGGTTCGGCCGAAGGAGAAGAAAATCAACTAACTGCTTGGGACATTTGGGCCTTGAGGACGTGAACCGCCCGGTTCGGCCGAAAAGGAGAACTTTCGCACTAAGTAGTCGGGACATTTGGGTCACGAGGACGTGAAGGATGTGAAGGATGCGAAAAGGTGAAGTGGCCGAGAGCAAAGGAAGCCCATTTCGGGCAGTTTGGAAGAATTTTTCCCAAACAGTTCGGGACAGTTGGAACAAATGTACACGAAGGACGTGAACAGTTGGTTTGGCTGAAACGAGGAACTTCAAGCCGGGACAAGGTTGGGACAAATGGACGCGTGGGACGCTGGATAGCCGAGAAACCCGAGGCCAATCGAGATCATGACACGTGTCACTTTGGAAAATGAGGGACAAGGAAGCCCATTTCAGGTGGTTTGGGAGTTTTTGTCCCAAACAGTTTGGGACATCCGGGATAGAAAGATGCGAAGGGCGCGAAGAGCCGGCAGACCCGCGGACCAACCAAATCATGACACGTGTCACAAGGAGAAAAGTCCAAAAGGTCAGAGGGCGAGGTTTCAAGCACTGACCCGAGCCAATAAAAAGAGGACACGTGTCTAATAAAGCAGGGAAGGAGAGAGAATCACGTGACCAATCAATGCATGCCACGTGTCATCTAGGTGGCAGAGCACGGGAAGAAATTTAAAAATCCGTTTTCACCTGTTTTGTGCCCTAGATCTTTAGATTGACATATCTTTCGATTGAGCTCAGATTTGTACGTTCAGTATATCAACGAAAATATCATGAAATTCTCTACATGATTTCGAGGTTAATCTTGAATTTTGGTGTATTTGAAGAGAGAAAATTGAGAAACAGCTCGCGCATGTTCATGGCCGAAGTGACATTTCGATGACTGCATTTAATGCGAGAATGGGTCGCATTCTCCTGTAATCCGGTCAAAATGATAGGGTATGGGTTTTTAAGGTCCTCCATGCCATTTTAATGCATCTGCAGTCAAGGAGGGATGGTTTCCCATGTTTCGTGACGTTTCTCGTCCTCAGGCTCGACTTTATGCAATGTAAAAGCCAAATTTGGCTCATTTCTAAGGTGGAACATTTTCTTTGGATAGCAAGCTTCTTCTTTCACTCTGTAACAAGTGATTTTTGCAAGTATCAGACCTCTTCTAAAATTGTAACAGGTTTTCTACCTTTTTGATGTTGTAATACAAGGGTTTTGACAGTGGAAATGACAATACAGGCTCTGTGATCAGTTTTCAGTCCTCTGTTTGTGCTGCTTGTTTCATTTCAGACCTCTGATTACATCTTATCAGCTTGTGCATGATGTTTTATGTTGCATTTTATGATCTGTGTCTATCTGCAGAACAAGAAGTGTTCACCACTCCTCCTTTGGTGTATCACCTGTTAGTTTAGTTTCATTTTTGCACTTTCTATCTCTGTCTCCTTGGATTTTAAGGTAGGATTAGGTTTCAAACCTCTGTAGTTTCGCAAAATATAGATCTAAATCAGAGGAGTTTGAGGAACCAGCCTCTAATCTGGAGATTCCTCTCTCAGTTTCACAAGTCCCCACACTTGGAGAGAGGTTTCCATGTTGTGCAATCACACTGGATGCTAGAGTGATCAACCTCGAAGCTTGATCTGCATCCAGGGGTGCTATGAGTCTGCAACAACAATCACCTATGGGAAAATTGACATGACATGTGGTACTTCTTGAGAGAGATGGGATAGGATTGACTCAAGGATTAGGGTGATATGAAGGAGGACTCAAAATGACCTTTGAGAAAAACATTCGGGTAGGGTATGGTTGTCATGCTTGAAAATTAGAGATTTTCTTGTTACACATTTACATGAAACATGTTCCTTATTCATGGATATAATAAGTTACTAAAATAGTTGCTTCTAACATCAATAAAATAGATTCTTCTAACGTAAATGCTTGGTGTATGGGTCAAATCAATGTTTTATACTTACATCATCAAGTACAATATCATGGACTTCTTCTATAAGAGTGGTGGAATCGTGATCCACAACGTCTTCTTCTTGGTCACATATGGTATAATTTCCATTAATGGTGTTAGTGGTATAGGGTTCAACATGATTTTGACAAATTGGTTCTTCCTTATAGTTACCTTAGTCCCATACCTAGTTACGAGGAACATGTGAGATCAATAAATAGATAAATACCCACCCATTTTGGCGGTGAAGTCTCGGATAGACATATCGGAAAGAAAGGTGGAAGGTTAATGATGGATATGTCCTAAATAAATGAAAATATTGGACACACATGAATAATAAGATTAAGATCTTTGATATCTCTAATAGTCTTAACTTTTCGCCATCCAAGTGAACAAATCGGAGGAGTTTGAGGAACCGACCTCTAATCGGAGATTCCTCTCTCAATTTCACAAGTCCCCACACTTGGAGAGAGGTTTCCATGTTGTGCAATCACACTGGATGCTAGAGTGATCAACCTAGAAGCCTGATCTGCATCCAGGGGTGCTGTGAGTCTGCAACAATAGTTTTGGCATGCCCGGTGGGACATAGAGGTCTCATTTTTATTGTAGCAGAGTTGATGTGCATCTGCTGCAATTTTCTTGCTTAAAAGAGCTATTATTTGCATATCTGGCGACTCCAAAGGGAAGAATCGATTGGTTCCAAGTGCAGGCCTGAAAACTCATGAGAAGAATCACCACAAGGTCAAGAGTTGGAGAAGAAGAAGTGTTGTTTGAATACCTGCAACTATCTCCGAGAAGAAGGCAAAGAGGAAGAAGGATTCAAAGGTCTCCATCTCCACCAAACATAACTCTCTCAACTCCTCCACCTGGTAGACCTTTCATTCAGTCAACAAGGGTTTTAAGACCAATCAGAATGGCTCAGAACAATCCCTACGTCAACTTCACAGGCAGCAGCCCACTTGCTCTCAATGCACAACATCCAGTTCCTATTGCAGCCTTGAAGAACATTCCGTACTTCACTGGAGAAAATCAGACTACTCCAGGTGATCATGTTAAAGATATTGCTAACCTTTGTGCAATCCATGAAATCAATGAAATGCAAGTGGTACATCAAGTTCGGCATCTTCCTTCAAGGGTAAAGCATTACAATGGTTTAGGAGCCTTGGAGCTGGTTCTATCACAAACTGGAATCAGTTGTGTATTGCACTTCACGAGCAATTTGGAGAGAAGGGAGACAACTTGTCTCTTTTGGAGCAGCTGAAAACTATCAAGAGAGCCCCCAACGAGTAGCTGACTGACTTCAACTTCAGATTTCAAAGGTCTTGGGATAGGATTCCAGTGGCAGTCAGGCCAATCAGAAGGTGCTTTTCTATATTACCTTAAAGCTTTGAATTTTGATATTTCTATGTTAATTCAATCTATGGGAGGCACAACCTTACCTGCTGCTTATAGCATTGCCATTAGAGCTGAAAACTGTCTTATTCAAGCTGGTAAACTGGCTCCTAGGCCTCCCATGCCCTTGTATCCAAACTTAGAAAATCCAAGCACTAGTCAAGCACCCACTTTGGCTCCTATTCCCACCCCTAGAAACCAAAGTTCAAATGAAACTTCTACTTCATCCTCTAGTACTTCAAATGAACTCCAAGAGGTCATGAAGCAATTGCAAAATTTGGGAAATGAGCTGGTTACTATCAAAAGACAGCAAGCTCAAAGTGCTAGACCATATCAGCCTCAAGCACAATACCAGGCTAGGCCCCCATACCAACAAAATAGGTCACCAAATCAGGCTGCAAATCAAAATCAAAGCCAAGTAAGGCCTCCCGCTAATAGACCATTTCAGCCCTATAACCCCAATGTTGTATCTGCTTCCAAAGCATTAGTGCCAGTCCAAAACAACATGGCCCAAGAATATGATTGGTGTTTCCCATGTAGTCAGCCACATAACCAATCAATGTGCTTTAACGGTGCATTAAATCAAGCTCTGATGGTGCAAACCATTGGTGGGTCGCAAGAGTCCAGCCATGAAGGAGATTAGCAGCAAGAAGCACCTCAGCAAGGAACATCTTTGAATGAAACTACTCTTGTCAATTGGCAGGATGAAGATTTCTATGGTATGAATCAAATACCCTCTCAAGGTGTTGCAGCCAACACAAGGTCAAAAAGGAGGAATTTGGGTGAAGAACAGCCATTGGCCCCAAGTAGTTCATGACCTTTGTCACTCCGCAAGGTGTTAGCAAACAAAATGCAGTTCCAAACGTGCAAGGAGCACCCAAACCGGCTCCTAAACCAACTCAGATGCCAGCTGTTGCTACCCACGTGCAAGGAGTAAATGTGCAAACCAAGGGACAAAAAAGGGATACTTCATCCCCGTTCAAGTATCATTGAGCGGATGAAGTAGAATAACGTCAATATATCAATGGGAATCCCTATCCATCCCGGGACAAAGAGATCTACTACAAGCTGCCATGAAGGATTGGCCAACTTGAATCAGCGAGGTTTAGATGCAAGACAAAGTGCTTACAAATGCTGCCTAGCTTCGAGGAAGTCATGGAGGACAACAAGGTAAAATGTCGAAGCCCCCTCCATTTTATGTTTCATTGATCATAGGAGACAAGTTGGTACATAATTACATGATTGACTCTGGGGCAAGTAGTTCGGTAATGCCCAAGCAAATAGGCTGATCGATCAGCTAGGGCTTCAATATGAAGTCATCTCAAGGGTGTAGTGCAATTAGATGGGACAGCGGTGAGAACGGTTGGAGTAATCAAAGGTTTGAGCCTCACATTGCACACATGTCCTAACATAATAGTGTTACAAGATGTGTCAGTCATAGAGACCTGCCGCCACTCTTTGCATTGTGCTTGTCAAGAGACTTCACTACTAAAATTGGAGGCTATCTTTCGGCGGATTGGTCACATATGTTGTTCAGAACAAGGTATGGAACCAAGGCCACAATCAGGTCTGAACCTATTGTGAACTTTCACATTGAGCCTTACACTACCAGCCAAATCAATACCAATTGTTAGCGTTTGATCAAGAAGATTATCCAAGCACTGATGAAGCTGACACCAAGGTTGGAAGCATCCCAGATTTGACTCTTGATGAATGGGCAAGCAAGGTGCATGCTTTTGATCCCTATCAAGAAATAGAAGAATCTGAGCTAGGGGTTTATTGTTTACATGAAGAGGATCAACCTCTCCCCAGCATCACCAAGCCAGATCATAAGGACAAGAATGAAGTATGGCAATTGTTCTTTGATGGGTCAAGGAGTAGACAAGGTGCAGGAGGAGGAGCTATGCTCATTTCACCGCAAGGTATAAGGTATTACTCAGCCTTCGTTTCCAGTTTTCCTATTCAAACAACATGGCTAAGTATGAAGCCTTAATTCATGGACTGCACTGGGCAATGAAGAAAGGCATCAGGAATTTACAAGTATTTGGTGATAGTGAGCTGGTCGTAAACCAAGTCAAAGGAAAAAATGCTGCCAAAAATGATCTGCTTAAGTGCTACAAAAATCGGGTATGGGATCTTATTGAAGATTTTGAAGCTTTTAGCATCAATTCCATCCCAAGAAAAAGAATGAAGCCACTGACAGACTTGTAACAATTGGGGCTGCGTTTGATGTTGCAGAGAGTATCAAAAGTGAGAAATCTCAGCCTCATATCAAATTGGTTATGAGACCAGCTGTTCCAGATAACAACACAAGTTGGCAAGTCTTCGAGAATGATCAGCAAATTGTTAATTTCCTACAAGAAGAAGTTGAGTTCTCCGCCAGAAATCAAGACAAGCTGGAGCAGCAATATGGTGATCAGGTAGTACAGCTGAGAACTAACAAATTACCAAAAGGCCTCATAACCTTGGAGTCAATCTTCAACCCGAATGATCAGTTCCGGAAGGAGAAAGTAAACATTCAAGTGAAGGGTGAAGATTCAGAGCCTATTTTAGTGGAAGAAGGCAAAACATTGCAGATTGGCAAAGTAAGTACCTCACAAGAGAAATCTGATTTTGTTCAGCTTTGTCAAGAGTTCCCAGATATCTTTGCTTGGACTTACAAAGATCTAAGAGGTTTCAACCCAAAGCTGGCACAACATACTATTGAGCTGGATCCGAAATCCAAGCCTGTTAGGCAAAAGCAAAGGCCAGTGAATCCCCATATTGAACCTCTCATGAGAAAAGAGTTAAGCAAGCTTATTGAGGCCAGTATCATCTTCCCCATCAAACACTCAAGTTGGGTTGCAAACTTGGTGCCAGTGAGAAAAAGAAATGGAGAAATCAGACTGTGTGTTGACTTCAGAGACTTGAACAGAGCCTCCCTCAAGGACCATTACCCACTCCCTTCCATGGAGCAAATATTGCAAGTTGTAGCTGGTTCAGAAAGGTTCTCACTACTTGATGGATACTCAGGCTATAATCAGATAATGGTGAAGGAAGAAGATCAATTCAAGACGGCTTTCACCACCAAATGGGGCACCTATGCCTACAAGAAGATGCCATTTGGCCTATCAAATTCAGAGCAACATTTCAGCGAGCTATGGATATGGCATTCAAAGGCTTAATCAACGATATAGTGCTGGTATACCTAGATGATATCACTATCTTCTCAAAGAATGCAGCAGACCATCTCTTTCACCTCAGACAAGTGTTTCAGAGGTGTAGAAGGTTTGGAGTGTCATTGAATCTAAAGAAGTGTATATTCTTGGCACACGAGGGCAAATTGTTGGGCCACATTATCTCTATGGAAGGGCTAACCATTGATCCTGAAAGGGTTGAAGCCATCCGAACGCTCCCATTGCCACACCACAAGAAATATCTTCAAAGCTTCTTAGGAAGGATAAACTTTGTCTGCAGATTTGTGCCTAATTTTTCCACTCTTGTGAAGCCTCTAACAATTATGTTGAAGAAGAGTCTGGCATTCAAATGGACAGTAGAAGGAAAAGAGAGTTTTGAAAGCATCAAGCATGCAATATCACAAGCTCCAACTCTTATCAACCTAGACTTTTCAAAGGACTTCATGTTGTATACGTTTGGAGGATCAGACACAATCTCAGCTATCTTAACACAGCTGAATAGAAAAGGTTTAGAACAGCCCATAGCATTCTTCAGCCAAACCTTGGAAGATTACGAAATAAAGTATTCTTTCATCGAAAAGCATGTCCTTGCTTTGTCATCAGGAGCTTGAAGAAGTTCAGACATTTGGTCTCAAACAATAAGATTCAACTATTGGTCTCACATGTTGGGGTTAAGGACTTCCTCCTCAACAAGGACTTGAATGAGAAAAGGGCAGGTTGGATCACCTGTGTCATGGAGTATGACATTGAGATCAAGATCACCAAGCTGGTAAGAGGGAAAGGACTATGTGAGCAGGTAGGTTTTGGGAAGCAAGAGGAAGTATGCAACGAAGAAGAGGCTATTTTGACAGTCCAAGACAGCCATGAGCCAAGTGGCAATCAAGAAGAAGACAATGCTGCCCCGACTCCTTGCTAGACCCAAGGTATTATGCACTTCCTAGGCATAGGCCTATGCCCTCCAGAGATGAACAAGACCCAAAGGAGACACTTCAGATTACAGGTTGTCCCGTATGCCATTATTGATGGAGTATTGTTCAAGAAGGATGTGAATGGAGTGCTGCTGAGATGCATTAGCACAGGTCAGATTCAAAGGGTATTAGAAGAGTTTCATGATGGACCAGCTGGTGGCCATTTTGCACCAAGAGTGACAACTCTAAAAATCATGAAGGCTGGTTATTATTGGCCTAAAATATTCAGTGATTGTTATGCATGGATCAAGAGGTGTAAGAATTGTGCATTCTTCATAGGAAAAGAGAAATTTTCTGCCCTTCCATTGCATCCAATCTCAGTTGACCAGCCATTCATGCAATGGGGTTTGGACTTCATTGGAGTCATTAATCCCAATTCAAGCCAAGGGCACAAATAGATTTTGATAGCCACAGACTACTTCACCAAATGGACAGAAGCAGTAGCACTCAAAGAGGCGAATGAGTCTAACATCTTAGACTTTTATGAGGGAATAATGACCAGATTTGGTGTACCTACCACAATAGTCTCTGATAATGCATTGGCATTCATTGGATCTAGGGTGACTAAATGGGCTGTCAAGAATGGTATTTACGTAAGCACTTCATCGAACTATTACCCTCAGGGCAATGGCCAGGCCGAGTCTACAAACAAGAACTTGTTGAGGATCATTAGGAGGAATCTTGATGAAAATCGGAGGTCTTGGCATACCAAACTAATATCAGCCTTATGGGGTGATAGGATAACTCCCAAAAGATCCACAGGTAACTCTCCATTCTAGGCTTGTCTATGGAAGAGAGGAAATCTTGCCCATGTCACTTGAGTTGCCAACATTGGAACTCATGAAGCAGCTGGAGTTGCTTGAATTTGAGCCCATGGAGGTGAGGTATGTAGAGTTGATGGAGCTGCAAGAGATCAGAAATCAGGCATCCCAAGCAATGGAAAAGGATCAAGCTTTCATCAAGAACACCTTCGATAGAAATGCCAAGGATAGATCTTTTCAAGTTGGAGATCTAGTGTTGAAATGGGATGTGGATAGAGAAAAACGGGAAGGCATTCAAAATTTGATGCCATTTGGAGTGGCCCATACATGGTCACAAAGTGCAAGAACAACAATGCTTTCCAATTGGCCTCGATGGAGGGTGAAGAACTGTAGATTCCAGTCTATGGAATCTATCTCAAGCATTGCTTCTAGAGGGAAGTTCACTACCTCTGTAAATATTAGATTAGATTTTCTTTCCTCCAAGTGCTTGTGCACATTGTTTTGCTATAGGTTAGTTTTGTTTTCCCTAAGTGCTTTGGCACAACTTACTGTCCATGGAGATGTTTAGCAATCCTTGCTTTCATCAGGTAACATTCCATCTTCCTCCTTGCACATTCTGAGTCAGTTAGGGTCCTAAAAAGAATATTTGATAACTCCATGCCCAATGGACTACTTCTGGCTACTCGATCTTTTCACCTAGCAGGCAGGTGACCCCGAAAAGTCACCAAATTGTTATCCAAAGTTCACCCCCTAGGGTAAATTTCGATAACATGCATCAGAGTTTTCAGTTCCAAGCAAGTAGGTCGATTCAGGAAAAAATCACGAAATTGGCTAAGTCCTACTCCAGGCCACCTTTGGGACAGTTGGGACATCAAGGCACGGATCGGCTAAAAAGCCTCCAGGCGGCCCGTGAAGCAAAGGGACATCGGGACAAATGGATGCGAAGGACGCGAAACCAGCCGGTTCGGCCAAAATGAGGAACTATAGCACAGGGACAATCAGTGTCGGGACGCTGAAAGCCGGTTCGGCCGAAGGAGAAGAAAATTGACTAACTGCTCGGGACATTTGGGCCTTGAGGACGTGAACCGCCTGGTTCGGCCGAAAAGGAGAACTTTCGCACTAAGTAGTCGGGACATCTGGGCCGCGAGGATGCAAAGGATGTGAAGGACGCAAAAAGGTGAAGCGGCCGAGAGCAAAGGAAGCCCATTTTGGGTGGTTCGGAAGAATTTGTCCCAAGCTTGATCGGGATAGTTGGAACAAATGTACGTGAAGGACGCGAACCGGCCGGTTTGGCCGAAAAGAGGAACTTCAGCACTGGGACAGTTGGGACAAATGGATGCGTGGGACGCGGATAGCCGAGAAACCCGAGGGCCAATCAGATCATGACACATGTCACCGGTAGATGAGGGACAAGGAAGCCCATTTCGGGTGGTTCAAGAGTTTTTGTCCCAAACAGTTTGGGACATCCGGGACAGAAAGATGTGAAGGGCGTGAAGAGCCGGCTGACCCGTGGACCAACCAAATCATGACACGTGTCACAAGGAGAAAAGTCCAAAAGGTCAGAGGGTGAGGTTTCAAGCACTGACCCGAGCCAATAAAAAGAGGACATGTGTCCAATAAAGTAGGGAAGGAGAGAGAATCACGTCACCAATAAATGCATGCCACGTGTCATCAAGGTGGCAGAGCGCAGGAAGAAATTTAAAAATCCGTTTTCGCCTGTTTTGTGCCCTAGATCTTCAGATCGACATATCTTTCGATTCAGAGCTCAGATTTGCACGTTCTTTATATCAACGGAAATCTCATGAAATTCTCTACATGATTTTAGGGTTAATATTGAATTTTGGTGTAGTCTGGAGAGAGAAAATTGAGAAATGGATCTGGCACGTGTTCATGGCCAGAAGTGACATTTCAGTGACCAGATTTAATGCAGAATGGGTCGCATTCTCCTGTAATCCGGTCAAAATGATAGGGTATGGGTTTGTAAGGTCCCCCATGCCATTTTAATGCATCTGCAGTCAAGGAGGGATGGGTTCCCATGTTTCTGTACGTTTTCTGTCCCCTGGGCTCGACCCATGCAATGTAAAAGCCAAATTTGGCTCATTTCTAAGGGGGAACATTTTCTTTGGATAGCAAGCTTCTTCTTTCACCTGTAACAAGTGATTTTTGCAAGTATCAGACCTCTTCTAAAATTGTAATAGGTTTTCTACCTTTTTGATGTTGTAATACAAGGGTTTTGACAGTGGAAATGACAATACAGGCTCTGTGATCAGTTTTCAGTCCTCTGTTTGTGTTGCTTGTTTCATTTCAGACCTCTGATTACATCTTATCAGCTTGTGCATGATGTTTTATGTTGCATTTTATGATCTGTGTCTATCTGCAAAACAAGAAGTGTTCACCACTCCTCCTTTGGTGTATCACCTGTTAGTTTAGTTTCATTTTTGCACTTTCTATCTCTGTCTCCTTGGATTTTAAGGTAGGATTAGGTTTCAAACCTCTGTAGTTTTACAAAATATAGATCTAAATCAAAGGAGTTTGAGGAACCAGCCTCTAATCTGGAGATTCCTCTCTTAGTTTCACAAGTCCCCACACTTGGAGAGAGGTTTCCATGTTGTGCAATCACACTGGATGCTAGAGTGATCAACCTAGAAGCCTGATCTACATCCAGGGGTGTTGTGAGTCTGCAACAACAATCACCTATGGGAAAATTGACATGACATGTGGTACTTCTTCAGAGAGATGGGATAGGACTGAATCAAGGATTAGGGTGATATGAAGGAGGACTCAAAATTATCTTTGAGAAAAACATTCGGGTAGGGTATGGTTGTCATGCTTGAAAATCAGAGATTTTCTTGTTACACATTTACATGAAAACATGTTCCTTATTCATGGATATAATAAGTTACTAAAACAATTGCTTCTAACATCAATAAAATAGCTTCTTCTAACGTAAATGCTTCAGCGTATGGGTCAAATCGATGTTTTATACTTACATCATCAAGTACAATATCATGGACTTCTTCCATAAGAGTGGTGGAATCGTGATCCACAACGTCTTCTTCTTGGTCACATATGCTATTATATCCATTAATGATGTTAGCAAGATAGGGTTCAACATGATTTTGACAAATTGTTTCTTCCCTTATAGTTACCTTAGTCCCATACCTAGTTCTGAGGAACATGTGAGATCAATAAATAGATAAATACCCACCCATTTTGGCAGTGAAGTCTCTGGATAGACATATCGGAAAGAAAGGTGGAAGGTTAATGATGGATATGTCCTAAATAAATGAAAATCTTGAACACACATGAATAATAAGATTAAGATCTTTGATATCTCCAATAGTCTTAACTATTACGCCATCCAAGTGAATAAATCCCCTTGATATTGGTGTATATTCAATACCTAACACGTTTGTAATTTGTTTAGGTATCACATATCTACTAGCATTGGAGTTGATCATGCGGTTGTGTACCAATTACTTACTAATAATTGAATAAATATAGAATTGTGGTGGCTTATTGATCTTAGAAACACTTATTGCTTCTAGTCATCACACACTTTGGTGGTAATTGACATTCCATGCTTGACCACTTTGCTTGAGGTACCAAAAAAATTAGAGCTTCCTGCTGAGCATATTTCTTTGAGAAGGAATCAAAATTGCTTCCCACATGGTGAAATTTAAGTTGGTCTTCATTTTTTTGATAATAGTAAAAGGGATACTTCCTACCCTGTCAACTTTTCTTTGACCGTTGGTATATTCTTTTGTAAAATGGGCATTTGGTACCGTAATAGTAGAGGAATTTTCTTTCCTTGTGACCTGACTAGCCTATGTTTCTGGAAACTTATTCCCTGTGTCTTTTTGTAACCACTTATAGACAAGGTTGAGAGGTGGATTTCTGATCGACCTTTGGTGACTGAATTTCTATTTCTTTATTTTTGATTGAGTATTAGTAGCTTCTAATGTAGATTCTATATTGAATCCACAAAAATAATCCTCCTACCAATTTAAAAACATGGCTTATTTTAATGTTTGAGATTGAAAAGCCTCACTTGTGAAGGTCCTTCTATTGGTTGTTCTGAATGTGTGGATATACTCTGAACCATAAGAGCTTGACTAAGTACCTCATTAGGGCATAGGTTCTGGTTATTTTTCTAAGAGCATGGGTAACACCATTCATAATCCTGGACCAAGTTATTTTATATAGGGATAAGGAATCTATAGGAACTAGAAGCAAGGGGAGCCTTAAAATTCAAGGGTTTAATGTTGGTAACTTGGTTTTGAGCTTGGTTCTTATTCTGAAAGGGTTTCTTGTTAGATTGATATTATTGGTTCTAAGGTTGGTAAGGATGAAAATATTGGGATTATTTCCTCTTAAGAGATACCAATTCATTTCCAAAATTTTGAAGCAACAATTTAACCTCATGAAGATCATTTGATGGGGTATATGTAGATGGAGTTGGTTGACTAGGCACCGAAAAAATTGGAGGGATAGTTGGTTGATTAGTAGCAAACTCAAGATACATAGGCATAGGTGGTCTTGGAGCTATTTTCACACCCTCAATCAATCAATTTTCATATCTTATGGAAATATCATAGGTATCAAGAAATGTTGCTCCACCCATCGATTGAATCATGACCACAATTTCATTATTCAAAGCCCTTAAATAGTATAAAAATGCATTAGTTAGGGAAGGTTTTATCAATATTGGGATCCTATTCCAATTTTTTTGGAATCAGAAATTGAAGTCTCCCATGAACTCTTGAGGAGCTCTCTTTATGGTGGTTAACTATTCCATGAGTGATAAGTAATCACTAATATCCTCAAACTCTTTTCAAATCTTCTTTCCTAACTCACCCCAAATAGTACTAACATCCAACCCATGAAACCATTGGAGCACTTTCTCTTAATGGAAATAACAAGAAGTTAGACTGTAACATTATCCTCCATGACATTATTAAATGCACAAATCTTGGCCAAATCTTAAATGTGTTCTATGGGAGTGATACTTGTCTCCCTATGTATAAGGGTAGACTCTTGAGCGTAGTCGTGGGTATATCATCATGTTGGGCTAGTGCAAGAAGATTGCTACTATTAAAAGAAGGAAATGATTGATCTCACTGCTACCATAGTGACAAGTGGTTGATTTTATCTTGGTGGAGGGAACCTTCCAAAAGGAGGTGTAGAATGACCTCTACAAGATGATGATGAAGCTTCACATTTTCTTCTTTTTGGAGGAGATAAAGTTAATTCAATATATTGTTAATTCTCTTTCCTTGCAAAAGCCCTTATCTGAATTATTTGCATAAGTTAATACACTAGATTTTGAAATCCATAGATGTGGAGTCATTAGGTTCCCTGATTTATGTGAAGGCTAATAATAGTATAAAATCTTAATTATCCCACCAGGCATGCCTAAAACTGTTTTCACTTGGACCACACACCCATTGAATCGTTAAGTGGCCTAGTACAACATAGGAACATCCCAAAGGTGTGGGACCTTGGCTCCTTGGGATGAACCTATGGAGAAGGCCAACTTCCTACTAAACTATGTGCATCCGATGTAAAATTAAGGTGTATAACTAAAAATACTTTAAAGAAAAGCTAATCTATCTATTTCTTGGGGTAAAGGGATAGAAAGATAATTGAAATGTATAGAAAAGAAGTGATGCACTAAATTTTTAGGAACAAGTAGATCTATCTCACATATAAAGAGTATTATTACATTTAATATATATAACTTTCACAAATCCTTAAAATCTTCTATGTGAATGCTTTTAAAGAATATGAACTTAAAATAACAAGAGGGACTTGATATTTTCAACAACTGAAATAGTAAAGACCCTATACAACAACTTACAAGTTAATTGAGAAAGATTACTAATATGAAAGCAAGATAAACCACTGCATACAAGGAACTAAAAAATTCAAAAATATTCATTGGATCATTTAAATGCACAACATATTAAATATTCAAAGGTAAAATATTGTTATGAATATATTGAGGCTAAAGATTATTTCTTGGATCTCAAAATGATAGAATCTCCTTACAAAATAAGATCTAAAAGTATTTTAAATGTAATTCCTTCTCCTATTTATAGACTAAGATCGAACGATTATAGATGTGCCACTTAACTACTACATACTAAAAATATAATGAATTTATACTTAGGGAATAATCTCCCATGAAAAAATAAAAATGGTTGTATAGGTTTTACTGAGTCAACCCTATAACTTCCATCAGCTCTAAAATTTGGATATTGTTCCATAATGGTTGTCATGCCTAGTTAGGGCCAGCACAACTCTTTTCTCTATCTGGTTCCTCCTCCTTTTCTTCTTCCTTTCCTTCTTCTTCAGCTAACTTGTGTCTGAAATCAAGAAAACACTTGACAATTCCTTGAACCTCTTCATCATCAGGTCCACATGTGTAGCATTTTAGGATCTCTGTTGATTTAGTTTCTATGGATACTTTTGTGCAATATTTTGGTCTTGTTTATGAACTTCTTGACTGACTCGGGAAGTTTATATAGGTTACCAATTTGTAAATGGATTCAAGACTAAAATAATTTGTTACATCATCATCTTGGTTCACCAAAATTTTGAAATGGGAAATAATTTGATCAACTGGAAGCATATCAACATTCTTATTCAAAAATTTGTAATTGATCTTATCAAACTCTTCTGTAATATCATTTAGGTCATCAACTTCTTCAACTCATTTCTCCTCCAACTTTTATGTGGCCTCTTATAACATCTAAATTATGAACTTCGTTTCTTCTTTAAATTCAAAATGTTTTGTAACATCATCAATAACACCCTCTTTTAAAAGAAGAAATGAGTTGACACTTCATAGTTCCTTCCAAATTTCAAGGGAAAGTTCCAAATTATCAATTTCCTTAGTGAGGAATTCATTCATCTTTAAGATGGAATATTTCTCAGCATACAATTCATTGTATAAATCAACAACAACTTTAATCAATGGTTTTTCCTCATGAATTAAATTTTCCATCCAAACCCCTACTACTCTTCCCTTTTGTCTAATCTTTTCCACCACAAATAAATATGTATCATCAAAGATCAGAGGAATAGCGAGAGTGGTAGTCTAGATGGGCTATGTGATCTTAGTCAAAAGAGAATTTAGGTGTTCAACCTTACCCTTAAGCTCATCTTTAGTTACTTTATCCTTATAAAACTTATCCAACAAGTTACCCAAGGCCACCTGAACATCTTTTTTTATCCTTCATGGGTGGATTTTCCAAGAGAAAACATAGAAATATGGTAGTTCACTTGTTGTGATTGTTTCCTTAGTTTTCCCCATAGTTGGAGTGGCTATCTCAACAAATCTTTCCCCTATTTGATCAACCGATAGGTTATAAATAACTCTTGGTCTCTTGGATTGTCTTTGGGGAGATCTATAGCACTTAGATCAATAACATCAATGATGGGAACTTTATTCTTATGTTATAGTGTCTATTTGTGTAACCACGTAGGAATATAAGAAGAAGATTCAGAAGAAAACATGGGAAATTTTATGGTAGTAGTTTACGGAGCTAGTAAAACTAGGGCATTGGTCATAGTCACTGAAAGTGGAAATGATGTGGTAACAATGGAGGGTGGAGTGGAAAGGATGGCCCCAGTGCGGGTGAAATAAAAGTGTAAATGGGGAGAGATTATTGGGTAAGAGGGGTTATGAAGGGAGATCACATCCCAAAAATATTTCCAGTCAAAAAATCTGGAAGGGAGGAAAAATCTGAGTCATATAGGGAGAAGAGGTGAGAGAAGTAAGAGAAATGGGTATAGAGGAAAAGGAGGACATGGTCAAAGGAAGGGTAAGAGGTGGAGAGGAAAGAGGACTTGAGAATGGAGAAGATGGAAGAGGTGGAGAGGTGGATGACTACAACACTTGAGTGACTGTAGGGGAAGAACTTAGGTCAATAACCTTAGTAGATTGCAACTTGGGAGATGATAATCCCATTATAGAAAATTTATAAGAAGATCCTAAACCTCCAAGAGTAAAAAAATATTGCGGGGCCTTGAGAGGTTTAGGATTGAGATCCTTCCTTTAGATGGAGTGGTATGGCCCACCAATGACTAGGCTTGAATAATTTATGTGGAAATTTATTCTAATGCTTTGGGTGTGATTCCCAAAGTTATCAACCATTGGTAGGTATGATTTAGAATGGGACCCACCCTTTCCTTTGTGTTGCTACATTCCTCAACTGACCAATCAATCCAAGGTAAAGGCTGATTCATGACATTATTTTGATCATAAGAAGGATCTAAAACCTAGTTGTCATCTTGTAGGCCCTCGGGGATGACCAAAATTCCATATTGGGTGACCTCTTGAAGGGTTAACCTTTTAAATTATCTTTCCCTTACTGCATTACTCATCTAAAATGGATCCAAATATCCTCCAGTTGAGGTATGTGAACATAGGATGATGTTATTTTTCTGAACTTGTCCTAGTAGTCGAAATTAGTGTGTAGGTGAAATAATTTCAGAGTCATCTGTGAAATATCTCCCTCAATATTTTTTAGATTTTATGTAGAAGCTCATGTGTATGTAACTATAGTTATAGGAAATTGGGATCCTTCTTTATGTCGTCATGTTGAATCTTGTGGTAACTTAGCAACTAATAAACCAATTCCATTAGACCCACTTGTCATTGGGCATCTTGGTAGCTTTACAAGATCACATATGAATCCAGGAATATTTATGTATGTGAACATTAAGAATTGTAAATAGATATCTCCCCATTCCCTTACTTCCTTCCAAGATTCATCTGAAATTCTTCAATTATATAAATTTTTATCAAATAAATATAGGAGAACTATGAAGAAAGCATCATTTATTCTCCAAAAGTTCTTAGGACCCTCTGCCATTGTAAGTTGGGGATAGTACTCATATATCCTATAAACATTACTAGATCCCTCTGGAGTCAATATTGAATAATGTCTCATACCCACCGCTGCATACACAAGGTAGGAGGTCATGAAGAAATTTATGGAAGTTAGAACATCATGACAATTGAAAATATATGGGATTGCTGATGTGCTTAGCCCATCAAATGAGGGCCTTGTTTCTCTTAATATTGGAAATGTAAAGGTACATGCACTCTTAGAACTCCCTGGAAGAAGGAAGACCCATAACTCTTCTCAGTAGTGTAATGATATCATTTACTTATTGAATGAATTTTGACCGAGGAATCATCTTTGGGAATATAGATAGTGAAATTTTAGTTTTCCCCAAATAAATTTGTTGAAAACCCTCGCTCAAATATCATTTTCTGTAATCCAGTTCTTGAGAGAAGACTCTGGGGAGATAATGGCATACGATTTGACATCAAGGAGCCTTAGTAGGTCTTCAAATAAATTGTTATCTATCTTCATCACCACTATTTCCATCCTTATCCTTTATTATATGTGAATTCTTATCAAAATTTGATGCGACGGAAAGCATGAACTCAAGGCATTACATGGATTGGGGAAATGCAAAAGCAAGGGTAATCCCACTTTAAAAATTTCTTACATCCATGGTTTCTTATTTAGAGCCTTAAGTATTTTCCAAAATTTGGGCATGTTAATATGTCCTAAGTCTATATCCCTGATATTATCTATATCAAATGAAATACTTAAAGGGGGTGCTACCCCTTGATAGCTATAATTCATTTTCCTTCCCCTTGGATGAAGATCTAGACATTTAACCTGTTGAAAAACTAGAAAATCAGAAGTTAGGGTGGAATTGAATCCTTATAAAACAACTCTGTGAATTCAACCTGAAATTCTAAAACCCCAAAGTCTCAAGTTCTGAAATTGGAACTTAAATCCTATAGAAGAGCTCTAAAACCCCTGAAATAGTAAAGCTCTAAAATCTAGAAAATCAAAAGCCTAAAGTACCAAAATTAAAATTATATACCTTTGCAGCAACTATACAACTCTGAAACAAAAAGCTATGAAAAATTAAACCTCAAAACCCGAACTGCCGATATTTTTGAAACTTTAAATCTGAAATAGAAAACTTCCAAAATTTGAAATGGAAACTCTTGACTTACGATGAACTTATCCATTTTTTGTCTTTGGAATCGGATATTAACTCTGTGAAGTAGCCTTTTTCTCCAAAATCCTTCCTATCTTTTAGAGATAAAATTTCCCCATTCATGAAAGAGTTTGAATCCTAGGTTTCAAAAATAATAAAAATAACAAGTAAAAAAATCCATGAATTAAACCTCAACAAAAAAACCTAGAAGAAAACATATGAAAGGAAAGATGGAAGAAAAGATAGAAGTAAAAATAACAGAAAAAGAGCCCAAAAGAAAAATAAAACTTGAAAAACTTACCCAAAATGATGAGAAAATATGAAATAATGCTCCAATAATCACTTAGGGGTATGGTCGGGATGCAAACATATGTCAACGTGTCAGAGTACTAATTTGTTTGGTAAAAATGACAAGTAAAACTTACATATTTATAGGAAAGGGAAAAATTAATTACCCAGGTCTGACACATGTGGGTAGTTGGTAATTTATTTCCATTGGAGATTGGAATTCAAAGGTTGGCATGTAGGTTTCATACAGATTGCACTTGATTCCAAAGTCTAAAATTCTATGGAGGGATTGTGTTTAGATTTGAAGAGAGTGCAATTTGCATGCAAATTGCACTATGGACTCCGAATTTTGAAATGGTGGCGTAGAATGAGACTTCAGAACTGGGAAGGAAAACTACATGTAAAATGCACTCATAGTTCTAACTTCCGGTTCTAAAATCCATTTGGGGTGGGTTTTAGGTTTGAACTCATTGTTCATTTTGAATACAATTTTACATGTTGACCTCGAAATCTGAAATGGTGGAAAATGAAATTAAGGAAAATTTTGAAACAAATTTCTTGAAAAAATTAAGGAATGGGAAAGGTAGAAAATTAAAGAAAAATTTATAAAACCTTCATAACAATGGGAACTTGTAAAGTTAAAAGGTCGGTTGATTATAAGTATGTCGGTTTACTTTATGATATAATTGATATGGTAAAGGGATATTATGTTGTATATGAGAGCTCGTTGGGAATGTTATATGTAGGATTTGATACTATAGGTTGTGAGGGTTGAATGTATTGATACTAGATAGGCATTGAAGTATTAATAAAGGGATGTGACTATTGGGGAATATATTGAAGATGGGTTGAAATTATGGATAAGGGGTTGAGATTTTTGTGGTATATGTTGAAAGGTGATGGAAGTATGGATAGGAGGTTGATATTTTTGTGGTATATATTGAGATGGGATAGAAGTGTTGATGAGTGGTTGGGATGGTTGAGGTATATAATGAGTATGAATTTGTGAAATAGGGACATTCGATACCTATTGTGTAGAAGGATGTGTGCTAGAAATATAACTATTGTTGATAAGGGGTATCAATGTGGGGATGGATATGTCTAAACTCTAGACCATAGAGGTTTTTTTTTGTGATGAGATAAGATGGGTTGTGGTAGGAATGACCACTTGAGCTCACTAGTGGTGTGGAAGAAACACTCAAAGAGACATGGTTAGATGTGGAATGGGATTTCTTGTCTTATTTTACAAATACAATGGGCCTAATGAGGGGTCAGTGAGGAAGATGATTGTATATTGGTTGTATCTTATGATAAAATTAAATTAAGGTTAAAAGTGGTTATAAGTACTAATGATGTGGGGGTCGGTGTTTCTAGTCCACTAGTAGTGGAATAAGGATGAAATTATTGAATGGATTGTTCATGATTAGGGCCAATAAGTAGGAAAGGTCGAAAGTGACATTAGAGATGGGAGGTCATTGTTTAGGTGTAGGTTGTGGGAGGAGTACACCTTGGGAAACTAGATAGGAATTGAGAGCCATGGGGTTTGAATCTAGAATCTCAGTGAAAAGTGGATCAAAACTATTGAATAAATGAGAACTAACTAAGTACTAGGAGAGTGTGGAGGTTCTTGATCAGATTTTGGATTTGATGAACATGATCTATATTGGTCAATTAAGTGTGACATGTATTCAAGGAGAGACTGGACATTTTCCAAGGAATGTTTGAAATGACCAATCATGTTGTTATAGTATTGTAGACAAGATTGTTGTCTGGTTAAGGACCATGAAATAAACAAAAATTCACTAAATGGAAAAATAAGAAGATAGATGTTTGATTACTATAACACACAAAAGTCACAGAAGAAAATGATTTTGATTATCTTGATTATATTATGAAAAAGATGAAATGTGAAAAATGGGTGAAAAGGTACTAGGAAATGGAAATCTAAGGTTGGTTTCAGGTGATGTTAAAGAATGAATTCCTCAATATACTCAAAGTTACGTGAGCCCTAAATCTGTGTTGGTGTTGGTACGAGGCATGGTATTGGGGCCTACCTCCTCACTTCATGGTCCCATAGTAATAAGAGTTTTGGGTTCTTATCCAATATACCACCCAACAACTTATTTATGCTTAGCTAGAACAATGATTTGGCTTATCATCTTGGTGATGGAATCCAATTAGGTATACATGGGAAGGAGTGTTTAAATGAAAGTTATTTTGTTATGTGGTTTGTTTGTATGTGAAGGGAGTTAAGTGAATTCAATTCTTTAACTTCTAATTAAGTTATGTGATTAGTCAAAAATGAGTGTTTGTTTTAAATTCCAAATGAAATGTTTATTTGATGTGAACAGACACACAAATGAAATGTTGAAAAATAAAATGATAGAAGGGAACATACATATGATCAATTTTCCTTTTTAATGTTTGATTTTTTTATTTTTATTTTAGAAACAATAACATGCTCCAAGATAAAAATTTAGATAAAAATAGAATACAAAATAAATGGAAACTAAAATGGGAATCTAAATGAAAAAGGGACTAAGGTTTCCCATCGGGCATGCCAATATGTTTGAGGTAGTTTTTATAGTGCTATCAAATGCAAAAAGTACTTAAAACTCAAATGAGTAGGTTTTACTGAGACCTGTGCTGACAATCGTAATATCAAGATGATGGAATGTAGAAAATATGAATATGTTCCTCCTTTCATTGAATGAAGAGGCTTTGTAAAAATGTAACTAAAGAAAAGAGATTAGATAAAAGTGATAACGAGTTTCCCAAAAAATGTTGATCCCAGGAATCTAAATGGACTTCCTTGAAGGTTTTTAATTTTTTTATATAATTAAGTTGCATTGATAAAGATAATAATATAAATGATGACAACGCTAAAAATCAAGGGGAATAATAAGACCTTGTTAATATTTTTAAGTGGCCTAGGCTATGGTTGTGGCTAGCTTGAAGTATTCAAAGTAGTCATACCAAAACTCCATGGTTGCTTCTTGGATTTCGTTAATGATCTCAAACTACTCTTTGATATGCTTAAATTTTGGTGTGAATGTGATGGTGCACAAGATGAGTTCATGGAGAATGTCAAAATTATCCCACACAAATCGATGTTGAATGATCGGAAGATCATAAATGTTGGTGACGAGATGAGATTGACCTAGAACAATCATCTACAAAAGATCCATTGTTGTAGAAAATTTTATAAATCAAATCAGATTGATAAAAATGCTTAATATGGTAAAATTATTATAAATGATAGGGATTGATGATGATCAGATATTGATAATGATCAAAGACAACAATGTTTGTTTTGATAAAGTAATTTATAAAATAGACATAAATTAATGCAAAGGAGATATTGATGTTTGTTAAGGATAATTAGGAAAGCCTAAAAGTCTATGAATTTAATAAACAAATATTCAAATATGTTTATGATTCCAAAAGTTAAAGCACAATACTAAGGACATCAATGAATATGATCGAGGTCGATGGCAGATCAGGGAGAAAAATGTATGATATGATAAAAGGTTTGATAAAACAAATATAGATGAAGAATAAAGAGACTTAACGGTGCAAAGATGAGCTATAGGGAATTTATAAGCCTTTAAGGTCCTAAAAATAGATACTTGAGATAATTTAGGATGATAAATGAGAGAATTAAAGATGAAAGGACCAATCAATGGTGATGGGTTTGATGATGATCCATGTGGAAATCACTAATATTATGTAGGTGGTCTAGATGATTGAAGGAGAGGAAAATCCAAAAATATTTGTGAGATGATGATAACGAAAGACTATAGGTTGTAACTTTCTTATAAAACAAGATAAAAAAATGAGAGATATAATAAAACTAATGTTGATAATGGATTGGATGATAACATACCTTCCAAGGTGATTGAATGGTGATATGATGGAGCTTCTAAAGGTCCTAATAACTTGGTAACAATAAGTTGATATCCTTGAATCTTGATGATGTTGTATATAGAGGTGGTACTTAATTCTTATACACGGATTGTGATTTATATTTAATTAGATAAAAGGAGATAAAGGTTGACTTAAATATAATTTATTTCATCCACAACGATCACAATCGATTATGGATCACCATTGATTTCATCAGAGGTTAAAACCAACAAGAGGAAGAATGGAAAATGGTTAAAACCACTTGCCATCCATGATATCAGGTTGTTGGTAAATAGTTGGAAGTTGAGGATTCAAGTTATAGGAGGTTAAGGGTTTAGAATAAGTGGGTTAAAATGGGTTTAGGTTTTTTTGAGTGGTTAGGGGAGATTAAATGGATTTTTACTTGGGTAAACTATGATTTACGAAAGTAGATTTTACGACACTTAGGATAGGGATAATAAGATAGGTAATGATAGTTCGATTAATGTGTGTTGAGTCACCTAGGGGTGAAATAGGGGTGTCTAAATATATTTTAAAATCCTTAATTAACCACTTCACCTCCATATAAAGGACCAGTATACCATCCATGTATATAGAAATTGTCTCAAATAATTAATAATATCCATTATATCTCCCTTGATGGTATAAATTGATTATAACATGTTTAACATTGATATTGGACTTAGCAATAGCCTCTTTCATTTCTTCCAACTTACATAAATACCAATACACTTTGTATAACCTCTAACCGTATTTCCTTCTCCTCTAACACAAGTAGATCAATAAATTTTGAGGGATGGAATATGACCTTTTCTCTAAAAAAATATTTCTTTGATTTTGTTTCTTCCATGTCTTTAGTCATACGATATTGGTGTTCAATTTTTCAACTTATTTGGAAAATTTATTTTTTACTTTATTTTTCCCTGTCAATGATGAATATACCAAATCATTGTTTATTTTGGGTACTTTGATTTTATCCACAATTTTTAAACCTCCATCTTAATTGAAATATATTTCATGTTATAATCAGATGGAAGTATATGATCCTTTTGTTTGGACATATTATGTGTGACTACCACGTATTCCATATTTCTTATTTGATGGTCGAAACTCTTCCATATCATAGAAACAAAAACATACAAAGTGACAAAAATCCTCATCACCTCCTTAGTCTCCTTTTTTATGCTATCTTCTCAAAATCTTCCCTATAATGAATGTTATGGGGAACATATCACTTATTGACCATAGAGTGATGGGAAATTTTAGAGGACTGTGGGTTCTAGTAGTACCACTACCAAATGAATTTATCAATTGATGAGATCACATTTAGATGCAAGGGAGTGGTAGGTTCGTCACTGTGAATGTAGAACACTAGTTACCAAGGGTTATGAGGTCTATAGTTGTAGTTGAAGTGGGTATTACAATATGATTGGAGGATATTTTTGGAAATTTTCCTATACTCAATCCTTGAGGAATTTACACATGAGTTTGATCCGAGAGAGAGGAGTGATAATGGTATTGGTATTACTAGTGATTGAAGTCAAAACTCTTGAATTAAATTTAACAATGTTTAGATCCTAGGCATCCCTCATCCTTTTTACAACCTTTATATGAGACTTTGTCATATATAAATAACGATGGAACTTTGTGGTGAAAAATTGGAGGAACTTGCAAAACATTAAAGGTAGTGTCGGAAGATTTAATTAGTGTTAAATCACTAATTATAAATGCAATGCCAAACATTTCTCCCCTTTTCCTATGGGTAACTCAGGGTGGTAATCAAACTTCCTCTCCTTTTGGCCCCAATCTACCATGTTTATAGCACATTCCCTTTATAGTAATTTCTAAACCCTTGGTATACTATTTATATCTTAGTTTATCAAGAGTATATATGGGCTTGGATGTTTGAGGTCTTCCATCTTCCATTTATTTTAGAATCAGAGTCAAATTGATGTCTATATGAGTTATTTTCATCATGTAGCTTAGATAATTTAGAATATATATCGATTTCATCAAATTTTACATCTATTTTAGAGGCCCCAACTCCTTACTCATTATCTAACAGGGTTTTATTATTCAGTGGATCCCATTTTCCTCTCTAAGATGAACTTTTATATTTTATGGGATAATTTTAGTGGAGGGCCTATCCACATTCACATAAAAATTATCATAACTCCTTATGGTTGAAAATTATTTCATTTCATCGACAACTTTCTGATATGTGAAAACCTTTTCAACAATAATTTGGTTGATAGTTTCCACTAGTTTTTCTCAAGATTCTTTGTTTTTAAGATTTCTAATTTTGGCTTATGTTCATGTTGCAATTTTTATAGAAAATTTCATTATCGTCACCTTTTTCTACATCACTCTAACTTGGTCATTGTAGAAAATAAATCACGCACTTGGGTATAATTATAAGTTTGATCACATATTACTATTCATATGATTCCTAAGCGATAAAATTACTAATTGATCATTGTCTTTGGCCTATTTTATTTCTTTCTAGTTTCCTTCTTGGCATTACACATCACATTACCCAGTATGAATTTTGATACTTCAGATTTTATGAGCCTAGACACCAGTTCCTAGCTAGGATGCCTACACCCAGGCGCCTCCATCCCCTCTAGATTCCCCCGACCTCTTTGTATCTTGCTCACATATTTTGGGTCTTTTATAGATGTTGGGCATCTTGTTTTCTTATGGGTCAGCTTTATAGTGGTTAATTACAAAATTACAACAAGGGAATCACATAAATACAAATCTATTTTACCATAATAAAGGACCAAGCACTAAGCAACTAATACTATCACCTATGGTTGCATCCAAAAGCATTTAAAGAGCATCAAAGAATCCATATAGCTATCATTCAAGGGAAATGGAATAAAAATTTTCATACACTTCATAGGGGGAAGTTCATTTTCCATGTACACATATACTTACATTTCTACATCTATTTATTGTTATCTATCAAGTGCATCTTACACAGGAGCCACCTAGGGCATGATTCTACAAACACAAACACACATAGAACTACATGGAGTCTGAAATGTAGTGTAGTGCCTAGATTGTAAGTTCAATTAGTTGGGTAACCGTTGGGGTCAGTATGAAACCCCATTTTCATATTTTTCTATTTAGGATTTGATGTGTTTTTGGTTTTTTGTAGGTTCTCTTTATCTTTGTAGGTTTTAGGCAAACTTGGTGATCAACCAGTGACATACAGGTGACTAATAGTGACATCTAGTAAACATCTTACAACACAGAAGAAATAACTTTCCAAGAGTTTTTTAAATCACATATTTTCAAAGAAGGTCCCTAGTGCCTAGGCATCCCTGACCTAGTTTAGGTTCCCTATTCGACATTTTGATGGTTCCACATTTTTTTGGCTTGGTTATAATAGTTTTCCTTCCCATTTAATTAGTTTCTATCTCGGAAGAACTTCAATATTATTGTGAAATGAGATAAGTAATTTATCCATTCTCTTGTAGTTAGGGTTTCAAATTTAATTTTTATTGCATAGGTCTGATCTATACTTTATTACTTTATCATTTTTTTGTGACTTTATAATTAGAATATAATATTTATTTTCAATATTTGTTAAATCATTTGGTGAACCCATAGCTCGATTCCAATCTTATTTATAGGGTCTTCTTCTTATTCCCGTCACCCGTAGTGGTCATTTTGGGTATTTTGAGCATCTTGAGCTTCCATCATCTTCTCATAGGGTTTATAAATTAATGGCTGAAATTAAAAATCAATTCGCTAAATCTCAAAAAATTCCTCTCAAAAACATTGAACCATTTGATAGTGAGAACTCATATGATGAAGATAAATTTTTTGATCAAGATCAATTAGAAAACTCATAAATTTTTTTCAAGCTTTGCATGATAATCCTGCCCATATTCCGAATATTCTTCACACTTTGATTATTACTAAAAACTCTTGTGATGTTACTTTGGCACCCCTTATTGGTTCTTCCTTAGCTGGAATGGCCTCCACCTAAGCCCTTAATATTCCTACTTGCATTTCTACCACTACCGCTCCCATAATTCAACCTAATTCTTCTTCAAATACTCCTAATTTAAATTCTTTATATCAGGATTTGCAAACTCAAATTTTCCAACTTTAATTGGTTACCTCTCGCTCCTCTCCATCTCTAGATTCCATTTTACTCCTTCACACTCCTTTTACACGCTTAATTTCTACCTATACACTTCCTATAAAATTTATCACCCCTAAGCTTCCCATATTCAAGGGCCATGGAAACCCTTAAGTGCATCTATGAGAATTTCATGTTGCATATCTAGATTATGCAGATGATCACACTTTACTAGTAATTTTTTTTTCTCATGATCTTCAAGATTATGAAATGCTTTAGATCTATGATATACTTGTCCATTTAGTAACATATTTTATGCATTTAGCTGATGCTTTTCTATCTCATTTCTCTATCAATATCATCTCTAATATATCCTACGGTCAACTAACATAACTTAAACAAGGATCTAACAAGCATATAGCGAATTATGTATTGTGATATAAGAACAACTTAGCTAAGATGTCTAATGTGCTTGCAGACTTTGAACTTCAATAAATAATATTCTAAATTCTATTACCACCTCTCTAAGAGAGTGTTATCTTGATACATCTCCATCATTTGATCATTTATGTCATACTCTTAAGCTACACAAAACTAAACTATTATCTATAAGAAATCTTAAGTATCATGAGTAGGATTCATCTTCTATGTGCTTTCAAAGTAAATCAAATTTAAATCCATCTAATAAACCTACTAAAGATAAATCCATTTCAATGATGTCTCTAATCAAGAAAATATTCAATGGTATCCTCCAAAGTGTAAATTTAATAAACTTCCTATTACTCCACATATTCTATTTTCACAACTAGTTGATAACAATCTTATTACACTTCCTCCACCACTTAATGTCAACCCATCTCATCCTAAAGGTTATAATTATAATTAAAATTTCAGATGCAACTATCATCAATGCATTGGGAATTCTATAGATTTATGTTTCAAACTTTGAAATATTATTCAAGATTTATCGATAATAATACTATTGAGATTCATGAGACTAATGCATCTACGTTAGTTAACAAAAATCACAAGCTCAAGATCTTCAACAATCCTCATCCTAAACATGAAAAACAAGTGGATGACTCTTTAGCCAGTCATACATATCATCCAATGACTCCTCCATTAGAGGCTATGGATTTTATAGTTTCTCACGTTGAGTGCATCTCTACCATTCATGGAATTCTCCGATCATGAATATCATATTACATTCTCTTCTGATAGCTTGCACATCAGTACTTCTATTGGATATATCTCTATCAATAACACCATGGTGGATCCTTTGTTTCTCATAATCACATGATCTATTGAACTTATTTTTTTATCGATTATTCACTCTCATAGATTTCATTCCTAATTCCTAGATCTTATGGCTACATCAAGCTTCCATTCAGAATTGGTCCACTTACCATGTTTGTTTTCTTGTGGCACCTTTAGTCAAAGGGTGTGACATGCTCTTAGGTATTCCCTAGCTCCGTGTAACTCAAGATATCATTTCCATGAATCACTTGTGTTTAAATTTCATTCACAACAAGCAATTCATTACTATCAATGGTGTTCTACCATGCACACCATGGCCGCGACCTCTCTCTTTAGGTTTCCATTACAATTGCTAGAGAATCTAGGTCCCCATCACCTATCAAATCTAAAGCACAATATTCTCCTATATCTCCTATTTGTACATAACATACTCATTATCATAAGTACACGATATTCCATCTCATTAGCCTTGGTCCACTTCGGGAAGACTCCTTTCTAGGTGCACATCACAGACTTCACATATGTTTTCATCAACTATGCGCTCTCCTTCACATAGGTTTTCATCACCTATGCGCTCTCCTTCACATAGGTTTTCATCACCTATGCGCTCTCCTTCACATAGGTTTCCATCAACTTCATAGTCTCCTTCATGTAGGTTCTCTCCTTCACGTAGGTTTCCATCACCACCCAAGTCTCATTTACATAGGTATCATTCATCGATACATCATTTTTTTAGTACACCTTTGATATTAGAGAATGGTCACATGCCTTTATCTCCACAAACATTAGGTAGAGAACCCTCATATTTCAATAGTATTGGATAACAGACTTGCCATTGCAAACTTGGTGGGAATCATGTTAACTCTTTCCCCCCTTCTATAATTATTAGGTGTCTTACATTTCTACTTGTTCACTCTACACTTTCAATATAATAATTCACATGTGTTTTACACATCTTGACACATTTGTATTACCATTTCCTAATTACAAACTCTTGTGCTATGGTTCACACTTGACTGTTAAGGGATCACTACATTTATGAAGCTCGCATCATACACATGACACATTTCACACTCAACACATTCACGACACATATTTTTAGTGCACATTCATCACGACACACTTCCCTATGGAACACTCTATTTCCACAATTCATACTCGATTGTTGAGGTTTTAAATATGAAATGAACCTAACCACACTCACTCATTCTCTAAGCTCTATTCTTTATTGATCAATATTTCTAGCACAAAATTCAAACCATTTCCCGATGACACACTCTTGTTATATGGTTCATTCTTGATTGTCGAGGGGTCTTTTATAAATGAACCTAATCTCATACATACTCATTCACATACACTTGGGGGGCATGCTTCTTATATCAAACTCACATTGCATTCCATTTCCATTCACACTCACTACATACTACATATCTTAGTTGTATATTGTTCTTTCTTACTTATACTTGCATGTTACACTTTGCTTACTATGTTAGATAGATATTTTGTATGTCATTATCATTTTTATATACACATGCATGTTCACTTGCCTTCTATTTTTGAATGCATGATTTACATAGATATATTACACACAACATGGATTCTTAGCATTATACCTCTTACCGGTCCCACAATGGCTTTAGGGGAATCTAATTTTATACACACTATAGGTGTTATTGTTTCAATTTATATTACTTCATATTATTACTAGCACACTACTTTATATCAGATCATACATGTTTTGACATACTTTTTTATCTTTCTAGCATGTTAATGGGTGCTTCATGTGTAAAATTTTCTTTACAAAAACTATTTTCCACCATGGTTGTCTGTTACTCTTTTTTCATTTTTTCCATTCTTTGCTATTGTATGCCATTGTTTTGTAGGATATGACATTTGTCTTGTGTTCACACTATATGATTTTGGTCATTTTGTCCTTTATTATTTTACAATATTATGAAATGTTCCATGTTTGAAACCCATTTTTTGTGGTCTACTATGTCTGCACTATTGCTTGTCTACATCATCTTATTTCTTTCTAGCTTATGCACTCTCTTCCATATGCACATTTTTCTTGTTTATACTAACACATGTTTTAATCGACTTTGTTTGTGTGTTCCTTGGTTTCTACCATGAACTTTCCCATGCAGGGCATCATTTTCATATCATAGTATGGTCATCTCTTTTGGGCCGCATCCTACTAGCGATGTTGCATGCACCCCAAATGATTGGGGCATAATTGGGTGAATTAGTCACCTCCTACAATAGTTCATAGTTACAGTATAACACAATTTAGTACAAAATCAATACAATATACAGTCTCAGAAACAACCCAGAATATGACTTCGTCCTCAACACAACATAGATGTTAATGCCTAGATAAAGGCATGAGTGCCTAGGTGCTCTTGAACCTTCCTAGGCACCTATGACCAGGGACAATTACAACATTTTTATCATATTGCCACTGGTCATAGTAGTCTACAGAGGAGGTTTCCCATTACGGGTACAATCCTCCAACAATCAACATGCATTCTTTCTCCTTTTCTCTATTTGTGTTGGATCGAAATGGATGATATTTGAACAAATTAGGATCAAACCATTTGCAATGGTGTATAAATCATCAGGAATTAGTAAAAGGATGGAGAATAACACTATACCTTTTTCTAGGTACACTCTTCTATCATGGCATAAGATTGCCCAAAAACTCACTCTTGGCATAGATTGCTCAAAATTCTCGTTCTTCTACAAAATTTTATGAATCTTCTCTACTCCTTTCACTCATCATGGATCAAGTGCACATGTTCCTTTTCACATTTTTACATACATTTACACACTTTTTACATATTTCGATCAAATTTTTCATATACAATACTCGTGACTACTCTTTGGTATGTTCATCCTTATGGGAAGCAATAATCACATCATCAAGCATCAAGCGACATTGACAACAGATATAAAATGACATATACACATACCATTTTCACCCGTAGGGTCACTTCTTCTTCTCTAGCTTCCACGCTTCATATTATTCACTTCATGCTTTTTATTGTCTCCTCAAAACTCTTTTCATCATCGATTCGCATGGTTATTAGGTATGCATCTCTTATCTACTTTATGTTATCAAACATTCACTCAACCACATAAAGTGAGGGAAAATTTAGACTCTAAATCACATGCTTGGGTATATTTCTAGGTTCTAATCACATACCACTATGAATATGATTCCTAAGCAAGAAAAGTACTTATTTACCACTTTATTTGGCCTCTTTATTTTATTTCTAGTTTCCTTCTTAGCCTTACACACCCCATTTCTTGGTCCTACTTTTGATACCTCATATTTTCTTATTCTAGACACCAACACCCAACAAAGACACCAATGCCCAAGCACCCTCATCCCCTTTGGGATCCCTTGACCTCTTTGTAAGTTTCTTACATATTTTGTGTCTTTTCTAGTTGTTAGGCATCTTGTTTTCTTATGGTTCAGCCTTTTAGTGGTTAATTACAAAATTAAAATAAGGTCATCATATAAATACAAAGATATGTGACCATAATAAAGGACCAAACACTAAGCATATACTACTATCACATAAGGTTGCATCCAAAGGTGTTTCAAGAGCATTAAAGCACCCATCTAGCTATCATTCAAGGGACAAGGGATTGCATTCTTTGCATACTTTGTAGACACCTATAGTTATGCCCACATAATTTAAATACTTAAATTGCACTAATTATCTCCTTTCTCACAAATTGATGACATATCATCAAAAGCGCTCATATTCCCTCTTATTGTCATTAATTAATTACACTAAGCTAATTAATTAAGTCGCCTATCCAACAAATACCCTAATTAATGACCTTCCATTAATAAATCACCCCTTCTACCTAGACTAATTAATTATTATTAATTAATTAGCTTTCCCTTCCATTTAATAAATAAATAAATATTTAATTGATTTAATCCCCTTCTAATAGCCTAAATCATACTAATATTCCTCTAATTAGCTTTTATAAGCTTACATCTACCTATTAGTTAATCACCTTTGATTAATTAAAACACCCCCAACTCCCATGACTTGCTAAGCATAAATTAAACCCTTCTAAAGTAAGGTTACCTTTTATAAAGCAACCTTATCCATTCCTAATCATGTTTTACCTTTATCCCACATGCAAAGGGATGAAGTGTTTCCTTTATCCATTGGGCTATATAAGGAGCCCTCCTTCTACCTTTATACCTACACCTAAACTTCTTGAGAGAGCAAATGCAAAGCATATAGCAAAATAGACTAAGAGCTTGCCTTTTGTTTTCTTGAGAGGTCACCATTGTTAAGAGCTAAGCTTCCTATTCTTGCATTCTTTAAGGATCAAACAAGCAATTTTTGATTTCCATTAGAGCTAAATAGGTCCATTCATTTTGTTGGTAATCTAGGAGAGTAGAGATTTTGAATAGCATGCTAGTTTTGATCTTATGTTTTCAAAGTTATGATGTTTAGTATAGATCTTGTTTATCTCTTTATCTTGATGGTGCTTAGGCTTTGTCTTAGCTAGATTATAGAACTATTTTTAGGTGGTAGTTCTTGCTTCATTCAATTTAGCTTAAGAAAAGTACACATGCACACATTTGGCATGCCCGGTGGGACACTTAGTCCCATGGCATTTTAGTTTAAGTTTCATTATTTTGGCTAACTTTTGATATGCACATGTAGTAATTAATGTCCATTTTCTTGGAATTTTTGCTAATTTGATATGTGTAACTTCTTGTTCATAGCCATCATTTTAATGGGTTGTTGCCATTTTAAAACTAACTTGTCAAAATTTGAGATATTATGAGTTTTCTTGTGTTTTTGCCATATTTTGGTTGTAGGTGTGGCGCAGGCACATTTTTAGGAGCGCAGGCATTTTTTGTGGTGCACACACCCTCTCAGTGGCTGGCAGTGCACTATCAAAACCTAGTTCTCTATTTATCAACCCTAGCACATGTGCATTAACCCTGGCACACACACCCTAACCTAGTGCGTAGATGCACTAACTGGGTGTAGACATTGTTTCATACTGTACCTTCACTACATTTTAAAACCTGTTAGATTGGTGCGTACACCCTAACCAGAGTGCACACACTTTTTTTAGTGGTGCAGACAATTTTTTTTTGGTGCGGACATTCTGTTAGAATCTGGGATTGTTTTATAAAGTGGTGGCGCACACACGTTTTCCCGGTGGTGCACATGCTTTTTTGGTGGTGCACATGTTTTCCTAGTGGCGTAAGCATTATGTCTGATTTCCATCTATTTTTTCTCAAAGGTAGTGCATACATTGTTTTTGTGGCGCACATCTCTCTGGTGGCGCAGGTGCATGGTAAGCCAAAAACACGCAGAGTAGCACATACATTGTTTTCATGGTGCACACGTCTCTCGGGTGGCACAAGTGCACTGTAAATAAAAAAAAATAGAGTGGTGCATATGCCCTACCCACGCGTAGACATGCCAAAAAAGGGGCGCAGTGTCCTTTTGTATTTTTGAAATTAATGTGTTGAGGTTCTAACATTCTTGCAGGTTTTATCTAATCACATACTTGTCTTTATAGGTTGTTTTTACATGTTTTTACTTGGTTAGATAAGAATTTTTGCATGTTTACTTATAGGAATAAGATCACGTATGCTCTTCCCTCATGTCCCTTGGGGTGATCTTGGGAATCAGAAATGATTCTTAAGTCCTTTTGATGCTTTGAGGTTGTTAGGAATATTTGAGTTGGAATTGGTTAACTTGGCATAGTTGAATTAAAGTGTTTTTCCATTTGATATCTTTTTGGATTTTGAAGACATCACGTATGCTCTTCTCTTGCATCCTTGGGTGATCTAGAGAATCAGAAATGGTGCCTTCTCTTTTGATGGAAAACTACTAAAAATCATCATACAGGACCAAAATTCCATCGCTTGTCAAAGAATGGAGGAATCAAAAAAAAGTCAAAACTACTAATATAGTTGTTATACAGGTTGCCAAATGGTGTTTCGAGCAAACCACACCTAATTAAAAAGATAAAATGAACAACATATTCAAAAACATATGTATTGCAGTTTTGGAAAAGGGTACATCCCTCTCCGCTCAATTGGAACATAACCCTTTGGCATAACGCCTTAAGCTACAACAATGGGGGTGGTTCTAGGAACCCCAAAGTAGTCCACACAAGAGGGAACCTTGTGGATGAAATGGGAAGTGCTCCACACTACCTATCTGACTAGTGATTCCTTTGTGAGATAGAGTTACAAGTTGTCCCTACGTGACCCTTTTAAGTACATGATGGATGCATTTACTTGCCCACTGTGATTGAAGGGGAAAAGTCGAGATACTCCCAAGATAGTCGGGACTATTTGGGTAAATCATCCCACTCATGGATAATCTTTGTAACACCTAGGATGAGAGAACCACCTAGGAAAATATACTTTGGCCAGGAGCCCACTTTGACCATTCTAAAATAGTGTTGAGTTGTGAACCATATTTTTATTACGAAAACATGTGACGTGTTACTTTTTCTTAGTTTTTACTTGCCTTAGGGTGAGGTGAAACTCTACCAAAGTGAAGCCAACATTTTTCATCCCATTTTTATTTACTTCCTTCACATTCTTTTGACACTTTGTTGATCAGAAGGAGAGTGACTACCTTTGTGTTACCAATCGATTGTTTCTGCCACTTTTTTGTCCATTTACGCCCATCCATGTTTGCGGTTGGGTAAGTTAAACATCTAAAGTGTGTGGAGACGTATTCATATCATTGGTGCCATTGTGATCTTGATACCCATGTCAAGATCATCATTGTAGTTAGGCGTGGTTCATCATCTTGAACTTCCTTAGAAGGGTTAGCTTGTTTGTATCGTATCACTACAATTTTGATATTTACGTCTTGTTTCTTGTAAACTCGACATAAATATCTATATTATAAGGTTACGCTGCACACATTTTTAACTATTCCTAGCTATACTTTGAGCTCTTTAGTTTGATTCTATTATTACCTCGATTTTGAAGAGTGTTGGGTGTTACCATTTGTGCATGTTATATCAATAACACCTTGATATCAATACCTTACTTTCTCACAAAGTTTGGTTAACATATCTTGGTGATATTGTTGTGTCACTCATGAATTGTAATTGGCACTTTTTGAGATATAGGTCTTAATCAAGTTTGAGCTGCTCCTAGTATATCTTGTTAGGAGGTCACATTGACTTTTTGTATTTACTTACGTTTTGTTCATTCTCATGAACTTAGCATAAGTAAGAACATCTTGTTAATTATCTTGTGACGTGAAACTACTTTTTGAAACGTAGTCTAGGAGGTACTTCATTTGATAGGTTTAGATACCAAACATTTGTGTCACTAGTGATTTATCACTCTATCACATTGGTATTCTCACATTGTTAATTCATTCATATTCTTGACAATACATCTTGCATTTCACTTAGGTGTGGTCACAAAGTTTTGAACACATTTACAACTTACCCTAGTGAAACTATCACAAAAACATGGCTCCTAAAACATGATTAGGACTCAAGAAATAGACATACGAGGAACAACAAGCACAAGCTTGGGAAGCCTCTAATAGACAAGGGTCAAACCCCTTCATTGGACATGATCTAGGACCTCTATTTTCTATGGAAAAAGAGATAGAAGATATGGTTGATCATAGTGGAAATGAATTAGAATCCCCACACACGTAGAATTTGATTTTGACCCTACTTTATTAGATGAGTTTCTTTTCAGAAATAAGATAGAGTGCTAGCATGGGTCATAGAATTAGGGGCCAAATTACCCACTGAAAATGAAACAATCCCACCTGTGAATAACGCTACGGAGGAAGAACGACCCCTTATCAATATGGAGGATATTTTGATGCATGGACATGCTTCTACCTCCAACACAGGGAATGATAAAGTGGTGGGGCATAGAATACCCTTTATCAAAGTGCCACATAGAAACAAGACAGAACATGAGATGGGTGAAGAACCTCCACAATACGAGGAGGAAGAACCTTTAGAAGAAGAAACCACGATTCAAACAACATTAGTAACCTAAGCAACAATTAGCTTTGCTAACCTCCCATGTACAGAAGGAAGCAAACAAAAATGTTCAAAAGTCAAGGCCTAAGGTTAAGATCAATGAACTCCATAGAGAAAACCAAGGAGAAGATGATATAGGGTATCATCATGTATATATCCCCGCTTCTCCCACTAGAGAACAATTTTCACACAAGAGGTATAGTCTATGAAAGTGACACTCACGAGCCTACAAGAGAGCAATATAGGGAGCATTAGAAAGTATCAATATGAAGAATTATGCCCCTATCCTTTTGACAAGACTATGACCCTTCAACCCTTTCCTAAGAAATTTGATATGCCAAAATTTGACAAATATAAAGGGAAGGGAGATCCACGGGATCATGTCAAGGATTTCTATATGGCATGTCAAGAGGTGTCTTATAGTGACAATTATCTCATCGAATTTTCCCCAAGAGTCTCGGAGGTCAAGCCTTGGAGTGGTTCACACGTTTACCTCGAGGATCAATTTTTACCTGGCCAGAATTGGTAGAAAGGTTCATGCGTCACTTCTCATACAACATAGAGAGTGATGTCACCATGGTAGATTTATGTGGTGCCAAAACACCCCAATGAGACTTTTCCAGCTTCCTCCAATGGTGGAGAGGGATAGCTAGTAGCCGCTTCCCTTACACTTTCCCTAAAAATAGTTGGTTAGTATTTTCATTCCCAACCTAAACCCGGATATAGCTTTCCACCTCCAAATGCATGTGTGTGCACTTTTGAGGAGGTCATCGAAAAAGGGGTTCAGATAGAGAAATATCTCATTGCCAAAGGAACCTCAAAACCCAATCTAGAGATAATCAAAATGTCAAATCCATGGAAAAGCCGAAGGTCTTTAACAAAAATAAAAATGTGGTGGGAGATGGGATCACTGATTCCAAATGTGTACAAATGGTCCAAACCGGTCAACCTTTTAAACTGACCAAAGGACCAATTCAACCACCACCAAAGTGAAGAACGTTCACCTCTCTTAATGAACCTTTTTCGGTCATACTAAAACAATTGGATGGCCCACATGATGACATATCCTATGACACAACCATTTGATGACAATGCTCCAAAACCTTCATGGTACAAGGAGCATGAATATTGTGAAATGCATCATGTCAAGGGGCATAAGATAGAAAATGTCTGTGACTCCATCATTATATTCAAGACCTCATTGAAAATGGGGAGATAGAGGTGGACAACCCAAGAAAAATGTAGACACCTAATGAGAAAATGGGGATATATAAAGAGCCATTCCCCAATCATGATAAATCAGAAAAGTCAAAGCCGGATCGGGAGAGTCATCCCAAGGTTATAAAGCATGAATTACTTGTACACCAAAAAAGACAACAATCATTATGATTCACTTATTGGATGTATTCGCTCTCTCCTACTGACCATGTCAACACCATCGAATCAAGGGAAAGGACTATGTTACTGGTAATAAGGCATGCCCACCTCGTGATTCTAGAACCTTCTCCATCAACCCCACAAACTGGTAAATATAACCTTTTAGAGAAACTTGAGAAGACGTCTGCTAAGATTTCGATCTTAGATCTTCTTAAGATATCCAATGTGCATAAAGACATTTTATACCAAACTCTTCAGGGGTCGGGAGTGCCATTAGAGGTCGATCCTACACACCTTCAAGCCAAGTGGCAAACATCATACCAAATGAACATATTGCCTTCAACCATAGGGAGATCCCTACTGAGAATCCAACACATAATCTTCCTTTATATATTGAGGTAGTTGTCACCCGTAGGAAGATCAAATGGGTGCTTGTGGATAACGGATCTAGGTTGAACATTTGTACACTCAAGTTGGTTAAACAAGTTAGGACATACTGAGGTAGATCTTGAGTCCAATATCATCACTATCACCGCATACGACAACGTGGAAAGGGAGTCAGCGGGCACAATCACGTTGCCCATGGAGGTGGGTCCCACTTTGTCATCGACAAAGTTTCATGTCCTAGACTTGGAACTTCCATATAATATGCTTCTAGGCCGACCATGGATTCATGCCATGTAGGCCATGCCATCGACATTTCATCAGTGCATTAAATTGAAGCATGAGGGACACACCATTACAATACAAGGAGATTCAGAGCCCTTTGCTCATTATAGAGCTCTCAATAGTTTTACACGTAAGGGACACATATGCATGTCCCTCCACCGATATAGTTGTCCCTCTTCAATCTGAGGCCATGGAATCCTGGATAGATTCAGATTCTCTCAGTTCTTGTGCCCATGGGGTGTCTACATCAACATCTCCTTTTGATTCATGGGAGATGAAAATCCTTGAATATGGTTGTGGGAATACAATGTACAACAAGCACTCTTGGTTTCAGACCTCTCATTGTCACCCAAGACTAGAGGTCACCCTAACTATCACTTCATAAGACCTAGAAATGAACACACTATTGGGTCATTCTTACCTGGAGGCTTGTTAGCTGAGGAAAAATTGCTTGATCCACCTACAACTTGGGTCCAGAGGATACTCAACCATCCTATTATCAAACCCTAAATATGAGAAATCTAGTAAAATGATGTACTCCATGGGCTATAAGGGCCTAGGATGTGGAAGAAATGAACAAGGACAGAGAGAACCGGTGCCTCTTCCACATTTCAAAATAGAAAGATATGGCATTGGGATTCACCCTTATGGAGCACACCCCAATGATCAAGATGCTACTTGTTCTGAACGTGAGGATAGCTCTGACTATCTAGATAGTGATATGGATTCCCATTGTAGCCAATATGAGGATCTTGCCTCCACAAACCTATTCATGAACAACGTTGTCCTAACCATAACCCGGAACCAACCCTTGACCTTGTTTACCCTACCCTTGTTGAATGGGACCAACAATGTCACATGTCACTAGATTTATTCGAGAATGACAAAGCTATCATAGAGTTCATGGGCATAAGGGATACAATTCCCATTGGAGACCATAAGAAGGGTTTCTTTATTGACTTGGATACCTGCGCCTACTTCGGTGAGGAGGTTGAGCTTCGTGGTTAGCAAAACTTAAAGAAAAGTGAGGGAAAAAGTTCCAACGTAAAGCCTGAAAAAATCAAAGTCCAAGTCACACAAAGTGAAAACCTCTTTGAGGCACTAGCCAACAAACAAGTAAAAAAATCAAAGGACAAACAAAGTGACCATGCCAAGGATGAAAATCTCATGGAGACATCCTTGGATGAAGATCTCAACCTTCCTCCCGATCCTACGTGTATATGGAGGACTTATCAAAATTACTAGTCGAGGAAACCATTGATGTTAATATTGGTACAGAAGAGGACCCAAAGATAGTAAAATTGGGAGCATCGCTCTTGGCTAGAGAACAAAAGACATTCACTATGTTGTTGTGAGAGTTTATAGATGTGTTCGCATGGTCTTACAAAGACATGCCAGCTTAGATCCAACTTTGGTCATGCACAACCTAGTTGTGCATGCAGACGCTAAGCCTATCAAACAGAAACTCAGAAAGATGCACCCAAGAGTGGCCTTACTGGTTAAAGAAGAGTTGGAAAGATTGCTTGCAGCAAGATTCATCCGGCCTATTGATTATTCTGAATGGATATCGAACATTGTTCATGTCTAAAAATCTTTTCAGGATCCGAATCTGCACGGATTTTAGAGACATTAATAAGGCTTTCCCTAAAGATGATTTTCCACTGCCAAATATTGACATGATTTTGACTCACTCAATAAAGGGTATGAGATGCTATCTCTCATGGATGGCTTTTCAGGATACAACCAAATCAAGATAGCTGAAGAAGATCAGCACAAAATGGCTTTCACGACTCCTTGGGGTACCTTTTGTTATCAAGTGATGCCCTTTGGTCTCAAAAATGTAGGAGCTACTTATCAATGGAATAATGATGGTAATTTTTCATGATATGATTCATGATATCATGGAGGACTATGTGGATGACATCCTCAGAAAGTCTAAGACAAGAGAGGATCACCCTCATCATTTTGCACGTATCTTTGAGCACCTATGAGAGTACAAGGTCAGGCTAAATCCAAAGAAGTGTGTATTTGGTGTGCTATCAGGAAAACTATTGGGCTTCATTGTATCAAGATGAGGTATTGAGGTAGACCCTACTAAAGTGTCTATTATTACTGAAATGCCTCCACCTAAGAATATCAAGCAACTGCACAACTTATAGGGGAAAATCAAGCCATTCACCACTTCATCTCTCAACTCGAGATAAGTGCCACTCATTCACCCACTTGCTTAAAAAGGATGTCACCTTCATCTGGGGACCTAAGCAACAACAAGCCTTTGCTTTGCTTAAACAATACTTGGCTAATCCACCTGTCCTCATGCCTCCAACTCCTGGAGAACCACTCTTGCTTTATATTTCTACTACGTAATTTTCTATTGTGTGCTTGCTCACCCAATATGACCTTGGTCATAAGGAAAAAGTGGTGTATTATCTCAGTCACACCTCATCGCCTATGAGCTCAATTATCCTCAAATTGAAAAATCTTGCTTGGCTGTTGTTTTTACTTTTCAAAAACTTCACCATTATCTATTGAATACCAAAACCAAGCTAATATCCAAAGTTGACCCACTCAAGTACTTATTATCTAAACCCCCCTCACGGGTAGAATGGCTAATTGGATCATTCTACTCAGTGAGTTTGACATAGAATTTGTACATCAAAAGTTGGTTAAAGGACAAGTACTTGTGGACCAGCTAGTAGAAGCACCTTTGAAAGGCACTGAACCTTTGAATCTGGATCTACAGATGCCTCCTTGCTCTACATTGAAGAATTTGTCATGTGGCAGATACATTTTGATGGGTCCTTTACATTTTCATGGTTCAGGTGTAGGGGTAGTCCTTATTACTCCTTCTGGTGATCCTATACCACAGGATTTTCACTTAGGCTTCCCTTACACAAACAATATTACAGAGTATGAGGCACTTATTGTAGGGATGAAGCTAGCTATCAAGTGGAACATTCATCATGTCAAGGTTGTGGGTGATTCTCAGTTAATTATCAAACAAGTTAATGATGAATATAAGGTTAAGGATGACAAGCTCATACCTTACAAAAAGTTGGTCAAAACTCTAAAGGAGTACTTTGTGTGCATTACATTTGAACAAATCCCTAGAGTGTAGAACAGATTGGCAGATGCCATGGTGACAAGTGGGTTCTATGCTTCGTATTCCACCAGGGAATAATGACATGCCGTTCTTTGTAGAAAATTTATGCCAGCCCGCGTATGACATGCCAAAATCTTGTCTGGCTTGTGATGTTGTTGGTCCCAATTCCCCATGGTACGAACCCATCTTTACCTATCTCAAGGACAACATGTTCCCTCACGATATCTCCCATTCCAAAAGCAAATCTTGATTCACCAAATAGCCCATTACACCCTTTTAGGAGGTACACTTTATCATCATGGCTACGATGGGAATCTATTACGTTGTCTTGATGTGACGGAGTCAATCCAAGTGATCAAAGAAGTCCATGAAGGGGTGTGTGGAGCACATACGAATGGAATGGTCTTAGCTAAGAAATTGTTAAGAGTAGGCTACTATTGGCCTACCATGGAAACCGATTGTTGTAATTATGTCAGGAAATGTGTACTTTGCCAAAAGTATGGAAACTTCATCCATGCTCCATCACAACCATTGCAACCTATCACTACCCCATGGCCATTCTCTAAGTGGGGACTTGACTTGATAGGAAAACTTACTCCTACCTCATCTGATGGTCATACACACATCATCACGGCTATGGAATACTTTACAAAATGGGTGGAGGCTGTCCCTTTAACCTATGTAACAGAGCTCAGATTTCTAAATTTATCATGAATCATATCATTTGTCGATATGGCATTCCCGCAGCCATCGTTACAGATAATGGGAAGTCATTTAAGAATAAAACTGTAAAAGGTCTTTGTCAATGGTTCCAAATTAGGTTAAAATGGTCCACACCATATTACCCCAAGGTAATGGATAAGCCGAAGCCACAAACAAGACTTTGGTGAGAATAATGGAGAAGATGGTCAAGTAAAATAGGTCATAATTGGCACTTGCAAATCCACCCAGCTCTTTGGGCTTACAAAACCTCCATTCACACTCCTATGGGTGTAACACCATATTCTCTAGTGTTTGGGATAGAATCTATCATCCCCTTAGAGATCGAACTTCCTTCCCTGAGAATTTCTCTTAGGGACTATCTGGATAAGGATGAGGATTACCGGGTAGCAAGACTGGCTGAATTGGAGCTCCTAGATGAGAGGCACATTCATGCTCTTAATCACCTAAAAGTGTATCAAAATAGAGTCTCTAAGAAACTACAACAAGAGAATCATCCCTCGTCAGTTTGAGGTTGGTGATTTAGTCATGAAGGAGAACCAGTTCAACACAAGAGTGGAATGAGAAAAGAAAGGGAAGTTCGAACCACATTGGTTGGGACCCTATGTTATAGTCACCAAGTATGGCACAGGGGCATACAAAATTGCTCACCCCAATGGTGATGAGCTCATGAGCCCATGAATGCCATGCATCTTAAGCGGTTCTATGCTTAAACATGGCGCTGAAAGTCAAAAAATAAAAAAAACTCAAAAACATGGTAAAATGATCAAAAATACAAAAAAATCAAAAAGAGAAAAAAAAAAAAGAGAAAACAAGTCATCCACAAGTGAAAACCATGCAATTGTGGCACTTTGGATAAGTCCTTGGGTGAAAACTAGTTTCAGCACCTTGGGAGGATTTGTTGTTCACAAGCATCTTGCATCTGGAGGGTAGTTTTCCTTGGCCTAGCCCTAGTTCTACCTTCGAGATTCCCTGTGAGCCCCATCCTTGTCAAGCCTTGATCCGGATTTTGTCTTCTTTTATTCATCTATGAGGGGCATGGTCTTTTTCTATTTCCCATCTTATGCTTGGGGACAATTCAATGACTTCACCTTCTTGTTCATAAGTGTGGCTTTTGCCCTTATATATTCCCCATCTAACATTGGGGGCATCCACGCTTTCTTGGTTACCTATGCATAACTTTGGAAAACCATTAGAAAAAAACAAAAACAATAGAAAATATTTCACAAACACAAAAACAATAGAAAATTATTTCACAAAACAAAAACAATAGAAAATTATTTCACAAACACAAAAACAATAGAAAATTATTTCACAAAACACAAAAACAATAGAAAATTGTTTCACAAAAAACCTAAACAATAGAAAATTATTTCACAAAACCTAAACAATAGAAAATTGTTTCACAAAACCTAAACAATAGAAAATTGTTTCAAAACACCAAAAACAATAGAAAATTGTTGCATGAAAACAAATCTTACAAAAACATTTACTTACATTTACTTGCATTGTCTTGTTTCTTGCTTTGCTTGTTGCTTGTATAGTTGTTTTTGTGTTTTTGCTTTTGGGTTGTTTGTTTCTTGGGCATACTTTGTTAGGATTCATCTTTTCTTGCTTAGATTAGATTTATTCTTGCTTGTGCATATTGAGGTGTGTTTTTGCATGCTAGTGAATCATGGTGTATTATGTTAATTCATTGTGTTCTTTCTTAGCATTTGATTGTGTTTATTGCATGTGCATTGTTTTGTTATCATAACATCACATTACCATCATTATCATCACATCTAACATCATCTATACATCATATATCAAGGAAAGGCTAAGTATACATCATACATGAATGCTAAGCTAATCATCACATATCGTATCATCAAATGGGGGCAAGAGGGATCGCAAATATCAAAATCTATCCCCCCACACCCTTATCATCATATCATCCCATCCACTAAGTATGGCACATCTCATAAACAAAACACATTTGATATATTCTACAAGATCACATCATCTAGAAATCAAAACACATGTGATACATCAACAAGATCATGATACATATACATGTCAAATCAAATCAGAATACATCATAAACACATCTATCTATCCATGAGAAATAATAAACAAGTGTCCATCTCATATATACATATGTCATGTCACAAATGTCCAAATCATACATGTATGGTATATCTCTTATGTCAAAAATGAATATACATCATGACAGTGCATCATAAAAGCCTTCATCTGAGGCATACAAAAGAATGATACATATAACGGAATAAAAGCCTTCATCAGAGGCATGTATCAAAACTACTCTATATCAAAAATGCCTTCAGCTGAGGCATACAAAGATGATACATCAAAATGTCCATATATATATACAAGTATAAACTATGTCAGGTCGGTACTCAAAATAATACATCATCGAATACAATGTGCCATCAAAAAGGGGCATGCATCAGAAATAATCAAGCCTTCATCACGAGGCATCATCAAAATAATGGTATACAAAACTATACATCGGAATCCAACCTTCATAAGAGGCATGTATACAAAAATATACAACAAAAAAAGAATGTAGAGCTCAACCACAACTCTCACCCTCACCGGGACTCCCAAGGTATATCACCTGGTTGATAAACAATGGTGGCTGAGAAGGACCTGCACTAGGTGGGCCACCAAACTGACTAGATGGCCCCTATCTAGCTAGCTATGATCTGACATAGGCTGCCTAACTGATCTCATCGAGTGGCCGATCTCTGTGACCGAGAACCTATCATCTTGCTCTCTCTCGATCGATGTCGAGGCAAGTACCACTCACTGCTCTGGGGGAACTACCCTAAAGTAGGTATTCCTATAAAATAAAGCCTCACCATCGAGCCTCGTAGCATCACGTATCAAGTCAAGCATCTCCAGAGGTGAGGGCTGCCTGAAGGGAAACATCATGCTCACCTGTCACTCTACCTAAATTGGCCTCAGCTCTATCTCAAGGAGGTAGCCTCTCGATCTCTCTCTACAGTAACAGTCTGCACCTCGGCTCATGCCTGATCCCTCTGTGCAAGAAGGCCCTGTGACCATGTGTATACATGATCCCTCTGAGCAATGACCATCCACACTGAGTCTAGGATTGGTGTAGGAGGCTCAATATCTGAGCCCCCTGTGTAGTCATCTCTCACATCTGACTCTGCCATGCTACTCTGTCACCTCCTGGGCCAGCCTGGGCCCGAGCCTGATCTCACTCTGAAAGTAATGTGACAATATGGGTCTGGGCCTCATCACGCTCCTATCGTGGTCACACACCAGCCTCGGGCCTCATCCCTCTCTCTGCTCTAGCTATATCTCTTAGCTAAAGCCTCATATAGCTTACTATTATGTATGTGGCGGTGGCTATCTATGCCACTAGCTGTGTGGCTATCTGTGCCACCAGGACTAGTCCCTGGGGCACTCTGGATGACTGGCCCTGCTCTAGGACCCTCACTGGGAGGCTGAACTGGTGCCTATACTGGGCCCTATGGCCTCGGTCCCTGTGCTGTGAGGCACCCTACCCATCATGTGGAATACCATCAAAAGGATCCTCTGGGTCAAGGACCCACTACTCTCTCTCACCACTCGAACCATGCCAAGATCTCTATAGGTGGATGAGTGCCTACTGCCCAAGCCTCCTCCGGGATAGTGAGATCTGGGGTAACACAATGGCATACCAAGCTACATAATCTATTGTAGTCCCTCGGATCCCACACCTATCATGTTGGATCCCATGCTGTGGGACCACCTATGTAAAACTCACCCTAGCTCGGGCCACCGGTATGCGAGGCCCCATGGTGTGCCTCTCTAAATCTCTGTGTGCATACCAAATGTCTGGTTGGGGACCCCTGTACTCTGCCAAGCTACCATTGGCACCTGTCAACTTGATACAACTCTATAATGTAGCTGTGACTACCGATGATGTAGTGCTCTACTGAGCACACACTGAGCTCTGTGGCATCCTCTGGCCACTGGAAATGTCTGTAAGGCCGCCAGATAATATCTATCATCTGGAAGCTCATCAAACTCTCACCTATATCTGAATAGGCTGCCGAGGTGGCCTGCATACATCACCACCTACTGCTACCCATGCCATGTAAGATGGCTCCTCTGGGTCTCGGACACGTAAAAGTGCCCACAGGCATCCGATCGCAATGTGGTCCCATGACCATATATGTAGTAAAGAAGCTAGACCCACGGTCTTCTGACCGTGGTATGTAATCAAATGCAAATCCCAGTATAAGTGGGCCAAAGTATGCACTATCCCCAATAGTATCTCTCACCACTAAAGATGCCATGTACCAAAGGTAATAATCCTCTCAGAATGATGTCCCTATCTTATCAGTGAGTAAAACCCACTGATAAGAGACATAATGTAGAGAGGCCCCCGATGCAAGTGTGGGTCGAAATGCACTCGTGTAGAGCTATGGTCATACCGTCATGTGGTATGTCATCTACATCAAAAAGATCACTACATGCGGCTCTAATCAGCCCGACATCAGAGTTGTACTCAATCAAGGTGCCTATGATCGGCACACGAAGGATCCACCATACGTCCTCAAGAGTCACTATCATCTCCCCATAGGAAATCTAAAGCACTGACTCGTTATGCCATCGCTCGGCTAGCGTAGTTAGTAGGCCATGATCCAATGTAATAGAGGGCATCGAGACACGGGCCTAGCCCCACCGCCTCGAGAAGTATGGCCATGGCACACCGGTCTCACCGGTGCATACTCCCCTCTAGCTCTGCTATCCGGGAGTGGCACTCCCACATCTGTAAAACTGGAAATTGTCTCAAAATATCAAATCACTCATCAGTTACTAACATTTCTTCTAAAAATCTATCTATCATTTTAGGGTTAACCCAAAATCCTAAAATTTCTTCTAAGTGTCATCTTTTTGACATTTTTCTATCTATCATCTACTAGCCTGGGATGCTGCGCACCCTTTTGGGTGTGTGTGCCCCTTTTTGGTGTGTGCACTCCTTTTTGGCATGTGTGTGCATGCATGCTTGTTTTTTTTGGCGCCCTCATTCAGGTGCCTACACGCCCTTTTTGGCATGTGTGCCACACATTTTGGCACTTACGCCATCATTTCTATACTGCGCTTGCGCATGTGACCCCCAAGTGTGTGTGCCCTTCCTTTTGTGTGTGCACCCCACTTTTCATGTGTGTGCCCCCTTTTGTATGTATGTGTGTGTGCACATGTGTGTGTGTGTGTGTGCGTGTGGGTGTGTGCAACTCATGCTTGTGCATGTGCATGTGTGTATTATAGTGTGGCACCCCAAAGTGATGCCCGTGCCCGACGACCCGACACTACACCTACGCATGCATGCGCGACGTGACTTCCTAGCACTAAAAGCTAAATTTGGGGCATTAATGACAAAATTAATGAGAAAAGTTTGAATACTCATGAAGGGGCCATCGTCTTTACGTGCCGCTGGTACCCTCAGACTGCATCTACGTGCCTCACTCGGTCTCGTGTGATCACCATTTTCCTCATCATTCTCAGAGCCTCACAGTAAAAAAATTCTATAGGGCTCGGTTAAAATGAATTGGTCATGATGATTTTACCCCCCTGTGGGGTATATTAACCCATTTTTCACCACCGGGAGGGCCTGGAGGCCCGTTTCGATCGCCGTTTTCTCTATTCACCGTGGAATAATTATTTTTATTAAATAATTATTTTTCTCTTATTTTTCACCGTATTAGGGCATTTTTTTTGTCTGATACCCCTTTCTTCTCCCTCGGACATTTTAATGCTCCTAGGTGATTTTTCTTCTTATCCACACTCTCGTAAATAATTATTTTTATAAATAATTATTTTTTATTAATTTTTCCACTAAACAAGGACATTTTTGTCACTTGTTTCTTCTTTCTTCCACCTAGGGTACTTTTTGTTGCCCTAGGCCCTTTTTCTATTTCTTCTATTTTCTTCTACTATCCACCACATTTTGGAAAATAAAAAATAAAAACAATATATATGTCAAAAATCCAAAAAAACAGGGCAATTTTTTTCACAAAATCCTAAAAAGTAAAAAAACCTACAAAAATGGTAACTTGCTTATTACGGCTGAAACTTGTGTCTTGCATGGTATTTTCTCCATATCCTACTGGTTTGTCTCACATCTTCCCCGATTAATATGACTCGTGGATCACTAGATTCACAACCATTCACAAAGCTAGTTGCTTGCTTCATCTATACTCTGGGGCATGTTTGTTTCCTGGTGTTGTTTCATTTGCACACAACACTTTTCTTGGACCTTGTGTCCATTATCATTTCCCCTTGCATGTATCCTTGCTCGGGGCATCATTTTTAACCCTTTTTATCAATCATGAACTTGTGGATCTCTTCAACACTGATAACAAAACATTTGTACAACTGTCTTGACCATTGTTGGGTTAGATATGTGCGTTCATACTTGTTTTCCTTGTTAGATGAGCTTGTTTCCTTCTCGTATTGCATTGCATTGTTGTATGTTGCGTGGAGTTGGTATTTTCAGCAATGGAAAATTGTTCGTAGTATGGCTTTTCATGTCATTCTACCTTTGTCGTATGCTTATATTTTTCATAAGGACCGATGACGTAGCTCTTATGGTAATATGATGACATCAAAATTGTTCCAATACACAACGGCTAGAGGCTAAGCTCTTCTCTCCTCCTCCATATTTCTTTTGCATCACTTTTCTCTCCTAACCTCTATCTCATCTTACTAGGGCATCCTACCCCTTCCCATTCTTCTATCTATCTCTCACCTTTTTCGATCGTCGATCATCTTCCTTCATCACCCTATCGACACTCGAGGGGGCATCTCTCCTTCCTACTAATTTTTCTTCTATCCCTTCAAATTTTCTTTTCATCTACTATCTTTGAAGTGGTGTCACTTATGCCACCCCAAAGAGGGGCAAATGTAGACACCTATAATTATGCCCAAGCAATTTAAATACTTAAATTGTGCTAATTATCCCCTTTCTCACAAATTGATGACATATTATCAAAGCACTCATATTCCCTCTTATTGTCATTAATTAATTACACTAAGCTAATTAATTAAGTCACCTATCCAACAAATACCCTAATTAATGACCTTCCATTAATAAATCACCCCTTCTACCTAGACTAATTAATTATTATTAATTAATTAGCTTTCCCTTCCATTTAACCAATAAATCAATATTTAATTGATTTAATCCCCTTCTAATAGCCTAAATCGTACTAATATTCCTCTAATTAGCTTCTATAAGCTTACATCTACCTATTAGTTAATCACCTTTGATTAATTAAAACACCCCCAACTCCCATGACTTGCTAAGCATAAATTAAACCCTTCTAAAGTAAGGTTACCTTTTATAAAGCAACCTTATCCATTCCTAATCATGTTTTACCTTTATCCCACATGCAAAGGGATGAAGTGTTTCCTTTATCCATTGGGCTATATAAGGAGCCCTCCTTCTACCTTTATACCTACACCTAAACTTCTTGAGAGAGCAAATGCAAAGCATATAACAAAGAGACTAAGAGCTTGCCTTTTGTTTTCTTGAGAGGTCACCATTGTTAAGAGCTAAGCTTCCTATTCTTGCATTCTTTAAGGATCAAACAAGAAATTTTTGATTGCCATTGGAGCTAAATAGGTCCATTCATTTTGTTGGTAATCTAGGAGAGTAGAGATTTTGAATAGCATGCTAGTTTTGATCTTATGTTTTCAAAGTTATGATGTTTAGTATAGATCTTGTTTAGCTCTTTATCTTGATGGTGCTTAGGCTTTGTCTTAGCTAGATTATAGAACTATTTTTAGGTGGTAGTTCTTGCTTCATTTAATTTAGCTTAAGAAAACTTAGTTAGGTGACCGTTGAGGTCAGTCTAACTCCCCATTTACATATTTTTTTATTCTAAAATTTGATGTGTTTTGGGGTTTTACATGTGTTCTTTCTCTTTATAGGTTTCATGCAAACTCGATGATCAACCAATGACATACATGTGACTAATGAAAACATCTAGAGAACATATTACAACATAGAAGAAATCAATTTTTGAATTTTTTTGCAGTCACAAGCACTCAAATAAGGTCCTTGACACGTACAAACCTTTGACCCAGTCAAAGAACCCTAGTCCTTGTATTTCTAATTATTCTACATTTTTGTGGGCCCGATTGCAGCAATATTCCTTCTTTTTCATCAATTTTCTAGCTTGACACAACTTTGGGATTATTACAAAATCAGCTAATTACTTTATCCCTTCTCTTGTACTTAGGGTTTAAAATTTAATTTCTTATTTCTTAGGTTAGATCTATACTTTATTTCTTTACAATTTCATTGTGAATCTGTAATTAGAATTTCTCATTTATTTTAAATATCTATTAAATCATTCATACATCGAATAAAATTCCATGTCAAAATAATAAAATTAAAAAAGACTTATTGAAACATTAAATGCATTACTTTCAAACATTTACTCTCCAAAATGGAAAGGAAAATATGTAAAATAGTCTTCGTACCAACACCATTAAAGTGATTCTTATTTTAATAGTCCATTTTCCTTTATATTCCAAAGCAAAAAACCTCTCTGAAACATTTTTCACAATTTTAATGACTTAATTTCAGCACTATAAAATCTAATGAGAGTGTATTCTTCCATCAAAATCTATTCCATCAATTGTATGTGTGTTCTTAATTGGATGAGATTTCTAAAACTTTGGGGTATTCTAGGTTGGAAACTACATGTAATGATTTCATAAAGTGGGGTGAAAAAATAATCCACAAAATGGATGTAATAACTCTAAGCATCATACATTCTTATCTTGAATGGAAAATAGCATATTGGCCTTGAATGTTTCTCTCCACATCTTGAGAGATGTCAATATCAAGTTTCTCATTATCAACCACAATCCAATTCCTCCACATAAGAACCATACATAAGTATGTGTCAAATATGAATATAACTCCCTCATTCTTAAAAATTGACTTGAGTTAATGATTTATAGAGTTGACAATGTGCTTATAGTATTTGTGATAAATAATGTCTTTTTTAAAGTGTATCCTATATATCATTTCTAGTATATATTCATATACTTCACTATTAATGCCCATTCCCTAATTAAATGATAACATAGAAATTGTATCCCGAACCCACTCTTTGAATATTCCGTACCTATAGGAGGACTTCCAATTGTTAAATTTCGATTTGTTGTGATATGAATGAAGAACCATGCTTTCTTGTATTACATTTTTGTTACATAGTCATTACTCAAATTATCTAGGTTTTTAAGTCAATGAAGTGATACACAAATTTGAATCCCTAGTTCTCACAAGCCCCAACATCTTGTTAATTTATTCCTTCCGTATCCAAAAAATAATATTTAATTGACCATGTTTCCCTTCCCCAAATATTGCTTGATGAATGGGTTATAATAAAAACACATTCCCTAATGAAATTCGGGAAAAGAAAAACACATCCAATATCACTTGTCTTAATTATGCCTTCCACCACTTTCCTTGATTACTATCAATTACAAAATGTGTATTGTTATGATAATTAGAGAATCTAAGTTTTTTAGGGGATGATTTCAACATGAAGGGATCATGTATTTCATGGATTTCATATGTGAATACAACTATTATTACTAATCAATTAAAAATAATTGGGATTTAGATGGATTCTATTATCCATTATTATTTCCCCCTTAGAAAATTTGATTAGAATCATTGAATTGAAGAAATAGATAGTGATTCAAAAATAAAATCTATAAATAAATCTAAGATTACCTAGTATAAATGATTCTAATTTATGTGATTGGAGTCCATTGGGTCCATAGAGGCGGTCATGATCCCGCATCCTAAATAGTTAGTTTCAAATATTGTTGTTCTCGTGAAATATTATTTGGGACTTTTACATAGAAAAAGTGACAATCAAGATAGTATATATTGTGTGAGTTAAAATTGATTATACTTTATAGATTTTTTTTTGGGAACATTCACTCCAATAAGTTCATGTGTATCTTCTCGATTGTTAAATAAATACATTGAATTCATTAGATTTGTTTTATGATTCTTTGAAAGAATTATCCAATTTAAGATGTTCAGTCATTCATAAGTTATAATTGATAGTAATTAAAAGTTTACAATAAAAAAATACACTTGTCCTCTTTTCACACTACCATGACAAATTATCATTGATGTTTGAACTTATAGTCTTATAGTTCGGTTGGTAACTAATAATGACTTTAGAAAAGAAATAAAATATAAAATAAATGCTCGAATGTTGGATGTAAAATAATCAATGATAAAGGATGAAATTTCAATTATGTTAGGTACGTAACATTTTGAGGCCTTGAGATTGGCTAGAATGATGTAAAAAATTATAATGAAGATTAAATGCAATGGTCATGAATCATCGGTATATAAAACCACCTTTTCTATTAAATTTTTATAATTAAAAACATTGTAAAGGAAAGAATCAATTCACGACTAAATTTTCCACCAAAATTAAATAATAAATTGATTTTAATAATTAATAATTACAACCATCCCTTTACTTGTTGATGCCATCAATGTTTTCTAGACTATAGAGTCTACCCTTATCACCTTGACATACACATTAAATCAGAAGATGGATTGGGTTGAGACTAATATATAATAAAATTTTGACTATTGGATATAAAATGATCAATGGTGGAGGATGTAATTTCAAGCAAGTTTAGTACGAATCATTTTAGGCCTTAGGCTTGGCGAAATGATGTAGAAAACATTATTTAAGACGAAAATAAATAGTTGATAATTATGAAAATAGTTTGAGAATAATATATTGAGTGACACTGAATATTCCATTGATCATTTTAAATCATCTTTCAATTTTCGTATTAATGTCAAGAGATACTTCAATTATTTATAAAATTTTGGAAAATGTTCAATCACTTACTAGAGTTTAATAAAGAAATTTATATATCTATATTCAACATCAATTTAAGTATTTAAATTTTCATATCATTTAGTTATATTTGAAAGTTGAATAGTATTAGTGGCCAAAGATGACACTTCCATGAAGTAATTGTGTAAGTACCAAAATTAAAAAATGAAAAGCATATGTGAAACTTGAAAGTGATAAGACTTAAGTTTTAAATAGATATATTGCTTTATTAAATTATTTGATAAAATAAAACCAAACAAAACACTTTATTAATTGACCCTTAGGACTTGGGAGACACTTTTTTCTTTAATTGTATTGGTGGAGCCTATATTATTTACATGAAAAACATTTTTCCCATTAGCAAAAAGTACTTTGACTAAGGAAATTACACCAAGCATAATTTTTTGTTGGAAATACATTATAACTATTACAAAAATCCAATAAACATTTCTATTTCAACAATCTAGATATCTCTTAGAATTTTTTATTTTTTTAAGTGCATAGTGCATGCTTTGACAATGTGTGTGTACTTTTATGTAACTATGTATTTTTAATGAAATGAAATATTTTCCTCGATTTAAGTAAATTTCTATATTATTGTGAAACTAAAAATTTTCCTAGATTTTTGGATTTTTATGTTCAAGTATGTTTTTTATTAGATAGGGTAAAAATAGGGATTGGATCCCATAGGCCAAATAAAAATATTACATCGTGTAAGCACCCAAAAATGAGGAAAAGGAGAAATAAGACCAAAGGGAGTTAAAAAGGCTTAGCTCCATAGACAAAAGGTCAAAAATTCCAACAGAAAGTGAAACGAGAAACTAAACTACTAAAAAAATAGAGACATTTCACCAAATACCTCTAATAGTTCAAGAAACAGATACATAAAACATTAAATTTTCTTTTGATTTTTGAAGGGATTGGCCTTCCTGGTCACTATCTCCTTACTATGCTTGTGCTGCAATGTTTTTTGGGAGGCTCCTCCTCTTCCTCATCCTTGTATTCTATCTTGGTCTTGTCCTCATCCTCGTCCTCTTCATCATTGTTGGTGGCACTGGAATTTGTCAACTCCTCTTCAACCACTTCTAGAAAACCTCAAATCACAAAAAAGAATGTTCAAATTGGTGATATCTCCCCTGATGTTCTTATGGGCTATACAATTTTTTTGTAGCTTCAATATTTTCAAGCATACCAGTCCTGACATCAGAATAAGTCTCCTCCATAACCTGTAGCACAGTCTCCAAGTATTACACTTTTTTCTTCAGTTCCTCATAGTTAGGTTCCTCATCCAAGACCATTTTTCCTTTTCCCTTTAAATTCCTAGCATCCTACCTCACCGTACCATCCACATTATCTCACTCCTCAACTCTTATTTGGACTAATTTACCATCATGCATCTTTGTAAGACATTCAACCAAAGTAATGTCCTCCTCAATTTTGGGCATAGGTTTAGTAGGCACAAGTTTACCATTTTGAAACATAAGGAGAATGAGGCATTCATGGATAGGGGTATCCACCTTACCCCTTTGAAATTATTTAACAAAGGTTGTCAAATAAATATAGAGAAAAAGGGAATGCTTAACATTATCTTGTGTCTGAACATATTCAGAAAAGACATATGATGGGTATAAATTTTACGATACTTTCCTTCCAATGTTAAGTACTTCATAATGTGGAGGAATACCTCCTTCCACTCCCCAAGAATTAATGATTGAGCTATACCATCAGTGATAAAATGCACCATTTCCTTTCCGATGCAAAAAGGTGTAAATTTCATGGTTGCACCTATTTCTATCCTTGAAATTTTGAGCCCTTTCATTCCCATACCAGTAATTTGGGAAATGGAAAGCTTAGAGACCAAAATTTACATGCCTCTAACAACAACTTTACCATCCTTCCACGCAGTAAAAAAATACATGATAAATGAAGGATCATTCCCCTGTAACTTTGTGATATAATCTCTAAACCCCCCGATATAGAGCAGGTGTCACATTGAAAGATTTTCCACTATGTTGCCATGGTTAGAAGGTTCCACCCTGACTCTATCACCACCCCTGGGTGTTATTTCCCAATTCCAAACCATACATTTCCTACAATTTTTAATGTTGAAATGACCACTCAAAACAATTAATAAACCCCACTCGAGATTGCTTTCCTGAAAAATGAACCATCTAACTTCACTTGTGTGAGCGGTAGTGAAGATATAATGATTTTTCATGGAGAATAAGATCATTAATTGACGTTGGGATGTCATTACCTTTATACCAGAATTTGAAATCATTATAATGTACCCCTTCATTATAAATCCTATCTGTACATGTGTTACCAAGGCGAGGAGTATGGTTAATAATAAGAGAATCAAAATCTTTAAGATGCTCCTTAATATAAAAAATAATATTGCCAAGAGCCCAATTATGAGAGTGATCTTTTTTAATGGAATTAAAAATGAGTAAAGAATCACCCTTAATTTAAATGTGTTTGATACCTCTTTCCTGGCTATGCTAACACCTCAAATCAAGGCATAGGCCTCTACCACATTATTTCTTTGAATTTCCAAGGGCCGCATAGGCAAGGCTCTAGTCATCTTCATGATATATGATAATACCTCCTCCCCGCTAATCCAGGATTACCTTTTGAAGCACCATCAAAGTTGATTTTGACCCTATTCTCATCCAGTTTGGACCACTTTATGGTTGGTATAGGAAAAATAGCCTAGGGAGGGCTATAGGTGAACTATTTGAGAAGTTCCTCTTCCCTTCTAGGGCATGCCTTTTTATCTTACCTTTGAAATTTTTGGTATTTTCTTTTATATTGGAGATCAATATTTCACTGAAATTTCTAAAATTATCTTTCTTGTTTCTGAAAATGAGAGAATTAATTTCCTTCCACAAACTATAGATAAAATGAGTAAGGGACATCTTCTAAGCATAAATAAGAAATGGAAACTTGAAAGGGAACTCCCATTCCAAAACAAATCCTTAATGGTGTTAGGTTGGATCCATTGCACTTAGAATAGATCCATCACCTTAGTTAAGACCTCTTGAGAGAAAGGGAAAGAGATAAAAATATGTTTGACAATTTACTCCTTGTTACTAAGAGCACCTTGTTTAGGATAACCATACATTGTTTCCTTAGATTATCGGCAAGTGAGGATTTTTTTACATGACCAACCAATAAAACATATTAACCTTACGTAAAAGGTATTTCACCCGAGTCTTCCCCAATAATATTTTGAAAACAATCCTTGAAATTAAGAATATAGGTAGATTTAATAGAATATTCCCTCGATTCCTCTTCTTTCCATATGATAGAATCCTCATGCTTTTAGAATATAGGGATATAGAAACTCCGTAATTGAGGTTACAATTGCTAAAGGAATGCCTATCCTCATTAAAATTTAGAGGGGGAATCAATTCTTCCCAATTGATATCCTCATTAGAGAAAACCTAGTAGTCCTTAACCCATACTTTACCCATGTCTTCAAAAAATTGTGCCATAGTTCTCCAAGGTTCCTCCTCAACAAGGGGTTTCTCAAACAACCAATAGTCTTGCTAGAAATGGATCCTATTACCTTTTCCTATATTTATAACTTTCCTCAGAATTTCCTTAGAAGCAAGAAAGGATTTACAGAAGAAAGAACCACATGGAATATTATCATGTAGAAAAAAAGGTCTCAATTCTACCAACATTCCTTAAATATTTCCTTTTGATGATATCAATCCATTCGGCCTTCCTCTTTTATCACTCTCTATCCCACTTTGGCCACTAAAGCTTCATTCATGTATCTCATATTTTTCAAACCTAGACCTCCACATTCTTTGGGTCTAGTAACTTTTCTAGGCCACAAGAGGGAATTTGAACTTCTCCTCTACCCCCACCTAAAGAAACCTTTTTTGTATCTTTTCCAAAGCACTTCCATGATCTTGACCAGGAGTTTAAAGAGAGACATGACATAAATGGGGATACCTTAAATCGATCTTTGGAGCAACTTAATTTTTCCATCTTGAGTAAGGAGGGTTCCCTTCCAAGTGGCAATTTTTCTATTGACTCTTTCCAGAAGATTGTTCCAGATGGAAGGATCATTTTTTTCTTATGAATGAGATGCATACCCAAGTAGGTATCTAGGAGATTCTTAATCTTGCATCCAAGGATTTGAGATAGCCTGACTTGAAATTGATCATCCAAATTAATGAAGAAAAAAACACTTTTGTGAAAATTAACAAGTTATCCAAATACATTCTCATATTCATTCAGAACTTCCTTAAAATTAGAGGCTTCTTGAATAAAAACTTTACACATCAGAAAATTATCATCCACAAATTTATTGATATATAATGATGGGAGGCCATTTGAAATTTTGACTCTCTGCAGAAGATTAAGGGAAAAATCCTGATTGCATAATCTGCTTAAAGACTCAGCCACAATAATATAGATAAATAGAGATAAGGAGTCTCCTTGTGTAATTCCCCTCCCAGCCTAAAAAAACCCTCCAGATTTCCATTGATAACAATAGAGAAACTAGTAGTGGAAAAGCATACCATAATCATATTAATAAATAAATCATCAAAACCAACCTTTGTCAAAATGACACAAAGAAAGGACCACAAGACCCTATCATAGGATTTATGCATATCAAGCTTAACAAACATGGATGACCTTCCAAAATTTTCAATAGAATGAATGACCTCTTGGATAAAAACAATGTTATCAATATTTTTTCTACTAGGAACAAAATATCCTTGATTGGGCGAGATGAAGTTTGCGAGCACCTTTCTGATCTTGAAAGTGATAATTTTAGTTAGCAATTTATAGCTGGTATTGCATAGGCTAATAGATCTAAAATATTTAACATCCTTAGCACCTATCATTTTGGGAATGAGTACAATGAAAGTGTTTTTTTGTTTAAGTAACTTCCCATTTATAAATAAATCTTGAACCATCTTAATCACCTCCCAGAAATGTTGGAGAAAAATGCTGGAAAACCATCAGGGTCTGGATATTTATCAAGTTTCATATCAAAGACCACAAATTTTATCTCTTCCTCCCATGGAATAAGAAAAATATATTTTTTTACTGCTGAGAAATAACATTATGAAAAATCCCTATCACCTTGTCCCATGAATTCCTATCCATATCCTGCAACGAGAGAAAAAGGTCTTTGAAGTAATTAATAATATTTGCATTGATTTCCTTATCATCAGCACTTATTTCTCCATCCATTCTTATGATTTCCTTGATCTTGAACTTGTTGGTTCTGGTAGTAGCAGAAAAATGTAAGAAATTGGTATTTCTATCGCCCTCCTTTAGCCATTTTACTATAGATATTTTCTTCCAATACACTTCTTCTTTAGCTATAGTATCATGATATTCTATGAGAAAACTCTAATCTTGGATTTTGAGGGTTGGATTAAGGCCATCCTCCTCCATCAATTCTTCTACAGTTCATAAATCCTCCTCAATTTTTCTTTTAGCCTGAAAAATATTCCCAAAGGTCTCTTTGTTCAAAATTTTAAGATTATTTTTGATATTCTTTAGCTTGAAACTTTTTCTAAACATGCCACCCCATGAATCATAACTTTTCAACATTCTTGAATCCTATTATGAATGTCTAGATGTTGGAGCTACATATTTTTGAATCGAAGGGTCTATAGTTTTGGGATTAGCCAATCCAAATTAAGGAGAATCAGATTATGGTCTGATCTAATTTTGGGAAGATAAGATAAAGTATAAATTTGATTAATCATATATAAATGACTCACAAAAAAACTATATATTATGATTTAGATAAGATCCTACCCTGTTCTTCTATTAGCCCAAGTAAATTTAGATCCTTCCAGTTCCAAGTCAAAAATATCATTCTTCAACAGAAAATTTTCTAAATCATCCATATTATCTATGTAGGAAATGGTTCCCCATTTTTTTCAAACTGGGAAAGGGGGTGTTGAAATCACCCCCAATAATCTAATCACAATCTTTAAAAAAATCCTAAAAATTGTAAGCTCCCCCCATAATTTCCTTCTTCTAGCAACCGAGTGAAGAGCATAAATATTGGAGACAATACAAGTTTTTTTAGAATCAATTTCAGTGAAAATAATGGCCACATGAACAACCGAGGAAATAAGAAACTCACCTTTCACCGTTAGAGGATTCAAGAGAGTAAAAATACCTCTTGAGGCCCCTTTTGAGTTGACTCTAGCCCAATGAGCCTCATTCTAAACAATCTTACTAACTTCTTTGAATTTGTCATTACACATTTTAAATTCTTGAATCATCGAATATCAAGTTTTTTTTTTTTTCTAAAGTCCTTCAATATTCTTTTTTTTGGGGTTATTCAACCCCCTTATATTCCATGATAGAAGAATATTTTTTTATTTGTATGTGAGAATATTAGAGGTATTTGTAAGAATTTATCCATTTATTTCTATTATATCTATTGTATCTGGACTATTCCACCCATCAAAATTTTGAAAGTATTTGAAGTAGAGATAACAATATCCTTCGTCTATCCAAAATATATTTTCCCTATTGATGATACCTCCTCTAATGATGGCCTAAGGGCCACCTTCAAAGAATAATTTCCTTAAAAATCATATATGTACTATGTTTCAATTTTTTAGATATGGTGAAGAGATAACCTCTTCATCCTCCTCATCGATCTGTAATTTTTACTTATCTCCCATGTTTCTAAGACCTTCCTTACTATAACCCATAACATGCATAGCTGGAATTGTTGTCTCCTTTAGATCTTCTTGATCTACCTTCTTGCTATAGCCAATAACCTTTCCATTTTTCCCAACCTACCTCCATTCTAGATTGTCTTTATTATTAACCATAGGGGGTGGGTTTGGTCCAATATATTACTTTTTTTTTTTTTTGGACATCCATAGTGATCATTCACGATAGTTTTGCATTTTTACACAAAAGGGGACGGCTCATATTCAAATATTTGCACCTAGTCCCCAAATTTTGAAAACAGTTTGATATTTCCTTCCAAAAAGGACTCTTGTTTCATATTGACACAAAATATTGCATGAGTTAACATGGTCCTTGATTTAGTAACTAGATCTATGGTTATCGAGAAACCCATGCTTTTGATTATACCTATAAGGACATCTGGTTCCCAAAACTCAAGAGGCAGACCCAAAAGATTCACCCAAATGGGATATTCAGTAATAATTTTTTCAAAAGGATTGAAAGTTGGTTCCTGTTTCCAAACAACCATATGGGAATTTCCAATGAACCATGTCTATTAACAAAAATTATGGTAACATATTCTTTACTAGGTAAAGAGATTAAGAAAAAATTGTTCACATAAGTAATTACCTCAATGGATTTTTTGGGTGCCCATATTCTCTAGGCCTAACCTGAAACAGATCAATGTTGGGACAAGAACCCATACATTTAGAAACCAAAGCTCTTTCCATATTAGCCTTACCTTTTTCCTAGAGGGATTATGGAATTTTAAGAGAAAGGAAGCCCTTCTCCTATAGAAGGCTCCAACCCCTCCAAAGCATTTTTGTCCATTTTTTTCCCAACAAAAATTTCAGCCCACGTGGTCTCCACCACCATTTATACTTTTTCATCCTTACCTGGAAAAATCACTTGTTACTCCTCTAATATGTGGGCTTCCTCAGGGTCTAGAGATTCCACAGAGAGTTCTCATCCATCTCCTTCATTCAAACTAGACTTTCCCCCTCCTTCTCCATTCAAATTTTTCATCATTAATTTAATTTGAAAGAAACATTCTCATTTGATTTTTTAATAAATCCATTCACCATTCAAAAAATAACTCTCTACAATTTTTCTTTCCATTACCTTAGAATATTCCCCCAAACTACGAATATTTATGTTGCTCTATAGTATTAATTGTTTAATGTAAAACTGTTATTCATTATTTTCTTTCTCACATTGAATACAAATTAAAAAATAAATCAAATTCAATTTCACACTATACTATGTATTGTATTATATTACATATTTTTATCATACTTACATTATGGTTGTTGCTTTCCTTTTTTCTCTTACAAATTACTCTAATAAACATCATCTTTGGTAGGATTTGTAATTTTATGAAGGTTTTTATAAAAATAAACCAAATAAAACACTTTATTTCATGAAGGGTTATGGGTAAAACCTTATGAAAATCGACATCATGAAAGAATTCTCTAAAGATACAGATTCTAGAAATAAGATATGGTTAACAATAATTACACTCCTTTAATATTAAAGGTGACCATATCCAACTACATCCTAAGTTCTTACATATATTGGAAATTTTAGACTCAAAGTCCTAGTACTTATAAGAAATATGGAAGAAAAATCAAAATCTATAACTCATATTCCTTTCTATTTCATTGGAAAGCTAGGTATGCATGACCTAAAGGATAATCATATGCAATAGTGGATGAAGCACTCTAAGAAGTACCAACTTTATTTTTTATATTTCCAAAAATGTACACATACGAAGTAGACATCACATAAGGAATCAGGTCCAATTTCCTAGATCCATTTATATTAAATACAATGGTACCATGAAGGGGAGGGGGCTCCCAAAATATCTTGGTGTGTGTTGGTGAATTTTTTTAGGGTTATTGGTATGGTCCCATGATTTTTTTGAACTTCCTCAATAACACATGTTGATATATTTTATATTCCTTCCATAGATGAATAGTTACATGACCTTGGAAAATATTGTATTTTATTTTTACAAAATCATAACAAATTACTTGTCTTGAAATGGATCCTTCCACTATCTATCATGACTAATGAGTATCCTTTTTTATAACATATGGAGAAAGGAGGGATATATATTTTAATTAATGCATATATTGTAGGGATATCATTACAAATATGAATTTACATATTAAAGACCAATTTCATATCTTCTAATTAGTGAATATGTTTTCAATATGACATTATATTCATTAATGAATTTTAAATACCAGCATCCATGTATTAACTACTAAAAACTTAAATTTATTTTTGTTCTTCAAAATACTTTTAATAGATATTTTAGTGTCATATCATTAGTATACTTATACTAAATAATAAGTATTAATGCAACATTGTAACTTGTTGATTGACTTGTGACACATACAACCTTACCTACCATATGTGTCATTATTATCTAGTACCAATATTGTCAAAAACCATACTACCATAGGTAAATGTTCCATCATTGGTTGTAAAATGATCAAAGGTGGTGGATGAAATTTCGAGAGGGTTTTGTACAAAACATTTCAAGGCCTTAGGTTTGGCTGAAATGATGTAGACACCATTGATTATGAAAAACATAAATGGTTTGGAGATATTGTCCTCTTTTTCACATTTAATAATTGAAATTATTAGAAAAGCATTGTTTCCTGAGATCACACTCTATATTTGGGAAACTAGTTACAAATTATAGATTTAGAGGTGTTAATCATGTTATCATCCATTTTAGGCACCTTGACACCTCAAAACTTTTCAAAAATACTTATGTTAGCTAGCTATCATTTTTTGCAAGAAAATTCAGGAAGCACTTAGTTGAATTCATGTATTTTGGTCCTTTATACATTAAAAAATGCATAATTCCTTTATATTTCTTTTTTGGCTAACCCGTCAAAATTATTTTTTAAAGAAGATAGACACATGCTAGTTTTAAGCATATCATTTTCTATAACTTGGTCAACTTTGGTGCTCAAATCAATAGGCAATAAGTGTTTCCTATCGGATTTCTTGCATCTTTAGAACACTAAAATTTTCCCTCAACTCGTTTAAAGCTCCACATCTTATAAGCATTAGATTATTAACAAGTGGAAAAGGGAGAAAGTGATGACCATTAATTTTGGAATCATCGAGTTGTGATCCAGATAAGTACCACTTCCTTTAAACATTTTAGACAATTGTTGTTCAAATGTTGGAATACAGAGAGAAACATGGAGGAAATTGGAGAAACAGTATGCCCTTGGACATGGCTAACTTGTTTAACCTTGTAGTACATTGATTTGAGACACATATAATGGGGAACATGGTGGAAATCATATTTCCCATGTATCTCAGTTTTTCTATAGATTTAAAGGCTCACTTGCTATTCTTGAGGCATACCAATGAAGGACATGTTAGTGTAACAAGTACAAGTGTCAACAATTAGCCTAACCATGTCCGCTAAAATATTCCCCTGACATGTGCCCTCCACATGCCACCATGACATTGATTAAATACATATCAACAATGCATACATGGATGATATTTGTGAGGCCTAAAATTCTCTACAATTTATCTTCCACTAGGTTGAATTTAATAGTTTGGCCCAACATTATTATGAGCTTGGGGACATTAAATGGTGACACAATAGAGATATTTTATTTTTCTAATAAATTTTATTTAATCCTCCTTTTCACCTATGAACAATATCATTCAAAACATATTCATGAGGGACACACTCATATATTGATTTAGATAAAATTATTTAGAGAATTGGGGAGCTCCTTGATAGAGGTTTAGGTAGTTTTAGTATATATTCTCAAACTTATGGTGCCTTGATCAATCTTGATATGATTTTGGATGATATATTTTATTTAATATGCTTCTCATATGATATATACCCTCCATAACTAACCACAATGCAAAGGAAAGGTTAAAACATGTTTTTGATCATTGGTGATGTGTTATAATGGTCAAAAGGGATCTAATCATGATTGATAAAGGAAAATTACCACCTAATCTTCATATATTGCTCCTTATCTCATGGGAATCCATTGATCTCTCATTGAGTTACCTTCAAGGGATGTTTTATCTTAAGATTTTGTGTTCATGATTTGAAATCATCATAACAAATTGAAGAGGCATGTTAGAATATGCTACGAAGTGCTCTTGAGATGATCATTTGAGTTTAAGCATATACCAGAACTTCTAGAGCTTCCTTATATTTTAGAAAAGAGATGAATGAGGGAAAAAGCAAATCTTTATCATCATTTTGATCCATTCTTCTTCATCTATCATATTTATTTTATTCGAAAAATATGTTGTGTATCATTTTCGAAAGGATCCTTCCCTTCAATGTAAAGTTACTATGATATTTTGATTTCTTGAGCATTTTAAGTTGCATGCATCTGATTTTGGCTTTGTATATGTGTAAACACTTTGAAATTTATTATGACCGAATATGTATATCTTGACCAATTAATGCATTTGATATTTTGGCTTACTTCTGCCCTTTGTTTTTTTTCAAAATGTCTCTTACCTCTATATCATGGTTATAGTTTATTATATGTAACATGATTGCATTGTTTATTTTCAATATGTCATTTATGCGGGAATGAAAACTAGATTAAAATATAGAGTTAGTTTTGGTTTATCTCTATTTTTTATCATTGTATCCATCTTCACATTTTCATCTAAGGGGTGTGATCTTTAATTCTTTGTTATTTCATCATATGTGTCTATTTTATTTTATTTTCCCAATTTCTTCACCAAAGTTAGATAAGAGTAAATTAGTGATAGAATTTGGGTAAAATAGGAAAGGGATTTGACCTTATTTTGAGGATTATCTCCAAGGATAAAGTCTAGAAAAAATAGAGATAATCCCATTGTTGTTGTTATGTTATCCATTTTCTCTCGTATTTAGCCACTTTGTATCGGGAACACATTTCAATAAAAATAGTTTTGGCGTTCCCAGATAGGACACCTAGACCTAATTAAATTTAGATTACGTCTCATTTCTTATAGTGTTCCTATGGATTTTCTCATTATTTTCAGCTAAGACTTGGTGCATTCTTTATTTTGATTAGTGTTTGAACCTTGTTTTAGCTCCTGATGATCATGTTATATACTCTAACATAGAAATTCTGATTCCCTTTAGCATATGCAAAAAATTACAATAAGAAGTACTATTATGAAGGAAAAGCCTATTGATTTTTTTTGTCACCCAAAATACATAAGAGAAGATCGCTACAAAGGTATGAGAAAACTCCTCAACCTCAAAGAGCCATATTAATGCCTCCACCTAGGATTCCATCTAAAAGTTTGAAAAAAACCTCCAACCCCTCAAATCCATGGCTCATATAATTAAATTTCCCTTCCCAATATTCAATGTTAGTTGTCATTTAGCCATAAATGTGTGTAATGACATACCAACTACAACCCTCAAAATATTACCCTATTTCACGGTGATAACCCCACTAGCCATCTTAAAAAAATAATGCATCTCTTCGTTTCCCACCACATAACCCAGATGGATGTTATAATGAGGTTCTTGGTTGTTTCCTTGAAAGGTAAAACCCTGGAATGGTATGGGAGCCTCCATCCCAACTCTATGAATAAATGGAATAGTTTTAGTGACATATTAGAAAGGTAGTTCTCAAAAACATGATCACTTATCACTCATGGAGCATCTCACAAAAATAAAGAGGACACCCAAAAAAGAGATATTTGAATTCAACTTTAAATTCTAGAGAACTTGCGATAGAATCCCACTTTTGTAAGGCCTTCTTCTCACTCTACCTTCTTATATTATCTTAGGGATATAAATTCAAAATAGTTTTTATGATCCAATCTACGGGAGGGTCAGATCTTCCAAAAAAATTTGGTATTGCTATCCTTTATGAGAAAAACCTAACTCAATCACGTAAGTTGGCTCCTACACCTCGTATGCCTCTTTTCCTGAGTTAACACTCCATGTGGTAACCCAACCTTATTATACGATGGTCTAACCACTAATATCCATCCCTAACAAATATAAAAATGAGTTGGATGATTCTAAAACCCTCTTAAGAAATATGGAAAATGAAGTGGCTAGTATGGGAAGGAAATAGGCTCCACTTTTTCAAGGCCTTACTAACCATAAAACCTTACATAAAAATATAATAGAGTGTGTCCTCAAAATCATTTTACTCCTGCTAGACCCATTCATCATTTATAACCTTCCCTCACAAATTTTATCAGACCATTGGTACCTACACAAAACTATACAAATGAGGAGATGATGTGGTGTTATCATTACTCTCATCCCCATGATTTAAAACTTTCTCCACATGGAGCTAACACACAAGATTTGATAGTTCAAAACTCCATGGTCCCATCCAACCAAAAAAATTAACCATCACATCCACCTATAACAAAAATAGTAGGGATCTTGGTTAACATGAAACAAGGAGACCTATGTGTGGAAAATCATCTCGATAAATACAAACAACCTCAAGTGAATTATGGCTATAATAAAATATCCAAGAATAAATTATTGGAACCATAAATTCATAAATCTAGTCCTCAAATGAAACATGGTCAAGGAGGAGGAATATCAAAATCGATAGAGGATTCACCCAAGATACCAAAGGTGATAAAGGTATAACCAATTCTATACCAACATGCCCTTGAAAAACCAAATAAGGATGAAGTTATTCATAATTTTCACAATTCTATAACACCTATAAACATTACTGAGAAAATGAAGAAGAATAACATGAATGTCTCTATGTGTCATGCCTTATAAATCCCATGACAAATTGATCTATTAAGAAGGGTTTTGGTAATTCAAACTTTATCCAAAGTATTTGAAAGAGGTAATTCCAGTGAATAGTATGAGAAGGAAACAAGCTCCACTTGCTCCAAGGCCTTACCAACCATATGTACAAAAAGAATAGAGTACAACCTCGAAATAAAATTACTCATGCTAGACCCATTTAACCTTCATACCCAACCATAAAAAATATTATTAGAGTATTTACCCCTACATAAAATAATATAACTAAAGATATGACATGGTGTTATCCTTTTTCCAACCCCATGAATCAAACACTTATCCATATGGAGCCAATATATAAACTTTGATAGTTCAAAAATCCCTAATCCCATCTAACCAAACAATGGAACAATCAAAACCACCTTCAATAACAACAAAGGGGAGAATAGTTAGCTAAAAATAATATACCTATGTATAGTAAATGCTTGGTTGGAGAATGCATGTTGGTATATTTTTTTAGAGGAATAAGTGGAAAGTGTAACAAAATGATGAACTAAGAGCACCTTTTCAACTCTTCTACTCCACTATGATTTGTAATGTATCAAAATTATTCAAAATAGTACACATACCACTCAAATATGCCTCACACCTTTATCAAAAATATGATTCTTCATATGCACTATGAGAAGGAAATAAAAAACTAAAATATATATGTAACAAAGATGGCATACATATCTACATATCTACATCATACAAATTACTAAGAGTAGATAAATTACGCTTTTGTAAAATCTTCAAGGAAATGATACTATCAATAGAATGATAGTACTTTTGGTAGCTTCTTTATCTTAGTCAAATATTCTAATCCAACAAAACAAACACAAAAGTTCTATAATAGATAGAGTGACTGAAATAGGGACTATCCAATTCCTTATCAAATAAAAATATAAATTATTGCTAAAAATTTATATATTCCTATCACTCGGGGTAATGATGAATGGTGAGATTCCCCTAAAAATGCATTAACCTTCGATCACATGGGATAATATGACTTTGTTAATACCAAAAGAAATGTTGGAAAACATTAAACACAAAAAAACTATTCAATTCATACCATACAAACTATAATAAGTAGATATACAAATATATAGGAGTTTCCTCTCCTAAATAATAAGATAGATACAAATTCTCCTGCATAAACCCATCTAAATATTGTTGAGTTATTGAAACAACTCATAAACACACACACACACACACATGTGTGTGTGTGTGTGTCTATTTATGTGTGTGTGTGTGTATATATGTTAGTTTTTATAACTCGATCAACCCTATTAACAAATCACCCACATAATCACATTTATTAATTACTCTCATAATCAACCCACTAATATAATGTTAGAACTAACATGATTTCCTATGAAAATTTCCCCTAAGGGTTACAAGGGGAGTACCAAAAAAACTCAGATTCTACTTAGAAGAAAAAGAAAGTGGTCAAATCATCTACCTCGCTTCAATAAAAGGAATTCATATTATGAATAAGTGTGTTGATGTAGTTATTAAATCACGCACTTGGAGTCAATATTTAGTCCCGATCTCATACTACTATTCATATGGTTATTGAGTGAAGAAATTAATAATTAACCCATGTCTTTGGCCATTTTTATATTTCTTGTTGTTATATTTCTGGTCTATCACATTGTGTTTTCCTTATCACATGACTAGGGCGCTCCATGCACCCTAGTGCTCCCTGCGCCCTAAGTGCCCGATCCTCTATTCTCTTTTCTCTCACCTTTCAAGAACTTTATAGCCATTTAAGATTTCTATCTTTTTGGTGGTAGACCTTTCGGGTTAATTAAGAAATTAGAACAAGAGAACCATATAAGTATAAAGTTATGTGACCATAACGAGGGACCAAGAAGTAAACATCTACTATCACCATCTAGAATTACATCCATCAAAGGCACCTAAAGCTACATTTACATCCATCTAGCTCCATCACAAGGAACATAAGGCTGGTTCATATACATCACACTTCATAGGAGGAGATTCTATTTTTTCCATGCACACATTTACTACATTCTACATCTAGTTATTTTCTCGTTACTTCATAAAGTGTGATTAGAAAATGATCAACCTATGGCATGATTTAAACACACATACCTAGAACTAAATTGGGTCTAATATGTAGTGCAATGCTTAGTTAGTAAGTCTACCATTGTGGTCACTAAGGATAGTCGACCCCTTTATATGCATATTTATTTTTTAGGGTTTTGAAGCTTTTTCTAGGGTTTTGAAGTTGATTCTTTATTTTAGGTCTTATAGCAACATCTGATGCAATTTAGTGACATACACACGACTTAAGGAGAACAAAAATGAATACCTAACAAATCCTAAGAGAATATTTTCAGGCCATTTCAGCAGACCAGGGTGCCCAAGGGTGCCCTTGTCCCCTTTCAAGTGACCCAGTCCAGTCAGAGAGCTCAGATCCACACTTTCTTAAGATTTTGTGTGATCATTTCCTCCCCATTATTTATCTGGTTTACACTACAACATAGTCCCCAAACCTTTGTTGAATCAGATAAGGACTTCTTAACCCCCTCTTACACATTAGGGTTTCACATTTCTATTTACTTAGTCATTTGGGTCATTTCCTTTATTTATTTAGTTGTTATTTACTGGTTTGCATAGCATCAAATTACACTATAATATTCCTATTTTAGTTTAATCAGTTGAGGATTCTAGTAGTGGTCCATGTAAGAAAACTATGAGTGCAAAAAAAGGAAAGTAATAATCCTGACATCAACTTTGTCATGGTGGAAACTTAGATCAATTATTCAGACTCAGAGTAATCTTATGATTGAATGAGCCAGGTTGTTTTTCCTATTTTATGTAAACTAGTATCTAGTTTAGTTCTCTATTGTGTTAAGTATGTTGTAGTTAGCTAGTTTTTTGCTAACTTTTTTCAGATGTTACTCTCTAGGCTTATGTGTCATGCTTGTTTTTTTATTTGTATTATTCCTCATTGTATATCTTCTAGTTATACAATATCTAATAAAAATAGTTTTTAATTTATATTATTTTCAATTGAATTAAAAATAGTACATAATAAAATAATAAACACAAAAAAACTGAAATTTACGTAAATAAATTCATACCACTAACGAAATTTACCGTAATAATATGAATAATTAACTTTAATTTATATGCATAGTGTCTTAGAGTTTGAAATCACATGCATATGTTGAATATTTGAGATCTAATATTTATCGGCATACTATTTTAGGATCCATAAGTATTGACTTGAAATATTTGGTAGTAGAGATGAATATTTTCAAAAACTATGACCTATCATTTTTTGTCTTTTTGTATTTAAATAATTATCTAATACTCTGTTGTAGTCACAAAATCACGCACTTACTAGTACATTTTTCTTGTCAAGTATATTATTTTATATATGGATCTCACGTTAGAAAAGTATCCAATAATGGCACATACCCTAGTCTTATCATCAATCGGTCAGTTGTCATTTTCACTTTTCTTACACAGTTGACATCAGCTATTTGCATGGTTTTGGTCGTCTCTTGGGGAGTGTCATGTGTCATTATGTAGTCATTTGTCATCTCTAGTCTCGACTAGGGTGTTATTGGTTTTCAAACATGCACTCATGTCTTAGATCTAGAACAACCGAGTCATTTGAGATAGCAATGGAACCGTCTCCAAGTTGTGGGACCTTGTGCACTTGAGACGGATCTCCAGAGAAGGCCAATTCCTCTAGCTACTTCTAACACTACTGATAATCCTAATGTTGAAGGAAAACCCTATACTAAACATGCCAAGGGACCAGAGATAGAAGGATGTCTAAAAATGGAAAATCCTAAGCTAAGGAAGATGATAACACCAAGTAAAGGGTTGATCACTCTCCATGAGTAGAAAAGGAAATAGAGAGGGTGCAGGAGAAGAGGGAAGATGACGCATGCCATAGATCAATACACAAGATTGGATTTCTAGCACACACAACATATAAACATGGGGACTACAAGGAGAGGAGACACACAACATGCCATAAAATGAAAATAGAGAGGTGATATGTAATGAAAATGAGAAAGGGAAGACAAGAGTTCCACAAAACATGATTTTATTCCTTAAGGGATGCACAATCAGTTACATTCAAGAAAAAGGTGAGAATAAATTGCAGAGACCATGTCAAGCTATGAAAACCATGGTGTCATTACAACAAAGAGGGATCCTTTTTAAAAAAAAAAATCTACTACTTATATAATAAAAAGGAGAGAAACGAAGGAGAAAAGGAGGGAAACTCAAATTTTAAATCTTCAACCACCAATAGTAACTGATAGATTCCTATAAATATACCTATAAGGCTGTTAGATGTGCTTCCCTATGTATTTTTGGCATGTGGAAGAAGGAAGAAGCAAGATATGATTGAAATATGGTGGTTGAGGTTGATTAGATGTGTGCATTAATGATCAGAAAGATGTTTCCCTATTTTTGCTTACCAAATCCTACCTAGATTTGAATTTGAATAGTCTAACGTGTAGCTTGTTATAGTAACTTTATGAAAAGCCAAATCACATGCTGATCAGAGCTCTACAACATAAGTTATGGGTGTCAAAAGTGTACTGGTCATTCTAACATGAATTGGCATGTGGCATGCACGCTAATTGACTGAAGAAATCATCCAATTGTTCATTTGATTTTTCTTTTTTGCCACATGTCACACACCGGCTATTTTTATATATTTTGTTCCCTATTGGTGTGCTTTGTGGGTTACATTTAGCACACTCAAGTATGAAAAATGATGTGGCATAGTGATTGGTGCGAGAAGACGCAAGGTGCACATGTGAAATATATGTGCACAAACGCAACACATGCGGAAGGAAAGAAGCCATACTTATATAAGGAAAGTATGTAAAAAGGGCATGAAAATCCAACAATGGAAGGGTACACGGTAGTAGAAATAAAAGGGGCATGTGATGGATTTTAGTGTATGCAAGCGTGCATGAGGAATGCGGGGACTTATCCAATTTGGGAGGTAAATCTGCTGAGAGGAATGTGCAAGGATTGTATAATAGACTAGAATGAAAGTGGGTGTGTAGAGGGAAGGCATAAAGGGGAAATGTAATTATATAGAAGAATGTAGAGGGAGAATTAAAAGGGTTTGTAAGGGTGTGCAGAGGAACTACAGCCAAGTAAGTTATGCGAAGGGAGCAAGTCTAAGTGTGTGTAACCTGAAATGTGAAACATTAGAGTCAGAATAAAAAATATGTTATCCAAATAAGTAGGGGATTTATTTAGGAAAACATGTTGGTGACTTTCGAAGATCATTTGACTGCTAGATGAGGAGACCAGTAGCCTTGGGAGCATCCATTAGGCATGGAGTTTGGCATTGAACATAATCTAATATATAATTTGAAGAACACCCTTGGAGTCACCTGAATCATTCTTAAACTCGAATTGAACCACTTCTCCCATAGAGTTATTCTAACTTGGATTCTAATATTGGAAATCTATGTAGATTTTTGGAACTGTCTTTGCTAAAACTAAACTACCATCCCAAATAGTAACAAAAGGGGTGTGTAAACACGCAACAGAAGGAAAATGGCGCTAGAGGAGTGTGCCAAACACGAGATATGTATAAATCTGAAATCGGACATATCCCAAGGGAAACATACAGAGTGTAAAAAGCACTTGTGTTGCGAAAGAAAACCTAATCTACCCTACACTAACCAGAGGTAAAGGGAACTCAAGTAAAACCTGTATGAGGAAGGGAGAAGAAGTTGTTGTTATCCATTTCACCCCAGGGTTGAATTGGTAACATACATCAGAATTCTCAAGTCCCAGGCAAATTGATTAATCCCGAGAAAAAATCATGTTTCTAGGGTCCCTTCAGAAAGTTTTCTAACTCTCCTGTCTAGGTTGAAAAGAGCAAGCTCTGAGAAAATGTGAAAAAGTTGCAGAAAATAAGCTTGGGCCAGAAAAAATTGTGAAAATCGGCTAAGTCCTTGTCCTAGGACAAGTGGGACATTTGGGACGCCAAGGCGTAGATCGGCCGAAAAGCCTACAGGCAGCCCAAACAACAAACGGACATTTGGGACGAAGAAACGTGAAGGACGCGAACCGGCCGGAACGGGGAATCGAAGCACTGAGACATTCGGACCAGAAGGACACGAGGGACGCGGAAAGCCGGTTCAGCCGAAAGACAAGAAAATCGACTAACAGTTTGGGACATTCGGGCCGTGAGTATGCAAACCACCTGGATCGGCCAAAAAGGAGAACTTTTGCACCAAACTTTCGGGACATTTGGGCCGTAAAGACGCGAATCGGCCGGATCGGGTGAACCAGAAGAATTTGTCCCACGAAGCATTGGGACATTTGGGACAAAAGGACACAAACCGGCCAGTTTGGCCAAAACAAGAAACTTCAGCACAAGGAAAAGTGGGACATCCAGGACAAAAGGATGCGGTGGATGCGGAAGAGCGGCGGACCGCGGACCAACCCGAGGAGGTGACACGTGTCATAAGGGAAAAGTCCAAAAGTCAAAAGGTGAGTTTTGAAGGGGCAGCCCAAGCCAATAGGAATTAGACACATGTCTAATGGAGCAGGGAAGTGTGGAGCTCGGGGAGAAGTTAGAGGATTTGGTGAGTTCACCAAAAAGGGGGTAGAAGTGAAGTAAGACCCCGCGCCTGTCCTCCAACAAGATCATGCCACGTGTCGTCCAAAGGGGCGGAAGCACGGAAAAAAGTGGAAAAGGTCCCAAAATCATCAAAAAGGTCAAAATTCAAGAAAACCCATGGGTAAGCAAAGGAGAGAGAATCACACAACCAATCAATGCATGCCACGTGTCATCCAGATGGCAGAGCGTGGGAAGAAATTTAAAAAATCTGTTTTCACCTGCTTTGTGCCCTAGATCTTCAGATCTCCATATCTTTCGATCTAGAGCTTGGATTGGCACGTTCTTCATATCAACGGAAAGCTTGTGAAATTATCTACATGATTCTCGAGGTTAATCTCAAGTTTTGGTATAGTGTGGAGGGAGAAAATTGAGAAACAACTCTGACACGTGTTCATGGCCAGAAGTGACTTTTCAGCGACCAGATTTAATGTAGAATGGGTCGCATTCTCCTGTAAACCGATCAAAATGACAGGGTGTGGGCTTGTAAGGTCCCCCCATGCCATTTTAATGCACCTATAGTCAAGGAGGGATGGGCTCCCATGTTTTGTACATTTTCTGTCCCCTGGGCTCGACCCTTGCACTGTAAAAGCGGTTTTGGCTCATTTTCAAAGGGAACTTTTTGACATAGCAACTTCTTCTTTCAGCTCCAGCAAGTGAAGGAAGCAAGGATCAGACCTCTCCAAAGATTGTAACAGTTTTCTTTTACCTCTCTGAGGGTGTAATGCATGTTTTTGACACTGAAAAGATAATGCAAGCTCTGTGAATGGGTTTCAGTCCTCTGTTTGTATTATTTGCTTCATTTCAAATCCTGAATTATATCTTATCAGTCTGTGTATGTTTTATGTTGTAAACTTTGGTCTGTGTCTATTTGCTTGACAGAAATGTTTCACCACTCCTCCTTTGGTGTATCACCTGTTAGTTTAGTTTTATTTTTACACTTTCTATCTCTGTCTCCTTGCAGTTTAGAGTAGGATTAGGATCTGAACCTCTGTAGTTTTGCAAAAATATAGATCTAAATCAGAGGAGTTTGAGGAACCAACCTCTAATCTGGAGATCCCTCTCTCAGTTTCACGAGTCCCCACACTTGGAGAGAGGTTTCCATGTTGTGTAATCACACTGGATCTTGAGTGATCAATCTAGAAGCTGATCTACATCCGGAAGTCTTTGTGAGCTGCTGACAACAATTTTGGCACACCGGTGGGACACTAGAGGTCTCATTTTTATTGCAGCAAAGTTGATATGCATCTGCTGCAGTTTTCTTGCTTATAAGAGCTATTATTTGCATATCTGGCGACTCCAAGGGGAAGAATCAACTAGTTTCAGCAGTGCAGGCCTGAAAACTCATGAGAAGAATCACCACAAGGTCAAGAGTCAGAGAAGAAGAGGTGTTATTTGAATACCTACAGTTATCTCTGAGAAGAAGGCAAAGAGGAAGAAGGATTCAAAGGTCTCCATCTCCACCAAACATAACTCTCTCAACTCCTCCACCTGACAGGCCTTTTTTTCAATATACAAGGGTTTTAAGACCAATCAAAATGGCTCAGAACAACCCCTACGTCAACTTCACAGGTAGCAGCCCACTTGCTCTCAATGCACAACATCCAGTTCCTATTGCAACCTTGAAGAACATTCCCTACTTCACTTGGAGAAAATCGGACTACTCCAGGAGATCATGTTAAAGATATTGCTAACCTTTGTGTAATCCATGAAATCGATGAAATGCAAGTGGTCATCAAATTCTGGCATCTTCATTCAAGGGTAAAGCATTGCTGATGGTTTGGGAGCCTTGGGGCTGGATCTATTACAAATTGGAATCATTTGTGTATTGCACTTCACGAGCAATTTGGAGAGAAGGAGACAACTTGTCTCTTTTGGAGCGATTGACACTATCAAGAGAGCCCCCAACGAGTAATGGCCCGTGACTTCAACTTCAGATTTCAAAGGTCTTGGGATAGAATTCCGGTGGCGGTCGAGCCAATGAGAGAAGGTGCTTTTCTATATTACCTTAAAGCTTTGAATTCGATATTTCTATGTTAATTCAATCTATGGGAGGCACAACCTTACTTGTTGCTTATAGCATCACCATTAGAGCCGAAAACTATCTTATTCAAGTTTGGTAAAGCTGGCTCCTAGGCCTTCCATGCCCTTGTATCCAAACTTAGAAAATCCAAGCACTAGTCAAACACCCACTTTGGCTCCTGTTCCTACACCTAGAAATCAAAGTTCAAATGAAACTTCTACTTCATCCTCTAGTGTTTCAAATGAACTCCAAGAGGTCATGAAACAGTTGCAAAACCTAGGCAACGAGCTGGTTACTCTCAAGAGACAGCAAGCCCAAGGTTTTAGACCTTCTTATCAACCCCAAGCTCAGCCTAATAGGCAGCCATACCAACAAAATAGGTCACCAACTCAGGCTGCAAATCAAAATCAAAGCCAAGTAAGGCCTCCCGCTAATAGGCCATTTCAGCCCTACAACCCCAATGTTGTATCTGCTTTAAAAGCATTAGTGCTAGTCCAAAATAACATGGCCCAAGAATATGATTGGTGTTTCCCGTGTAGTCAGCCACACAACCAATCAATGTGCTTTAACGGTGCATTAAATCAAGCCCTGATGGTGCAAACCATCAGTGGGTCGCAAGAGTCCAGCCACGAAGGAGATCAGCAGCAGGAAGCATCTCAGCAAGGGACATCTCCGAATGAAACTACTCTTGTCAATTGGCAGGCTGAAGATTTCTGTGGTATGAATCAAATACCCTCTCAGAGTGTTGCAGCCAACACAAGGTCAAAGAGAAGAAATTTGGGTGAAGAACAGCCATTGGCCCCAAGTAGTTCACGACCTTCTGTCACTCCACAAGGTGTTGGCAAACAAAATGTAGTTCCAAACGTGCAAGGAGCACCCAAACCAGCTCCTAAACCAACTCAGATGCCAGTTGTTGCTGCCCACGTGCAAGGAACGAATGCGCAAGCTAGGGGACAGCAGAGGGATGCTTCATCCCCATTCAACATCATTGACCAGATGAAGAAGACAAATGTAAACATATCAATGTGGGAATCACTATCCATCCCAGGCCAAAGAGATTTGCTACAAGCTGCCATGAAGGACTGGTCAACTTCAAATCAACAGGTCCAAATGCAAGAAAAGGTACTCACAAATGCTACCCAGCCTGAAGGAAATCATGGAGGTCAGCAAGGTAAAATGTTGAAGCCCCCTCCATTTTATGTTTCATTGATCATAGGAGATAAGTTGGTACATAATTGCATGATTGACTCTGGGGCAAGTAGTTCAGTAATGCCCAAGCAAATAGCTGATCAGCTAGGGCTTCAATATGAAGTCATCTCCAAGGGTGTAGTGCAATTAGACGGGACAACAGTGACAACGGTTGGAGTAATCAGAGGTTTGAGCCTCACACTGCACGCATGTCCCAACGTAATAGTGTTACAAGATGTGTCAGTCATAGACCTGCCACCACTCTTTGCATTATGTTTGTCAAGGGACTTCACGGCCAAGATTGGAGGGTATTTGTCTGCTGATTGGTCACACATGCTATTCAGAACAAGGTATGGAACCAAGGCCACAATCAGGTCTGAACCTATTGTGAACTTTCACATTGAGCCTTACACTACCAGCCAAATTAATGCCAATTGCTCAGCATTTGATCAAGAAGATCACCCTAGCACTGATGAAACTGACACCAAGGTTGGAAGCATCCCAGATTTGACTCTTGATGAATGGGCAAGCAAGGTGCATGCTTTTGATCCCTATCAAGAAATAGAAGAATCTGAGCTAGGAGTTTATTGTTTACATGAAGAGGATCAACCTCTCCCCAGCATCACCAAGCCAGATCATAAGGACAAGAATGAAGTATGGCAATTGTTCTTTGATGGATCAAGGAGTAGACAAGGTGTAGGAGGAGGAGCTATGCTCATTTCACCGCAAGGTATAAGGTATTACTCAGTGTTGGTCGTCAAATAGGACTTTTTAGAGAGCAACAGACAGGGGACGAAAAGTCCCTCCTCTTTAATGGGAGAGGTTCCCTTATTCTGAAACGAACTTATTTACAAATATACAGAACATTATTTTATGGTTAAACTTGGATATTACGAAAGTGCTTTTCACCAGGATCATCAGCTACGCAAGGACTGAGGAAAAAGAATAAGAAGATGAGCAGAACAGCAACATTCAGAATTATAGATAGCAGAATAATTCTTCGTGTATGCGAAGCTTCAAAAGATTTAAGACAAGATCATTTGAATGAGATTAAATTTAAAGACACAAAGTTCCATAAATAACCTTCTTCGAATTTATTAGTCAAGGACACAAAGTTCCTTCTTGGTTGTACAAGATCGCTGTATTTGCAAAACTGGACAGTATGCAATCAGAGAGACCAAACGAGTTAAGAACAAAATGATCTTCACAATATTAAAGGAAAACACAGAGACAACAAGAATCAGATAGACAAAGAATGGAAAGCCCTTTTGTATTGATTTCTTTAAGATTTATTTACACTTTCAGCAAATATCCAAGTTCTTCCTCCCACGGAAAAATGGCATGGAAAGGCCATTATATGGATTACAAGTCCGTTACTCCTCGTAACCGTTTATTTTAACTAAAGAATAGTTAAGGACCGCCAATTGCAATGCCTTAATTAATTACAAGGAATACGAAAAGAAAGGGAAGAAGAGAAAAGAAAGGAGAAGGAGAAAAGCGCCCGGTTACGAGAAGGCCCCCCTTGTCTTCGAGAAACCGCCGCTTGAGTTTTCTTCCATGTCTCATAACCACGTCTTTGCCACGAGGACACACCAGACGTTTCATCTTGAAGATGTCAATGGATATCCTTGAAAACTGATGTAATAGCAAGCGTCTTGAAAGTTTCGTCTCAGAATCGCGCTCTTGAAATTTGATCTTGGATTGATAGCATCGAGCCGCAACTTAAATTTATTTTTTTGAAAAACGGCGAAATTGGAACAATGGGCCCGTTTGGACTTAGGACATTCGGGACAAAATGTTCGAAATGCAGCGAATCGATCGGCTCGGCGAAATAGGAAAGCTCGCACTTTTTTTTTTTTTTAAATGGGGCGGTTGGGACAAAATTGCGCGAAGGACGCGATCCGAGCGAACCGCCGGAAATGGAGCAAGAGCAATTTGGAACTCGGGACGAGAATCGGGTGAATCGGCTGAAAATGGAGCAAGGGCCCGTTTGGACTTGGGACATTCGGGATGAAAAGTTGAAGCACGCTTGGTTCGGCGGTTCGAAGGCGAAAATGGAGCGACTCGCACTTTTACTTGGGACATTCGGGACAGGAAAGTGCGAAGTGCACGCTGGAAGGAAGGATGATTTGGCCGAAATGGAGCAGTTTGCATTTTTGGCTTTGGGGCACTTGGGACAAAAACTTCCAGACAGGCCGAAAATGGGACAAATTGGAGTTTTGGCCGATCGAAGAACAGAAGACACTTTCGTACTTGGGACAGATGGGACAAAAAGTTCCGGCAGCCGAAAATCACACAAAGCGACCCAGAACATGATTTTTTTGAATTCACGACTTAGGCACCTCAGAGAAAACACTTAAGACTCAAAATTTTGAAATTTTACTCTTATCAGAGTGGGGAATTTTGAGTGGACAACACTCGGCATTCCGTTTCAGTTTTCTGTTCAAACAACACGGTGAGTATGAAGCCTTAATTCATGGTGCCTTTGGGCAATGAAGAAAGGCATCAGGAATTTACAAGTATTTGGTGCTAGCGAGCTGGTCATAAACCAAGTCAAGGGAAAAATGCTGCCAAAAATGATCTGCTTAAGTGCTACAAAAATCGGGTATGGGATCTTATTGAAGATTTTGAAGCTTTTAGCATCAATTCCATCCCAAGAAAAAAGAATGAAGCCGCTGACAGACTTGTAGCAATTGGGGCTGTGTTTGATGTTGTAGAGAGTATCAAAAGTGAGAAATCTAGGCCTCATATCAAATTGGTTGTGAGACCAGCTGTTCAGCATAACGGCATGAGTTGGCGAGTCTTCAAGAATGATCAGCAAATTGTTAATTTCCTACAAGAAGAAGCTGAGTTCTCCACCAGAAATCAAGACAAGCTGGAGCAGCAATATGGTGATCAGGTAGTACAGCTGAGAACTAACAAATTACCAAAAGGCCTCATAACCTTGGAGTCAATCTTCAACCCGAATGATCAGTTCCGGAAGGAGAAAGTGAACATTCAAGTAAAGGGAGAAGATTCAGAGCCTATTTTAGTGGGAGAAAGCAAAACATTGCAGATTGGCAAAGTAAGTACCTCACAAGAGAAATCTGATTTTGTTCAGCTTTGTCAAGAATTCCCAGATGTTTTTGCTTGGACTTACAAAGATCTGAGAGGTTTCAACCCAGAGTTGGCACAACATACTATTGAGCTGGATCCAGAATCCAAGCCTGTCAGGCAAAAGCAAAGGCCAGTGAATCCCCATATTGAACCTCTAATGAGAAAAGAGTTAAGCAAGCTTATTGAGGCCAGTATCATCTTCCCCATCAAACACTCAAGCTGGGTCGCCAACTTAGTCCCAGTCAGAAAGAAAAATGGAGAGATCAGGTTGTGTGTCGACTTCAGAGATTTGAATAGAGCCTCTCTCAAGGATCATTATCCACTCCCTTCCATGGAGCAAATATTGCAGGTGGTGGCTGGTTCAGAAAGGTTTTCACTACTTGATGGCTACTCAGGCTATAATCAGATTATGGTGAAGGGAGAAGACCAATTCAAGACAACTTTCACAACTAAATGGGGCACATATGCCTACAAGAAGATGCCATTTGGCCTATCAAATGCCGGAGCAACATTTCAGCAAGCTATGGATATGGCATTCAAAGGCTTAATCAGCACTATAGTCTTTGGTATACCTAGATGATATCACTGTCTTCTCAAAGAATGCAGCAGACCATCTCTTTCACCTCAGGCAAGTGTTTCAGAGGTGTAGAAGGTTCGGAGTGTCATTGAATCCAAAGAAGTGTATATTCTTGGCACACGAGGGCAAATTGTTGGGCCACATTGTCTCTAGGGAAGGGCTAACAATTGATCCTGAAAGGGTTGAAGCCATCCGAACGCTCCCATTGCCACACCACAAGAAATCTCTTCAAAGCTTCTTAGGAAGGATAAACTTTGTCCACATATTTGTGCCTAATTTTGCCACTCTTGTGAAGCCTCTAACAATGATGTTGAAGAAGAGTCTGGCATTCAAATGGACAGCAGAAGGCAAAGAGAGTTTTGAAAGCATCAAGCATGCAATATCACAAGCTCCAACTCTTATCAACCCATACTTTTCAAAGGACTTCATGTTGTATGCATTTGGAGGATCAGACACAATCTCAGCTATCTTAACACAGCTGAATAGAGAAGGTTCAGAACAGCCCATAGCATTCTTCAGCCAAACCTTGGAAGATTACGAAATAAAGTATTCTTTCATCGAAAAGCATGTCCTTGCTGTCATCAGGAGCTTGAAGAAGTTTAGGCATTTGGTCTCAAACAATAAGATTCAATTGCTTGTCTCACATGCTGGGGTTAAGGACTTCCTCCTCAACAAGGATTTGAATGAGAAAAGGGCAGGTTGGATCACCCGTGTCATGGAGTATGACATTGATATCAAGATCACCAAGCTGGTAAAAGGGAAAGGACTGTGTGAGCAGCTGGTTTTGGGAAGCAAAAGGAAGTATGCAACGAAGAAGAGGCTGTTTTGACAGTCCAGGACAGCCATGAGCCAAGTGGCAATCAAGAAGAAGACAATGCTTCCCCCACTCCTTGCTGGACCCAAGATATTATGCACTTCCTAAGCATAGGCCTATGCCCTCCAGGAGATGAACAAGACCCAAAGGAGACACTTCAGATTGCAAGCTATCCCATATGCCATTGTTGATGGAGTTTTGTTCAAAAGGGATGTAAATGGAGTGCTACTGAGATGCATTAGCACAGGTCAGATTCAAAAGGTGTTGGAAGAGTTTCATGGTGGACTAGCTGGTGGCCATTTCGTACCAAGAGTGTGACTCTAAAAATCATGAAGGCTGGTTATTATTGGCCTAAAATCTTCAGTGATTTCTATGCATGGATCAAAAGGTGTAAGAATTGTGCATTCTTCACAGGAAAAGAGAGACTTTCTGCCCTTCCATTGCATCCAGTCTCAGTTGACCAGCCATTCATGCAATGGGGTTTGGACTTCATTGGAGTCATTAATCCCAATTCAAGCCAAGGGCACAAATGGATTTTGACAGCCACAGACTACTTCACCAAATGGACGAATGACAGTAGCACTCCAAGAGGCAAATGAGTCTAGCATCTTAGACTTTTATGAGGGGATAACAACCAGATTGGTGTACTGCTTACAATAATCTCTGATAATGCATTGGCATTCATTGGATCTAGGGTGACTGAGTGGGCTGTCAAGAATGGTATTTACCTAAGCACTTCATCGAACTATTACCCTCAGGGTAATGGCCAGGCCGAGTCTACAAACAAGAATTTGTTGAGGATCATTAGGAGGACTCTTGATGAGAATCAGAGGTCTTGGCATACCAAGCTGAAATCAGCCTTATGGGCTGATAGGATCACTCCCAAAATATCCACGGGTAACTCTCCTTGAGGCTTGTCTACATGGAAGAGAAGCAATCTTGCCCATGTCACTTGAGTTGCCAACATTAGAACTCATGAAGCAGCTAGAGTTACTTGAATTTGAGCCCATCGAAGTGAGGTATGCGAGTTGATGGAGCTGCAAGAGATCATAAATCAGGCATCCCAAGCAATGGAAAAGGATCAAGCTTTGATCAAGAAAACCTTTGATAGGAAGGCCAAAGATATATCTTTTCAAGTTGGAGATATAGTGTTAAAATGGGATGTGGACGAGCAAAATCGGGAAGGCATTCAAAATTTGATGCCATTTGGAGTGGCCCATACATGGTCACAAAGTGCAAGAACAACAATGCTTTCCAATTGGCCTCATTGGATGGTGAAGAACTGCAGATTCCAGTCAATGGAATCTATCTCAAGCGTTGCTTCTAGAGGGAAGTTCACTACCTCTGTAAATATTAGATTAGATTTTCTTTCCTCTAAGTGCTTGTGCACATTGTTTTGCTATAGGTTAGTTTTGTTTTCCCTAAGTGCTTTGGCACAGCTTGCTGTCCATGGAGATGTTTTGCAGTCCTTGCTTTCATCAGGTAACATTCCATCTTCCTCCTTGCACATTCTGAGTCAGTTAGGGTCCTAAACAGAATATTCGATGACTCCATGCCCAATGGGTGCTTCTTGAAAGCGGTATTTTCATCTAGTAGGCGAGATGACCCTACTTGAGTCACCAAATTGTTATCGATTTCACCCCGAGGTTGAATTGGTAACATACATCAGAATTCTCAAGTCCCAGGCAAATTGATTAATCCGAGAAAAATCATGTTTCTAGGGTCCCTTCAAAAGTTTTTTTATAACTCTCTGTCCGAGGTTGAAAAGAGCAAGCTCTGAGAAAATGTGAAAAAGTTGCAGAAAATAAGCTTGGGCCAGAAAAAATTGTGAAAATCGGCTAAGTCCTTGTCCTAGGACAAGTGGGACATTTGGGACGCCAAGGCGCGGATCGGCCGAAAAGCCTACAGGCGGCCCAAACAGCAAAGGGACATTTGGGACGAAGATACGCGAAGGACGCGAACCGGCCGGTTCGGCCGGAACGGGGAATCGAAGCACTGGGACATTCGGACCAGAAGGACGCGTGGGACGCGGAAAGCCGGTTCAGCCGAAAGATAAGAAAATCGACTAACAGTTTGGGACATTCGGGCCGTGAGTACGCGAACCGCCCGGATCGGCCGAAAAGGAGAAATTTTGCACCAAACTTTTGGGACATTTGGGCCGTAAAGACGCGAATCGGGTGGATCGGAGTGACCAGGAAGAATTTGTCCCATGAAAGCCTTTGGGACATTTAGGACAAAAGGACGTGAAGCTGGCGGTTCGGCTAAAACAAGAAACTTCAGCACAAGGAAAAGTGGGACATCCAGGACAAAAGGACGCGGTGGACACGGAAAGAGCGGCAGACCATGAGCGGACCGACCATGAGGTGACACGTGTCATAAGGGAAAAGTCCAAAAGTCAAAAGGTGAGTTTTGAAGGCAACCTAAGCTTAATAGGAATTGGACACGTGTCCAATGGAGTAGGGAAGTATGGAGCTTGGGGAGAAGTTAGAGGATTTGGCCGAGTTCACCAAAAATGGGGTAGAAGTGAAGTAAGACCCCGCGCCCTGTCCTCCAATAAGATCATGCCACGTGTCGTCAAAGGGGCGAAAGAGCGGAAAAATGTGGAAAAGGTCCCAAAATCATCAAAAAGGTAAAAATTTAAGAAAACCCATGGGTAAGCAAAGGAGAGAGAATCACGCAACCAATCAATGTATGCCACGTGTCATCCAGGATGGCGAGAGCGCTGGAAGAAATTTAAAAAATCCATTTTCGCCTGCTTTGTGCCCTAGATCTTCAGATCTCGATATCTTTCGATCCGAGCTCGGATTGGCATGTTCTTTATATCAACGGAAATCTTGTGAAATTCTCTACATGATTATTGGGTTAATCTTGAGTTTTGGTGTATTATAGAGGGAGAAAATCAAGAAACAGCTCTGACACGTGTTCATGGCCAGAAGTGACTTTTCAGCGACCAGATTTAATGCAGAATGGGTCGCATTCTCCTGTAAACCAATCAAAATGACAGGGTGTGGGCTTGTAAGGTCCCCCCATGCCATTTTAATGCACCTGTAGTCAAGGAGGGATGGGCTCCCATGTTTTGTACATTTTCTGTCCCCTGGGCTCGACCCTTGCACTGTAAAAGCCAGTTTTGGCTCATTTTCAAGGGGGGGAACTTTTGACATAGCAACTTCTTCTTTCAGCTCCAGCAAGTGAAGGAAGCAAGGATCAGACCTCTCCAAAGATTGTAACAGTTTTCTTTTACCTCTCTGAGGGTGTAATGCGTGTTTTTTTGACACTGAAAAGATAATGCAAGCTCTGTGAATGGGTTTCAGTCCTCTGTTTGTATTATTTGCTTCATTTCAAATCCTGAATTATATCTTATCAGTCTGTGTATGTTTTATGTTGTAAACTTTGGTCTGTGTCTATTTGCTTGACAGAAATGTTTCACCACTCCTCCTTTGGTGTATCACCTGTTAGTTTAGTTTTATTTTTGCACTTTCTATCTCTGTCTCCTTGCAGTTTAGAGTAGGATTAGGATCTAAACCTTTGTGGTTTTGCAAAAATATAGATCTAAATAAGAGGAGTTTGATGAACCGGCCTCTAATCTGGAGATCCCTCTCTTAGTTTCACAAGTCCCCACACTTGGAGAGAGGTTTCCATGTTGTGCAATCACACTGGATGCTGAGTGATCAATCTAGAAGCCTGATCTACATCCAGGAGTCTTTGTGAACCCGCAACAACAATGATTGCCCTTGCCAAAAAATTACAACCATGTAATTGATTTGGCGTTGAACATGGTTAGAAACAAGAGTGAAAAATTGACTTGTAGATGGTGTTTCACCCTCCTCAAATTATCAAAATACAGAATATATACCTCCTAAAGTTGTTCTACTCTTAGATCCATGAGGTGCTACTATTGACCTTTGGCATGCTAAAGTTCAACCTCATGTTCTGCAGGGAGCATGACCGATGACAATTCTATCCTTGGCTCTAGACTAGCCAGATATCAGATTAGGCATGAAATGATTCTTGTGTTTTTCCCATTGTTTTAAATCTCAATCCCACATATTGAATTATCTTGTAGACTCTTCTCTTAAAGAGGAGTGCTTGTAGGGTGGATCACAAAAAGATTTGGCATGTATGGTTTTGCCTCTATAAGAAACTTAGTCTCCTCTAGAACTATGCCCTCTGGAACTAATTGAATATATTCTTAAATAGGTACCCTGATGATCTCATTATCCCAGTTGGAGTCACATGAGTCATGCCATTCTTCAACTATCTTGTAATTGTCAAACATGGGTACATAGGCTGGGGATGGTGCATAGGCAAGGGGTTGTTTGTTTATAGCACAACTAGGAAGAAGGGATTCAGAAGGAAATGGGAGGATGGGTGCAGAAGGTGCATGTGCAAGAGGAGTGGAAGCATGCATGAGAGGGATGATGGTAGAGAAATAAATATGATAGGATGGAAGGGAATTCTTAATGGGGACAACATGCAGAAAGATGGGAACATTTGCAGCAAGCTGAGATGATGTAGGTTGGTGCAAAGGAATGGGAGGATTGTAATATGGTAGTGAGAGTTTCCCCATTGTTAGGGTTATCATGCACTAGATTCTGAGCCTCCATTAGCTCCACCCACTTTGTAACTTGAGGCAGCATCTCAATAATAAACTACATCTTCTATTGGGCACTAAACTAGCCTAGTACAAGGCCGACCCATGGACAAGGAACCTTGTAGCCAAATCTAGCTTCCTTTATGGAGAACTTTACTCTAAGTTTCATCATGTCCATCTCCATCTTTTGTATTTTCCTCTCAAAATCAACTTCTGTCATGGAGTCACCACCATCATCTACATAAACATATTCTTCATAAAAATTTTGGTTAGAAAAAGGTGGGTTATATGCATTTTTAGGATAATGGGGTTTATAAAGTTTATTTGAAGGAGGATTTTGAAACTTTGGTGATGGAGGGAAGTAGATCTATTGCTACAAATGGGAATTCTAGGAAGGGAAATAAGTAATGATTGCACAACTTTGAAAGGAGAAGGGTGGAATGATGGATAAGGATAAAATGAATGAAAGAAAGATGGAAGACTGGTATACGAATGAAAAAATGGGTGTGTTTAGATTAGTGGAGTCACTCAATGTGTTAAAAAATGCCTCCAAAAGCTAGATCTTAGAAAAACACATCAAAATTCCTGAGATGAAGATGTAAATCTATTCACTCTTGTCCCACTGGGCATGCTAGAAATTGTTGGTTGTCAAACTTACAACTATGTCTCAGATCTAGAAGAACTAAGTCATTTGAGACAACAATTAAACTGTCTCCAAGTTGTGGGACCTTATGTGCTTGATACAAATCTCTAGAAAATTCTAGTTCCTCTACCTACTTATAACGCTACTACTACTCCTAATGATGAAAGAAAATCCTAGACTAAACATGCCAAGGGACCAGGTATAGAAGGATGCACAAAAGGGGGAAATCCAAAGCTAAGGAAGGTGATAGCGCCAGGGAAAGGGTCGATCAATCTCCACAAGTGGAAAAGTAAACAGAGATGACACGGGAGAATAGTTTAGATGACACATGTAAAATATCAATATGCAGGCTCGGCTTTCTAGTGCACAACACATTAACGTGGGGAATGAAAGTAGAGGAGATGCACAACATGCCAGAAAATGTAAACAGAGAGAGATGAGCAATGAAAATGAGAACTGGAAGACAAGATTTCCACAAAACACAATTTTATTGCTTAAGGGATGCACAATCAGTTACATTTACGAAAAGAGGCAAGAATACATTATAGAGACCATGTCAAGGTATGAAACTAGTGGGAAGTCAGCCTCCATTTTGGCATGGTGCCATTACAACATAGAAGGATCATTTTTACAAAGCAAAACTATGATATTTATAGAAGAAGAAGGAGAGAAAAGAAGGAGAAAATGAGGGAAACTCATATTTTAAATCTTCAACCACCAACAACAAGTGATAAATGCCTGTAAATCCACCTATAAGGCTATCATATGTGCTTACCTATGTCTGTTTGGTGTCTGGAATAAGGAAGAAAGAAAGATCTGATTGAAATATATTGGTTGAGGTTGATTAGATGTGTGTATTGATGATAAAAGATATGTTTCCTATTTTCTATTTACCAAATCCCGACTAGAATTGAATTTGAATAGTATAACGTGTAGCTTGTGTTAACATATCTTTGATAAGCCCAAGTGCACGTCGATTGGAGCTCTACAACGAGAAGTTATGGCTGTCATAAGTCTACAAGTCATTCTAACAAGAATTGGCACTTGGTGTGCACTGATTGACTAAGGAAATCGGCCAACTGTTCATTTGATTTGTATTTTTTTCATGTGTCACACACCGGTTGGTTATCCATATTTGGTGCCCTGTTGGTGTGCTTTGATAGGTTACGTGTAGCACACTCAAGTATTGCATATGACTTGGCACAGTGATTGGTGCATAAGGCACAAAACATGAAAGAAAGAGGTGCAAAGGTGTGCACATGAAAGATAGGTGCGTGAACATAATGCACGCGACATGAAAGAAGTCATACTTGTAGAAGGAAAGTATGGAATCAGGGCATGATCATCCAAATGTGGAAGGGTGCTCGGTGACAGAAATAAATAGGGCATGCGAGGGAGTCTAGTGTATACAAGTGTGTAGGAGGAATGCCAAGGACTTAGCTAATTTAGGAGGTAAGTCTGGAGAGGTGCGCATAATGAGTGTGCCACATACTAGAATGAAAGTGGTTGTATAGAGGGAAGGTGCAAAGGGGAAATGGAAGGAGATAACATACTATAAAGGAAGAAGTAGGAAAGCACACAAGGATGTGCAGAGGATATGCATCCATTAAAATTGTGCTAAGGGAGTAAGCACGAGTATGCGCATGACCTGAAATGTGAAACATCAAAGTCATAATAAAATATAAGTTGTCCAAATAACTATGGGATTTATTTGAGAAACATGTGTTTAGGGTAATGTTAGGGTGCCCATGGCTACCATGTCCATACTTTTAGGATCCCTGGTCCTCATAACACTTGGGTATAATTTACTTATTTAGGGCCGGTCTTTTTCATTTTCCCACTCATACCCCTTGGCACTAGTCGACATGTCAGGTCATTAGTGTCAAAATTTGAACAAGATATACCTATATAAACATAACATACTCACTATCTTGTGAGTGGACTATCTAGTATCTAGATCTAGCTATATACTAAGGAAAAGGATTAAATTTGGGAATAATTTACATCTACATCACACAATCATAGAGGGAAAGGGTTGTATTAATTCTATTCCATCCACCATTTACATCTTACATCTAGTTATTTCCCCTTAATTCTGCATCATTGACACTAGGGCACCCTAGGCACATAATTCCACACACAAGGACATATAACTAGATTGGGTCCGGAATGTAGTGCATGAATTAGTTTTTATTCCACCATTGTGGAAGCTATGGCTAGTTCGACCCTTTATATGCATCTATCCTTTTTAGGATTTAATGTTTTTGTATGGGGTTTTGTAGGTAGATTTTCCACACTGATTTATAGCGACATAAGTGAAGCCACTACAATAACCACATGACCAAAATTATTACATTGCAAAGACCTAGTGAAACTATCAATTTCATATCCCGAGATTTTATATAAACTAGAGCACCCAAATTACATACCAAAGTGCCCAGAGGCACCCTATTCCTATCCCAAGTGCCCCAGTCTGATTAGATCTTCAGTTTCTGTAACTTCCTAGGTAGCTCCTTCACACTCTTTCTTATCTGCACATTAGCCTATTCATGTCCAGCACACAACAAGGTAATACATCTTCAAGTTAGTATCTTATCCCTTCTATTTTCATTATTTCATTTCATTTAATTATCAGAATAAAATATTTAGAACCAATATTTTAGCTTGCATTATTTATTATATTTTGTTCCTACTTAGATTAATTTCGAATATAGAACCCCTAAATTAATATTTTTTGTTAATAATTTTGGTAACCCAAATTTTTGAATCTATTTACCTAAGATTCAATAAAACCCTAATGGCTAAGGATAGTTCATCTTCCTCACCCATCATGTCTCATTTTAGCATTAATCAAATCTATGATGAGGATTCCATAGATGAGCTCAAATCTCAATATAATACCCCTCATACTACACCTGATCATATCAAACAACAACTTCTAGATGGCCAACAATAGGTCCCTGGTCATTTTGATGATTACCCTATAGGTATTATTATTTTTAATGATCCAATAGCCTTTTCTCGTTGTACACCATGTTATATGACTACTTGTGATCCTCCTTCTGATATTTCACAAGAGATTTTAGATGATTATCTTATTGATTACTTGTTTAGTATTGACAATCATTCCCCTATGCATAATGATTCCTCTTCTAATCTGGTCATTGGTATTGTTACTTCTCATGATTCTACCCCTTCCGACATTTCTTCTCATGATACATCTCCTACTAGCTTACATACTACTTCACACTATGTTGATGATCCTATTAATAGCATTCTTAGTGACATTCTCATATCTGAGACTCTCTTTGATGAACATGAGGTGGTTGATAGTCCTAGTTCTCCTCTTTCTATACTACTGAGTTTGATTCACCTAATCCATTATTTCCTTCTCCTGAGATTACATCTAGCACTATCCATGACTCACCACCATCTATCACCTCCACTTCTCCTACTAATTCATCTACTCTTGTTGCATCATCTATGTCTCCTAGTCCATATTATCCTATAGATGTGTTGCCATCCGTCTCCTATATACTAAGGGTGACTCTTATGTTATTCCTACTATTGTTATGGATATTCCATCTATATCACCTACTATATCTTCCTCAGCACCCATTACTAGTGTGCCTTTAGCATCAAAATCTCCCTCATCACCTTTGGACATTCCTATGATCACTCACAATGGAAAATTACAACCCCTTAACACATTATTTCCATCTTCCACCATTCCTTTGCAAGATATCATATCTCTCATGCATGTCATAGGTCAGTTGCAATCTTAGGTTTAGTCTCTCACTTTAGAAACTAGGGCTTACTATGCTTCCATTGATAATAATTCATTACATGGTAACCATGTCCCTAAGAAGATTCATAACTTGGAATTTCCTCAGGACTTCATCATGCATACTTTCACATTTTTTGATGGTATTGGCAACCCTCATGCTCATCTATTACATTGTCATATGGAAATGGCCTCTTATTTCAACGATATAATATTACTTAATTCCTTTTGTTATAGTCTTATTGATGAGGTGTTATAATAGTACACTCATCTTCCCTTTGGGTCTATTAGTACTTTTTATGATATGGAGGATGCTTTCCTCTATCAGTTTATACTTAATAATGGCCCTAAGGTTACCTATGACCACCTACCTACTCTCCATTAGGGCTCCACTGAACCTATCAAAGATTATATTTTGCACTTCAATGTTTGTATGCATCATTTGGTATTCCAACCTATAGATCTTGAGAAGCAATTCATCTTCTATCATGGTCTCATTCCTCCACTCAAGAAATGACTACAGTATGATACATGTGAGTCATTCATTCTTCTATGTTATAAGGTGATCGATCTAGAATAATATCTTCTCTCAACACACATCATAGATCCAACACACACCTCTATGATTATTGCCTCATCTAGTTCTCCACCATTTCCTCTGGTTGAGCATCCTACACAATCTCCACCTTGGCCTCATAAGAAAATAAAATAGGCTCAATCCACCCAACCAAAAAAAGACACTCCTTCTCTAGCTCCGTGACATGCTACTCCTCATGCCACTCCATCTCGGTCATGTGAGCCTTTACACTTCTCTCATCACACTCAACCACATGATGTGCTACATGTTTTACTTACTAAGCAATTAATTTTCCAACCTTCTAACTAGAACTATATACAACATCGATTACAATAATCACATGACCAACCTTACTATAACTATCATCAGATAAACAACCATAGGGATAATGATTATCTTTCCCTTCATGATCGATTACAAAAACTAGAGGATAAGGGTATCATCTCCTTTGGTTTTATCTCACGTGAGCAATCCATATCTTCTCTACCCCACCATAGTATTTCTAATACAATTGAGTCATCTCCTACATCTGGTGTTTCACCCTAACACGTTCATAATCATTTGTTACTCATGTGCACTCTCCACTACATCCATACACAATATCCACCACACCATGTTGCTCCTTCACAATGTATTCCACAACACTCCAGTATCCTTCATTCCACTACCGCTCCATATGACATTTAGTTTGGTTCATATACTCATGCTTCTTCTATCCCATATGATTCCATTTCTTTGCACCGACTTGTTCTTTGGTAGGTTAATATTATCACCTTACCCATGATGACACACTTGTGTTCTTACCGTTCTTACATGACTATTGATGGTTTTATTTAATATCCTTTCATCAAACACTCAATCACTTTTCTAGAGCACTCCAATCATTTCTCGATAATGCACTCTTGATTTTTTTGGTTCATTCTTGACAGTTGAGGTATATTAACAAAATGAACCTAATCATGTACACATTGGGGGGCATCACTAATGTTCCCCTCATCCATCACATTAACATATTATGATTGCATTACATTATTACGACATACATCACAACACGTTAAGTCAATAATCATATATCATCTCTTTTTACATGCACTTTTCTATCATTATCATATTAACTACGCATTGCAAATTCCATTTAACAAACATTGTACTTAACTCATCACATTCTATTTTTCATCATTACACATATATTACATCAATCAAAACTAAAAAGATACCAAAACATCATATATATTCCAATAATAATTACCAACTCATATAACACCGATACAAAAAAATAAAATCATCACATATAAATCACACGTGTCCATCCATAGGTAGCAAATACAATCATCATTGGGGAAAACTATCCTACCTCATATACAATAATGATAATCAAATATCATCATCACTATCACTCTTGGGTACTGTGAGATCCATAGAACTAGATGCCTCACCACTAACTCTACACTTTGTTGTTCACGACCTTGATATCTCTCCATTACATATGTAATATGCTTTTCTCCATACTAATCCATAAACAAACACTATAAATCCACAAACCATACAAACACATCTTGCACTAAAGGACCACCACCCAATGCCTCATAGGACTATCAAGTCTCCTCACGTGCCTCATCCCTCTTAGCTAGAAATATGGTGCATGTCGCTACCACTACCACCACTGGCTCAAATATATGGACATGCTCACCTAAAATCTCATCCACTCACTCTAGTATACCTCCACCAAGAATGTTGGTCGGTACATTCGACATCAAGGTGTGGATGAATATGTTGACTATCAAGGACCACTATGTATCACCTATAACACAAATACCACATTACATTAGATAACCATTACTAAAAGATAAGACAACAACAACATACATAATATAGCTATATGTAGATACTTACATTCTCTCTAAGCCTAATACTATAGGGTCGGTACATATGCCCCCCTCCTCCTCCTACATGTGGTAACCCCACTGGATCTACAAATAATGGGAACAAAAATACCCATCGATGTGTTAACCACCATGCACGATACTCCTCTGTGGTACCAACATCATATGCATATATCACCTCTATCCATGCATCTACCTCATCTGAAATAGGAGTGGTAGTTCCTCTGTTGTGGGACCTTTTCTAGTCGCAACCCTCCTCGGTGCTCTGATAGATCTCAACCATATGTACGAGATCTTAAAGAACATTCGAGCTATGCCAAACTGATGTGATACCCTCCACCTAGAATATCTATGTCACACAGGAAACCTATCCACTAACCACATCATCCTCCAAATACACTATAACTTTACGGAATCCTTAGGCCATCCTCCATAATCATAGTATGGCCTCCACGTGATGGCCTTAGGCCTCATCCTATCTATTACCGCCATACAAGTATTGATATCCATCTTCCACCCATGAATATTAATCCACCTCCGTAAATATATGCCAAGTCACTCCCACTCTGCTCGTGGACCCCCAAATGGTCTAAGAACTATTATATACTCATATGCCCACACATGTAACAATGTAGTAGTTCATATCCCCCCTCCATGTTCATCATGAGTTAATTGGTACAGATCTCTGTATAGGTGGGATAACACACATCGGACCCATGTGTATCTAGTACTCTCCTCCTCTATACACCAACATATATCGTGCCTACTATACAATATTCTGAATCACCTCCCTCCACCACTATAGATGAAGCAATAACAACTGCTATGAATTTACGCAAGCGTGGAACACCAGACCTCAAAATAACATCTAGAGTGATATGGACCTTGGCGGTACTCAAGTCCCCAAAAATATCACCTAGCAGATCACATATACCTCTCTATATTCTCCACTAGCATCACTTGTACCCTCTCACCAACAACTAGAAACCACAATATATGATACACATCCTCCAATGTAATAGTCATCTCCCATGTAGGCAACTAGAATGTACATGTATCCACACACCATCTATCACATAGTGTAGTCAACATAGGCATATTATGGGGCACATCCCCATCTGTGTTATATGTTGTAGGACGACACGGTTCATAACATCCCAATCATCATCTGAAAAACCTAACCCAAACAACATACTCAAATGACACCCATTGTGGAACTCCCTCGAGTGAATATCCCTTTGCACAACACAAAACGATAAAAACGTTACATTACAACACCTTATAGGTACACACACACACACCTAGTTATCACATTGATATTCTTTAAAATCTCATTTTGCATCATTCTAGACCAAATACACACATTGGACTAGGGCACATAGATGCGGGACTAGGGCATCCAGATCCGGGCGTTTTTGTCCCAAGGGACACTAGCACCCTCACCACTATCATCTAGGTATAAAACATGGAGAAAATATAAAATATAAAATTTTCAAAAATTCACTCAAAATAACTACTGCACCCAACATTTTTTGAAAAGCAATGCACTTACCAACTCCACAGTCATGTGAGATGCTACGGAGGTCGCCACCCTTTCAAACCGACTAGGATGCATTTCTCTCACTTGCAGAATTTTTCACTTGCTCGAAACTCAAATTTTAATCATGCAAATAATAAATTAGTGACTAAACACTTTTTCACCATATTATTTATAGTTACCTTTTTATCACCCACTTTACTATAGTCATTATTTTGTGCTTATTACCAATACTAATACACACTACACAATTTCTGTGATATCTCGAGCGTTTCTACCCTAATTTACACCCTATTTGGGGAATTATTTTTAGAATTCCACCTACCACCATATTGAACATGTTACATGTGCATTATCTCTCTTTAAATTTTTCTTAAATTCACTCCAAATACATTTTTGTGATTTCTATCTATTTTGAGCTTACTTTCAGCTTAACGTTCATTCTCATCATCACTTTCCCTTTCACCAAAAGTGGGGGCATATCATTGAGTTCATATTATAATTCCCCTATATCACCATAAATTTTCAACAAGTCTAAATATTTAATAACACATTGTGCAACATTTCACCATCAATTCCCCTAATGACCTAATCTAGGGGCAACAAATGAATAATGTTTCTATACAACATTCCACTAATTCCCCCTAATGATCTAATTTAGGGGAAACAAGCGATCAAAAATCATTTTACATGATCATCCACCGATTTATATTGATTCCCCTTAATGACCTAAACTATGGGAAATTAATGTACAATATCTCGTATAAGTAATAAATCGAATTAATCAAGCAATCAATCAATTAACATGTTAACATTCCTAACAATTGAAATCATATCACTCAATCAATAAAAATGTAACACAACTTTCCTCCCATATGACATAACTTGGGAGTTACATGCGTCCTCCTAGATGACCTAACTTAGGAGATTACATCCATTTCTTTCCTAGATGACCTAACTTAAGAGGCTATTCATACATCTCATGATTGCTTATAGATGACCTTACTTGGAAGCCATCTCACATTACACATTTGCTTCCATATGACCTAACTTAGAAGCTATTACATTGTGGAAACACCCACGGAGTGGGGGTAAGAGTTTCTTTATGATACCACTCTTATATGGGTCAATTGTTTGATCGAAATTGTTTAGATTCAGGAAACCACAAATTTTTAATCTGATTCCATATGCAACGAATAAATCTTGAGGATGTAGTTAGAGATTGGAGAATAACACACATTTCTCTCTACATTCTTCCTCTGGAAGAAGGACACCCAAATCCTCAAGTTGATAATCCATATACACATGTTTGGGTTAGGAATTGATCACTCCCTACCCCACCTCATCATCATCATACATCCTAATCATCACTCTTGTGTAGTGTTCTTCATCATACTATTACAATTTTTCGTTATGTTGCATGGATCACTAAAATGGTCCATGTTTCGGCACACTTTTGGTTCTTTCGACATGCTTCTACTACACATGTGCGCATTCTACTACAACATGGGCTTCTCTGACTTCTTTCAGGTATGTATCTTTATCTACTTTATGTTATCGAGCTTTATTATTGCCAATATAAAGTTAGGGAAAATATAGTCACAAAATAACACACTTACTATCATATTTTTACTACCAAGTATGTTATTTTATATATGGATCTCGTGTAAGAAAAGTATTCAGTAATGGCTCAACCCATAGTCTTGTCATCAATTGGTTGGTCATCATTTTCACTTGTCTCACATAGTTGTCAGTTGCTTGCACAATTTTGGTCATCTCTTGGGGAGTGTCGAGTGTCGTTATGTAGACATTTATCTTCTCTAGTCTCTGAGTAGGGAACCTAGGGTAATGTTGGGGTGCCCTTAGGCTCCCTGGTCTATGATTTTAGGTGCCCTGGTCCCCATAACACTTGGGTATAATTTACTTATTATGGGTGGGTCTTTATCATTTTCCCACTCATTCCCCTAGGTACTAGTCGGCATGTTGGGTCATTAGTGTTGAAATTTGAACAAGATATCCCTATATAAACATAACATACTCACTATTTTATGGGTGGACTATCTAATATCAAGATATATCTATCTACTAAGGAAAAGAATGCATTTGGGAATCATTTACATCTACATCACACAAGCATAGGGGTAAAGGGTTGTATTCATTCTATTCCATCCACCATTTACATCTTACATCTAGTTATTTCCCCCTACTTCGTGTCATTGACGCTAGGGCACCCTAGGCACACAATTGCACTCACAAGAATAAATAACTACATTTTGTCTAAAATATAGTGCAACACTTAGTTGTGAGTCCACCATTGTGGAAACTAAGGTCATCCAACCCCTTTATGTGTATCTTTATTTTATAGGATTTGATGCTTTTGTATGGGGTTTTGTAGGTAGATATTTGGAACTTATTTATAGTGACATAAGTGAAGTCACTATGATAACCACATAAAAATATGAAGAAATTGTGAATACGTAGACATACTATCAGTTTCAGATCCCGAACTTTTCTGCAAACCAGAGTGCTCGCAGGCACCATAGTCCTCTCTCAAGTACCCCAGTCTGGTCAAATCTTTAGTTTCTAAAATTTCTTAGGTAGCTCCTTTGAGCTCTTCCATGTCCACACATTAAACTATTCAATTCCATCACATAATGAGGTAAGTCATATTCAAGTTAGTATTTTATCCCTTCTATTTTCATTATTTCATTTAATTTAATTATCAGGATAAAATATTTAGAACCAATATTTTAGCTTGCATTATTTATTACATTTCTATTCCTACTTAGATTAACTTGGAATATAGAACCCCTAATTTCATATTTTTAGTTAATCATTTTTTTAAATTATTATTTTTTCTTGAAAAATTTAATGGTCTATTATGATTTCAAAGTTTTAGTTCAAGGAATACTTGTTTGCATAAATAATAATCTATATTAATCATATTTTTACACCTTCTAGTAAAAAAATCACATTGAATACCATATTTTTAGTATATAGTATCTTATTAAAAATTCATAAGCTATAAAATTTTAGAGGGTTGGAAGAATTTTCTTAGATGATAGACCAATCATTTTCCATATTTTATTATAGACATACAAATATAAGTATGTGGTATCTTGAAGAAGAAATTTTATTACCATAATGACCCATGTTCAATAAGTGGGCTTGCTTCTAGTGATAATGTGTAGATAAAAAGGTATAGGTTGTAAAATAAAGTTTGTGTTGTAGCACCATTTTTTAATAATTGATATTTAAAATTTTTAATATAAATATACATTTAATATTATTATTTGTGATATAAGGATTTCACTTTTCTATTAATTATAATATTAGAAAATAATAACATAAAAGATTAAAAAAATTGCTACAAATAATATAAAATATATTTCAAAAATGACAATATTGTACAATAATTTTAAGTTTAGTTTTAGAGATTTTGGAAAATTATACATAATTAAATTTAGAAGCTCTATAATTATATTGCATGGATTGTAGAAATACTTTCTCTCTTAATTTTAAGTTGTAAATAATATTATTATAAATTTTTAAATAATAAAAATTATAATTTATAGATAAATTTGTTTACATTAGAATATTTAATATGTTCAAAATTTGTACTAATTTTTGTTTATATCATTCACAATTTATAAATAAAATTTAAATGTTGTGGACATGTTATAATTTTTGTTGTGGAAATTCTACAATATTTGACATGTGTTTATTTTCACAATTTTAATATTTTGGTCATTTCCACAATGCAATGTTTCCACAAAATGATTGTGGGTGGACTCCATAAAATTGGATTCACAATTTAGTCATTAGTATCCACATATAAGTTGTGAAAATAATGTGGATACAAGGTCCATTATCTTTTATTGACCCTTTAGAAAGGGAATTTAGACTATTCTTGACATATTTGACATTGTTTTTTAGAGACGTTCAAATCGTAAGGAAATTGATGAAGGATAGTGGAATTAAACAAATGTGAAGTAAATTGTTATGAGAGATGTAAATAAATTACATAAATTCAATTAGATGTTTTGAGAGATTATATAAAATGTGGAATCATGCACTTGGTGTGTGACCTATTTGAGAAAATGTTTGATATAAATTTGGTCTTATAGATTGCAATTCTACCAAATTCAACAAATATCTATTTAACCTGATTAGCTCACATTTTTCATGTCAAAATAAAATATTCTCAATGGAGTATGGAAATTCATCCAGGCATAACATGAAGTGTTTTTGTTGGACGTTGTAGTTGCAGTATCCCCATTTGATATACATGTAGAATGTCATGGAAAAGTCCTTAGAAACTTTAAAATCCCCAAATGGAATATTTAGTGTATACAAACCAACTGTTTTAATAAATAAAATAATTTGTTTTTATGGAATATCATACTAATAATAAAATCCATTTTTATTTTTCTAAAGCCAAACTCTGCAACCTTTTCTAGTATCCTCTTATCTCGGCACTAAAATGGTAGCTTTAAAGGAGGTCATAGACAATCATCAAAGAATGATGGTAGTGAATTTTCATCAGATGTAATTTCAAGTTCCCTACTTAATATACATGTATGAAAATTGTGGTTGAAAAAACACCACAAATATTTTTGGTCTCATAGAACATATCTTAAGCATGTTAGATTCGTTTTTTAATACCATGTTTCCATGCATGTTTGGCAGATGAGGGTTGTAAACATTTCAACAACATGAGGTTGTAAATTATGTTATTATATCAAACATCTATGTAGAAGTATGAATTGTGGGGTGATATTTAAATGGTAAGAAGACTAGTGAAGGATAGAGGAATTGAAAAATATTTTTGTAAAGAAAATTGTTGTGAGAGATGTAAAACAATTGCATCAATTCAAAAAAATACATTGTTCATGTAATATTAATGTTAATTATATTTTAAGCAATATGTATCCTACTCATTCACTCTCTATTTCTACTTCCTAGATCACTCAAGTTAGAGTCTCCTCTACGTGTTGTAAATTACCTTGCTAACGCTCATACTCTACCACAACTACCACTAACTGGTTAAGCCACTCACAAGTATCTTTCAATCTCTACCATGATCACCATTAAATGATGAATATGCCTCACCACATTTGTTTGTGCTCCCACATACCCCTCCACCTCCTAAATACAAGATTTATCTATCCTCTACTTTAACTTGACTACTTCTACATATAACATACCACACTCTATTATCACCCCATCTAATGATGTTAGCACTATATTGAATATGGTATCCACATCTCAATCTCTCTCTTGAAATGACTCCTTCCTCTATCTCCATCCATGATTAATCCATGACATTCCATCTATCTCTAGTGGTGGACCATATTCTCTCTCCTCCTCTTCATCCTCTTTATGTGTAGAAACATATTATACATCCTCTCCACCATCTCCTCTAACATTGGTCCCCTCTAACCAATCTACTTAGCATTGTTAGATTCATTCTAGGATGTCATCATGACCTCCATCTCCACTATCTTCATCTCTTCATCATTATCCTCTATATGAATTCCCTCTCATGACTCTCTTATCTCTAATTCCACACCTATTACACATCATTTTATCCCATATACTTCCCACCATGTATCAAAATACCATGGCGTCCCTAAATTTTATCAATCAACAAGTTCAAATGTTGGATCATCCTCATCCTTGGTTTCCTCATAAAATAATACTAGTCGTCCATATCCATTCAATCATGAGCATGTGACAGGATCTAGGGGAACTCCCTATTATAGTAAAAACTCAGCACTCTACCATACTAGAATAAATTTATCTCTTGAGCTTCACATTCAATCACCTAACTCATCCTTTGTACCATATGTAATTGTATTGCATCATCCTATCATCCCCAAAATCCATCTACACTCTAATATGGCCTATGTATGATATCAATTTCCTTGATATTATATACCACATGTTATTAATGCTCCATATTTTTCTCATAGGGCCTATGTCAAACTGTAGTATGTGATAATGGCCTAGGGAAACCTTACAATAAGTATCCATAATTGGTAGATAATTTTTTTTCTTAAGAGATGGATTTTAAAATTGGTGCTTTATTGTGACCTCTAAGGTAGCTATAAGATGTGAGAGAAGATACCCTTTGATTGGGTGAGGTAAGTTTTCTTTAATAGGTTATAATCATAAAATGTTTTCCATCTCAATTGATATTAGACTGACTCAGTTGACTTGTGCATTTGAAAAAGTGAACACTACGTGAATAAAGGGAAAACTTGTCAGTTAATTTAGACCATCACATGGGATTATGTCCTTAGAAGGTGAAAAATTTGTTCTAATGGTTAGAGAAACATTCCATATTCCCAAATATATGTTATATATTTAGAAAATATTTTTTTTATGGGTTAAGAATTAGTAACCATTGTGATATAGTGGGCCAAGGAATTCTCAATTGAGTGAGATTATTATAGGAATAATTCATAGTTTTTGAACATCCAGATAAATATTTCTTCGTGATGATCATCGTTATTCATATAAATTATATTTTATCACATTAGTTTTGTAGAATGAGCTTATTAATTGGTTTGTTGGTTGTTCAATATTTGTAAGGGTTAATATAAAGTGGACATGTATATAAATATCCTTCATGTACATATTTTAGGAATTGATGTAATCTGGGTGAGATTGATTTAGTCTCATAAATCTAAGGTATTCTATGAAATAGGTTATAATTAAAATTTCTAAGTACTACGTGAAATATTTTTTGAAGTGATTTTTTTCCCACCTTTATGTCTAACGTGATCATAACAAAATATTATTTTAGTATCCTATCATATTTTTTGATCATTTTATTTGATTTAATGAAATATTTTGTATAAATTCCGATCTCTCAAAAACATGTTGTGTTACATATGTATATCCCCAAGCCATTATTTACAATAACCTACTTAATAATTTTATTAGTGACACACTCTAATATATAAGGGTAGGTGTAAGTTTACCTTGTTTTTTGGTGGGAGATCATCCATTTCAAATGATATTTATTATGTATATTATTTTAAAGTGTTGATGATGGATGTGAAATATGTACGATCAATATTAATTGGTATATTTGTATCATGTAAGGTTTGGTAAAGGATATATTTTAATATGAGATATTGTAACTCGAACACAAAAAATATTGGATGGGGTATTTCTAAGTTTATATACAATATCATGACCCATGTATGAAGGTGGAAGGTATTGAATAAAGGGGTATTTCTAAGTTTATATACAATAATCCTTAGATGTTTTTGTATTGGACCTAGGTGGTGGAGGTAGATTAAAAATAATTCTTTGGTTTATTCCCTCAATATTAGTTAGGTCATTTGAAGGTTGAACATAATGGTTTGTGACTACAATCAATGAATGCTCTCTTATATCCCATGATACAATTGTTTTGGACACCATGGTTATTGATTTGATTATTAAAATGAATAGGAGGGAAATGGGTAAATTGGTTTATAAGATAATATTCCATTTAGGTAGTTATTGGAATCATGTTTAATTTCATTTGCGTCACATGGATTATTCAAGGTATACTAGTAATATAAGTGTTGTCTATGATGGCGGGCATTGTTAAAAAATTGTATGTCGAATTGTCAAACCTTATTTACAAATTCACTATGATATCTCATCTTACAGGCATATGGGATTGGATTTGACCCATGTATGAAGGTGGAAGGTATTGAATAAAGGGTTGAAATGTAACCATAGTGCCTCCCACAAAAACTAAAACCATAAAAGTAAAGAATAGAACTAAAGCTTACATATGTTTATAATAAGGATCAAGTTAACCAAAATGTAATTATAAAATAGATTTTAGTTTGATATATCCTAGTTATTCAATATAGTAATTTAAAAATATACAAAATTCCTTAATAGTTCTGAAGTATTATATAAATTTTAGAATTAAACTTATGTTTGATAGAATATGATAAAGATTAACTAGGGTTAAGAGATGAACCATGATACTATGACAAAAGACATGACAAATATATTAGAATATGTATATAGGTGGATCATATTATCATTAGGATGATCTAAAAATATTATCTGAAGTGCATGGAATTTGTATTGGTTCATCGGGGTTGCATAGTACCATCATTAGATCTATCATAGGTGATATAAACTTATATGGGCATATTTTCACTAACATTTTTTATCTTGTGTAGATTCGTGTATGTATTCTCTATCACTTTTGTGATTAGATTTGTGTGATGAGTATGTCTAGATCCTATTAAATCCTCTTCATGCTGAAGACCCTAGATTCCTATGTTTTGACCTAGAAAAGGGGTCAATGTACCTTGTTGGACTACCTTACTAATGTGATGAGAATTACGCTATATACCAATACTCTGAAGAGGGATCGAGTTAAATATGAATCTCATGAATCCTATGATGAGATACATGTGATATAGTAAATAGAGATAGATATATTGATCTAACCATCACACTTGGTGATAGAAACTTTATACTTCAAATTTGGCTCATGGATGATCTAGGACAATAATATAGATATCTTCCAAAATTCAAAGGATTTCAATTGTGAGAGTGATCTAAGGAATGTTATTCTTCAATGATTTATATTTTATATTCTTAGATAAAGTGTGATGGTTCATCCCTAGATATCGCTAATATCTTAGGGTGATGTTATTAAATATAGGTAATATGTTGAATGATATCTTACATAAATAACCTAAAAGTCTCACCTACATTGATCACAACAAATTTCCTTGAGTGATAATGTGACCATTAAATCCTAGGAGGAGGGGTTCATGGCAATGGGAAATATTGTCTAGGAAATAAAAACTTGTCATGTCATGACATAAAATAAGATGGAGGGGTGTCTAACATAGATTCAATAACAAAGTAGTATTGTTAGAGAATGTGGTTTTCTATTAGATATAGGTTATAGGAATAGATCATAAACATGATCTAAATTTGGAAAATTAATGTTTGAATGGTAGATATAAAATAGTACATAAGTATTAAATGTCATATTTATAAGTGCTCAGACTATATTTCTAGTAGTACACTTTCTTTATGAGTAAATTTTTACATATAGTGTTGAATATTATATTATATGTTGATTTCTATATCCATTTTGTTTACATGTGATTTTCACAACATTTTGAGTTTAGATAAAGACATACAAGCTACACATGGTTATGGACACACATATGATTAACATTGTTTACACCCAAGGGAAACCACTCTACATTGGGGTATGTTAACATTGGGATAATCTTAGTCATTATTTGAAGTTATATATTTCCATGATGATCCATTGACCATATCAAGCTACCCAAAGTGCTTATACATGTATCCCCCTTGTTTATATGTCTTAGATTTATTATGGATGTTCCATGATGCTATATATATTGATAGTGTTATTGGTTACATGTGTTTATATTGTTTGCCACATGATTTGATTATTTATCATTAAAAACTTAATGCTACATGCTTATGATTACACTAATTCATTCCATTATTATGATTTCATAAATTGATTAACTACTTGTTCCTATGATAATTAAATCAACTGATCCATGCTTTTGATCCTTAATTATGTTGAGTGGATGAATATATATGGATACATTGTGTCAATTCTTGTAATTTCATAGGATAATATTTTCCATGTCATGGCTATGTTGTTTCAGGATCATCTCTAACACAATATTTGATGACTTATTCCAAATTGCATGATCTCTCCTCATAATGTTAGTGTGTTGTTTGAATAACTCATGTAACTATAAACTAATATTGCATTATCAAATATATTGAGCACTAATATTTCCTAATATTCTAGACTTAGTGTGAGCATGGAAGAAAACACCACCTATAAATAAGTAGCAAGTGAATTTGGTGCTTGTACATGGTTTTGACCATCATATTTGATTGTGGTAACTACATCAGCCATGAATAGAGGCCCTTCAACCTATTCAGGTGAATGCGTGTACCATACATGAACACAACAACCTAACTAGTCACTTTGATCAAGAATACTTCCTTTGTAGTAAACGTGTTATGGAAATTTGTACCATCATCAAAATAGGATAAATAACAAAATCATACTATACCCATAAACATGTATCCGCGTATGTCCTTAATCTTAGTCACACACACAATAAAAACTAGAAAATAGAAAGGTCCAGGATTGATTCCTCATTGTCACTTTTGAATGCCATTGCACAAAATCATTTCCAATCGATCACGCATACCATATATAGTCCCCACGTAAATTTAGAATCATCCTTGAAATTATACATTTAGGTGCAATTATTTTTCAATGACTCCATTATGTGTAGACACCCTAAAAATACATATATATTTCTATCCCCCTTCTATCCTTAATTAAATTAATTCTATCTTGAAATAGTACATCCCTTTAGAATTAATTAAATTAATTATATTACCTAAGCTATATTCCTACCCTTTGGATTTACTTAGTTTAATTCTAACATGCCTATGAAATTAATTAAATCAATTCCTACACGTACTAGATAATATAATTAAAAATTTAATTAAATAAATGGTTAATTATTCCCTCACAATTAAATACTAATTAAATTAGTTATTTATTCAATTCCTCTCATTAGTAAACTCAAATT